>CM028367.1:11610711-12875803 GCA_016624345.1 Platycodon grandiflorus | reverse complement strand
AAAACAACTAATGGAAGACATTGTTTTGGGTGTTACTTTGCAAATGATATTATGGCATGATAACTTGGTTCTGTCCAGTTTTCTGCAAAAGAACTAGCATGTTCTAGTCGATTGTCAGTTTGTGCTAGAGAAGATCTAGCATAAGCTAATTGTAAATAGATCATCCCGTAATGACTAAAAGACTAAATCATATATGCTTTTTAAATGAATTTTATGTTTTTATGGCCAAAGTGATCTTGGTTTTTATTAGAGTTAATTATAAAGTTAATTATGAATTAATATTTAGTGGAAATGAGATCTCATATCAAAACCGCGAAAGAAATCGTGAACCGCATCAACTACATCCTGCTTAATAATGTGCCAACAACCCTTATAAAATCAGCCCGTGAACCCATCAGCGCCAGCGCCACAGGAGCACTGTCCGAATTCAAACAGGAAATAGCAGACCAAATTTTAGCTTCATCTGGGATCCGACTCAAACAATCATTCTCAGCATCTCCCACACCAACTGGAAAACCCTCAAAAAGTTGCTCATCAATAACAGGCCTAGACGAGGTAAATAAAGAGTCAAAATGCTGAACCGCCATATTACAAACCTCAGCGCTATCATACCAAGACCCATCCGAATGTTTAAGCTTGATTTCATTATGCCTAGCCCGGTCACGAACAGAAGCATGGAAATAACTCGTGTTGCGCCCCCCATCAAGTAACTAAACGCGCTTTTTGCTGAGACAATACCGCATCCCATCTTACTAACTGCGTTAAATCCTTGCGAGCACACTCCAACTGAGCCGCAACAGCATCATCCCACCCCTGCTGAAGCTCAATTTCTAGATTTGAGCACTAAGCTTCCTTTGAATGTGCCCAAAAACATTCCAATTCCAATTCTTTAGCTCCCTCCGCAGAAGCTGCAATTTTTTGTATAACACATCTATGGGAGACCCCGTAACCAGCTTACTCCATTGCAACTGAACAAAATTCAAAAAATCTAGATGATCCAACCACATGCGTTGAAATCTAAAGAATCCGGATGGTTTCCTCACAGGAAGAATATCAAATAACAAAGGGAGTGATCCGATCGAATTCGACTTAAATGTTGAACATGAAAACTAGCAAAAAGAGACTTACAAACCCCATTAATTAATACACGATCCAACCTCTCGCAAGATATGATCCCCATCATCTTGATTATTACTCCATGTAAACATACTACCTTCATAGCCCACATCCTCCAAACCCGCCCGACCCAAAAGATCCGAAAATCGTGCATACTTCCATAATCACATGGACCGCCCCCCTCCGAAGAATGCAAAATAGTGTTAAAATCACCACCAACAAACCACGACTCGAAATTGTTGTAGAAAAATCTACCGGATCCCTCCAAAGAGTCTCACGCTCGTCCCTCAAGCATTTGGCATACAAAGGAACCATAACCAGAAAGGTTTGTGCTTTGTATTGTCAATCGAACAAAACCTTCCTAATTGACTCTAAACTAGTGGCATCCCGATGCCTAATTGTTGCATTCTAATGCAACAATTCTTGCATCCCAATGCCCAAATTAACTGAGAAAGTGGCATTGCATCCCGATGTCCAATTGTTGCATCTCAATGCAATAATTATTGCATCTCAAATTGAATCTCGATGCCCAATTCTTACATCCCGAAGCCCAAATTAATCCAAAAGTGGCATCATCCCGATGCCCAATTTGTTGTATCTCAAATTGAATTCGATGCCCAAATTAATTGGAAAGTGCACCGCATCCCGCATGCCAATTGTTGCATCCCGATGCCCGATGCCCAATGCATGATGCGTGCGTGTTTTGGTTTCATTAAGGGTATCGTAGTCTTTTCACTCTAAAAATGTCTTTTTCAGTTAAAAAAAGTATAAGGTACCTAGCGAATTCAAATTGTTCAAAAGGACCGGCCCGAAATTACCCATACTTTTTTTTTTTTTTTGTATATAGGCTCAATTTATTTTTCAAATGTCATGTGTATTTTTATGTTATTTAGATAAATAGTCATAGGGTGAATTACAGTCGGTCCTTTTTAAATATTTATAATCGCTCCAATCACTTTATCTTTTTTAAAATTAGAAAAATGCATTTTTTGGACGAAAAGACGATTATGCCATTAATGAAAGAAAAACATGTGCGCATCAAGAATCCAAGGCATCGCGATGAGTAATCCAAGACATCGCGTGGGTTAATCATCGTGATGAGCAACCAAGGCATCGCGATGAGTAACAAAGGCATCGCGATGAGCAACCAAGGCATCGCGATGAGCAACAAAGGCATCGCGATGAGTAACCAAGGCATCGCGATGAGCAACCAATGTATCGCGATAAACAACAAAGGCATCGCGATGAGTAAACAAGGTATCGCGATGAGCAACAAAGGCATCGCGATGAGTAACCAATGCATCGCGTTGCCCAGCATACTGCGATTGGCGAATTAAAGGCATCCCGATGCCCAATTTAGGGCATCCCGATGCCCAATTTAATATAATATCAAAATCGATCAAAATTGTTGTTTTTGGTTGGGAAATTTACATACAAATATGGTATTGACTTATAACAAAGATGTTATTGATATTGTACAAAATTTAAACTCAAATCATTGATTAAAGTCCCAAAATCACCAAGAACATCTCCCTTTGTTTTCGGACAGACACATGTCAAGCTTGATTTGGATCTCGAAAATAGTATTTTTTTTTGTAGAAAAATTGTGCACAAATGTAGTACTAAGTTAGGATAACAATATGAGATTGATTATAAACAAATTCGAAGCTTAAAATATAGATTAAAGTGATCAAAACAAAGACAAGAACAAAGAAAAATGGGATGAACTCAAAAATTCGAATTTGATCAAATTGTGATCAAATTCGTGTTCTATGCATGGAAATTGATACTCAAACATGAGGAAAGACTATATTAACAACATG
Source organism: Platycodon grandiflorus (assembly GCA_016624345.1). Taxonomy (NCBI): domain Eukaryota; kingdom Viridiplantae; phylum Streptophyta; class Magnoliopsida; order Asterales; family Campanulaceae; genus Platycodon; species Platycodon grandiflorus. The sequence continues at coordinate 12,872,864 of CM028367.1, read as the reverse complement.
AAATCATTTATATATCAATTCGAACCTCAAATCTGAAGCAACGATGTTGTTGAGGGCATTTTAGGAAGAAAATTCTCAAAGTGCCTTTTTCCGGTTACAAAAATAGGGTGGATTTGGAAGGGTTAAAAAGTTTCGTAAAGTGAACCGGCCAAAGAATTTCTCGATAGTCATATTACAATGTAGGCCCAATTCATGTTTAATGGGTATATAGGCCCAATTTTTTTTTTAGGTATATGGGTCACATTGCCCAATTCATTTGTTCAAAGTCATATGTATACATATTGGAAAAATTACGGGTCGATACCTTTGTAGAATATTCAATCGTTTAAGGACACGATATTTGTTTCCAACCGTTTAAGTCCTTTTTAAGTGATAAATTGACTATTTGTTCCAAAACCGCTCCCGTAACAACATATAATGTTTTTAAGTGTATTTTGTGCATCATCATATGTGTTAAATATGCATCGTCAATCCCAATTCATTTCTCCAACACTACAACCACCCCCTTCACTTCCCAACAAACCCAATTTATATCATTATCCTCTCAACTTCCTTGGTTCTCTCTCTTCCTAGTCCCTCTCTTCCTTGGGGTTGACTTAGCGTTCGCTTGTCTTGGGGTTGACTTAGCGTTCGCTTGTCTTGGGGTTGACTTGTACACGAAGGGGTATACTTTCTCGTGTTGATCACCTCGATTTGATGGATGTGAGCTCGCGTCGAAAACTCAATCTCTTCTTCCGAAACCACAAAAGAAAGGTTTCGTTTTAGTTGGCTTTTTTATCGATCTTCTTGTCTTCTTTGTCTTTGCACATGTGCTTAAACATAAGGAAGATTTTGTGCATCGCAATGCACGCCGTGTGTTCCGTGTTTTTAACGGATGACGACATTTCGCAACAAAAGTATCATTTTTCGCTTGAAAATAATTATCGTATCCTTAAGCGGTTGAAAATTCTCTAAAGAGACCTGCAGACGAATTTCTCCCATACTTATTTATGCTATATAGGCTCAATTGCTTTCTAAGCCCAATAAGCACTAAAGCGAAATGACTACTTTCGGATACTACGTTGTCTCATGTGTTTACTCATGTATTTATCATGTTTAATTCTCTAGTTTTGGATACTACAATTTCACGTGTTTAGGAAAAATGATCAATTTTGTCACCGTACTTTGAACAACTTTTGAATTTTGACATTGTACTTTTTTGGGATAATTATAAAAATGACCAACGTACTATCAGTTAGTAACCGATTTTACCCCGTACTCCCAATATCCTAAAATTGACCAATGTACAACCAATTTGAGTCCAATGTGGTCCCTCTCGTTAACTTTCCATCCAAATTTCTAACGGATCGCTAACGTGATTAACTGAGCTAATTTATGAAGGGTATTTTTGTCATTTCCTTTCGGGATAATTATAAAAATGACCAACGTACTATCGATTAGTAACCGATTTTACCCGTACTCCTAATATCCTAAAATTGACCAATGTACTACCAATTTGAGTCCAATGTGGTCCCTCTCGTTAACTTTCCATCCAAATTTTTCTCTGGGATCGCTAACGTGATTAACGGAGCTAATTTATGAAGGGTATTTTTGTTATTTCCTTTCAGGATAATTATAAAAATGACCAACGTACTATCAGTTAGTAACCGATTTTACCCCGTACTCCTAATATCCTAAAATTGACCAATGTACTACCAATTTGAGTCCAATGTGGTCCCTCCCGTTAAATTTTCATCCAAATTTCTAACGGGACTGCTAACGTGATTAACGGAGCTAATTTATGAAGGGTATTTATGAAGGGTATTTTTCTTATGAACAACCAAAAGATGCTAACAAAGACTTTTGATGCACATTTGGTGCACACTTTAAGTACACATAGCATTACCCTTATTTTATTTACTAATAGGTTATTATTATTTAGTTTGGGGTGTTAAATTTGAAAAAATATTGCATGGTATCCAAATTTTTTTTAATTAATTTGTAATAACTGGTGTATCATTTTACAAAATCTCTATGATTGTGATATTTTACCCGTTTCACTAAATGAACTTTCACATCTCCAAGTAAGCATATATATTTTTGGCTATTACCTAATGAACGTAATTATAATCGTGAACGACCACGGCCTTCGATAGACACGTGGCATACGTTGCGCTTCATAGGCTCCACTGGACAAGCGTCAAGATGACATACGTCCACCTCGATCAGACGACCGGAAGTTACTCTATGACAGTCGCCACTTCATCAATATCTCTCAAAGAGACGACACAGGACTCATAGATTATAATTAAAAATTAAAATACGTAAACATAATATGCACCCTATAATTTAAATCTAATCTAAAAAATAAAGTTATTAAATCATACTAAATTATTTTTTCATAAATTACACCGCACCGTATACTAACACACCTATAACAAAACCCACGACACACACCAAGACACTCATATAAACACAACTTATACACTCGCCATTGTTTTTTCAACTACGTCGTCCCCACTCTTCCCTTCTCCTTTCATCATTTTCTTTTTCCTATACTTTCTAACCCAACCCGAAAGCATAGCAATACCAAAAGGACAAAATTCAACCTAAGCAACACACTAAACCAAAAACACCCTCAAACATACTAACACCCCCCAGTCTACCTCCTTTACAGCGCCCTCCCCCTCTCTCCACTGCTTTCTTTATTTTATGAATAATGCTACGTGTACTTAAAGTTTGCACCAAATCTGTATCAAAATCTCAGTTGACATCTTCTGATTGGTTAAATGATTTGTGGATTCTACCACTTAATAATCTTTTGAACAACCAAAAGATGCTAACAAAGACTTTTGATGCACATTTAGTGCACACTTTAAGTACACATAGCATTACCCTTATTTTATTTACTAATAGGTTATTATTATTTAGTTTGGGGTGTTAAATTTGAAAAAATATTGCATGGTATCCAATTTTTTTAATTAATTTGTAATAACTGGTGTATCATTTTACAAAATCTCTATGATTGTGATATTTTACCCGTTTCACTAAATGAACTTTCACATCTCTAAGTAAGCATATATTTTTTGGCTATTACCTAATGAATGTAATTATAATCATCAAATTTGCCATAGTTTCTTAAAGAACCGATTTACAAACCTATTTACAACAACCAATGACCTAGAGGGTGTTTATTTAGGAAGGAAAAAGAAATTCACTGAGCCAAAGTTGGGAGGCAATAAAATAATGTTTGACTTTTTGCCATTTGACTTTACCTCTACTCTACCGTCAATCAAATGAAATCAAATTAGGGAAAAATAGTCAATTTTGTCATTGTACTTTTACCAATATTTACATTTTGCCACTAATAAGACATAATCGTCCGGCTTAGCTCGCCTCCGACCACGCTCACAGGGTCTCCTCACCACGGCCGCGGGTTTTACTCTCCTCACACCCCGATCCCCTTTGAGGATTCGAACCCCGGCCTCCGGGAGTACCGGGATCTCTAGGACATGAGTACCACTCTCACCTCATTGAGTCCCACGCCGCCGTGGTTTTTCGCCTCCCCCACATCCGGATCCCTTTGAGGATTCGAACCCCGGCCTCTAGGAAAGTACTAGGATCTCAGAACATGAGTACCACTAGCTGGTACTCATGTCCCATGCCTTATGACTATAACCTGGAGGTCGGGGTTCGAAACAGTGAGAGCTCCAGGAGTCGCGCCGGTTTGGGACATGAGGAGAGTAAAAACCCGCATCCGGTGGCGGAAACCCCGTGAGCGTGGCGGCCCGCTAAGCCCGAACGATTATGTCTCATCACCTGTACTATTTTTGAGACAAAATTGTCATTGTAGTTTAAAAGGGAGATGCAATTTTGCCATTATCGATAACTGTCATTCAATTTCTAACAGGATTATTTTCAATCACCCCCCTAAGGTTTTTCAAAATGTTGGGAGATTCTTAATGATAATTGGTGTTAGAAAATAGTTGGTATTTCGATTCTTAAATTATTTTGTTTCTTCTGAGGGTAAAAAAGAAGATATTTTATGAACAAAAAAAAATGTTTAGCAAACTACTTTTATAATTTTATTGTTATTTTTCTTCATACTTTAATAATGATCTCACAAGTACATGAGTCTTAAAAAGAAATTACACACTATATTATAGCAATATTTATAATAGAGTCAATTAATTTTTCTTAATTTGTATGTCTAGTTAAACAAGACAGTTATTTATGAACGAAAGGGTTTGTTTAGAGCATTGCTATTGTCACCCCCAAACTTACAAGTATACCTCTCTTCTAAGTACACCCCCCTAAAATTTTTAACCTCTAAAAAACTACACCCACCCCCTATTTTCATATTATCCCTCACTCCCTCTCTCTTTTTCCCAACCCTCTTCCCTCCCACACAACGGCCTTCTTCGACCCCTTTGTTTAATAATATGGGGTGTACTTATAGGTTTTGTGGCAAAAGTAATACCCTTTGTTTAATAGTTGGTCGAAATAACTAATACTTCTATTAAGAGCATCGCTAATGCAACGTGGATTTGATCTCATGTAGTTAGATAATTAACATCCTCAATTATATGTGACATTTTTTATCTCTTTTTCATATTCAATTAGAAGAGACCTCTCCAATGTAATTATAAATTTGATCCCATGTAGCATGAATCCCATGACTAAAGTGAAAAGAGAGATGAGATATACTCCTTTCATCCCTGATAAATATTTCTAGTGGATAAAACACGGAATTAAGAAATATAATTAATGATGTCTGTAAAATGTGTTTCGACGATAATACCCATAAACAATAATTAAGTTCACTATTCTAAATAATTGAGTTTTTTGTGATGTATTATATTAAATAAAACATTAGGAATATTTATCCGATACGGAATGAGTAATTTTAATTAAAAACTGCTAACTAGATGCCTCCACACCCTAACTAAAATGTAAAAATTCTACATTCTTACATAAGGTAAAAAAATTAGTGGTCATAGTCATATTCAAATCCTCCTTGACATTGCATTGAATTTTTTTTTTTAAAGATTCAATTTTAGGTGGTACTCACTCCTATTTAGCATTACTCGTAAGAGCGACCACGGTGGCCGCCTCCATGGCTCTCTATAATCAATTTTAGAGATTTTTAGAAATTTTTACCCTCCCTGATCCTACAAAGGTCCTCTAATTCACCCTCTATCTCTAAAACCAATTAAATTATCCTCTAAATATAGGGTGAGTTTTAACATAAATAGTAACTCAAATCCTCTACATTTTTCTCACTTTATTTGAGCACAATATACTTTTGTTTAATATTTTGAAATAAAAATTATTAAAATATACTCTATCCGTCTTTAAATTATTGTCTTATTTTTTTTATCTGTCCCTAAATAATTATCTTTTTTTTTATCCGTCTCTAAATAATTGTCTTGTTTTAAATTTTCATAGTTTAGGAGATCATTTTTACTATTTTACCCTTATTTTCCTCCCTACTTTAATTATGAGTTATATACACATAGGCATCAAAGGAAATTACATATTATACCAATATTAATAATCAAGTCAAAAATTTTAATCGTGTCTTTGGATCAAACAAGACAATAATTTAAGGAGAGTACAATATACTTTTCATAGTATATAAAATTTAAAATTTAAAATATTTTATTTTAATTATGGTGGAAAAATATAAATAAAAGAGGAAAAATATAATAGTAGTTAGATTTGTTAGTTGAGATGAGAGATATTTAATTTTTAGAGGGTTGTATAGATAGTGTTTGTTGGAGTAAATTTATTTTTAAAGTATTGAAAAAGTGAAACTTAAATGAAAAGCGAGGTGTTTAGAGTGTAATATAAAGATGTATTGGAGGTTACCACTTTGGACGGTCTAAACATGTTGGTCATAAGATTACGAACGGCCCACGTTTCAATTTTGAGAATTGCTATTTACACTCATAAAATTGCTTAGTACACCCCATTCTAATATTTTCAATCACTCAAAATACTAGGTACACCCCCTATTAATTTCTTATTCTACCCTTACCAATATTTTCTCCAAAATACTAAATACACCCCACCCTAAACACACCTCACCCCATCCTCCTTCTTCCAAGTACACCCCACCCGCTTCCACTGCCTCCTTCCTTCCGCCCCCACCACCCCACACACGCCACCTTCCATCCCCCTAACACTTGCCTCCTTCCTTCCCCCCAACACAACCGCCACATTCCTCTTCCTTCCCACCCCACCTCCCCCCCCAACTCCACACATACCACCCTTCTTTTTTTTTTTTTAACACCTATAGGTATTTGGTATTTCTACCGAATATTTAAAATGTTTGACACCTATAGTAATGCTAGGTAGGGGTTCTGAACAGCCTAAAAAAAAATTATTTAGGTCTAAATTTATAATGATATTTTTGTAACTTCTGTTAGGGAGTGTGCTCAGAAATTTTATGGATGCAAATAGCGTTCATCTTCAATTTTTCCTGCGTCCAACGAGAAAGGCGAGAGGGGAAGAGGAAACCGGCGGCGGCGGGTGGTTGGAGATGGGGTGGATAACGCCGGGAGTGTTCGAGCACTTTGTTAGTGTTACTGAAGAAACAGAGAAGAGGGCGGATGCAGCCTTGAGCAAGCTCGACTGGGATAAAATCATAAAATGTTGTCCCATTTTCAATCCAAAAGTCTGCCGAGGCTTTTAACAATACGCCTCGAAATTCGCAGAAGTTACCTTCTAGCCGACTCGCTATCAGATTTGTTTTGGGTATCTCTCTCTCCTCCTCTCCTCTCTCTCTCTCTCTCTCTATATATATATATATATATATATATATATATATCTTTGTGTGTGTGACCTTAATTAGGGCTTGCTGAAGCTTTAACTAGGGCTTTAGTTTTGGGGTTCTTTTGTTGTTGTTGTTGTAATGTCAATTAGATTTTAAATGAACATTAACTCCGCACTGAACACACTCTTAAGAGGGGTTGGCCCGAGTCGAAGGGGCTATGGTAAAGTAAGTTATATCGGTTTCGAGTCTTTGTGTATGCATCAAACTTTCATAGGAGGTAGGGGAGGTTCCGCTTCTAGGCCCGAGAGTACCTTGACTATTACTCTTGGACTTTGGGTATGGGGATACTGGGGAAACAAAAGTGAAAAAGAAAAGAAAAGAAGAACACTTAGATGTGTGTCGATTTTCATCTCACTGATCAGGAAAAATTAAGCACGAGCATATATCAAAATTACACATTTCTTCCTTATTGAGTTCATGTACTTGACATGTTATATTTAATAATTTATTTTTATATTATTCTATATTTGGCTTTTGTGATATTTCCATATCACCTTTCCTAATTTGGCAATCATAATGTATTCTTGTCACTAAGTTATTCGGGGCACTTGTCATGCTACTTAAATCCCTAATCAGTTTTCAGGCTAAGTTGAGTTTCAAATTGTGGAACAAATCCTTATTAGCCAGGCATAGTGCTGCAATATATATGGCTCAATATGCCTGGCTAAATGATAACTTGAACCAAAAGAAGCATTTTTGTATATGCAAAATTTTTTTGCATGATTTAGATTCATCACTAGAAGCATATAATTTTGTAAATAAATGCTCATAATGTTTTTTATAGGTCTTAGATTATAGTGAAGGCACCAGGAAAAGGCGTGGGCAGTCATAAAACCTTATAGCTGTTCGGAGGACTTTGTTTGATTATGCTAAAATGTAACTTAAGCCTCATGCCCCAAGAGAAGAACAAGCATACAAGAAAGCGTAGATGTCATACAGCACGTTGTTTGCTTTCAACACAATTGAATCCCAGCACTGCTCGCTTACTTGGAAAGCTCTAGTTAGAAAATCCACCCTTTGAGAAAAACTTTATGACCTGATCTTTAAAGAAGTATCCTAATGAGTCTACTTTCCTATTAAAGTATCCAGGGTTAAGTGAGAATAGATAACTTTTTAAGTTCAATTCAAAATAGTCTCCATGCAAAACAAGTGTACAAAATTCAAGGGATTCTCTTAGTTAGGCGGAGGGACTAGTAGTTTTTGGAGAGTTAAATTTTATTAATCAAGTATGAGGTAAAAGATTTATCTAAATGCATGTTTCATTATTGAGTAGACTCAATGTTATATTTTTGGTGATTTTATTAGGTTACGACCATGCAACAGATCACCCTAAGTTGGTACAATCACACCCTAGGCTTGTGCGGTTGCCCTCCCTATGTTTCCCATGCAAAGAGAGGACTCTCTCTCTCTAAGCAAGGTCGCACGTGTCCTTGCCAATGGAGCACAATAACGTATTCCTAGCTTTAAAGCTAATCATTTCCCTAGCTTAGATAAATTTGTGGACGACTTTGTGGTAGATGAAAGGTCGTGCGAGGGTAATCTGCAATTCTTGGAAAGATGTTTGGTTGGTTGAATCGGTAACCTTGATTGCCCAATTCCCCCCACTAACGAAGTTCAAAGATGGGTTGATCAAAGGTGGAGAACGACCGGTGAAGTGAGAGTGGTGGACATGAACGGAAAATTTTTCCCCTTTGAATTTGCGTCAAAGGAGGAAGCAAATTTAATTTGGAAGGAGAATAATTGGATGTTCAACGAGTTACCCTGTTTCTTGATCGGTGGGATCCTAGGTTGTTGTCACAGGGAAGGTCGTAAGCCTAGTGAAGTTTGGGTAAGGGTGTTGGGATTGCCTTTTCATTTGTTGGGAGATAGTATCTTTGCGAATTTTTTTGATAAGTAATAATATTATAAAAACAAAGCGTCAAACCAGGTGACGCGTCCTTTGAACACAGGAAGAAAACTAACAAAAGAACTATCTACTAGGGAAGTTTTCCACCAAATCTACAAGAGTCTCCTAAGCCCGGGTCACCCTCAATACACCAAAAACGAAGGGTCCTGAGAACATTCTCCTTAATCCTAATCAAGTCGGTCTCAACATTATCAAACACCCTGCTATTCCTTTCTTTCCAAAGGTTCCAACAAATTGCCAACGGGGCAACGACTTGGCTACAGAGTCGACAAAGGTAGGGAGGGGGCGGCGCTGTTTGGGAAGAACGGGGGTGGGCTCCACGCACATGTTTCTTTCGAGGATAGGCGAGATAACAAGTGATGGAAGGAGAACAACAAAGGCGTGGAATGAGAGAAGAGACCGAGTAGACCTCATGCTCGTGAGAGGCAAATAGCGAATATGCATTGAGGATCATGGATGACGTACGTCGAGAGGTCGCAGTAATCGAGCACGTGGGTTGACGAAATTTAAACAAAAGGTTTCACCCATATGACGGTGTTTTGGGTGATGCGGTTAGGTCATTTGAAGTGGGATCTAAATTCGGGTTTAATATGATAAAGGGTGATGGGCTTACTCGTCTAGTGGGCAAAGACAACGTGGGGTTGGGCTAAAGCAAGGCTTACGTCAAACATACCCAAGAAATATATGAAAGGCTTGGGTTCCTAAATCGAACTATCACAAGGATGTTGAAAGGGAAGTCCAAGAGTCCATAGGGAGTTATTATCCTTTCCTTTCGCATTTGAAATTAATCTTTCTAATATCTACGTATGTTATCTTGGAATGTATGGGGTTTGAATGATTTGGGAAAGAGACTTATTATCAAGGCAGCTGTGGAAAGATGGAAGCCACATCTTGTGTGCTTTCAAGAAACTAAAATGAAGGAAGTGAATAGCAGAGTGAAACATTATAAGGGGAGGTAGATGGGCAGATTAGGAACATGTAGGGGCGATAGGTGCGGGAGGGATCCCGGTGATGTGGGACAGGAGATTGTTCACAAAAATGGGTTCATACTTGGGAACGTTCTCGGCTTCTTGTATATTGAAGATGATGGATGATGATCAACTCGTGAGTATTTTCTGGAGTGAATGGTCCTTGCAATAACGCTGAATTTTTGTGTGGGAAGAGCTTAGACAGTAAGGTTAAGGTGGAAAGCTCCATGGTGTATATGGGGGATTTTAATGTAGTTCGTTTTCCTCGCGAGAGGTCAGGTTCCCGTGCTTCCCCGCTATGGAGTTCAATGACTATCAGTGAATTGGACTGGAACTGGTGGATCTTAATTTAAAAGGAGGAGCCTATACTTGGTTCATGAACAATTTTAGCACCGTGTTCAAGAAATTGATAGATTCTTTGTTTAGGTGGATGGGGATTATTTCGGTGGTTCGGTTCAGACTTGTCTTCCTAGAGTATCTTTTGACCATGTTCCTGTGCTGTTAGAATTTTTACAAAGAGAAGACCTCATTTAGGTTCAAGAATATGTGGCTCAAGGAGCTGGGTTTTGTGGAGTGGGTTAAATCAAAGTTGGTGTCTTATGGGCCTATTGGATGGGCCTATGGAGATCTCGCTTCATGCTAGCAAAGAAGTTGAAACTATTGAAAGAACACTTAAAGGTGTGGAACAGGAGATTTTTGGGAAGGTGGATATTAGAATTAAATTAGTTTTAGAGGAAGTTAGAATTATGGATGAGAAAGGTGTCTTGGAGGTTTGACTAGCGAGGAGGAAATTCGGAGGACGGATCTTATTAAGGAGGCCGAGAGACTCTTGTTAAGTGAAGAAATTAGCTAAAAACAAAAATTGCGGGTTCAGTGGCTCAAAGAAGGGGACAAAAATACCAAATTTTTTCATAGAATGGCGAATGCTCTCATAAGAGAGTGAATGAGATCCGAAATGTCATGATAGAAGGGTTTTGTTGGATGATAAGGATGAAATTAAGGAGGGCATTGTGGGATTTTATCGGCGCCTTTATTTCGAGAGTGGGGTTGAGTGCCCTAAGCTTGATGGGGTGTCATTTAATTCCTGGAGCAAGATGATAGGACTAACTTGGAGCAATTTTTCTCCGGAAGAGGAAGTGGTGGTAACTTTAAACCGTAGGAGTGGTGTACGATCACGTTAATTTGGAGTTTTTATTATATATGATGGAGAGGTTGGGTTTTGGGTATAAGTAGAGAAGATGGATTCTCTTTTGCATTTCTACAATTCGTTTCTCGTTTTGGTGAATGGATTTTTGGCAGTTCAAGGGGTTTGTGCCAAGGTGTTTTTCTTACGCCTTTCTTGTTCATTCTTGTGATGGAGGCTTTGAGTAGATTGATGATATGGTGAGAGGTTACTTTCGAGGATTTAGGATGGGTGGGTTGACGATGCGGAGATTATGGTTTCTCATCTTTTGCGGACAATACCCTGGTTTTTCGTGAGGCGGATATTTCTTGGCTACTTACGGTTAATCCTACTTTTCTTTCAGGTGGTATCGAGACTTAGAATCAACATCGCAAAGAGCGAAATAATCCCAGTTGGTGAAGTCGACAATATTGACACATTAGCTTCATTCTTTGGTTGCAAGATTGCGCACCTACCTTCGTCCTATTTAGGCTTGCCTCTTGGTGCTCAGTATAAAAGCAAAGCCATGTGGAATCCGGTGTTGGATAGATTTGAGTGTCTCTTAGCGGTGTGGAAGAAGCAATTGTTGTCTAAATCAGGGATACTCACCTTAGTAAAGAACACTCTCTAGTTTGCCCACTTTCTTTTTGTCTTTGTTTGCAATCCCTTCCTCAGTTCAGAATAGGATGGAGAAGCTGGAAAGAGATTTTATGTGGAAAGGCTGGGAGAGGTTCGAAAGTACCATTTGGTGAAGTGGAGTTTGGTGTGCACTGATGTGAAGGGGGAGGTCTGAGCGTTAAAAATCTAAAACTTTTTAATTTATCTTTGTTGGGTAAATGGCTCTTGAGGGGTTTATGGCAAACAGATTCGGGTTGTGGAGGAGAATAGTGGTGTCTAATTATGGAGTTGGAGAGCACAAGTGGTTCCCGAATGCGATCACAAGTCCAAATGGGTCGGGGTTTGGAAAGGAATTCTTTGAGGCTGGGATTCCTTTGCGAGACATATCCATTTCGAAAAGGGGATGTGTTATATTTCAGGTTTTGGAAAGATAAATGGTGTAGTGACATGGAGCTTAGGAGATCTTTCCCTAGTCTATTTGGTGCATTGGAGAAGGATTGCCTCATTAACTCAGTTATGCAGGTGAATGATGACTGGTGGTGTGGAATCCCATTTTTCGGAGACATTTTCAAGACTGGGAATCGTGCGTAAACTTTTTGAGCAGTTTTATACAGCAGATTGGGAGAACCAGCGAGGATAAGGTGAGGTGGGAAGGTTCAAAACACGATAGATACTGCTTCATCGCATTACTCCCGTTTCTAAATAATTGTCTTTCTTTCATTTTTTGTCCGTTCTAAAAGATTGTCTTGTTTCTAAACCGTCATTTTCAAGAAAACATTTTTACCACTTTTCCCTTACTTTTTTTCCTACTTTAATTATAAACACATGCATAGGGCTTTAGAGTAAAGTACATATTATACCAATATTTATAATAGAGTCAATTACTCCTCCGTCCCGATAAATATTCCTAATTGATAAAGCACAGAAATTAAGAAATATAATTAATGATGTGCTGTAAAATGTGTTTTGACAATAATACCCATGAACATTAATTGAGTTAAACTATTTTAAATAATTGGGTTTCTTTGGGATGTGTATATTAAATGAAGCTTTAAGAGTATATTAGAAAAAATGGTAGAAAATAGGTAGATCAAAAGTCTTTAGAAACATTAGTTGGGACATCCCAAAATAAAAAGTAGAAACATTTATCCGGACGAAGGGAGTAGCTTTTCTTAAATCGTGTGTCAAAAAGACGATTATTTAGGAACAGAGGGAGTATTACATTCTCTCGGCAAAGGTAATGTCCCTTTTCGTGGCGGTCGTGTGGAGATCCAAAACTCTCAATTGTGTGGCTTTTTTGCTTCGAGGCCTGCCGAAAGCCATTCTTATGGGTATAACCTACGCCTTCGTCGTAAAATTTATATTAGTTGGTGCTTCATGTTCAACGGTGATGATGAGAGCGCAAATCATTTATTGCTTCATTGTTCAGTTGCGATGGTTTTGTGGAATGTGATTTGCAGTTTATTTAGACTTTCGTGGGTCATGCCCGATCAGGCAAAGAGCTCTTTTCGAGCTAGTCTTTGTACAAACGGAGGAGAAGAAATTACATGTGGGAGACAACTCCTTCGGTAGTATGCTGGACAATTTGGAGGGAGAGGAATAAAAGGGCTTTTGATAATAAAAAGGGTCTATGGGGCAGCTGAAGAATAGTCTTCTTCGAACCTTGTTTTCTTGGTGCTACGAGACACTGGATTTCCCCTTCTCTCCCAACAATTCTTTTGTTGATTTTGTTAATAGTTTTGCTATTGATTAGTCAATTTGTGTATACTTGTAGTGTACAAAGGATGCGTCACCTGGTTTGATACTTTTTGGTATATTATATCTTATAAAAATAAAATAAAATAAGTAAACATGGGGAGTAGATACTCTTGGGGCACAAGTGTTGGAACTTGTTTTTGTACCAATGAAAAATTCCTTGAAATTTGTTCAAATACAGAACTACAGTTACTCGATGAAACCTAATTCCGTACCCTGCAGTCTTCTTTTGCAGCACAAGAATGAATTACCAAGTTGCACTTGCCTCTGGAACTTAGGGAGACTTAGAGAACCTGTAAAGAGCTGACAGACATAAATTAGACTTCTGAAAATCTGGAAATCCTCCCAAGAAGCTGCATGCATTAAATTAAACCTTCACGAATTGAAACACTCTTTCTCACAGTTTATCTCACAGTTTATATATGGCCGTAACATATGTCTTGAATACTGAAGATTTCTCTATCCACCTTAAGGTATCTAGAAAGATACTCAACACTGCCCATATCTTCAAATTTGAAAGCATCAATTGAGTGTTGGAGCAAGTGTTTCGTCTTATATATCTCATAGAAATATTTGATTTGCAGAAAGATTTCCTTTCAGTTAGATACGATGAACTGTATAAGGAGATGGCGGCTAAGGAATTGCTGGCCAAACAAAAGCTGTTTTCCCCAACTCGCTTAATCTTACTTTCTGGGTTGATGTTTTCTCTCACGGGGCTATATGCTTGGAAGAGAGCGTCTGACATGAAGAGAAATCTGGAAACATCAAGTAGCTAGGTTTCTGGTTTGGTGGGGCTTAAAATGGACCAAGGTTGTCTTTTCTTTATTATGTACATGTACCGCCAGCATTTTCTCTCTTTGTTGCTGTTTGGAATGGTTGATTGTTGAATATGTTGTCCATCGGTATGAATCTGGGAATAGATTTGATTATAAATATTCGCCACTTTTATATTGACATGTTCAAAACAACTAGTTCTGCATCTCGTGAATCTGGAACTCTGACCAATTCTCTATCTTGTGGTGGTAGCAGCAGACTTGATAATGCTGCATGAGTGTTTGCTAATATAAATTTTGATTCGTGTAGCCTCCAAATTAGCCGTAGAAAGATGATCATTGTAAAATTCAAGTCTGTTTTCGAAGCACCAAGTTGTATGTGGTATTATATTGTGTACAAATCATGATCATGTTATAGATACCCACTTACTTCCAAGCCTCTCTCGGTACAATTTTCAAGTAGTTTATGCAATCTATCTTTGGAACAGGAAGGTGCAAAAGCTTTAGTGCTGGGATGGTTAATACGTTGTTGCCGGATCATCCTTTTACTCTTTCCATTGTGTTTGTGTAATACTCACCAACCCCAATCTAGGTTTGATTAACTGGAGGTGGGCATAATCAGATTGGTGAGTATGGGCTCGATTAGCCTGGTAATGGTTGACGAGGGTAAGGGGCCGCTATGATTTCAGTTGGTTTCAATTGAATTACCTCATCTTATTCTGAAATTTGGTAGCTTCATTCGCCAATCGATCTCTCCCTTGTTTTACGTGAGCTTTCATATTCAATCATAGATGGGTATTTTTGTTAAATAGCGAGGTTTTTAAAAGTTACAGTTCATCTTTATTTATTTATTTATTTTTAGCAATTTATCTTTATTTTTTCTAAATAAATTCAAAAATACATCCAAAATTCTCTCTCTAACTGTTAATTTTTCAATTTTGGAAATGTTCCTTTTTTGGTGGTGTTGTTTTAATGAAACAAGTTTTGAAAAAAAAAGTGGAGTTGGCTGGTAACGCCCCAAACTTGAGCCTGGCCATGTAGGCCCACGTCCGGCCATGTTACTGCAAAATTATTAATTTACAATTTTAAATCTAGGTTCATTGTAAAACTTTCCACTAAAACTTTCACTCTCACCGTGACCCGGAGAAGAGTAATGTGAAAGGGTGAGTGAACAATGCTAGTAAGTTCAAAAGCTATCCCTCCAGTTATTAAAGAGGGCCAGCCCAATACCAAACGAACAAAGATATCAAAGGTACATCATTAAAATTTTGCATAACTTTTCGAACTCAAAATGAACAATATTTAGATAGTTTTCGGATAAGGGATTCCACAAGATGATAACAAACAACAACATAATTGAATAGTCCAATTGTCACCACCGTCCCATACCAATTGATTACGACGACTATTCACGAAAAACATGATCACGTAAGGTGTTCTAACAAGTGAAAGTTCTAATAATTGGCCTCTAATAGGGTTCTAAATTCGAAGGTAAATCCAGTTATCACACTCACATACCTAGTGGTGCAAAATTATAAAGGTCACTCTAAATATGTAGTGATGGGTTGTTTGTGATTACGAACCGAAAGATCACTTCATACCCAATGACGAGTTGTTCATAGTAAGTGATCATAGTATAATTCAAAATGAACGTATTACCCCATGGTACAAATAAATGAACATCAATCAACTTTTCAAAACAAAAGGATTTACATAACCCAAAACAAACACATGAGATTTATGAAAATAAAGTTGTTACAAAGACACGAAAAATACAAAACGACGGAATCAAAGCTAATACCGACACATGTCATGGAGACAAACGAACAATATAGCAAAAATATGAGATGAAACCTATATCAAGGTAACGTATTACAAATAAACCTAAATAAAAGCATAATCCCTTACCCGATTAACGCCGTGATGAACTAACTCGTACGCAAAATAGTGTCGCTAACCGCGTTTGAACAAATCTAAAATTAATACAAAAATTAATTGGACTTTTTTTTTTTTTTGAACGGATAAAAAATGAGAGCATGACAATTACTATATTTAGGATTTAGGAACACAGGAGTATTTTGGATCGGAGGGAGTAACTATCAAATGTTGCACACATAGTACGTGTCGTGATAAAGAAAAAAAGAGAGTAATGTTTAGTGTTATGAAATAAATATAAAATCTTAGAAATAAAATAACGATGCATTTTTGTCATTTGGTTGGCTTTATTTTTTATTTTATACTCCTTTTATTTGTAAGTGACTGTTTATTTTTATTTTTTCATTGAAATTTAAAAAGTTAACTTTTATGTTATTTTGATAGTACATGTACATTAATGCCCCTTGTAGCCAAATCTAACATTAGATTGCTACAAGAACATGATCGTGTCAAATGTAAGGTAATTAAACTTATACAAAAATGAACACTATTGGATCTAGTAAGTTAAATCAATCAATATTTTTGAATTATTTAAATTGATTGGGATTTAAGAATACTTTTTATAATTGGTAGTTTATTTGATTGACTTGATTAGCTAATTTTTAGGATCTAAATGGTAAATATGGGTAGTAACTGTTTCCTAACCTATAACACTTCTTTGTATATATTATTTTCATGTTTTGTAGGTCTCTTGGATGGATATATAAAGAGAAGGACGAACTCAATCAATCTAAAGCAATAAAAAGCTTAAGAGTTCAAAAAGCATAAGAAGTATGCATAAGACTGGATGCGATACATAATGCCATCAAGATCTATGATCACATTCAATCTGCATCATTGCTTAATCCATCATTGCTTAGTCCGAAAAGTTTTCATCCATTCTTTTTTGTTATACACAAATCAAGTCATTAACTTTCTGTGTTGGATGAGTAGTGTTAGGAGTTATAAATATACTCTTTGAGAAGTTTTTCGTTTGATTTTCACTAGGTTTTTATTTGATAATCAATTTTTTCAGTGAAAGTTTTGTCTCATTGGCACATCTACAAGTTTTTTACTTGTAGATATTGTTTTACTCCAAGCATCCTTTTGTTTTCGTTTATTTTCGCTGCGTGATTTAGTAGATGTGATCACATTTTTAATCACCACTGTTTTCGTGAGAAATCTTTGAACATTGCCGTTAGTTTAGGTACAAAGGAAGTAATAGAGTTCACAAGATGCAAAATAAGATGATAAGCTATCATATTATTTTTTGTTTAAAATCTGATACACATTTAGTGACTTGTTTAGATATGCGGTTGATTAATGACATAGTAAAAAGGATTTTAAGGTTTCTTTTAATGTAAATGTGTGAATTAAAAACACCCTTCAATTTATTATGACCAACCCTATGCACTTATAGTAGTTCCTCTATTCACTAATGGAAATCTTGACAATATATATAGCACTTACTAGCAACTTTTCACTAATGGATATCTTTAAATCGAGAGACAAAACACACAATCGGCCACCGTACTTTGAAAAAAGTTGCAATTCGGTCATTGATTGTTTGAAAATATTATTTGGGCCGCTGTACTTCTATTGTCATGTAAGCGAGCCCATTTTCTAACGGACGTTAGACCAGGACGTTAAGTGAAATCCCTATTGTTCCCCAAGATGTTAGACCAAATTCATTCCTCCCGTCTCCTTTGCTAGCTCCGATGAAGAATCTGACTAAGCACTAGCGTGTTCTCCATTAAATCTAGTCAACCCTAAAATAAATTACTTCAGTACACACCCCTTGACCTAAAACAAGATCCAAGAACATTGCGGGCGGGATTCTCGCTGTCGTTGTTGAGGAGTAGCACCTACCATGGCGGCGGCTCCGGTAAATAATAATGAAAAATTACCCTAAAATGCTGTATCAAAATTATCCAGATCTAGGGTTTGTTGTTCCGTCAGCTCACCTCGTCAATCATACTCAAATATAAAATTGATCCATATATGTATGTATATGCACCGAAAGAGAAAGGCAAGAAGCTTTCTAGAGAGAGAAAGTGAGTTGTCAAGAGAGAGAGCGAGTTGAGGCTCTGAAGTAGAAAAGAGCAGTGATAGAGAGAGAATTGGGGGAGGAATTGAAACCCTAGAATAGACAAAGGATCAGTAATAAGAATCAGTTTCTCACAGGGAGAGTTGATTCACTACAAGAAAAATTACTATTTGAAACCACCCTTTATTTGGAAGGGCCAAAAAATCGTCCCAAATACTCCGTCCCTAAAATACTGTCTTGTTTTTTTTTTTGTCCGTCCCTAAATAATTGTCTTGTTTTAAAATTTTCTTTTTAGGACATCACTTTAACCATTTTACCCTTACTATTTCTCCCTACTTTAATTATGGGCTACAAACACATAGGCATTAAAGGAAACTATACACTATTCAATATTAATAATCAAGTCAATTATTTTTC
The DNA here is from genome assembly GCA_016624345.1 of Platycodon grandiflorus. Lineage (NCBI taxonomy): Eukaryota > Viridiplantae > Streptophyta > Magnoliopsida > Asterales > Campanulaceae > Platycodon > Platycodon grandiflorus. Next base: position 12,854,487 of record CM028367.1, on the reverse strand, counting down.
TTAATCCGTGCGCTAGGTCAAAAGACAATAATTTAGGGATGGAGGGAGTACTATTTATTGGGAATGAAGAGCTAGTCGTGCGAGATACTTGGTATTTGACACTCTTTTCCACTCCCCCTCCCAAATAATATTTGTTTTGAGATAATTGCAAAATAAACCCTGTACTAGTTTCGATATTTCAATTTAAACCATATGTTTTTATTTTTTATAAATTGAACCTTCACTTATTTATTTATTTTTAATCAAAACCTTCGTTAACTTGTGTTAAAACAAATGACTAAGCTTGATTTGGCAAACAACGTGGATCTTACGAGGAAATGGCAGGAAAATTATTCCAAAAAAAGCCTTGTACTATTTTTTTATTTAAAAAAAACCTTGGTCGTTAACAAATTTTCAAAAAAAGTATTTTAAAAAAAAACCTTGTACAATTAATATATTTTTAAAATAAACCCTGATAGTTTCTTTAATATCTTTTCATAATAAACCATAATTTTTTATTATTGAAATAAAAAAATAATATTAAATTTATTGAAACCAGTTATAATCTATTTAATACTATTTATTGGGAATGGAGGGAGTACTATTTATTGGGAATGAAGAGCTAGTCGTGCCAGATACTTGGTATTTGACACTCTTTTCCACTTCCCCTCCCAAATAATATTTGTTTTGAGATAATTGCAAAATAAATCCTGTACTAGTTTTGATATTTCAATTTAAACCATATGTTTTTATTTTTTGTAAATTGAACCTTCACTTATTTATTTATTTTTAATCAAAACCTTCCGTTAACTTGCTGTTAAAACAAATGACGGAAGCTTGATTTGGCAAACAACGTGGATCTTACGAGGAAATGGCAGGAAAATTATTCCAAAAAAAGCCTTGTACTATTTTTTTATTTAAAAAAAACCTTGGTGTTAACAAATTTTTAAAAAAAGTATTTTAAAAAAAACCTTGTACAATTAATATATTTTTAAAATAAACCCTGATAGTTTCTTTAATATCTTTTCATAATAAACCATAATTTTTGATTATTGAAATAAAAAATAATATTAAATTTATTGAAACCAGTTATAATCTATTTAATACCAACCACATTGCTATATATTATTAAATTAATATTTTAAAATGTTATTATTTAAATTAATTTAATTTTTTAATAAAATATCTAATTTTCTAAAATTTTAGTAGACAAATACCTTAATAATATTATTTTCTTATAATCGAACACGAGATGCGAGTTATGAGCATGATTGACTATATATATATTTATTCTGAAAAATAAAAATAAAAAATGATAAGTAAAAATTAATCACTCTCTATAAGGAAACACGTAACAAACTACTACCTCTGTCCCAAAATAATTTTCGTTTTAGCAATTTGCACACAGATATAAAAAGCTTACATTAAAACTGATCTACCCTTATTTAAGCTCATTTGTTGTAGATAAGTTGTGTGAGTATTTTTTTTCTTTCCTCTTAACAACCCTCTTTAATGAGGGTAGTAAATAAGGGCAGTTTTGGTAAATTATAGGAAAATATTTTTTGAAGCTTTATAACGATAATTATTTTGGGACAAAAAACTTTGCTAAAATAATAATTATTTTGGGACGGGGTAGTAATATTTATAATAAAATTAATTAATTTTATATAATGTGTAATGAATCAAACAAGTAAGTATATTTTTAAGAATAGATGAGTATTTTTTTTTTTTAGTATTATTATGAGTTACGAGTAGAAGAGTAAAGATCCTCCATAACTGTGGGCTATTTTTTTTAAGTATTATTCTGTTTTATGTATTAAAAAATTGTGTGTGTGTGTGTGTGTGTGTGACAACAATGCATTAAAGTATTTCTTCATTTTCTAAATATTACGGAGTAATTGTTATGTTTGATTGGACACAGAAATTAAAATAAACTAATTTTATTATGAATAATAATACTCCTTTCGTTCATAAATAATTGTCTTCCTTTAATTTTTCTGTCCATTCTAAAATAATTATCTTGTTTCTAAACATTTCTTTTAAGGAAAACACTTGGTGTGGATGAAATAGGTATATAAATACCCATAATCTACAACATTCCAGGATTTATTTTGAAAATAAATTAATTGTATAAGGTTTTTTTTAAAAAACTTTTTTTAAAAATTCGCTAACAACCAAGGGTTTTTTTGAAATCATAAAATAGTACAAGGTTTTTTTTTGGAATAATTTTCCTGCCATTTCCACATGGTTTGCCAAATTAGCCTTCTGTTATTTGTTTTTAACAACAAGTTGACGGAAAATTTTAATTAAAAAAAAAGAAGGTGAAAGTTCAATTTGCAAAAAATAAAAATACATAATTTAAATTAAAATTTCAAAACTAGTACAAGGTTTATTTTATAATTATTTCTATTTGTTTAGCACTCTTTTAATTTTACCCGTCCTAAATGTTTTGATTTTATTAATAAATATTTCTTTTATCCCTAAAATTTCAGCCCAAAATTTTCCGTTTCCCGATTGTTTCCCTCCACCTCCACCCCTGCTCTCTCTTATTGCGATTTTTACTCGACACTCTTTTCTCTCTCTCTCTCTCTCTCTTCGTGCAAACTCTCTCTTCTCTGTTCTTGCGATTGTGCCCTAACCTCATTACTATCGCACAGAACCGCGTCGACTCGTCTCTCCCTCCCTCACGAGCAATTGGTCAGGTAACTCTGTATCGCTATCTCTTGCTCTTTTTCTCTTTCTTGGTTGTACTTTTTCGTCTGGATATGAATCCGAGTAGAGAAAGGGATTGTATCTCCTGCCCTAAGTTTTCCTTGTTAGGTATGCGAAATACAAAGGCATTCTATGAAATTGTGCTCAATTTGTCTCTAATCATTCAACATTTAAGTTAGGGTTTCAATTTGGCTTTTGAATTCTCATACCCGGTAGATTCCTGATGGAGATAATTCTGTCACATGTGATCAGATTGCTCTCGGAAATTTGTTTCCGGTTCGCTAATTCAATTACTTAATCGCTTATATTTCTTCTGACAGTTATGTCCTGAAGCTGGAATAGGCTGATGTTTATCGACTACCATATTTGAAAAGCAGTGGACCAGGATTTGGTGTGTTTATCTTTATGATCTAATTGCATCTATTATGTGTCATTAATATATTTATATTAGAGAGAGAACTAAACGTATTCTTTGAACACCAGTATTTTATTTCATGATGTGTGTTTTACTGGAAAAGGAAAGGAAACTAAGCTAATATTTTGTTTCTAGTCACTTGTATAAAACTAAATTTACTGGTATGTGCACCGGGATGATAGCAAATATTGTTACATTGGAGAAAAATGAGTTAAGTTGCAAGTAGTAAAGTGATTAACTCCATTGACATTTGACATCTTGCTGCCATGCTTCTCTACACATTCTTATTTTACGTGTCTTTCTAAAAGAGCAGATAGTTTGAAGAAAACTTGCAGCTAATAAGATACTGAAATTGCCTGATAAAGCAGTTTGTAGGTATTCTCGCGAAACTAATTGTACAAAATAAGAAAAAAAAATAGTTTGTCTTCCAACCTTAGATGGACATCCATTTTTTGATTCACATATTTCTTTTCCTGATAACTGGAGTATGCTACTACTCAAGCTTCCAAGGATTAGAGAGAGGATGTATTACATTTTCTGTTATCTAGGCTCGCCCTAAGTGTCACCATTTACAGCTTACGGAGAGAAACTAATATTAGGATTTCTTAAAATCAGAGCAAGCAATGGGAAGAGAAGAAGAAATCACTATATACAACAATACTGAAAGATGGAAATTTCTCAGAAATGATCAAAATTGGCTTCTGTTAGGAAACGGGCATCAATGAAAGGACTTTAGAGCTCAATTCTAACTTATTGTTGGGTACTCAGTTTGTATAGATGTTTCCATGGACAACAGTATGCCTCTGATTTTTTAGATGTATAGATGTTTCCATGGGCAACAGTATCACTTAGCGGAGCATCGCTCAGCCCACCACTCAGCCCACTCATCATCATAAGCATATTGAGACCACTCATTAGACTACTCATCAGCCCACACTCATTAGCATATTGAGTCTCATAGGAGTGGCAATGTATCAAACGCATCAACCTCGACATCGACACGAGAAGTATTACTTGATTTTAGGAAATAGTTAAATATTGTAATTCTTATAAAATTCCTGATTACCATTTAATAATTGGATTTGTAGGTCCTAGCATGAGTGACTCTACTTGTAAGAAGGGACGAGGACCCGCAAAAGGGTACTAAGGAAAACAAAAGATCAAAGTATGTTTAATGACTAGATGCGACCTACTTGGGATTCAAACACCGACCTCATAAATGTTCTTGGAGGAATCGCAAGGTGTGGGGTTCATACACCTCTTCATGTTGTTTCATGACACGTAATGCCCGACCCCAACATTGAGATCATTTGTTGGGAGGTTCAGGTATCTATATATTTATTTCTTAATCTTTGAAAGCTTGGTCGACTTATTCTTTCTTAAGGTGAACTACTCATCAGCACAACGTTGTGGCACATGGAGCCTCGCCGTCGCACGTGGTGAGTCGTGGGCCGTCGCCATCCCATCTCCTAGCGCTCTGTCTCCCTCATCTCACTCTTTTCGCTGCCTTCTTCCTTCATACTTCTAGTTGGGCCGGCCTGCTTCCAGTGCAAAGTGCCGAAGTTATTATTACTGCAAGATTATTGAGTCACTTTTCCAGACGCAGAACGTGACCTCAAGGGGTTAGGGTTAGGTTTTTTTTTCTTAATTAGGGGAGTTAGGGTACAAATATATTAAATTGAAAACTAAAATTAAATAATATGACATTAAATTGAAAACTAAAATTAAATAATATGACATTATATATTAATAATTTATAAACTAAAATTAAATTATATAAAATTATATATTAAACTAAAATTATATATTAATTTGTGCAAATTTTATTTATAAATATATTACTAATTAAATCAACAATAATATTAATTTCAAAACTAAAATTATAAAATTAAATTAAATAATTTGAAATTATATATTTATTAAACGATTTTAAATTATAAACTAAAATTATAAATTACAATTAAATTATGTGAAATTATATATTAATAATTTATAAACTAAAATTAAATTTATTAACTTATATATTAAACTAAAATTAACTATTAATAATTATATAAAATCATATATTAATAATTATATAAAATTATATATTAATAATTATATAAACTGAAAAAAAAAATTAAACCTAACTATGGGTAGTTTGTAAATTTTAAACCCCCAGGGGTGGGCAGTTTAAAATTTTTAAACCCCCAGGGGTGGGCGGTGTATTAGTATTAGACCCCCAGGGGGGGGTGGCGGTCCTCCATATTCCGTTAAAAACTTAATGGATCCGTTAAGTTTTTAACGGAATTGTGAATTTAAGGGGCTAAATTGAAATTTTTTTTAACGGAAACGTCAAAAAAGACCGCCTTGGCTGGGCGGGCCTCAAAGAGTCCATTTTTTTTTTTTTTAACATTTATAACAATTAATATCAAATTATAATACTAATAAATACAATAACAAATGCAAAAAAAAGATATGTATACAAAAAAAGTGTTGAAAACATACCTTTTTGAAAAAAATAAAAAGTTACAATTTTATTTATAAAATACATAAGGGGTGGTTTATGATAATTAATGAAACATAAGGATTAAAACTATAAATATAAACTTTTCAAATAATTAAGGGCATAATAGTAATTTTACCAAAGGGGGGGGGGTGTCATTTAGCATAAGTTGAGGGTGTCATTTAGCACCACTCTTTCTGATACTATTTCTAAAGCCCGTCACAGAAAGGGGTTAAAGTGGAACAAATTGTAATAGTGTGTATACTATTTCTAAAGCCCGTCACGGAAAGGGGTCAAAGTGGGACAAATTGTAATAGTGTGTATGAAAATGGGACAAACTTTTCATTGGGGGTGGGGAAGCGGGATTTGGTGGAAACTTTAGGGTGCTAATCATATTTGGGCCTACATATATTTATTCTCTTGTCAAGTAAGTGATTTTGTCTAATATATTTTGTCCTAATTTTGGTTTTTCAGTTGGATGGATTTTCGTTTCACTACTATAAACTGTATCGCGAAACAGCAGCTAGGGAATCACTTCCCCAGTTGGTCAAGCGAAAGCTGCGTCCTATAAAAGAAGTTTTCAAGAGAAATGGCTTAATCGTATTTCCTGGGTTGATGTTGTATCTCACTGGAATATATGCCTGGAAGAAAGCAGCGGATCTGAAGAGAGAGCTGCCATAAAGTTGCTAGGTTATTGGTGAAGAATGTTCACATATGCTCTTTTGGGTTTGATGGAACTGGTTGGTCTCTTCTTTATTATGATTTATGATTCTGCATGTCGTGAATATGCAGCTGGACAAATCCTCCATCTAGCTAAGAAAATTGATCCTACTCTTGTGATGGAAGCAGACAGTATAATCCTGTATGATTGTCTGCTAATATAAACCTTGAGTTGCATAAGGTAACAATAATCTGCTGTATAAAGACAATCATTATGATATGCAAGTGTGTTTTAGACTGGTAACAGAGTGTAAGATGTTCACTTCCTACCAAGCCTTTCTATGGATACTATTCAAGTAGTTTACGCAATCTGTCTAACCATGGGAACGAAACGTACAAGCTTTTAATGCTGCAATGTATTAAGCCGGATCATTAGTTTTTACTCTTTCCATCGTGCTTGTTTTTCGATCTCTGTGTTTGTATACTCACCAAACCAATCTAGGTAATGGTTGACGAGGGTAAGGGGCTGATATTGGTATGTTTCAATTGAATTCGCGTTGTATGTTGGAATTTGGGAGGTAGGTCCATTCGAGTTCCTCCCTTGTTGTTTGCTTTCAATTTCTACAGTGTTTTTTGTTATTCATATTTAAACCGAGCTGTTTATAGACAGCTCGTGTTCTGCTCGTTGAAGGATTCAGCTTGGGCTTGTTTGGCTAGAAACGAACTAAATTTGAGCATAAATTATAAGCTGAGTTTGAACATCAGTAGTAGGCTCATTAGCAAGCTTGGAAGGTTTAGCTCTGTTCTGTGACCATGGTTGAAGGTGCAAATTTATGAGAAATTATTTGTGATATGAAATTACTATAGACTCCCATCAATACTGTAACATAGTTGTACATTTAGTCGATTGAAGAGCCGATTGTCAAACGAGATGCAAATATATTTGTCAAAGTCATCATTAGGCAATTTTGTGTAGGATGATAGAAATAGGGTTCTTGTTGCGGATAGTGTTCGATTGCAAGTTATCAAGAAGTACGTGAGCAAGTGCATTTGAAAATCAACAACAATTTCTAAAAAAAATCTTTCCAAGCAACTTGCTCGCTACTTCAATGATAATTACATGGATGTGGTTGATAAAAGCGCATGGTTTTGGAGTACAATTCTTTAGAATCTTTCAAGGTAAGTAGCTAGTTAGTTGGATGATTATTGCAAGAATGTGGTTAAAGTGGTTATTATTTATGGTGAACATGGTTAAAACAGTTCCTAACAAGTTATTTCTATAAAAAGAAAGTGACTTATCTACCGAAAGACTTCTTTGTAATAAGTCCACTTTCATTATTCTATTTTGGGAAAGAGTCCATTATTTTATTTTGGGATATTTTACTTAATAAGTCCACTTTCATAAATTATGCCTATAATCTCCATAACTTTCCAACTTTACCCTCCACATATTATATAAGCATCTTGACTATGCTCAAACAGTTTTATAATTATGAAACTCTAATGATACTTACATATTCCTTAATTATTATAATTTTCAAACATGAAATCTTTAGATAGAACGGAGGAAGTATAACTTTAATTATCTTGTTTTTTTTTTTTTTTTTAACACTTAAGCAAAATATGGATAGATATAGTCCAAATTAATTGGCTTGTCCCTAGGGCTTATAGGAAACAAGCCGCCTCATGAGAAAGATTACCTGTTCAACTAGTATAACGCGTGAAGCATGAGTAGAGCCCATGAGAAGATGGTTATGCTATATCGAAGAATAACAAAAGATGAAATGTTTTGCCATGTGTTGAGGCTCCTTTGAAAAAGAACAATAAGCTTGTTTCAAAAAAAGTCTCACTTAACAAGTCAAATTGCTGAAATTGCACTTTTCATTTGTTTGTATCTCCTACAAATTGCATTAATTTTTTTACTTATTATTTTTTTATAAAACAAACCAGACAGTAAAGTGGAACTATTTTTTAGATCGGAGAAAATAATACAGACCGACCTTGACCGTGGCAGGGTGATGAGACTCTTCAATCAAACCGACCACATTTCATAATGGGCAGTATTTTGTTCAAAAACTAGAAGTTGGCAGTAATTAATTCATTCACACAAAGAAGTAGACAACTCCAATATTAATATACTCCCTCAACCCCATAAAAATAGGAAAGGCCTAACAAGTGATTATCTTCAAATTATAGAGTTGCACTCATAGATATAACCACAATATCCTTTCCCCAAAAGTTTAGGCTCAACGCTCTCACATTCAAGAAACAACTCCCTACAAGGCTCAAATGTCTAATCAACTCAGTTCATGATCTTCTTCAGCCACTTAGCATTCCATCCAGCAAGTGAAATAAATGACAAGGCGCCACTTATGATAAACACAGACTGCTGCACATGTCTCTTCCATATCTGGGGATGCAAACTCAACTGATAAGGAAAGCTTAGCGAATGCCTTGGTCGTGAAAATTCCTGGAAACAATGAAAATGGACAGCACAATACATTCTTTATCATTTACAAAAAAGAAAGCAACAAAAAATAAGTACCAGCGACTTCATGTTTTCGTCTTCAAGAAAAACTAAGCAATCAAGCACAACATATAAAATACTCCAAATTTCTTATCCCAATCAAGGTATATTAAGCATGTGATGATTTAAAAGTTGAAATCACAAGTGATATCACATCTAACTAATCACATGCTTGACACCAAAATTTGGATGAGAAAGTTGGAGAAAAAAATTAAATCCTTATCACTACTCTATAAAATAATGATTTTTTTCTTGTTACGTATACAAAAGCTGCTTATTGCAAAAAATGAATCAATTTATAACTACTCCCTCAATCTCAAAAGAATCACATTTGCAAAGTCAACTTTGCAATCCTCGGTCCCAAAATTGTGTCAATTTTTTTATTTTTCACAAAAATTAAGGAAGTTGACTATTAGGCAATTTACTAGCACACACACACACACATATACATATATATATATATATATATATATATGAATATCCTCATTGCCCTCATTATAACATTGCATGTGGATCTAATATTAGAAATGGATAAGAGGACAAGAATTTTTTAAAAAGGACATAACTTTAGGAGGGAAGAAAAATTATCACAAGGAAGTTGACTATCAAATAATTTTACTAGAAAATATACATAGATGCCCTCAATGTCCACGTTATAATTTTGCAAGTTCATGTTAGCACATAATAGTTAGCTATAGTGGATCTAATAAATTCTCAGAAAAATGGACACTTATTTTGGAACAAGAAACTTTTAAAGAAGGATGCTCATGGAGGTAGAAATACTGTACTTTATGCACTTCCTCTAATTTGCAGGAAAATTATATAATATTGTCAAAAACAAAATTAAAAAAAAAGTAAAAATTATGAAGGTTTGTAGTTAAAATTATAAAAATGCAACCCCTTGGACAAGATAAACTGGAGTCTTTTTATGGGATGATGAGAGTAATAAAGTTAGCTATTTAGATAAAGAACTAAAAAACTAGAGTCAAATCAGGGACTTTACCATCCCCGGAGGTCGAATGGTACATCTTATAAGAAGAGGTAATGTACTACAAAAGTCAAGATGGATGCTTAGCATGTTTGATGGTATCGAACAATCCAAATTTGATGATGTTATCATCGAAACATTTGTCTAGTCACCTTATCAAAGAAAAGATTTGGCTGTGCCAAACTATATCTTAGCTTGCGAGATACAAGAAGGGTCTATTTCCATTTAAAAGAGAGTATATATCCTCGACCAAAAAAATAAAAAAGAAAAAAAAAACAAAGAAAGAAAGAAAGGGACTTGGATGTTAAACCATCTGAATGGTTCCAATCATGCAACCTTAGCAATAATAGATATTGGTTGACAAATTGAATTACCTTATTGTTCCATATTGCATATCTGTTATAAAAACGAGGATATTCTTTGATTAAGAATTCCAAGTTTCTATATTCAATGCGGAAGCAGATTGGTCAAAATTAATAGTACCAAATATTTGGAAAAATTAATGGCAAGAAAATAGTATATAAGTTGTGCATCTAGTATTATATGACTGATATTAGTCGAGACAAGTGATAACAGTGCACGTATTAGCACATTAAAGGTGTTCCTTCAGGAGAGGTTTCAAACTAAGGGCTTAGCTTAGGTAAATGCAAGTAATTCTTGGGGATTGAGCAAGGCATCTTCTTGTCCCAAACGAAGTATGAACTTGACTTGTTGAGCATGTTTTCGCCTTCTGAGATTCCATTGGATCCAAATATAAAACTTACAATTGAGAGGTGAGAAACTAACTCAGCGTGGGGAGGTATCAAAAAATTTAATAATTTTGCTATTTCCAATATAGATATTGCATTTGCAATCAATGTAGATCAGTCAATTTATGTCCTCTTTGCGGAGTACTCATAGGAGGCTGCTATTAGGATTCTTCAGTATCTTAAGAGAGCTTCATGGGAAGGGGCGTTTTATACTATGATCAAGGGAACATGAGAGTTGGAGGGGTTGGCTCATGTTGATTGGACAAGTCTAATACTAGCTTGCATACATGTTGGGGGTAACTTGATCTCTTGGAGTAAGAAGCAGCCGGTTGTTTCGAGACCAAGCGCTAATACAACGGTATGGCTCATGCAATATGTGAGCTGGGATTGGAAATTCAATGCATATACAGGTGTCGTCTTATAACCCAGCTGCCATTCATATTGCCTCGAACCCAGTAATCCATGATTGAATGAAACATATAGAACTTGATTCTCATTTTGTCCGTACGAAACTTCGGGAATAGATAATTGCTACAAGTTATATTCACACGGGAGATCTACTAGGAGATACATTCACCAAGTATGACGATAGGTTATATTTGTAACAAGCCGGTCATTATGTATGCTCCAGCTTGAAGGGGAATGTTAGAAGTATTAAGGGGCTTTTTAGAATGTTATATATATATATATATATATATATTTGGGGTCTTGATCTATCTAGTAAATTTGCAAACATATAAGATTAAATATTGCAAAGAGTGAAATTATGTCGGTAGGGAATGTGGAAGACATTGAGGACTTGGCTACTTTTTTTGGTTGTAAGATTGCTTACCTTCCCAATAGTTACCTTGATCTTCCTTTGGGGGCATCTTTTAAAAGTGAAGCAATTTGGAACCTAGTAATTGAAAGGTTCGAAAGACGTTTGGCAGGTTGTAAGAGACAACTCTTTTCTAAGGGTGAGCAGATTACCCTTATTCGAAGCTCTCTCTCTAACTTGCCTACTTATTTAATGTCTATTTTGGTGATCCCTTCTTCTATCGGTACGAGGCTTAAGAAGTTGGAAAGAGATTTTTTGTGGGAAGGTTCCATGGAGGAGAGTAAATATCATCTGATCAAGTGGGGCGACTGTGTGCTCTATGGTGTAGGATGGAGGTCTAGGAGTCAAGGATCTTCGCACTTTTAACAATGGTGTGATGGGTAAGTGGCTTTGGAGATTTATGAGAAAGAGAGGCCTTGTGGATTAAAGTGGTGGTAGGAAAATATGGGAAAGGACCTCATCCTTGGTTTTCAAATGAGGTGAGATGTTCTTATGGTGTGAGTGTGGGGAAAGGAATTTTGAAAAGGTGGGATGGGAGTTGTTTAAAAAGCATGTTTCCTTTGTCATTGGGTCTGGTGAGTCTCTCAGCTTTTGAGATGATATTTGGAGTGGAGAGGTGGAGTTAAGGAGAGCTTTGTGCTCTTTAGCTTTACGGCTGTCTAGAAAAGAGTGGTTAGTGATGTTCTTCAGGTGGTTGGGGTGACGTCTTGGGAGTCCTCGGTTAACAATTTTTTTTAACTTCTAAATGCAGTTAAAATTCGAAATGGAGGAAAAGACAGTCATCTGGATTGGTGCAAAAATAGTAGGTTCTCGGTATAGGCATACTATGCGGACCTGTCAAAAAAGACTAGGACCTTATTTCCTTGGAAGACAGTGTGGAAATCCAAGGCCTCGTCCAGGGTGGCCTTTTTTGCATATGAGGCTGTGAACGAGTTTGGGTGGGTTACGGCGTCTCATTCCTCATCTTCCCTTCTCCTTCTCAAACAACAAAGCCCGGCACCTTTTCAAATATTTTAAGAATGGTGATAACATTTGAAGGCCAGAAACGCAGTTGAACAAGAGCAAGATAGCAACATCTTCAATAAGCAAGTCAGGAACTCTATAATCCTCTCCGCCCACAGGAGAACCCTCAATTGGACCCTACTTAGCAACCTACTCAATACATCCACAAGTAGAGTGTGCAAGGAAGATTGAGGATCTTGTGTCTAAGACCCCTAGGGGTGGAAAACAAATATTAAGCTAAAAAAGAATCATGGTTACAATAATTGACTCAAGTCAACTATCAGCTAATACTCCTAATATCATTGCTTACCCAATTATAGCATTTGTCATGTAATGCGAAACAGCAATCTATAACCACCATTCAATAGGAATGCTAGGAATCAAAATGGAAAAAGAAATAAAAAAACAGGATCACCTCAGGCAGATACTTAAGTCCGGCAGCTTGAGCTTCACCAGAGCGTTTCATTATAATATTCTCCGCGTCCCTTTGTAGTCGACAACGTGCAATTCTCAACTATTAATTAAAAGAGTAATAAACAGGTCAGCAGGAAAAATATAGCGACTACAAGAATTAGGTGACTGACAAAGATAACTATGAGACAACAATTTCATCCACCTTGTAAGATTCCTTAGCATATTCACAGAGTTCTTCGCTGTATTTTTCCTCAATCTTCTTCAGCAGCCTAGTCCTTACCTGTCAAAAATGTTGAAACAGAAACGCATCTAATCAATAATGACCTTCTGGTAAAATTATATTTCAAGATGCTGCTACAGTGATCCTGCAGGGCAAGTAATTCCGGAAGTGAGTTGTGCAAAGAAAATCCCACCTGCATGACTGTTGGAACCAAACGAGTTACCAGAAAACACTACTGACCTAGTGAATCATATTTTGGTACCTTCAGTCCAGATCATGGTCAACTTCTTATAAAATTAAATTTAGCAATCCAGAAAAATTTCCAGTTTACTTCTTTAGTAGCAGAAATATCAATAGCCTAACTTAATTGTATGCTCAAACTTAGTATTTTAGATGCTCATTTAATATGAATGAGTAAGCATGCTCTTTTTTAGAGACAGCACTCTCGCAAAAGGATTTCGTCTAAATCTTACAAGCTATGGGAACAACGGTTCGGACCACGCTGCCTACCACATTCCCATACTTGATCCACCAACCAAAACAAGCCGTGTTGCAGGTCACACAAGTTCAAAGGTATAAGTTTATTTTTCAAAAAACATATAAAACCAAACATCCCAATAACTGCAACAAGCAGAGTCAACAATCGCAATTTTGTTTTACCTCAGATGTTCGAGACTCCGAAACTGAAGATATGAACTCCTTGTCGTCCTTCAACTTGCGTAAGAGGGTAAGATTTTGCTGCAAAATTAATCTCGATCAGATTGCACAAAACGATTTTTCATAGAGGAGACAAGCATATACTCACAGTAAGGGCAGCTTTAATATCATCACCAGACAGTTCAGGCCAACCCCTTTCACAATTCAATTGCTTTAGCAACCTATGCACGTCATCACCACACTAAAGAAAAGAGGAAAAGGGTCAAATAGAAGTTCTAGATGTGTTACATTGTATAGTGTGAAAATAAAATAAAATATACCTCTACAAGGTCGGATCTCGCAAGGGCCTTCCGAAATTCGTAAATTTGATGAACTGAATTCAATTTCCTCATCCGTTCAACATGAGGCTGCAATGATAAGTATATGTGTGTGTGTATATATATATAATGTTCAGTATGTATTCAAATATAACTTTCTTCATACATAGCTGACTAGGTACCAAATAGTCCATCAAAGGAACAAATACATAGGAGCTATGATTTCAAGAAACACTACGTAATGCTTTTGAGCAGGGGTACGCATGATTACACTTGTTGACGCATGAAATTAGGGTTTTAGAATGACGGCAGAATTTTGCACATAGAAGAGGCCAAGTTTCACTCAAAGTTTTTGATATAGTGACAAATAACAACTGCAGCTTCTAGAAGACCAGAAGTAATTATATATATATTTATATTAAATACATCTAATTCAGATATTATATATCTGGTCGTTTCTTCATGTCTTGAACTTTAAAGGCTGCAGGGTCCAAGACCACGTGTATATGTTGACCCTCGTTCACGAGATTGAGTTTGTGTATGTTATAATTTTGGGTGGGGCCAACCCATAGTATTAAATTAGGTGTGGTTCACTTGATGTGAGGGACTCAAGTTTAAAAAAATTCATTTGACGCGTTGGATTAGGTGTGGTTCACTTGAGGTGAAGGACTCAATTTTATAAGAATTCATTTGACGCGTTCCAATTATCACGTAGCTTTTGGCGTATTCGTCAAGGATCTTAACATTAAATATCATAGCAACCACCATGTCATAGGTTCAAGTCACGAACTGGCTAGCTGCCTAGAGTGTGAAGATGTCAAGATGATGGATGTGGAGCGTGGTGGATTGTTATGATTCTGGGTGGGTGGTATTACGCCGGTCCACTTGATGTATGGGACTTAAATTTAAGAGAATTGATTTGACATGTTCCGACTCTCACGTGACATTTGGCGTATTGATGAAGGATCTTAAAAGTGTGTGTGAAGGGAATATTGTATATCAAAAGCGAAAAAGGGACTATACAATGGGTGTTTACAAACAACAAAAAAGCGTGGGCTCTAAATGAGGATCCAAATCAAAACAGAACTAGAAGATCCATAAGCTATTAAATCTCCAATCTAATTGGATTGTGACTAGTATAAAGAAGAAAGAGCTTAGAAATAAGCTAAACGTGTAGTTAAATAGCCAAGAAGGATACTGGGCACAGAGATCAAAAAAGAACTGGATGCAAATGAGGGACGAGAACACTTCGTTTTCCCAGTCAATGGTTACTGCAATAGAAGAAGAAACAAAAATATCAAGATTAATGATAGAGGATGACCAGTGGACAGAGGATCAGCAAGAAATAGAACACCTCACAACGTACTATCAGAAAATATCAAAAGATACTCAACCAAACTTTCATTGCCCTTATTGCTAAAACCGATAACCCTACAAAAAGCCAACGTATTTAGACCAATAAGTTTTTGCAAGGCCTTATCTAAAATTATTGCAAAAACACTTGCCAACAGAATTAAGCCCTCTCCTAGAAAGGCTAATTGGTCCAATCCAAAATGCTTTTATATCCAATAGACTTATCTCCCACAACATACTTCATGCTTTCCATTAAGAAAATCAGAAAATACAAAGGCAAAAGGAGGTCTTGCAGCCCTTAAACTAGATAGGAGCAAAGCATATCATTGTCTAGATTCGAGTTTCGTGATTTTGGTTCTAAGAAAATTTGGCTTCCAGAAAAGTTGATCCAGCTTCTTAATCAATGGTCTACATCTGTTCATTCTAGTATCATAGTAAATGGAAAACCAAGCTCTTTTTTCCATCCAAAATCATGTACTCTCAGTTCCATGCAGAATTACGTCGATCTGCATCCCCGAATTTGTGGCGAATTCAGGCAGGACCGTGGTGGTGGTAACGCTCAGAAGGTTTGCGCAAGAGATCAACTCATAGAAGAGAAGCCTTGTTAAGTCTTTTAGAGAGGTGGCTGAGATACCTCCATGGCTGGATTTAGCCCTAACCATTAGCTCTTCGAGGAAGAATTCAGCCGTGGATTTTATGGTGGAGGAAAGTTCCTGCAATGGGTCTCTGAAATTTTTGGAGAGATGTCTAGTAGGCAGAGCAGGTATTCTTGAGTGTCCTATCCTTTCAAGGTCCGAACTACAAAAACGAGTAGACCCGAGGTGGAAGATGGCCGGAGGAGTGAGAGTGGTGGACTTGAATGGTAAATTTTTCTCGTTTGAATTTCCTTCCAAGGAGGAAGCCTTTCGGATCTTAGAGGGAAAAAATTGGGTCAGGGCACTGGGGTTGCCACTGCATCTGTCGAGTAGATCAGTGTTCATGAAAATTGGACAGTTGTGTGGAGGGTTTATTATGGTTGATTTAGCTACTGAGCTCAGGAAAGACTTGAGGTGCGCAAGGATTTTAGTTCGATATAAAGCAGAGATGCCAGCTTGCATTCGAATAGGAGTCGGTAGCTGAATTTTTTTGGTCCCTATTTCGGCTAAGACTACAAGTTTTTGCAAATGCTTGTGGAGCGGCTTTGTGGAGGAGAATGGTGGTGGGTAAGTATGCAGTAGGGAGTCATCACTCATCACTGGTTTCCTAAAAAAGTGTCTACTACTTATGGGTCTAGTGTGTGGAAAGCATTAGGAAAGGATGGGATCCCTCAAACGGTTAATTTCCTTTGAAATAGGAAATGGGGAACATGATAGTTTCTAGAAGGACAAGTGGTGTGGTGATGTAGAGCTTCAGATAATGTTTCCTAATTTATACAATATTGGGGTTAATCAAGAAGTAAGGGTGAGCTCGATTCTTGATATTACAGATGGTAAAGTTTCTAGGAATCATACTTTTCTAAGAGACTTGCAAGACTGGAAAAATGGAGATATTGACCAGCTTTTTGATTTGTTGTATGACTATAAGGGGCAAGGAATTGGAGAAGACATAGTTTCATGGGATGGGACAAAGAGTAGGAAGTTTTCGATGAAATCATTTTAGTTTGCTTTAACTGGTAATAGTAGGAGTTCCTTTCCTTGAAAGGAAATCTGAAAATCAAAGGCTCCCAACAGTGTGGCTTTTTTGGCTTGGAAGGCATCACAAGAGGCTATTGGCGATAAGTTGAAAGCTCGAAAGAGGATTTATGTCGACTAGTGCTTCATGTACAAAAAAGATGAGGATATTGTTAATCATTTACTTTTGCAATGCCTGTAGCTAAGGAATTAAGGAGTCTTTTATTTTTCCTCTTTGACATTTCGTGGGTCATGCCAAGGTCTGTTATGGAGCTCTTTCAAGGGTGGTCTTTGAATAAGCGTAGGGTAGACTCATTCTGGGACACCGCCCCGCTGGTGATCTGCTAGAGTATTTGGAAGGAAAGGAATAGAATGTTTTTGAAAACGTGGAGTCGCACATTGGTGGCTTAAAGAGAATGTCTTCGAGAATCTTCGTTGTTGGTGTACCGGGGGGCGGGAATCGAATTTAGGGGATTCTTTTGTATAAAATGGTGGATAGTTTTCTTGGTTTTTAATTATTTTGTCTTTATACATTTTGTGTACTAAAGGATGCGTCACTTGTTTTTACACCGTGTTTATATATTTCTATTCCTTATCAAAAAAATAATAATAATAATTATCGTGCTGGGAGAAACGCAGCCTCCAACAGGGGGGACAATGGTATGTAGTAGATAGTTGAGGATACTAATGAACTAATGTTAAGAGTGTTGAGGGGTCCGAATTCTAGTCTTTGCAGGTCCCAGCGTAGGAGCAAGAGCTCCCGCCTTGGTACAGGCTATAGAATCCAACTTCCCGAAGACCATTAGTCCAACTTGCATGAGACCTAGGAGGAACTGGCTGCAGTCCTTGGACACTTCTTGTTCTAACACAATGAACACTATTGTGGCAAGGGTAAAAGATCTTCAGGCCCAATAAAAGTAGGTGCGGTGTACCACAGATCAAAACAGGCTATATACTTGCAGTATGATCATGCAGTAGCGTGGGAGACGGACAGCTAAAGACTGAAAGTTCCTTGGCAGCTCACTCGGGCCAAGCTGAAGCAAGAAATTGCTGTTGCAATTACAAAATTTTCGGGTAAAGCCTGAGCTTGCCAATGCATGGGCAATGAAGGCGAAAACCATCTCAAAAAAAGAAAAAACAGCAACATTTGGAAAATGCTAGTAATGACCTAAGTACCAAGTTTTTTCGTGCTACGAGACACATCTCCTCCACCATAGCTCCTGCATAACTGTCTTCCAGCCAGGGTGACCCACCTACAACTTCGGGCACGGAATTGGAAATAATATAAGAGTCAAAAGGACTAACAAATGCACGTAGTTTAGCAGATAAGCCTTTATACCTGACAGAGTTAGAAATGGGATGTATAGTACAACTAAGCTTTTCATTTCTATGAGCAACTAGAACTTCGAGATCAGAAGACACCTGAACCTGGATTGGGCAATGATTAGACTGGCACAGCATGGGTAGAGAGGAATTTTCGTGAGACACTCTCGACATGTTTATACTACCTAAATAGGACACGTTATTTGCTAAACCAGGAAGACGTGGACTCCATAATCCAATAATTGACAATGTCATCTTCACAAATTAACACAGCCAACCGCACAACAGATATGGAATAAAATGGTTCTAAGATTAGCGGACACCTATGAACCTAATCAAGTTAGGAGAATAACACTAATACCCTTAACTAAGTATGAGGATAACTCAAGAATATCCACTCGAGTGCCACAAGATCTAACTTAGTGACACTAGGACAATCATCATGAACAACGCAGAAACACCAAAAAAAGTGTGGAGACCTAGATAGAAAAAGGACTCAACGACCAATCTCTCCCTCAAGAACATAAGAAGCCATGCAACTGATCAGATAATTTGGTTAACACACCATTTGCCAGCAATAATTGAAGTACACACATCTGAAATAAGAGAGCTCGGGCAACCTCTAGTAGATGGCGGTTCTTTCTCTCAGCAACCACTAACTCCATTTTATTTTGCTGAGGTGTATCTATACAAGTTCATTATTGGTGGAGTATACCATGAATTGCCATAAGCTTAAAATTAGTAGAATAATATTATTTTAGTTTCTTGACTATACTTCACAAGGAAAAAGAACATGAAAAAAATGAGGAACTAAAAAACAGGGAGTCTATCAATACAGGAAATTAATAAATTCCAACTCTGATACCATATGATGTTTTTGAGGAAGAAGAGGAGAGCTACCTTATACTTGGTACACACAAGATTAAATATGTTTTCAATTTACAAGCTGCATCAAGAGCCTCAAAGATAAATATAACAGAAAGGCCCTCACACTAATTAATATACATCTAACAAAAATCATCCATATGAATTTTGTATACTCCTATTAGCATTTCACTTTTCAAACATGTTCTGCACACTAATACAAAAATTACTGGATGCAAGTGAAATAAAGCATTAAGTGGACTGCCTTTATTCAAATGCTGAATAAAGCATTAAATGAAAATTCTCAAGGAACTCCTCGAAAGGAAATATTCAGTATAACTATCATCAAAATCATGTCAAATGAAAATTCTCAGGGAACTCACTCTTATAAAGAATGAGAACCTTTCATCCGAGAGCACACGTGCAAACCTTTCCTTGTCTGCACTGCCCACTTCAACAACCTCGTTCTGATTATTATTATACTGCAAACAATAAGAAGATGAAGATTGTCAAACATTAAAATTTAAATTTAAAAATAATAAAAAATAAGAAATATTTATAACAGGATAAAGTAAAAGACGGAGTCGCACGGTGCATGTTGTACCCTTTCCATCACATTTATTAAAACAAAAATAAAATAAATAAATAAAAAGTAGATTTGTGAGTAATTCTAAGAGGTCTAGGTAATACGGCTAACTTTCATGGTGAACTATGGAGAATGTTAAGTGGTGTCATTCTCATTCTCGCGTGTCCTCGTGAAAGTTATTACTTGGAATGTGTGCGCCTTGGGTTACTGAGCCAAGTCAAGAAATGTGAATGATGTTCTGGTGAGGGCTTCTCCCGGTGTGGCCTTCATAGAAGAATGAAAAAAAGAGGTGGTGGACAATATGCTTATGAGAGACTAGCTTAAGGATTGAGCTTTGGTTCCCTCGATTAGGGTGTCTGAGGGGATCATTATTATCCGGGATCCGCATCTAGCTTCTTACAAGGAGGTTATTCATGGAGTCTTTTCTTTATCGGTCCACCTTGAGGTGAGGGGAATAGGAAACTGGTGGTTTACATTGGTGCACTAAACCCAGGTCTCGCCTCGCCTTCCTTTCTGGGGAGATTTATGTGGGTCAAGTGGTGCTTAAGTGGTGCTTAAGTGGTGACATTAATGTAATTCGATGTTTGTTAGGAAAAGAAGGTTCGCAGGTCACAGCGAGTAGAAGTAGTTTGGACAATTTGACGAGGGAGTGGGACCTACGGGATATTGATCTTCGAATGCCTTGATTACTAGGTCAGTTTCTCATTAACGTTAGGTTGCTAGATGGATTGATAGATTTCTTAGATGGAGTGGGAGAAAGCTTCTCCCAAGTTTGCTCAAAAGTTCTTGAGATGATGATTTCTGATCTCTTCCCTATCTCCCTCGAGTCAAGTCCTTTAAGGTAGAGATATACCACTCGTTTTGAGAATGTGTGGCTTTTGCATCATACCTTTAACAATAGAGTCAGGGACCGGTGGGGTGAGTGTCAAGTGCAATGTGGGTTGGCTTCATTTTCATGAGAAGTTCAATTTTTTGAAGGTAAGCTTAAAACTTGGAATAAGGAATTTTTCGGTGATGTGAATCCTAAAAAAATACAGCTTTGAACTGAAATCTCTACGATCAATATGTAGCTCTTTGTCCTATATGGAGGATTTGATTGAGCGAACGTGTGTTCTCAAAAATGATTTCGAGGAATTGTTGCATGAGGACATTAATTGCCGTTAGAAAGCAAGATTGAAGTGGGCTAGGGAAGGGAGTTGTAATTCTAGACTTTAAGAAGGTGGCTATCGCAAGTGATAGGAATTTTATTAGGGAGGTAATGTTACACAATGGAGAGGCAGAGTAACATTTCTTCTTTGAGTGTGGGCGAGGTTTCTAAATTGTAGTAGGATTTGTTCCATGAGTGTGGGAACAGGCCTATGATTGACGGATTGTATCGCAGGCGATAGCGCAAGTGGGCAAGAGAATACTTTAATACATGTTGAAGCCTAAGTTTGTAATTGTGAAACAAAGGGGAAACACGAGAAGGCTGCTACCCAGCAAACCATAGTGTTCTCAAAGGGCACATAAAAGACAAAAGGCAAAGCAAATTCTAATCTAGCATCATAAAGAGTACACATACAATATTTAGCATAGGCTAGATGATCGGTCAAAAAGCTGAAATAAATGCACTCCTAATATAATTAGCCAAATCTAACCATTAAGACTTTCAAACTTCCAAGACTCTTAAAATACTAAAGGACACAAGAAACCAATAGTTTTCAAGTTCAAGAACCTGAAAAGATTAAAGGACATCAAACATAACTTCCAGATATGTAGTTTCTAGATTATTCCACGAGATTTGTTCCGGCGCCAGACTCCTCCGGTCGGGAGAAAACTCGTCCCCAAATTGGAGTCATGCTTTCCACAATCCTTGGATGTCCAACCAACAATTTCCAATCCTTCTCCTTTCTCCTTTCTCTGTAACAGATAGAACACCACAACCATCACAGTGTCCTCAATAGTAAACCTGATGGTGCGGCCTAGGATAGGTGATGAATTTTTTTTGGTTTATCAGTCGACTAGGATGGCTTAGATAAAATATTTAGACTCTGATACAGCAATAAAGGGGCTTGTTTTGGATAACACGCAATAGGATGAAACCTCTTATTGATGTGATAGAATACCTGATCCTGATTTGATGATTTGTCCACTAAATAAAATCTAACTACTCCCAAATAATCAGAGCTTGAGTTTGGAGATTGAGAACAGGTTATTTTTACTCTCTGAAGGCATTCATCAACATAGCTGATAGACCATTTTCAGTTTCAGCATGCTGTCCCTGTCCAAATGAGGCATAAGATTTGCCTCTAATAATTTTATCAAAAACATGGTAAGCGTCAGAACCTCAAATACTTTCAACAAAAGGTTGTGAAAGACTTGCATCAAATTTTCATTTATTTATTGATAAGGATATATACAGAGAAAAACATCAAAACAGGTGACGCATCTTTGTACACTAGGAATATACTTGTACGAAAATAAAACTAGTCAATAGCTAAACTATTCACAAAATCTAGACAAGAGTTAATAGAAGAAGAGGGATGTTCCATTGTCTCATTGCACCAAAAATACAACATCTATAGCAATGAGTTCTTCAAAAACAGGATAGATCTTTCCTCGTTCTTAAAGGCCCAGCGATTCCTCATTCTCAAGGGCTCAGAAGGTCTACGTGAATTGGTGTTACATGTGTAAGAGTGATGGCGAAAGTGTTAACCACCTGTTATTGCACTGTCCAGTAGCATGGGACTTATGGAGTTTTTTGTTCCGTCTATTCCATACTTGGTGGGTTATGCCAGGATCGATAAAGGATATGTTTTTGAATTGGTCTTTTTACAAGAGGAGAAGAAGGAATTACATTTGGGAGGCTGCCCCCTCGCTGTTTGTTGGGTTATTTGGTGTGAAAGAAATTGTAGGACGTTTGACAAAGTTGAGTCGAACGTTGATAGATTGAGAAACTCCATCCTTCATATTTTATTTTTTTTGCTGCAGGGAGTCTGTTTCCTTTCCTTTTCTCCCAATTCATTTGTTGAGTTAATATTCCTTTTCTCCCAATTCAAAAAAAAGGCCCTGTGATTCCTCTCCTTCAAAATAATCCAACATACTCCCAAAGGGGCTACCTCCCATGCATTGTTCCTCCTGCATTTGTAAAGGGACCAACATTGAAACAACTCTATAATAGAATTCGGTATCACCCAAGCAAGATTAAAAATATTAAGCACGTAGTACCATAACTCCATAGCCACCAGAGAGTGCAGCAACAAATGATTTTCGCTTTCACCATTACCCGTGCACAGGACACCAACTGATGTAAATCATATCACACTTCTGCAAATTATCCCTGTAAGAATAGCATCATTGGCCGCCTCCCACGCAAAAAAAGCAACACTACCAGGGCTTTAGATTTCCAAATAATGCTCCAAGGAAAAGAGTTCCTATTTCGGATAGCCAAGATAATAAAAAACGACCTCACTTAAATTTTTTTACATTTTGTCCCTTTCCACACAACCTTGTCTACTCTATTTTCCCCAACCTGTAGGGAGTACAACCACTTAGAATTTTTTACATTTTGTCCCTTTCCACACAATCTAGTCTACTCTTTTTTCGCCAACCTGTTGGGAGTACAACCTATCGAGAAATTGAACAACAAGATCCGTCTCCCAGTCTTGATTTCTATGAAAAATTGGATTCTAGGTTGTTCTGCTCTCTATCAAATGCAAAATGGAGCTAACCAAAGTGTCCCGATGAATAGCCATGTCGAATAAATGAGGAAAAGTCCTCCTTAACTCCTCATCCCCTCACCAATTATTTAGTCATCCCCAATCTCGAAGTGAATATGCCTCTGAAAAAATTCCCACCCTTTTCTAATGCCTTTCCAAACACCCATCCCATGAGAAGAAGAGATAGACTTGGGGAGCCAAAAATGATTTACGAATAATTAATGTGTGGACCGTAACACACCGTAGCAATAAATCGGAACAATATAGCAACAAGTAATGATGAAGCAGTGCTCTACCTCCTCCTATAAAAGGCTGCTCATTCTGATGAAATTGGACTCTGATGAAATTCTATTCTCTACATCTTTGTATTATTGTCTGTCTAAATTCTTGTGTGACTTTATTATTAGTTTTACAACACGATATCAGCAGTGCTCTACCTCCTCGTTGACCGCATAACATTTTGGGATGCAGACCATGGAGAACGTGGATGAGTGACAGTGCAACCACTCATACTATCCTAAAAGATAGAAAAATTTTCAATACCCTAATTGAGAAAAAATGGAGTGTTACTACAATCGCAAATGATAATGTTTTAATAGTAGGCTCCCGCAGAGCTTCACTAATCCTCCCTATGGGTAAAGAATTGATCATTCATGATGCCCTACTATATCCACAGTCTACACATACCCTTCTCAGTTTTAAAGATATCCAATCAAACGATTTTCACATTGAAACCACAACTGAAGATAGTAAAGAGTATCTACTCATGACTCGATCGACACGATGTCAAAAACATATTATCGAAAAGCTTCCCTCTCTCCGCAGGGTTGTATTATACCTACATCCGACCTTTTAATCATCAAGTTGCAATGAGCTTGAAATTTAAAGACCCAAATTCTTTTCAATTATGGCATGAGCATTTGGGCCACCCTGGCAGAACATGATGCGTCGGATTATCTCTAATTCAACAAGGCATAATATGTCTAATAGTAACATACTTTTGGCAAATGAATTTGTGTGAGGCTTGTGCCAAGGGAAAGCTTATAGTACGTCCCTCTCGTACTAAAGTTGGAATAGAATCTCCTACTTTCCTTGAACAAATTCATGGAGATATATGTGGACCAATCCATCCATCATCAGTACCATTCCGATATTTTATGGTCTTAATTGATGCTTCTACTCGGTGGTCCCATGCGTGTTTATTGTCCACCCAAAATTACGCCTTTGCCAAGTTTATTGCTAAAATCATTGAACTTAAGAGTTCACTTCCCTAACTATCATATTAAATCCATTCGTATGGATAATGCCGGTGAGTTCACATCAAAAGCTTTTGATGATTATTGTATGACATTAGGCATCAAACTGGAGCATCCAGTTCCTTGTGTCCACACTCAAAATGGTCTAGCTGAATCTTTGATTAAGCGTATTAAATTAATTGCTAGATCATTTTTACAAAAATCTAACTTACCCCTATCTTGTTGGGGACATGCAATATTACATGTTGCTACTTAAACTCAAATCCAGCCAACTTCTTATCATGATCATTCCCCTTTACAACTTGTGCGTGGCAAAGAACCCAACATTTCCCATCTGCGAGTATTTGGTTGTGGAGTCTATGTTCCTATATCACCACCAAAGTATACCTCTATGGGCCCTCAACGAAAGCGAGGTATATTCATTGGCTATGAATCTCCATCTATTCTTATACCTAGAGCCCATGACAGGGATCAATTCACACCTCGGTACGCTAATTGCATATTTAATGAAGATCATTTTCCAGCATTAGGGGGAGATAAAAGCCCAAAATTGTGATAGAAAGAATGCCAAGAAAGCTTATGGAATGTACAAGATCATCGGTATTTAGATGCACGCACTAGTCAAACTGAACTAGGAGTTTAGAAGATAATTAACTTGCAATATTTAGCAAGTAATCTGCCAAATGCTTTTAGTGATTATAAAGGAGTGACCAAATCCCATATACTAGCAGTAAATGCACCACAAAGAGTGGAAATCCCCAAGGTATTAGGTATACCTGCTAATACTCCTCAACGCCAGAAGCGTGGGAGACCTATTGGTGCGAAAGATAAGAATCCACGAAAAATAAAATGTAGCAAAGAATTACTATCACTCCTAAAACCTCTTAAAGAGGCTCGTCTTGCTGACATCTGTACGTACACCAAACAATCATACTGGGATTGCAGAACAACAAGATTGTAATATCTTGGAAAATGACGAAGATTTGGTTGACATAAATATAGAAGTTGCCATGAATTTTATAAATACTGGAGAAACTTATAATAGAAATATCACATTTGTCGACGATACATTTGCCTCAACAATTGCTCTTACTATCTCAAATGATAATCTGGATCCAGAACCTAAGTCAATATCAAAGTGCCAAAAGCACTCAGATTGGTTAAAGTGGAAAGAAGCAATTGAAGTTGAGCTTAACTCGCTAAATAAACGAAATGTTTTTGGTCCTATAGTACGTACACCCTAGAATGTTATCCTAGTAGGATATAAATGGGTGTTCGTACGAAAGAGGAATGAGAATAATGAGGTGGTGAGATATAAAGCGAGATTAGTTGCTCAAGGATTTTCACAGAGACCCGGTATTGATTTTGATCAAACACATTCTTCTGTAATGGATGGCATTACGTTCCGTTACTTAATATCTCTCGCAGCAAACATGAATTGAGAAATGCAGTTGATGGACGTCGTGGCTGCATATTTATATGGGTCATTGGACGCCAATATATATATATATGAAAATCCCTGATGGATTTAAAATTTCTAATATAAAGGAGAATGAAAATCACAACATGTATAGCATAAAGTTGCAAATGTCATTATATGGCCTAAAACAGTCAGGAAGAATGTGGTACAACCGGCTGAGTGAATTCCTCCTGAAGAAGGAATATGAAAATAATGATGTATGTCCTTGCGTGTTCATAAAAAGGTCGCATAATGGCTTTTGTATAATATCAATATATGTTGATGATATAAATATAATTGGAACACACAAAGAACTTGAAGAAGCAGGCTCATACTTAAAGACGGAATTTGAAATGATAGACTTGGGTAAAACCAAGTATTGTCTTGGCCTGATTGAGCATCTCCCTGAAGGAATCTTTGTACAACAGTCCACCTACCTGAAGAAGGTTCTTGAAAGATTTCACATGGAGAAGTGTCATCCACTTAGCACACCAATGGTAGTCTGATCCCTTGAAGTGGATAAGGACCCTTTTTGACCAAAAGAAGATACCGAGAAAATGTTAGGACCAAAAGTTCCTTACTTGAGTGCCATTGGAGCATTAGTCTATATTGCAAATTGCACTAGGCCTGATATTGCATTTGCAGTAAACTTACTTGCAAGATTTAGTGCTGCTCCTACAAGGAGACATTGGAATAGCATTAAACATATCTTCAAGGTTCACATGATCTTGGTTTACTTTATACAAGAAATCAAGATATGACGTTGATAGGCTATTCGGATGCTGGACGTATGTCTAATCCCCACAGTGCTAAGTCTGGTTATGTTTTTCTCTATGGTGGTACTGCAATTTCATGGAAATCTGTTAAACAGTCTACGGTTACCACCTCTTCAAACCACTCAGAGATTATAGCTTTATATGAGGCTTCACGAGAATGTTTATGGTTAAGATCGTTCGTATAACACATTCGTGGTTTGTGTGGTATTAGGCCAGACAATATATCCCCCAGTCATTTACGAGGACAATGCAACCTGTGTGGCACAAATGAGCAATGGGTATGTTAAAGGAAATTTGAAAAAACATATTGCACCCAAATTCTTTTATCCACATAAGCTCCAGAAGAGCAGTAAGATTATTATTTAGAAAGTTCGCTCTAGTGACAATCTAGCAAATATGTTCATAAGTCCCTTCCTACATCCACTTTTGAGAAACTTATTCATGGAATTGGAATGCGTAGACTTAGTAGACTATTGTCTTCAGGGGAAGCGACAACTTCAAATTAATTTTAAAATTAGGTCCAAAAGACCGAAGGTTGTACTCTTTTTCCCTTTACTAAGTTTTTTCCTACAGGGTTTTTCTTAGCTAAAGGTTTTTAACGAGGCCGTCTATGCTCATGATTTGGCTTGAAGCTACAAGGCGAACTTGTCCAACTTACAATGTTACGTCCAAAGGAGAGTGTTATGAATAATTAATGTGTGGACTGTAACACACCGTAGCAATAAATCGGAACAATATAGCAATAAGTAATGATGAAGCAGACAAGAGTTGTAGCAATGGAGCCACTGTATCAGTGGAGTTACTGTAGCAGTGCGGTTACTGTAGCATTATTTAATTGTGTAATTTACTGTTTATGAACAGTAAACATCCGACTTTTCAGCCTGTAAAAGGCTGCTCATTCTGATGAAATTAGACGCCGAGCAGTTCTATTCTCTCTCCAAATTCTCTCCATCTTTGTATTATTGTCTATCTAAATTCTTGTGACTTTATTATTAGTTTTACAACAAGTCCCACCATATTTACTAACCACCACTTTTCTCCAAAAACCATCTCTATCGACCACATTTCTCCATAACCACTTCCCAAGCAAAGCCTCATTAAAAATCTTGAGGTTTTTAATACCCAAACCCCCATCCCTCACATTGGTACAAACTTTGTCCCACCGGACCAAATAGAATTTCCTACTATCGGCATTACCTTCCCACAGAAAATTTCTTTCTTTTCTAATCTCTTATGCACTGAAATAAGAAGGGCAAAGAGCGACATAAAGTAAGTAGGTAAGCTAGCAAGAGTATTTTTCACAAGAATAAGTCTACCTCCTTTGGATAACCAATAGGTAAACCACTAAACCCAAGTAAAATTCAGGGAGATAAGCAACCTTACACCCAAAAAAGAAGCAAGAGCACCAATATTATCCACATTACCCACCGGAAGAATTTCACTCCTTCAAATGTTGATACTAATCCCCGACACCGCCTAAAGAAATAGCAAAACTAATTGAAGATATCCTAATTGAGCAATCTCGGCCTCGCAACAAAACAATAGTGTCATCAGCAAATAGAAGAAGAGAAGCTGTCAAAATAATCTTCATCTTCTTCATAGACATTGAAAATAGGAGGCAAATTCCAGTCTATGAAATTACAACTTGATGAATCAAGCATGCACTTCTGTTCAAGTTTACATTGTGGTAATCTGAAGATTCACATACAATTTCTTGATCTTCTACATGAACTTCAGTTAGACTTTGTTCATACGATCATCAAGCCGTTGAGCTACCCACTCAAGGTGTTGTCTTCTCGATCTCTTTTAGCTCCTGCCGTCGACATTGCTGCAAAGATGTACACTGTTTTCGACCTAATGCACGCGGCGAGCGGGCATAAGGGTACTCTGATACATGTTGAAGCCCATGATTCTTAGTGTGAAACAGTGGGAGAAAACAACAAATTATTTGCTTTTAGCAAATCCAAATGTTTTTTCAAAAGAACATAGGTACATAACAAATTTGATTTTATTCAAGTCTAGGTTGCCTTTACCGAATACAAAAACGGTCGGTTATAGATTACAAAGGCTATTTGTGTCAAAGTGATCCCCTTTCTCTTCTTTGTACACTCTTGTAGCTGCTATTCTTAATCGGTTGATCCCGAGAGGAGAGTAGGCAAAGTAGGTTTAAGGGTTTCCAGCTTAGTGTGACAAAATCAGGGTGTCGCGCTTCTCTTCTTGACTGAGGGTACCGGGACCTTTAAGAATGTTTTGACATTTCTACAAATTTTTGAGTCAGTTTCTGGCCTTAAGATTAATCTGGCCAAGTGTGGTGTTGTGGAATTTGACATGGAGCCTAATGTGGTGGCTGCTTATCCTTCCTCGATAGGGTTGAGTTTTATCTTGGCCAATGTTGTATATGGGGTTCCCGGAGGTAATTCTAAGATGGTTTCCTTTTTGGAGCTGTAGGAAGGATTGCTAAGCAGCTTGATGGATGGAAATGGGTGTGTCTTGTTTGATGGGCGGATTACGCTCATTAGCTCGTGTTTATCGAGTATTCCAATATATTTCCTCTTGCTTTCAAAATCCCAATAGGTGTGGCAAATAGGATTGGGCGTACTATGGAGAATTTTCTATGGAAGGATTGACAGAGGGTGTAATTCAATTAGATGGTTCATCATCTCTTGTTTTACTCTTCTGGTTGTGTGTACCATTTGTTGAGTTGTTTTTCCATTTAGAGAGAAAGAGAGTGAGTAAGAAAGTGAGATAGAAAATTTTTCAAATCTGCTAGCCTCTGATCAATTTCTCGAAACACGCGCCCCCAAGTAAGAGCGTCGGCTCAAGGTGAGTCCCACGGTATCTATCCTGTAGCCTGAAGAGGTCACTGTCGTCGGACCTCCGATGCGTTAGCCAGAATTTTGCAGGGATTTTGGGTGCGTCTCAATCGTCTCAGTGTATTTTTTCTAACAAACTGGTGGTACGAAGGTTTCAGTAATGGGTGAAGAGAGTTAGTCTAGTTAACACTTGTGATGGGTTAAGTTTAAGTGTGCTGGCATGGAGAGGATAATTTTCAAGCCAGAATAAAGACTTTTGAAGTGATAAGTTCTTTGGAGATCAATCAAGTATGGTTCAAATTCTTAGAGAGAAGCAGAGGTAGAGCCTTAGACGAGATTTTGTGGGTTTGCGAATGGTTGGAGACGCCTGTTCTAGCAGAAGGATGTTTCGGAAAAAAAGGGCGGAGAAGTGGCGGGAGGTAGTGTTTGCTAAGGAAAGGAACATACAAGGTCAGAATATGAGATAGAGGTAAAGGAAGTCCGTCATCTATAGTCATACCGGAGGTGGCTCCAGACCTAGGGTGGGAGGTGGTGGCAGCTAATTTAAGACGGTACGCTCAATCTTTTTGTAAAAGAAGGGCGAAATCCTTCAAAGAAGTGGCGGACATTCCTCCTTGGCCAGATTTAGATATTCGCACAGTGGAAAATAGAGACGCAACTCAAGTGGACTTCGTGGTGGATGAGAATTCGTGTCTGAGCAATCTAGAGTTTTTGGACAGATGCTTGGTTGGTAGAATAGGGGCGATTGGGGATCCAATCCCACTTAAGGCGGAGGTTCAGAACTGGGTCAATCTCAAATGAAAAGTGGCCGACGGGGTCAAAGTCATTGACATGAGTGGCAGGTATTTTTTGTTTGTGTTCCCTTCGAAAGAGGAAGCTAGTCGGATTTTGTTAAAGAGAAATTGGTTGTTGAATCAAGTTCCTCTATTCTTGGATCGCTGGAATCCAGTGGGGTGCTGCTATAGGGAAGGTCGTAAACTCTCCGTAGTGTGGATGCACTTGGTCTACCTCTTAATCTGTGGGGAAAGGAAATCTTCAAAGAGATCGGGAAAAGGTGTGGTCGTATCGTGGTTCATTTCAGCAATGATATACCGGCATATGGTAGTAGAACATTTGCCGTGCCCATCTGAGCAGAATCTGCCACGTTTTGCCGGCCATGGCTTCGTCGCAAGGGTGGTGTCTTTGGTGGGGCTGAGTATAGTATTGAGAGGAGGATGAAGACGAATCCAGTTCACGTGAGAAAGGAGAACGTGGGATATAATGGGAGCACTTACTCTCATTCTACGAGTAATGGGAAGAAAGTCGATAGCATTAATGTAGGCACGTGGGGCTAGAAGTTTTCAAATTTTAAATCGGGTTCTCGAAACGATGTCGCTTGGCGAAAAATTGATTCAAGGCAGAAAATGGGCTATCATATGGGAAAACAAAACAAGTCTGGTTATGTTTAGGCGACCAGCCCAAGGTCCAATTAGGGGACGGAGGAAGGCTAAGGAGGTTTAGGTTCTCCGTTCGCCCAAAGCTAATGGGTCTTCATTGATTGAAGCCACAGGAGGAATCGTTGAAGGCCTATCCCTGTGACCTTTAAGGTTTGTGGGGTAGATTTGGAGAAACTGGGTGGGCCGCAACATGGGCTAGTTGGTGGGGTGGCCTGGTTAAGGGAAGCAATAAGGGCTGATAGGTTGTTCAAAGGCGTGTCTCTTTGTCGATACAGAGTTACTAATGTTGAGCCGAGCTTCGATGGAGACAGTGGGTCGCATCAAGGGCTAGGTCAATTGACGAGTTCGAAAAGGATGATGCAAAGTGACAAAGGGAAGGAGTCAGATATTCTTCAGGATCAGAAGAGGGCAGATTAGTGAGTTTGATGACAAAAACTTGGTCGAGCAGTCATATGGCGGAGTCGTCAGTCCAGAGTATGAACCTTGTGCTATGTGTTCAAGACAATAGTCAAGATTTTTTGTCAAAGTCGATAATCTGCCGCTAGACATAGAAAAAAATCGGAAAACATCAGAGGCTTGTAGTAATAGTAATAGAAAGGGGAAGAAATCTGGAGATAAGGGTAAACGCAAACTGAAGCAATTATGTAGTAGTCTGAAATTTGAGTCTTCGGGGCGAAGAGGAGGGGAGGGATGGAGGAACAGAGTACATAGTTAGCTACTTCTCATGCATCTCCGAATAGTATCTTGGAATGTCTGGGGTTTAAACGATCTGGGAAAGAGAAAGATTGTCAAGGCTGCGTTAAGGAGATGGAAGCCTAACACAGTGAGCTTGCAGGAAACAAAGATGGGGAGTATAGATAGAGGAGTGGTCAGCAATTTGTGGACATGTAATTGATTGGATTGGGATTTCCTAGGGTCCATAGGTACAGCTGGTGACATTCTTATTATGAGGGATAAAAAGGGAGATCACAAAGGTGGATGACAATGTGGGAGTCTGTTCCATATCATGTCTTCTGAAAATGGCGGCGAATGATGAAGTCTGGCTTTTATATGGTGTGTATAGCCCGTGTAGTGACGCTTTGAGACATAGATTATGGGATGAGTTGAAGTTAGTCAAAGCAAGGATGAATGTTCCTTGGAGCATGGGGGGGGGGGGAATTCAACGTATTCGTTTTCCACATGAGGAGTTGGGTTCTCCTACAGTTTATTCTCAAGCAATACAGGAATTTAACTGATTCTAGTTGGTGGAAATTCATTTATCAGGGGGATTTTACTTGGTTTGGGAATCGGAAGCAATTTTCTAAAATTGACTGATTTCATTTCGGCGGATTGGGACAGTTTTTTCAGCGCCACCATTAAGTTTTGCCTTCCCAGAGTCACTTCGGATCATGCTCCTCTCCTTCTTGAGTGCGGCGGCATTAGGAAAGGCAAGTCTCCTTTTAGATTCGAGAATATGTGGCTAAAGGAAGAGGGTTTTGTGGAGTGGATTAGATGGTGGGGAATCCTTGTTTTGTCTTGGCAAAGATATTGAAGTTTCTTAAGAATAATTTATGGTGGGGAATCCTTGTTTTGTCTTGGCAAAGATATTGAAGTTTCTTAAGAATAATTTGAAAATGTGGAATAGGGAGACTTTTTGGGAAGATTGATACAAGGATAAAGAAAACATTGGAGGAGGTGAGGGTTCTAGATGAGAAGGCAGGGGAAGGGGGTTAGATGAGGCGATGAGAGACATAGGGAGGCGTTGAAAAAGGAGGTGGGGCGGCTTTTGATTAGTGACGAAATTTCATGGAGACAAAAATATCGGGTCCTATGGCTCAAGGAAGATGAAAAAATACTACTCCCTCCATTCCGAAATTATTGTACGGATTAAGAAAAAACAATTGACTTGATTATTAATATTGGTATAGTGTGTAGTTTCCTTTAATGCCCATGTGCATATGGCCCAAGTAGGAAAAAAAAGTGCGGGTAAAATGGTAAATTTGTTGTCCTATAAATGAAACTTTCAAACAAGATAATTATTTTGGGACGGACAAAAAAAGAAAGCATAACAATAATTTAGGGACGGAGGGAGTAATTTTTTTAATAGTATGGCAAATGCTCACAAAAACGCTAATCATATTGAGAGTATTTTGATCAATGGAAGACGGCTCGAGGACAAGGAGGAAATTAAAGAGGGTATAGTGGATTTTTATAAGAGATTGCATGCGGATGATGGCCCTTGGCTTTCAAAGATTGACGGTGTCCATTTAATTTTATCGAGAGAGAGGATTGAAATTTTTTAGTCTCCATTTTTTGAAGAGGAAGTTGTGACAGCCTTGCGGTGCCCCGAGTCCAAATGGTTTCTCCATAGCATTCTTTTCTACCTGTTGGGAGGTGCTCAAGCATGAGGTTATGGAGGTCTTCCACTACTTTCACAAGAACATGTGTTTTGAGAAAAGCTTGAATGCCTCCTTTATAACGTTGATCCCAAAAAGTTAGGCCAGCGATTTAAAAGAAAGTACGTCCATCAGCTTAATCGGAGGAGTGTATAAACTGCTAGCTAAAGTTTTGGCTCAGAGGTTGAGGAAGGTGCTTGATAAAGTGGTGTCGGAGTCTCAGCATGTGTTCGTTGGCAAGTGGCAAATTATCGATGCCTCTTTTGTTGCCAATGAAGCTGTGGATGGTAGGTTGAAGAGTGGGATTCTAGGATTGCTGCGTAAGTTGGACATTGAGAAAGCGTATAATGACCATGTCAATGGGGAGTTCTGGCTATTTTTGATGGAGAGGGTGGGATTCGAAGAAAAGTGGAGGAAGTGGCTATTAGTGAACAGTGAGCCTTCTGATTTCCTTTCGAGTTCGAGGGGTTTGCGCCAAGGAGACCCACTTTCCCCTCTTCTCTTCATCCTCGCATTGAGTAGACTAATGGATAGAGCTGTAGCGGGTGGCTTTATCCGAGGCTTCGGGTTGGACACCTTGGTTTTTTGTGATCCTGAGTTCTCGCACTTGGGTGGTCACTTGGGGCTTGTGTTGTAATGGATCAATATTGTGAAGAGCGAAATCATTCTGGTAGGTTCAGTGAAAAATATTGAGGCTTTAGCTAGGTTTTTTGGGTGCAAGACTACTCTCCTTCTGACGTTTTATCTTGGTTTGCCACTCGGTGCCCCGTTTAAAAATAGAGCTATTTGGAACCCGGTGGTTGATAGAAGAAACAGTTGTTGTCTAAAACGGGGAGACTCATTCTAAAAAAAAAAAAACACACTGTCGAGTTTGCCTACGTATTACATGTCAGTATTTATGCTTCCTACTTCAGTCCGCCTTGGACTAGAGTAATTAGAGAGACTTTTTGTGGGAAGCCAGAGAGAGGTTCGTTAAGTGGGACGTGGTGTGTTCGAGTGTGAGGGAGGGTGGTCTGGGCATCAAGAATTTAAAGCATTTCAATTTCGCATTGTTGGGCAAATGGCTTTGGCGATTCATGGACGAAAAAAATGGCATGTAGAGGAAAGTGATTCTGAGTAAGTATGGGGGAGGAGATCATAAGTGGTTCCCGGCTATCAATTTGCCATATAGGGTGGGGGATTCAGAAGAGTCCTCAAGGGTTGGGAGTCATTTGCGAGATATATCTACTTTGAGGTAGGAGATTGGTTGACAGTGAGATTTTGGAAAGATAGATGGTGTCGTGAGAGGGAACTTTGGCGTTTGTTTCCTAATATGTATAGTTTGGCGTTAGAGAAAGATTGTTATATGGTAGGGTGGTATGGAGTCCTTGTTTTCTAAGGAATCTTCAAGACTGCAAATCAGAGGAATGTGCGAATTTTTTTTTGAGATTATTTACTCTAATCAGATTGGTAGCAGTATGGAGGAAAAGGTGCGGTGGGATGGATCTAGGTGCAGCATTTCAGTGAACTCATATTCGCACATCCTCCCGACGAAAGCTGGAGATGTTTTTCTTTGGAAATCTATTTGGAGAACCAAAGCCCCTAGTCGGGTGGCCTACTTTGCTTGGGAGGCTAGTCATGAAGCCATCCTCACGGGAGAGAATTTATGTTCTCGAGGTAAATTCTATGTCAACTGGTGCTTCATGTGTTAAGAAAGCAATGTGAGTGTTAATCACTTACTTCTAGCGTCCTTTTTGTGGAACATGATCTTCACCTTGTTCGGGATTTCCTAGGCTATTTGAGTTGGTCTGTGCTTATTCAAAGAAGAATGAATCCTATTTGGGAGACAGCCCCGTTGGGGGTCATTTGGACTATTTGGTGGGAGAGGAACATAAGGGTGTTCGATAATGTAGAAGGGTCTTTAGAACAGTTGAAGTCGAGGCTCCTTCAGAATTTGTTCTCGTGGTGTGTAGAGGCTGATAAGCATCCTACTTACAGCTCCTCTTTTATGGACTTTGTAAATAGCCTTAGTATTGTTTAGTCGGTTGAGTATACTCCTAGTGTACAAGGACGCACCACATGTTGGTATATTATATTCTTACTTATCAAAAAAAGAAGAAAAAAAAGAGAGAGGGTGTGCCGGTCATTTGGTGGCTTGGGAGTGTTTGCTGACGAAGGAGGGCGGCTTGGCCAATGGGAACTTGGTCTGTCAAAATCTCACTCTAGCGGGTAAGTAGCTTTGGTGTTTTCCTCGAGAAACAGAGTATAGGAGCAAATTTGGGATGCATCTTAATGGGTGGGATGGTAACATTAGCAACTCAAAAACCCACAGAAGTTTGTAGAAATTTATTCATTTGTATTATCCGTTTGTTTCTCTCATACCGGTCATCGGGTGGGAAATGGAGATCGTGTTCATTTTTGAAAGATGTGTGGGTGGGTCAGGTTCATTATAGTCTACTTCCCTCGC
Source organism: Platycodon grandiflorus (assembly GCA_016624345.1). NCBI lineage: Eukaryota > Viridiplantae > Streptophyta > Magnoliopsida > Asterales > Campanulaceae > Platycodon > Platycodon grandiflorus. Next base: position 12,818,511 of record CM028367.1, on the reverse strand, counting down.
TTATACCGTCTCCTTCGGTTCATTGGCTCTTTTTTCATAATCTTTTCACGAGGGAGGGGCTTGGTGGTATTGCATGGGATTTTCACATCTTCCATTATCTTAATGTTTTGAAGGCGTAGGATATGGTCACTCTTCTTGATACTCTCTCTCAGGTGGGGTTGTATTTGTATCCTGATTCTCGATTTTGGGGGTTAGAGGGTTCGGGTCATTATTCTTGCCGAATGAAACAGCTGCGTGAGTTTCTCCTTTCTACCCGACTTCCTTTATTTGGAAAGTTCGGGTCACTTTTAAGATTAGAGCTTTTGTTTGGTCTCTTGTTCTCGACTCAACACTAGTGACATGTTGCGGAATGTCGGCCAAACAAGAAATCATCTATTTCTTCATTGCAAAGGTGCTCGTTTACTTTGGCATATTTTACTTGGGGTGGCTGGGGAGGCTTGGATTAACCCTGCTTCTATCGCATCTTTTGTGCATGTGAAGTTTAGAGGTTTTGGGAGAGCAGTTGATAGATCTATTTTATAGCAGGGTGGGGTGTTTGCTATTTATGGTGTATACGGACGGAACAGGATTCCAAAATTTTACGGATCAGGCTGTTTATGTCTTCTTTATGAGAACAAGTGGTTTTCTTGGCTTCAGTTTGGGCATCCTCAAAAGGGGCTTTCAATTCGGGTCCCCTTTTGGAAAATTAAGTGTGATTAGAGCCCTTTGCTTTAGTAATTTTGGTTTTCTTTTTTCTTTTTGTGATGGGTTTCTCGTCCATTTTGTTGTAGTTTCTTCTTCTTGATCTATAAAATCTCTTCTTTTTTCAAAAAAATAAAAAGAATATCAAAATGCAGTACTTGTTATACATACCTTAATAAAATTATTAGTATCAAGGTAATTCTGTAAGTTGAGGCTCTCGCGTGCAAGATCCTCCGCCATAGCCTCGTAGCTATAACCATGCTAAAATGCGAGAAAAGTACCAAGATAATTAAGAACTGCAGAACTATTGAGCAAACACAAAGTTTAAACTGTAATACCTAAAAGCCTATGAAAACATAATAGAGTTAATAAAGACTACAGCAAGCTTGCTAACCAAAAGTCAGGGTAAAACAGTACAAAATAGGTTATTATGGAAATTCCATTTTATCAAGGTTGAAATTTCTTAATATTATTAGTGAGATATAAATTATTTTCTTTAAAATACTAGCAGCCATCTCGTGCGATTCGCGGAAAACATATTAAAATAGCATTAAGATTGCCAATTAAACTATAAGAATTATACTTACAGTAATCAGATTAATTTTAAGAAATAGTATAGTCAATCACGAGGTTGATTATATTTTGTTTTCATATTAGACAAAGGGTAGGAGTTACAGAACTATTCAAACTTTGCATCAGATAATAATTATAAATATTGAATAATGAAAGAAGTAAAGTTTCTTTTGATAGGATACAGCATATTCCAGATTTTCTTTGAAAAAAATGACTAAAATTTGAAATTTAAACACCAATTGAGTGGGAGAGCATTGAAGTAATAACAATACCTAAAAATGGCAAGGTTTTTTTCTTATTTTTAAATGATACTATAACATTGACCAATAAAATAATTAAACCTATTTTTTATCAATTAAGAAATTCAAACCTCCAAAATTTAGCATTGAGGTTTTGGATCATCTAAGATAAGTCATGTTGTTATAATACATATGTAACCCTTTCTTTAATAAAGGTAAGCATTGAGAAAAAATCTTCTTTTTTCCTGCTCTGATATATGTCCCTTGCTCTTTCTTTTGCCTTCTTTCTTCTTTCTTCATTCTTCCCTCTTTCTCTGATTTCTTCAAGCTTTAGGTATGGAATTTGCAAAAGAAAGCCTAATACAAATTGTATTGATTATGCAAGCTTATATGGCTACTATGCTAGCTAAGGTGACTGCATGGGAGCACAGCTTCGGAGAATAAGCAATTACGTGCATACTTAACCATGATTTTGGAACGTTGCCATAGACAAGGTACCACATCACAGCAGGCAATACACAACGAGAAAAAACCAGAGCCCTCCAACACCCCGAGAGAGACTCAACTATTAGACAGCTGCACCTAATACAAAATACAAAGGAGGGTCGAAACCTCCTAGGTCTCCTGATCAATTAGCCCGCTAAAGATGTGAAACTCCCAAGATTAGAGTCACCCTCCCTAACAAGAAAAGTAGAAGTAGGTACCAAGTGTACTGGAGAGAGGTTGAATAAACGAGGAAAGGCACTGCAAAAGGACATCCCACCCTCCCACACATCTTCCTAGAAAAATGACATCTTCATTCCCAACCCTTAACCACGATAACATAAGGTAAAAGGAATAGCACTCATGAACAATTTTCATAGGGTTTTGTGGGTGGGTGAATGAGTTCCCTATTCGAGCATTCCACGCATTAAAAATATGTCCTCCGGAAAGAACCCAACCTCCTCGTCTCTCAAATCAACCAATTAAAAATATCCACAACCATGGAAAACAAAAATGGAGAAAGGGGATCTCCTTGCCTAACACCCTAGAGGCCTAAAACACTTTGGGCTGACCACTGATAATCACCAAGAAGGACAGAGAACAGAATCAATCCCCAATCCACCCCCACCACTTAGATCCAAACCTTTCCTCTCCATCCACAAACTCCTATCACAGGAAACCGGTTTCGTATCCAAGCCCTCAATCTTAGGTCTCTCCTCCCACTCCTCCCCAAACAGACTTGTAAGACTTAGTGACCTCATTATCAAGGTTGAATTATGCACTACATCACAAGAGTCTAATTCTACTATCATATAAATTCCTACACCGCTTGCCGAAGGCAACCCAATAAAAGAGTCCAAATTACAATCTCCCTCCCAGACCTATTTCAACCTTGATTTCCGATGTGTCACTAATATCTTCGTGCATCAAGACTTCTACAAACTCATTTGTCAAGCACCCCTCCTTCCGACCAAATCCTCTAAAACATCACCAAGTCCCTCTCACACAATCTCGGACGTGGCCACTAGAATCTAAACCTTCCTAGTTCTAACATCACCAAAGACTTCCTTGTTCTACCTTAAGCTTCACCTTCAAATACTGTCACTACCTGATAAAAACTAAACCAGCCTAACCTTGCTTGTGACGCTCATTCCACCACCCCACAACTCTATCCCAAAACAGAGAATATCCCAAAAGAAAGGATGAGATTTCCACATAGTCAAAACGGAACGGAGTATGAACCCATCTTATAGGATTACACTCAAGAACTAAGAAACTGATCTGACGACTCTCTCAAGAGCAAGCTGATCCAGAGAAGGAAAAGCATCCTCACAATCACACGGGAATAAAAACATATCAATTCGATTAGCAACCTGACACCACACGACGCAGATCATGTGAGCTAAGCATTTCAAAGGACAATATCCCTAAAGTCACAATCTAAAAATAAACTCGAACCCTCTCATACTCGCCTCACCTAGATCTATGCCTCTTATTAAATGAGCAATGGATCACATAAAAGTCCCTACTAAAACACGACTTAGTACTGCAACCCAACTAAATCATACAGCTCACACCAGAGATAAGTGGAAATCCTAGGTCTCTAAGACAATAGACCGAAGTAAAACACCAATACCCTCTACACCTCACTTCGAGACAAACAGTCAAGGAGCAAATACAATGCACAAATCTCAAATGATAATGATCCCATCATGAACCCCCAATCGAAGCAACAAAGGCCCACAACTGAAAGCCTGCCCCTAAAATGCTCCTAATGAGCATACTATACACCAAGTTCCCTCTTTTCTTGGATGAAGGCCACAGTAGCAAGCCCTCGGCAAAACTCCTTAACCTTCCTTCTAGTCGCACAAGCCGAGCACATTATAAGAGACCACTTTCATGAGAAAACCTGAGAACTAGGATCAACATCTCAAACACTACCTCTAGTTCTCCGAGGAAACTAAACTCACAAGCTCCCTCACGCGCACCCCTCTTCTTACTGCCACGAGAGTAACTGTAACCTTAACTTCTTCCCGACAGGATTCGAGGCGATCACCTGTCTGACCCACAATGATCATAATAAACTACGGAACTCGATCATCGGTTTCACCTCAAAAATGATAAAGAACCAAGGCATTCCCAACCAGACTGTTGTCATATGGCAAAAATAATACTCCCTCCGTCCCTAAATTATTGCCTTGCTTTCCTTTTTTGTCGCTTCGTAGCATATTTTGAGGCTGCCTTCGACTCTGTCCCAAAATAATTCTTGTTTGAAAGTTTCTTTTTTAGGACAACACTTTTACCATTTTACCCTTACTTTTTCTTCCTACTTTAATTATAAGCCACATGCACATGGGCATTAAAGAAAACTACACATTATATCAATATTAATAATCAAGTCAATTAATTTTTCTTAATCCGTTTGTCCCTCAAACAAGACAATAATTTAGGGAAGGAGGGAGTAATTTTTAACCTGGATCAGCCAGTATTGGAGTGGCTAAAATACCCTCATTAGTATGATCCGTCCTAGAAAGTCTCTAAAAGGAAATTCTTCAAATGTGTTAAAGTAGGTACAGAAAGCTAAATGGAGTTAATGAATTCAAGGAAACATTAATCTCAAAAGAGAAAGCACGGTTATGAGTCTTGAAGAACTTAATAAGAATACTATTGGAGTGCTAAGAGTCTCAAAGAACTTAACAAGCATGATACTGGAATCATGACGGTCTCTATAAAAATGCACTCAGCCTATCACATGAACCCATGCTCCCATTCACCCCGTCTTCATTACTTTACCAAAGGCTTGGTATTGATGCTTGCCTCACTGTCACATTCTCTAGGAGACGGATGGGGAGAAATTCTCACAAAGCTCATCTAACACCAGCTTCACTTTTGTACTGATATCACCCACCCAATCGCCGTCCTCGTTGTTTCAATCCTCAACAAACCCCACCAGCCACCAATAAGCATCCCCAGATATGACGTGTTGTCAATAAGGATCATAACCGGCATTGCCTCTTCGTTCCAACACAATCTCGAGACATGACAAGTATAGGAGCACTAAAGCCCTATAATTTGGTGCCAACAATCAAGCCAACCCTACATTTTAACATGACTACATATATGCAGGAAACAACCTTAAATGTAATTTTGTAAAATTTCCAATATTTGTTATTCGATTAATTCTCAGTTATGTGAAAATGACATCAATTTTTCATTTTCCCTCGTGAGCTACAGCCCTGAACTTCATATTATCTCCTTCTTGCCCCATCTAGCAAACCCTTACCTGCACCCAAATAATATATGATCCCGCTACAGCCATTTTGAAGTATCTATGCTTCATAGAGTGCAACTGTGTTTCCCCCCTCCCTTTCCCCCCCCCCCAACAAGAAAAAAAAAACCCAACAAGAGAGAGAGAGAGCGCTAAAGTTGTGCCTCAGCTACCAGCTTAACAGGTGATGAATGCTAGATTCAGAAGCAACAAAATCATGAAAGGAGAAAAACAAGCAGACCATAAAGCAATTTGAATATTATACCTCCCTTTTAATGAAATTCGCAATAGTCAAGGATGAAATGCTATCCATAAATGAGAACTTAAACAATTCAAATTCCTTGAGAGTTTTCTCACTATCAATAAGCTTCTCCATGTTCTTCCATGGAAAACCATCACAGATGTCATTCAATTCAGCAAGAGCTCCTGTGGGAGTATCCTTCATAAACGAACTCATTCCCTGGAAGAAAAACATGCCAAAAACGTGACAATTAAGAAGAATACATCTTACAGAAACCCAAAGGCCTCATTTGGTATGCATGCATGAACCCCGATGTCACGGAATTCATTCACTGCATTTATTGCTTGCATTTGGTATGTCAAATTAATTTTGGAATAAGAATCTGGTTATTAAAGACTAGGAACTATTAGCAATATCTTGTCTATTGTTGTCCAACTATCCCTTCACATAATCATAATCATTCACATAATCATAACCATAACCGTAACCATAATCATAATATTATTATTATTAATAATAATAATAGTAATATAACAGAATATAAACCCTATTTCTAAATATTTATTTACTTTTTGAAAAGTATAAACCCTTGCTCATATTTTTTTTAGATAAGTAATAAATATATTCTATTAAGCGCCAAAATAGGTGATGCATCCTTTGTACACTAGGGGTATACACTTTTTTTTCATATGTAGAAAATAAATAAATAAATATATATATAAAGGCGCCAAAACACGTGGCACGTGTTGTACACGGGATGTATACTCCAACAACAAACCTAACCCACGGAGAAACTATTCACAAACTCAACAAAAGAATTGGTAGTATGAGAACCCGACTCCATGCAACAAAAAAATAAGGACTGGAGTTGAATCCTTCAACGTATCAACACTTAATACACACTCATTCCCTATCTCTTTTTATTCGACACCCGCACCCCCCCCCAAATGCCATACGCAAACCAAATCAACGCAAACACAAGGAAGAAAAAAAAAAGCCTGAACTCAGCGCAATTTCCCGTTGAAGTGTGAGGGTGAACGAAGGTGTAATTTCGTCCCCAATGGTGAAGGAGTCCGGGAGAGGTCAGACATTTAAGGTGAAGAAGTAGTCTAGAGTTTGGGCCGGGTGAATCTGGGAAAGAAGAGAGAATTTGAGATGGCGTAGGGTGAGATCGGGTGTTAGGGTTAGTGTCCGAATTGGGATTTGAAATTGTGGGTCTTGAACAAAGACTTGTAAATTCTGTGTTTTGGAATTCATTTTGAGTTATAGGGTTTTGAACTGATTCAATTTTATCACCTGTTCTTTTGGATTCAATTTACAAATGTTACAAATTGAAGCAGAGCTTGTAAATGGAGAAGTATAGAGATGAAGATGCCTACCTGGACCAAGCAGAAAGGGGAGCGTTTTGCTGGTGCAAGGACCAACTCATTGGACTGGAGTACTTTTTTTTTTTTTTTGCTTGACTAAGGGGTGTATTTAGAAGGACCAATAGCAACAATGTCTTTGCAATAAATGGAGAAGTATAAAGATGAAGATGCCTACGTGGTCCAAGCAAAAAGGGGAGCGTTTTGGTGGTGCAAGGACAAACACACTGAACTGGAAGGATTTTTTTTGGCTTGACTAAGGGGTGTATTTAGAAGGACCAATGGCAACAATGTCTTTTTAAACGATGATATTTTTATAATAAAAAAAGGGGTGTATTTATTGGAAAGGGGTGTTAATAGCCCGTTTCTTATAAAATTTTCCAAATCTCCAAGATTAAAATGCCCTAGATCATAAACATATTTAGCAATACAGGAAGGAAGGAAGAAAGAATTGACTTTTTTTAAGTTTTAACCACCACCACTACTACAGAATCCTCGTTACTCCCTCCAAGTAAATAGGGCATCCCGCAGCACTGCAGCAACATTAAGTTCTGGTTGCGAGCGTTCGGCCCTGGCCTCCCTTCTCCATTGGCATCACTCTCAATCATATGGCACAGTCAATCGACGTCAAAATATAAATAAATTACCTTTTAGGCTTTTACAACACGATGAAGTCCCCGTTGCCGTCGCCGGAGTCAGAGAAGCTGCGAGCAGGAGTGTAGTGGGGGGCAGAGCACTGGTAGTGTGCGACGCGGACTGCTAGTATGCGAGGGCCGAGGAGGAGCGTGGACCGTCACTACAGTGAAACCTGGTGGTCGCCGAGGTCGGTGGGTGGAGGGTGTGGTGGCCGGATCTGGATGAATGTTGATAGTTGGGAGGTAGAGGGAGAAGCGGCGGCGGATGAGAGGAAGAGGCTTAATTTAGGTTAGGTCGCGTATAAGAGTAAGGACTGACTATAAATAAAATAAATAAGGAGAATGCTAAATGTTGCACCCAAATGTCCTAAACATTGCACCCCTTATTCTCAAATTACTATTTTACCCTTAAACTAATTAAAAAAAAAACCAAAAACTAATCCCAACCCACCCACCCACCCACGCACGCCCACAATCTGCCCCCCGCGCCCCCAAACACAATCTGCCCTCTCCCCTACACGGCCCAACTCACCCAATTGTACTAACAGAATTTTTTAAAAGAGCCGGGCCGGCTCTATAACATAATACCGGACCGGCATTATGTAATAGAGCCGGCCTCTTTAAAATACGACCGCCTTTTTTTAAAAAAAATATTATTAATTTGTAATTGGTCTTATTTTTTATTTTTTAAATATTGTTAATTTGTAATTGTTATTGTCGTTTGTATATATTTTTTAAATAGTGTAATATCATTTGTATTTTTTTGCCATTTTTTTCTTTTTAAAGAGGTATCATTTGTATTTTGAATACGGATAATATAACATAAAAAATTTAGCAAAAAAAAAAAAATAGGGCCAATACAATTTTAATTTTAGACACGTATTGAATTAAAATGTGTAGTATTATTTGTATATTTTTTTGCCATTTTTTCTTTTTAAAGAGGTATCATTTGTATTTTGAATATAAATAATATAACATAAAAATTTAGCAAAAAAAAAGAATAGAGCCAAGACAATTTTATTTAAAAAAAAAAAAAGATTGACATTTGGGAGAGCCGGGGGCACTATTAGATATAGCGGGCCGGCTATATAACAAATGGCCGGACCGGCATTTTGTTATATAGCGGCCGGCTATATCCTAGGGCGGGCGGCTCTATTTTTAGAAAAAAATTCTTAATTAAATGAAATAAATAAAAATAAATAAATAAAATGTACCGTGAAATAGTCATTAACATTAATATAAACTATAATCTTAATTATAATTAATAATAAAGGTTTGTTTGTGTAAATAAACAGTACATTAAATAATACATCCTCCGTTAACTTTATCTGAACTGTACCAATATATTTATTTGTCAATACCATTAATATAAACTCTAATATGAACTCCAATCTTAATTATATATTATAATACTAATTAAGGGCATTTTTGTCATATTTTATAAAAATTCATTAAAAAGGTGCGACGCGTAGCACAATTGGGTGCGTCGTTTAGCGCCCATGATAAATAATTGATATTTACGAGTTCCAATGGTATTATTACAAGTTTTAGTGTTAAATTTATTTAAATTTCTACGCTATTAAATTAAATTAGTTATAAAGCCCGTGTAATGCACGGGTGTAATTTAATTTTTGTGTTTAATTGATATATTTTAAAAATATTTTTGAAAAAAATTATCATTATTGAATATAGATGTTTATTGACTTCATGTTTGATAAAAGTTAAGTCTTGTCAATATATGCAAATTGGTAGTTGTTTATTATAATATTTTCGTTTCAAAATAAATATTTTTTATTGGTGATCAATACATATATTTTTGTTTCTATACATTTTTTTAATTTTTTTAGTACCCTTTAATGATATCATATTATTGGGTTTTTTTTTCTCTTTTTTTCATCTTGCACTTAGTAAAGATATTTTAGACAAATATTTGAAAAAATTTACAAAATTAAAAATAAAATATTTACTTTGGGACATATTGAAGAAATATAACATTTTTCTGAACAAATGAGAATTGTTTAAGAATTGTAATTATATTTTTTGAAATAATTTTTGGAGATCATTCAATAATTAAAAAATGTTTAATTGGATACTATATATATTTACATATTTTTTATACACTATCAGTTTGAAAAAGAAATTTACACAAATATTAATAAATCATAAGCATTAATTTTGAATAAATAATTTAAAATTTTTGTTAATATGGATCACATATTATATATATTATTTTATGACGTTTTAAATAAGAATATAAGACTCAATTTAACATGGAGAGAGTATCATATATAAAAATAAAATCTAGTTGGTTTATATTATAAAATAATTTATAGAATAACATAATATGTTTTTAAAATCTTTACATATAATATAATTGGTTGAGTTGGTTTAAGGTGTATAATCATATTTAAAAGGATGTGGGTTCAAATCTCATTGACAACATTATTTTATTTCCTAAAGTCTTTCTCCTATTAGTATTACCTAATAGTAATACATATTGTAAAACCTATTATTATTAGGTATTGTTATTAGCTAATGACTTAGAAATGAAAAGTCATTTCACTCTAATGGTCATGCTTACTTGGAGGCTTGAGAATCAAAACAACCAAAAGTTGGATGAGGTGACACATTTAGAGGCATCCTCACCAACTTTAAATAAATATATATATATATATATATATATATATAGATTTGCAACTTTTTAAGTAATAATATAATTCAACGATATTAATATTAAAATTTGTAATAATATCACAAGTTTGACCTCGTAATATTATTTGTTTGTGATATTATTTGTATAAAATAAATACTGAATTTACAAAAGTAATTACAAGTGCCTACAATCTCGTGTACTGGGTATGCATCAAACTAAGTATACAAGTGAATCATCTATTTACCTTCGTTCTAATATAATTATCATTTTAACAAAGTTTTTTTGTCTTAAAATAATTGTCGTTATAGAATTTTAATAAATATTTATCCATATTTGACCAAATTTGCCCTTATTTATTACTCTCATTAAAGATGGTTGGTAAGAAAAAAGAAAAAAAGTACTCATACAATTTATCTACAATAAATGAACTTAAATAAGTCAGTCTTTTTGAAAATTTTCTTAATCTATGTATAAATTATAAAAATAATAATTATTTTGGGATGAATGTAGTATATGCTTACATCACATATTGCTTGGCTACTTATTATCAATGTCCTCTCTTGTGAATAGATTCCACCTACTTATTCATCAGCAATTGGTATCTACAATAAGCATCAACACATTACTTAAATGACTGAGATTTAAAGTTGAATAAAATTAGAAAATATGTAGAAAGTAATTTGATAATCATTCGTCTTTCAACTAAGGCATACATACATACTAACAAGAATTTACTAGCTATATCTTTACTACTAATCTCTCAAGTTCAAAGACCTGACCAAATTAGTTTTTCATAAAAAAAAAAATTAGTAACCGGTCTCTTAAAGTTCTTATATATCTATTCATTTTAATAATTAACACTTGATCTTGTTGATGGGCCCAGCCCAAAAGCATGAGCAATAACCAAGCCCAAACAGGTGGGTCTAAGCATGGTCAATTGGTCATGCAAGAGCGAGTAAGAGCGTCCATCTAGGCAGAGTCATGAGTTCGCAGTCAGGATCATTGTGACAACGAGTAGGCCTCGTGATGCACAAACACCCAATGCAAGACCACACGCAAAGAAAGAAAACAAATTAACCGTTGATACAAGATGCCGGCTAACTTGGCGAGAAAGCTTTTCTCAGTTTATTAAGAATAAAAAAACCACGTTCATAACCCTAAATAATGAGTATTTATAGGTGTCGATAATTACCAACTACACCCACGAAATAACAAAATTGCAAAACAAGGAAAAGAGTTTCCAAAACCAATATTGTAATATACCCGAAATTCCTATAGTATTGTAAAATATATTTTGGATATTAAAAATAGTATATTATATTTTGGGCTTATTTTAATTTATTTTTGGTCAAGCCTGTATATAAGTACCATATTAATTTTGTTTATTTTGAGTTTGGGCTTGGCCCATTATTATTTTTTGAAAATGTTGGACTTGTTAAAAAAAAAAAGGACGTGAGACGCGAATGAGTCGCTCACAACGACCATCTTGATTTTGGGGAGTCAGTTACGTTGGAAAGATTAGGGTGGGGTTGGATCCCTTAAGAGCATAATAGAAAATACTTTGAATCAAATTAGTGAGATTAGGGAGAGAAAAAAGAGGCAGCGCAAGGAAGAGAAGGGCGACACACAAGTGTTGGTTGAGACGACGAGTACCGCGAAGAAATCCAATCGAGGTAAGCCGATTACGTTCCTCCTCTGAATTAGATGTTCCAGTTTGTTTTTGTTATGAATAAAGGCACGATGTTTGGACGAAGTATGATGCTGTAAGAAAAGAGATTAGATATTACGTTCATGGGTTATTTCCTTTGGTTGACTGGTGTGTGTGTATGCACTAGAGAATGAAAGAAGGGAAAAGAGAGGAAGGGCTAGTGTTAATGGTGGGTGGTGTGTGTTGTTGATGGAGAGAGGGAGAGAGAGTGACGGTGGGGAGGGGGAGGCGCTACAGAGGAGTATTTTGTGTATGTGTGTGTGTGTGTATGTGTGACAGCGTGTGTTGGTGTGTGTGCGTGATAGTGTGTGTGGTGTGTGTATGTATGGCAGTGTGTGTTAGTGTGTGTGTGTGGGATGTTTAAGAATCAACATTATATCACTACAACAAAAAAGGCTTTAACAACGTTAAAAAAATACTGTAATACGTTTTAAAACGTTGTCTTAGCCAACGTTGTAATAGGGTTATTTTTTAGACAACATTTTGAAAAATATCATAAAAAAGCATTGTTTTATCCCCTTCCGAGCTAAAATTTCATTTTCTAAGTTTTATTAGACAACATTTAATAAACGTTGTCTGAGATATAAGACAACGTTTTAATCTAAGACAACGTTTTAAAAAAAATGTTGTCTTAGATATATAACAACCTTTTTGAAAAAACGTTGTCTTAGATATATAACAACGTTTTTAAAAAAAAACGTTGTCTTCGAATGAAAAAACGTTGTTATATATCTAAGACAACGTTTTTTATTAACGTTGTAGTATATATACTACAACTTTTATAAAAAAAACGTTGTCTTAAATTTTTATTATTATTTTTTTAATCCTGGGTTTTTTTTTAAATCCTGGGGGTATTGGTCCCGTTCCCAATCCCATTCCCGCCCCCGCACCTGCACATCCACATCCACATCCACATCCACACTCATGAGGAAATAGCCCAATTAGTGTAATTAATTTGTGAATGAGATATCCCATACCCAATCATAATTTAACACCCAAAAATGGACACTTGAGACACATCTACAATGATTCGATGAAAGAAACTATTGGCACACTATCTTTCTTTATTTCTCAGCAAAAGTAAAGACATGAATGAAGAATTGCACGAGATGATTTCTAGATAAACCTAAAGAGAATAAGACTTGCACAACGGGCATTAGCTTTTGTGGCTCATCATTCCTCCATTCACTAAACTAAAAGGCATAAACCATATTACCTAATGATCACGCCAAAAAAGGTTGGGTGAGTCGTGTCTGGTCCACGTGTGTAGTCTAGGTAGGATTCCGGCTTACGTTGCAGGGATTGACCTTGAAGTATAATCTGCTTGAAACCTGTGATCAACAAAGAACACCGTAAGGGGTGCTGGGTTGTCCCAGCGATAACCCTCAGGCGTGAGAATTAGCAATACGTCGTAGGAGCGGTAAAGCTAAGAAAGTATGTATGCGTGTACCTTATGAGGCCTGTTGAGGGTGCTTTTTATAAGGAGGTAAGTCTTAATTCTTATTAGTTTCGGACTAGGAATGATTCCCGTGTCTTTCGGAATAGATTTCCTCATATGCTTAGGACTGATATTATAACAAGACTTCTCAGGCATGGTATGACTCCGTATAGGATACTGCTTTGTCGAGCTGGAGGGACTATGCTGAGGTCGGCCTGGATGCTTCCAGGTCGCTCTATGTAATCGAGGTCGGCCTGTTATACGCCAGGTCGCTCGAATATTATCAAGGTCGACCTGGCATACGCCAGGTCGCTCTGTGGGTCCCTGTGTCAGCGTGCTAAGAGTATACTCAGTGAAGTGGGCGACCTGTCATAGGGTTAACTTTCAGGTCGTCATGATTGAGGTGGACGTGTGTCACCTTGGTGCTTGTCCTGCTGGAGAGCCGTGATGCATGCCACGTGTCCAGCCAAAGGCTGAGGTCGTTCAGTAGCCCCCTACTTCTCGAGGAGAGGATTCATCCTTGAGGTGGGAAGTAAAAGATGCATTGTACCGAGCCAATTTAGTTCTAGCGAAGCTTCTAAATTCCAGCTCGACTGTGTACTTTTCTTGAGAAATGCGCGCATTTAATGGGTGCGGCGATTACAGGCTGTCAGATGGTACGTCTTTTCAAATTCAAAAACTGGCGGTTGGCGTTTCGCTCCAAAACGACGTCGCATGAGGATCCGCGTGTTTTTTACATGGGTCGACCCAGTCCCTTCGGATTCTCTATATAAGCGGGAGCCCACTGTTCATTTTCACTTTTACCAAAACCTCTCAAACACTCCGGTGACAGGCGATTTCCGGCGTCCCATTTCGTTCTTCAAAAAGTTCAGATTCCAGCCTTTTTCTTGCACTTCCTTGCCTTTTCAAGACTCTAGGTTAGTATTCTTTGAACTCTTCTCCATTTCCACCTGTTTTATACCTGTTTCCTTTGCCTATTTCTGTTTTGCCGGTGATTTGGCCAGATTCTGGGTTAGGGTTCCGGTCATTCTGAATTTACACAAGTCCAACAGTAGCGATCCACCTCGTAGTATATACCCAGGTCGACCTGTTTGAGTTGATCTGTCTAGGTCGTAGCTCCTAGGCCGATCTGTCTTCCTTCCATAACCATTTTCCCCATTAGTTCATCCTCCTCGTGTTCATTTTCTGAGAACATGAAGATCAAACGGGCAAATGAGGGCCCCATGTTTGCCAGGTCGCAAAAAGGCCGCGCCATTTACACAACCGAAGATGGGGACTGGAGAGTTGTTCTCCCTAGCGAAGCAAAAAATCTGTTGACTGCCTGGGGTACCAATCTAGATGGCCTGGTCGTCCCTCCTGATGAGCCTTACAAGGTCGACGATATCCCTTTTGGCACCTCGATGAGGATCATTGAGAAATACGATACTGTCATGTTGGGGCTCCTATACTTGTATTTTGATGAGAATAGGGTTGCCAGTAAGGTCGCAGGACCTTTCAAGGCTACTACTTTGGCTTCGGCGTCGTCGACCTCGTTTCTTGACGCCAGCCATGTTTTACGGGCACCCCGGAGCAAGAAGAGGAAGGCTAGAGCTGATGTTGATACTGGTGCTGCGAAGCGAGCATTCCGTGACTGGAGGAACAAAATGACCCTCGCTGACCTGGATACATAGCATTTTAAGTATCCATGCAACTTGGATGACTATCGAGGTCACATTCTCGACCCTGAGCTCGGCCTGGATAATTTAAGAGTCATGCGAAGCTGGGTGGGCTTCTATTTAAGTTTCTTTGAGCTGGGTCTCCGATTTTCTTTGGACCCTTTTATCTGTAAGTTTCTGGATGTGACATCGACTGTTCCCCTCGACCTCTCCTGGAATACTATGAGGATCCTGGTCTGTTTTGCCGCGAGCATGCGCCTTTTAGGATTCGAGCCGACCATGACACTTTTCTGTCATTATTTCCACCTCGACCACAATAACAACCGCCTCCAAGCCAAAAGCCAAAATTACCGGGTGAAGTTATTTTCTGACCCCTCTAGCAAAGTATCGGGCTGGGCTGACAAGGTCATCTTGGTTGAGAGTAGGTTGGGGTGAAACTTCGCGGTGCCAACAGAGGAGCCCTACACCCTGGTTCATCATGCCGACCTGGATGAATATGACAGGTCGGTAAAATAAGCCTTGGAAGCTCCCCTTGGTGTACGGGGAAACACGCAAGTCCGGTGCTATGACTGGAAAAGGATAGTTCAAGATGAAAATCTCCTTGTCGTCACCGGTCAACGGCCTGGAGCTGATGTGCACCTTTCCCCCTTTCGAGAGTTTTCTGGGGTGGATTCTCCATAAAGACCTTGTGCTCTACAGGCACTGCCCTGGTTGCCATAGAGACTCGGAGAGGGGTTGCATCCACCATTGATTTGTTAAAAAGTATATCTTTTTGCTTTAAGATTCTCTGCTTCATTTGTAATCATATTTTGCAAGTATCTTGACATTTCTTCAATTTCGCAGAGATGGAAGATGTTGATTCGAGGAGGAGGAGGAGCTCGGCCAAGCGAGCTCAAGCTAAATCTGATAGGTCGAAGCAGCTTGGTCGGACTCGTGTTGCCGCGACCTTGGCTAGGACCGCCGGGGTGCTCCCAACCGTACTGTTGCCTGCTGACAAGGGCAAGGAGAAATTGCCCAGCTCGAGGGTTTCTGAAAAGCGATCCAAGTCTACCTCGGACTCTGGTTCGAGGAAGAAGTTAAGGATCGAGGAGCCTACTTCAACCGCGGCGCCTGCAGATCCCCTTATCCTTGCCGGGCTTGTATCCCCGGGTGTGATCAACAAGGAACACCATAATGAGCATCAGACTGAGGTTGTTGCTGTTGCTCCTGATGCTACTGCTGCTACCCCTGATGCTGCTGCTGCTACTTCTGATGCTGCTGCTGGTGCTTGAGCATCTCCTGTAAGGAGTGTTTGCAGCGTTACTAGCCCTTCTCCCGAGTTGAAGTCCACACCGAGCAGCTCGGCTACTCCTCCTACTCTTCCTCAGGCCGATCCCGTCATGAGCCCTGACACCCTTCAGCTTGAAAAGGGCAAAAAGGTGATCCTCGACATTGCCGATGAAACTTTGGAGGAGACCTTTAATGAGTGTTCTCCTGCTCGTCTAGCTGGTCTCCTCGGGATCGACTTCACCCGTGTAAGTGTTATCTGTACGGGTTTGTTTTTTTTTAAAACTGGGATTTTCTTCCGAGTTGATCAAAGTTGTTTGATTTTGTAGTTTGCTGCTGCGATCAAGGCTTATGCCAACAGGCTTGCCCAGTCTCGCAGGGATAGACGCGAGTTCCTCGCGCGTATATCTGCGCTTGAGCAGGAAAAATTAGAGGTCGTGAAGAAATTCGACCTTGATCTTGCTCATGTTGCCGAGCTCGAGACTGCCGTTGCAAAGGCTCAGGATGATATTAAGTTGAGTCAGGACCTCGCAGCGAGCAAGGTTGAGGAGCTGAGCCGAGCTAGCGAGGAGACTGCCCAGTTGAGGGTCGAGCTTACTTCTGCTGACGCTGATCGGGCCAGGCTTCATTCTGACTTGAAGACCTCTCAAGGTGATGTTCTGACTGCTCGAGGAGAGCTTGAGAAAACAAAGTTGAGCCTTGAGGGGAGAATCGGCGAGTTGGAGAGGCAGCTGGCTGAGGCGAGGAAGGTGCCGAGCCCGGGAGCTACTGTTGCCGAGTTCAAGAAGACTTCATCCTACCTGGATGAACTTTTTTCGTATTACGATAAGGGCAAGGCACAGATCTTGCGCGTTGCAGCGGCCTGCGGCACTCCTCTTCGGGATCTGGTCAGGTGGGGTGATGCCGAATTGAAAGGAGACCTGGCTCGGCGTGGGCACGAGCCCGTGCCTTACCAGCCTGAAAAGCTGGAATTAATTGGCAGAAAAGATGCCGAGCTGGGTCGTGAGCCCTGGGTGCCTCCCCATGTCTTTGACAACAATGTGCCCTTCTTGCTCGATGCCATGGCTGAAGGGGACGAGGTCGACTTCGATGGTGATTTTAAGCTTGGAGAATTTGAAGGCACCAAGTCGAACTAAGACGAGCACGCCGTTCTATCCATGAGGCTGAGAGCCGTGCTGACACTTAGACCCCACTGCGTCGGGTTAGATCTGGCAGCTTGTGCCGTGTAAAACAATTTTTATTTTTGGCCCTCTCGGGTTTTGTAAATAACTTTAATCTTTTAATGAAAACAATCATGATTGTTTTGTTCAGTATGTTTTAGTTAGCATTTTGCACAAGTGTTTGTCATGATTTTCTTATCGTGGTAAGAGTTGGGCGACCTCGTCGTGGCGAGGTGCTTTTTTACTTACGATCTTCTTCAGCGTGGTGAAGAGTAGGTCGTAATATGACCTCGTCGTGGCGAGGAACATTTCGGACTTACGATCTTCTTCAGCATGGTGAAGAGCTAGCAAGTCGTAATGTGACCTCGTCGTGGCGAGGAGCATTTTGGACTTACGATCTTCTTCAGCATGGTGAAGAGCAGGTCGTAAGGTGACCTCGTCGTGGCGAGGAGCATTTTGGACTTACGATCTTCTTCAGCGTGGTGAAGAGCAGGTCGTAAGGTGACCTCATCGTGGCGAGGAGCATTTTGGATTTATGATCTTCTTCAGCGTGGTGAAGAGTAGGTCGTAAGGTGACCTCGTCGTGGCGAGGTGCCTTTTAACAGCAGTTGAAGATAAATTTGAAAGAATTCTTTTATTGATAAAATCTGGAACGTCATTACATCAGTGAAAGTACTTTTTCAAGTGGTCTGCATGCTAAGGATTTCTGAGTGGTGTGTCATCCTGTTCAGCGAGCCGATAAGTCCCTGCTTTAACTATGCCTGTTATTCTGAACGGTCCTTCCCAATTTGGGGATAGTTTGTTTCTTCCAGCGTTTCTGCCTGTCACTTTGATCTTCCTGAGTACCCAGTCTCCGACGTTGAAGGATCTTGTTCTAACTTATTTGTCGTGGTGAACTTTAGCGAGCTGCTTATAGTTGATCATCTTGAGTCTTGCCTCCAGTCTTCTTTCTTCCAGATAATCGAGGTCGAGCCCCCGAGCTATTGTGTTGTCTAGCTCATTGAAATGGGATACCCTTAGTGTTGGTAAGGCCATTTCTACAGGGGCCATTGCCTCTGATTCGTATGCCAGCGTGAAGGGTGTCTCCCCAGTTGAGCCTCTGACCGAGGTGCGTATTCCCCATAATACCATGGGTAGCTCGTCGAGCCATCTACCTTTCTTCTCATCCAGATTTCTCTTTAAGGCATGAAGGATCCTCTTGTTCCCTGCTTCGGCCTGGCCGTTTCCTTGGGGGTGAGCAACTGAGGACTTCCAATATCTGATATTCATCTGCTCACATCTCTAAGTGAACTTAGTGGAGAACTGGGTGCCGTGATCGGACACAATGGCTCGAGGTAGATCAAAACGGCACCAGATGTAATCATGTATGAAGCTGGTTGCCTTCTCCTCGGTTATGGTAGCCAGCGATTTTGCTTCTATCCATTTTTTGAAGTAATCTACTGCCACTATTACGAACTCGCAACCTCCCCTGGCCTTTGGGAAGGGTCCTATGAGGTCGACTCCCCACATATCAAATGGCCAGGCTGCAACGACTGGTGTCTGTGGAACTGATGGCAGTCTTGGGATATTAGCAAACCTTTGACACTTGTCGCACTTCTGCACATAGGACTCTGCATCTTTTCGCAAGGTCGGCCAGTAGTAGCCGTGGAAGAGAATCCTGTCTGATAGCGACCTCGCGCCTGGATGACCCCCACATACTCCTTCATGGACTTCAGCGAGGAGGTCTCTACTGTCTCTGGTCGGACACATCTGAGTAGTGGCTTGGTGAATGATCTCCTGTACAGTATTCCAGCAATTACTGTGTAGCGAGCTGCTCTCTTCCTTATTAGCTGGGCCGGGTCTTTTTCTTCAGGTAACGTGCCATGCTCGATGTAATCTTGTATGTCATCTATCCAGCATCTTTCTGTTGAGTTGATGGGCATGGCTTCCTCCCTATTGACTGATGGTGACTCAAGGGTTTCCAACCATATGTCTTGAGGGAGGTCGCTGAAGTCTGATGATGCGATTTTGGATAAGTGATCGGCTCGCGCGTTCTCTGTTCTGTCTACCTGCTTTAGCTCCCAGTATTTAAAATTTTCCAGCAGGTGTTTTGCCAGCTCGCAGTATTTTGACAATGTGGGGTGGTTAGCTCCATACTCCCCCCAAACTTGCTTTACGACGAGTTGGGAGTCGCTGAAGATGACGACCTGGCAAGCCCCCAATTCTAACGCGAGCTCGAGTCCGGCGATCAGGGCTTCATATTCGGCCTGATTGTTGGAGGCCTGGAAACTGAAGCGTAGAGCTTTGCTGAATTCCCCTCCTTCAGGTGAGTGCAGGGATAAGTCCGCGCCGCTGCCTGTTTTGCTAGCCAAGCCGTCAACATAGAGTGTCCAATGGTACAATGGTCGAGAACCGGACGAGCTGGCCGTTTTGGGCTGCTTGGGCAGGTTGGGAGGGTTTGTTGAAGATGTCAGCTCGGTCAATGTGGTGGCCGGGCTTTGATCTTGCTTGACAAACGATGTTTCAGCGATGAAGTCCGCAAGTACCTGGGCTTTGATTGCCTTGCGTTGCTCGTATGTGATGTCGTATCCTGAGAGCTCGACTGACCATTTTAACATTCTTCCAGCCACGTCTGGTTTATGAAGTATTTGCCTGAGTGGGAGGTCGGTGTAAACCGTCAAGGCATGGGCCTGAAAGTACTGGGTGAGCTTTCTTGCTGCTATGATCAGGGCTAGCACCACTTTCTCCACGTTTAGATAACTTGTTTCCACATCTGTGAGCGCATGGGAGACGTAATATATTGGCTTCTAGACAGCGTCTCTTTCACTGAGTAAGACTGCTGTGACGGCTGTGTCTGAGGCAGCGAGGTAGATGTAAAGGCGTTCTCCTGGTGCCGGGCTGGTTAATAATGGCGGGCTGCCCAGATAATTTTTCAGCTCGGCGAATGCCTTGTCGCAATCTTCATTCCAGGCAAACTTCTTGCTCCCTCGTAACATCTTGAGGAATGGAAGGCTTCTTTCTGCTGACTTCGCTATGAATCTTCCCAGTGCGGTGATCCTTCCGTTCAGCCGTTGTACTTCCTTTACTGAGCTGGGAGCTTTCATATCGACCAGGGCTTGAATCTTCTCCGAGTTGGCCTCTATACCCTTCTCATTCACCATGTAACCCAGAAATTTACCTGCCTTTACTCCAAAGGCACACTTTGCCGGATTAAGCTTCATCTTGTTTTTCCTGAGGTTTGAGAAGGTATCGTTCAGGTCATCGACGTGGTTGGCTAGCTTCGTCTTGATGACCATGTCATCGATGTAAGCTTCCACGTTTTTTCCGAGCTGATCTCCAAAGACCTTGTTTACCATCCGTTGATAGGTGGCCCCTGCATTTTTAAGCCCGAAGGGCATCATCTTGTAGCAGTAGATGACGCCTACTGCTCGGAAGGCTGTTAGTGCCTGGTTGGCTAACCACATGCATATCTGATGGTACCTCGAGTATGCGTCGATGAAGCTGAGTATTTTATGGCCTGCGATTGCGTCTACAAGCTGATCTATCCTCGGTAATGGGTACCAGTCTTTGGGGCAGGCTTTGTTCAGGTCGGTGAAGTCGACGCACATCCTCCACTTTCCATTGGTCTTCTTGACCATTACCACGTTCGCGATCCAGGTCGGATAGAAGATTTCTTCAATAATTCCCGCTTGTAGCAGCTTGTCGACCTCCTCCTTGATTGCTGCCTGCTTTTCTGGGGAGAATACTCTAGGTCGTTGTTGGACAGGGGTTATGGTTGGATCAACATTTAGTTTATGCACAGCGACCTCCTCGCTAATTCCTTCCATGTCTTCTGTCCGCCATGCAAATACATCTTTGTTCTCCCTAAGGAATGCAATTATTACTTCCCTTTCCTCTTTATCAATTTCCAGCCCGACTTTGACTTTCTGCTCGGGGAAGTCGAAGTTGATGACTACCTCGTCGAGGTCTTCATGAGGCTGGATTTCTGGTTGATCCCTTAGATCTAAACTCTCTACCGTGACGACTTTCGGTGGTTTCTTCGTGTCGCCATTGGTGACTTGGCATGAGTCGGCCTGCTCGGTGACCGGGATGGGCACGTCGGGCAGGTCGTCATCCGGGTTTTCTTCATGGTGTGAGGTAGAGAGGTTCATCTTGAAGGTTTGGGCGACCGGGAGCGAGTAGGCATGTTCGGCATCCGATCTGAATGCGTCGGGCATGTCGTCGTTTTCGTCTGCCTCTTTGTGCGGGCTGGGATGGCCAGCCCGCATTAACTGCTATGCTTGTTCGTCAGGAGGGCTTGTCTCGGAGCGTTCTTTGATTATAATGGACTTTAGCCGCTTGTCATCGAGGTTCCTTAGGGGAACCTCTTCGTGGACTGTAGTCATCTTTCGCTTTTCTTTGAGCCGAGCTTCCTCGGCTTTCTTCTCTTCGAGTAGGTGATTCAGGGTGCTTCTGGGGTCATTCTTCACCTCCCTGACCCCATGGTCTGTGGGGAATTTAATTCTTTGGTGAGCTGGGGAAATCACCATTTCGAATTTCGTCTGGGTTGGGAGCCCCAGAATGGCATTGTATGGAGAGGGGATGTCGAGGACCAGGAAGGTGATGACCTCGGTGCAAGAGTTGTCCTTGGAACCGAGGACCACGTTGAGGTCGACCATGCCCTTAACAGCGACCTTATGCCCGGTGAAGCCTTCCAGTTTGATTCCACTTGGGGTCAGATGCGAGCTTCCTAGTCCAATCGCCTAGAAGCATTTGTAGAAAAGGATGTCCTTCCCTGCTCCTGTATCAATCAATACTCTTTTGACTCTCCCTCTACCGATTTTGGCCTCGATGGTCAGGGCGTGTCCCTTGGCGGCGGGGTTGGAAGCCAGCTCGCTAGAAAGGAAAGTGATCCCTTTCTCTCCTCGAATTTTCGGCGGGCTGACGGTATGGTTGAGGCTGTTGATTGCGGTCTTCAGCTTTGTGATGCTCGACCATTCTTCCATGATGGTGTTGACCATAACCTCGTCCTCGTCGGTATTTGCCCTCGGGGCTTCTCGTGGCCTTTCCCTGTCGCCGCCTCCTCGTTGTTCGTATCTTTTGAGCTCTCCCCTATCGATCAGCTTCTGGATTGCCTTTTTGAGCTGAATGCAATCCTCAGTGGTGTGTCCGATGTCGTTGTGGTAGGCACACATTTTGTTTGGGTTGCGAGGATAGGGAGTTTTTCGCTGAGGTTTAGGTCGGCCAATCCTGTTTTCTTCAAGCAGCACGTTCATGATATGTTCCCTGGTGGCGTTTAAGGGGGTGTAGAATTCCTCTTTCTTGGCCCATTTTTTCCCTTGTTTTTGCCCTGTCCGTTGCTGTGTCCTTCTTTCCGATCCCCGGACTTGTCTTCCTTCTGTTTTTGTGTCCTGGAGGGTTTCTGGTCCTCCTTTTCCTGATCTGCCAGTGTCCTCTCGACATTCCCTATATTCTGCGCAGCAGTGTACATCTCCGCGCTGGTAGTAGGGGACCGCATACCGATCTCAGACAGAAGTTTAGCAGATCGGCATCCCGCTTGGAAGAATGCCATTATGGTTTTGTCGGGGACATTCAGCAACTTTTCTGCGACGTGCTTAAATCTGTCGAGGTAGCTTTCCAGCGTCTCTCCAGGACACTGCTTGATGCCGCAGAGGTCAGATTCCTTTTTGGGGAGGTCGCCTGCTGAGGAGTATTTTTTCAAAAATGCTTTTTTCAGGTCGCACCAGTCTCTGACGGAACCCTCCTCTAGCTCTTCGAACCAGTTGAGGACGACCTCTTCGAACGTGCTGACAAACACAATACACCATAGATCCAAGTCTCTGGTGCATACCCCCATCTTTGCCTTGAAGCTTGAAACATGGCTTCAAGCATTCGTGTTTCCTGCATAGCTTTTCAGGGACGGTAGCTTCAATCGATGGTTTGGAGGGGTGTCCCTGATTCTTCTGCAAAAAGCTGCCGTTACGCTCCCTGATGATTTCCCTTCTTTACCTCTTTCAAGGGCTTCCAAACGTTCTTTCATTTTGCGCAGCTCCTCGTCTTCCAGGTCGCTACTCCTACCTCTTCTTTTAGATCGGCGATCGTGGTCGGCGATCTTAGAGTATTTGTACGAGGAGGCCTCGCTGCTGGAGGTACTGTGTTGGATTGACTTTCGCTTTGACCTGTGGTTGTGGTTCTCGTGCGTCCTTTTAGGTCGCTCTTCGTCGCACTCCATTCGGTTGGACCTGTAAGATTTTGCCGGCCTGGGGATTCTAGCTCGGCCTCCCATTCTGGAATGTACACTTCCCCTAGGGCGCTCGTTATCCGGGGTTCCCAAGCGATCTTTCACGCTGGGTTTCTGGTGGTCCTCCACTCTTCGCCCGAGCCGGCTTTTGACACTTTGTCTGGGAGCGTCGTCCCTTGTCCCCCCATGATGACTGTCAGCCCGCAAACCCCTGGGCTTACTCCTTTAGGGTCGACCATCGTGGTGATCGTTGCGAGATGGATGTGAGCTCGGGGCTGGTAGCTGGGTCGTTTGGGCGGTGAGCTTGCGTGATAGCTCGTATTTGCGTTTTTCAAGCTCTCTCTGCCTCTCCAAGAAAGTTTTCTCCCTCCTTATGTGTTCCAACTCAGCGAGATCGATCTCCTATTGAGTAGGAGGCATCCTACTGCCCATTATGATGAGATCGTCCCTGTCTCCTGGGCCTTCGCCATCTGAGGAAGGTGGAGTGGGTGTCCGACCATCACGAGCTGTCAAGTTCGGACTTTTAGTTGTCTGAGCTGCCTTTTTTCCCAAGGCTTTTCTCCTCATCGCCCTGGCCAGCTTCTGAGCTCATGTGTTTTGGTGAAGTGGAATCCCTGATGAGGGTACGACAGGTGACTCTTTTTCAGGTTGTCTAGGAGGGTTGCCAGCAAGCGGAGCGGCAGCGGGCATGCCTGGGGTTGTTGCTGGAGTGGCAGACTTAGAGATTTGTTTAGAAGAAGCCATGTTTGATCACAGAAACAATTCAAGGTCCCGACAACGGAACCAAACTGATCACGCCAAAAAAGGTTGGGTGAGTCGTGTCTGGTCCACGTGTGTAGTCTAGGTAGGATTCCGGCTTACGTTGCAGGGATTGACCTTGAAGTATAATCTGCTTGAAACCTGAGATCAACAAAGAACACTGTAAGGGGTGCTGGGTTGTCCCAGCGATAACCCTCAGGCGTGAGAATTAGCAATACGTCGTAGGAGCGGTAAAGCTAAGAAAGTATGTATGCGTGTACCTTTTGAGGCCTGTTGAGGGTGCTTTTTATAAGGAGGTAAGTCTTAATCCTTATTAGTTTCGGACTAGGAATGATTCCCGTGTCTTTCGGAATAGATTTCCTCATATGCTTAGGACTGATATTATAACAAGACTTCTCAGGCATGGTATGACTCCGTATAGGATACTACTTTGCCGAGCTGAAGGGACTATGCCGAGGTCGACCTGGATGCTTCCAGGTCGCTCTATGTAATCGAGGTTGGCCTGTCATACGCCAGGTCGCTCGAATATTATCAAGGTCGGCCTGGCATACGCCAAGTCGCTTGATGTTGGCGAGGTCGATCTGGGATATCCCCAGGTCGCTCTGTGGGTCCCTGTGTCAGCGTGCTGAGAGTATACTCAGTGAAGTGGGTGACCTGTCATACGGTTAACTTCCAGGTAGTCATGATTGAGGTAGACGTGTGTCACCTTGGTGCTTGTCCTGCTGGAGAGCCGTGATGCATGCCACGTGTCCAGTCAAAGGCTGAGGTCGTTCACCTAATAAACTTTCATAAGCACCAATAAGTAAATTAGTAATAAAATATCAAACATAAGATGGTATCTTCAGGATTGTCATAACAAAATAGAAGTTGGCAAAAGAAGTTTTTGTATTTAAGATGCGAAAATTCTTCAGTAGTAAAAAATTCTTCATAAATACAGGGAAAGTTTCAATATACCAAGATTACATTACTTGTACAACATTATCTGGACAAGAAAAAATTACAAAATTGCGCAACACTGGGGAAGGATGTAAGACCCCGAAAATCTGACATGCTTAGTAACGTCATATTCATTTCCCCCGTACACTCATCTTGGGTTGAGAACCCTTAACATTCTTATAACAAGTCCTTATAAGCCTAGATGTGAGCCTAGCAAGTGGAACCGTGTGGTAGTGTAAGGCCTTATTTCTATTTCCTTCCCATGTCGCTGATAGTCACTTTGTATCGGCTTAGTAGACTTTGTATTGTGATGTGTAGACTTCCATGATTAGATCGAGAGAGTCGTCATGCTCGCTAAGTGTGATCTAGTAAGACTTAACCTATATTTGACTCATAATTCACCCACGATAAGCTATACGGTAGGCCAGTAGTTGTGCGAGACTATTCTTGACTTTGACTCGTATTCATATACATCGTATAACCCTCACGTTTGTCTGATTAGAGAGAGAGAGAGAGTGTGTAGAGAGAAAGTAGAGAAAGAAATCGCGATATCTTGAGCATCCGATGTCGGATTGACGATCCATCTTTGCCGTAGCGTAGAGGGAAACGAGGGGAACATTTATAGCCAAAGAAATCATCCGATCTATTGGTATATCACGAAACCCATCCCATCTCCCACATTTTAGAGAGAAAAAATGAAGTTTGAAGAGAGTAAAGCTTGATTCGACGCTAGATCGGGCGTGGGTTCGACGTTTGGACTCCGTAGCGGTGTAGAGATCACTGAGGAGAGTATTTTGAACTTGAGTCAACTTTGTTTCCTTGGTGATTTGCAGTATTTTGTAAGTTACTACTCCTTATTATTGTATTAGCAACTATTCATGCCGTAGAACTCACGTTCCATGTCGATATGTGGATAATTGTGATATTTTTTTTTATATTTGATGAATATAATGAGATGATACTATGAGGGTGTGCTAGATGATGTTGGTACATCTTGGCTACTTGTTTAGTAACTGAAGTTGTTGTGATACATGCTATATTGGAGTTTAAATCAAAGTAGTATTGTAAAATGTTCATTATGAGAATGTGACTCATGTCTCTACATGTGTAGTAGCTAGAAGAATATAAGAATAATGTTGCATATGTGAAATATGTGTTGGTTACTACATAAGAATATTACTTTATACTCTACATAGCTTGAAATTGGACATGAGACATGTGTAAATGGTTAAATGGTTTAGTTCCTTGATTTTGAAAATTGTGGTAGAGTATCTCTACAAATATTGAACATGTGTATAAGAGTAAAAAATTGGTTCCATGATATTGAACTAGATGGTACGATGAAATGGTTGGTTCCTTGGTATTGAAATGGATCGAGTACCTTATTGAAATAATGAACATTGTGGACTTGTAATGATGAGTAAAAGGAATTAATCCAGGGGGTCGTAGCATCACTGGCGTTTCATGAGGGCGAAGAGCTAGTGAAACATCGTAGTTGAGTTACGATCCGGCCTTTCCCCCGCTACTAGCCATAGTGGGGCTTGGCACATCTCTTGCTAGCTGAGATGTGACCGAACCGATTGACTTCCCAGGTCGTAAGGGACTGGTTCATGAAGGTCCAGTGTGCACGCTCTATTGATAAAAGACCCGGGTATTGTAATATGTGATGGGGTAATAAGGATGGGTGTTGGTCTGAGGTGTACCTCGACCCCGTAATCTCGTATATGTGATAAAAGGTAATGAAACATGAAGATGAGTTATAAATCATTGTATATGCCATATTTCATGCGACGTTCATTGATATGTTTAGTTATTGCATTATTAAAGATTAATTCTTGATTCATGTTACATATCACAATGTAGTATTAACTTACTGGGTCTCCGACTTACCCCATTCCACATTGTTTCCCCCCTTAGTATGCTGGAATACGATCGGTAGCGGCAGTGAGGCTAACAAGTACTTGTTCGAAGATGTTGTATAGATGGGCAGTAACTATTGATCTATGGTTGTTTAGTTGTACTTAGTTTTGAAAGTGTTGTGGATTATGTAACTTCTGTTAGGATTGGTATTTTGTTATTGTGCAATGGTAGTTGTGATTCATATTTCGACACGTGATGTCGAGGTGTATTAGCATGATGAAATGTTGGGAATTGTCTATTATGTAATTAATGGTTATGCTTAAGTGTTGATACCGAGCTGTGTAGCTCGTTGGTGTTGTTATGTTTAAGTGATTGAATTGTTGTTCTCCGACTTGTGTTAATGCTATCGAGGTTTTATCGTTGTGGTTGATTTTGGTAATGCGATTTTTGGAACCGGATGGCTCGCGTTATACAGGTTTATATCCAAGTTGATTGGGTTCATGTCCGGATCCAGGTCTCCGTGTAAGGGGTCCGGGTTGGGGTGTGACAGAATGGTATCAGAGCAGCAGTTCCTCAGATAGGAATTAGAGTTAGAGATTAAGAATTTGATGGTATAGTGCTATCTTGTTTAGTGTTGATTTTTGGGGTTAAGTGACAATGAGTAGATTACCACATTGTGGATCATAGATATGAAGAGGAATTGAGTTAAGTCATGATGGTTATGAAAGAACAGAGAGTAGCCATTTTGATATAATGTTAGTGATTAGGGTGATTGATGATTACGGTGTGTGTTAGGAATATGCCTGTGAATCAGCTGATATAAATGTATGCATATTCCAACACAGTGATTTGCTTGTCCCCATTACAACGCATGTTTCACAAGTGGCTAAAAGGGCTGCGTACCGGTTAGTGTGGCAGCTTGTTGAAACAATGCATAGGTCATTAGACTAGGAAGTCTTTGTACATATCCGAGTCTTTGTCCTACCAGAATGATGACAAACTTTCATATGAATTAGCTCTTCAAATTGTCAGCTGACGTGACCATCGGCAAATGTCTCACTAGCAGACATTTCCTTTAGCTATGACTGCCTATTAGCCATCTCTACACCAGCAGTTCTACATCGCGGATCCTGTATCCGCCAAAGCACTTCATCGAACAAGCTGAGAAGCTATTTATTCAAGAGGAACATCGTGACCATCGGCGGTTTCTACATCGCGGTTCTATAATGGCGGATCTCGAATCGGCCAAATCCTCATCGAACAATTGCCGAGCGTAAGATCACGAGATACATCGGTCGTTACTCAACGCGCTTCAAGCCAAAATAGATCCGTTGTAAGATCGTCGACAAATCCAAGATACGCATCGATGTCTGCGCCTTCACGTTTATCCAATAGACATTTCCTCTTCAGAACAGTGTTCGCGGTCTTCAAAGCTTCATTTCCAGAAAAGGCCAAGCACAGGACGCTGCACTCCAGTCAAAGCAATGATACGTCCAAATCAGTCAGACTATATCCAGGCTAAGCTCGACACGTCCAAACTCTGTCCAGCCTGTTTCACGGACCATCTTCAAGACTCGAACCTAACTGAAGGTCTTTGCCCAACAGATCCAAAAATGTAATCTGCTACATTATGAGATTCAGATCACCAACGGGCTTAAACCTATTCAATACACCAAACGGTCACCTCTTCTTCTCCAGCCTATATAAGAAGACTCTCATTCTCATCTCAAAAAAGCATAAGGGAGAGAAAGCAAGCTGTGTATGCTTATGCTTGAGAAAGGTTGTGGTATTGATCTTCATTTCTTCAATCCAGGACCACTCCTTCAGAGTGAGAAATCACAAGTGTAAGAACAAACACTTTGTGAGAGAGAGAGAAGAAAATCCAAAGGCTGAGAAGCTCTGCTTGATCAACAACCTTGTTGTTGATTTGAGTCCTTCTTCCTTCGAAGAACTCAGTCTCTTCAGTGACCTCAACTCCATTATCCAGTAAAGAGACCAAGCATCTTACAGATCGTTGAAGCCAGATCAAGCTTGAAGATGTCCGATGAAGAGCGAACTTAAAAGTCAGTTGCATTCATATCGGCAGACTTATATCGCATTATAAGCTGTGCCGATTGTGCAACAATTTGTCATCATTGTTTGTCGAGTGCTTAGCACTCAGTTGTTCAAATACTTGCTATTTGAACAACTCCTAATTTTCTCTTCTCACAACAAATATATCGAGTTGAAACTACAGGAAGATTACTTAATAAATATTAAGTACATCTTCTAATGTATTTTCGATATATTTGATTTCGCTTTCTTCATTTCTCCTTCTTTTTCCTAGGGAGATTGCTAGGATAGAGAGTCTAGGTTGATGTACTAAGCATGTTTGCCTTTGAGCAAACCTCTGCTGAATTTTAATATAATATATATATGTTTATTACATTCAGCCTTGATTTCTCTTTCTTGTATAATTTGTCTTATCATGTGCAATCTGTTTAAGGAAAGTAAATGATGCATCTAATACAAATTTTAGTCAACTGTTAAGCTCTCTTTCATATCAAATCTTTACAGTCACTTTAATCTAAATTGTTTGACTTATGCTGTTTATTCTTCTGCTGCTCAAATTTATTTTCATCAGCTAAGTTCAACATACATCTTCCTACTGCACTCTTGACATCTGCTGATCATAGATGTCCGATGTCACTAACTTCGGCTAAGCAGTTAGAATAAGGAAGATGATCTACTTGTATTAATCATTTCAGATTTTTTTGTAAAAATTGGATGAAATTTTTAATACATCAAGTATAGGCTATTCACCCCCCCTCTAGCCTATACACTGAGCAACCCTTGGACCCAACAAGCGGCATCGAGCGGTACTCAGAACCTTATTCCGGGCTTAACAACGAGAGTTTAGATCCTGTTGCTCGATTAGATGCATAGTCAAAAGAGTCTTTTCCAAAATCTTTTATTCACAAAAACCTTTTGATGAGAAACTGGAAGCCTTTTGAAAACCTTCTCCAAATTAAAATAAATTTTGTTTTCAAAAACATGTGAGAAAGAATATTGTGATGACTATGTGATCACTATAAGAAAATCTTTCATATATCAGAATTACATTGATATCATGAAGAGAAGTACTATAGTGGAGATTGACTTGCTAAGGATTATGCATGTTTCATAAATCTATCTTTTAAACCTTGGTATATCCTTTAGCAAATGGGTTAAACTCACACATGATAGATGAATTACTTAGATTCACTTCTAAAAATTTGCTCTCTTGACATAAGGCTAACGATTGCTCCAATCTAACACCTTCTCAAGAAAACTTTTTATAAAAGTTTAGAGCAAATGAAATAAGAAGAGTTTCAAAAGGAAATCAAAGTTATGTCATCTCCAAAATCACTGAGATTATAAGCTCTTGGCCTAAGGACATCAATGATGAAATTGTCTTCCTTCAATGAAAAGCTTCAGCCGGGTAAGAATACACTCAAAGAACCTATGCTCAACATTAGCACTGGTACTTCAACAACTATGAGCAGACGCGTTCAAAGAGTTTAATGAGGAAGTAGCCCCAGCTCCTAATCTCTTAACTTTTTGGGCAACACTTATAAGCTGTATTTTGAATGATTATTCAATTATCATGCTTATTAAGTCTCATTTGTATTATTGGATTTCTGGAGCTGTTTTTAGCTCATAAATGTTGCTAACTTTCTCTATGAGTACTTTAGGCAGGAACTCATATGACAGAAAAGGTCAAACATGCAACATCACTCTCCATCGGCAGATAGTAACATGGCTGCTGATTCATGAAGGACTGCTGATCACTCATGAGAATTCACTCATGTCCTTCACTCACTCAAGGTCAAAATCCTCACCTGCTGGACTTCAGAACTATGAGGTGAAAAATCTGCTGATAAGTCCAAAGGAGTTGATAAAGACCTTCTCTCATACATACACACAATAGGTTAGTTATTTGCTTTCCAATGACCTGTGCTCATGTCTGCTGAATTGATATGCTCATACATATTATCAGACATAATGCATAATAACCTGTCATACTGCACTGTTATTGATATATATGTATTGATTGTATGACTTGCCTTATGCAAATGGTTTTTCAAAAACTAATCAGCATTTTTCTTATCAGCTGATTTCAAATGTTTTTCTAAAAACCCTGCAGTTGGCTGAATTTCCATATCTGCCAACCAACACTTCATAAGCTCAGTTTTATGTGCTGACTTATAGGAGTAAAAACCCTTTAATGACCTACTCTCTCAAGTCTATTAAAGGTGGAGGCACACTTTTCGAAGTTTGACTGCTTCGATTAAAGTTAAGAGTATTTTCAAAATCTTGGAAAATGACAAGACAGTCAACATCAATCCTTTCCAAGAATCTTGAGAATATCTAGACTTCACAGCCTATCCCTGCCAAGGCGTGATCAGAAGGACAACTCAACAGTAAAGCTCCATTATTGAGTACCCTTCAGTCTAACCTCCTTGAGTATAAGTAGAGATCCTTCTTCATCCAATCTCTACTATGACTAAACTCACAAACTGCAAATAGATTACTCTCGATACAAATCGATGATTCAAAATCTCTCAAAATGTTACTAAGTTTAAGTCCTAAGATTCGATCAAGTCAATTCCTCAACAACGGGGTATGATTCCTTCATATTCATTCAGAGTTGTTTCGATTTCATTTCTGTTACTTCACAAGAGCTGATCTAAATTTCTCTCAAAAATATATTTTCAATATCATTCATAAACTGTGAAAATCATTTTCTAAAATCTTTTCTTATTCACAGTTTCCAAACATGAGAGAAATTGCATCAAGTCTTGTGTACCAGAAATCATTAATTATGGTTCCACAATCTTGTTGAGAAAACAATTGATAAAGTAATCTTCTTTTGTCTCGTCCGATAATCATAGAAGTTTGCTGTCAAGCATGATTTATGTGCTGCAAACCATGGTTGTCAGAACACTTAAGAACATTCTTTGTCAATCAGTTTGAAAGATAAGATGGAAAGCCATTAATTAATGCCGGAAAGTGATTTCATTCTCTCTTCTAACTTTTAGTTATCAATCTCATTGATACTCTAAAATGTTTACTGAGATGAATCTTGTGAAAATCAATTAGCATATACTTATTCCATCTTTGGAAGTGCTTGCATACGTGAACTTCACGAAAAGATCCCGAAAAGAAGTGTCAAGTGTTTGGAAAACATTTGATATATTGCCATGTGCAACAAGTCTTACGGTTATATGTAGGTATGCCGACCATCACCCAAAGATGGCCGATGCGAGATAATTCGGTTCTGAATTAAGTAGCTAATATGGAATTGATGAGGATGACGAACGTTAACCGCCACCATCCATCCCCGAGTTTATCAAAGGGGATTCATGGTCAAAGTACATCCTCGGTGGCCATCACTCTTCGGTGCTTTCATAATGACCTGAAGAAGTGAATATGTTCTGCCTCCCCCGAGAGTTGGAGGAAATCAAAAAGAACACCGCCATCTTGATCTCCTCCAGAATCCTTGGTTGATGACCCTTCATCAAATACTAAGGATTTGAACTTCGCGGACACAACCTTGTAACATGTATCTCATACTGTAAATTGAATCATCATGTATCTTTCTCATGAAATCTGCAGTTCAGTCAAAATTCCTGTTGTATTGTTCTTGTAATCAGCTGATCCTTACAACATACTGTGTAAAACTACTTGGATTATTGAATACAAGTCCTGCAACTTTATCTCATGCTTATCTACTTGTCTGCATTCCTTTGATAGCATGAATTGACGTGTCTTAAGTGTGTTGATCAAACTTATTATTCTTTATGATCTCCATTCTCTTCTGGTGATTAAAAGAATTGTCCTTAATGAAATGGTCACACTGCCTAGACACAAACTCTGCTGACACCCCATCAGCAAACCATTCTTGAACAAATTGCTATATCGAGTTATGGTTTCTTACTACTGCTTAACTCTCATCCTTAGACTCCCTGATAATTGCCTTTCTGAATTAGATCATTTCACAATGATTAAATTCAAGTTCTGCCAAAACCTCAAGTCTCTCAACAATAGGCAGACTGCAGTTTCATG
The DNA here is from genome assembly GCA_016624345.1 of Platycodon grandiflorus. Lineage (NCBI taxonomy): Eukaryota > Viridiplantae > Streptophyta > Magnoliopsida > Asterales > Campanulaceae > Platycodon > Platycodon grandiflorus. The sequence continues at coordinate 12,785,306 of CM028367.1, read as the reverse complement.
ACCTTCATGTCAACCTATCAAGGAATCTGCTATTACTCAATCTCTATCCTTCATGCTTAAAAGATCAAGATTACTAGTAAATCTGCTTTGAACGAAGGTGTCTGCTGAATCAAATCTTTCAAGACAGGTTCAACGACTTTGTGTTCTTAGTTATGACAACTACTAAATCTTATGTAACCTATGAGATTGTAGTTATAAAGGCATGATTAGTTGTTCCCATTATAATGACCAACAACTAATTGGTATACAGATTGAATTCAAAACACTCTGTTAGATCTTATCATGTGGTTCTTTGTCAAAAAGGATGTTGTTAAATATATCTAGTAACTCGACCTATCCTCAAGATAGCTAGAAACTCAAGAATTCTTAGGAAGACTGATATTTTCAAATATTAAGTTTTTCCTCAGGAGTGAACAGCCGATATAGCCCTGCCGTATATAGGCTACGTCTCACTCTCTTGAACAAGTCTAGTCTCGAGATCTCTTTCCTTGCTATAGAATGCCTAGATCTGTTGGAAAGAAAGAAGAACGGACATCACTTCAGGTATACATTCAATATCTCACTTACTTGATCTATTTAATATTCTTACTAAGCCTTATTAATCTTAAATATATTGATGTCCATTATAACTAGAGTCTATCAATTGATATCAGCTGTTCTTACCTTAGCTGATATTAAACACACTGCCAATAATGAATACAACAATTAGTATCAGCCGTTCCTACTTTAGCAAATACCAATTTACACCCTGCTGATAGTATCCACATTCATTAAAAGACTCATCAAATCCCTCAAAATCTCTTTGGGAAACAATCTCTTAAGACACACTTCTCTAAAAACAACTACATATGTGTCATGTACAACTGTGTCATATGGCTTGGACAGATAATTTTGTCCCCAACTCGTCCTTTAAACAACCAATGCTGTTCTATTTCAGATTAATTTACTCAAACAATTCGTTTGAAGTAAAATAACAGCTCATATTATCTCTCGAAGAGCCTATATCATTGTCTTAAACACTCAGCAGTTGTACCCATTAATACCACAATAAAGGCAATTAAATTAATCTGTTTATATATTAAATTTTTAAACTTCTTGTTTGAAAATAATATGAGTATACATTTCTTCTAGACTGCCTATGTACTAGCCATAATTACACTGAGCATGATGACATAATCCTAAATCAGAACATCATTTCTATGTCATTAAATGCACTCACTTCTTTAAGCCCCCAAAACGTCCTTTCCCATTCCTCTAATCAAGAAACCTCTTCACCTTTTCAAAAATTCAAAAAGTTGTATAAAATTAGTATCAGTCTCCAACTACAGTACCTGACTTTTACCTACTCCAAAATTTCTCCACCATTATAGTCATGTGCATTATGTGTTCACCAAATTTGCCTAGTCCTCCTCATCGACCCATTTCCCACACTGAATGGCGTCAACGTATGATGATTCTTCTTGCCACTACTCCTCCAGTGATTCAACGACCTCGTCGAATCACTCGACGTGTAAGAAATCGTCTTCGAGATCCCAGGAACGATGTATCCAATTTCATCCCTTGGGTTCCCACAAGAGATATTACCACTACTACTGCACCTAACTCTCTCTCTGCTCCCATCGCCTCAAATGCTCACCTCGAGCAACCCTCATCTCAGGAGGAGCTTCAGCCAGCAAACGCCCATTCTGCGTCAAATCCAGCGGTCAATGTTCCCTCCAATTAAAACAGCAGACCTTCATCCTCTAACTCTACTTCATTAGGATGACTAGCTAGGTCTCTGTTTTATCAAACTAATTTTCTTTTGCTATATTAATGATAAATGTGTAATGTGTTTAGTTTTGTGTACGTCTGTTCATCTACATTTGCTACTTTCTTTTGATTTAAGTCCTCATAATTTGTCCTGGTGCATACTCGTTCATGCCTACAGTTCACTTTCTTTATGAAATTCAGCATACCTCTTAGGAAGATCTTATATGTCATCTTTAGATGTATATCTCATGCATCCAATAGAAGTCAGCATACCGCTCGACTATACTTTCCTGTTTTAACCAGATATACCCTAAGGAGGAGACTATTTTGAACGCTTTACTACTTAAACTTATCCTATTTGCCCCTCCTATTACAGAATAAAACTTGTCCCACTACATTCTTGTAAGACCTCTTTACAAGCAATGGAACACAATTCCTCACCTTGATATCCTATTATTTTTATGTATGTCTTATACATGAATACTGTGCACACTAAGAAAGAAATTAAACCTGATTAATGACCTGCTACATCCAAAGATGTTTGATCCACATAACATCACTCAAAGAAACTGCCAATCTGATAAATGGAAGTACTTACTCGATACTGTCTATATTCTCGGTAGAGTTGCTATAAGCTAATCACATGAGCATTTCTATAAAGACGGTATAAAAGAACAACCTTCTCCCTCACTACCTGTAGCGATATTCAATCCTCAATATCCAATATTCAAGCTTGTGGCCATTAAGGAGGAGAGATTGTGAAGTAGTAATGACCCCAAGCAGGTGTAGTAAGATTGACATTATTCAGAATCACATTAAGAAATTGTAGTAATAGCCCCAAACATTAAGGAGGAGTGATTAAAGATTAAAAGAACTAGTAAGGAGGAGAGATTGTGTAACTGCCCATACAGCGAACTATTATGCTATATGACTATTATAGTACGCTGACTAATGACCCCAAGCAGGTGTAGTAAGATTGACATTATTCAGAATCACATTAAGAAATTGTAGTAATAGCCCCAAAAATTAAGAAGGAGTGATTAAAGATTAAAAGAACTAGTAAGGAGGAGAGATTGTGTAACTGCCCATACAGCAAACTATTATGCTATATGACTATTATAGTACGCTGACTATTATAAACTCTACCTATCCTTCACAAACTTTTAAAATCATCAGATGAAGATGCTTAATCAATTCGATTAAGAACAGTATATTTTCTACTTCCTGCTTAAGCAACATTCTTCAGATCATACAATGCAAGAATCACACTCTTAAGGCAATATTTTCAATTGCCTAAAACCATTTCAGTTATTGCTTCGTATTTGTTCTTTCATTTATTGAGTCTGTAAATACTTAGCAATAGGTGACTATACATACGCTATCGCTTGTAAGTTCAACCTAGGGCATGCCTCGATATAAAATGAATATTCAGTAGTGGCATGTTATTACTAAGGATTGAACAACTGCTTTAAAGAGCTGTATGTATAAGTCAATTGTAGAAATGGTCCCAAGCAAATAGGAGGAGATTGTTAGGAATATGCCTGTGAATCAGCTGATATAAATGTATGCATATTCCAACACAGTGATTTGCTTGTCCCCATTACAACGCATGTTTCACAAGTGGCTAAAAGGGATGCGTACCGGTTAGTGTGGCAGCTTGTTGAAACAATGCATAGGTCATTAGACTAGGAAGTCTTTGTACATATCCGAGTCTTTGTCCTACCGAATGATGACAAACTTTCATATGAATTAGCTCTTCAAATTGTCGGTGACGTGACCATCGGCAAATGTCTCACTAGCGACATTTCCTTTAGCTATGATTGCCTATTAGCCATCTCTACACCGCGTTCTACATCGCGGATCCTGTATCCGCCAAAGCACTTCATCGAACAAGCTGAGAAGCTATTTATTCAAGAGGAACATCGTTACCATCGCGGTTTCTACATCGCGGTTCTATAATGGCGATCTCGAATCGGCCAAATCCTCATCGAACAAGCTGAGAAACGTAAGATCACGAGATACATCGGTCGTTACTCAACGCGCTTCAAGCCAAAATAGATCCGTTGTAAGATCTGTCGACAAATCCAAGATACGCATCGATGTCTGCGCCTTCACGTTTATCCAATAGACATTTCCTCTTGAACGTGTTCGCGGTCTTCAAAGCTTCATTTCGAGAAAAGGCCAAGCACGGGACGGCGCACTCGGTCAAAGCAATGATACGTCCAAATCGGTCGACTACATCCAGGCTAAGCTCGACACGTCCAAACTCGTCCGGCTGTTTCACGGACCATCTTCAAGACTCGAACCTAGCGAAGGTCTTTGCCCAGATCCAAAAATGTACTCTGCTACATTATGAGATTCAGATCACCAACGGGCTTAAACCTATTCAATACACCAAACGGTCACCTCTTCTTCTCCAGCCTATATAAGAAGACTCTCATTCTCATCTCAAAAAAGCATAAGGGAGAGAAAGCAAGCTGTGTATGCTTATGCTTGAGAAAGGTTGTGGTATTGATCTTCATTTCTTCAATCCAGGACCACTCCTTCAGAGTGAGAAATCACAAGTGTAAGAACAAACACTTTGTGAGAGAGAGAGAAGAAAATCCAAAGGCTGAGAAGCTCTGCTTGATCAACAACCTTGTTGTTGATTTGAGTCCTTCTTCCTTCAAAGAACTCAGTCTCTTCAGTGACCTCAACTCCATTATCCAGTAAAGAGACCAAGCATCTTACAGATCGTTGAAGCCAGATCAAGCTTGAAGATGTCCGATGAAGAGCCAGAACTTAAAAGTCCAGATTGCATTCATATCGGCAGACTTATATCGCATTATAAGCTGTGCCGATTGTGCAACAATTTGTCATCATTGTTGGTCGAGTGCTTAGCACTCAGTTGTTCAAATACTTGCTATTTGAACAACTCCTAATTTTCTCTTCTCACAACAAATATATCGAGTTGAAACTACAGGAAGATTACTTAATAAATATTAAGTACATCTTCTAATGTATTTTCGATATATTTGATTTCGCTTTCTTCATTTCTCCTTCTTTTTCCTAGGGAGATTGCTAGGATAGAGAGTCTAGGTTGATGTACTAAGCATGTTTGCCTTTGAGCAAACCTCTGCTGAATTTTAATATAATATATATATGTTTATTACATTCAGCCTTGATTTCTCTTTCTTGTATAATTTGTCTTATCATGTGCAATCTGTTTAAGGAAAGTAAATGATGCATCTAATACAGATTTTAGTCAACTGTTAAGCTCTCTTTCATATCAAATCTTTACAGTCACTTTAATCTAAATTGTTTGACTTATGCTGTTTATTCTTCCGCTGCTCAAATTTATTTTTATCAGCTAAGTTCAACATACATCTTCCTACTGCACTCTTGACATCTGCTGATCACAGATGTCCGATGTCACTAACTTCGGCTAAGCAGTTAGAATAAGGAAGATGATCTACTTGTATTAATCATTTCAGATTTTTTTGTAAAAATTGGATGAAAATTTTAATACATCAAGTATAGGCTATTCACCCCCCCTCTAGCCTATACACTGAGCAACCCTTGGACCCAACAGTGTGCATGATTGTCTCGAGGACGATTATTATAATTAAGTACAAAGGTGGTGTAGATGATTGAATGACTTCCCATTAAGGTAAATAGTTTCTAGTGTTTGAGATTAGGATTTATTTCAAGGGGTGGAGACCCCATTATACGATTAGTGTTCAGAATAAGTGATGGTAGAGGTTATTGGTTCACACTTAGTGGTGAATGATCGAAGTTAGTTATTATCGGGGAATAGTAGTGGATTCGAGAAAATAAGGCCTTGTTCGTAGATAGCAGTGCGAGTAGATGTGTATATGTGTAAGTTGTTAGTACTTCACCTTTTGATGTCAACGTTAGTGTGAGCATACCATCCATAGTAGGATTGAGTTACATTTATAGCATTCATGTTTCATTTCTCACTCATATGCATGTTCAAGTATGAGACCGATATTAAGGGCATAGTTTGTCACATGTCCCTAGTGCCCTTACGACGGAAGCTTTTGAAGCCACTTTCAGAAAGGCCCCTGAATTGGTTGTCAAGAGGTATTCGTCGGAGAACTAAGTTGGCTAGAATATAATTAGAAATTGACTGACCCTATTACCAAATGGAATGGAACAGTAAAATGGGATCACAATTTTTGAACTAAAAATGTGTTTTCCAAACATTACATGTGGTTATAAAACTGATTTAGCATGGCATCGCATACATGAACATCGTCATGTGCATATGGATACACGTACACATAACTTGGGAATATTACTTGTATAATGCATTCCGATATGCACACGAGTTATATGTGTAACCTTGTGGACCTAAAGTCAGATCAATAACCCCCCACGTGAGTGAAACATTGTTACGAGTATTGTATATATGAATCATGTCTTGTTATTGATTGGGCGAGTTAGTCCGAACACTACCACCATGTGCGATGCGATTTGAGAATGTTGAGTCATTACATAAAAGTAGTTTTCATTTTGGTGGACCTTCCTTGGTAGGATATGATAGGTCTTAACCTCTCGAGACTAATGTCTTACCTATTTTAGCAGGATGGCACGAATTAACAGCTGCAAGGATGTCAGTCATGCATCTGACTATATTTCAACTCAGACACGCCCTGCGAGAGCTAAGAGAACTTGAAGAACAACTGAATGTGGCCATAGGTGAGGTTCCTCGAGTGGAACAAGTGACCTCAACAAACCATCCTGCACCGACTCAAGACTCTAACGGAGTGAGTCAGAACTAGTAGGTAAGATTCGTGTGAATGAATTTCGTAAGAGTCACGTCCATCGTGACTTATTCCATTACTTTATCAGTTAAATGTTATTGAAGTATGTTGGACGCACTGATTGGGGACTTGTTCATTAAATTGCTTTTATGTGTGAGTAACATGGTAGGATGATCCTCAAGAGTGCGGTACACTCCTTGTTTTAGGAAATACTATATAGTAATTGACATTGGCATCCCAAGGTGTCAACCTACCCCTCATGATTAGAGTCTTAAATTTGTAATGTGGTTCGTTGAGACCTTGTGACCTTGTGACGTAAGCATTGTGACCAAGGCAAGCTAGCTCATGGTTTCTTTAACCTCTTAGTCATCGGCTTATGCTATAGTCGGTAATGTTTTGTTGATGGTAGAGTCCATATGACTCCTGTGACCTCCGGTGTAGTATCATTTGTTTAAGCTTGCTCCTTGGACGTTAGGGATGTTGTCAAAGAGCCTTGTGAACTGAGGGTTTCATAAACGTAAATCTAGTTGATCGTGAGATCTTCCCGTAACAGTTAGTTGAGTGATGTACTACGGAAGTGGGTATTAGGGTAGCGCAGCGAAAGCATGTTGAACCCTTGTGGTTGGTGAATGACAACCTAGAATGTCTAAATAGGGAAACCATCGTGGTGAATACTAGTTGATAATGTGATGGAATTTGATTTAAAGGTCGAAACGAGCATTAAGATAGCAATGGAGTTCCAAGTGACTTGATCCTTGGGTGATATATTCGAAGTATAGGCTAACTCATGGGGTACCGTCGCTTTTGTTGTATGATAAGTCTAATAATTATCTTCCTAAGTGGATAATCCTTGACAACGGTTGAATGTGATTTAGTGGTCGTGGATACCACTTATGTTACCTAAGTGAATAATGCTTTTGGTGAATTCAACATGATAATTGATGCTAATCGTGGTGAGGAAGTCACTATTTTATCTTGTGTTAATAGAAAGGAGAGTTTTGAGGTTATAGTGGTAACATCCCTAGTAATCGGAATATAAAACACATGGGAAGCGATGCACCGAGTCAATTGAGGAACATTGAGAATATTATGACATGTTAAGGGTCATATTCACTGGTAATTATGATATCATCTGATGAGACTAGTAGAGGATTCAGTAGTTGTCTCGTCTTATTTCAGTTTACATCTCCACTGAACATCTCTGAATAATCCTGAGTGTACTATAGTGTGTTCTTATATGCTTATGTATGTGGAGATAACCTCTTGACTTACAATTGTATGTCCTTACTTCGTGATATGTTATAACCTAGTCGAGCGTTGGTCATAGAACGAAATGATGAGAGTTGTGTCATATAAGTCTTCATGAGAAAAAGGGCTATCGTGGAGGCGGAGCCGCCACTTCGTCTCATGGCAGAAATTTGAGTCTTCCATATGTTGATAAACCTTTAAGAATTGCCTTATGATTTTGGGGTATTTTGGTGTCAAGTTTTCGCGCATTTGTACGAGGGTGAGAATCATCCGTATGATAATAAAATAGTGAGGATTCGAGACCAATAGGTGTAAGTTGAAAATGTTGCAAACTTTCAGTTGGAGTATCGAATAATAGGCGTAATTCTTGTGAACCAACTAGTTCCCTGGGGATTGTACGATAACAGGTTTTCGGAGTTAAGGAATCGGGTTCAGAGTCATTAGTGTATGTTCCACCTTATTGAGTACACTTGTAGGAATTCGAGGGCGAATTCATTTCAAGGGGTGGAGGATGTAAGACCCTGAAAATCTGACATGCTTAGTAACGTCATATTCATTTCCCCCGTATACTCGTCTTGGGTTGAGAACCCTTAACATTCTTATAACATGTCCTTATAGGCCTAGATGTGAGCCTAGCAAGTGGAACCGTGTGGTAGTATAAGGCCTTATTTCTATTTCCTTCCTATGTCGCTGATAGTCACTTCGTATCGGCTTTGTAGACTTTGTACTGTGATGTGTAGACTTCCATGATTAGATCGAGAGAGTTGTCATGCTCACTAAGTGTGATGTAGTAAGACTTAACCTATATTTGACTCATAATTCACCCACGATAAGCTATACGGTAGGCCCGTAGTTGTGCGAGACTATTCTTGACTTTGACTCGTATTCATATACATCGTATAACCCTCACGTTTGTCTGACCTAACCTTGGTTTAGATTCGCTCATGAATGATAAACACGTTAGTCTTGTCGTTAACCCGTAAATTGAGTTGTTTTTGAGTGTCGTTTCGTGTGTTTATCCTTGTGTACGATAAAGACTTGGGTTAATCATCATTCTTGCATCAAAACAGGATGATTCGTTTATGTTTTGGGTGTATTTTGACCTTGATGTGATGTTAGAATCAACCTAGGATGACTTAGGGACATTTCGGGATCAAACATAGACATTTTTAGAAAATTCAACATTCTGGAAGTAGGGCAGCCGCTCAAGTGGCAGATTCAGGGAGGCCACGCGACCCCGATGCCCTGTTTTCGTTTTGTTCGTTCTCTTTCATTTTTTAACATTTTTGAGTTATTTAAAATGCTCAAACAAGCCGAAAATTAGACCTATCACTTATCCATGGAATAAATAAGAAAACATGACCCGAGAAACAATCACGGTATAGCTTACCAAGGTCGCGGGTGTCCCATACAACACTTAGCGCTATAACCCCTACCGTGGCCAACAGTAGGGCGAGGCCCAGTGTATTGGCCTTCGGCTATTATGCAGCCCCTGCTCCCGTAATAACCGAGCGTCAATACACCTCCAAATAAATATGCCATGAACTTGTCTAAATGCTCAAGTAGATGTTTACTCAAAGCATTAAAATAAAACATGTTGTACTCCAAAGTAGGGAGCATAACATTAACAACAACAATGTTAATATCATGTAGTTCAAATGACGCTACTAAATGTAACCATTCAAACACCAAATTTCTGAGAATTAACATCACATCATCGAATACAATTTGTCTAATCAATTCATCCATCAATTCTGTCAAATCACCCACGAATCCCCCAATCACACACGTGGTCTCATCAATTATGAAATCCTAACCAATTCCGTTAGAGTCATTATTGGTTTCCAATGAGTTCGAATCGATGAATATCATTCATACTTTAAACTTAACCAATGATACCAATTCTTTGTATACCAACCAAGAGAAAACAAGTATCTCAATACATTTAACATGTCTACCACGAAATTGCATGGCAATACCAAGAAATCACAGCTCAAACATGATAACTTCAATATATTAGAGGTCTAAGATGTCATATGTGACATAAATCAAGAAGAAGAGGGGGTAGTATCTTACCACTTGACTGAATAAACCAATGAAAACAAAATTAAACCGGTGGGTAAGATTCCTCGGTGGTCTCTAAGTCGTGACAAGGCTGAATCACTAATTCCCGGCTTGAATCTTTGAGAAATCTGGGTTTCTCTCTCTAAAAATACGGGAGGAGGTGGATACCCTTGAATCCAGCACAAATCTTGGGTGTTGTTTGGTTAGAAGTGATCCCCTCATTGTCCTCTACGCTCCAGCAAAGACGTATTGTTGATCCAATAGCGATTGCTCAAGATATCATGATTTTCTCACTCTAAGCTCTCTCTTTCTTTCTCTCTCTCTAAGTCTGGGAATGTTTGGGACTGAAATGAGAGTCTTCAATCTCTCATAAGGTCTTTAAGTGGTCAAGGATGACTTATTTTAAAGCTTGGACACGTGGCTTAACTTCAGCCAAGGGAAAGAGTCAATTGGTCAATCACTTAAAATCTCGTCAAAGCTGAAATAAAATTCTGTAATTTTGGGTCGACTTTAAACACATTCCTGGAATGATCTACTGGTCAAAAAAATTACAAATAAGATGTTGTTGGAAATCCCTTGAAGTCTAGTTTACACATGATCAAACGGATCCAAATTCCGAGTTTTCTACACAAAATTATGGTCAATTTAGTTCCGACTAATTCTGGCCAAAGTTTCTGTCTTTTGGGCAGCCGCCCAATCCTCTGCGGCTCTAATTTTTTCAAAAATGCTCTAAAACACTCCCGAAATGATCCCAAAATGATTCTAAGTCCAAGGCAGGGTGAAACCACTCAAGAAAAGTCTCCGAAAAGTTCGAAAACATCGCTAGAAGTGTACGCATTACAAGTACGAATGCTACAAAGATTAAATCACAAATTCAATGCATACTAATCATATGAAATCAACTTAAATGCAAAAAATGTTTGAATGACGTATGCTCATGAAATGTGAAAGACACCAAATGAAATTGGTAGATGAAATACATGTGAATGATATGAATGTTACAGGTGTTACATTCTAACCCCCTTAGAATAAATTCGTCCTCGAATTTACTTACTGGTCTCATCGAACAAAAAGGGATATTTCTCATGTCTCTCTTGCTCCTTCTCCTAATTGGCTTCCTCAACATTGTGATACCTCCACATCACTTTCACAAAGGGTATAGTTTTCGTCCTTAATACTTGTTCCTTGGTATCTAGTATCCTCACTGGTTGCTCAACATAGAAAATATCGGGTGTCAAATCTACTGGTTCATATTCCAAGATATGCGATGCATCCGTTAAGTATTTCCTCAACATTGACACATGAAACACCGTATGAATCCCTGACAGTGACGGTGGCAATGTAAGTCTATAAGCCAATTTCCCAACCCTTTCTAAAATTTCAAGTGGTCCAATGTACCTTAGAACCAATTTACCTTTCTTACCGAATCTCTTAACCCCAGTTCGAGGCAAAACCTTCAAGAACACATGGTCACCAACCTCAAACACAAGATCCCATCGTCTATTATCCGCGTAACTCTTTTGTCTACTCTGAGCCATTTTCAATCTCTCCCGAATAAGTTTCACATTTTCCGTTGACTCCTGAACCATATCGGGTCCCCACAATTTTGCTTCACCAACTTCATCCCAACAAATCGGAGAACAACACTTCCTCCCGTAGAGCACCTCATACGGAGCCATTTTAATACTCTACTGATAACTGTTGTTGTAGGCAAACTCACTCAGTGGTATATGTGAATCCCAAGTGCCCTTAAAGTCCATCGAGCACGCTCTTAACATATCCTCAAGTATTTGGATAGTTCCTTAGACTGTCTATCGATTTGTGGATGAAATGTTGTACTAAGTGTCAACTTTGTACCCAAAGCACTCTGAAGTGTTTGCCGAAACCGTGAAGTAACCCGTGGATCCTTATCCAAAACAATACTTACTGGTACTCCGTGTAATCGCACAATCTCCTAAATATATATCGAAGAAAGTTTCTCCATCGAATAAGTCATTGCAATAGGAATAAAATGAGCTGACTTGGTCAATCTATCGACAATAACCTAAACTGCATCATGACCTTGTCGCGTCCGTGGTAACCCAGTCACAAAATCCATTGCAATATTCTCCCATTTCCATTCCAGAATCTCCAAAGATTGCAACAACCCTGCTGGTCTTTGATGTTCAGCTTTAACCCTTTGACAAGTCAAGCACTTTGATAAGAATTCGACTATTTCCCTTTTCATTCCACTCCACAAATTTTTTTTTTTCAAATCCCTATACATCTTAGTACTCCCCGGGTGGATCGTATATTTAGACTTATGAGCTTCATCTACCTTGAAATGTAAGAATACCATCACCGTTCTTTGAAAAGTCAGGCATTATACTTTCCTCTAATTCATCAATTAGCTTCTTCAAATCCAGGTCACTCTCTTGGGTTTCTTTAATCCATTGAAGCAATATCGGAGTGGCTCGAATATTAACAAAAATCACCCCATGGGTAGATTCACAAGGACCCCTGTGATATCCCACATCTGCCTTATAAGTGGCCACCCACTACCACTGGGCACCAACCTATCCATGGACTTTTGGGTGGCTTGTGGTTGGCCAGTTGACCCAGGTGCTTAGTGGGCCAGTGCGTGGGCTATGTGTGGCAGACCAGGCTTCAGGCTCAGGTCGTTACAAATGGTATCAAAGCGGGTCCCGGCCAGAAATGTGTTGGAACACATTGCCCGGGGTACCGATCCTTTAGGCCTCTTTTGGGTATTAACGAGGATGTCAAGTTGGGGAGATTGTTATATCCTACATTGGGTAGATATGGGACTTGTGTGTGCCTTATAAGTGGCCACCCACTACCATTGGACACCAACCTATCCATGGACTTTTGGGTGGCTTGTGGGGGCCAGTTGACCCAGGTGCTTAATGGGCCAGTGCGTGGGCTATGCGTGGCGGATCGGGCTTCGGGCTTGGGTCGTTACACCTAAACTGATCCAAACCTTGGGTAAATAGTTAGAAAACTTATTTCTCAGTCTTTTAAAATATATAAACATACTTTCTCTTCCCGAAATTCCTCCAAGCTGTGAGCCTCTTGAAATGTCTAGCTACAAACACGTGCAAAGAGAGAGGGAGAGAGAGAGTGAGAGAAAGAGAGAGAGAGAGAGAGAGAGAGAGAGAGAGAGAGAGAGAGAGAGAGAGAGAGAGAGAGAGAGTAGTGAGGTATCTTGAGTTTGGAGAAGACTCTCAACAATCCAAGCATACCATTTTGAAGGCTTGACTAGAGGATGTTGTATTTTGTATAAATTTGCTTGTATCTATAACCTAAGTCTAAGTCAAGGTGACTAATGGGCCTGCGTGTCTGTTAGAGTGGCAACTTGTACTTAGACAAGTGCTTGTAATAGCTTAGGATTGCTTTTTGATCTTAGCCTAGTCTTCAGAAGTTAGCCTATTATTGTTCAGACATATGAAAGATCAGCTATCTTCATAATACCCGAATTCCTTAAAGTTATCGGACAAGCTTATTCCAGCCAAGGTTCATCAGTAATGACGAAAACCTAAAGAGCGTCCAATCAAGACTTTACCTGTGATATGCCTCAAAATCATCTGCAGCATTTATTGTTAACGATGATACAACGATAACCTACAAAGAGCATTGAATGATCCATGCCATATTAGGCAATCATCTCAGACAAGGACAGATCGTCTGCTCTTATCATCTACCTATTTTTGGCAATATTGCAGGAGTCAGTCTGAAGTGTGCATAATCTCTTATCAAAGATCAACAGCAAGATTAGGGCATTAATTGCATTCAAATTCAAACTCTCCAAAGCTGAAGATCTCCAACGGCTACTAAAACCTCCCTGGGTATAAATAGAAGACTTCATGAACAGCATTGAAGATAACTAGCGATCTATCAAACAAGTCTCAACTAACATTCTGATATTCTTCATCTTCAACTGCTAGTTCATAAAAGCTTCAAAGAAATATCTGTACAACATTCTTTGAAGAGCACCAACCTTAGACGATCAAGTCTTTATTGCTCTTCATTGATTGCAATCCTTACATTCATAGCACACGAGAATTATATCTCTGTAGATATTAATTCTCCCACAAAGACTTGGTCAACTATTTTATGTACACGATCCATTAGTGATCTACATTGTAAAGATTCTAGTGGAAAAACTTAGTACACGTTTTTCAAATCCAAAGTTGACTACTTTGGTTGTGGATGTAGAACTTATTTATAAGTGTGAACCATATCAAATCTCTTGTCTATATCTTTTATGTGCTTGTGATTTGCTACTGTCTATTTCCAGAATTCCAACTACTTTAAGAACAGCTTATCTTGTTCTATCAAGATCAGCCATCTTGAACTTGACCTATACATCACTCATTTCCACTGCAAAACCTTTTCAATTTAAGTGAAGTAATTTTCATATTCAAAATTTTCAAAATCACAAATAGGCTATTCAACCCCCCCTTCTAGCCTATTTGAGCACCTTAGGACCTAACAATTGGTATCAAAGCTTAACTCTTTGAAAACAAGATTTTCCAAGATTAAACTCTTGAGAGATTAAAGATCCAATGGCTGCTCTTCAAATGTTGGAAACTTCAAATGTGAATCATTGTCCTGTATTGTATGAAGTTCACTTTGATATTTAGAAAGACAAGGTTAAAAGACATATGAATTCTGTTGACAAACGTTTATGGAAATGTGTTACAGATGGACCAAGAATTCCTATGAAGCCAAACACTCTAGCTGCACTTGATCCTACTGCTGATCCTGAAATCCCTAAACCTAAAGAAGAATGTGATGAACAAGATAGAAAGAACGATGTTCTAGATGGAAAAGCTATCAACATCATCACCAGCTGTGTAGATATAAGCACCTACCAGTAGATCATCAATCCAGCTACAACCAAAGAAATGTGGGAAGCTATATTGGAATATCTAGAAGGTGATGGAGAAACAAGGAACAACAAGCTATACACTTGCATACAGAAGTTTGATTCATTCAAAAAGGATCCTAAAGAGACTCTCCGAAGTGGCTACGACAGATTTTACGAGGTAGTTAATTCCTGCTATTCTTTAGGAAAGAAATATGAAAAGAAAGAAATAAACATGAGATTTCGTAATGCCCTAGGCAGTTTATGGCATGTAAAGATCACTGCCATGAAAGAATCAAAAGACTTGAATAAATTATCTTTTAGAAATCTTTATGCAAGTCTTTCGGTTTATGAGCTTGAAATCCAGCAAGCTCAAGAGATGGAAAAGAGTTTTAAAAATTTATCTTTACCAGGCATGTCTGTTGAACCTTCCTGTACTACACCTGATGAAAACCCATCTACATCTAGTGATGATGATGATATTCTTTCTGACGAAGCCTTTGCCATGTTTGTTAAGAAATATCAACGTTTCAAAAGGTTTAACAAGTCATCCTATTATAAGAATATGAAGGTAATTGGAAAAGCTTGAATATTATTCATTGAAGAGAATATATATATACATGATGTTTCTTGGAGGAGAAGAATACAATCCTTGACAAATATAACAACATCTTTTATTTTAAGAAACCTATTACTATAAGGAAACGGTTGATACAAAGAATTACAAAACAATTATAACTCGGAAGCTTCGGTTTCGCTATCATGCCCCCGCAAGATGGACGGCTGAGAGGAAAGACCAATCTTGGAGAGAACCTTGAGAAATGGGGTTCGAGCAAGCGGCTTGGTAAGCAAGTCAGCCAATTGATCACCACTCGAAATATGAGTCACACGGAGAGAATTATCTTGAACATGCTGTCGAACAAAGTGATAATCAAGGCCGAGATGCTTCATCTTGGAGTGAAACTTAGGATTGGCGGCAACATAAGTAGTTCCCAAGTTGTCACAAAAAATGATAGGAGTAGTCGTGTGCGGAGCCATCAATTCGCGGAGAAGATTTTGAACCCAGAGAAGTTCCGCATTTGTAGCAGCAATAACACGATATTCAGCCTCAGTAGAAGACCGAGCCAGAGTACGCTGCTTACGAGAGGTCCAAGAGATAGGATTGTGACCCAAGTACACAATATAACTAGTGGTAGAACGGAAAGTATCATGATCCCCCGCCCAATTAGCATCAGTAAATGCATGAAGATTAAAGGAGGAAGAACGCTGAAGTAATAAGGCATGGGACGAGGTACCCACCAAGTAACGCAAAAGACGTTTTAAAGCAACCCAGTGAGCCTCAGTTGGACAATGCATAAATTGAGAAAGTCTGTTGACAGCAAACGAAATATCAAGACGAGTAAGAGACAAGTACTGAAGACTACCAAGCAAGGCCCGATATTCCGTGGGATTAGGAAGGGGCGAACCGGAAGAAGCCGTGAGAGGGGGGTGAAGCGCTAAGGGTGTGGAAACAGGTGTAGCTTCAGACATCTTTGCTTTCACAAGAATATCTTGAATATACTTATGTTGGGACAAAAGTAACCCCTGAGAATGAGGAATGACTTCGACACCAAGAAAATAAGAGAGCGACCCCAAGTCCTTGAGAGAGAACCGAGAAGAGAAAGAGAGAATAAAGGAGTTGAGGAGTGTAGAATCGGAACCCGTGACAATAATGTCATCGACGTAGACAAGTAAATAAATAAGGTGAGAACCATGACCAAGAACAAAAAGTGAAGAATCAGAGACACAATTTTTGAAACCAACGGAAAGAAGATAAGTTTTGAGTTCATTGTACCAGGCACGAGGAGCTTGTTTGAGACCATAGATAGCTTGACGAAGTTTGCAGACATGAGAGGGAAACAAAGGATCAACAAAACCAGGAGGTTGTTGCATAAAAACATCCTCAGAGAGAGACCCTTGTAAGAAAGCATTGTTTATGTCAAATTGACGAAGAGGCCAGCCACGCATAGTAGCAATGGAAAGAACAGTACGAATAGTAGTGGGTTTCACAACTGGACTGAATGTCTCAAAATAGTCCAGGCCGGGGCGTTGGTGAAACCCTTTGGCCACTAAACGAGCCTTGTGACGAGAGATAGTGCCATCCGGATTAAATTTGGTACGAAAAATCCATTTGCAACCAACCAGATTTTGAGAAGAAGAAGCGGGCACAAGATCCCAAGTATGGTTTTTAAGGAGGGCATCATATTCATGTTGCATAGCTGTCCGCCAAGTTGGGCTTTTAAGGGCCTGAGAAACGGTTGTAGGATCAGGGGAGATAGGGGTTAAGGTAGTGTGTAGGTTCAGCTTGCGGATAAGTTTTGTAATGTTGTTTTGAAGGCGTGTAACAGGATGACGGGAGGCTGGAGGTAGGGTAATAGGCGAAGCAGGTGCAGAAGGTGAGGGAGCAGGAGGACTTGCGGGCAAGGGAGATGTAGTAGGAGGTGGGTGGGCAGGGGCCTGAGAAGTTGGGGAAGGAGAGGCAGCTGGGACAGAGGGCTGAAGAGGTGGCTGGGAAGGAGGAAGAATGGGAAGATGATGGCTACACCACTCATCAGATGAAGGGGAAGAAGTGTCAGAGACGGAGAGAGAAGAATAGGGAAAGGACCCCTCAACAAATTTGACGTGACGAGAGACGAAAATTTTGTGAGTTTTGGGATCGAGACAGAAATATGCACTCTGAGTGGAAGAATAACCAACGAAAACACAGGGAAGTGACCGTGGTTCTAGTTTATGAGAGGTGTAGGGACGGAGCCACGGGTAACAAAGACAACCAAAACTCCTAAGCTTGAGATAATTAGGAGGTGCGTTGTGAAGTTTGTGATAAGGAGACACAAGGTTGAGGGTAGGAGTGGGCATCCTGTTAATAAGGTAGCAAGCAGTGGCAAAGGCAAGGGACCAAAACTTCATAGGCAGAGAAGAGTGACTAAGAAGTGATAGACCCGTCTCAACAATGTGACGATGACGTCTTTCAGAGTAACCATTATGTTCTGGAGTATGAGGAGGAGAAGTGAGATGAGATATGCCTTGAGAAATAAGAAAAGGACGAAGTCCAAGATATTCGCCACCATTGTCACTATAGACTGTGAGAATGGGACGATGAAAGTGTTTTTCCACAAGTAGCTGAAAGTGTTTGAAAATAGAAAGGGCGTCATTCTTATTTTTTAGGGGATAGAACCAAATATACTTGGTAAAGTGATCAACAAAGATGATATAATACTTGTAGCCATCGAAAGAAAACAGGGGCGATGTCCAAACATCACTATATAATAAATCAAGAAGACCATTAGAAGAAATAGTGTTTTCATTGAAAGGAAACTTATGACTCTTATTGCAATCGCAAGAATTACAATTGAAAGTATTTAAGGACGGAATGTGTAAATTAAAAGACTTGCTAATGTGACTCAAAATTTTAAAAGACGGATGCCCTAAGCGGTGATGCCAATCCGCAGCAGACACTGAAGAGGAATGGATAGTTGGTGACGAAGGAAGCCACTCATAGACACCGGAACTAGACGGACCTTGAAGAAGAATTGCCCCCGTGCTTAGATCCTTCACAACAAAAGAAGAAGGTAAGAAAGTAATCGAAGAATTATTGTCACGACAGAATTGAGATATAGAGATTATGTTACGAGATAAAGAAGGAACATAAAGAACATTATTAAGAGAAAAATTTTTAGAGAGAGAGGAGAGAGAGGTAGAACCCGTGTTGGCTATGTCAAGCCCAGAGCCATCGCCAATAAGGAGTTCTTCGGTTCCATTGTAGAGTGAGTGCATGGCGAGGGTGTCAAGATCATTGGTTGCGTGGTGGGTGGCACCACTGTCAAGGAGCCAAGAGGGGGTGGCGGGAGGCGCACAGGCAGCAGTATAGGCACGGGCTGGTGGGCGAGGATTGGGAGAGGAGGGATGTGGGCGGGCCATGGGAAACTGTTGGCGAAAAACTGAGCATTGGGAAACATAGTGCCCGATGTCACGACACCATTGACAGCGCCCTTTAAAGGGAGCAGGAGGCCGTGAGTAGGACGAGGGAGACTGGGCGGGTGGGTTTGGTAAGAGGCCAGACTGGTTTGGGCATGGGGGGTACTGATTTCTGTGAGTGGTGCGGGCAGAATTCACGGATGCTGGAAAGGAGGGACTGGATGTGGTGCGTTGCTTGATGGTGAGTTCACGAGTGATGAGTTTCTCATGGAGCTCATCGAAGGAGATGGAGGTATCGCGGCTCTGGACAGCATGTACAATGTTGTCAAAGTCGGGATCGTTGAGTTGTTCAAGCACTTTGTCAACAAGATCATCAGGATCGAGTGGGCGGCCAAGGGAAGCAAGCTGGTCCGCGCACGATTTCATGTCACGCATGTAATCAGTGATGGTACGAGGACCCTTGGTGATGCTCCGTAGACGGTCTTTGAATTGGCGGACATGGCCTTTAGAGGGATTGGGGTAGGTTTTAGACAGGGTCTTCCATGCATCAAGGGTTGTAGCACATTGAGAGATGAGTGGTACCAAGGAGGGGGAGAGGGTGCCGGCTAGAGCACCAAGTATGAGCTTATCTTAGCGGAACCAAGTGGTGTAGGCGGGGTTAAGGGCAGGTGCGGGTGGTGCGGCAGTGGGATTTGGGGCAGGTGTGGAGGAAGAGGTGGTGTCCTTGGGTGGGAGATATTGAGGAGGGGCAAGAAGGGAGCCATCAATATAGGAAAAAAGGTCATGACCAAGGAGGGTGGCCTCGATTTGGACCTTCCAGGCGATGTAGTTTGTGGAGGTTAGCTTGAGAATATGAGAGAGAGAGATGACAATCAGGGGTTTAGTTGGTTCAGCCGAATTGGGAAGAAAAAGAGAGGACTCGGTTGAAGCCATGAAAGAATAAGAAGAGCACAGGAAAGGCAGCGAAAGAAGAAGAAGGCACATGGAAAATTTTTTTTTTTGTTGTTTGAGCCGTGACCTAGGATCTATGCTCTGATACCATATAAGAATATGAAGGTAATTGGAAAAGCTTGAATATTATTCATTGAAGAGAATATATATATACATGATGTTTCTTGGAGGAGAAGAATACAATCCTTGACAAATATAACAACATCTTTTATTTTAAGAAACCTATTACTATAAGGAAACGGTTGATGCAAAGAATTACAAAACAATTATAACTCGGAAGCTTCGGTATCTCTATCACCTATAAGCAGTCTCCTTATAAATCGTTGCTCCTACTAGAACAGCTGCTCCCTACAAATCAGCTATTCCTCAAAAAGAAAATAAGCTTGTCTGTTTTAATTGTAGGAAGCCAGGTCATTTTGCTTCAAAATGCCCAAAGCCAAAATATGAATTTTACAAAAAATGTCCCGAATCTAAATTTCAAAAACAAAAAGGGATGGTGGCTGAGGACATTGATGAAAGCAACTTGCCCACTTGGTGTGATACAGATTCTGATGAGGATGATTCCTGTGACTTTGCTGAAGAAGCAAATATATGTCTTATGGTCAGGGAATCACTCCATGACTCAGTTAGATCACTACCATTTTAACAGGATGATAGCGATGATGATGAGCTCAATGAACCCTCAAAGGGAGAACTCATTAAAGCCAACAAAGACATGCTGGAAGAATTTTCCAAATTTAAAACTACTTATGTAAAATTAGACAAAAAGCATGAGCTGGCTCTCTCTGAGAAATCTACCTTGATGTCTGAAATCAAAGATCTCAATAGACAACAAGCTGAGAATATCAAGACACAAAAGGAGAACAAAGCATTAACTGAAAAAGTGGAGTTCCTACTTGAGCACATAAGGAAAATCAATTCTGAGAAAGATGACCTTCAAAAGGTTGTTGATACTTGGAATAATTCAAAAGGAAATTTTGATACCATTCTTTCAAAACAAAAATCTCTTGATGACAAAACTGGTATTGGTTTCCAAAGTGAATTCAATGTAGGAAGTTCATCTGGTTCTCAAGAAAATGAGGCAGCTGAAGTAAGTGCTGAAGAAATGGCTGAAGAAGTTGTCTATGATCAGCATCCTTCTCAAAAGGGAAAACAAGGACTTGGTTTTAACAAAATGCCATTTATTTATTCCAAAAAACAGATCAGACAAGTCCAAAGGTAAGCAATCTGTCAACACCTATGACACTGCTAATAGGGAGACTGAACATCAAAGATCTGCTGTCAGACATCCTATGAAAATAGTGATGACTGATAACAAATTAAGGAAGTCTCAACTTAAACCTATTAAATTTGTCGAAGGGAAGATTGCTGATCACAACCCTGCTGATAAAAGACTTAAAAGAAAAATGTCTGATAATGTAAAATCTTTTGTTAAAAGGCCTGCTTCATCTAAGCCTAATAACATTAAGAAATTGCTCTATCAGCCCAAAACAAATAAGTCTATTATTAGCAAATCGGTTGTTATCAAGTCTGCTGATTGTAAGAAAACCTCTGAGGAAATTATCAAACATGTTCAAGGTTTTCATAATTGCTCTCTCTGTAAAGGTCATGGTCATAAGATTCACGAATGCCTTCTGAGATTCATACCTAAACCTAAAGAGTTCACACCTCCAAAGGTTAAACAGGTATGGGTCCCAAAAGGCTGCTAACCCCCAGGACCCAAAAATAAACGGGGACCATATTCTTAATTGATTAAATTTCAGGAATGCTTCATGGCTGTTAATGAGGAGGAGAAAGATTTATGGTATCTGGATAGTGGATGTTCAAAGCACATGATTGGAAATCATAATCTTCTCTCCAGCATTGTTGAAGTTAAAGGTCCCTCAATAATTTTTGGTGATAACTCCAAAGGGAAGACAGTTGGGTATGGAAACATTGTTCGAGGAAATCTTTCCATAAGCAAAGTATCTCTGGTTGAAGGCTTGAAGCATAATCTTCTAAGTATATCACAATTCTGTGACTAATGATAAGGGTGAATTACATGCTCGTCCTTTTTTTAGACATTTTTAATCGCTCCACTTCATCATACTTTTTTTTAAATTGAAAAAAAAAACTTTTGAGGCAAAAAGACGATTATGTCATTAATGAAAGAAAAACACGCGCACATCAGTAATCCAAGGCATCTCGATGCCCAATTTAAGGCTTACGATGCAGAACCTTATCGCGATGCACAAATATTAAATCGCGATGCACAAATATTAAATCGTGATGCCTAATTTCATCATCAGCTTATACCAAAGGCAGTAACCCAAATATATTCAAGCATCGGGATAAAAGGTCGAGGTGATGCCAGTTATGTGCATCAAATTTGGCGAGGCAATACCTAATATGTGCAACCTAAATTCAAACTTAATTTTATGTATTGCGATGCCTGATATGTGCATCGAATTCAATCATACTGGCATCCCGATGCCCAGGTAAAAGGCATATGACAGGATGCATTTATCTTTTGTTTTTTGACGAAAACACTAATCTGCCCTTAATATTCAGGCATCGGTATGCATAATCAAAGCATTATGATGCCTAATTCCATCATCGCGATGCTCAAATATTAGATTGTGATGAACCAAAGCAGTTTAAGGCCGAATAAGAATAGGCGCGAAAACAAAACAAACAATTTCATTCTTATTTCACAGAAAATCAAAAAAATTATCTCTCATTTCACTTCTATTTCACCACCGCCATTTCTACACAAGCAAACTAAGGAAGAATTACGAGAGGAAAATGACAACAGAAGAGAGCATATACCACTTCTGAATTTCACCATTAACGTGATTGTGTTTTCCATTACAGAGACGAAGTGTTTTAGATCGAGTTTTCAATGAATGTCTAAAATAAAGGAGTTACAGGAGATATTTTAGGAAGAAATCATAGGGTTTACAGGATAAAAGATTCACATGAGATATTTTAGGAAGAAATCAACTTGTAGGATACATTCACGTTGCATAGGGACATTTTAGGAATAATTTTATGAAGCTGTCTTTTAGCGGTTAAAAAAAAAGGATGGACTAGAGAGAAAAAAATGTTAGCAAAAGTGGACCGGCCAATAATTTCCCATAATGATAAGGGTTTTAGGTCAAGAAATTGTGTTGTGATAGTGATAGACTCGATATCCAAGAGGGCGGTGTGGGCTTCATTCGCGGGCCTTTTCCCTATAATTTTGGAAGCGGCTTGGAGCCAAAGGAAATAGTGGTTGCCATTCAGTAAAGAGAGGTTACAAGAAGGAAGCCTCAATGCCAAGGTCCGGAAGACAGTGTGCACAGTTAGCGAAGTGGAGGCGAGAGTTTTAAGAGATTTAAAGCGTGTAATTCAAATTGTGACACGAGATAGGGGGTCAAAGCGAGCAGTTGCGAGAAGTTTAAGGTTCCGCGTCCCATCCCAACGGGCCAAATAGCTATTAACACATAACCCATTACTGAGAGATAATCTCAACACACCCTTCCACTTTCCATCACTCATTTCATCTTCCAGAACTTATTCCATCTTCCAGCATTCATGTACCAAGTGTCTCCTAGACTAGCTTCTTTGTAACTTGGTTGTATATAAATACTGCTGTGTCATATGTATAATACATAGCTTTTCTCCAAAACATTATATGGTATCAGAGCAATAAACTCCAAGCTTAAACGTGCTCTTCGATCCTCATTATGTCGGGCTCCAGTGAAACCATAATCATTTAGCTCAATGCCCCAACTCATTTACCTATCAAACTCACCCAAACAAACTTCGTTGTTTGGCGTCGTCAACTTTTTTCAACCCTCATTGGCTATGATTTGCAAGGTTATATTGATGGTACGATCACTAAACCATCTGAGTTTCTTGATGTTGAAAAAAAAAACTCAATCCCTCATACTCGCCTTGGTACCATCAAGATCAAATCATAGTCAGTGCCATGCTAGGAAGCTGCTCCGACACAATCCAGCCTCACATCTCCTCTGTAGCCACAGCCCATGAAGCTTAGCAGCGACTTACCACCCTCTACGCAAACAAGTCACGTACCAGGGTCATCTCCCTCAAAAGCCGACTGATTAAAAACCCGAAAGGTGCTCAAAGCATGCTCGATTATTTGCAGGACATGAGACAGATTGGCGATGACTTGGCCCTTGCAAACTGTCCAATTGATGATGATGATCTGGTCCTCCACACACTGTCAAATCTCGGTGATGATTTCAAGGAAATCATGGCAGCCATTCGCGCCCGAGATTCACCAATCTCATTTGATGAACTTTATGAAAAACTGATTGATTTTGAAACTCAAATGAAAAAGGTTAGCAAAGATGATTCTTTCATTCTGCCAACAGCGAACTTCACCCAAAATCATGCCCAACATCCATCTAGGAACTCCAAAGACAAGCATTCTCTCCCATCAAAAAATTTCAACACTAGCAACTACAACACCTACCGTTCGAACCAGCACCCGTCGCACTCCAGAAACGATAATCGCTTTTCTGGTCGTGGTGCGTGGCAGCCTCGCAATAATTCACCTAGGCATAATTATGATTCTTTTGCCTTTTGCAATTATTGTACCATTTCTGGGCATCATACCAAACATTGTCGTCGGTTAGCTCGGTTCTTACGAGAGAATGAAGTCCAACCTCAAGCCAATTACACCACTCCATCTTGGATTTTTGACACAGGAGCATCACACCATGTCACAGCACATCCTCAAAATCTGCAAGCGTTTTCTGACTACGGAGGTCCCGAAGAAATTATACTCGGCGATGGTAAAGGTCTTCCAATCACACACACTGGCCACACAACTTTTTCTTCTAATAGTCATTCCTTTAAGTTAAATAATGTTTACTGTGTTCCTTCCTTGAAACGTAACTTGATCTCTGTAGCTAAATTCTGTCAGTCTAACCGTGTTTCCATGGAATTTTTTCCTTTTCATTTCTTGATAAAGGATCTTCGCACGGGGCCGCCGCTTCTACGAGGAGTAAATCAGAATGATCTCTACAGCCTGTCTCCCTCAAGTTTTGTTCAAATAAATTTTACTGTCGCAAATACAGTCGATAAATGGCACTCTCGCCTAGGACATCCTTCATCTCGTGTTTTACAACGTGTATTGCAACTCTCTGATCTTAGTTCTACTGGTAGCTTAGTGAACTTCAGTTGCAACTCTTGCAAATGCAATAAAAGCCATAAATTACCGTTCGGTGATAATTCTCTTGTTAGTAATAAACCATTGCAATTACTCTACACTGATGTCTGGGGTCCTACTGATCTGTCCATCGATAAATTTAGATACTACGTGATATTTATTGATCATTATTCACGTTATACCTGGCTTTATCCGCTCCGAAAAAAATCAGAAGTTGCTCCGATTTTCACTCAATTCAAACGCCTTGTTGAGAATTTTTTCCAAACTCCCATTATCTCAGTATACTCCGACAATGGGGGTGAATATGAATCACTGCACACCATTCTCAACCTTCATGGTATTTCTCATCTAACCACTCCTCCATACACACCCGAACACAATGGAATTTTCGAACGTAAACACCGCCACTTAGTTGAAACAGTACTCACTCTACTACAACACGCCTCCCTTCCTCTCTCCTTTTGGTCATATGGTGTGCAAACTGCTGCATATCTAATAAATCGTCTACCCACTTCTACTCTCCAACACCGATCTCCCTTAGAAGTTCTCTTTCATAGGAAACTAAATTACACTCGATTGAAAGTGTTTGGATGTCTTTGTTACCCGTGGACCCGACCATACAATTCTTCTAAACTTCAACCCAAGTCATTACCCTGCATTTTCTTAGGCTACTCCACATCTCAGTCAGCCTATAAATGCTATGACCCTATTTCGAAAAGATTGTTTATTTCGCGACACGTAATCTTTGTTGAACATGATTTTCCTATGAAACAGGTGATTGGAGCTCAACCTGATTACTCCTCGTGGACCGTGGCTTCTCGTTTGGCTCTCTCTTCTCGGACAAATAATTCCCCAACCATGTCATCTTCCTCACTCCTACCAGAACCAAAAACTGCTACTCCATTCGCTCCAGCTACTTATATTCGTGTCCCCTCAACCCAGAATTCTCCACTGCCCGCCTCCACCCCACCTCCCTCTCCCTCTCTCTCACCAGCTCCTTCTACAGACGCCTCTCCATCCACGCCACATCTACCCACACCTCCTCCCCCTTCTCATCCACCTTGTCAAAGAAAGCCTAACCCCAAATATTTTAACCCCGATATGGTCAATCTCACTACTGTCCATCCACTATCTACTCCCCTTGAACCCACTTGTGTTTCTCAAGCTCTCAAAATTCCGGAGTGGCGTCATGCCATGTCTGAAGAGTTCAATGCCCTTCTCCAAAACCATACATGGGATCTAGTTGCTGCTTCGGATCAAAATCTCCTTGGCTGTCGCTGGGTATTTCGGGTAAAACGAAACTCGAATGGATCCATTCAGAAGTTCAAGGCCCGACTTGTTGCCAAAGGATATCACCAACAACCTGGGGTAGATTTCGCAGAAACCTTCAGTCCAGTTACGAAGCCTGTGACAATTCGAATCATTCTTTGCATTGCTCTATCCCGGAACTGGCCCTTTCGCCAGCTTGATATTAACAATGCTTTTTTAAATGGGAAATTGCAAGAAGAAGTATACATGATACAACCTCCAGGTTTTGTAAATCAACAATTTCCACATCACATTTGTTGACTTCGCAAAGCGT
The DNA here is from genome assembly GCA_016624345.1 of Platycodon grandiflorus. Taxonomy (NCBI): domain Eukaryota; kingdom Viridiplantae; phylum Streptophyta; class Magnoliopsida; order Asterales; family Campanulaceae; genus Platycodon; species Platycodon grandiflorus. The sequence continues at coordinate 12,758,967 of CM028367.1, read as the reverse complement.
TATATGGACTGAAACAAGCCCCTCGTGCTTGGTATCTTGAACTCAAAAAGTTTCTCCTAGACTTTGGGTTCAAGAACACAGTTTCTGATGCGTCTCTATTTGTGTTTAACTCTGCCGGAGTCATATTATATTTTGTTGTTTATGTTGACGATATTCTTCTCACAGGCAACAACGCTGGATTTATTGACAACTTTGTGACACAACTCAATCATAAATTTGCCCTTAAGGATTTGGGTCCTCTTCACAATTTCCTTGGAGTTGAGGCTATTCCTACATCAACTGGACTGTTTCTTTCTCAACATAAACACATCCGAGACATACTTACAACTCACAACATGGTTGGGGCCAAGGAGGTGACTACACCAATGCAGTCTTCTTCAGGCCTCATTGACTCGACAAATAAGATTGAAGCCACTCCTTATCGACAAATCATTGGTGCTCTTCAATATCTAGCACTCACCCGGCCCGATATCGCATTTGCCACCAACAAGTTATCCCAATACATGCACGATTCCTCCGAATTGCAATGGCAAGCTCTCAAACGCTTGCTTCGATATCTCAAGGGAACTATTCATCATGGGCTATTTCTTCACAAAAATCAGCCTCTTGATCTTCCAGCATTCAGCGACTCGGACTGGGGTGGTGCCATGGAGAATGGACGTTTTACCTCTGGATTCATTATCTATTTTGGTTCTAATCCTATATCTTGGAAATCCTCACGTCAAAAGTCTGTCTCTCGATCCTCGACGGAGGCTGAATACAAGGCAATTGCCCATACCACCGCCGAGGTCATTTGGGTCAAGCATCTCCTTACAGAATTGGGTGTCACAATCCCTCGGTTACCTGTGCTTTACTGTGACAATATTGGTGCCACCTACCTCTGCGCTAATCCAGTCTTTCATAGTCGAATGAAACACATTGCCATTGATTATCATTTTGTTCGTGAGCATATCACCAACAATATCCTTAGAGTTCATCACATTGGCACCAAAGATCAGCTCGCTGATACTTTGACCAAGGCTTTTGGCCGCCAACCATTTCTTGCAGCTCGTACCAAGCTCGGCGTCACCAATGGTTCTGCCGTCTTGAGGGGACGTATTAACACATAACCCATTACTGAGAGATAATCTCAACACACCCTTCCACTTTCCATCACTCATTTCATCTTCCAGAACTTATTCCATCTTCCAGCATTCATGTACCAAGTGTCTCCTAGACTAGCTTCTTTGTAACTTGGTTGTATATAAATACTGCTGTGTCATATGTATAATACATAGCTTTTCTCCAAAACATTATAATAGCAACAGAGAAGAGTGACCAATCCCAACGGGCCAAATAGCGACAGAGGAGAATGGCTTTGGATCATAATTTTGTGAAGGGTTTTTGACTGTTGATGCAGTTGAGTCGAAAAGGTGAATATTACGGTTAAATCCCTAGGCGGTGGTGACCATTGTTGAGACTCTGGAAATAGCCATAAAAGAAGCCCTAGTTTGTTCGCCATTGGCTATAGTGAGACCGAAGTCGTTACAAATACCGGTACCAGAACTTTTGTTGGGTTTAGCAGATAAGCAAGATATCTCAGTTTGGGTGAGGTGGAGAGTTAAGGGCTTTGGGCATTTTTTAGGGGTGTGATGTCATAGTTATTAAATGTGGTCGCCTAAGTCGAGGCAATGCGGGAGGCGAGGGGTCGGCGCCTCATCAAATGTCAGGTAAGGCAAAAACAAACAGGGAGTATGGAGGCGGTCGCCTCGTTTGCCTAGGCGCGAGGTGTCAGGCACGAGAAGGCAACGCTTTCGTGACATGAGACTAAATCTAGTTCTCAACCCATGTAAAAAGGAAACCCTAGATCTAAATTATCAACCCAGCTATGCACAAAAATACCTTAATTAGACAGATTCGACTTCCATATCTTCGACTACTACTGCGACTCTTCTACTTCAACGTGCGATGCGAATGCGAGTGCGAATTTGTCAGTTGACTTTGACATTGACTTTGCCTTCGCCATCGACTTGGGATTCAAATTTCTTTTGATTTCTTGGCGAACTCTGTACGGCAATGACGTCTGTATCTCTTTGTATCTCTTAGGCCTGGTTCAGTCTTCAAACAAGTCAGGTCTTGGGACTCTTGACCGAAACAGGTAACTTTCCTTCTTTTTCTTTCTTCTCTTTTCATTTTTTTAGTCTATTTCTTGAGTCTCTCTCCTCTGCTTTCTGGCCAAATATGGAATTTCTTTTTTCTTTGTGTATTTATTTAGACTTATTTAATACATTTTATTTTATTGTTAATTTGAGACCTTTTTTTTTGGGGATTATTATATTTTTGACCAACGTACTAATTGGGGATTCTTGATTTTATCAACGTACTTTCATTAACCCAAAATTGACCAACATACTATCAATTTTGTTGCAATGTTGACCCTGCCGTTAACAGACCATCCAAAAAAATTAACGCACATATTTATATTAACGGTAAAGGGTTCAAAATGATAATTGTTGAAAATGGAGGGCCCACCAATAAATTTTTTCACTCTCTCAATCTCACACCCAAAAAAATTCTCAGTTCACTCTCAAGGGGACATTCAAACCCTCCACCCAGTTGAAACCATGGGATCTCTGTAAGGCCACCCCTCTTATAATCAGGCCATTCCATTAACCCTAAACGTCCCAATTACGAAACCCTAACTCCACCATCAGACTCTCCTGTCCCTCCTTCACCTCTTTCAAGCCCCTCAGATCCTTGCACCTGCCATCGCCCGATCTCAAGCTCAATTTTTGGAACCCGAGCTCCTCATTTTCTTGTTTCGCCGTCACCATCTCTCCATCACAGACTTTTGATCTTTCCGACACCAGACTTCAACACCTCCTTTCCGAATTCCAATCTCTCGCTGAGCCAATCGACCGCGTGAAGCGCTTGTTACACTACGCCAACCTTCTCCCTCCCTTTGATGATTCGTTAAAAGTTACCGAGAATCGAGTTATGGGGTGTACGGCGCAGGTGTGGCTGGACGCGAGGATGGATGGAGAGGGTAGGATGAGGTTTTTGGCCGATAGCGATTCCAAGATTATCAAGGGTTTCTGTTCTTGTTTAATTTCGGTCCTCGACGGAGCCGTGCCGGAGGAGGGTAGGATGAGGTTTTTGGCCGATAGCGATTCCAAGATTTTCTATTTGCTGAGTTGAATGTGGGATCAAGAAACATGAAAGCTATCTAAAGCTATAATGCTTGTATGGGTTTTCTGTTAAACTTTCCTTCATAACCAGTTTGATCACAACGTGTTCGACAAAAGTCCCAACAGAATAGTTGGACCTTGAATTTCTCTTTTCAAGGTATTGATGAAGAGGTTTTGCAATTATTGGTGCTGAACAGATAGGTTAGCGCTGGAAGTAATATCATTAGAAGATGACGACAGTCGCATTATGAAGAATCGATTGCCTTTGTTTGTGTTGTTGTATCGTTTCTTGCCTATTAGTTCGATTGTTCTTGTACTTGACTTCCCGACCCATCATTGAGAAATGGGTCTATGGATTCTTTTAAACGTCAGAAAATTCGTAACACTCTAGAGGATGAGAACATTGGTAAATTTGGTGAGATGATGGTTGCAATGTTGCCTGAAGATCTTGCGTTTACTATGTTTATTCCTTCGGAAAGAGCTTTTGAGCGGGATTTGAGGTTACGGGTTAATGATAGTTTGGGGGCAGAGAAGGTTAATGATACATATGCCATACTAACGCGCATATTGGGTTTCTCAGTTGTGCCTCAAAAGATACTTTCGGTTGTAATGCCATTTGGTGAGGAGTGAAAAAATTTATTGGTGGGCCCTCCATTTTCAACAATTATCATTTTGAACCCTTTACCGTTAATATAAATATGTGCGTTAATTTTTTGGATGGTCTGTTAACGGCGGGGTCAACATTGCAACAAAATTGACAGTACGTTGGTCAATTTTGGGTTAATAAAAGTACGTTGGTAAAATCAAGAATCCCCAATTAATACGTTGGTCAAAAATATAATAATCCCCCTTTTTTTAATGTTGACTTACTCTTTCTTCTTCTATTTACTTTGTGTCTTTGTTTTTTACCCTCGTAGTGTCATACAAAACTATGTTTTTTTTCCTTGTTACTTTGTGTCTTTTTTTCCTTTTTGCTAGTTGCTCGTGTTACTAGTTGAATTTGTTTTGTTGACTTGTTGCTATCGTATGTGAACTTGATATATTATTCTCATTTATACATGCTTTGAAATTTGTTACAATAAATAAATAAATAAATATATATACTATTTTTCTTAATTTGTCGCCTTGCTCACCTTTCGGTTGCCTACCAGCTCTCGCCTCGCCCCCGCCCTAAAATTTGACCTCTCGCCCGCTTCTCGATCGAGGGATCTCATTCTATTTCTTGTATGTTCAAAGGGTGGAGGATAAGTTCACTTGGGTTTTCTCGGGAGTATATGGTCCATGTTCGGACGAGCTTCAGGCAGATTTTTTGTCAGAATTAAAAATGATAAGACAAAGTTGGAACTTTCCTTGGTGCATTGGGGGGGATTTTAATGTGATTCACTTCCTTAATGAACGTCTAGCTCGCGTATGCTTTCTCAGGCTATGACGGAGTTTAATGATTTCATAAAGAGAATGGATTTGGTGGATTTGCCTCTAGAAGGGAGTACCTTTACGTGGTTCAGGGGAGGGCCAGACGTTAGTGCTGAAGATTCGATAGATTCCTTGTCTCTTCATATTGGGGGGAGAAGTTTGACAGAATCGTTCAGAGATGCCTTACGAGGGTGACTTCGGATCATGCTCCTCTAGTTATTGAGTTCGGTAGTTTGGTTAAAGGTAAGTCTCCATTTAGATTTAAAAATATGTGGCTCGAGATCCGGGTTTTATGGATTGGGTGAAACTGAAATGGGATTCCTATGTCATTGATGGAAGTCGTGTTTCAAGCTTGCTAGAAAATTAAAAATGCTCAAAGAGGATCTCAAAGTGTGGAATATGCAGAGTTTTAGGAGGATTGAGACAAGACTGAAACAAGCTATGGAGGAGGTCAAACGACTAGATGATTTAGATAGTACGGATGGACTAGGAAATGTTGAAGCCTCTCATCGAGAAGCTTTGAGATTGGATATTAGTAGGCTCTTTATTAGTGAGAAAATTTGCTGAAGACAGAAATCTCGTGCTCTGTGGCTTTGGGAAGGTGATAAGAACACGAAATTCTTTTATCGGGTAGCCAGTATTTACAAAAGTGGAAACCTTATACGAAGGCTCAAGATAGATGGCAACGTGATTGAAGATAAAGAGGAAATCAAGAAAGGCATCATTGATTTCTATCAGAAGCTTTATATGGATGGAGGGGAAGACAAGCAAGACCTTGATGGGATATCCTTCAAGATGCTAACCGAGGAGCATAGTTATGAATGGCACTCGCCTTAGCCGCCTGAGGCAAGGCGAGGGGTAACCGCTTTAAAGAATACCAGGCAAGGTGAATATTGAAAGGCGCAACCAAGGCGGTCACCTCACTTTCCTAGTCACAAGGCGTCAAGAAGGCGTCTGACGCGAGAAGGCGTCGCCTTCGTGACAGTCATGTTTTTTCAAACCAAAATGACGTAGTAAAGAAACAAAAAAGGATACCCTAGATCTAAATTAGGCGAGATCGCGAAGGGTCAACTCAGAGTCTCTCCCGAACACATACCTGACGCGACGAAGAAGAGAAGCAAACAACTTGATTCCTCCACCTCCAGGGAATACGAACCGACCGGCGACAGTTGTGACGGTTGACTTCAACTTCGACTTCAACAGTCGACTTTGGCTTTAGCTTTATTCACCATTGACTACTGCGACACTGATTCTTAGACCTATGTGAGTGACGCGAGTCTCCAAATTGCTCGGTCTTCATTGTCTTTGGCTAAAACAGGTAACGTTCCTTTTTTATTTATTTATTTAACTGTTTTTGCTCACTAGACTCTACTCTGCTTCTTTCTTAACCAATTTTTCTTTCTTTTATTTCTTTGTGTATTTATTTTTTTACTCTATTTTTTAGTCCCCAGACTCTACTATGCTTTTTTTTAGACAATTTTTTTTCTTTTATTTCTTTGTGTGTTTATTTGGACTTCTACAATTTATTTTATTGAAAATTTTAATTAGGGATTTGAGTTTTTTTTTTTTGTTTACTATATTAACTAATTCTAACTTACTTTGAATATAAGGCCTCTGTTGCTCCATTTTTTCACAAGGCCCCTATTTACTATGTTTTTTTTAAAATTTTTTGTGTATTTATGAAAAAAAAATCTATTTTTTGGTGTATATTCTCATTTATACATGCTTTGGAATTCGATACAATAAAATAAATAAATAAATATATATATATATATATATATTGTTTTTCTTAATTTGTCGCCTTGCTCGCCTTTCGGTCGCCCACCTCTTGCCTCGCCTCTGCCCTAAAAAAGTACCTTTGGCCCGCATCTTGCCTCTTGCCTCTCACCTTTAATAACTAAGCCCGGGAGGGCAAGGATTTTTTAGAAAATCCTTTCTCCGACGAAGAAATAACTATTGCTTTCGGAGTTTGAAAGGGGACAGCCCCGGGACCCGATGGTTTTACGTTAGTTTTTTTTTCCAGCTTTTTCTAGCGGTGTTGGGAGGTGGTTAAGACTGATGTTTTGGAGTTGTTTTATTCCTTTTTAAAGAATGAAGATTTTGAGAAGAGTCTCAATGTTGCATTCATAACCCTTATTCCAAAAAAAGGGAGCCGAGGAGTTAAAAGGATTACAGGCAGATCAGTTTGATAGGGGGAGTTTATAAATTAAATGCTAAGGTTCTGTCAAATCGGTTGAGGAGGATCATTGGAGAGGTGATTTTAGATTCGCAGCATGCTTTTAATGGGGGATGCAAGATTCTAGATGCAGCATTGATAGCTAATGAGGAGGTTAATGCTAGATTACGTAGCGAAGTCCCAGGGGTGTTGTGCAAGCCAGATATCGAAAAGTGTTAGGAATATGCATAGGAGGAGATTGTTAGGAACATCTGATATATATGTTTGCATCTTCCAACACAGTGATTTGTTTGTTCCCATTACAACGCATGTTTCACAAGTGGTTAAAAGGGCTGCGTACCGGTTAGCATTGCAACTTGCTGAAACAATGCATATGTCATTAGACTAGGAAGTCTTTGTATATGTTCTAGTCTTTGTCCTACCAAATGATAATGACCTTTCATAAGGATTAGCTCTACCAGCACCAGCAGACGTCTCATCAGTAGATGTCTCACCAGTAGTGTGTTATCAGCAAATCTCACTTCAACAGTCCTACATCGGCAGTTACTCAAGTATCAGCCATGCTCTCTATCAGACGACTGCTAGAATGATGATAAATGCAAAAAGGAACATCGGTCGTTCTCTAAGTTATAAAGTTTACAAAGATTCTCAAAGGACACTCTGTAAATCTCCCTGCCAATTTAAGATACGCATCGATGTCTGCGCCTTCACCTTTATCCAGTAGACATTTCATCTTTCGTGTTTGGTCCCAGCCTTCAAGATGTATACAGAAAACAGACTAACCACAGTGTGCTTCTACCCAGGCCTGCATGTCACGTCTCTATCAATCAGCCTGAATCACGGACAGACTTCAAGACAAAGCTTACATGAAGGTCTTTACCCAACAGTTCTTAATATGTACTCTCATTGATGATCTGACTCTCTAACGGGCAAAAATCTATTCAAAGCTTCAACGAATCCTTCCTCTTCTCTACCTATAAAAGAAACCTCTCATCCCTCATCATTGTATCCGAACGTATGTGAAGATGTGCGAAAGTGAAAAGCTTCATGTGAAAAACATAAAGAACACATAGAGTGGAAAAAAATAAGTGTAAGAACAAACACTTTGTGGGAGAGTAATCTGAAATTCTTAAGGCAAAGAAGCTCAGGTTAATCAAGAACTCCTTTCTTGAATTGAGTTCTTTCTTCCTTCGAAAGACTCAGTCTCTTGAACAGCTATCTTTCAAATCGATATCCGATGAAGAACCAGAGCCTAGTAATCCATACTGCATTCATATCGACAAACTTATACTTCATTATAAGGGCTGTCGATTATTCAATGAAGTGTTATCACAGTTGGTCGAGTGCTTTGCACTCAGTTGTTCAATTACTTGCTAATTGAACAACCTATAATATCTTTTTCTCACATTGTTCTAACACTAGCACTGTCATTGCCTACCTTTCTAGGGGATTAGGAATTGCTAAAGTTTGAGTTGTAACACCCCGACCTAACTTCTTCCCTAGTTTGCTTGTGGTTTCTCGTTGTTGACCTTGAAACCCTCTGAGAGTGAGATGTCATGCTTGTTAAGCGTGATGTGTTGAGTCGAGAACCTAATTTGACATGTAATTAATTTACGTTGTGTCGTGCGTTGTTTCCGTATTCATTCGAGACTATTCAGGACCTTGATCAACATTCTTATACGTTGTGCATTTCCCCGTTCTATTGACCTAACTTTGGTTTAGACTCCTTCACGATTGATGATCATATTGATCTTGTCGTTAACTCACACGCCGAGTCATTTCAAGTGTTCCGTATTCCCTGATTTATACTTAAATCCTTATTGTTATTTGTGTTTGCGTTACGTTGAACTTCTAGCATTGTTTCCAGACTTTTTGGGGACCTTTCTTGAGTGTGTTGACCTTACTTTGGACTTAGAATCATTTTAGGTTCATTGGGAATCATTTCGGGAGCGTTTTAGAGCATTTTCGGAGAGTTCGAAAATCTGGGCCCAAAGCGATCGCCCTAGAAGCGATCACCCTACAACCAAAAAGTTTTCTAAGGGAAAGCGATCGCCTCTGGCCGCCCCAGAGCGATCACCCTGGCCCGATTATGTTCAATCGAGATTTTTCTATCTTCTCTTAACTTGATTTTTGAGTGGCTCTCAATGTGCCACGCCCCAAGGCCGGTTATGCCTTCTTCCCAGCCACTTAAACTCCCCTAAAGAGTATTGAGAACTCTCATTTCATCCCCAAATCACCCAAGAGCATAGAGAGAGACTAGAGAGAGTTTGGGTGTTTATCTTGCGAGTTCTCGGCCATTCGGAGTCGAATTTGTATGCCGTCTTTACTGGAGCGTAGCTAGCGATGAGGGGATCGATTCTAACCGATCAATCTCTAAGATCTTTCGTAGATTCAAGGGCATCCCTCTCTACCCACTTTTTTTTAGAGAGAAAAGATTGATTTTGGGAGTGAGAAGGCTTGAATCGACTTGGTTTGAGCTTGGGGAATGGTGGGTGACCTTCGTAGTAGCCTTGAGGTCGCGAAGTACATTTCCACCCGAAGCCCCTTTGATTTCGTGGAGGATTTGCGTTGTGTAGTAAGTTACTAACCTTTTTCTTAGATTTCAAGCATCGTAGAGTAGTATCGTGATGTTTATGTGTTATTCATGTTGTATAAGAACTCCCTACATGCTATACTTGTTCAAGATGATCTACTAGCATGCTAAATGATGGGTATTGATGAATTGTTGTTAGTTTTGTGGTCTCAGAATATTAGAGACTTGTGGAGTTCGTAGTTGTACATGTTGTTGTCGTTATTGTGATGGTTGTTGTCTCCGAGTATTAGAGACTCCTCGAGATTGTGTTACTAAGATTGTGAACGTTAGTATTGTTGTTGTTTCCCGAGTTGTAGACTCGTGGGTTTGTTTTATAATTGGGTTCCAGTTGTAAAGTCGTCGATGAATTCTTTTAGTTCTATTGAGCATTTGTAGCTCATTGAGATCATAATTGTTAGTACTCGGGATTAACTGGTGAGGTTTACATGGGTAGTACATACCCCTAACGTTGGATATTGTAATTGATGCGGTTATTTAGGGACGATACTACTGTTCATCCTAAAGTTTAATTTGTAGATGACTGACTTTAGCATAGTTGAATAGGACGTAAAGAATATACGTTGTGTGATGCGGTAATGAGTAGTATAAACCTATATAAGTTGTAATTCAGTCTCCTACGGTGTGGGATGACGAATTGATGAGATCTTGATTCAAAAGAGCTTAACTTAGGTTGACTTAGTCAAACATTAGTTGATTATGAAGTACGTTGAATTGTTGACTTAAACCTTATGCTTTAACAAGGGTTAATTATTTATATTAGTCTTTCCATAAGTGTTATCGAATAGTCATGCCCCTTAGTGTACGACATTCCAAATGAGACAAATAGTCTCAATCGTCGGATGATGAGTTGGTCATATTCTAGTTAGTTAATGACACACCTTGATTATTGTTCCAATACGGACGATGTGACTTGTAAGGTGTCGTGATATGCATAGTACACGACGAAAATGAGATGGAATGGATGGATATGAGATGAAGGGTATTGTGCAGTTAAAGGATACCATAGGGATCCTAAGTTTGGCGTATTCATTGTATGTCGGTTTGTGATTGTAAGTACGATTAGGCTTACGTTTGCTTAAGTTATGAAGTCTAGCAATTACGGACTTAGATGATTTGGTGTACATATGAATGTTCTAGTAAGCAATAGGACAATCATCCTACTTTGATGATTGATTGTGTGTTTAGTATTTACAAGCACATTGACATGATTTGGGTATGTGATTCAATAGAACACATCATATTTGGTTTTGTTGGGTTGTGATTCATTAGAACACACTTTGGTTTATTTTAGCATGACGAGTAAACATCTACTTGTGCATTGCATCGAGTCCAGCTGGCATATGTGCATTTGGAGGTGTATTGACGCTCGATTATTGCGGGAGCCAGGGCTTCGTAATAGCCAAAGGCCAATACACTGGGCCTCGCCTTATTGTTGGCCACGGTAGGGGTTTCTCTAGCCCCACAATTGAACGAAATAAATGACGACTGTGTATTATCAACATCTTTGATTGTCTGTATTGGGATACGAACATCGGTCCCTTGTGATACTTGTAAGTGGCTAGAGCCGTATTTATCTTGGGTCATAGGGGACCGACCAATACGTCGACGTGGATACAGAAAATGGTCCACAATGGGTACTTGTAGATCGTGCTTGACGCGGACGGCTACATTTATTTTGGTTGGGATGGATACAAAAATGGTCCACAACGGTTACCTGTAGATCGTGCTTGATGCGGTCGGGTACATTTATTTTGGTTAGGATGGATACAGAAATGGTCTACAACGGGTACATGGAGATCGTGCTTGACGCGATCGGGTACATTTATTTTGGTCGGGATACGAACATTGGTCCCTTATAAAGTGTGTACAGCAACAGCAGCACAATTGTCTATTATGGTTCACAAGAACGGAAGCACTGTCATGTATCATGGTTCTCTGTAACAGAAGCACATGTATTTATATTGGTTCTCAGGAGAAGAATTTATATCATCTATTATTATCTCATGGAGCGATAAGGTCGGAAGTGTTAAAAAGGGATTTCGGAGGTGTACCTCGAATCCACCATATCCACCTTTATGTGTTTACTTTACAGTTCTTTATGTGCTTCATATACGAGCGAATGTTGGTCGTGGTCTCCAACTGGTATAGGATGGTTAGCGGCTACTGAGCCTCTCGTTAGTATAGGGTTAGTTGCTCTTATGTGCTATTACTTGTTTAACACCCTCTTATACTGATGTGCATAATGCCATGCCATATTGTTGCATTAGTAACTTATTAAGCCTTAGCTCATTCCACGCCTTTGTTTTTCCTTAGTTTGCAGGATACGTTCCAGTGCTGTGAGGCTTTGGTTCGAAGTTGTACTTAGAATTTCTACCACCTATATTTGTGAGATCGTGGGTTAAACTGAGTTATGTAAACTTAGTAAGTCGGTTGGAAACATTTGTATTTTTAGACTTGTATCTTGGTGCCGACTTGTGGAGTCGTGACGGTTGTACTACTTTATAACTTCAATTTCCTTGGTTTGTGGCGTTGTGCCCGTTGGTATTCTATTAATGGTTTTCCCGACCGTGTAGTCTCGTGGTGTTTTTAATGTTGTTCCCCGGTGCTTGTTTAGCGGTAGAGGTTTCTCTTTGGTTGTGATCTTACTATTATTTGAGCTTTGAAGCTCGTGTTCTTTTAGTTATTCCGCTGCTTAGTTTTGGTTTTGAGCTCGGGTAGCTCGTTCACATCCGTAGACTTTAGTTGTTTTTCTTAGTTTAGCGCACATAGTTGGGGTTCAACACAGGATCTCGGACCCGTGGCGTTACAAGAGTTCCCGTAATATGTCTTCCTGGTATCCATCCCACTTCATTTTCCTTCTACCCCGGGGAGATTGCTAAGGTTAGAGAGTCTAGGTTGATGTAATAAGCATGTTTGCCTTTAAGCAAACCTCTGCTGAATTTTAATATAAAATATATTTTATTACATTCAGCCTTTACTAATCTTTCCTGTAATATATGTTATATATTGTGCAATCTAGTTATGGAAATAGATTATTGCATCTAGAATAGATTCAAGATTGCTGCTATGATGTACTTGTACTAATTTATAAACAGCTATCTTTAAATCGTGTATGTTATGCCTTTGCTTCTATTCATTCCACTACTTTACTCTTTTTAACATTAGCAAAGTGTAACAACCTGAACCTCCCAGCGGTCTTTGAAGTTTGCTATACACATCAGCTCATCTCTACATCAGCTATGTTGCTATAAAAGGAAGTTGACCTTACCCGATAAATATTTCATCCATGTCCTTTAACATATTTTATAAATAGGATGAGATTTTTAAATGAAGGTCGTATATGTTATTCACCCCCCCTCTAGCCTATATTCTGAGCATATCAACATGGACCTAACAATTTGTATTAGAGCTTGTACTCTATGAACTTCATTCCATGTCTAACAACCTGAGAGTTTTGATCCTGTTGCTCAGATTAGATGCATAGTCAAAAGATTTGTTCTCAAAATCCTTATTCTTAGAAATCTTTTGACTGGGAGATCTAGAAGTCATTTTGAAAATGCTTTTATAAATTAAAATCATTTTGCTTTTCAAAATCTATGTGAGAAAGAATATTACTATGATGACTGTTCGCTTGCTATAGGAAATTCTTTCTAATGACAGAAGTAAATCCTTCAATTGACATCATGAAGAAAAGTACTACTGAAGTATAGAGGTTGACGTGCTAGGATATATCTATTCCTTATACACTTTGAAAATTATTTCATTTCAAATCTATGATATATATCCTCTAGAAAATTCTTGATTTGAGACTTGATGGATGAATTACTAAGATGTCTTTCTTTAAGATTGCTATCTTAATTTTAGGCTAACAATTGTCTTAATCTAACACCTTTTCGAGAAAAACTTTATAGTTCAAATACTTATGATCTTGTATCTTAAGAAATTGAGGTTCTAACTAGTATCTTTTTGGACATGTCTAAGTGTCAAAAACTCCTTATCATGAAATCTGCTGATCCCTACATTCTATGATACTTAGTTTTTAAAGACTTTGCTAATTATCCATTTAGAGAAAGTATGTAACTAATCACTGAAAGTTTAAAGCAAAAATAACTAGAAGATCTCATAAGTACTTCAAAGGAAATCAAATTAAAGACCTCTCTCAAGCATTGTGAATATTAACTCTTGGTCTAAAGACAGCTATAATGAAATTGTTCTTCTTCAATGAAAAGCTTCTGCCTACAAGATACACCCAATGAATTTATGCTCAACTTCAGGTCACGATTCTTCAACGACTATGAGCATATGTGGTCAAAGGGAAAAATGAGAAAGTAATCCAGGTTTTTAACTTCGTATCATATTGGATTACACTTATAAGTCATGTTTAGTAATTGTTCATTACTAAATATATATTTATTAGATCTGATTTGTATTATTGAATTTCTGGAGCTACTTTTAGCTCATAAATGTTGCTAATGATTTTTCGATGAGTATCTAGGCAGGAACTCACATGACAAATGATCATATACACAACATCTCTCTCCATCAGCAAATGTCAAATTGGCTGCTGATTCATGAAGGACTGCTAAAGACTCACAGACAAATTACTTCAGTCCTTCACCCACTTCTATATCGCATTGTCAAATCAATCTCTACTGGACTATGGTACCATCTTATAGAAATCTACTGATGAGTCCAAGATTTTAAGCATGACCACTTCGCCAGCATATACACAAAACAGGTAAGTTGATTTGTTATATGCATGCATCCATGTCTGCTGAACCTTCCCTTTAATCTATTATTAGACATGATGCATTAATAAAGTCTTATCATACTATGCACTTCATGATATATCTGTATGCTTGTATGATTTGCTTTACTTTAATGTTTTCCAAAAACTGGTCAGCATGTTCCCATATTAGCTGTCCTGAAATATTTTAAAAACGTCTTTCAAAAACCAGGTTGGCTGAAGTTCCATATCTGCCAACATGCACTTCATAAGATCAATTATATGTGCTGACTTATACGAGTAAAACTTTTAATGACTTGTCTTTTCCACTAGTCTATTAAAAGTAGAGGCACACTTTACTAAGACTAACTACTTCGTTTAAAGTAAAGACTATTCTCAAATGATCTCGGGGAAATAAATAAGCATGTTTGACTAAACAAAATACTCCCTTTTTCAAAAAGCTTTTCCTGAATCTCAAGAATGACATGCCATTGGGTTTACAGCCTTGCAAAGGCATGTGAAAAGACAGATCAACAATATTTCTCAGTTATTAGTGTGTCCTTTCGTCTAAGCCTTTGTGTGTATTAATAGAGCCTTTGTTTCCTCCAACTCTATTATCAAACACTTTCAAAACTGCTAAAGATTCATATGTTGCTAAACACTGATTCAGATATTTTCACAAAATGTTACTAAGTGTCAATCCAAGATTTGATCAATTCATTAACTCAACAACAGGGTATGATGTTGGGTTCACTATATTGCAGGGCTAATTGCAGCGAAATTTAAAAGTTTTATAAAATGCGTATACAATATATGTTAAACAATAATCCCCGATCCACGTAGTGATTTAACGATCGTGCAAATTGTGCCAGTGAAAAAGAAGAGTTTTTAGACACTAACTATAAACGCTTCCTTTTTTGATGAAGGTGTAGAATCAATCTATTGCTGGAAAATTCACCAACCGTTAACTCGTAGAGGTCCACACGTCCCTCCCCCAAAGATAGTCCACACGAACGGATGAAATCACCGGATCAATTTTTTCGCTAGTAACCTTAATTTGTTTTGTTCAACCAATTTTTTGTCAAGGGAAGGACTCTTGATTTTTCTTTGTAGAGATTGAGATCTAGAACAACTCAAGAGAGAGAGAGTTTTCTTGGGGTGATTAGTCCGGATGATGATGGATTAGTCTTATATAAAAAGAAGTCTATCTCTTCCTTAGTTTAAGTATAAAATGATGAGTCCCATTTGTAACACCCTGACCTTACTTCCTTCCTAGTTAACTCATAATCACTTCGTATCGACCTTGAAACCCTCGGAATGTGAGATGTCATGCTTGTTAAGCGTTAATTTGTGACTCGTGTTTGGCACGTGGTTACCCTATGATGAGTAGTGTATGGTTTCCGTATTTGTTCAAAACTATTCTCGACATCGATTATCATTTGTATACCTTATATATTCCCCACGTTTAATTGACCTAACCTTAGGTTAGAATCCTTCACGATTGATGATCATATTGATCTTGTCGTTAACCCACACACCGAGTCATTTACATATGTTTTGAATGCCTTGAATTGTTGTTAAATTCTTGTATTTAATCGTACTTATGATGTGTTGAACTTCTATGATTATTATAGGTATTTTCGGAAACCTTTCTCGAGTGTTTCGACCTTCCCTCGGGCTTAGTATCATCTTAGGTTGACTTGGGAGAGTTTTGGAAACACTTCGAAAGACTTTAGTTAGACTTTGACCTTAGCTGGTTACTATGCAGACGCATAGTGCAAGCTCAAACCAACGTATAGAGTTTCTGGATTCTATGCGGCCGCACAAGGTGCCCGCATAGAAGCTATGCGACCGCATAAGGCGTCCACATAGCAACGCTAGTGCTTACCCGAGTTTTTGTTATCTTCTTTTAACTTAAGATTTGGGTGGCTCTCCTTGAGCCAAGTCCCCAACCCGATTGGCCAGCCATTTGTGACCATTTATACACCTAGGGAGAGTCTTGTTTACTCCCATTTCACTTCCAAAACACCCAAGAACATAGAGAGAGGGTAGCGAGGGTTTTGTGTAGTAATCTTACGATTTCTCGATCGTTCAGAGTCGAAATTATGATCCGTCTTTGCCGTAGCGTAGAGGGTGATGGGGGGAGCAATTCTAGCTGAATGGATTCCCCGATTTGTTAAGGAATCTTGTGTCTCCATCTCCACCCACATTTTTGAAGATAGAGGGTTAATTTTGGAAGAGTGAAAGCTTGGTTTGAGCTTGGTTTGGACTTTGGATCGACGTTTGGACTCCATAGAAGTGTAGAGGTCATTGAGGAGTATATTTCCACCCAAAGCCCCTTTGATTTCGTGGAGGATTTGTGTTGTATTGTAAGTTACTAAACTTTCTTCTTAGATTTCAAGCATCGTAGAGTAGTATCGCGATGTTTACGTGTTATTCATGTTGTATATGAACTCCCTACATGATATACTTGTTCAAAATGATCTACTAGCATGCTAAATGATGGGTATTGATGAATTGTTGTTAATTTTGTGGTCTCCGAATATTAGAGACTTGTGGAGTTCGTTGTTGTACACGTTGTTGTTGTTGTTGTAACTTTCTTCTTAGATTTCAAGCATCGTTGAGTAGTATCGCGATGTTTACGTGTTATTCATGCTATATATGAACTCCCTATATGCTATACTTGTTCAAAATGATCTACTAGCATGCTAAATGATGGGTATTAATAAATTGTTGTCTCCAAGTATTAGAGACTCCTCGAGATTGTGTTGTGAATATTGTGAATGTTAGTATTGTTGTTGTTTCCTGAGTTGTACACTCGTGGGTTTGTATTATAGTTGGGTTCCGGCAGTAAAGTCGGTGATGACTTATTTTAGTTCCATCGAACATTTATAGCTCATTGAGATTATAATTGTTAGTATACTCGCGATGACTTGTGAGATTTACATGGGTAGTATATACTCCGAATGTTGGATATTGTGATTGACATGGTTATTTAGGGACGATACTATGGTTCGTCTCGAGATTTAATTTGTAGATGACCGACTCTAGTGGAGTTGTGTAGGACGTAAAGATTACACGTCGTGTAATGTGGTAATGAGTAGTATAAACCGATATAAGTTGTACTCTTACAGTGTGGGATGACAAATTGTTAAGATCATGACCCAATAGAACTTGACTTGGGTTGACTTAGTCAAACATTAGTTGATTATGAAGTACGATGAATTGTTAACTTAAACTTGATGCTTTATCAAGGGTTAGTTGTATTTTAGGTAGTTAATAACACACCTTGGTTATCGTTCCAATACGGACAACGTGACTTGTAGGGAGTCGTGATATCTATAATACACGACGAAAATGAGATGGAATAGATGTACCTAAGACGAAGGGTATTGTGTTGTTAAAGGATACCGTAGAGATCCTAAGTTTGGCGTATTCATTGTATGTTAGTTCGTGATTGTAAGTACGAGAAGGCTTACGTTTGTTCAGTTAATAAGTCTAGCAATTGCAGACTTGGATGATTTGGTGTACATGTGATTGTTCTAGTAAGTAATAGGACAATCATCCTACTTTGATGATTGATTGTGTGTTTAGTATTTATAAGCACATTATGTTGATTTGGTATGTGATTCAATAGAACACATCATGATTTGACTTGTTAACGTGATTATTTAGCATGACGAGTAAACATCTACTTGTGCATTGCATCGAGTATTTTGTAGACTTGTATTTGGTGTCGACTCATGGAGTCGTGCCGGTTGTACTATTTTATATCTTTAGTCTACATGGTTATTGTGGCCTTGTGCCCGTTGGTACTCTATTTTGGCTTTTCCCGAGCGTATTTGTCTCGTGGTGTTGTTTATGTTGTTATTCTCTGGTGCTTGTTTAGCCGTGGAGATTTCTTTTGGTTGTGATCTTATTATTTTTTGAGCTTTGAAGCTCAAGTTCTTCTAGTTATTCCACTGCTTGATTTTGGTATTTGAGCTTTTGTGGCTCGCTTTTGATAGTTCTTTCAACTGTTCTTCTTTCGTTTAGCGCTTTGAGTTGGGGTTCAACATCGAATCTCGGACTTGGGTCGTCACTGTTGGTATCAAAGCTTAAGTTAGTTGTCCGCCAGGATAGGATCCTCGGCTTAGGTGATTTAGGTATTGGGTTGAGTGTTTAACGTCGAGTTTTCTATTAGGTGTACCTTGGATATTGGTAAGTTGTGGAGATAGTCCATGTAGGACTGGATTAGTTGGGTTCTTATGCTCATGAGAGCAGAGACTAATGATTTGTAGTAGGCTATTTCTCTTGTGGAAATTGGTGAGTGCGCTTTAAGTCCTAGCTAGAATGTTGACGACTAAGTGTGAGTCGCTTGATAAGTTTAGTAGTGAGAATTGACCATTATAGGCTATCCTGTTGATTTTTGAGAAGTATAGCCGATATGTTTTAAGGAACGTTTTAGGCTTGAGATTGGTAATCATTTGAGGAAAAAGAGGTGGAAGACCCGAGATTCTGGGTTACGAGTTTACTAGTGTTTAACGTGGAGTGTCGAGTTACAATAGTGCGAGAATAAGAGTCTGTACTAACTTAGACGATTTATTTTTGCATATCACATCATGGAATGCGACACTTGTACATATTAAAGACATTGTGTCACACATGTGCATTTGCTTCTATTTGATACTTATGTGCATGAGACCGACTCTAAGGGCATATTTGTAATCACATGTCCCTAACACCCGGTGGCGGTAGCTTTTAAAGTCACTTCAGAAGGGCCCCTGATTTGGTTGTCAAGAGATATTCGTCAAGACTAAGTTGATAGCATGATAGATAGAAATTGCCTAACCCTATTACCAACCGAAATGGACAAGCAAATGGAATAGTTGCAATTGAACAAGTTTGTGTATCTTGTCTGTGGATTGTGTATCATTTCTCGTGTATTGGTTTGATTCGATTTAATATTGTATGAGCCGTCGTGCTTAGTTGAACATGAGTACTTTTGGGCATACGATTAGCCATTTGTGACTTGTATATTGTCACGTGTGTTAAATGTTTGTTTAATCTTAGAGATATCGAATTGATAATTAGCCACCCCGGTGGTAAGCGTGTGGTTACTATATTGTATGTGACATGATGTAGACTGGATACATTATATTAATTCAGTCTTGCCTTATAGATTTTGCGATGCAAATAGATCATGTCACCTTGTGCATATGCCCATTGGCATATTGAGGTAGTTGTCTTTAGAACCCTACGTGCATGTTAATCATGTTGGGTTGAGAATCGAGAACATTCCGTTAGTAAGTATGCCTTTAGTTGAATCACTTAATGTGTTTCACTTCCTTTTAGAGATTTAATGTCTCTATTGTATGCCTATAGCAGGATGGCACAAACTAGGAAGACTGCAAGGATGTCAGTCATGCATCCGACCGTATTTTAACTCAGATACGCATTACGAGAACTGAAAGATCTTGAGGACCAATTGAATATGGCCCTAGGTGGGACACCTCGAGTGGAACAAGTGACCCCACCGAATCCTGCACCGACCCAAGACTCCAATAGAGCGAGTCAAGGTTAAAAGGTGAGACCTTGTGATTAAAATCCGTAAGAGTCATGCTCATCATGACTTATTCTATTATTTATTCGTTTTCCTGTTATTGGACTACATTGTGTACTCTGATCGGGTACTCATTCGTTAGAATGGTATATCTTGTAGTTAACCTGAGAACACAATCATCATGGGTGTGAGACACCCTATGTTTCGAGTAGCGTGTTATAGTATCCAACTTTGGTATCCGATGATACCGATCCATTCTGTCGAACGTTGTTGGGTCCAAGGGTTGCTCAGTGAATAGGCTAGAGGGGGGGGTGAATAGCCTATACATGATGTATTAAAAATTTCATCCAGTTTTTACAAATAATCTGAAGAATAGATGAAATGATTAATACAAACAGGTTATCTTCCTCATACTAACTGCTTAGCCGAAGTTAGAGTGATCGGACATCCTAGATCAGCAGATGTAGATCATGGACATCCTGAATCTGCAGATATGAAACTTGCAGTTGGAAGATAAATGTTGAACTTAGCTGATGAAAATAAGATTTAGCAGCGGAAGAACAAACAGCATAAGTCAAACAATTTAGATTAAAGTAACTGTAAAGATTTTGTATGAAAGAGCGCTTGACAGTTGACTTAAATCTGTATTAGATGCATCAATTGCTTTCCTTAAACAGATTGCACAAGATAAAACAAATTATACAAGAAAGAGAAATCAAGGCTGAATGTAATAAACATATATATTATATTAAAATTCAGCAGAGGTTTGCTCAAAGGCAAACATGCTTAGTACATCAACCTAGACTCTCTAACCTAGCAATCTCCTTAGGAAAAAGAAGGAGAAATGAAGAAAGCGAAATCAAATATATCGAAAATACATTAGAAGATGTACTTAATATTTATTAAGTTATCTTCCGTAGTTTCAATTCGATATATTTTTGTGAGAAGAGAATATTAGGAGTTGTTCAAATAGCAAGTATTTGAACAACGAGTGCTAAGCACTCGACCAAAAATGATGACAACTTGTTGCACAATCGGCACGACTTATAATGTAGTATAAGTCCGCCGATATGAATGCAATGGACATTTAAGTTCGGCTCTTCATCGGACATCTTCAAGCTTGTCTGTCTTCAACGATCGTAAGATGCTTGGTCTCTTTTTGGATAATGGAGTTGAGGCCACCGAAGAGACCGAGTTCTTCGAAGGAAGAAGGACTCAAATCAACAACAAGGTTGTTGATCGCGAGCTTCTCACCTTTGGATTTTCTTTTCTCTCTTTCACAAAGTGTTTGTTCTTACACTTGTGATTTCTCACTCTGAAGGAGTGGTTCTGGATTGAAGAAATGAAGATCAATACCACAACCTTTTTCAAGCATAAGCATACACTGCTTGCTCATGTATGGAGATGAGAGTAAGAGTCTTCTTATATAGCTGGAGAAGAAGAAGTGACCGTTGGTGCATTGAATAGGTTTAAGCCCGTTGGTGATCTGAATTTCATAATGTAGCAGAGTACATTTTTGGATTTGTTGCGCAAAGACCTTCAGTTAGGTTTGAGTCTTGAAGATGGTCCGTGAGACAGGCTGGCTGATTTGGACGTGTCGAGCTTAGCCTGGATGCAGCTGATTGATGTGGACGTATCATTGCTTTGACGTAGTGCGGCGTCCCGTGCTTGGCCTTTTCTCGAAATGAAGCTTTGAAGACCGCGAACACGTTCGTAAGAGGAAATGTCTATTGGATAAACGTGAAGGTGCGACATCGATGCGTATCTTGGATTTGTCGACAGATCTTACAACGGATCTATTTTGACTTGTAGCGCGTTTGAGTAACGACCGATGTTTCTCGTGATCTTACGTTTCTCAGTTGTTCGATGAGGGATTTGGCCGATTCGAGATCCGCCATTATAGAACCGCGATGTAGAAACCACCGATGGTCACGATGTTCCTCTTGAATAAATAGCTTCTGCAGCTTGTTCGATGAAGTGCTTTGGCGAATACGGGATCGCCGATGTAGAACTGCGATGTAGAGATGGCTATTAGGCGATCATAGCTAAAGGGAAATGTCGCTAGTGAGACATTTGCCGATGGTCACGTCAGCTGGCAATTTGAAGAGCTTAATTCATATAAAGGTTTGTCATCATTCTGGTAGGACAAAGACTCGGATATGTACAAAGACTTCCTAGTCTAGTGACCTATGCATTGTTTCAACAAGCTGCCACACTAACCTACGCGCCCTTTTAGCCACTTGTGAAACATGCGTTGTAATGGGAACAAGCAAATCACCGTGTTGGAATATGCATACATATATATCACTGATTTACGTGCATATTCCTAACAATCTCCTCCTATTTGCTTGGGGCCATTACTACAATTGACTTATACATACAGCTCTTTAAAGCAGTTGTTCAATCCTTAGTAATAACATGCCACTAATGAATATTCATTTTATATCAAGGCATGCCCTAGGTTGAACTTACAAGCGATAGCGATAGCGTATGTATAGTCACCTATTGCTAAGTATTTACAGACTCAATAAATGAAAGAACAAATACGAAGCAATAACTGAAATGGTTGTTAGGCAAATGATAATATTGCCTTAAGAGTGTGATTCTTGCATTGGATGATCTGAAGAATGTTGCTTGAGCAAGAAGTAGAAAGTATAAGTATACTGTTCATGTTGTTCTTAATCGAATTGATTAAGCATCTTCATCTGATGATTTTAAAAGTTTGTGAAGGATAGGTAGAGTTTTATAATAGTCAGCGTACTATAATAGTCATATAGTATTTCGCTGTATGGGTAGTTACACAATCTCTCCTCCTTACTAGTTGTCTCCTCCTTACTAGTTGGGGTCATTACTACATCACACATTACTACTTCACAATCTCTAGTGTGATTCTGAATAATGTCAATCTTACTACAATTATTTGGGGCCATTACTACTTCACAATTACTTGGGGCCATTACTACTTCACAATTACTTGGGGCCATTACTACTTCACAATCTCTCCTCCTTAATGGCCACAAGCTTGAATAAAGGATATTGAGGTGAGGAATTGTGTTCCATTGCTTGTAAGCAGATCTTACAAGAATGTAGTGGGACAAGTTTTATTTTGTAATAAGAGGGGCAAATAGGATAAGCTGTTAAGTAGTAAAGCATTCAAAATAGTCTCCTCCTTAATGTATATCTAGTTAAAACAGGAAAGTATAGTTGAGCCTTATGCTGACTTTTATTGGATGCATGAGATATACATCTAAAGATGACATATAAGATCTGCCTAAGAGGTATGCTGAATTTCATCAAGAAAGTGAACTTTAGGCATGAACGAGTATGCACCAGGACAAATTATGAAGACTTAAATCAAAAGAAAGTGGCAAATGTAGATAAACAGACGTACACAAAGCTAAACACATTACACATTTATCATTAATATAGCAAAAGAAAATTAGATTGATAAAACTGAGACCTAGCCAGTCATCCTAATGAGGTAGAGTTAGAGGATGAAGATCTGCTGATTTTAATCGGAGGGAACATTGACCGCTGGATTTGACGCAGAATGGGCGTTTGCTGGCTGAAGCTCCTCCTGAGATGAGGGTTGCTCGAGGTGAGCATTTGAGGCGATGGGAGCAGGTGCAGTAGTAGCGGTAATGTCTCTTGTGGGAATCCAAGGGATGAAATTGGATACACTGTTCCTGGGGTCTCGAAGACGATTCCTTACACGACGAGTGATTCGACGAGGTCGTTGAAGCACTTGTGGAGGAGTGGCAAGAAGGATCATCATCCGTTGACGCCATTCAGTGTGGGAAATGGGTCGATGAGGAGGACTAGGCAGATTTGGTGAACACATGATGTAGATGATTGTAATGGTGGAGAAATTTTAAGGTACTCAGAAGTCAGGAGCTGTAGTTGGAGACTGATACCAATTTTATACACCTTTTTGAATTTTTGAGAAGATGAAGAGGTTTCTTGATTAGAGGAATGGGAAGGGGCGTTTTGGGGGCTTAAAGAAGTGAGTGCATTTAATGACATAGTAATGATGTTCTGATTTGGGATTATGTTATCATGCTTAGTGTAATTATGGCTAATACATAGGCAGTCTAGAAGACATGTATACTCATATTATTTTCAAACAAGAAGTTTAAAATTAATATTATAATCAGATTAATTTGATTGCCTTTATTGTGGTATTAATGGGTACAACTGCTGAGTGTTTAAGACAATGATATAGGCTCTTCTAGAGATAATATGAGCTGTTATTTTACTTCAAACGATTTGTTTGAGTAATTTAATCTGAAATAGAACAGCATTGGTTGTTTAAGGACGAGTTGGGGACAAAAATTACTTGTCCAAGCCATATGACACAGTTGTACATGACACATATGTAGGAGTTTTTAGAGGAGTGTGTCTTAAGAGATTGTTTCCCAAAGATATTTTGAGGGTTTTGATGAGCTTTTAATGAATGTGGATACTATCAGCAGGGTGTATTTGGTATTTGCTAAAGTAGGAACTGCTGATACCAATTGTTGTATCCATTATTGGCAGTGTGTTTAATATCAGCTAAGGTAAGAACAGCTGATACCAATTGATAGACTCTATTTATAATGGACATCAATCTATTTAAGATTAATAAGGCTTAGTAAGAATATTAAATAGATCAAGTAAGTGAGATATTGAATGTGTACCTGAAGTGATGTCCTTTCTTCTTTCTGTTCAACAGATCTAGGCATTCTACACCAAGGGAAGAGATCTGCAGACCAGACTTGTTCTGAAGAGAGTGAGACGTAGCCTATATACAGCAGGGGTCATATCGGCTGTTCACTCCTGAGGAAGGACTTAATATTTGAAAACATTAGTCTTCCTAAGAATTCTTGAATGTCTAACTATCTTGAGGATAGGTCGAGTTACTAGAGATATTTAACAACATCCTTTTAGACTAAGAACCACATGATAAGATCTAACAGAGTGTTTTGAATTTAATCTGTATATCAATTAGTTGTTGGTCATTATAATGGGAACAACTAATCATGCCTTTATAACTACAATCTCGTAGGTTACATAAGATTTAGTAGTTGTCATAACTAAGAACACAAAGTGCTGTTGAACTGTCTTGAAAGATTTGATTCAGCAGACACTTTCGTTCAAAGCAGATTTACTAGTAATCTTGATCTTTTAAGCATGAAGGATAGAGATTGAGTAATAGCAGATTCCTTGATAGGTTGACATGAAGGTCATGAAGCTGATGCCTTTGTTGAGAGGCTTGAGGTTTTGGCAGAACTTGAATTTAATCATTGTGAAATGATCTAATTCAGAAAGGCAATTATCAGGGAGTCTAAGGATGAGAGTTAAGCAGTAGTAAGAAATCATAACTCGATATAGCAGTCGTTCAAGAATGGTTTGCTGATGGGGTGTCAGCAGAGTTTGTGTCTCGGCAGTGTGACCATTTCATTAAGAACAATTCTTTTAATCACCAGAAGAGAATGGAGATCATAAAGAATAAGTTTGATCAACACACTTAAGACACATTAGTTCATGCTATCAAAGGAATGCAGACAAGTAGATAAGCATGAGGAAAAGTTGCAGAACTTGTATTCAGTAATCCAAGTAGTTTTACACAGTATGTTGCAAGGATCAGCTGATTACAAGAACAATACAACGGAATTTTGGAACTGCAGATTACATGAGAAAGATACATAATGATTCAATTTACAGAAAGAAATACATGTTACAAGTTTGTGTCCAAGAAGTCCTAATCCTAGACATTAGATGAGGAGTCATCAGTCAAGGATTTAGAAGGAGTTGGATGATAAGATGGCCGTGTTCTTTTGATCTCCTCCAACTCTGGGAGCGGAACAATTCACTTCTTCGGGTCATTAAAGAAGCACCGAAGAGTGATGGCCATTGAGGATGAGCTGCTTTGACCATGAATCCCCTTTGATAAACTCGGGGATGGATGGTGGCGGTTAATAGTTCGTCATCCTCATCAATTCCATATTAGCTACTTAATTCAAGCCGAATTATCGCATCGGCCATCTTTGAGGTGATGGTCGGCATACCTACATATAACCGTAAGACTTGTTGCACATGGCAATATATCAAATGTTTTCCAAACATTTGACATTTTTCTGGAATCTTTTCGTGAAGTTCACGTATGCAAGCACTTCCAAAAGTGGAATGAGTATGTGCTAATTGATTTTCCCGTGATTCATCTAGACATTTTAGAGTATCAATGAGATTGATAGCTAAAAGTTAGAAGAGAGAATGAAATCACTCTTGCTGGCATTAATCGATGGCTTTCTATCTTACCTTTTAAACTAATTGACTAAGAATGTTCTTAAGTGTTCTGACAATCATGGTTTGCAGCATATAAATCATGCTTGACAGCAAACTTCTATGATTATCGGACGAGACAAAAGAAGATCTCTTTATCAATTGTTTTCTCAACAAGATTGTGGAACCATAATTAATGATTTCTGGTACACAAGACTTGATGCAATTTCTCTCATGTTTGGTAGCTGTGTTTTAGAAAAGATTTTGAAAATGATTTTCACAGCTTATGAATGATTTTGAAAATACATTATTGAGAGAAATTTAGATCAGCTCTTGTGAAGTAACAGAAATAAAATCGAAACAACTCTGAATGAATATGAAGAGATCATACCCCGTTGTTGAGGAATTGACTTGATCCAATCTTAGGACTTGGATTTAGTAACATTTGTGAAATTTTGAATCATCGATTTGTGTCTAGTGTAATCTATAGGCAGTTTGTGAGTTTTATCATAGTAGAGATTGGATGAAGAAGGAGCTCTACTTATACTCACGGAGGTTAGACTGAAGGATACTCAATAATGGAGCATTACTGTTGAGTTGTCCTTCTGATCACGCCTTGACAGGGATAGGCTGTGAAGTCTAGATACTCTCAAGATTCTTGGAAAGGATTAATAATGACTGTTTTGTCGTTTTCCAAGATTTGAAAGTACTTTTCACTTTAATCGAAGCAGTCAAACTTCGAAAAGTGTGCCTCCACCTTTAATAGACTTGAGAGAGTGGGTCATTAAAGGATTTTTACTCCTATAAGTCAGCACATAAAACTGAGCTTATGAAGTGTTGGTTGGCATCAGCCAACTGCAGGGTTTTTAGAAAAACATTTGAAATCAGCTGATAAGAAAAATGCTGATTAGTTTTTGAAAAACCATTTGCATAAGACAAGTCATACAATCAATACAGATGTATCAATGAAAGTGCAGTATGACAGGTTATTATGCATTATGTCTGATAATATGTATGAGCGTATCAATTCAGCAGACATGAGCACAGGTCATTGAAAAGCAAATAGCTAACCCGTTTTGTGTATGCATGAGAGAAGGTCTTTATCAACTCCTTTGGACTTATCAGTAGATTATTCGTATAGTAGTTCTGAAGTCCAGCAGGTGAGGATTGGACCTTGAGTGAGTTGAAGGACATGAGTGAATTCTCATGAGCGATCAGCAGTCCTTCATGAATCAGCAGCCATGATGCTATCTGCCGATGGAGAGAGATGTTGCATGTTTGACCCTTTTCTGTCACATGAGTTCCTGTCCAAAGTACTCATAGAGAAAATTAGCAACATTTATGAGCTAAAAGTAGCTCCAGAAATCCAATAATACAAATGAGACTTAATAAGCATGACAAATGAATAATCATTCAAAATACAGCTTATAAGTATAACCCAAAGTGTTAAGAGATTAGGAGCTGGGGTTACTTCCTCATTAAACTCTTTGAACGCGTCTGCTCATGGTTGTTGAAGCACCAGTTCTAATATTGAGCATAGGTTCTTTGAGTGTATTCTTGCCCGGCTGAGGCTTTTCATTGAAGGAAGACAAATTCATCATTGATATCCTCAGGCCAAGAAC
The DNA here is from genome assembly GCA_016624345.1 of Platycodon grandiflorus. Lineage (NCBI taxonomy): Eukaryota > Viridiplantae > Streptophyta > Magnoliopsida > Asterales > Campanulaceae > Platycodon > Platycodon grandiflorus. The sequence continues at coordinate 12,731,467 of CM028367.1, read as the reverse complement.
TTATAATCTCAGTGATTTTGGAGATGACATAACTTTGATTTCCTTTGAATTTCCTTTGAAACTCTTCTTATTTCATTTGCTCTAAACTTTTATAAAAAGTTTTCTTGAGAAGGTGTTAGATTGGAGCAATCGTTAGCCTTATGTCAAGAGAGCAAATTTTTAGAAGTGAATCTAAGTAATTCATCCATCATGTATGAGTTTAACCCATTTGCTATAGGATATACCAAGATTTAAAAGATAGATTTATGAAACATGCATAATCCTTAGTAAGTCAATCTCCACTATAGTACTTCTCTTCATGATATCAATGTAATTCTGATATATGATAGATTTTCTTATAATGATCACATTGTCATCACAATATTCTTTCTCACATGTTTTTGAAAACAAAATTTATTTTGATTTGAAGAAGGTTTTCAAAAAGGCTTCAAGGTTTCTCAGTCAAAAAGGTTTTTGTGAAAACGATTTTGAAAAAGACTCTTTTTGACTATGCATCTAATCTGAGCAGTAGGATCTAAACTCTCAGGTTGTTAAGCCTGGAATAAGGTTTACAGAGTACAAGCTCTGATACCAGTTGTTGGGTCCAAGGGTTGCTCAGTGAATAGGCTAGAGGGGGGGGTGAATAGCCTATACATGATGTATTAAAAATTTCATCCAGTTTTTACAAATAATCTGAAGAATAGATGAAATGATTAATACAAACAGGTTATCTTCCTCATACTAACTGCTTAGCCGAAGTTAGAGTGATCGGACATCCTAGATCAGCAGATGTAGATCATGGACATCCTGAATCTGCAGATATGAAACTTGCAGTTGGAAGATAAATGTTGAACTTAGCTGATGAAAATAAGATTTAGCAGCGGAAGAACAAACAGCATAAGTCAAACAATTTAGATTAAAGTAACTGTAAAGATTTTGTATGAAAGAGCGCTTGACAGTTGACTTAAATCTGTATTAGATGCATCAATTGCTTTCCTTAAACAGATTGCACAAGATAAAACAAATTATACAAGAAAGAGAAATCAAGGCTGAATGTAATAAACATATATATTATATTAAAATTCAGCAGAGGTTTGCTCAAAGGCAAACATGCTTAGTACATCAACCTAGACTCTCTAACCTAGCAATCTCCTTAGGAAAAAGAAGGAGAAATGAAGAAAGCGAAATCAAATATATCGAAAATACATTAGAAGATGTACTTAATATTTATTAAGTTATCTTCCTGTAGTTTCAATTCGATATATTTGTTGTGAGAAGAGAATATTAGGAGTTGTTCAAATAGCAAGTATTTGAACAACTGAGTGCTAAGCACTCGACCAAAAATGATGACAACTTGTTGCACAATCGGCACAGCTTATAATGTAGTATAAGTCTGCCGATATGAATGCAATCTGGACATTTAAGTTCTGGCTCTTCATCGGACATCTTCAAGCTTGTTCTGTCTTCAACGATCTGTAAGATGCTTGGTCTCTTTACTGGATAATGGAGTTGAGGCCACTGAAGAGACTGAGTTCTTCGAAGGAAGAAGGACTCAAATCAACAACAAGGTTGTTGATCAAGCAGAGCTTCTCAGCCTTTGGATTTTCTTTTCTCTCTTTCACAAAGTGTTTGTTCTTACACTTGTGATTTCTCACTCTGAAGGAGTAGTTCTGGATTGAAGAAATAAAGATCAATACCACAACCTTTTTCAAGCATAAGCATACACTGCTTGCTCATGTATGGAGATGAGAGTAAGAGTCTTCTTATATAGCTGGAGAAGAAGAAGTGACCGTTGGTGCATTGAATAGGTTTAAGCCCGTTGGTGATCTGAATTTCATAATGTAGCAGAGTACATTTTTGGATTTGTTGGGCAAAGACCTTCAGTTAGGTTTGAGTCTTGAAGATGGTCCGTGAGACAGGCTGGCTGATTTGGACGTGTCGAGCTTAGCCTGGATGCAGCTGATTGATGTGGACGTATCATTGCTTTGACTATAGTGCAGCGTCCTGTGCTTGGCCTTTTCTGGAAATGAAGCTTTGAAGACCGCGAACACTGTTCAGAAGAGGAAATGTCTATTGGATAATCGTGAAGGTGCAGACATCGATGCGTATCTTGGATTTGTCAGACAGATCTTACAACGGATCTATTTTGACTTGTAGCGCGTTTGAGTAACGACCGATGTTTCTCGTGATCTTACGGCTCGGCGGTTGTTCGATGAGGATTTGGCCGATTCGAGATCCGCCATTATAGAACCGCCGATGTAGAAACCACCGATGGTCACGATGTTCCTCTTGAATAAATAGCTTCTCTGCTGTTGTTCGATGAAGTGCTTTGGCGAATACGGGGATCCCGATGTAGAACGCGATGTAGAGATGGCTATTAGGCAGTCATAGCTTAAAGGGAAATGTCTGCTAGTGAGACATTTGCCGATGGTCACGTCAGCTGGCAATTTGAAGAGCTTAATTCATATAAAGGTTTGTCATCATTCTGGTAGGACAAAGACTCGGATATGTACAAAGACTTCCTAGTCTAGTGACCTATGCATTGTTTCAACAAGCTGCCACACTAACCGGTACGCAGCCCTTTTAGCCACTTGTGAAACATGCGTTGTAATGGGAACAAGCAAATCACTGTGTTGGAATATGCATACATATATATCAGCTGATTTACAGGCATATTCCTAACAAACGTGTTAAAGTTCGAAACTCTTTTTATTATTTATGTTGACCTTGTGGTTTATCGACATTAGTATTTGTGGCACGAGCGTGTTACCTTGCGAATCCCGTTGACATTTTATTTCGTTAACTTGTGTTATAACTAGTAATGTTATTATTCACGGTAGAGTTAGTATGACTCGCGTGACTTCGAAGTGTTGCACAATTTGATTCAAGCCTATTTCCTTGATGATAGGATGTCGTCGTATAACCTTGTGAACCTTAAGGTTGTGTAAAACCCGGACCTAGTCGATCACGGGATTTCCCATGACTAATTGTTGAGGGTTGCACCACGGGAAGTGGAGATTTGTTTAACGCCGCGGAAGGGTGACGTTCGGATGCATTCAAAGTAAGTCAGCATGACACTATGAGGTGTACTTTGAATTTGGAGTTGACTAGAGACGGTAGTTAGCCTCCTAACGAAACCCCGAGATTTCTCACCTCTCGAAATTACACCTATTTGTTAGAAACCTTGCGTGTGAGCAATACTTGAGGTCAATGGTCTTTAACATGGACCAACCCCCTTTATTTGTTAGACTTCCACTCACTATTGATATTGGTTTGATTGAGTACGCTATGGTATAGCCTTATTGTGATGTATGTATTCCCCGTGGATGTTTGATCCTTGAATTCGCGATCAAATTCTTTTAAGGGGGAAAGGATGTAACACCCTGACCTTACTTCCTTCCTAGTTAACTCATAATTACTTCGTGTCGACCTTGAAACCCTCGGAATGTGAGATGCCATGCTTGTTAAGCGTGACTTGTTAATTTGTGACCCGTGTTTGGCATGTGGTTACCCTATGATGAGTAGTGTATGGTTTCCGTATTCATTCGAAACTATTCTTGACATCGATTATTATTTATATACCTTGTTTATTCCCCACGTGTAATTGACCTAACCTTGGGTTATACTCCTTCACGATTGATGATCATATTGATTTTGTCGTTAACCCGCACACTGAGTCATTTACATATGTTTCGAATGCCTTGAATTGTTGTTAAATTCTTGTATTTGATCGTACTTATGATGCATTGAACTTCTATCCTTATTATAGGTATTTTCGGGAACCTTTCTCGAGTGTTTCGACCTTCCCTCAGGCTTAGTAACATCTTAGGTTGACTTGGGAGTGTTTTGGAAACACTTCAAAAGACTTTAGTTAGACTTTGACCTGAGCTGGTTACTATGCAGACGCATAGTGCAAGCTCAAACCAACGCATAGAGTTTCTGGATTCTATGCGGCCGCACAAGGCGCCCGCATAACGACGTGACTGCTTACCCGATTGGCCAGCCATTTGTGACCATTTATACACCTAAGGAGAGTCTTGTTTACTCCCATTTCACTTCCAAAACACCCAAGAATATAGAGAGAGGGTAGAGAGGGTTTTGTGTAGTAATCTTGCGATTTCTCGATCGTTCGGAGTCGGAATTACGATCCGTCTTCGCCGTAGCATAAAGGGTGATGAGGGGAACGTTTCTAGCTGAATGGATTCTCCGGTTTGTTGAGGAATCTTGTGTCTCCATCTTCACCCACATTTTTAAAGATAGAGGGTTGATTTTGGAAGAGTGAAAGCTTGGTTTGAGCTTGGTTTGGGCTTTAGATCGACGTTTGGACTCTGTAGAAGTGTAGAGGTCGTTGAGGAGTAAATTTCTACCCGAAGCCCCTTTGATTTCGTGGAGGATTTGCATTGTATTGTAAGTTACTAAACTTTCTTCTTAGATTTTAAGCATCGTAGAGTAGTATCGCGATGTTTACGTGTTATTCATGTTGTATATGAACTCCCTACATGATATACTTGTTCAAAATGATCTACTAGCATGCTAAATGATAGGTATTGATGAATTGTTGTTAATTTTGTGGTCTCCGAATATTAGAGACTTGTGAAGTTCGTTGTGGTACACGTTGTTGTTGTTGTTGTGAAGGTTGTTGTCTCTAAGTATTAGAGACTCCTCGAGATTGTGTTGTGAATATTGTGAACGTTAGTATGGTTGTTGTTTCTTGAGTTGTAGACTCGTGAGTTTGTTTTATAGTTGGGTTCCGGCAGTAAAGTCGCTAATGACTTGTTTTAGTTCTATCGAGCATTTGTAGCTCATTGTTATTATAATTGTTAGTATACTCGCGTTGACTTGTGAGATTTACGTGTGTAGTATATACCCCGAACGTTGTATATTGTGATTGGCACGGTTATTTAGGGACGATACTACGGTTCTTCCCGAGATTTAATTTGTAGATGACCGACTCTAGTGGAGTTGTATAGGACGTAAAGATTATACGTCGTGTAATGTGGTAATGAGTAGTATAAACTGATATGAGTTGTATTTTAGTCTCCTACGGTGTGGGATAACGAATTGTTGAGATCATGACCCAATAAAACTCGATTTGGGTTGACTTAGTCAAACATTAGTTGATTATGAAGTACAATGAATTGTTGACTTAAACCTGATGCTTTATCAAGGGTTGGTTGTATTCTAGGTAGTTAATGACAAACCTTGGTTATCGTTCCAATACGGACGATGTGACATATGGGGAGTCGTGATATGCATAATACACGACAGAAATGAGATGGATAGCAACAAAGACATCCTTTATAGTTCTGTGGAGCAGCAATACAATCATTTACTACGGCTTCATGGAGCCATAAGGTCAGAAGTGTTACAAGGGATTTCAGAGGTGTACCTCAAATCCATCGTATCCACCTTTATGTGTTTACTTTACGCTTTATGTGCTTCCTATACGAACGAATGTTGGTCGTGGTCTCCAACCAGTGCATGACAGTTGGCGGCTACTGAGCCTCTCGTGAATATTGGCTTGGTTGCTTTATGTGCTATTACCTGTTTATTATCCTGTTATATTGATATGCATAATGCCATGTCATATTGCTGCATTAGTAACTTGTTGAACCTTAGCTCATCCCACACCTTTGTTTTTCCTTAGTTTGCATGATACGTTCCAGCGCAGTGAGGCTTTGGTTCGATGTTGTATTTAGATTATTAATTCACTTCTACCACATGTATTTTTGAGATCGTGGGTTAAACTGAGTTATGTAAACTTAGTATATCGGGTAGAGATACTTGTATTTTATAGACTTGTATTTGGTGCCGACTCGTGGTGTCGTGCCGGTTGTACTATTTTATATCTTCAGTCTTCATGGTTATTGTGGCCTTGTGCCCATTGGTACTCTATTTTGGCTTTTCCCGAGCGTATTTGTCTCGTGGTGTTGTTTATGTTGTTGTTCCCCGGCGCTTGTTTAGCCGTGGAGATTTCCTTTGGTTGTGATTTTATTATTATTCGAGCTTTGAAGCTCAAGTTCTTTTAGTTATTCCGCTGCTTGATTTTGGTATTTGAGCTTTTGTGGCTCGCTTTTGATAGTTCTTTCAACTATTCTTCTTTCGTTTGGCACTCCGAGTTGGGGTTCAACATCGAATCTCGAACTCGGGTCATTACACCATTAACAAAAAGAAGAAGAACGAGAAGATGCACATTGCAGCCAAAAGTAACTCTCTAAAAGTTAATGGGTTGGCCATTATATATAAAGTATGGCACCTCCTACTTTATGATTAAAACCCTAATGTGTACACAATAGTGTCTTGGTTTATTAGTAAGAAAATATGGTAATATAATTATTACCATATATTGCATTATTAGAGTAACATTTATCTAATATTAGCAATATTGTCCCTCATTTTCATTTCCTTCAAATTAATCAAATTGATCAAATCAATTTCATCCATCAAATAATCTCTATAAATCAATTGTGTCCAACAATTTGGAATAATCCTTGATTGAACAAATAAATTCTTCCATTCTTAGTGTGTGACCCTTTAGGTTCACAACTAATGCTAGTTGCAGGCTTACAACAATTTTGTAACTTATGAATAGCGATTTATTCTATTTAATAATCTGATTAGTTAATATATTTGAAATTAACTCCTTAATTTCAAGAACCTACAAATTGTGGAACACCTAGCATGTAGCACGAATACCTAGCAGTAGGTGAAATAGCGAGTAAACATATTTCAATTGCGAGTGCATATATGTACAGTGCTTTCGACAACTAATTTCCCGATTAAATCTAGGACATGGATTATAAGTCAAAACCCAATCGATTTAATAACTGTGATTCCATTTCAAGTATCATTGATTCATTTATGAATCAAATTCATCATGCCTTGCCCAAGGTCTTCGAATCATGAACTATGAAAAATATAGGAAATTCTCTTATCATCTGACAAGTGTCGAAATTCTATGTTGGTTACTGATTAACCTCCATGTATACCAGTGCAATACCCAAAATACCCCTTTGCGATTGACAAGCAGTCAGTAAGTAAATCAAAGTGTTACAGGATGTACACAAGGCTACTATTGTACCTTAAGTCTGAGGACTAATCATGTATTATCGCAACGTGAAAATTCTTAATTTGACAATTGAAATTTCCATTTAAGAATTTCCAACGGGTCATGTTCAGTGAACTTGTTCTCTAACAAGCACCTGCATATATGCACTTGCGTCACAACGCTGATGCTAATGGAATGTAACATCCTCGTTATACGAACACGCATCATACACATAAGTCTCATAAGGCTATTCAATGTCCTTGTCTTGAAAAGCCAACCGACTTAGAACCAATTTTAAGACCAAAGCTTTAGAAGCATTTTCCATGATTTCCATCAAATGCGCAACCATGCCCCATAGCTAAAAATGGTCTAAGGACTTTATCAAATATTTATAAACAATTAATATAAGATAAAGATATGCCTTCATATATAAATATAAATTCCAATAAAATTGTTTTATACGTAGAATAAAAATCCAATCAAATTGGAACTCCGAGCATTCTACTCTAACAATCTCCCACTTACCCTTATTTCCAATTGCCCATATAATTTAGTCCCATCTTCTCGAGATGTCCATCAAATATCTTTTGTGATAAGGGCTTAGTTAGCGGGTTTGCTACATTTTTTGCTAAAGCGACTTGATCTACAACGACGTCGCCTCTACCAACGATCTCTCTAATCAGGTGGTATCACCTCATTATGTGCTTGGATCTTTGATGAGATATTGGCTCTTTTTCTTGTGTTATAGCTCCGTTGTTATCCAAACAGCTCCTTTGCTGCAATTGATGCAGCTATGTATTTAACCTCAGTAGTAGAGTCTGCAGTCGTCTCTTGTTTGGAACTTTTCCAACTATCTGTTCCTCCATTAAAGGTAAATACATATCTAGACATCGATTTTGAGTCGTCTACATTGGACTGAAAACTAGAGTCAGTGAATCCTTCTAGTTTCAATTCTCCATTGCCGTATACTAGAAAGATATACTTAGTTCTTCTTAGGTACTTAAGAATTATCTTAACAGCCTTCCAGTGTTCATTCCTTAGATTGGACTGATAACTGCTCATGACACTCAGAGCATATGCAACATCAGGCAACATTGCATACATAATGCTCCCAATAGCGGATGCATAAGGTATGCGAGACATTCTTTCTCTTTCTTCAGGTGTCTTAGGAGACATTGCTTTAGAAAGTGAAATGCCATGACTCATTGACAGATATCCACACTTGGATTCCTCTATGTTAAACCTCTTTAGCACTTGTCAATGTACTTTTTTTTTTTTTTAGGGAAACAGGGGCGGCACCCTGCTAAATTTTATTAATAAAATAAAAATAGTACAAACTTGAGGGGGACAACCAGCCTTGCCCTTATAAATGGAAGGACGGAGGAGCCTGACCTCGAAAAGGAATTACAAACAAACATTAAGAAATTCTAACATGAGGAGTTTCAGAAGCATCTAACATAATAAGACCACGAATGGACCTTGGCAAGGCATGCAAGGAGGAAAACACAGAGTCCTCACGAGAATCACAGGCTAAGTTAGCCAAGCTATCAGCAACTGAGTTGGCTTCGCGAAAGCAATGCCTGAAAGAGAAGCGACGAGCAGTCTGAATATTAAGAAGATCACGTAAGAAATAAGCAAACTTCCATGGAGAAGAATGACCCAAAACAAGGCAGTCATGAAGGACTTTAGAATCCATCTCAATGATAACATCAAAGAATCCTTGGTCTGAAAGCCACCAAGCACCATGATGCAGGGCGCGAATCTCAGCCTCCATATTGGAACAAGATCCAAAGAACCGAGAATATGCAAAAATCATTTGACCCGAACTATCTCGCACAACTCCTCCTCCGCCACTACAACCCGGATTGCCCCTACTAGCACCATCAGAGTTGAGCTTAAACACATCTCGCGGAGGCTTAGCCCAAGTAACCTGTTGAATACGAACTTCTTTTTTCCGTTTAAAGCGAATTGTCAAACAATTGTGAATATCGGAAACACTCAAGCCTTTAGCTTGAAGAATAGAGATAAAATCCTGCTTGATAGCTTGAACAATGCTAACAATAGGAAGCCTGGAGTTATCAAAAACTGCTTTATTTATGAATTTCCAAAGCTGCCATAAGATGATGGATGGAAGTATGGAGCATGCCAAAGAATTATGCTGCCACCAAGCAAAGCAATGCTGAGGAATAGAGCGAAGAGGAGAAGTAATACCATAAGCTGAACCAAAAAGAGACCAAACTTCAGCAGCGACTCGGCTAGTTAAGAAAACATGATCAAAAGTTTCAATGTTTCCCAAATCACAACAAGAGCATTTAGAAGCAAGAGAGAACCCTTTACTCCAAAGGCCTTCATCCAAAGGTAATTTTTTTCGGCTTAATTTCCAGTGAAATATGCTGATCTGCCGAGGAAGAGAAGAATGCCATATATATTTTGCAGACAGCAGTGAAGGATTTGCCGGCTTCACTAGGGAGAGAGCTGTAGAAATAGAAAAAACACCCGAAGGGGAAAGATCCCAGTATGGGTAATCGACACTGGCAGCAGTAGAGATGCGCTGCTCGCGAATAGACTGAATAACAGACTGCGGTAGAACAGCAACAGCGGCATCATTGATAGAGTGTTCATCCTGGAAAATGTCTTTGACAGTAGACAAATCACAGTCAGCTGGCCGAATAAGATAGTGTTCTCTAATCCAATTGTCATACCAAATAGAGCAGCTTCCTTTGCCAATAATCCAGAAAATATGTGGCTCAGCAATCAGTCTAGCTTTAATCATTCGTGACCAAACATGGGAACCTTTGGAGAGAACGGAAGTGTGAGATCTTGGGCAGTATTTTGCCCGCATGAACTAAGACCATAAATTGGGCTGGGACCGAAATCTCCACCAAATCCGAAGACCATAGGCTTGAATGATTTCTGATAAAGAAGGAATACCAATACCACCCTCCGACGTAGGCTTACAACAAGCCTTCCAAGAAATCCAATGACTTTTGTGTTTTCCTTCAAGTCAACCCCAAAAGAAATTAGCCAGAAGTCTCTCAATAGAGGATATAACCGAAACAGGAGGATCCAAAGAGGCAATTTGATAAGTAGTGATGGAATGCAAGACATATTTAATGAGCGTAAGACGACCAGCTGAATTTAGGAAAGGGCTCATCCACGAAGAAATTTTATTTTGAAGTTTTAAAATGAGCCCATCGAAATACTGTTTACGTTTTCGACCAAAATAAAGAGGGCAACCAAGATAACTGATAGGGAGATGTCCTGCCTGAAAACCCAAAATAGTAGTAATGGCCTGGGATCGAGCTGGAGGAGTATTGGGATGAACATAAAAAGAACTCTTTCCCACGTTGATCAGCTGACCTGACATCCTCTCATAGTTAGAGAGTAATTCCTTATGCTTTAAGAGAGAATTTTTTCCACCATTACAAAATATAACTATATCATCAGTGAACGCCAAGTGAGATATAATAGGGCATCCGCTAATCGTCGAATATATCACACCAGGAGATTGAGAGTGAAGTCTTGCAATGCTTCGACTAAAAACTTCAGCCGCAATAATAAAAAGGCTCGGGGATAGAGGATCACCTTGACGCAAGCCTCGAGAGGAGTGAAAAAAACCTGTAGGATCTCCATTAAACAAAACCGAGAACCAGTTATCAGATAAAAGCCGCCAAATAAGGTCTATAAAAACCTCATGGAAACCAAATTTACGAAGGACCTTAGTAAGGAAAACCCAAGATAGACGATCAAACGCTTTGGCCATGTCTAACTTGAGAGCAATATTAGAGCCAGAGACCTTCTTTCCCAAATGACGCATCATTTCCTAAGCAAGCAAGATATTATCCTGAATCATACACCCTTTAGTAAAAGCACTTTGGTTGTCTGAAATGATTGAAGGGAGAATAGTGGAGAGCCTTGAGGATAAGATCTTCGAAATAACCTTATTACAGAAGTTGCATAAACTGATCGGACGGAGATCCTTAAAGGAAGAGGGTCTCTCAATTTTAGGGATCATGACAATCAAGGTACTGGTCCAAGCTTTAGGGAGGGAGAAACCGAAAAAACTCAAGAACGACCTCACGAAATCATTACCAAAATAAAGAAGAGTAGAATTTTCTAGTAAAACCATCACGGATCTCCTCCCGGATTTTGATTTGTTAGAATTTCTGAAGGTAAAGGGGGAGCAATAAGGAGAGAATTCCATTCATCCGAGATCAGATTTGGGATCATGTCTAAATTATAGTCGGAGTCCATTCCTTCCGATTGCGGTTCGAAAATACTCAACAGCGGCTCGTTTAATATCCTGATCAGTAGTTAAGAGATTTCCATTCCCATCATGAATAGAGTGAATATGAAGACGCCTCTGGGTCTGTTTAACAGAAGCATGGAATACTTTGGTGTTACCTTGCCCCTCCTTGAGCCATTTGATTTTCGACTTTTGTCTCCAAAACTCCTCCTCACGAGACAGAAAAAGACGATACTTGGCTTGAGCTTCCATGAGATTAGATCTATTTTCATCAGAATTATTAAGCTCAAATAGCAATTCTTTTTCCAGAACATCCTCCTCAGCATTGCGAAGGTTAACAAAGATATTACCAAAAGTAACTTTGTTCCAGTTTTTAAGAGCAAGTTTGGTGTTGCGGAGTTTACGAGAAAAACGAACCATGGGGGGACCACTCACCGGCAAATCCCAAGCAGTTTTAATTTGCTCCTTAAAAGAGGCATGATTAATCCGGACATTCAAAAATGAAATGTGCGGAGTTAGAAACCCGAGAGATAGCAACAAGAATAGGAGAGTGATCCGAGCAAGTTCTATTAAGGTGATGCACGAGGTGGATTGGGCTGATCCAACCAAGCGGTATTACAAAGAGCTCTATCAATTCTTTGGTGGATTGTAGAAGACCCTTCTCGCTTATTCCACGGTATAGTCACGCGAGTATCCCAAACCAGCCGCAGATAGACATGCATGGAAGTTAAGAGCACCTCCTCTATCCCAACGTTACCACCGGACTTTTCACGGGTGAAGGATAATATTGAAGTCACCTCCCGGAACCAGAACGAGCAGAAATATGAATAAGATCATCCCATAAATCTTGACGTTCTCGCGAATCGCATCTCGCATAAACACAAGAAAAATGAGTGAAAATAGGCCAAGAGAAATGTTGAATCGAAGAGTAATATGTTGAGAGGACTCTTGAATCAAATGACAAGGAAAAACAAGACTTAATAAAAACCCAAATGGAGCTTTGAGTATTAGAGAAGGAGAACGAAATTTAGTTTACGAGTAATGAGGTCCACTTTCCTCCAAGCATAGGTTCGAAAATAGCAATCATAGATATTTTATGGAGACGAAGAAGCTGCTTCAATCGGGAGATAGTAGGGTCGTTCCCTATGCCTCGCACATTCCAATACAGAATTTTAACATCCATGAGCAATGTGAGATGGGAGGCATAGGGAACGACCCTACTATCTCCCGATTGAAGCAGCTTCTTCGTCTCCATAAAATATCTATGATTGCTATTTTCGAACCTATGCTGGCTTTGGAGAAAGTGGACCTCATTACTCGTAAACTAAATTTCAGGTTCTCCTTCTCTAATACTCAAAGCTCCATTTGGGTTTTTATTAAGTCTTGTTTTTCCTGTCATTTGATTCAAGAGTCCTCTCAACATATTACTCTTCAGATTCAACATTTCTCTTGGCCTATTTTCACTCATTTTTCTTGTGTTTATGCGAGATGCGATTCGCGAGAACGTCAAGATTTATGGGATGATCTTATTCATATTTCTGCTCGGTTTCCTGAAGTTCCTTGGATTCTGGGAGGTGACTTCAATATTATCCTTCAGCCCAGTGAAAAGTCTGGTGGTAACGGTTGGGATAGAGGAGGTGCTCTTGACTTCCATGCATGTCTATCTGCGGCCGGCTTAACTGGTTTGGGATACTCTGGCAGTGACTATACCTGGTGGAATAAGCGAGAAGGGTCTTCTACAATCCACCAAAGAATTGATAGAGCTCTTTGTAATACCAGTTGGTTGGATCAGTTCCAATCCACCTCTGTGCATCACCTTAATAGAACTTGCTCGGATCACTCTCCTATTCTTGTTGCTATCTCTCGGGTTTCTAACTCCAGACCAGCTGCATTTCGGTTTTTGAATGTCTGGATTAATCATGCCTCTTTTAAGGAGCAAATTAAAACTGCTTGGGATTTGCCGGTGAGTGGTCCCCCCATGGTTCGTTTTTCTCGTAAACTCCGCAACACCAAACTTGCTCTTAAAAACTGGAACAAAGTTACTTTTGGTAATATCTTTGTTAACCTTCGCAATGCTGAGGAGGATGTTCTGGAAAAAGAATTGCTATTTGAGCTTAATAATTCTGATGAAAATAGATCTAATCTCATGGAAGCTCAAGCCAAGTATCGTCTTTTTCTGTCTCGTGAGGAGGAGTTTTGGAGACAAAAGTCGAAAATCAAATGGCTCAAGGAGGGGCAAGGTAACACCAAAGTATTCCATGCTTCTGTTAAACAGACCCAGAGGCGTCTTCATATTCACTCTATTCATGATGGGAATGGAAATCTCTTAACTACTGATCAGGATATTAAACGAGCCGCTGTTGAGTATTTTCAGAACCAGCTTCAATCGGAAGGAATGGACTCCGACTATAATTTAGACATGATCCCAAATCTGATCTCGGATGAATGGAATTCTCTCCTTATTGCTCCCCCTTTACCTTCAGAAATTCTAACAGCAGTCAAAAATCTGGGAGGAGACAGTGCTGCTGGTCCAGATGGTTTTACTGGAAAATTCTACTCTTCTTGCTGGGATATTATTGGTAATGATTTCTGTGAGGCTGTTCTTGAGTTTTTTTCTGGTTTCTCCCTCCCTAAAGCTTGGACCAGTACCTTGATTGTCATGATCCCTAAAATTGAGAGACCCTCTTCCTTTAAAGATCTCCGTCCGATCAGTTTATGCAACTTCTGTAATAAGGTTATTTCGAAGATCTTATCCTCAAGGCTCTCCACTATTCTCCCTTCAATCATTTCAGACAACCAAAGTGCTTTTACTAAAGGGCGTATGATTCAGGATAATATCTTGCTTGCTCAGGAAATGATGCGTCATTTGGGAAAGAAGGTCTCTGGCTCTAATATTGCTCTCAAGTTAGACATGGCCAAAGCGTTTGATCGTCTATCTTGGGTTTTCCTTACTAAGGTCCTTCGTAAATTTGGTTTCCATGAGGTTTTTATAGACCTTATTTTGTGGCTTTTATCTGATAACTGGTTCTCGGTTTTGTTTAATGGAGATCCTACAGGTTTTTTTCACTCCTCTCGAGGCTTGCGTCAAGGTGATCCTCTATCCCCGAGCCTTTTTATTATTGCGGCAGAAGTTTTTAGTCGAAGCATTGCAAGACTTCCCTCTCAATCTCCTGGTGTGATATATTCGATGATTAGCGGATGCCCTATTATATCTCACTTGGCGTTCACTGATGATATAGTTATATTTTGTAATGGTGGAAAAAATTCTCTCTTAAAGCATAAGGAATTACTCTCTAACTATGAGAGGATGTCAGGTCAGCTGATCAACGTGGGAAAGAGTTCTTTTTATGTTCATCCCAATACTCCTCCAGCTCGATCCCAGGCCATTGCTACTATTTTGGGTTTTCAGGCAGGACATCTCCCTATCAGTTATCTTGGTTGCCCTCTTTATTTTGGTCGAAAACGTAAACAGTATTTCGATGGGCTCATTTTAAAACTTCAAAATAAAATTTCTTCGTGGATGAGCCCTTTCCTAAATTCAGCCGGTCGTCTTACGCTCATTAAATATGTCTTGCATTCCATCACTACTTATCAAATTGCCTCTTTGGATCCTCCTGTTTCGGTTATATCCTCTATTGAGAGACTTCTGGCTAATTTCTTTTGGGTCGACTTGAAGGAAAACACAAAAGTCATTGGATTTCTTGGAAGGCTTGTTGTAAGCCTACGTCGGAGGGTGGTATTGGTATTCCTTCTTTATCGGAAATCATTCAAGCCTATGGTCTTCGGATTTGGTGGAGATTTCGGTCCCAGCCCAATTTATGGTCTCAGTTCATGCGGGCAAAATACTGCCCAAGATCTCACACTTCCGTTCTCTCCAAAGGTTCCCATGTTTGGTCGCGGATGATTAAAGCTAGACTAATTGCTGAGCCACATATTTTCTGGATTATTGGCAAAGGAAGCTGCTCTATTTGGTATGACAACTGGATTAGAGAACACTATCTTATTCGGCCAGCTGACTGTGATTTGTTTACTGTCAAAGACATTTTCCAGGATGAATACTTTATCAATGATGCCGCTGTTGCTGTTCTGCCGCAGTCTGTTATTCAGTCTATTCGCGAGCAGCGCATCTCTACTGCTGCCAGTGACGATTACCCATACTGGGATCTTTCCCCTTCGGGTGTTTTTTTTATTTCTACAGCTCTCTCCCTAGTGAAGCCGGCAAATCCTTCACTGCTGTCTGCAAAATATATATGGCATTCTTCTCTTCCTCGGCAGATCAGCATATTTCACTGGAAATTAAGCCGAAAAAAATTACCTTTGGATGAAGGCCTTTGGAGTAAAGGGTTCTCTCTTGCTTCTAAATGCTCTTGTTGTGATTTGGGAAACATTGAAACTTTTGATCATGTTTTCTTAACTAGCCGAGTCGCTGCTGAAGTTTGGTCTCTTTTTGGTTCAGCTTATGGTATTACTTCTCCTCTTCGCTCTATTCCTCAGCATTGCTTTGCTTGGTGGCAGCATAATTCTTTGGCATGCTCCATACTTCCATCCATCATCTTATGGCAGCTTTGGAAATTCATAAATAAAGCAGTTTTTGATAACTCCAGGCTTCCTATTGTTAGCATTGTTCAAGCTATCAAGCAGGATTTTATCTCTATTCTTCAAGCTAAAGGCTTGAGTGTTTCCGATATTCACAATTGTTTGACAATTCGCTTTAAACGGAAAAAAGAAGTTCGTATTCAACAGGTTACTTGGGCTAAGCCTCCGCGAGATGTGTTTAAGCTCAACTCTGATGGTGCTAGTAGGGGCAATCCGGGTTGTAGTGGCGGAGGAGGAGTTGTGCGAGATAGTTCGGGTCAAATGATTTTTGCATATTCTCGGTTCTTTGGATCTTGTTCCAATATGGAGGCTGAGATTCGCGCCCTGCATCATGGTGCTTGGTGGCTTTCAGACCAAGGATTCTTTGATGTTATCATTGAGATGGATTCTAAAGTCCTTCATGACTGCCTTGTTTTGGGTCATTCTTCTCCATGAAAGTTTGCTTATTTCTTACGTGATCTTCTTAATATTCAGACTGCTCGTCGCTTCTCTTTCAGGCATTGCTTTCGCGAAGCCAACTCAATTGCTGATAGCTTGGCTAACTTAGCCTATGATTCTCGTGAGGACTCTGTGTTTTCCTCCTTGCATGCCTTGCCAAGGTCCATTCGTGGTCTTATTATGTTAGATGCTTCTGAAACTCCTCATGTTAGAATTTCTTAATGTTTGTTTGTAATTCCTTTTCGAGGTCAGGCTCCTCCGTCCTCCCATTTATAAGGGCAAGGCTGGTTGTCCCCCTCAAGTTTGTACTATTTTTTATTTTATTAATAAAATTTAGCAGGGTGCCGCCCCTGTTTCCCTAAAAAAAAAAAAAACTGCACTCCCACTAACCTTCCTATAAACACATGGTTCATCTGGATTCTTGTGAAAATCAAACGTTTTGATCGCTTCATCAAACCGAATGTTCCAACTCCTTGAAGCCTGTTTTAGTCCATAAATGGATCTCTGAAGTTTGCAAACCTTTTGTTTACTTTCACTGGATATAAAGCCCTCTGGCTGCTTCATATAGATCTCTTCTTTAATGGAAATTAAGGAAAGCAGTCTTGACATCCATTTGCCATATCTTATAGTCATAATATGCTGATATGGCCAGCAAAATCCGAATGGATTTAAGCATCGCTACGGGTGAAAAAGTTTCCTCATAATCAACACCTTGCTTTTGAGTATAACCTTTTGTAACCAAGCGTGCTTTATAGGTCCCTACCTCTCCATCTACTCCAAGCTTCCGCTTGTAGACCCATTTGCAGCCAATGGGAACAATTCCTTGTGGTAGGTCCACCAAGGTCCAGACCTTGTTGGAGTACATGCATGGAGTCCATTTCGGACTGCATTATTTCTTGCCATTTCTTTGATTCGATGTCTAACATCGCCTTTCCATAGCTTCTTGGATCATTGTCCTAAAGGAGTCCATCTTCTTTGTTTTCTAACAAAAGGTTCAGTTTTTCAGGTGCCCTTAGGACCCTTACTAATTTTCGAAGAGGTTGTGCTTTAGATGGTCCAACTTTGACTGGTGTGTTATCTGCGACAATATTTGGGATATTCTTTGGTTCTTGAATTTCTTCAAGCTCTACAACCCTGCCACCTTTCAGAAAAGAATTTGTCTTCAAGGAAAGTAACATTTCTCGAAACAAACACCTTTTGTTCCGAAGGGTCATAGAAATAATATCATATAGACTCTCTTGGATACCCCACGAATTTACATAAGATGGACCTCATATCCAACTTATCTCCTACTTGCTGCTTCACATAAGCATCACACCCCTACATTTTGAGGTATTTGTAGGAGGGTGTCTTGCCATACCACATCTCATATGGTGTACTGGGCACGGCTTTACTAGGCACTCTATTTAATAGATATGTTGCCGACTCTAAGGCATAACCCCAGAATGAAAGAGGTAAAGTCGTGAAACTCCTCATTGATCGAACCATGTCTAACAAGGTTCGATTCATACGCTCCAAAACTCCATTGAGTTGGGGAGTAGCAGGAGGAGTCCACTATGACAGAGTCCCATTCTCTTTTAGATATTCAGGAAACTCGGTACTCGAGTATTCTCCTCCTCGATCAGATCGAAGAGTCTTAATACTACGACCAATTTGTTTCTCCACCTCGCATCTAAATTCTTTGAACTTTTCAAATGCTTCAAATTTGAGCCTCATAAGGTACACATAACCATACCTAGAATAATCATCGGTAAAAGTTATGAAGTAGTGATAATTCCCACGCGCACTAACACTTGGTGGTCCACAAACATTTGTATGGATCAGATCCAACAGACCATCAGCACGCTCCACTTGTCCAACAAATGGTGATTTGGTCATTTTTCCTTTGAGACATGATTCACATGTTGGCAACTTTTCCTCTTCCCTAAGGTCGAGATTTTGTCCCAACTTGCGTATCATTTTCTCGAAAATGTGACCCGATATGGCAAGCCAAAGAGTGACAGATTTAAGATTATCTTATTTCCTTTTCTTGTGTTTGTTGAATTGTGAGTATGGGGCTATTAAGATTAATTGTGTACAAACAATTTGTCAAATAACCGAAATATATAAAAATAGAGTCTTTGAAAATGGAACAACTGCCATTCTCAATAACATACTTAAAACCTTCTCTGTCCAAAACAGGAACAGAGATAATATTCTTAAAAATATTCGAAACATAAAAACAATTGTTCAAACACAAATTAAAACCATTATTTAAAGTAAGATTAACAGTCCCAATGGCTAATACGACAACTCTTGCCCCATTCCCCATCCTTAGGACCTTGTCATTTATGTCTAGTTTCCTACTTCTTGTCGTTATCTACAAATCATTGCAAATGTGTGAGCCATAACTAGTATCTAATACCCAAGAAGCATCATTAATAGTGTTGTATTTAGTATAGATTTGCTTGAATCCATAACCTAAGTCTAAGTCAAGGTGACTAATGGGCCTGCGTGTCTGTTAGAGTGGCAACTTGTACTTAGACATAGCTTGAATAGTCTAGGGTTGCTTATTGTAAAATGTCTTGAAGAAGATAGCCTATAGGACATCGGACGTCTTCTGAGTTATCAGCCGAAGTGTCCATCAGCAGAGTTCCTTGAGATATCGGACAAGCTCGTCTCAGCAAATCTTCATCAGCCAAGTTGAAGACCCCAAGAACGTCCGATAGAGAACTGCCGAAGACATGTCCTGATTTGAAGCTTTCATTGACTTCGATACAACGTTAACCTGCAAATCATATTCAATGAAGGTTTCCATTCTAGGCATACACTCAGAAAAGGACATTCTGTCTGCAAATGCAGTCCACCTATTTTTGGCAAAGTGTTAGGAGACAGACTGTATGCTGCAGGACCGCCTATCAGAGATCAACAACCAGATTAGAGCATTGAATGTTCTTAAATTCAAATTGTGAAGATCTCCAACGGCT
Source organism: Platycodon grandiflorus (assembly GCA_016624345.1). Taxonomy (NCBI): domain Eukaryota; kingdom Viridiplantae; phylum Streptophyta; class Magnoliopsida; order Asterales; family Campanulaceae; genus Platycodon; species Platycodon grandiflorus. Next base: position 12,712,194 of record CM028367.1, on the reverse strand, counting down.
CCAAGGTACCTCCTGCATATAAAAAGAGACTTCATTGCAGCATTCAACACTCTTCAACAACTTTCAACAACCACAACTCTGAATCTTCATCTTCTTCAAGTGCATTAAAAGCTTAAACGTCCTATCTGTAAATTCTTTGAAGAGCTTCACACTTAGACGATCAGTCCATTAAAGCTCTTCATTGATTGCAACACCTAGCTTTTATAGCTCACGAGAATTGTATCTTATAGATATCAATTCTCCCACAAACACTGGTCAACAAAATTTTTGTACACAATCCATTAAAGATTTAGTTTGTAAAGCTTCTAGTGAAAAAACTTAGTACACGATTTTCAAATCCAAAGTTGACCACTTTGGTTGTGGACGTAGCACTTATTCATAAGTGTGAACCATATTAAATACCTTGTCTATTTCTGTGTGATTGTGAATTGCTTGTGTTGTTTAAATTTCCAAATTTCCATACTTTTGAGAACTGCTGATCTTGTCCTGTGAAGATCAGCCATTCTCAACTTGTCCTATACTTCACAAGTCTTCCGCCTGCAAAACTTTCTAACTTTAAGTGAAGTAGATTTTTGAATCAATTTCAAAAATTGGACATAGGCTATTCAACCCCCCCTTCTAGATTGAGCACCCTGAGACCTAACAATTGGTATCAGAGCTTAACTCTTTGAAAACTAGTTTTTCCGAGATTAACCTCTTGAGAGATTAAAGATCATGGCTGCTCATCAAATGTTGGAAACTTCAAATGTGAACCATTGTCCTGTACTGGATGAAGTTCACTTTGATATCTGGAAAGATAAAGTCAAAAGACACATGAACTCTATTGATAAACGTTTGTGGAAATGTGTCACAGATGGACCCAGAATTCCCATGAAGCCTAATACTCTGGCCACAGTGGATCCAACGGCTGATCCTGAAGTCCCAAAGCCAGAAGAAGAGTGGGATGAAGAAGACAGAAAGAATGATGCTCTGGATGGAAAGGCCATCAACATTATCACCAGCTGTGTTGATATCAGCACATATCAGCAGATCATCAACTTGGACACAGCTAAGGAAATGTGGGAAGCCATTCTGGAATATCTTGAAGGTGATGGTGAAACAAAGAACAACAAGCTATATACCTGCATCCAGAAGTTTGACTCCTTCAAGAAAGATCCCAAAGAGTCTCTACGAAGTGCATATGACAGATTCTATGAGGTAGTCAACTCTTGCTATTCTTTAGGAAAGAAGTATGAAAAGAAAGAAATAAACATGAGATTTCTTAATGCACTAGGCAGTTTATGGCATGTTAAGATCACTGCCATGAAAGAGTCAAAAGATTTGAATAAATTGACTCTTAGAAACCCTTATGCTAGTCTTTCAGTCTATGAGCTTGAAATCCAACAAGCTCAAGAAATGGAAAAGAGTTTCAAAAATCTATCCTTACCAGCCATGTCTGCTGAACCTTCCTGTTCAACACCTGATGAAACCCCATCTACATCCAGTGATGGTGATGATATTCTTTCAGACGAAGCCTTTGCAATGTTTGTTAAGAAGTATCAACGTTTCAAAAGGTTTAACAAATCATCTCATAGGCAGTCTCCTCACAAAACTGCCGTTCCTCAAAGAACAGCTGCTCATCCAAAAAGTTCTGCTCCTTATAAAACTGCAGACTATCAAAAGGAAAATGAGCTTGTCTGTTTTAACTGTAGGAAACCAGGTCATTTTGCTTCAAAATGTCCAAAGCCAAAATATGAATTCTACAAAAAACGTCCCGAGTCCAAATTTCAAAAACAAAAAGGGATGGTGGCTGAGGACATAGATGAAAGCAATATGCCTACTTGGTGTGACACAGATACTGATAAGGATGACTCTTGTGACTTTGCTGAAGAAGCAAATATATGCCTTATGGCCAGGGAGTCACCCCATGATTCAGTAAGGTCACTACCCTTTCAACAAGATGATAGTGATGATGATGAGCTTAATGAACCCTCAAAGGGAGAGCTCATCAAAGCCAACAAAGACATGCTGGAAGAGTTTTCAAAATTCAAAGCTGCCTATGTGAAACTAGCCAAGAAGAATGAACTGGCTGTCTCTGAGAAATCTACCTTGATGTCTGAAATCAAAGATCTCAATAGACAACAAGCTGAAAGTATCAAAATTCAAAAAGAGAACAAAGCTTTGACTGAAAAAGTGGATTTCCTACTTGAACACATCAAGAAAATCAATTCTGAGAAAGATGACCTTCAAAAGGTTGTCAACACTTGGAATAATTCAAAAGGAAACTTTGATACCATTCTTTCAAACCAGAAAACTCTTGATGACAAAACTGGTATAGGTTTCCAAAGTGAGTTCAATGTAGGAAGTTCATCTGGTTCTCAAGAAAATGAGACATCTGAAGTAATTGCTGAAGAATTGGCTGAAGAAGCTTCCTATGATCAGCAATCTCCTAAAAGGCAAGGACTTGGTTTTAACAAAGTTCCTTTTGTTTATCCCAAGAATACAAAAGACAAGTCCAAGGGCAGGCAATCTGCCAACAATGGCTCTGCTAATAGGGAGTCTGAGCAACAGAAACCTGCCATCAGTCACTCTAAAAAAACAGGGATGACTGATAGCAAGTCAAAGAATACTCAACTCAAACCTATTAAATTTGTCAAAGGCAAGACTGCTGATCCCAACACTGCCGATAAAAAGGTCAAAAGAGTTAACACTGCCGATAAAAAGCTTAAAGGAGTTTTGCCTGTAAATGTAAAATCTTTTGATAAAAGGTCTATCCATGGTAAACCTAATATCACTAAGAAATGGCATTATCAGCCTAAGTCCTATAAGCCTGTTATCAGCACAAAGGTCATCTCAAAAACTGCTGATAATAAGAAGCCTTCAAAAGAAATCATTACACATGTTCAAGGTTTTCATAAATGCTCTTTCTGTAAAGGCCATGGTCATGAAATTCATGAATGCCTTCTGAGATTCATACCTAAATCTAGAGGATTCACTCCTCCAAAGGTTAAACAGGTATGGATCCCAAAAGGTTGCTAACCTTGAGGACCCAAAAGTAAAAGGGGACCATATTCTTAAATGATTATATTTCAGGAATGCTTCATAGCTGTTAGTGAAGAAGAGAAAGACTTATGGTATCTAGACAGTGGCTGCTCAAAGCACATGACTGGTGATCTAAATCTTCTCTCAAATATTGTTGAAGCTAAAGGTCCCTTAGTAATTTTTGGTGACAATTCAAAAGGGAAGACAATTGGCTATGGAAGCATAGTTATAGGAAACCTCTCCATCAGCAAAGTCTCTCTAGTTGAAGGTCTGAAGCATAATCTTTTGAGCATATCACAATTCTGTGACAAAGGATTAGTCTGTCAGTTCACATCAAGTCACTGTCTCATCAAGCACAATGAGACATGTTCAACAATCCTGACAGGCTTCAGAAAAGGAAATGTATATGCTGTTGACCTAAATGCTGTTGGAAGAAAGTCAAATCTATGCTTGGTTGCAAGGTCATCAAATGATAACAGCTGGTTATGGCACAAAAGGCTTAGTCATCTCAACTTCAAATACTTGGAGAAGCTATCAAAGGACAACTTAGTTGTTGGCTTGCCTAAAATATCGACTGAACCACACAGTCTCTGCAAAGCATGTCAGCTGGGCAAACTACACAAATCTTCATTCAAAAGCAAGCCTTGCCTATCAACTTCCAGACCTCTGCAGCTCCTGCATATGGATCTATTTGGACCTGTCACTACTAAAAGTCTTGGTGGCAGCAAGTACACACTTGTAGTAGTTGATGATTACTCAAGATTTACTTGGGTTGAGATGATGTCCTCCAAAGATGAAGCATATGACATCATAACTGAACTCTTCAGAAGATAACAAACTCAGAAGCTGGATGATATTTCTGATGTTAGATTAGACAATGGGACAGAGTTCAAGAACAATGGTGTTGCCAAATATTGTGATGACCATGGAATTGGTCATAACTTCTCTGCAGTTGGCACACCTCAACAGAATGGAGTTGCTGAAAGGAAGAACAGAACTCTTATTGAAGCAGGAAAGACTATGATTGCTGAAGCCAAACTGCCTATGTATTTTTGGGCTGAAGCTGTAAACACTGCCTGCTTCACACAAAACAGGTCCATTATAAACAAATTTCATAACAAAACTCCATATGAAATATGGAGAGGCAAAGCTCCCAACATTGGATTCTTCAAAATATTTGGATGCAAATGCTATGTTCTTTACAATGGAAGAGAACATAGAGGTAAATTTGAATCCAAAAGTGATGAAGGGATTTTTCTGGGATATGCTAAATTTTCAAAAGCTTATAGAGTTTATAATAAAACTTCACTTAGAGTTGTTGAATCTATGCATGTCTCTTTTGATGAATTTGATTTTATTGGGCCACATTTGGCTCCTAAGGTTTCTAATGATTCTGATGAGTGTGAGACAGGTACAGAACAGCCAAGTTCCAGATCTGCTGATCCCCCATCTTCACAAGTTCCTCCAAGAATCAACTTGATAGAATCCTCAAATGAACCAGCAAATGAGAACTCTGAAAACCCAGAATCCACTTTGCCTTCCACACCAGAAGTTCTACAGCCTACCTTGGAATTAACATACCCTTCAGAAAACCAAGCTTCAGAAACTTCCACTTCTCAAGAACCCAACTCTGCCGATACAATAGGACAAGTTCAACCTGTAGATGTTAGAGAAGTTAAAGATCATCCTATCACTCAAATTATTGGTGATCTTAATGCTGGTGTTCAAACTAGACAAGCTTCAAGGAATGAATGCATGTATTCTACTGCATTTGTCTCTCATATTGAACTCAAGAAGATTGATGAAGCTCTGGAAGATCCAAGCTGGGTGGAAGCTATGCAAGAAGAGTTAAACCAATTTGACAGATGCCAAGTCTGGTCACTTGTCCCTAGACCTAAAGGACAAGCTGTTATTGGTACAAAGTGGGTTTTCAGAAACAAGATGGATGAAAATGAAAACATCACCAGAAATAAGGCAAGACTGGTAGCCCAAGGATATAGACAGGAGGAGGGCATTGACTATGATGAGACATTTGCTCCTGTTGCAAGATTAGAAGCTATCAGATTATTCTTGGCCTATGCATCCTTCAAGGACTTCAAAGTATATCAAATGGATGTCAAGAGTGCATTTCTAAATAGTGAACTACAAGAAGAGGTCTATGTAGAGCAACCACCTGGATTCATTGACTGTTCAAGAAGAGAAGATGTCTACAAGCTAAGGAAAGCACTTTATGGACTCAAGCAAGCTCCAAGAGCCTGGTATGAGACCCTTTCAAAGTTCTTGACATCTCAAGGCTTTGTAAGAGGTCAAATTGACACTACTCTTTTCATTATGAAACATAAAGGTCATTCCTTACTTGTTTAAATTTATGTTGATGATATTATCTTTGGATCTACTAATGAAAATCTTTGCAAAAGATTTTAAAAGCTTATGCAGAATAAATTTGAAATGAGCATGATGGGAGAACTCAACTTCTTCCTAGGTCTTCAAATTCAACAAAGCTCTACTGGTATCTTCATCAATCAAGCCAAATATGCAAAGGATGTTATCAAGAAATTTAGACTTGAAAATGCAAACAGCTTCAGTACACCTATGGCCACAAGCTGCCATCTTGATAAAGATGAGAAGGGCAAGAAAGTGGACATGACTCTATATAGAGGCATGATTGGCTCACTTTTATACTTAACTGCTAGTAGGCCTGACATCATGTTTGCTGTTTGTGTTTGTGCTAGATTTCAAGCAGATCCAAAGGAGTCTCACTTACAAGCTGTCAAAAGAATCATCAGATATTTGATAGATACTCCTAATTTGGGTATTTGGTATCCAATGGATTCATCTTTTAATCTTATAGGCTATTCTGATGCTGATTTTGCTGCATGTAAGGTTGACAGGAAAAGCACAAGTGAGACATGTCAATTCTTAGGAAATAGACTTGTCTCATGGGCCAGCAAAAAGCAAACTTCTGTGTCAACTTCAACAACTGAAGCAGAATATATAGCTGCTGGTAGCTGCTGCTCACAATTGCTGTGGATCAAACAGCAATTGGTGGACTATGAGATCAAGACTACTGATTGTCCTATAATGTGTGACAACACATCAGCCATCTCTGTTTCTCAAAATCCTGTCATGCACTCCAAGACAAAGCACATTGATGTGAGAAATCACTTCTTGAAAGACCATGTTGAAAAAGGTAACATCAGCATGCAATATGTGCCTACAGACCATCAGGTAGCAGACATCTTCACCAAACCACTTGATTCAACCAGGTTTGCCTATCTAAGAGGAGAGCTTGGTATGCTTGACCTCAATCTTTAGTCTTTCTTACAAAGTCTTTAAAGTTATTTCATATGCTGCCTTTATAGAAATGCCTATGTGATCAGCAAATTGCAACTCTGCCGAGAATATAGACAACATTGAGTAAGTACCTTTCTCTTCATATCGGCAGTCTTCAATAACATAGGCAGATTAAGTACGTTATATGAACAGTCACCCATCTGGTCATAAATGCGGATTTCAAAAACTATTAAATGTCATTTATTGACCTGTCAGAAGTACAAAAGGCGAATTTGCACAGTGACTCTTCACATTTTCCAAAAACCGCCATTTGCAATTTTGAAAACCTCCGAATCCTCAACTCTCAAATCCTGTTAAAACCTTCTAAAATCCTAAAATCTTCAAGTCCTCAATCTGCAATCATTAATGGTAAGGATTTCTACATCTTCTCGATTCTTTTAAATCAAGTTTTACGGACTTTTCTTGACCTAATTTGAGCTGTTTAAAGTAGTCCGCCATTGATGAACCTCGAGTTCTTACGAATGTTGCTTGAATCCTGTTTATTTGGTTTTGGTTGTGTTTTAGAACTATCTATGATACAATGTTTTCAATTTATACCATTCTATTCGCTTAAAATTGACCAAATTAGTTGCTGTTCAGAAACCCAGAATATGAACTGTTCTTGTCATATTTCATAAATTGCCTATATTTTGGTTTTAGATCTGAACAGTGCCTGTTTATGTTATTATCTGCTGTTTTCTATATATCTGTCATTCTTAACTCTGCCGACTATGTGTAGGCAAAGACTCAAGTTTCTAAGGCTGCTGGCACCTCATCTTTTGCCGATGCCAAGCCATCCAGGGCTGCTGAGGCTACTCAAATCCCTCTAAGAATCCTTCCAAGGTCAAACTATCACCCCGGGATGACTATAGACAAAGACTCTATCTTTGAGTCTTCTGCTGGAGCAGCTCTACTTAAGGACTTGGAAGAATGTGGTCTCCTACCCTTCTTCCAACTCAACGACACACACTACAACAACCTCCTAGCTGAGGAGTTCTACACCAGGATGGTCCTCCCTCCTGCTCCTGCCTCTGCAAATGACAAAGTCAACATGAGCTATCTTAAGGGCTACATGAGAGGCTACTTCATCAAATTGACCTACAAGGAAGTCGGAGACATCCTTGGTCTGCCCACTGAGGGCAAATTGGAGTTGACTGATGAGGAGTCTGCTTAGGCATGGGAAATGATGAGGGGATCTGCCCAACCAGAGAGATTTTTTGAGATGTCCAGGAACCTGTTTCCTGAGGGTCCCTACCACATCAGCCATCTACTAGACAAGAGCATTTTATTCAAGAATGGCTCGAGGGACATCTTCACATCACAACAGCTGATGTGGACCAAAGCTGTTATCCTGCGAAGCAGTTGAATTGGGTAAAGATCATCTTCTCCATGCTGTTCCAAAGTATGGCTGAAGTTCAAGCCCACCCTTCCATGAAGAGGCCCTTTGTACGGGTGATCAAGGTCCTCCTAAGGAGATACGAGGAGATAGATGAGCAGATGTCTAGTGATGACCTGATAAAGGTGTCCAACATAGAGCTGTTAAAACGGGCCAAACCCGCCGGGCCAACCCGTTCCGCTACCTAAAAGTGGCGGGTTGGGTTGAGGAAAGTCGATCCGTTTAGGGGCGGGTCAACGGCCGAGCCCGCACGGTCACGGTTGAGGCGGGTCGGGGCGGGTTGGGCCGGGCTGGCCCGCCTTTTTTTTTTTCTACTACCCATTGATTAAATCTGGACCATTGATGCTTAAAATTTCAAATAAACCTAGGGCCTAGGCTAAGAAAAAGGAAACGAAAGTTGCAGAAAGTTGCAGCAGCAACATTTATTTTAGATCTCAATTAGTTACCACTTCATAATCAATTAGTTACCAACTAAAAGACTATTAATTAAGTTGGTGAAAATCCCACTTAAATCAATTTTAATATTTAAACCTTGGTGAAAATCTCACTTAAACCAATATTAATATTATAATATTTTCTATTTTTAATTGTTTTCTTTAAGTATTAAAATATTTTCTATTTTTAATTATTTTAAGTTTTAAATCAGAAAATCAATAAATCACTATTTTGGCGGGTTGGCCCGTTCCAACCCGCAACCCGTGGTGGGTTGGGTTGGGTTGGGCAGTTCCAGGACCGCCTATTTGGCGGGTCAGCCCGTTCTGGCCCGTTTGTTGGCGGGTTATGGCGGGTTGCGGGCCAACCCGGCCCACCAGCCCGTTTTGACAGCTCTAGTCCAACACCTATATCTTCACGGTCAACAACATCACTAGATACCGTGAAGATATGGCCAAAAGGACAACCAATGCTGCTGCTGCCTCTACTGCTGGCCCCTCTACCCAGGACAAGAAGGGTAAGAGGAAGGTCACCTATACCTCTGCCGGGCTACCCACTCAGGAGGAGCCTGCACCCATTAGTGCTGAGCTGCCAGAGAACTTTGACCTCAGCCGACTCGACCACGACCCATATGAGCCGGCTGAATCCCCTTCAAAGAAACCAAAACACTCTCCTCTCCCAACTCCTAAACTTAAACAAACCCGAAAGCCTGCCAGAACCAAACAGGCTGTTGAGAAGGATACTTCAACCTTCAAACCAGCAGACCTCACCAAACCCTCTCAAACTTCCACTCTCCCTCCTAAAACCACCTCCACATCAGCCAAACCCAAGACCAAACAAACCCTCCTACCAACAGATGAATCATTTGGCCTACCCAAGGTCTCATCTGTCACTTCCTCCACACCAGCCGTATCTACACCGGCTGTTCCCTCACCAGCCGTTCCCACTTCTGCATCTCCACCACCAGCTCCTGCCTCCTCTACTCCTACACGATCTAAACAAGGCAGACGCCTTAAAAGGAGTGCCAAGAAGAAGGTGCATTTTGTGGGCACTGTCGATGAAACCTCTTCTCCTCCACCTTCACCACCTCTGCCTACAGCCTCTACCCATTCACCTCTATCTTCCCCCACTCACTCTGCTCCCATCCAAACAACCCCCATCCAAGAACCCTCTCTCTCACCTGCCACCACCTCTCTCAAACACTCTTCTAAACGATCTCTCACTTCTTCCTCCACTCCTCCTACTCCCAAACGCATTAAAACCAACCCCTACAGCCACCTCCACCCTGAGGTGCAGGATCTGCTGTCCTTCAAAGACAGCCGTCCTAAACCTAACCCTGCCGATTCTGACCCCTACCTATCCACCCTAGATTACCCAAAGAGGATTCCCTGCCAGCCTATGTCTGCAGGTGAAATCATCTTCAAATGGGGAGCCTTCTATGACCCCTTGCCACCTGTCTGGTCCCAACTTTTCTTTTCCCATAACTCTGCAGTCTAAGATCTGATGATCTTTAACCAATGGACTAATATTCACAAGGACCTAGGCCTTCCTCTCCCTACAAAATCAGACATCTCCCCCTTTCTCTCTCTGCCTAAACCACCAGTCTTCACCATTATCAGCCATCCTTCCATCCTCCTACAGCCTGTGGTCTACAACTTCATTGATGTAGTCACCACCTATATAGGCTTCAACCCTCTCATTCCTATTCTCTTCCGTTCTCCTGACCTATCCATCTTTTTTTCTCCTCCTCCCTTTTTCATTCACCCCCTTTCCTATGTCATCTACATAGAAAGGATGTTCCCTGTTCCTCGCATTTTCTCCAGCCAACCTCCATCCTTTATCAATTATATTTCCTTGTCCTCCACCAGCCTATCTCAAGCCTCCTCCAGCCATTCTCAATCCTCCACCAGCCAACCTCGCATCTCCACTAGCCATCCTCACACCTCTACCAGCCATCCTCACACCTCCACCAGCCATCCTCACACCTCCACCAGCCATCCTCACACCTTCACCAGCCAGCCTTCCCCTCCTGAATTCTACCGTGCCTCAGACGTTGAGGATTTTTTGAAGAATTTTGAGGTCATCTCGGCTGACCTAACCAAGGCCTTACATCAGCTATCTGCCGATCAATCGCATATTACCCACGTCACTGCAGACTGCATGACTCAAGTCATGGGCATTGCCAGGGGTGAAAAGGCTGCCTTCGAAGCTTGCCAGAAGGACATTGCTGCATCCCAAACTGTTTTGACCAGCCGGATCTCAGCCTCTTCCTCGGCCTCCACTGCCCTCTTCAAGGAGAATTGGGAAAATCTGTCAAAAGGAATGCTGCAGATAATAGAGCTCATCGACACCGGCTATAAACATGTGCTTAAATCTCAACGCCTAGCCAATCGCTCTGTCCACTCCTCTGTTAGGCAGACGCGAAGGCTCAATACCAAGCACCACACCTACTTTCGCAAGGAGCTCAAGACTACTGATCATCGCCTCGGCAACATTAATCGCTCGCTTGCGTCCATGAAGGAGGAGATGAGCAGACTAAACAATACTCAGCTGATTGAACTCCACGAGAGAAATGCTCTGCTCAGGCTGAAGAACAAAAACCTCTCCTCTAAATTGGAAGACACAAAGGATGAGTTAGCAGAAGCAAAAGAAGAAATTGCCAGACTGAAAGCAGCTGTTAACTCAAAATGGGCTTCAAAATGGAAAGGACAAGCTTCCACTTAACTCAGCCGGTATACTTTTTGTTTATCTTTTTGTATAATCTTTTGACAAACCATTGTAATTAAACAACTTGTTTAATAAACAATGCCTATTTTTCAAATTTTCATGCTTTATTACAAACTGCCTATTCTGTGTGTGCAAGAAATTTAAACCACTGGTTTAAAGACATGTCCTATATAGCATTTTGTCTGCATGTCTTTAAATTCAGTCTTATTACAAGTGTCCTATGCCTCATTTCACTATTTGTAAACACTTTGTAATTTTTGAATACACTGACCCCTCTGTAAGTCCATCTAGGGCATGCTTATTTAATATATCAATCTTACAAGCATGTTATTACTAGAATTGGACATGGTCAGCTGATATTGTATTCATAAGGTCATGAACTCAAGCAAATAGGAGGAGATTGTTGTATTTAGTATAGATTTGCTTGAATCCATAACCTAAGTCTAAGTAAGGTGACTAATGGGCCTGCGTGTCTGTTAGAGTGGCAACTTGTACTTAGACATAGCTCGAATAGTCTAGGGTTACTTATTGTAAAATGTCTTGAAGAAGATAGCCTATAGGACATCGGACGTCTTCTGAGTTATTAGCCGAAGTGTCCATCAGCAGAGTTCCTTGAGATATCGGACAAGCTCGTCTCAGCAAATCTTCATCAGCCAAGTTGAAGACCCCAAGAACGTCCGATAGAGAACTGCCGAAGACATGTCCTGATTTGAAGCTTTCATTGACTTCGATACAACGTTAACCTGCAAATCACATTCAATGAAGGTTTCCATTCTAGGCATACACTCAGAAAAGGACATTCTGTCTGCAAATGCAGTCCACCTATTTTTGGCAAAGTGTCGAGAGACAGTATCCGCAGACCGCTATCGAGATCAACAACCAGATTAGAGCATTGAATGTTCTTAAATTCAATTGTGAAGATCTCCAACGGCTCCAAGGTACCTCCTGCATATAAAAGGAGACTTCATTGCAGCATTCAACACTCTTCAACAACTTTCAACAACCACAACTCTGAATCTTCATCTTCTTCAAGTGCATTAAAAGCTTAAACGTCCTATCTGTAAATTCTTTGAAGAGCTTCACACTTAGACGATCAGTCCATTAAAGCTCTTCATTGATTGCAACACCTAGCTTTTATAGCTCACGAGAATTGTATCTTATAGATATCAATTCTCCCACAAACACTGGTCAACAAAATTTTTGTACACAATCCATTAGAGATTTAGTTTGTAAAGCTTCTAGTGGAAAAACTTAGTACACGATTTTAAAATCCAAAGTTGACCACTTTGGTTGTGGACGTAGCACTTATTCATAAGTGTGAACCATATTAAATACCTTGTCTATTTCTGTGTGATTATGAATTGCTTGTGTTGTTTAAATTTCCAAATTTCCATACTTTTGAGAACTGCTGATCTTGTCCTGTGAAGATCAGCCATTCTCAACTTGTCGTATACTTCACAAGTCTTCCGCCTGCAAAACTTTCTAACTTTAAGTGAAGTAGATTTTTGAATCAATTTCAAAAATTGGACATAGGCTATTCAACCCCCCCTTCTAGCCTATATTGAGCACCCTAAGACCTAACAAATAGACAAATTAACTTCAATAAAATATATACCTGAACTTTTCAGGTGTACAAGGTACTCCTTGCAATTTCTCTTCCAGTGCCCCAATTTGCCGCAGTGATTGCATTTGTCATCGGTTTGAGTTTTGACATTTCTCTTGCCATTGTCCTTTGCCTTCTTATTAGGCTTGGAGGAACTCTTTCATTTCCACTTCCTCTTATTATTAGACTTTGCAGTCTTTGACCCAGAAGAGGATCTAACAAGAAGGACTGGTTTATCCTTTTTGATAATGGACTCAGCCATTGTCAACTTATTCACCAACTCAGGGAGACTAGTTTTCATAGAGTGCATGTTAAAGTTAACAACAAACGAGTCAAATGAGGGAGGCAGCGATTGCAACATAAGGTCCACATGTAGCCTATTTGATGAAGCACGCGGACTACCTAGGTTGTGGCGGGTCATGGTGTGAGAGGGAAGTGGGTGAAAAGGACTGGATGGAGCGGATCGGATCTGGAGCCCCAATGCAGGAACGCGTGGGTCAACTGGGCAAGAGGGCTACATGGCAGCGCCTGGGCGTGACACTGCATTAATGAAGATTTTTTGTTAATTGCTCCTGTGCCCTTGGACTTTCAGATGAGGCTGCCAACGTCCCTTTCCTCCCAGGCTCCTCAGATTAGTCCTCCGTTAGCTCCCGTGAGCTCATTTTGCCTTGGAATGCTTGACGAACTTTGACAGAATGATTCAAGGTTCAAATTTAAAGCCTAAAATTGCCTCGAACTTTGTGCTAAACTTCGTGAATACTCGTTAATATCTTAAAAATCTACATTAAAGCACAAATACACAAATAATAATATTTTTAAACATAATTAACTCAAAAATTGAACAAAATAAGAGGAAATTCCTAGGAAAATTCATGAAAATCTTGAGCTCATCACCATCCCTTGTTTTCATCATCAACAAAATGTCAAAAATAATACACAGTAATTTGAAAAGGTGAAGTCATTTCTGCAATGCAATTAAATTGAAAAATTATAAACCAAACTGTAAATAAGATTGCCGTTTCATATATATCACAAAAAAATAATAAAGAGTCAATAGTCGTCTAAACGACTAGGCATTTGCACTGGAAGTCATTTGAACGACCCTGATTTACACTTCACTAGTTGTTTAAACGACGAGCAATTTTGAATGATCGTTAATTTGGTTAAGACAATTAAGGTCGTTTAAACGACCATTTATGGTCAATTGAGGTCTTTTAAACAATGATAGAAGGAGCAATTTTGAAATGTCATTAAGTTTGTTAAGGTAATTTAGGTCGTTTAAACGACCAGTTATAGTCAATTAAGGTTGTTTAAACGACGATTGAAGCTAATTAAGGTCATTTAAACGATCCGTTAAAGGTCGTTTCAACGACTCGTTAAAGGTCGTTAAAACTTAATAATCTTTAAATAGTTTCAAATATGTGACCATCATCGAATTTTTCAATATAATTTGTAGTAATATGAGGTGAAATGAATATAATAATATAGGGCGAGCCAAAAGACGAAATTGAATAAAAAAAAAAAATTACACGCACAGAGGAAGAAGATTAATCGTAAATGAGGGATTGCAATTTTAGGGATTAGAATTTTGGAGAAAGGAATACGTTGAATTGTTGAAGAGTCATTTAGACGTTTACAATTGAGGTATCGTGAAGTGTTGAAGAAAAAAAGAAAAAAAGGAGAGGATATTATAGACGTTTCAAATACTAAAAGAGGCTATATACCGCAAGAAGAAAAGGAAACCCGGTAGGTGCCTGGTTCTGGTTTTTGGGTAAGAAGAGAACTTGAGCAGGAGATGGCGTGGAAGGTGAAGAACGGATGGTACGAAGGCATTAGTGGGGTTGATGAAATAACAAAGGAGAGGGTGGGGGCTGCTTTGAGCAAGATCGACTGGGATAAGATGTCCTCTCATTTTCAATCCGAAAAGTCTCGCCTGGCTTTCGACAATCTCTGCCTTCACATTCGCTCAAATTTCTATGACGCCAACAGCTTTTCACTTCGGGTGGGTCTCTCTCTCTCTCTCTATATATATGTGTGTGTGTGTGTGTGTGTGTGTGTGAGTGTGCATTTGTGACATTAATTAGGGCTTGGTAAAGCAGTACCTAGAGCTTTAGATTTTGGGTTCTTTTCTTGTTGATGTTGTTGTTGTTCTCTATAACTCGCCTGGTTAAATTTGATTAGGTTTCAAATGACTTTAGCTCCGCAATTTTACAGATATCAATTGAACTGCTTTCTTTTCAACAATATATAGTATTAGTTAGGGCTTGGTAAAGAAGTATCTTGGACATTGACATTGTATAGGACTTTTCCACAATATTTATGGGATGTGTTTACTTAAAATTGAGTCCTGGGATTTTTTAGAGTTTTCACTTTTATCTAACATAGGTTTTAAATTATACTAAAGGCACCAAGAAGAGGTCGCGGGCAATAAAAAAATCTTGTTACCAATAGGACTTTGTTTGATCATGCTTTTGGGTAACTTGACTCTTATGCCACAAGAGAAGAACAAGCATGCAACAAAGGTTGGACTGTGCCAAGATTATCAGGAAGATGTCCTACGGCATGCTTTTAATCCCTAGTAAGCACTCCCTCTGCTGCACTTGGAAAGCTCTTGTTAATACATCTACCTTTCACGGAAAACCATAATACGCGATCGTTACAAAATCCTATTTTATGTGTACGGAGTAAGTTAGAACACTCGATAACTTTTATAAGTTTTAGTCTTAAATAGCAACTCTATGCAATAATTTTAAGCGAGGTGGAAGGACTAGTATTTTTGGGAGGCTTATATTTAGTAATTAGTAGGATAATTCCGTGAGGCCTAACATCTTAAGTGTTTAGGATCATGTGGTTTATGTTTCCTCCCTTTGAGGTAAAGCTTTTAGCGCTTTTCATGGGATAACCATGTTGGATCTGGCAGGGTTTGCAGTTTGTTGAACTTTAGGTTCTAGGTTAGAGTTAAGACTTTATTTCTTGATTCTTCTTATCTCTGTAAATGTCTTAGTTGATACTTGATATATTCCACTGCCTTTTGTTCATGTACTATTTTTTCAAACTATTTGTTTTTGCCTCTAGAGGTCTTACGCATAGGAGATCCTCTTTCTCCTATTATTCACTTTGGTTAAGGGTTCTCTGGCGGATTGAAAGGATTTATGATGATTACTAGCGCTATTGAGGTTGGTTTGGTTAAGGGTTCTCTGGCGGATTGAAAGGAGATAAGGCTTTCTCATCTTAGTTTGCAGATGATACTATTATGTTTGTCTAATAGCGCTATTAATTTCCGTAATGTATTGACTTTTCTTCAAGTTTTTGACCTAACCATAGTTATTAAAGGCATTGTCTCATGCAAGAGGCGTGGTCACGCGAGGGTCTGGTGCCACTTGAACGTTAGGCTAGGTGATGTTAAAAAGATGAGGCGAGGTGATGTTGAAAAAATGAGCCAAGACGATCGCCTCACTTGCCTATTTGAGAGGCAAAAGGGGAAAGGCATAAAAAGGCAGGGAAAGGAGAGCAACTAACCTTTCCAGCCCAGATGTGAAGGACTTTGATCTAGATTTGATTGATTTTACTAGGCTGTCGATTGTCCATATTTTCTCTTAATAAGTAAGAAGAATTTATAAACATAGTGTCAAAACAGGTGATGCGTCCTATGTACACACGAAGTATACTAATAACGCCACCACTAACAACCAGTAGTATTAGTAGTAATACTGTCAACAAACTCTACAAAAGGATTAACTTTCGTGAATGTGCGCATCAAAAGAACAATGTCTCCTTTAACCCATTTACACTTATCTCTATATTCACAAAAGCTGTGCATTTCCTTTCCCTCCGTACAGTTGGACTGCAGGGAAGCAACATCCCAAAAGTTATTCCTCCTTTGACGCTTGTACATGGACCAACTGAGGAGAAGCTCCTTGTGTGAGCTTGGCATAACCCATATCTGCCGGAACAAATTGAGAATGAAGTCCCAGATCTCCCTTGCTACTAGGAAACCCTCCTCTTTGCCCCTTCCCACAAAACTCTGTCTTCTCTATTACCATGCACCTTCAGAGCGTACAACTGTGCAATAAAACGACGAAGAGGGTCTAGCTCCAAATCTTGAGGGTTCCTTCTAAAGGAAGGATTCCATGTAACAACAACGCCATGTGCGGGTGGAGTTAACAAATTCCTCCTTATTTAGTCCAATATTAAACAAAGAAGGAAAAGCTCTCCGCAACTCCATATCCCCGTACGACTTACTAAGGCTCCGTCTCCTATTTCAAAAGAAATGAACAGCTTAAACGGGTCCTACACTTTTCTAATCCCTTTCCACATGCTAATCCCATAAGTGGAGTGGACCTCACTAGGGGCCACAACCTTCCCCATACTTCCCCACCACCATTCTCCTCTAGAGAGCCTCTTTCTCAACCATGAATCTCAAAAGCCATTTCCCTATTTAAGCAGAATTGAAAACCCTAAGCTTTTTGATCCCTAACCCACCTCCTCTTAAGTCTGAGGCTTGGAGCACACCATCTCCCACTTGATAAGATGGAACTTCTACTTCTCCGATTGCCCTTTCCATAAGAAATCCCTTTCTAATTTGTCTAACCTCTTTGCCACAAAAGAAGGGAGGGCGAACACCATCATGACGTACGTAGGCAAGCTATAAAGGGTACTTTTAATAAGAGTAATTGTCTTCCAGATTTAGAGAATTGAAAGAAACCCCCTCCAGCTTAGGATGCCCAATACTATTTTCCGTATAGAGACATTTATAAATACCTTTATCCCCTCTTTAATTTCGGCTGTCTTCTAGAAGAGCTCCATTCATCCTAGTAGTATGGATCTGATTTGCCAGCTTATAAGCATTTGTCATTCAATGTAAGAACATACTATTTTTGTCCCTCTTTTTCAACCACTAAACTTGGGTTTTTGTGGTTCTCACTAATAACCAGCCTTTAGATCTCTGGGTTTTATGATGCTCGACACAAAGTCCTCTAAATTCAAGTCTCCCACCCCTTCTTTCTCATCCAAGATTCTGACTTCTTCTTGGGAATTATCCAACCTTGAATTTGTGTTCCTCTTTTAGCATCTTCAAGTTCTTCGTAAAGCCAAAACAAGGATCTCCTTCCACCTCATAGAATCGCCACTTCTCCGTAATCCACTCCACAAAACCTGGCTTTTCAAGCCACATATTCTCAAACCGAAACGGAGATTTTTCATTTCACAATCCTCTACAATCAAGGCGTAGGGGTACGGGATCAGAGACCACCCTTAAAAGACAAGATTGAGAAGACCCATTAAAACACTCTTCCCAATTCATCAAGCATTGCCTCTCGACCAAATCAGATCCACCAACTCCAATTCATGATAAAATTGTTAATATCCACCATAGCCTGTGAAAAAGCCCTACACCCAGTTTGTTCGTGAGGAACCGTATGACGTTGAAACTTCCATCTCTAGGAAACTGACTTTAGATCGTCCCATAACCCCTAGCGAGAAGCATCCGCACAAGGCCCATATACCCCAGAAAAGACCCGCCTCGTATCGTTATCCATCACCTCGAACAATGAGACAGTGAGACCTGAACGTTGTCCCAACCTATTCAAAACTCTGCCTTCCCATAACACTAGAATACCCCCAGTTGCCCCAACTGCATCTAAATGATCCCATTGAGTCTATCTGCCACCGCCCACACTATTACCACCCTTCTGTCTACCTTCTCCATTTCCGTTTCCTCAAGACAAATCACATGCAGCTTCCATCTCCTAAAAGCCGCTTGTATCACTTGTCTTTTAGACACATCATTAATATCCTTCATGTTTCAAGAAATAATTTGTATGTGCATATCTAAACTTGGTTTCTATTTCTCCTCTCCTGCACTTCCCGTCTATCTACTTGATCGAAATTCGAGCTTTTTTAACTCCCTATTACTTGTGCTTTCTATTGCTGTTACTGTTATCTCTTCCCACCGATTTTCGACCTTTCTCTATATCCATTAGCAAGTTCAAAATTTTTTCTTTGTACCTTGCGCACGACACCCCTAAACCCCTAACCCTCCTCACCCAAATCGAAAGGTCTTCCTTCTCCTCTTAGAAGAGTTATAACTCTGGTCCATGGAAATACTATGGTAGACCACTGCAAACGGCGAGCACACTGGAGCTTGTTCTGAAGCTACTTCTGGAAACTCTTTTTGGTCGAGAGAGCCTTTGAACTTGCGTTCTCCATCTCCTGCAATGCAAATTATCTGGTTGTTTGGATGCACGAGAAATTCTTGCCCTATCACAGTTTTGCGACCCAACACCGACCTCCTTCATCACATTCGCTACTTTTGATCGATCATACCTTACCTCATCGTGCCTATTCGTTTTGACCCCTCCCATCGGTTCACAAACTACATCGCAGCCTGGAGACCCGTAAAGCTCACCTTTACTCCGCAAACTTTGCAAACACTCTAGGAGTCTAGGCTCTTTCACTAGGGCTTCTATTGGCTGGCCCTCGCCTCCAAGACCACCAAATCTTCCTCCATGGGCTTCAGGAACTACTGCAAATGCAGTAGGGAAAGGTGCACTAATAGTACCCACTCCACCTTGTTGGACCACCTGGCTTGATGGAAAATTTATTTATCTCGCAAGTGCACGAATTAGTTGTAGCACAATTGTGCAAAGACAAGGGTCGAACCAAAAGGATAAGTGTTTTGATTTAGCAAAGACCCAACTACAAACTTGAATTAAACGATTTAATGAAAGAGAGATGATTTGGATTTGTTTTAACTACTAAATTAATAGTAAAACAATGAATTAAAGAAAAGTAACAAGTGCATTAATCTGGGAGAATTCAAGAATTGAGAAGGCCTAGGGATTGAGATTCACTTTGTATCTCAATCTTATGTCTATCTAAAGTCACAGTCTAATTCTAGGTTCGTTCTTCTAAGGCAAAGATTGAGACGATTGGATCACGAATTGCAATCTTTTAACTCCTAGATATTGTGTCTCCTTGATCCGTTAACACAACACTTAAGAATATATTAAGCACAAAAGAACAAATTAATCCTAATTTCAAAATCAACAATGATCATGAATCATTTGAATTCAATCTCACAAAGAATGGCAAATTATGAAAAACGAATATTGATTATTCACTATTTCATACTTCAAATAATCTTAACAGTTGCACTACAATGCGTATAAATAAACTATAAAATTCAATTAAGCATACTCTGTGGAGAACAAGAATTCATAGACTGCATATAACAATTAAACTAAGAAATAAAACCTTCGATACAAAATTACATCCAATCCCTAGAAGATGAGTTTAGCTCCTCATCAATGTCATTACAAAAATCTTTGAATCTTCAATTGAACTTGAATTGAGTAAAGAAACTAGAATTTTAAATGTAATAGAGACTCAAAATCATTCCCAGAAAAGATGTCCTCTTCTTCAAACATCGGATTTTCTTTATACCTTCTTCAAGACCTTGGAACGACTTCGCACAACATTGGAGCGATAGAAGAAATCCCCAACAGTCACAGCGCGCTAGGGCGCAGTAGGAGAGCGCATGAAAAGCTCGCGCCGGGGCGAGCTACGACAAATGGACTTTTTCACTTACTTCCTTGAAATTTTGGTCGTTTTCATTCTCACCCCCTCAAGCTTCCAAAACAGCTCCAAAATGCCCTGCTTTTGCATATTTGCTTCAAAGGCCCCTGAAATCTCACAAACACTAAAAACCAAATATTAAATAACAAAAACCTCAAGGATTTACGAAGATTAAGATCGAAAAGTATCAAATTAAATGAGTAAAATACTCATTCATCATGCCTGCCAGCCCCAAACCCACCCTTTCGTTTCTTCGTAAATGCGGAGACCCTTTAACACTTTTTGGGCCTCGAAAAGCCCACTTCTCATCCCATCATCAATCTTCCTAATATAGCCCAACTTATCCTTGTTATTTCCCATCCCTAGAATGGCGCTGTTTTCCTCGCCATTTTTTGGCAGCCCGTGTGCCATTACCAGAACGGTTACTGTGGCCATCGTCATCAATCATCTTACCGGTCCTCCCCAACGCGTGTTTGACGTGTGCGTGATGCGCACCCTTCTTCTCGCCCCCAAACTTAGACTTCACAATACACCATCACCCCCACCACCAAACCTCCTCCAAGGCCGACAGAGTTATTGTCTCCGCCTAGACAGGAACCACTAAAATTCTCCAGCCGACTCGGATACGATCCGAAGCTGGAATGTCCATCCCATATCGAACTGAAATTTTCTCCCATCTCAAATCCCTCCTAGACCACGACTCTTCATCGACACAAATAAACCCCCCACAAAAATCCCCAATTTCCTAAAACACCAGCCTTCCCTATAAATGCAAAGGCAACCCTAATGCCTTAACCCATTCTTCGCTCACTAGCCTTCCCCATAAATGCAGAGGCAACCCTAATGCCCTAACCCATTCTACACTGGATTTTTAGCCTTCACGATGGCAGCAACCCACAGGGTCCCATCGATCCAGCAACAAGGGGTTAAGATTTACCACCCAGTTTTCTCCCTTCAAAACTGTCAATCATCCATATTTACCCAATCTAAGGGCATAGCTGTCATTAGAGCTGTCAAAACGAATTCGCAGGGAGGGCTGACCAGCGATTCGCTATAACCCGCCATCACACTGGGCGGGCTGACCCGCAAAATTGGCGGATTAAGACTCAACCCAACCCTAATTTTTATATATGAGAAACCAATGGGGTCTTCTTCTCAGATGTCATCCCTGCCGTCAACTTCATATTTGGAGACACCCCACTCTATGCCTTCTCCAGGTACACTCTCCTCTCAATAACTCTCGTCGCATCATTTTTCCGCTCCCCTTTTTTAAGCCCTAATTTCTAATTTTTCTCAAGATCCGAGCTTGCAGTTGAACAAAACAAAGATTCTGATCATAACCCCAAACCCATATCTAGAAATTTGGGTATTCTCCAAAAGTTTGAAATAAATAAATTCCTCAATTGGAAGCCTTAAAGGAAGATACAGTGAGAAGGAGATAGGGTTGAGAATGAGAAGGGTGAGAACTTATTGATGAGTGAAGTTGAGTAAAGGAGTTGTCAATCTGAAGCTTCGGTGCGGGTAGTAGTAAAGAAGCAGCGGCAATTAGAGAGATAGAGAGAGAAAGATGAAAAAAAGTACCAAAAGTAAGAAAAATCACTACTCTTTTAGCTTCTTATTAGTTGAGAGGGCAGTAAAGATCTATGATGAAGTTCACTCATTTCTACTATATAAGTATGCCCCTTAGTCCTTAGATCTAAATATGCCTATCATGAATGGAAGGTTGAAAGAGGGGAGGAGTTTTCTTACGCAAAGGTGACAGGGAGTGCTACGGTCTGCGAATTGAGAGCTGAAATTGGGGATTTTATATATATATATATATATATATATATATATATATAAAATAAATTTAGCGGGCTAGCCCGCCTAAGCCCGTGACCCGCGCGGGCTCAGTTCATTAGACCAGCGCGGGCTCAGCCCGTTAGACCCGTCTCTAAACGGTCTTATATTTCATCAACCCAACCTGCCTATTTTAGATGGTGGGGCGGGCTGGCCTGCTGTCCTAGCCCATTTTGACAGCTGTAGCCGTCATCACCGCGACATGGGAACCTCGTCTGAAGCTTTGCGGTTGCCAGGAGTCGCCAAAACAGTGCTCACGCCCCCCATGCGCCGGAATTTTTTGCTGGACTGGCATTGACTTTGTTGCTCGTGTCTATACAACTTATTCCCTTGGTTGATTTTCAGATTGGGGGAGTTTGAAGTTGATTTTGGTGTTGTATGTAGGGTTTTCACTTAGTCCAATAGGTTTGAGTTTCTTGTTCAAGTAAATTGGGACTTTTGAAGAAGATATGAATGGTTTGGGGCTGAAAATTGAATCTTTTACTGTTATTGAAGTGAGTTGAAGCTCGTTCGTACTCATTTGCTCAAGTTTCTTGTTCAAGTAATTTGATATTACATCGTTTGGCAGGAATGGAGGTTAGGAGTACCATGGGAGTCATGTCTTTATTTTTCTTCTTCTTCTTCTTCTTCCATTTTTTCCTTCTGTTACTTCTTTGACTCTCCATTAGTTCAGCTTTGATTCTTTGATTTTTATTTAAATTCGATTTTATGGAATCGTTTCGAAATGTGGCTGCCATTTCTTCCTCTCGAGGGGTCTACTGAAGTGGTGGCTAGAGACTCTGTCCTCTTCATGAAGGTAAATAAGCTGCCTGGAGTTCTTGAAATGCCGTCTCCGTGGTCTATTTTGATAGACTGGTTGGAACCGATTGGGATATTGCTAGGTGGGCTTCGCAAGCATGGGGGATTGCGATGAGTGTGGGGATCGGCTGCTGGATTCGAAATTGTTGCTTCATCCTGTTGTCTCCATCTCAAGCGGAAAGGTTGTTTCAAAAAGGTTACAAGGTTAAGGATGGAGTATGTACCCAGAATTTTATATTTTTAGGCTCCATTTGTTTCAAGGAAAATAACTTCCGGAAAATGATTTCGGAAAAAATGAAAAGGCGTTTGGTAAATCTTTTGAAAATATGCCGAAATATATTTTCGGGTGTTTGGCAAATACATGAAAAATGTCACGGGAAACATGTGAATACATACAAAAAGTGTTTGACTTTAAGTAATTTTCCTTTAGTAACCCCCAATTTATCACTAGTGGTGTTAAATCAATAGGGTCCATCTACTTTTCAATCTCACTAATAAAAATGACATAATTGATTTGAAAAAACGTTTCAAAAAAGAAAAGGGACAATTGTTTTTGGCTGTCCCAAAATGAAATAGTGGACACTTTATTTTAGGATTGATTAGTATTTATTAAAAATTAGAAATAGTGTGCACAAGAACAATAAAAAACTCGATTTATATTTTTCAAAAATTTATTTGTTGAGTATAATAGTGTATGTCGATAAATGTGTGTGTGTGAGATCA
The DNA here is from genome assembly GCA_016624345.1 of Platycodon grandiflorus. Classification (NCBI taxonomy): domain Eukaryota; kingdom Viridiplantae; phylum Streptophyta; class Magnoliopsida; order Asterales; family Campanulaceae; genus Platycodon; species Platycodon grandiflorus. Next base: position 12,688,747 of record CM028367.1, on the reverse strand, counting down.
TGATTTTATTAATATCAAATGGGCATACTCTAATATTATTCATTTGGGATAATTGGGTGGTTTTGGATGAAAGAACGGCAGGGGGTTTGTAGAGAGAGGGGGATACTGTCTATATGAAGCCTTTATCGTATCATGATTTTATTCCTTGAATTGTTCATCCTGAAATTTATATGTTGTTCATATGTATTTTGATAATAGTGAAATATATATATATATATATATATATATATATATATATATATATATGGCCAAAATATGATTAACACCCTAAAATATCCACCAAATCCCACTTTACGCCCAATGTAAAATTTCTCCCATTTTCATACACTTTTACGATTTGTCTCACTTTCCCGTTTGTTGTGACGGGTGTTAGAAATAGTAACGGAAATTGACATGTGCTTGTCACGTGAGGCTATTTTGGTCATTTGGATCCGGGTGCAAAGTGAGATTTGGTGCAACCCATTTGATTTGAGCCGTAATTTTCTGGGTTTCCTCTCTCTCTCTCTCTCTCTCTCCCCCACAGTATCATCAACAACAATCAAGTCCTTCCACTGAAATACGAGTTTGTACGTTTCTAAAGTAATAGCTCAGCCTGGAGAGCATGAAGTTTCGTAGGGCTTCTTAAATGACAATTTTGAAAGATAGTGAATTTGTTTGCCATTTTCTTTTCCTTTTTCAAGGAGAGCATGAAGTTTATACAAAACTGGGTTCCTCAAATGACAATTTTGAAAGATAAAGAATTAGTTTGCCATTTTCGTAAGTTTGAAGGAACTATTTGCAGAGAAAATTGACAAATGCACCAACTGCAAGCAAGGAAGAGAGAGGAATACCCTTTCGCTAATACGAAGAAGCCAGAACCACACATTCCATCAAACAGTTAAGCCCCAAAGAGCCCACTAAAATAAAGCCAATCCGAGATTGTGAATCACAAAGAACCCACTAACAGATGGCACCGGAAACTGGGTCTTGATGGCCAGGGTCTTAGGCTCAGAAAATGTAAACCAAATGGTAGAGACCGGCCAATATACACCAGCAAGTACAGTTCCTACTACCGGCCTGACATTCATCAAACAGCTTGTGCGCAAGAACCACACATTCCATCAAACAGTTGAGGCCCAAAGAATGATGGAGAAGATGGAGGGAGGGAAACACTAGAACCAGCCGGCATGGTTGAGTGCACTGGCCAATTTGTACTGATGAAGAGATGACTCCTCTTTCAATTTGATTCTGTTTGATCCGCGTACGAGTTTATGGATTCATTCCATTGGTGACAAACTGTTTTGGGTATGAATATGAGGTTGTAAAAGTAATTTGTAAAATGCATTAAAACACAGGGCCATAAAAAGACCCAGTTTCTCTGGGTAGTTTACAGATTCATTCCACTTTGGGGTTTTCATTAGTGGAAGGATTTGATTGTTGTTGAAGATACTGTGGGAGAGTTGGAGAGAGAGAGAAACAGAGAGAGGAAACCCAGAATATTAGGGTTCAAATCAAATGGGTTGCACCAAATATCACTTTGCACCCTGATCCAAATGACCAAAATAACCCTCATGTGATATACACATGCCAATTTCTGTTACTATTTCTAAAGTCTGTCACAGGAAGGGGTTAAAGTGGGACAAATTGTAATAGTGTATACTATTTCTAAAGTCCGTCACGGAAAGGGGTCAAAGTGGGACAAATTGTAATATTGTGTATGAAAATGGGACAAACTTTTCATTGGGGTGGGGGAAGCGGGATTTGGTGGAAACTTTAGGGTGCTATCATATTTGGGCCTACATATATTTATTCTCTTGTCAAGTAAGTGATTTTGTCCTAATTTTGGTTTTTCAGTTGGATGGATTTTCGTCTCACTACTATAAACTGTATCATGAAACGGCAGCTAGGCAAGCACTTCCCCAGTTGGTCAAGCGAAAGCTGCGTCCTATAAAAAAAGTTTTCAAGAGAAATGGCGTAATCGTATTTCCTGGGTTGATGTTGTATCTCACTGGAATATATGCCTGGAAGAAAGCAGCGGATCTGAAGAGAGAGCTGCCATAAAGTTGCTAGGTTATTGGTGAAGAATGTTCACGTATGCTCTTTTGGGTTTGATGGAACTGGTTGGTCTCTTCTTTATTATGATTTATGATGCAGCTGGACAAATCCTCCATCTAGCTAAGAATACTCTTGTGATGGAAGCAGACAGTATAATCCTGTATGATTGTCTACTAATATAAAACTTGAGTTGCATAAGATAACAATAATCTGCTGTATAAAGACAATCATTATGATATGTAAGTGTGTTTTAGACTGGTAACAGAGTGTAAGATGTTCACTTCCTACCAATCCTTTCTATGGATACTATTCAAGTAGTTTACGCGATCTGTCTAACCATGGGAAGGAAACGTACAAGCTTTTAATGCTGCAATGTATTAAGCCGGATCATCAGTTTTTACTCTTTCCATTGTGCTTGTTTTTCGATCTCTGTGTTTGTATACTCACCAAACCAATCTAGGTAATGGTTGACGAGGGTAAGGGGCTGATATTGGTAGGTTTCAATTGAATTCCCGTCTTATGTTGGAATTTGGGAGGTAGGTCCATTCGAAGTCCTCCCTTGTTGTTTGCTTTCAATTTTTATTGTGAATGGTGTTTTTTTGTTATTCATATTTAAACCGAGCTGTTTATAGACGGCTTGTGTTCTGCCCGTTGAAGGATCAGCTTGCGCTTGTTTGGCTAGAAACGAACTAAATTTGAGCATAAATTATAAGCTGAGTTTGAACATCAGTAGTAACTAGTAAGCTCATTAGCAAGCTTGGAAGGCTTAGCTCTGTTTACACCATTTCCTGACCATGGTTGAAGGTGCAAATTTATGAGAATTTATTCGTGATATGAAATTACTGTAGACTCCCATCGACATAGTTGTACATTTAGTCAATTGAAGAGCTGATTGTCAAACGAGATGCAAATATGTTTGTCAAAGCCATCATTAGGCAATTTTGTGTAGGATGATAGAAATAGGGTTCTTGTTGTGGATAGTGTTCTATTGCTAAGTTATCAAGAAGTACGTGAGCAAGTGCATTTGAAAATCAACAACAATTTCTAAAAAAAAATCTTTCCAATTATTTTGCTCGCTACTTCAATGATAATTGCATGGATGTGGTCGATAAAAGTGCATGATGTTGGACTACAATTCTTTCGAATCTTTCAAGGTAAGTAGCTACTTAGTTGGATGATTATTGCAAGAATGTGGTTAAAGTGGTTATTGCTCGTGGTGAACATGGGTAAAACATTTCCTAAGAAGTTATTTCTATAAAAAGAAAGTGACTTATTTACCGAAGGACTTCATTGTAATACAACAATAACTTCTTTTCTTGTCTTTCCAATTTGTTAGGAGTAGCATATTACTTGTAAGTTTAATTATGGGTAAATTATAGACCGGTTCATTTTTAAATATTTGTAATTGCTCCAGTTCATTCATTTTTTTTTAAAATCGGAAAAAGGCATTTTTAGGGCGAAAAGACGATTATGCCATTAATGAAAGAAAAACACGCGCGCATTGGTAACTTAAGGCATCGCGATGAGTAATCCAAGGCATCGCGTGGATTAATCATCGTGATGAGCAATCAAGGCATCGCGATGAGCAACAAAGGCATCGCAATGAGTAACCAAGACATCGCAATGAGCAACAAAAGCATCGCGATGAGTACCCAAGACATCGTGATGAGTACCCAAGGCATCGCGATGAGCAACCATGACATCGCAATGAGTAATCCAAGGCATCGCGATGAGTAATCCAAGGCATCGTGTGGGTTAATCATCGTGATGAGCAACTAAGGCATCGCGTGGGTTAATCATCGTGATGAGCAACCAAGGCATCGCGATGAGTAATCCAAGGCATCGTGTGGGTTAATCATCGTGATGAGCAACTAAGGCATCGCGTGGGTTAATCATCGTGATGAGCAACCAAGGCATCGCGATGAGCAACAAAATCAGTCTAAGAACACCTCCCTCTGTTTTCGGACAGCACACTGTCAAGCTCGATTTTGATCTCGAAAATAGTATTTTATTGTAAAAAATTGTGCACAAATGTAGTATTAAGTTAGGATAATAATATGAGATTGATTTTAAACAAATTCGAAGCTTAAAACATAGATTAAAGTGGCCAAAACAGCCCAAGAACAAATTAAAACGGAATGAACTCAAAAAATTCAAATTTGATCAAATTGTGATCAAATTCGTGTTCTATGCATGAAAATTGATACCCAAACATGAGAAAAGTTTATATTAACAACATGAAATCATTTATACATCAATTCGAACCTCAAATCTGAAGCAACGATGTTGTTGAGGATATTTTAGAAAGAAAATTCTCAAAATGCCTTTTAGCGGTTTAAAAAAAAAAGTGGACTGGAGAGAAAAAAAGTTTCAAAAAGTGAACCGGCCAGCAATTTCCTGTTTAATTATCTTTTTTTTTTTTCTTTTCAAAGTTATATTTATCACTTAGCAAAATTTAGATAGATATAGTCTAGATTAATTGGCTTGTGGCCGAGTGTTATTGTAGGCCGTCCCTAGGGCTTATAGGAAACAAGCCGCCTCATGAGAAAGATTACCTGTTCAACTAGTATAGCACGTGACGCATGAGTAGGACCCAGGAGGAGATGGTTATGCTATATCGAAGAAGAATAACAAAAAGATGAACTCTTTTGCCGTGTGTTGAGGCTCCTTGATAAAGAACAAAAAACTTGTTTCAAAAATAAGTCTCACTTAACAAGTCAAATTACTTAAATTACACTTTCATTTGTTTGTATCTCTTTCAAATTGCACTTTAGCTCTAACCATAATTACACCATTTTCTTGTTACGTGTACAAAGCTCCTCATTGCAAAAAATGAATCAATTTATAACTACTCCCTCCATCTCAAAAGAATCACATTTGCAAAGTCAAACTTTGCAATCCTCGGTCCCAAAATTTGTCAACTTTTTATTTATCACAAAATTAGAGAAGTTAACTATCAGACAATTTACTACTCCGTTCTACTCAAAGAGTCTACATTTAAAAAATCTAATTATTAAGGAATATATAGGTACCATTGAAGTTGATCATAATTACAAAAATGCTTAAGCATATTCAACATGTTTATATCATATTTGAAGGATAGAGTTGAAAAGTTTATAAAGAGTGAAAGCATAATTTTAGAAAGTGAACTCTTAAAATGAAACATCCTAAAATAATATAGTGAACTCTTTGTCTAAAACGAAGAGAGTAACACACACACACACACACACACACACACACACACACACATATATATATATATATATATATATATATATATCGTCATTGTCCTCATTATAACATTGCACGTGGATCTAATATTAGAAATGGATAAGAGGACAACAATTTTTAAAAAAAGACATAACTTTAGGAGGGAAGAAGAATTATCACAAGGAAGTTGACTGTCAAATAATTTGACTAGAACATATACATAGATGCCCTCAAAGTCCACGTTATAATATTGCAAGCATAGGTGCTAAATCACACTCCCCAAAAATGCTAAATCACACCCCCCTCCCTTGAAAAAAGACTCTTTTGCCCCTAATTCAATTTTTAAAAAAAAGAAAAAAGAAGACTCCCAACAGTCCCCAAAAGTGCTAAATCACACCCCCCTCCCTTGAGAAAAGACTCTTTTGCCCCTAATTCAATTAAAAAAAAAACAAAAGACTCCCAACAGTGGGCGGTCCTAATGAAGAAGACTCCCAAGAGTGGGCGGTCCTCTTGGAGGAAGACTCCCAACAGTGAGCGGTCCTCATGAAGTTCCGTTAAAAAGTTAACAATTTCGTTAACTTTTTAACGGAAATGTTAACTTTAATATCCTAAAGTTAACATTTCCGTTAAAAGTTAACAAAATTGTTAACTTTTTAACGGAATCCATGAGGACCGCCCACTGTTGGGAGTCTTCCTCCAAGAAGACCGCCCACTGTTGGGAGTCTTGCCATTTTTTCTTTTTCAAAATTTTTTTTAATTAAAAACATGGGCAAAATAGTAAATTTGCCAAGGGGGGTGTCATTTAGCATTTTTGGGGGGTGTGTTTTAGCACCACTCTATTGCAAGTTCATGTTAACACATAATAGTTAGCTACAGTGGATCTAATAAATTTTTAGAAAAATAAACACTTATTTTGGAGCAAGAAACTTTTGAAGAAAGATGCTCATGGACGGATAAATAGTATACTTTATGCACTTTCTCTAATTTACAGGAAAATTATATAATAGTCGGAAAACAAAATTAACTAAAAGTAAAAATTATGGAGGTTTGTAGTTAAAATTTTAAGAATGCAACCCCTTCTTTGGACAAAATAAACTGGAGTCTTTTTATGGGATGACAAAAATAATATATTTAGCTATTTAGATACAAAAAACTAGAGTCAAATCAGGGACTTTACTATCTGCGGAGCTCGAATGGTACATCTTATAAAAAAAGATAATGTACTCCACCAAAATTATTGTCTTATTTGATCTGACACACGAATTAAGAAAAAAATAATTAAATTGATTATTGATATGAGTATAAGGTGTAGTTTTTTTTTAATGTCCACGTGCATGTGATCCATAATTAAAATATGAATAAAAAATAAGAGTAAAATGGTAAAAGTATGATCTTAAAAAATTTTTTTTTAAACAAAATATCAAACAATCAAAAGTTGATCACGTTATCATCGAAACGTTGGTCTAGTCACGTTATCAAAGAAAAGATTTGACAGTGCCAAACTATATCTTGGGTTGCGAGGTACAAGAGGGTCTATTTTCTTTTAAAAGAGACTGTATATCCACGACCGAAGAAAAAAAAATACTAATAAAGAAAGAAAGGTACTGGGGTGTTAAATCCCCAATCATGCAATCTTAGTAATAATGGATATTGGTTGACAAATTGAATTACCTTATTGTTCAGTATTGCATATCTATTATAAAAATGAGAATATTCTTGGATTAAAAATCTCAAGATTCTATCTTCAATGCGGAAACAGATCGATCAAAATTAATAGTACCAAATATTTGAGAAAAAAGAATGGCAAGAAAATAATATATAACGGGAACAAATCAAACAAAAGGGAACAAGGGAAATTTAGTAAGGTGGTAATTGAGTTTAAATTTACGAGACGTAATTGAAGATACCAAAAATTACACGTGCTAGTGGTGTGGGGCCTACACCAAAGACGGACTGATCTAAGGCCCGAGACTATGTTCCCGTCTACTCGAGCTCTGTATTGAGCACAGAAGCTCGCGCCAGCTTTCCCACTGACATTACATGCTCCAGCCCGCAGAGCGACACACCGAGTTGATGGGCTCAAGCCTGAGGATCCCAATCCTCGGGAACACGGTCAAGTCAACTTTTACAACCGCATTTAATGTCAATCTGTTCCAACGTCATTCCGGGGACCACTAACAAGCTTCTCATTGGTCCGCAACAACCTACTCCCTAGTTAGAGGTACGGCCGAGAAGATCTGCACAGCTCCCAAGGGAGACAAATCTTCTCCATCAATGCTCATCACATTTCTTTAAATGCTCATCAATGGCTTTAACGACACCCATAAATGGACATTTCCTCGCCAATCCCGAGCTAACATGTGGCAACCCCACTTGTACCCAACTAACATTCCTTCAGTATAAATATGAGGTGATAGTCTTCATTTAAGAAAGAGCTGCATTTTTTTTTTTCAAGGAAACATGGACGGCACCTTGCAAAATTTTATTAAAATAAGAAAGATACAAACTTGAGGGGGACAACCAGCCTTGCCCTTATAAATGGGAGGACGGATGAGCCAAACCTCGAAAATGGAAAGACAACAATGAGTAGTAAAACTATGAGATTCTAACATAACGAGTTCCCGTGGAGTCAAGAAGAACAGATCCCCTGATGGAACGAGGAAGAGCCTGAATAGAAGTGAATAATGAGTTACTCCGGATGTTACACGCAAGGTTAGCAAGACCATCAGCTACCTTGTTGGCTTCGCGAAAGCAATGACGAAAAACATAACCATTGTCTCTTTGCATACGGAAGATGTCTCGATAAATAGAAGTGCATTGCCAAGCTGGAATATGCTCCTTAGTAAACCAATCATAGATAACTTTTGAATCAATCTCAATAATGGATCCAGAATGACTATGATCATATAACCATTGAACACCTTGATGGAGCGCCCAAAGATCAGCTAAGTTGTTGGTGCAATCTCCATAAAAAGTAGCATAAGCATAAACAACATCTGCCTTAAAATCACGAATAACACCACCCCCTCCACCAGGCCCAGGGTTCCCTTTACAAGCACCATCAGAATTTAATTCGAGAAAGCCTTCAGGAGGTTTTACCCAAAGAACTGAATGAACCGTGAGCTGCCTCCTAGGACCTGAGTAAGAATAATTGCCCTGAGAAGAACAAGAGAATTGGAAATTGGTAGCCACCAGAATATTATGCAGATCACCTTTAATTGAAGCAATAACCTGTGAAAACGTACGGATATTGCTTTCGAACACTGCAAGATTACGATGCTTCCAAAGATGCCAGAGAATCAAGGACGGGAGAAGACCCATCACTGAAGATTTAGAGCTCATCCACCAAGCAAAACATCGCTGAGGAATGGAAGTTTGACCTAAAGGAATCCCGTAAAATGTATGGAAATAACCCCAAACCTTAACAGCCACCATACTGGAAATAAAGACATGATCAAAGGTTTCTATAGCACTGACTTCGTAGCAGGCACACTTGGAAACAATATGGAAACCTTTGCTCCAAAGGCCCTCATCAATCGGTAACTTGAGCAGAAAGAGACGCCATATGAAGACAAAATTGTCGAGGAAGCAAGTTAGACCATATGAATTTATATGACAGCATAGTAGTATGAGATCTCTTAACCAATGTCTTAGCCGAAGAAATAGTGAATCGGCTAGAAGAGTTGAGCATCCAGCAAGGATTGTCCGGGAGGCTGGAAATGGTGATATACTGCCTCGAAATAGCTTGGATAATGGGTGGGGGAAGAGAATCAGGAGCTACTTGAGAGGTGGACTGATTAAAGACATCTCGGACCTCACTAAAATGACTATCCCTAGGACGAGTAAGAGAATATCCCTCTAGCCACTTATCATGTCAGATAGAGCAATAACCATTGCCAATAACCCAAAATATACGAGGTTCTGCTATGCTGCGAATGCGGAGAAGACGGAGCCAAATATGAGAACCCTTAGCTTGGCACTGAACTGGATGATCTTTTGAGCAATAACGAGCATGCAAAAAGGATGCCCAAAGACTTTTTTGAGTCCTAAATCGCCACCACAAATTAATACTATAGGCATGGATTAGATCCGAAATGGGTTGAAAACCAATTCCCCCTTCGCAAGTGGGACGGCAGCATTGACTCCAGGATACCCAGTGAGACTTGTTTTTTCCCTCAATATGCCCCCAAAAGAAGTTAGAGAGAAGCCTCTCAATGGATTTGATCACAGCCTTAGGAGGATCAAGGGCTGCTAATTGATATGCCGTGACAGATTGCAACACATGATTAATAAGATAATGCGCCCTGCAGAATTCAAGAAGTTACCCTTCCAATTCTCAATTTTCCGTTGAAGTTTAAGGAGAAGAACATCAAAAAGCTGTCTGCGCTTCCGCCCAAAATATAACGGACACCCCAGATACGTGATTGGAAGTTGGCCAGCTTGATAACCAAGAATGGAAACAATCGACTGAAGCATGTCAACAGGCAAATTAGGAGCTGTATAGATTGAGCTTTTGGAATGATTGATAAGCTGCCCTGAAGAAGACTAGCAAGCAGATGTTTATGCTTAAGAAGAGAGGCCCTGCTACCATTGCAAAACACAATAATGTCATCAACGAAAGCAAGATGGGAGACAATCGTACAACCACTAATTGTTGAATAAGCAACCCCAGAAGAAGAGATATGTAAATTATTAAGATTCCTGCTTAACACTTCCGTGGAAATGATGAAAAGACTAGGAGAGAGCGGGTCGCCCTGACGAAGGCCACGAGAAGACGAAAAATATCCCACAGGCTCCCCATTAATTAGAACTGAAAACCAATTTTCAGAAACCAATCTCCAAATCAAATCTATAAATCCCTCACAAAAGCCAAATTTCCTCAACACTTGGGTCAAAAAAATCCATGAAATACGATCAAATGCCTTGGCCATATCAAGCTTGAGAATGATATTAGAACCAGTAACTTTTTCCCCCAGGAAACGCATCAATTCTTGAGCAAGTAAAACATTGTCATGAATGATTCGACCCTTAGCAAACGCACTTTGATTCTCAGAAATAATATGAGGCAGAACAGTGGCAAGCCGAGTGGCTAAAATTTTCGAGACGGCTTTGTTGCAAAAATTACAAAGACTAATGGGCTTGAGGTCTTTGAATGTAGCAGGGCAGTCAACTTTCGGGATGGTGGCAATAAGAGTACTCGTCCAAGCCTTAGGGAGGGAGAACCCCGTAAAAAACTCCAAGATAGCCCTATGGAAATGAGCACCAATAATATGCCAGCAGGAGGAATAAAAAACACCTGTAAAACCGTCAGGGCCAGCCGCACTATCACCACTCGTGGACTTAATGATCTCTTTGACTTCATCCACAGAAGGAGGGGCAATTAAGTTAGAGTTCCATTCATCAGTAACAAGACACGGAATCATATCCAACTCTAGAGACGGCTGAGGCATTTTTGCTCGAAGCTGCTGCTTGAAATAAAGCTCAGCAGCAAGTTTAATATCAGTCTCATTTACAAGCAGCGTGCCATCCACGTTATGAATCGAATGAATGTAAAGTCGTCTTTGAGCCTGTCTAACGGCGGCATGAAAGAGCTTAGTATTTCCTTGCCCTTCACGAAGCCATTTAATATGAGATTTCTGACGCCAATAGCCTTCTTCATGCGAAAGATATTGCCGAAGCTTAGCCTAGGCATGGGACAAACTTGTCCTATTTGAATCAGAATTGCAAAGCTCAAACAAAAATTCTTTTTCTAACACATCTTCTTCAGCCTTGGCCACATTAGAGAAAATATTGCCAAAAAAAGTCTTGTTCCAAAGCTTAAGAGCTTGTTTAACACTACGAAGCTTGCTAGCAAAAACTTGCATCAGCCTGCCATGAGAAGGGGACTCCCATGCATCCCGTACAGTGTCCATGAAGGACGGGTGAGAGACCCAGGTATTAAGAAAGCAAAAAGCTGAGGGTTTACTAGTAGAAGTGCGAGAGATATTAACCAACATTTACTACTCTTCAACTACCAAACTCTTAGAACCGATTTTGCATTTATGCTTAAGAGTTTACCTGAGGACTGACCAGAGACCAATATTTTCCATCCTCATACTCACACTCACACCGGAGGGTTTTAGCCAGACCATGTCCGGCTCCCTAACGGTGATTTCATTCAGAATTTCAGGTATCATCCGGTAGACAAGTTCCAGCTACACTTGCCTATTAAGAGCCGGGGCATCTTACAAGTCAACTAATTACACACGTGGAGTCGACGTGGTCACCTGAACACTTTTTGGCGTGATTAGTTTGGTTCTGTTGCCGGGACCATTTTTAGAAGTTGATACCCATCGACATATGGACATACCTTGACTATCAGAATATAAAATGACTACTTCTAAACAATAAACTTCTAAACAAGCACCACCTGCTACTACGTCAGCCATCCTTCCCACTGGACCACCCCCCTCGCAGCTTGCTGAGCGTGCTGCAGCGTCAGCCTATAGGTAGGCTTCAGGGACCCCGGTTTGAGCACTTACTGAGAACACCAGGGCCAGGTAGACAACCTAGGAGATGGCTCGAGCTATTAAAAGGAAAGCAGCAGGGAAAGCCCGAGCTAGTAAGGAAAAGGCTGCTAGTAAGTCCCGCCGAGACGGCCAGACCGCAAGTGAATCCTAAGAAGGAGAGGAGACTTGCGAAAACGATGAGGTCCGAGTAACCGGAGAGAGTGGGCCCACTGCCCAGCTACAAAGGAACCAAGCAGAGCTTGAGCACCTGTGCCGAGAAAGGGCGCATGTTGAGAAAGTTAGAGAGCTTGAAAGGCAAGAGTTCGAGCTTAGCAGAAAACTGGCAGTAACAACTCCAGACCTCTCTGTTCCTTTTGAGCGTGAGAGGGCCAGGAATGAAAAGGCATACAGCTGCGATCAGGGATCCCGAGCTGATGCCCCCCAAGTAAGTGCCAAAAATAGGCTTGGACATCAAGTTAAGGAGGCACCTAAATTAAGCGTGCACAGCAGATTTCGTTTCCTAGAAGAAATGGAGCGCCCTAAAGGAAGTTTACATTCTTAGATAGGAACCAGACTGAATACCCCCAGCCCCCTAAGGTCTTACAGATTGTACAAAACTGATGTACGTTCCAGAAGAATGGATTCTCCGAAGGGCAGGCGAGAGCGTTCGCCTTCCCCTTCGGGAAGTTCCTCTAGCTCGATGGCCTCAACTCACAGGTGCTCAAGGAATGACAGGTGTGACCGTCGTCTTAAGAGCGAAGGCCGAGTCGAGAAGTCACAGGGAAGAGACTTCAGGAAATTTAGGGAAAGACTGAAAGCTTTAGAAATGGGAAAATTGGGGCTCCAATCCCATATATTGGAATGTCATTTCTGCTACAGGATCAAGGAAATGCCTCCTAATTCCCGTCCCAAGTTTCCCGACTTTAAAATCTACGCTGGGAAGACACATGCGCAAACGCATGTGTCAAGCTTCGAAGCCAAAATGAGGGTATGTACTGCCAAGCAGGACATGTGGTGCAAAGTCTTTATCAACACATTCGAAGAGACGATGGTAAAATGGTTTCGAGAGCTCCCGAAGGAGTCAATCCCGAACTGGATGGACCTGAAAAGATAGTTCTTGAAGAAGTATGCCTCTACAGGAGATCTGCCAAACAATAACTCGAACCTTGCGAATACGAAGCAGGAGAATAATGAGACACTAACAAATTACATGCAAAGGTTAAAAAATGTGTCTAATGAGCTCTCAAACGTCCAAGATGACACCATAGTCATTTGCTTCCAGGGTGGACCTCAATTAGATAAGTTGCTAGAAGAGTTCAATCTCTGAGCTCCCAATAACAGCGCCGAGATGTTTGCCACTTCTAAAGGGGTCATGATGGCGGAAAAGATCTTAACTGCTAAGAAAAAAGCCAAGGAAGGAGCATCGACTTTAGCCAAACCCGCAGAGAAAAAATACGCGGAGCAGAAGTATGGACAAGGAAAGGTCAAAACCAAGGCCCTAAGAAAGGAGGATAAAATAGTGTATACACCACTGAATACATCTAGGGAGCACATCATGACTGTGCCGATGTAAGAGGAGAGGCTTGAGAGACCTCGACCTATGAGGGAAACGGGCTGCCCACACAAATCGAACAAAAGATGTGCTTTTGTTAGGTCTCAAGGTGCTCAAATAGGCTAGAAGGGGGGGGGGGTTGAATAGCCTATGTCCTATTTTAAAAATTTGATAAAAATTACTCCACAAAATAGTTTAGAAAATAGTTTGCAGTGGAATGGAGTGAAGTATATGACAAGTTCAAGATTACTGATCTTAATAAGACAAGTTCAGCTGTCTTCAAGATGGCTGATCTTGATAAGCCAATGATCAGCTATTCTATGAGCTGCTGGAATTTCTGAAAATAAACAAGCAATAACAAATCACAAGTGCAGGAAATAGATAGACAAGAGATTTGATATGGTTCACACTTATAAATAAGTGCTACGTCCACAACCAAAGTGGTCAACTTTGGATTTGAAAAATGTGTACTAAGTTTTCCATTAGAATCTTTACAAGATTGATCACTAATTAAACTTTGATCCAAGGCCATGCATGTGATGGGGATGACTAGTGGAGCATCTTAGAAGGCTTTGATTGTGATTTCTTTGGGTTGATTTCTCATTTCAAGTAAGTTACTAATCCCCCCTTTGTATGCTCTAAGAATTGTTGCATGCTAGTTAACAAATATACATGTTAGACTTGTTAAAGATGATAATTTCACATCTAAATGCTATGTTGGTATGTGAGAATCATATATGTGATATTTGCTTGGTATAAAATGGGTTGCATGTGTGTTTGATGGAGTATCAACCTTGGAATTGAACTAAAGAACAAGATGAGACTTAAATTGGGAAATTTCACCTAAGACAATTATACCCAAAATTTGAGAAGTGTGTTAATGACTCTAGAAATTTGATAATTAAAGAGATTAATATCTACCGAATAACATGTTAAATTCCTACGCGAATTAGAGTTTGTTTGCTATAGTTTATAGCCCTCCGATTAATTGGTACTGGTAAAATAAAGACTCCAATTATAATCGTAAGATGGCGTCTTTAATTTAGCAAGCCGTATATCCAAACTTGTGTAGTTTGGGATGTTCGTTTAATAGAATTAGCAACTCCCGAGAGTTGTTTACGCGTATGAATATTAAAATACGGAATGTTGGAGACTTGTACTACAATCTCGTTGTGATAAACATTTGTTCGTAAATCTTGGTGTTTAACTACAAAACTATAAGATTTAGGAGAAGTGTAGTTGAGGGCACTTGCGTATTGTTGATAAGATTCTTTCGTCATTGTGAGTGTAGTATTCCGCACTTGATGTTCATAGACTAAATAAGAACTGATGATATATTTGTGCTTGAGAACTAAATGAGTAGTCTCAACATTGGATTATGAATAGACTAAATGAGTAGTCTTAATGTGTGTTTGTTTGGGAATCAAATGTGTACCTCAACGTATTGTTGTTTATAGACTAAATATGTGGTCTAGTAGTTCTTGAGAAGTACTTGCAAACATGTACTTGTATGACTATGTAATTCAAGACTAAGTATGTGGTTTTGAGATGTTGATTGGTTTACTTCACAAAATGTGTTAGTAATGTGTTAAGGTAGGATCATTGACCTCTTTGTTTTGGATAAGGTTCACTACTTTTGAACCTTATTGTTGTTAATATGTTACGAGTAAATATCTACTTGTGCATTGTTTGGAAGTCCAGCTGGTATACATGATTTGAGTCGGCAATGCGACGACACATAGCTTTCGTGGTAAGCGATTGCTATGGGTCGGCTCATTGGTTCCCTTTCCTCCCCACTACTGGCCCTAGTGGGAAGTGGTCGCATTGTTATAAGCAATACGCGTAACCATGGCAACCAGTATTTTCCTCACTAAGTAGACGGTGAGAGGTAACGACAGTATTTTCATCACTATGTAATCAAGTGAGAAGTTTTTTTTTTTAAAGAAACAGGGGTGACACCCTGCAAGAGTTTATTAAAAAAAAAAATAAGGAAAACAAACAAGAGGGGGACAACCAGCCTTACCCTTATAACGGGGGGACGGAGGAGCCTAACCTCGAATCGAAAGGAAAGGAAAATACAAGGAAATCAACTACATCTACTTACGAAAGCTATAAAAGCCTAACTCATCATGACCTAACGCCTGCCAAGCACTAACAGGGAGCAGCCATTTATGGACAATGGAGGATTGAGATTTATGAGAGTAAGCATATGCAGCCAAACGATCAGCAACATGATTAGCTTCTCTGAACACATGCCGCAAACTATAATCCCCCAATAGATCTTTACATATACGAACATCATAAGCGTAACTCCAAGTAATACTGTACTTCCCAGCAATACCCATAGCTTCCACAAAAGAATCAGTTTCAACTTCCACCGAGTCCAAGTGAAGCTGACGACAAAGATGTAAACCATCACAAAGAGCTAAAAGCTCAGCAAGCATATTCGTACCAGGCCCATAGAAATTAGAGAAGGCCCTTGTTAGGTCCATGGGAAGTGCTCAGTGTATAGGCTAGAGGGGGGGGGGAGGGTGAATAGCCTATACTTAGTATATTAAAAATTTCATCCCATTTTAACACTTAAGTTGAATGTAGAGATGAAATAATTAATATCATCTTCCCAGTTCTGTCAGCTTTGCCGATGTTGGTTATGTCGGACAACTTGGATCGGCAGATTTGAAGAACTTGCTGAGGGAAGATGTTGTTATACTTGGCTGATGAATAAGAGTTTGAGCAGCGGAAGAATAAACAGCTTAAGTATAACAGACAAGATTGAAGTAACTGTAGATGTATGAGTATAAGTGAAGCATAACAGTTAACTAAAATCTATATTAGATGCATCAATTGCTTTCCACAACCATATTGCACAAGATAAAAGAAAATTATACAGAAAAGAGAAATAAAGGCTGAATGTATCAAGATATATATTATATTAAAATTCAGCAGAGGTTTGTTCTAAGACAAACATGCTTAGTACATCAACCTAGACTCTCTATCCTAGCAATCTCCCCGGAGGTAAAAGGAAAGTTAAATGGGATACCGGGAAGACTCATATAGGAACTCTAACCTTAGCAGTTCCTAATACCCTTGGAGGTTGGGCAATAGAAGTGCTAGTGTTAGAGAGGTGTGAGAAGAGAATATTAGGCGTTGTTCGAATAGCAAGTATTTGAACAACTGAGTGCCAAGCACTCAGCCAAAAGTGATGACAATTTATTGCACAATCGACACGGCTTATAATGTAGTATAAGTCTGTCGATATGAATGCAATCTGGATTATTAAGGTCTGGCTCTTCATCGGACATCTTCAAGCTTGGTTAGGCTTCAACGAACTGTAGGATGCTTGGTCTCTTTGCTGAAGAATGGAGGTGCAGCCACTGAAGAGACTGAGTTCTTCGAAGGAAGAAAGAACTTAAATCAAAAACAAAGTTTTTGATCAAGCAGAGCTTCTCAGCCTTTTGGAATTCTGTTTTTCTCTCACACAAAGTGTTTGTTCTTACACTTGTGTTTTCTCACTCAGTTGGTGTGGTTTTGGATTGAGTAAATGAATACCACAACCTCTCATATGCGTAAGCATACACCTTCTTCTTCCTTTTGAGATGAGAATGAGAGTCTTCTTATATAGGCTGGAGAGAAAAAGAGGTGTTCATTGGTGCATTGAATAGGTTTTTGCCCGTTGGTGATCTAATCTCATAATGCATCAGAGTACATTTTTGGATCTGTTGGGCAAAGACCTTCAGTTAGGCTTTTGTCTTGAAGCTGGTCCATGAAACAGGCTGGACTAATTTGGACGTGTCATGCTTTGCCTGGGGTGCAGCTGACTGATTTGGACGTATCATGCTTTGACTGGAGTGCAGCGCACTGTGCTTGGTCTTTTGTGGAAATGAAGCCTTAAAGACTGCAACCAATACACGGAAGAGGAAATGTCTACTGAGTAAACATGAAGGCGCAGACATCGATGCGTATCCTGGGCTTTTCAGAAAGATCTTGTAACGGATCTATTTTGACTTGTAGCGTGTTGAGTCACGACCGATGTTCCTTATGATCACTCAGCTTCTCTGCAGTTGTTCTGATGAAAGACTTGGCCGATACTGGGATCTGCCTATGTAGAACTGCTGGTGTAGAGAGAGCGGATGATCATGATGTTTCTCTTGAATAATCAGCTTCTCTGCAGTTATTCTGATGAAGGGCTTTGGCGGATACTGGGATCTGCCGATATAGAACTGCTGATGTAGAGATAGCTAATAGGCAATCATAGCTAAAGGAAATGTCTGCTGGTGAGACATTTGCCGATGGTCACGTCTGCTGGCGATTGAAGAGCTAATCCATATGAAAGTTGTCATCATTTTGGTAGGACAAAGACTCGGATATGTACAAAGACTTCCTAGTCTAATGACCTATGCATTGTTTCAACAAGCTGCCACACTAACCGGTACGCAGCCCTTTTAGCCACTTGTGAAACATGCGTTGTAATGGGAACAAGCAAATCACTGTGTTGGAATATGCATACATATATATTAGCTGATTTACAGGCATATTTCTAACAATCTCCTCCTATTTGCTTGGGGCCATTACTACAATTGACTTATACATACAGCTCTTAAAGCAGTTGTTCAATCCTTAGTAATAACATGCCACTAATGAATATTCATTTTATATCAAGGCATGCCCTAGGTTGAACTTACAAGCGATAGCGTATGTATAGTCACCTATTGCTAAGTATTTACAGACTCAATAAATGAAAGAGCAAATACACAGCAATAACCGAAACGATTTTAGGCAATTATGAGATATAATTGATAATACTGCCTTGAGAATATTTTTCCTGTATCTGATGATTTTAAAAGTTGATGATAGGTAGAGTAGTATAATGGTCAGCGTACTATAATAGACATATAGTGTAATATTTCGCTGTATGTGTAATTTTACAATCTCTCCTCCTTTACAGGGACTACTTCTAAATCTTCCTCTATGTAATTTCACAATCTCTCCTCCTTACTAATTTGCTTTTAAGCCTTTTACAATTGCTCCTCCTTTCTGTTTTTCTCCAAATTTTTCTGTATAAATAATCTCTCCTCCTTTCTGTTTTTCTGTATGAGTCTCTCCTCCTTTCTGTTTTTCTGTATGAATCTCTCCTCCTTTCTGTTTTTCTGTATGAATCTCTCCTCCTTTCTGTATGTATAATGTCAATCTTACTAAATCGTTTTTCTGTATGTATAATGTCAATCTTACTAAATCGCTTTTCTGTATGTATAATGTCAATCTTACTAAATCTCTCCTCCTTAATGGTCACAAGCTAGATTGATCGATTTTGACAACAGATATGGATAGATTGTTACAAGGCAAAATAGTGAATATCAGAAGCTTAAACTTTCTTTTGGTGGATAAGAGAGTGTCTGTATGTGGACAGTATTGAGTAAATACTTCCATATCGAGGATATAACTTATTTTAACTCATAAGATATGAATTATTGTTGGGACGTACAGTGATCACCTGATCTTAATTCTGCCGAGAATATGGACAATTTTGAGTAAGTACTTCTATTTTTCATATCGGCAGTTTTCAAAAACGTAGGCAGACCAATTATGCTTATGAAAAAAAATCTTTTGATATATCAAGTCATTTATCAAATTAAATTAATTTTCAGTCTCAGTGCGTGAATAAGGTATCATTCACAGCTGTCATGTATAAGAAATACATATCAAATAGGGAGAGTGAGATATCAAGATGAGAAATTTTGTTCCATTGCTTGTAACGAAGTATTACAAGAATGAAATAGGACAAGTTTTATCTTTAATAGAAGAGGCAGATAAGATAATCTGTCAAGTAGTAAAAATATTCAATATAGACTCCTCCTTAAAGGTATATCTAATTAAAACAGGAGAGTATAATCTTGTGTAAAATTTTCTTCCTAAGATATTACAAGGGGATGAGGTTGAAAAAGATTTAATCTGTCAATTCATAAGTCATGAACAGCCGAAGAATTTTTATTATAGAATGATGTTGTTAAGAGGTATGTAGACATTTACTGGATGTATGAGATATACATCTAGAGATGACATACACTACATTTAACACTCTTTAATTAATAGATCAAGTGTTAAAGTTTAGATATTGTGAGAAAATTAAATTGCTGGCATGAAAGAGTATGTACCAGAACGAATATACGATATCCATATTACAAATATAGCAGCAAAATGAAGTAGCAGATGTAACTAAACATAAGCATATTACAAATATGACAAAAGAGAGTTTGTTTGCCAATACAGAAACATAGTTAGACATTCTATTGAAGTAAGGTAGATGATGAGGATCTACAGTCTTAATCGTTAGGATTGTGAATTGCTGGGATTAGAGCAGTATGAGCATTTGTTGGCTGATGCTCCTCCTGAGTCGAAGATTGCTCGAGGTGAGCATTTGAGGCAGTGAGGGCAGGGGAAGAAGCTGTTGCACCTGTTGAGACAGAATTTGATGAAGGAATCCATGGAATGAAATTGGACACGCTGTTCCTTGGGTCTAGCAGGCGCATTCTTACTCGTCGACTGATTGAGCGAGGTCGACGGATCACTGGTTGAGGCGTAGCTTGAGGAGTGGCTAGGAGGATCCTAATTCGTTGTTGCATTTCATTATAAGAGATGGGTCGATGTACAGAATGAAGCAGTTTTGGTGAACACATAATGAAGGTTGGATTAGGAAGATGAAGAAGAGATGATGATTAATATTTGGAAGGCTTTGAATGTAAGTTATCAATTTATACATCCTTCCGAAGTTTTGAGAAGGTGAAGGGGTTTCTTGATTAGAGGAATGTGATAGGACGTTTTGGAGGCTTAATGAAGTAAATGCATTTAATGACATGGTAATGATGTTCTGATTTAGGATTATGTCATCATGCTGAGTGTTTAGGACTATGATCTAGGCTGTCTAGGGATAATATATATATTATTTTATTTCAAACGAAAAGTTTGAGTCCATATTTAATTGAATATATCAGTCTAGAATAGGACAGTATTGGTTGTTAAAGACGAGTTGAGGATTAAATATCTTGTCCTGAGCCATAGGCCACTGTTATACAGGGCACACATATAAAGATTAACTTTGAAGAATAGTGTGTCTCAAGATTTTGGTTAAATTCTGTTCCTAATGAAATCTTATATAGATATATGAAGAATTTGATGGGATTTCAAGGATGTGGACATTATCAGCAGTGTGTGTTTGATATCTGCTAAAGTAAGAACTGCTGATACCAATTGTTGTAAGTTCAATATCCTTATTAAAGAAATTTTAGCAGATGATACAATTTATAAGGGGCAAAGATCTATTAAGATTAATAAGACTTTGTAAGAACACAAAATAGATCAGGCAAGTGAGACATTGAATGTGTACCTGAAGTGATGTCCAAGCTTCTTTCTTGCGACAGATCTTATCATTCCTTAGCATGGGAAGAGAACTGCTAAAGAGCATATTGACTAGACCTGTTTTGAAGAGAGTGAGGCATAGCCTATATACAGCAGGGGTTATATCGGCCATTCACTCCTGAGGAAGGACTTAGTTTTTGGAAACATCAGTCTTCCTATGAATCCTTGAATTTCTAACTATTTTGGAGATAGGTCGAGTTACTAGAAATTTTAACATCATCCTTTTTGACAAAGAAGCATATGATAAAGTGTAACAGAGTGTTTTGAATTCAGTCTGTTTACTAATTAGTTATTGGTCATTATAACGGGAACAACTAACCATGCCTTTATTATTACAATCTCATAGGTTACACAAGATTTAGTAGTTGTCATAACTAAGAACACAAATTGTTGTTGAGCTGATTTGAAAGAAGATGTAAGCTTTTGATATTTGGAAGTTTAAACAGCTGGGATTTTTAAAATTAAGGAATTAAAGTATTTTCATATACTTTGATGAGATAAATCCTTTAAAAATTCAAATGCTTACCTCGTATTTTAAGTTGATACAGCAGACAACTTGGTTCAAAGTAGATTTACTAGTAATCTTGAATGTTGAGCAGGAGGGTTAGAGATTAAGTAATAGCAGATTTCTTAAGAGTGATAAGTTGACATGAAGGTCATTCTTTATGAAACTGCAATCTGCCTGTGTTGAATAACCATAGTTGTTCGGCAGATCTTGAATTTAATCATTGTGATATGATTTAATTCAGAAAGGCAATTATCAGAGAGTCTAAAGATAAGAGTTAAACTGTAGTAATAAACCATAACTCGATATAGTAGCCATTCAAGAATGGTTTCTTGGGTATCGCAGAGTTTGTGTTAGGGTAGTGTGATCATTTTGTTAAGGTCAATTCTTCAATCATCAGAAGAGTATAGAGATTATAAAGAATAACAAGTAAATTTGATCAACACACTTAAAACACATCAATTCATGCTATCAAAGGAATTCAGACAAGTAGATAGGCATGAGGAAAAGTTGCGGAACTTGTATTCAATAATCCAAATAGTTTTGAACAAGACATAGTGAGGATCGGTGATTACAAGAACAATGCAATGGAATTTTGACCGGCTAGATTAGGATAAAGATACATAATGATTCAATTCAGAGTAGAAATATCATGTTACAAAGTTGTGTCCAAGAAGTCCTAATCCTAAGTATTTGATGAGAGGTCATCAGCTAAGGATTTTGGAGGAGATCAAGATGGCAGTGTCCGTTTTTGATTTCCTCCAACTCTCGGGGGAGGCCGAACACATTCACTTCCTCGGGTCATTATGAAAGCACCGAAGAGTGATGGCCACGAGGATTTCGCTTTGACCATGAATCCCCTTTGATTAGCTCGGGATGGATGGCGGCGGTTAGCGTTCGTCATCCTCATCAATTCCATATTAGCAACTTAATTCAGAATCGAATTATGCATCAGCCATCTTTGAGGTGATGGCCGGCATACTTACACATAACCAGAAGACTTGTTGCACATGGCAATCTATCAAATGCTTTCCAAACATTTGATAATTCTTTTCTGGGATCTTCTCTGTAAAGTTCACGTATGCAAGCAGAATTCCGATGGTGGAATAGGTATATGCTAATTGATTTTCACAGTGATTCATCTGAAAACATTTTAGAGTATCAATGAGATTGATAACTAAAAATTAGAAGAGAATATGAAGTCACTTTTGCTAGCATTAATTAATGACTTTCCATCTTATCTTTTTAAAATAATTGACTAAAGATGTTCTTAAGTGTTCTGATAACCATGGTTTGCAGCACATAAATCATGCTTGTTAGCAAACTTTTATGATTATCGGACAAGACAAAAGAAAATTCCTTTATCAATTGTTTTCACGACAAGATTGAAGAAACGTAATTAATGATTTCTGGTACAAATGAGTTGATACAATTTCTCTCATGCTTGGTAACTGTGTATTAGAAGGATTTTGAAAATGGTTTTCACAGTTTATGAATGGTTTTGGAAATACATCATTGAGAGAATTGTAGATCAGCTCATGTGAAGTAACAGAAATAAAATCAAAACAACTTTGAATGAATATGAAGAAATCATAACCCGTTGTTGAGGAATTGACTTGATCGATTCTTAGGACTTGAACTTAGTAAAATTTTGAGAAATTTTGAATCATCGATTTGTATCTAGTGTAATCGGTAGGCAGTTTGTGAGTTTATTCATAGTAGAGATTGGATGAAGAAGGAGCTCTACTTAAACTCAGGGAGGTTAGACTGAAAGGCACTCAATAATGGAGCTTTACTGTTGAGTTGTCCTTCTGATCACACCTTGGCAGGGATAGGCTGTGAAGTCTAGATATTCTCAAGATTCTTGGAAAAGATTTGATAATGAACGTTTTGTCGTTTTCCAAGATTTTGAAAATAGTCTTAACTTTAATCGAAGCAGTCAGACTTCGAAAAGTGTGTCTCCACCTGTAATAGACTTGAGAGAGTAGGTCATTAAAGGGTTTTTACTCCTATAAGTCAGCACATAAAACTGAGCTTATGAAGTGTAGGTTGGCAGATATGGAAATTCAGCCAACCATAGGTTTTAAAAACATTTTAGATCAGCCGATATGAAAAGTGCTGATGAGTTTTGAAAACCGTTTGCATAAGGTAAGTCATACAAGCAAACAGATACATCAATATAGGCACAGTATGACAGGTTATTATGCAGTATGTCTGATAATTTGTATTAACAAATCAATTCAGCAGACATGCGTACAGGTCATTAGTAAGTCAGTAGCTGACCTGTTTTGTGTATGCGTGAGAGGTAGTCTTCACCAACATCTTTGGACTTATCAGTAGATTTCTCGTATAGTAGTTTTGAAGTCCAGCAGATAAGGATTTGACCTTGAGTGAGTGAAGGACATAAGTGATTTTTCATGAGCGATCAGCAGTCCTTCATGAATCAGCAGCTATGTTAATGTCTGTCGATGGAGTGTAATGTTGCATGTTTGACCCTTTTGTCATATGAGTTCCTGACTTAAGTACTCATAGAGAAATTGTTAGCAACATTTATGAGCTAAAAATAGCTCTAGAATTCCAATAATACAAATGAGACTTAATAAGCATGACAAATGAATAACTATTCAAAATACAGCTTATATATATATGTAACCCAAAATGTCAAGAGATTAGAAACTGGGGTTACTTTCTCATTAAACTCTTTGAACATGTCTGCTCATAGTTGTTGAAGCACCAGTTCTAATGTTGAGCATAGGTTCTTTGAGTGTATTCTTTTCTAGGCTGAAGCTTCTCCGTTGAAGAAAGACGATTTCATCATCGATGTCCTTAGGCCAAGAGCTTATAATCTCAGTGATTTTGGAGATGACATAACTTTGATTTCCTTTGAATTTCCTTTGAAACTCTTCTTATTTCATTCGCTCTAAACTTTTATAAAAAGTTTTCTTGAAAAGGTGTTAGATTGATACAATCGTTAGCCTTATATCAAGAAGGCAAATCTTTAGAAGTGGATCTAAGTAATTCATCCATCATATATGAAGTTAACATATTTGCTATAGGATATATCATGATTTTGACAAAGAACAGATTTTTTGAAACATATATAATCCTTAGCAAGTCAGTCTCTTATTGACTATAGTACTTCTTCTTCATGATATCAATATATTTCTGATATATGATAGATTTTCTTATAGTAATCACATAATCATCACAATATTCTTTCTCACATGATTTTGAAAACAAAATTTATTTTGATTTGAAAAAGGCGTTTTCAAATGGCTTCCAGGTTTCTCAGTCAAAAAGGTCTTTGTAAATAAAAGATTTTGAAAAAGACTCTTTTTGACTATGCATCTAATCTGAGCAACAGGATCTAAACTCTCAGGTTGTTAAGCCTGGAATGAGAATTCTCAGAGAACCCGCTCTGATACCAATTGTTAGGTCCATGGGAAGTGCTCAGTGTATCGGCTAGAGGGGGGGAGGGTGAATAGCCTATACTTAGTATATTAAAAATTTCATCCCATTTTAACACTTAAGTTGAATGTAGAGATGAAATAATTAATATCATCTTCCCAGTTCTGTCAGCTTTGCCGATGTTGGTTATGTCGGACAACTTGGATCGGCAGATTTGAAGAACTTGCTGAGGGAAGATGTTGTTATACTTGGCTGATGAATAAGAGTTTGAGCAGCGGAAGAATAAACAACTTAAGTATAACAGACAAGATTGAAGCAACTGTAGATGTATGAGTATAAGTGAAGCATAACAGTTAACTAAAATCTATATTAGATGCACCAATTGCTTTCCACAACCAGATTGCACAAGATAAAAGAAAATTATACAGAAAAGAGAAATAAAGGCTGAATGTATCAAGATATATATTATATTAAAATTCAGCAGAGGTTTGTTCTAAGACAAACATGCTTAGTACATCAACCTAGACTCTCTATCCTAGCAATCTCCCCGGAGGTAAAAGGAAAGTTAAATGGGATACCGGGAAGACTCATATAGGAACTCTAACCTTAGCAGTTCCTAATACCCTTGGAGGTTGGGCAATAGAAGTGCTAGTGTTAGAGAGGTGTGAGAAGAGAATATTAGGCGTTGTTCGAATAGCAAGTATTTGAACAACTGAGTGCCAAGCACTCGGCCAAAAGTGATGACAATTTATTGCACAATCGACACGGCTTATAATGTAGTATAAGTCTGCCGATATGAATGCAATCTGGATTATTAAGGTCTGGCTCTTCATCGGACATCTTCAAGCTTGGTCAGGCTTCAACGAACTGTAGGATGCTTGGTCTCTTTGCTGAAGAATGGAGGTGCGGCCACTGAAGAAACTGAGTTCTTCGAAGGAAGAAAGAACTCAAATCAAAAACAAAGTTTTTGATCAAGCAGAGCTTCTCAGCCTTTTGGAATTCTGTTTTTCTCTCACACAAAGTGTTTGTTCTTACACTTGTGTTTTCTCACTCAGTTGGTGTGGTTTTGGATTGAGTAAATGAATACCACAACCTCTCATATGCGTAAGCATACACCTTCTTCTTCCTTTTGAGATGAGAATGAGAGTTTTCTTATATAGGCTGGAGAGAAGAAGAGGTGTTCATTGGTGCATTGAATAGGTTTTTGCCCGTTGGTGATCTGAATCTCATAATGCATCAGAGTACATTTTTGGATCTGTTGGGCAAAGACCTTCAGTTAGGCTTTTGTCTTGAAGCTGGTCCGTGAAACAGGCTGGACTGATTTGGACGTGTCATGCTTTGCCTGGGGTGCAGCTGACTGATTTGGACGTATCATGCTTTGACTGGAGTGCAGCGCACTGTGCTTGGTCTTTTGTGGAAATGAAGCCTTGAAGACTGCAACCAATACACGGAAGAGGAAATGTCTACTGAGTAAACATGAAGGCGCAGACATCGATGCGTATCCTGGGCTTGTCAGAAAGATCTTGTAACTGATCTATTTTGACTTGTAGCGTGTTGAGTCACGACCGATGTTCCTTATGATCACTCAGCTTCTCTGCAGTTGTTCTGATGAAAGACTTGGCCGATACTGGGATCTGCTGGTGTAGAGATAGCGGATGATCATGATGTTCCTCTTGAATAATCAGCTTCTCGCTTATTCGATGAAGGGCTTTGGCGGATGGGATGCCGATATAGAACTGGCGATGTAGAGATAGCTAATAGGCAATCATAGCCAAAGGAAATGTCTGTGGTGAGACATTTGCCGATGGTCACGTCTCGGCGATTGAAGAGCTAATCCATATGAAAGTTGTCATCATTTTGGTAGGACAAAGACTCGGATATGTACAAAGACTTCCTAGTCTAATGACCTATGCATTGTTTCAACAAGCCCACACTAACGTACGCAGCCCTTTTAGCCACTTGTGAAACATGCATTGTAATGGGAACAAGAAAATCACTGTGTTGGAATATGCATACATATATATCAGCTGATTTACAGGCATATTCCTAACAGCCCTCACCATTTTGCCCTGACCATCTCGGATTATGCCTCCCCCTGAACACATCCCATCAATTGCTGAACCATCAGTATTCAATTTATACTCCGCCGTAGTAGGGGGAGCCAACGCAACCAACTACCTCGCCGAACAGGCACATCAAGAACTTGAAGCCCCAAAGTTTGTAACGCAAGGGTGCCCAAACGATCCACAGAAGATTTGGGTCGATAGATAAGAAACATATCTTGCAAACCTTGGCACACATTACGAATAATAGATCCAGCATGCATAGGAACATTTTCAAAAACAGCCTTACATCTAGCTTTCCATAACTCCCAGCAAGAGAAAACCATAATACCAATCTGACTAGCCCCAATTTGATTACGGACAGAAGCATGCGCAACCCAAGTATTAAATAAATGATGGAAAGAAAGATACCTGCTCACCTTATTAAAAATAAGAGCGAACTTCTCCCAGACTTGAACCGCAACCTCAGAATGTAAAAACAAGTGACTTAATGACTCACAATCGGGACGGGTAGAGCAACACACACACACACTTAGACGTGACAAAAATGTTCCATCGCCGAAGAGCCATATCAACTGGAAGGACACCATGGAACAGCTTCCACATAAAGCCACTCGCTCGCAAAGGCAACCAAAATTGCCAAATCCTTTTTGCCCAGGCCAACTTAGGAGAAACCATACGGAAATTGTCCCAAAAAGCAGCCGCTGTGAACTCTCCTGAACGCGTTAGACTACAAACCAGGATATCATCCTGTCCCGAATCCAAAACCACCTTCTGAACAGCATCGTGCAGTCTAGGCGAAATCAATGGCACCAACTCTGACTTCTGTTCAAAGGCGGACCGAACAGATAACTTAAAATCCATAGGCTGTGGACCAACTAAGATCTCCCCACACCAGTTAGCACCCCAAAATGAGACCTCCCCACGCCCAATAACCCACTGAGAACACTGCTGAACCCTTGGCATCTGATGCATGATAGCCTTCTAAATGTGAGATCTCGAGACTGGCCGTTCAAAACCATAAGAGCTGCCATATTTCGAGCGAGCAAAAAGAGCCCATAAACTTTTGCCTTGAAGAACATTCCATGCAAGCTTCGCATGTAAAGAGTCCATAACTTGGACCAAAGAACGCAAACCCAAACCCCCTTCATCTAAAGGCCGACAAATAGCCTCCCACGACAACCAATGAGTGCGATGCTCGCCCACCGCATCCCAAAGAAAGTTGGCCAGCATTCGCTCAATATTGCGAATTGTATGTTTTGGGACCTTGATAGCAGCAAGAGAGTATATCGGAATACTAGCCAAAACAGATTTTAACAAAACTAACTTTGAACCAAATGATAACAGCTTGGACTTCCACCCACAGATTTTCTTACGAACTTTGGCTTCAACATCTTCAAAATAGGACCATTTAATTCTTCCTTTAAACAACGGAACACCCAAATATTTAATCGGGAAGAATTGTTGCGAACACCCAGTCCAGGCAGCCATGTTGTGAGCCATACGTCTTGATGCTTTGGCAGATAAATAGAAACCACTTTTAGCAGTATTAATAAGCTGACCCGAAGCCCTTTCATATGTCGTGACAACCTCTTTCATAGCCCGAATAGAATGACAACTTCCATTAGTAAAAATAAGCATGTCGTCTGCGTACAATAAGTGCGAGACAACCACGCCACCCCTCCCATGAGCATACGGAATAATCCTCCTATCTGAGACAGCCCGATTGATGTTAAAGGAAAGCACTTCCTAGGCAATAATAAATAATAAAGGAGACAGAGGGTCACCCTGACGTACCCCCTAGAAGACTTGAAGAAACCATAACCTTCACCATTAATCCGAAAAGTATACCAAACATTGCTAATAAGCCTATATATTAGATCACAGCTTACCTCATCACAGCCAATGGCCTTTAGAGCTCGCGGTAAAAAGGGCCACTCAAGACGATCATAAGCCTTTGACATGTCAAACTTGAAGACCACGTTACCACCCCTAACCTTCATATCAATTTGATGAATTAACTCATGAGCCAAGACAATGTTCTCTTGGATACTTCTACCTTTAATGAAGCCAGATTGTTCCAAAGAAATAACCTTAGGAAGGAAACACGCAATCCAAGATGTCATAATGCGAGAGATAATTTTACACGAAAAATTGCATAAACTAATTGGTCCAAGATCACCCAGACTGTTCGGATTAGATACCTTCGGAATAAGGACAATAGTGGTGGACGAAATCCCTCGCGGAATCGGACTACCCCGAAAAAAGTCTTGCACTGCTGCAATGACATCAGTCTTAATAATATCCCAGCACCCTTGATAAAACCAACCTGTAAAGCCATCACTGTCGGGCGCACTATTCGGATTCATCTGCTTAACACTGTCCCAAATTTTGGCCTCCTCTAGCATACCATGAAAGGTTTCATTATCACGACGATCTAAACTAACTGGGAAGTCTCGAAACAAATCTTCGTCTTGAGCCGGACGAGAAGTAGAGAACAAATCTGTAAAATACTCCACAGCCATATCCCCTATCTGTTTGTTATCTACTAGCCAAGAACCATCCGAAAGACGCAGCTTCACCGTATTTATACTTGCCCTATCCCGAATGCTAGCATGAAAGTAGGCCGTGTTCCGTTCTCCTTCACTTAACCATAACTAACGAGATTTTTGTTGAAGGAGCTCGGCATCCCATTTCAGTAACTGACAGAGCTCCTGTTTAGCCCAAAATAACTAACTAGCGATCACATCATCCCATCCTTGTTGTAACTCCATCTCCAAGTGTATAATAACATCCTGTTGAGCAGCAGCCTTCTGTTGAACATGGCCAAAGACCTCCCAATTCCACTGACGAAGCTTAGATCGTAAATTATGAAGCTTTCGACATAAAATCTCCATAGGACTACCTATAACCAAAAGTTGCCATTCATCACGAACAAATTGGAAGAACTCCGGGTGATCTAACCACATCCGTTGGAACCAAAAACTCCCCTTGGGTTTAGAGAAGCACGAGAAATCAATGAGGAGCGGTGAGTGATCAGAGAGTACACGACATAGATGTTGAACACGAAGCCCAGGGAGATTTGCTTTATAGAAACCATTAATCAAAACTCTATCCAATCTTTGCCAAATTCAATCCATACCATCCTGATTATTACACCAAGTGAACACACTACCCTCATACCCTGCATCAGCCAACCCAGCTTGCTGCATGAAATCATTAAAGTCTGCCATAGCTGGAAAATCACAAGGCGCACCCCCAAGTTTCTCAGAAGAGTGAGAGATAATATTAAAATCACCACCAACCAACCACGGCTCAGACAAAGTCATAGAAAAATCCAGTAAATCCTTCCAAAGATCCTTCCTCTCACTCCTAGTGCATTTAGCATAGACAAACGAGAATAAAATAGATAACACATCCCCAGCTGTAATACGAACCGTGATAAACTGAGAAGAAACATTAACCACAGAAACATCGACTCCATCCTCCCATAGTAACTAAATATGAATATTATTCGGATGCTGATGCAAACAATTTTTATAACGTAACTTTTT
Source organism: Platycodon grandiflorus (assembly GCA_016624345.1). NCBI lineage: Eukaryota > Viridiplantae > Streptophyta > Magnoliopsida > Asterales > Campanulaceae > Platycodon > Platycodon grandiflorus. Next base: position 12,658,520 of record CM028367.1, on the reverse strand, counting down.
GGATATTTTAGAAATGCGGGAGCCAGGATGCTTTGGCTCTAAAATAACACACAATAAATAATCACAGACATAAATAATCACAGATATGGCTCTAAAATAACACACAATGTTGTAGCTTAAGTAACTTAAGATACTCCATCGTCTCCTTATTTCCCAATCCTCTAGCGTTCCAAAGAATCACAGACATGGATAACTACGTCAAAGATTAGTAGAATGGGCTCTAGAGGCAGCCCTAGTAATACGTTTATTTTTCTCAATAAAAACCTATTTTTTCTTACGAGCAAAAAGAGTACGACAGTGTTTTTGAAACATTTGAGTGCCAACTAGAGAAATTAATAACTTCCCTATATCATCAACCGAAGCGGACCTCCGAAACTGAACCTGAGATTGAGATTTTTTTCCTCCATCCGAGACGGCTTTAGCAGCTGTATTGACTGAAGTAACAGGAGGGAGTACAGCCTCATCATCCGTCTCACTCAAATCCTCTAACACAGCAAAAGAATTGGACAAGATAGGCCGCACCATATCCTCCTTATCAACCATATCAGTGCCCTGTATAGCCAAACCATTATCCTTAGCCACAATGTTCAAGCCCATCGAGTTCCCACCTTGAGTACTGCCACCTTGATTACTGCCATCAACCTTATCAAAACCCGACACCAAATTTCCATTAAGCCTGGGTTGATCATCATGCACCACCGGGCTAGAAATCACATCACTAACCTCTAAGTTCCCACCTTGAGTACTGCCACCTTGATTACTGCCATGAACCTTAGTAAAACCCAACACCAAATTTTCATTAAGCCTGGGTTGATCCTCATGCACCACCGGGCTAGAAATCACATCGATAACCTCTACCTCCTTAGCGCAACCATGATCATCTTTAGCATTCGAACCTGATCCTTTTTCATAAGCTCCCGATTGGATATGAACCCATTTCTATTTGGTCTGTCCATTAGACGTCTCTCTGGCTTTGATTCCCCTATCTGTCACAGCTGCAGCAGTGTTCTTGCCCAAGTCGTTACCATCATCCTTCGTCTTTGAAACCCTGGTTGGTCCTCGACGTTTCTTACGACAATCATCCTCTACATGATCTAATAAACCACACCCATCACAATACAAAACATTTCCTTCAAAATCTATATTTTGCCAAAAGCCAATATCTTTACTTGTACCAATCCAAACCCTCGAAGGCAGCACTAATGATACATCCATTTCAACACATATCCGAGCATACATAGGATGGCCAAGCATCAAGGTGCGATCATCCGCACGTAAGAAGCGCCCTATCGAATTACCAATTCGTCGCAAACTGGCAAGGTTAAAAAAAGAAAGTGGCAAGTGATGTAGTCGAATCCACACCGCAACATAGGGGCTGTCCTTCTTAAATTCAAAATCTCTAGACCAACGAAATAACCGATACATGCATCTATTGATCATACGGGACTCTTTTGATAAAGCCCTGACCATGTCTTCCTCCGTCGATAAGTGAACCATAACATGACGTGGGTCGAGAAGACATACAATGAACGAACCAGATAGCCTCCAATTCTGAGTAATATGATCACGAATCACATGAACCGAAGGACGTCCGATTGAAAATTTCATAATCAACGTGTGGACAAACTATTTTTTAAGTAAATCCATTTCGATAGGTGAGAAAAGGCACCCCGGTTCGTCCTGAACCAACACTGGTTGTCTTGGGGCCATAGTGATCTCAGGAAGGATCGGAGAAGAATGGGACTGAACACATACCTGTCCACATTTCAGGGATAAAGCCGCCGCATATGACAAGGGCGAAGGAGGAGGAACGTTTGATGTGTTTGGGAACAAAGAGGAGGTCTGAAAAAGAGAAGGAGAGGCGGCAGGCAGCACAGGAGTATCCGCCGGGAGCAAGTCTGGCGGCATTGCCGTCAGGAAGGGAGAAAACCTTGATCGCTAGGTGCCCTTCCTGATAATCAAGTGAGAAGTAACGATGGTATCTTTTCTCGCTAAATAGAATAGCGAGATATAATAACAGTATGTTCAGTGTGTGTTCAGTATGTTCCGAGTATGAGATCCGGTTCGGCAACAACGAGAGATGTGTAAAGCAACAACAGCACAGTCAGATATACAACAACTATATCCTTTTTAAATGTGGCTATTTACGTGCACTTATGTGATCATCACCGTGCTACGTGGTATATGTGGTTTATGTGCCTATGCTTATGTGGTACATGTTTACAGTTCGGTATACTTATAAATGATGTCATGTTACAGTTTTATGATTGAGCATTATGCCATGTCATGTAGTTGCATTTAGTAACTTACTGTGTCATTATGACTCACCCCGTTTGTTGTTCATATGTTTTTCCTTAGATCCGAGCCAGCCTAGCAGTTCTCGGTGAGATTGGCGAGGTTGCGGGTTGCTAGCAGGTTGTATTTTGGTTTGGTAGCTCTCGAAGCTTGATGTTGTTTAGTAGTATTTCTTTTGGTGAGGACGTTGGTTGTGTAAAGTTATGTAAACTTTACTTGGGTAGTATTTGTTCTTCTTGTAAACCATATATTCTCTTGGTAGCCGACATATGTATGTCGTGCTTGTGTATAACCTTGTTAGTAGTTTAGTTTCTCTCCCGAGCATGTTGTAGCTCGTGGTTTTTGTTTAGTCTGGCATGTTGTGGCCGATGTTGTTACCGTTGTTGTTGTTGTTTATTTTTCTGAGTTTTAGACTTGTAGTTGTGTTAGTTGGGTTCCGGCTGTAGTGTCACCAATGAATTGTTTTAATTATATCAGGTTTATCCATTGTGTTTTGTTGTAAGTACGGGTGGTTACGCCACGTGCTTTTCATTTTTGGGTTTGTGTTCGTCCTTTTGGCGCACCGACCTTGGGATTTCATATAGAGATCCGGGTTAGGGCGTCACACCAACTCCCTTTATTTGTTAGACTTCCACTCATTTTCAATAGAAGTGAGATTGCGTGGGCTATTGTATGGCCTTGTCGTAGTGTATGTATTTCCCATAGATGTCCAATCCATGAATTCGCAGCCGAATTCTTTTAAGGGAGAGAGGATGTAACACCCCGAACCAACTTCTTCTCTAATTCGATTGTAGTCTCTCGTTGTTGACCTCGAAACCCTTGGAGAGTGAGGTGTCATGCTTGTTAAGCGTGATGTGTTGAGTCGAGAACCATATTTAACGCGCGTTTAACTCATGGTGAGTTGCACTTTGTTCCTATACCCATTCGAGACTATCCTCAACATCGATTAGCGTTCGTATACGTTACATTTCCTCTTTGGTTGGTTATCCTAACCTTGACTTAGATTCTTTTGCAAACGACGAGCACGTTCGCTTTGTCGTTAACCAGTAAGTTGAGTTAGTTTGACACTCGTTTCGCGTGTTTGACTTGTGGTGCGTGTGAGACTTATGTTCATTATCATTCGTGCACCATCGCGGGATGATTTAGGTGTGTTCTGAGTATGTTTTGACCATGATTTGATGTTAGGATCAATCAAGGATCATTCCGGGATATTTCGGGAGCGTTTCGGATCAAATTCGAAAAAATCGAAAATCCTGGGCCAACCCCGTGCTCTGTTCCGTCGATTTTCATTCTTTCTCAGTTTTTCATGTTTTTAAGTGGTTTAAAATGCCCAAACAAGCCCGGGATTGAACCAAACACACACCCATAGTATTAATAAGAGAACACAACTCTATATTCCCCTCATATCACGTTCTCAACCAGATTTTTGAGAGAGAGAGAGTTTAGAGAGAGAGAAGAAAAAGAATTTGGATATCTTGAGCTCTGTTGGTCGGATCGACGATCAGTCTTTGCCGTAGCGTAGAATACGGCGAGGGGAATGAATCTAACCAAAGGGATCGTCCGATCTGTTGAGGAATCACTACCCCACCTCTTCTTCCACATTTTTAGAGAGAGAAGGTTGATTTTGGGGATGTCAAAGCTTGATTCAGACTTGGATTGAGCTTGGGATTGACGTGTGAATTTCGTAGCGGCGTAGAGGTCATGGAGGAGTACATTTCCACCCGAAGCCCCTTTATTTTCGTGGAGGATTGCGTTGAATGGTAAGTTACTAATCTCTTTCTTAGATTTCGAGCATCGTAGTGTAATATCGCGATGATTACGTGTTATACATGTTGTATATGGAATTTCTACATGCTATACTTGCTCAAGATGATTTGATAGCATGGTTATTTGTTGGGTATTGATTAATTGTTGTTAATTTCGTAGTCTTTGAGTATTAGAGACTGGTATATGTTATATATGAAATTTCTACATGCTATACTTGTTCAAGATGATTTGATAGCATGGTTATTTGTTGGGTATTGATGAATTGTTGTTAATTTCGTAGTCTCGGAGTATTAGAGACTGGTATATGTTATTGTTGTTATACATGTTGTCGAGTACACATTGTTGTGGTACATGTGGATGTTATGTATGTTGTGGATTGTTGTAGTTGTAGTCTTTGAGTAGTAGAGACTCATTGGGGTGATGTTATTATTGTCACTATTATTGTTGACGTCTTCGAGAGTATAAACACCTCAAGGGTTATCGTGATCATTGTAGTCGTTATTCTTAGACCTTGATGATATTGATTTATTAGGGCATTTGTTGTTTATAAACTCGCGTTGAACTCGCGAGATTGTTATGAGTAATAGACTTTTGGTAAATTGAGTATTGTGATTGAGATGGATATGTTGGGATGATGCTATGGCTTGTCCCGAAGTTTTGAATATTTGTAAAACTCGAGCGCACTCGTTGGGATATTGTGAATTGTATATAAAACTGTATGGACTAGACTCTAGTCGTGACCGACTCTAGCGGAGTCAAATAGGACGTTAAGAATATACATCGTGTAATGAGTTAATGAGTAGTATAAATACGTATTAGTAGTATTTTAGTCTCCTATGATGTGGGATGACGAATTGATGAGATCTTGATCGAATAAACTTGAGTTAGGTTGACTTAGTCAATGTTGTTGATCACATGACTACTTGAATTGGGTTGGATGATTATATATACACCCTACGTCTAAGCTTTGATTAATTATTAAAGGTACTCGTGACTTCATATAAGTTACTACTGAGTTGTGTACGATGATGTATGACGTACGTTGGGAATGACTTAGTCACTACACATTGAGTGTCATGTTTATTATGAGTTAAAGTTTTGAGATACCCCAGTTATTACCCAATAAGGGTGCGGGAACTAGTGTTGAGTTGCTACGAACGTATTACGTAGTGAGTTTGGAATGTAATGGGTTATGAGGCATACTATTGGAGTGTATTATTTGGTTATAGGATACCGTAGAGATCCTAAGTTTAGAGTATTCAATATGTATGGATTATGATTGTAAGTACGAGTAGGCTTACACATGTTGTCATTATAAAGTCTAGCATTCACGGACTTAAATGATTTGGTGTATGTGCGGTTGTTCTAGTAAGCAATAAGAAAATCATCCTACTTTGATGATTGATTGTGTGTTTAGTATTTACAAGCACATTATGTTGATTTGGTATGTGATTCAATAGCACACATCGTGATTTGATTTGATAAGTTGTGATTCAATAGAACACACTTGATTAGTTTAGCATAAGTAAACATCTACTTGTGCATCACATCGAGTCCAGCTGGCATATGTGTATTTAGAGGTGTATTGACGCTCGATAATTGCAGGAGCCGGGGCTTCGTAATAGCTGAAGGCCAATACAGTGGGCATCACCTTACCGTTGGCCACGGTAGGATTTTTTCTAGTCCCACAGTTGAACAGAATAAACGACGACTGTGTATTGTCGACATTTTTGTATGCATTGGGATACAGACACCGGTCCCTTATGATATTTGTAAGTGGCTAGAGCCGTATTTATCTCGGGTCGTGGGGGACCGAGCAATACGTTGACGTGGATACAGAAAATGGTTCACAACGGGTACTTGTAGATCGTGCGTTACGCGATCGGGTACATTCATTGGGAGACGAGCATCGGTCCCTTCATGATCTGTGTACAGCAGTAGCAGCACAGGAATCTATTTTGGCCTTCTGAAGTAGAAGTACATTCATCTACCATTAGCTGTGTACAGCAGCAGCAGTACAGGAATCTATATGGCCTTCAGGAGCAGAAGTACATTCATCTATCCTTATTTTATGGTGTAGCAGTAAAGCCATCTCTTATGATCCTCTGAAGTAGAAGCACATGAATCTCTTATCATTATCATCTTATTGGATAGCAGCAAAGACATCTTTTATAGTTCTGTAGAGCAGTAGTACAATCGTTTACTACAGCTTCATGGAACCATAAGGTCGAAAATGTTAGAAGGGATTCGGAGGTGTGCCTCGAATCTACCGTATCCACCTTTTCGTGTTTATCTTGCACCCTTATGTGCTTCCTATATGAGCGAATGTTGGTTGTAGTTTTCAACCAGCACGAACGGTTGGCGGCTACTGAGCCTCTCGTTTATAAAAGGTTGATTGATCTTATGTTCTCATACATGTTTATTATTATGCTATATTGATGTGCATAATGCCATGCCATATTGCTGCATTAGTAACTTACTGAGCCTTAGCTCATTCCACGCCTTTGTTTTTCCTTAGTTTTCAAGATATGTTCCAGCGCAGTGAGGCTTTGGTTCAAAGTTGTACTTAGATTATTAATTTATTTCTACCCTTTGTATTTTTGAGATCGTAGGTTAAACTGAGTTATGTAAACTTTGTATGTCGGGTAGAGATACTTGTATTTTATAGACTTGTATTTGGTGCCGACTTGAGGAGTCGTGCCGATTGTACTATTTTATAACTTCAGTCTTCATGGTTATTGTGGTCTTGTGCCCGTTGGTACTCTATTTTGGCTTTTCCCGAGCGTGTTGTCTCGTGGTGTTTTAGATGTTGTTGTTCTCCGGCGGTTGTTTAGCCGTGGAGGTTTTAATTTAGTTGTGGTCTTATTATTATTCGAGCTTTGAAGCTCATGTTCATTTAGTTATTCCGCTGCTTGATTTTGGTTTTAAGCTTTTGTGGCTCGCTTTTAATAGTTCTTTCAACTGTTCTTCTTCGATTTGGCGCTCCGAGTTGGGGTTCAACATCGAATCTCGGACTCGGGTCATCACAAGCATGTTGTGATCCACTGAATCTTTGGATGACTTGACTGATGTAAGAGAAGAGAACTCTAGACCAATCTAGGACTTGAGTTTCAAGAATAGCAACAGTGAAGTTGCGTAGTCTTGGAGTGAATACATTAGACCCTCAAAAAAGAAGATATCGGTCTATGATTTCACTTACACAGTACATGTCTAAAGTATATCGATCTCTTCCCTTAATACTATGTTCTTCTCTAGGATAGACACCAGTTCGATTGAGCCATAACTTGTTGACAATGGTGTCATTGATGAAGAGGGGTCCAATATTGGGAAGATTGAAGACCTGCTAGATATTCTCACCATCAAAGATGATCCTAGTACCCCTAATCTCACCAGAGAGACGGGATCCATTGTCAGCCAACATCATCCCTTAGTAGAATTCGTCAACCAACTTGAGGTTGTAGTAATCTTCTCGAAAACAGAATAGTGGGATGAGTCCAGACATATGAAGTAGGTTGTAGATGTTACAACCGACCTCATTATTTGAAAGGAAATCTTCCACGTCTATAGTATGACCCATAATGTAGTTTTTAGACTTAATTCTGATCATGAATCTATCAATAAAAAGTGGTTGATCTGTTGGCAAGTCATCTTCAGGATAGTTGCTTCCTAAGGATTCCATTTAAGAAGATAAAGAGATGGATGTACTTTAGAGGAAACGAAAAAGGTTTTGTAATATGCTGAGCTATGAGAAGAATTTATGAAGAGGTTAGGCACGAGTTTTCTACTCTGAAAAGTTTATAGTGCCTTTTCAAGATAGACAACACAAGAGTTTTAAAGAACACGTCTTTTGAGGAAACTCCTGTTTACAACTATTTTAGAAAAAGTCTAATCAATGAGGTGCGAATATCCAAAGATGCAGTTGATAATGCAAGTAAATGCCTTATCTGAATAAGTGAGCTTACGAAGATATATGTTGGTAAGAGTGAGAAAGTCTATCTTCAGCCTTATAACTGAATCACTTTATCAGTTTGATGAAAAGATTTTGATGAGTTGGATCAGGTGATTAGTTGAAGTGGGCTTATGAGAGAGTGAGTGTTTATTCAATAAGAATAATGATTTAACAACAAATCTCTTAGCCAATGAAACTTAGTGATAAGTTTCAGAAGATGTGGACTTATAGGAATTTGAAGAGGATTCAATCTTAATTTCCACCTAGCCACTGAGATGGGCTTACAAAGGTTCGATTAATATATCATTTAAGAACCTCCTTATGCCAAAAATTGGACTTACAAGGGTATGTTTGAAGGAAACCAAAGAAGAGTTCATACTTCGGCCAAGTAAAACCTAATGACAAGTTTTACGGGGGTCGACTTACAAGTGTTTGATAGAGATAGTAATGAGATGTATCACCATGCCACATGACAAAGATATGATCAGTCAGTAAAGATTCATCAGTCAAAGTTTTGACTAAAGAGCTAACTGATTTAGACTAATCATGTCAGCTTGTATAGCCAACAGATCATTTAGCTAAGTTGACTCAGCTAAAGGTTGTGACTGATTTGAGAAATATTATTCAGTCAGCGTGAAATTAGTATCGAATGTCAATCGCGACCCAGAGATGAGTTTTGATCAGATAGAGAGGATTCATCATCGGAATGTTGACTTTAAAAACTGACTGATGAGCTAACTGAAACCTGTTGATCATATCAGCTTAGATGGCTGACTGATCATTCAGCTAGGTGAGACTCAGCTGAATATTGATACTGATGAATGATATTATTCAGTCAGAGGAGAATCAGTTTCGAATGTCAGTCACAACCCAGAAAGGAATGAGAAAATAGTTGGTCACGACTGAAGTTTTAAATCAAACTGATGACGTCAGTATAGAGTGATTAGATGACTGATGATGTATTCAGTCATTGTCACTAGAAGATAGTAAACTGAACTTTGAATGACTGACAGATGAACAGACAAATAAAAGAAAGGTATATTCAGTTGACTGATCTTCTTGAGTCTGATGATCTCCTTCAACTGACCTTGTGATGGATGAAATTTGATAGATTAAGAAAGTGACCTTTTGATTAAAATAATTTTAGGAAGTCACTTTATAACAAAGTATCAAGTGGATCAACGAAATCCCATAACAATTAATGGAGCTAAAAGTAAAAAGTTACTTACCTGGTTTGGGAATTTCATCATATTAACAGATATTGAGTTTATTAGCAGAGTTTGATGACTGCTGATACACATTTATACCTGGGTCTGTTAATATTTTAAAGAATGGCTGATGGTTGATGACCAACTAATGTTTTTTAGATAGTGACTTGTTGATGTAGACCAGCAGTCTTTCTCCAAAGTCTATTTATGAGCTCCTCCTTAGCTTGAGCATATCTTTGCATATATCTCTATTCATGACGTGCACGATCGAACTTTGATTTATTCTGCCTTGCCATCAGCAAAGTTAGATTGTCTTTGTATAGATCCTTCATAGTGTCTTTCCAGTAAGTCAAGAGATATCTGTCACATACTTATGAACTTACAAGAATATGGTTAAGTCATAAAAGTATAGATAGACATGAAGAGATTAGACTAATTTTGACAAGAGAATACAATTTCATTGAAGAGAATCTTGAGAACTTATTTATATTGAGATCTTAGAGAGTTATGAAGTTTATTATCCAAGTACTACTAGTTGGAAAGCTACACCTTACCTTTAATATGTAGTACTCCGCTTTTAAAGAATTTCTTGTACGAGCACCACCACCACTACACAAGTTTTACGTGACTACATGCCGTAGAATAATCTTAATATGCACCTAAGTATGTACTCTCTTTTTAGAAAAATTAAGATCTCAAGAGTGTCTTTAATAAGTATATTAGCAGGTCAATTTTTAGTGATTCTGGACTAGTCTATCCATTATAGAACGATATGACTTAGCATTTTAACACTATAGCAGTAGTTTCTATTCAAATGAGTTTTTGAAGAACCTGTAATTTTTAGAAACTGAATGAAGGTGAAGATATAGAGATTTTTCAAAACAATAATCCTTCATTGACTCCTAGTAATTGATCCCACAATAAATCAGCAGACTTCCCTTAATTACTAAGGATAAGATATCAACTTGATAAAATAAAACATTTTAACAAAGTTGAGTATCACATAGACAAAGTTCATATGTGAGATATAAAATGCATACTTAAAGAAACTGAAGATTCCATGACTAAATTTGTCGTCTGATTTTCTTTTGATTTTAAGACAAAACATTGTGCTTGAAAACTTAGTAGACAGTTTTATTCTAGGAATTTGAGAGTCATTCATTAAATAGTTTATATTCAGTTGGTTTGAAGTAGCCATATGATCTAAACAACTGAATGATAATTTATGCTCTTTAGAGTATTCAGACAAAGGATTCAGTATAAATTTAATTTATTCATCTTTGCATTCCCTGAAGAGATATTATATCATATTTGTAGAATACAAACAAAATATGAATAAATTCTTCTAAGATAAATAGGGTGTTTACAAATGATCTAATCCAAGAGATAAATCTAATTTAAATCCTTAGAGCTAATCTTCTTCTTCCAAGCTACACTCTCCTTTGGGTCTTCCCCCTTCTATGAGGGTTCAGATATGGATCTGCAATGGTCTCACTTCAGATGTGAGATCATTGTGTAGGAATGGGAGTGGGGTTTTAGATCCTGGCATTATAATGGCCTCACCTCTGTGGTGAGAGCATTTCATGTGGTGAATGCCATAAGAGGTGTTGTAGAGACCCTCGGGGGATTTTGCAATAAGCAAGTTCCCCATGTCCCTCACTTTATCATCAACTGGTGATGACGGAAGTGATGGTGTCTTGCAAGATATTTCTTACGCTCCTGGGATCACCATAAGATACTTCTTGCATTCCTGGAACAGGCGGATCTTGGAGCAGGCATGAGTCCATTTGACATAATGCCATGGGGAGCAAGAATATTTACGAGGGGCAAGCCAGACATTTTGGTCAAGAGACAAAGATAGAGTCTAGGAATAGAAAAGATTTAGAAGCGAATGAAGTACTGAGAATAGATCATGGGAATTGTTTATCTTAGGAGGTTTCGGAGGAGTGTATTGTAAGGATTTGAATAAGAAATGAGTTCCTTAAATACACGTTCTTAGAAAGATGGACAGTTGAAATTTTTTAAGACAAAGCTATTCAACTTTCGAGGTTCATAAACGTGCTTCTTGAAAGTATAAAAAGTAGTTCTTAGCACGGCAGACCTAGTTAACTAGATATATCAACCTTTAAGCAGGGTAAAGGTATTCATATCTAATCTATGACTGGAAAACATCAACAAATAGATTTTTGAAAGATTTTTGGAGATCTTTGTTGTCGTTAGTTTGAAAAGATTTTATTGAGTATTTGTGTCAGAAGAAATTTCTTCTGTATATAAGTATTTACTCATGATGTTGTATTGACTGATTTCTAAAGACTGTCAAATAAAGTTTAGTCATGGTCATGACAATAGTTTTATATAATCTAAGCACACTTAGTTGATACAGAAGTTTTAAGAAGTATCATTAGTACGGAATTTTAAATGTAGTAGCGAATGACTGATGACACAAATATCAATAATTTTTATTATATTAAAATTCCTGCCAGTTCAAGAATTTAAATATAATCACATACTTTTTACAAGACGTGAACTTACCTATACTAGCTTGTATGTGAAAGCTAGCTTCTAAGCTTACTGAAGAGATGCAAAGTTATGCAGTTAAGCTCTGTCTCTTGAAGCTTTGAAGTCTTGGTGGAGGCTTTTGTGGAAGACTTAGTGATTCAGCTTTTTGGCTCATGAGAGTCAGTAGTGGCAAAGAGTCTTGATTGCTTCTTTTTTTAATTGTCTTTGAAGTTCAGCAAACTTCCTTGATGATCAGCTTATCATCGAGAATTGATGTTTTAGTTTCAGCTGATCTCTGATAGATAGATAGAAAATATCGGTAACATTTTTGAACTCTTTATCACTTTCAATGATAATCATGGCTAAAAAGAGTAGAGCTTAAGAATATATCCTGATGTCTTTGAATGTCAATTTGTCGAGGAATTTCTTAACTCAAGAAGGATTTCGTAGAGTACCCAATCTGATAGACTAGTCATTTACTCCATTTTTCTTGCTAAGCGAAAGATAGGCTTCCTTTATATCTTACTAGTGTCATTCATCGAGAAGACATTACTTGCCTTTTTGAGAAGATATTGAAATATTCAATGTAGACAACTTCTCTTATAGATGAAAATAAAGACATAATAATTATATCAGCCAGTAATATGTAAAGAGAAGACTTAAGAGAATTTTGAAAGATGTTTTAGTTTCTCTTTCAGTCAACCTTTATATCAGTTAAAGTACTTATTTACTGTCGATTGAATTCCATCAGTAGTTAAGATTTTCTTTCAGCAAGTACACCTCATGTTCCAATTATCCAAAAGAATACTGTAGTTGATTAATAAGAAGTTATAGGCAGTTTTCATATGAAATGTCTACAAAAATAATTTTGAAGAGATTTAAGAATTTGAGAGTAGAAATCAACTTCAATCAAAGCATCTTTGTTTTGAGCTCTAGACCTCTCTCAAGCTGTTAAGCTTGGAAACAAATTTTTTCGACAGAGATTGGCTTTGATACCAATTGTAGGTCCAAGTTTATCCAAGAAGAGAGCTCTGAAAAGAGGCTAGAGGGGGGGTGAATAGCCTATTTGCCAAACTTAAAATTTCTTGCGGAAGCTTAAAGTTAGGCTGACTCTTAACTGATCTAAAGAGACATACTGACTAATTAGCATGAGGAAAGAATAGAAGTTGATCAGTTAATGAGTCACTCAGATGATAGGATCAGCTGACCATTGGCAAGCTTTCAGCTGACTCAGAGTATGCATACTGAATAAACAATATGGGCAGCAGAAGTTCAAGTTTCAGTTGATATGTCAGTCAGCTGATGATGTTATCAATCGACTGATGATTGAGTGACTATCGAGATGTGAAACATGTTAACGGGAATTAGTCACTCAATGCTTGCAGATGCTTCTAAGATAGTTAGACATGAAATAGTAAAGCATATAAGTTCATTTCACAAGTAGGACCAATTTACTTAAAGTAATAAAGTAGGCAAAGATATTTAAAGCAATGAAACACCAGATTGAATTCAAAAGTTGACTGGAGAACAGTCACTGCATAAAATATTTCATATAACAGAATTCAGTCAAATTATACATGTTTAGCTAATCTTGCCTAAGTACCTATTACAGAAAGTAAATTAATCTAATAAAAGAAAACTTACAGGCAATCTATTCCTAATGGGTTGCAAATGGAGATATAGATGATTATTTTCTCCATTTGAGATTTCACTTGCTACCCTCTCTTGAACCATCATCAGGAAACGTTTGGGAAAATTGTTTCTGATGGTTGGAGATTTAAGCAAGTGAGATGAGTTAGAATATTAAAAGCGATGTTCAAACTAAAAGGTTTGAACATCTCTTTTGGGGATATCCCGACTCATACGAGGGTGTGTAATCAAACTCACACCAGTCATTACAAAGATTAGTAAGACTGCGTGTGTGAGTGAGATTTGGAGTTGAAACCTAGACTCTAGACTATATACTATCAGATTTAATCTCTTGAGACATTTTCTTCCTTCTTCTCTCTTTCTTCTCTTCATACACTTGGAGTGTGAAATCTTCATCCTTCAAACTTTTGAGAGGCTGATGGATGAGCTTCAAAGGCAATCGGTAGATGACTGATTTGGCTTGCTTGAATAGACTCTAACTTCACAAGTGCATTACTCTTTTACACCACCGTGTTTCTCTTTGTTGTTTTCACAGTATACAACCACCACCTCTTTTTCACTACTTTTCCACACCCTTTTCTGCACTCTTTTCCACTCTCTTGTCCACTCTCACTTTTGTTTGAGTAGATGCTTGGGGTATTTATAGGTAGAGAGACGAGGGTAGCCGTTGAGAGGTGTTTGAATTCAACCGTTGAGATTTGTCTTGTAATGGTTGAATTTCAACGTCTTGAAGGCTATGTCCCGAATTTGTGGCTTTTAAAGATGATAGTAAAGTCTTGTTTAAAGAAGATATATACGTGTCCAAAAAAGCTTTCCGAGAGTTGTCACATCATAAAGTACTTTATGGCAGGGGCCACGTAAGAATAGTACTTTGAGATCAAGTTTGTGTAAGAGATATATTTTTAGAGAACCCAAAAATATATTTTCCTTTTTTTTGAATGATAGGACTTGATTGCTGATGTGAACTCCGAGACATCGTTTTGGCCATCAGCTGCTAGGGTCAGTAGAGCGTTGTCTTGAATCTTCAATTGGTGACGCGGCTTCTTAAATCCTTTAGCTTTGTTCAGTCGGCTGATGCTTGAAGTCCGAAAGAGATCAGTAGTTGTCTTGAGTCTTTAATAGTCACTCTATTTGTTTTCCTATCATAGTGAGTCGGGATGGTATAAGGCCGAATAACTTAAGTATGTAGCACGCAGGCTACTAATTAAATCTAAACTATTTATTCTAACCTAGACAAGTTATGGTTTATGGTTACAAGCAAATCTTTAAGTAAATAAGGAATATTCACTTGGAGATATTATCGAAAGTGAATAGGTGAATATTCCCAACAATAACACTAAAAATTTAATGTTTGTAAATAAAAAGTATTGTGTGTTACACATTTTCTCCGTACAAAATCATTGCATTAGCAATTTTTGACCATGTACTTTGCACACTTATTAGCATCGATTTGCGTCAGTAATTTCTTGGCTCGGAGCAATGCTTCCATCAACATCGCAATGCATCAAAAATATATTTTTTATGCAAATGTATACATATTTCACTTTATTCAGGAAGTGTTAAACAAAAAGTACGTTTATAAAATGTATTACGTACCTGAAAACTTCTTCAACTTTGGAGGATAAATGTGTGAGATCATATAAAATCATGTATCCAAACTTTTTCGTGAAGATTTTGCTAAAAGATATGTGTGAGTGCTTCTTTGAACTAAGATCCGACTCCACTGACCAACCGTAAGTAGCAATAGATGTTACACAACCTATTGATTTGTTGAAAAAATATTGTGCAGCGAATGGAAGCTGTTCCTACTTCATCCAAAAACCACCTACAGAGGAAGAGACCTTCCACAGACATTCTCTGGAGGACTACTTCCTCGTTGCCAGCATCATAAAATATCCTACAAATTGTTCGAGGTTGAAGACGTCTCTAAATGACGATGCAGAAACCATTTGGAATATAACCAATAGAATCTCATAATGTTTTCAAAAGTTTTTGCAAAATTTTCGAAGGGTTTTAAGATTTTTTTGCTCCGTTTGAAGTGAAGATTGCTGTATTTTTTAAGTGAAGAGAATTAGTTTGTTTTTGTGGTCTGAAAGCCGATGCAATGCGTACGTGTTCGAAGGATGCGATGTGATGCATCGTATGTCTTAGAAAGTTGTGCATCACAACTGGAAAAAGGTAATTTGTGCATCGTCTTGTATTGCAATGCATTTTTTGTTTGGCAATGCACAGTTTTTCGATCCGTGTTTTATGTGCATCGTGTTCTGTTGTGTTGTGTTGCGATGCATCATTTTTTATTTTTGCGATGCACAGCGTGCACTGTTTCATATTTTTAAAGTGCATAGATGACATTTCGCAACAAAATTGTCTTTTTCCGGTTGAGAACAATTATCGGGTTCTTAAGCAGTTGAAAATTGTCTAAAGGGGACCGACCCAAATTTCGCCAAAAAAAAAAAAAATGGCCCGCAAAAACCAACCCATTTCCGTTCGGGTTGTATCGAATCTGTCTAATCTGAATTGTGATCCAATTCACTGAGATTTAGTTAATCATTGATCTGCTGATCAACTAATCAAAACCTTAGTGATATGAATCATCTTAAGTTTTACACTCTCCTCGTGCCAAAAAGAGTTTCAATTTTTGCTCTTGATCATCAGCAAAAACAAACACTTATTTTGGAATAAATATAGTAAGATTTTAGTACTCCATCTCAAAAGTCTAATTTTCTTTTTGAAAAGTCAACCTAATACAATATAAAATCACTATAACAAACATTTATTATATCTTAGATAATGAAATTTCATTAATTGATGCAACATTAAGAATAATATCAATAAAATTATTTTGTATTTTATAACTAAATTTTTATAAATTTTTGGTTAAAATTTGATCTAGTTCACCAAAAAAAATTCAAATACTGAAAGGATTATAGATAGGGTAACTCAGAACAAACAAAATAGAAAAGAAAAGAAAAGAAAATACTTGTAAAAATAATAAATACTATCGTACTGACCAATGAGCTCAATGAGATGAACACATCGGAGAGCACATTGAATAGAAAAGGCAGCAGAATAAGGAACAAGTACGAGATTTAACAGAGGAGTAAATATTTAATCAACAAGTAACAACTTATTGATTTGCCAATATAGCAAAACTTTCACTAGAAAAAGACTTGTAGTTTAATACAAATATGAAAACCTAACAACTAGTGAAAATCATATGAAAAGCTCTACATGTAGCTGATATGATTATTGTATAATAGTTCACCCAAAAATAAGAAAGATCTATCTTATCATATTTAATAAACAAAAAGAATTGCGCTGGAAAACACTATGAATGAGTCCTCTGATATAGGCACATAAAATGACTCATTCGCAAAATGCAACAGCAGTCCTTTAAAAACTCTCTATAAAACTTTGTGTAATCTCTTAATAGTTTGTACTTTTTGGAGTCTTCACGGCTGAGTCCTCCAGTATATATAGCTTTCGAGTATGCCCTAGAAACCTTGTCCAATAAGAAAACAACTTTCCATAAAAAAAGGTTTATATATAGGTTAGTGTAATAAAATTAGGACTCAATATCTAAAATATAGACTTACCACTTATCTAGGATTCCTACATATATTATAACTAGGTTAGTCGTGCTATACACGAGACAAAGACGGCTTAATAAATATTACAACAACAACAATATAAACCCTAATTCACATAAACTTCATAAACCCTAAAATAATTTAAATCTTCCTAAAATATCCTTTCTCCAAAAGGATTAAAAACACATAAATAATTAATTAATAATTAGTAAAACCAAGAAAGGCAAAACCAATAATTAATAATTCAAATAATAATAATCTCAATAATTCAATTCCTAACAATCTCTTCCTTTTTGCCTTTCTGGACAAAAATATAAATCAGTAAAAAGAATTTTGTTAAGCATTAAACATTTTAATATTCAACTCCCCTAATAAATCAAAGAACTAGAAAGGATTTAACTTTTAAGCATAAGTTCAGAATAATATCCAAATAAGACGAACTCCCCATTAGTAGAAAATCATTTTAACCCTTAATTCAAAATCATAGAAGGAATTTAGAATTACTAATCAGTGCATATGTATCTTACCCTAACATCATAATGTGATCCACAAGTGATCACTTCCGAAGGTGTAACAGTAGTATCAAAAGATGACAGTATCAAAAGATGAAGCTGTTTAAAACAAATTTAAAGGTGTTTTCTTGTACACAAATTCTGCTATGCCCCGGTAGCTTCATCATCATCACCTGCAGTAGCTTTATCATTTTTACCAGCAGTAGCATCATCTCTAGTAGATGATTCAACACCAGCACCAGCAGCAACACCACCATCTACTCCCCCTTGGTTTTGGCCAGATAAAATTACAGCTTGAATATTAGCTTCAGCCCTATGCAAAATCTCCACTTGAGCCAAATAATTGGCTATTTGCTGTTGGATCAGGGACAATTGTACATGCAGAAAAACAGAAACCAGGGGATGTGATGCAGAAGAACTTGGAAAGGTAGATGTGCCCTCATTAGGGACTTCATTTGAGATGTCTTCCAAAACATGCTGCTAAGGGACTACATGACTCATAGCACTAGGATTTTCAGGCTGCGATGGAGTATCAGAAACAAGATACACAAGAGGGAGATCAACTACCCTTAGTTTTGGTTTGAGAATCAATTTCGACAGGTGAAGTGATTTTGGATGTTGTGAGTGCCTATCATAGGGAAATATTTGGACTCCTTGGGCAACATAGATTTGATGGATCAGGCTGGGAAAACTAAGGGATCGTTTGTGGGAGTTTGAGGTAGCAAATGATGTTATTTCTTTGAAAACAAAATTCCCAAGATTGAAAGGTAGCCCCTTCCCAATACAGAACAACAACCTAGCATGATCCTCAGTAACTACAGCACAGTTTCCGGAAGGGATCCAATTTTCATTACAGATTTTATGCAGGAAGCTATAGAATGATGACAACTTGGAGGAGTACAGGGGATAAGCATACACAGAAATATTTTCTTCGGTTAATTCCAGGGTAATAGCGTCCAGGCTAGGAAGTTTATGAAATTCAGGAACATCAGGAGTTTGAAGGAACTATTTTATGACCAAGTAAATTTTATCAATTTTCTTCTGACATATGCAGTGCCAAAATTTTGTGAGCTCAGATTCATGATGTCAGTGGGCAAATTTGCATAGAACTCAAACACAGGATCCCTAACATAAGGTAGGGAAAATTGGACAGTTTTAAGAAGGCTTCTATCAGAGAAAAATTGAGTCAAATTATACTGGATAATTGATATTCATCCCACACACGTTCATCAATCAAAGATCTATCCTCCAGGGATTTATATCTAGCATGAGCAACTTCAGAATAAAAACATGTGTTAAAGGCTGCACTTACAGACATTGAAGGAGTGGATGAGGGCTGCAATGAGGGCTCATCAAAGGATTCATTCGTACCATCCTGGGATTCTAGAATTTCTGGACAGACATTTTGTTCAGCAGTAAAAGAGGCAGTGATGTCATCATCATCACCTTGATCCTTTTCTTTTTCCGCTACAAAATTGGCATCACTTGAATCATCAAACGCTGATGAAGAGCTGGATGATTTTAGGGCAGAGTTAGGGTCATCTTCCTGGTTCTTCAAGCCGTCCAGAATTTGGGCAATTGTAGCACTGTCAGAGAAGACTTGATCTTCAGACTTGTCACTACCAGCGGCTTCTTCATCTCCCTTTTCACTTTAGGTTCTTTTCCGGCAGAAATTGTTGTCTCAGAGTCAGTATCTTGGACATCCAGAAGAGGGTTGTGAAGTGTTACCATAAATTGCCTTCCATCCTCTCTTCTGTGAATGGCAACGTGTGGGAATTCCACGTCGCTAGATTCAGCAGTGGGGTTCTCATGGGAGACCTCTTCCACACATTTTGGAATTTCTGCAATAGGCTCTTCCGTAGTCATCCTTTGCTTCTTTCGTGATCTGGAGGGATTTGAACAAGACCCTTCATCTTGGAAAACAGAGGGGTCAATATTTCGACGCCTTATTGACCTTCGGACCAAGGGTTGACCAATTGGACCTCGGGTAGCCAGAATTCCTTCAAAACTTTGTGGGTCTTCCACAAAAATTTCATTCCCAGGCTCATCAGGAACGATTTCCCTCAGTGGGGTTTGTATGGGTTGGGATTCGACAATATCAGTTGACAAGGTTTAAAGAAATAGGATCATTGTTTAGCGTTTTTGAAGGGTTTTTCGTTGAAGGATTGGATGAGCCTTCATTCACGCCAGAACTGGGAGGAATGTACTCGGAATCACTCGATTTTGAAGGAGACATTGCAGGAGTTGCCATGGATTTTTGACAAAGGATTTTGGAGAAGACAGGGAGCACGATCGTTCTTGGGTTTAGATAGAGTGGGGTTTTTTCATGTAGCTTTGAACACAATACTTCACAAAAATAAAAAGGGATAATTATAAAAATGACCAACGTACTATCAGTTAGTAACCGATTTTATACCGTACTCTCAATATCTTAAAATTGACCAATGTACTACCAATTTGAGTCCAATGTGGTCCCTCCCGTTAACTTTCCATCCAAATTTCTAACGGGACTGCTAACGTGATTAACGAAGCTAATTTATGAAGGGTATTTTTGTCATTTTCTTTCGAGATAATTATAAAAATGACCAACGTACT
This sequence comes from Platycodon grandiflorus, assembly GCA_016624345.1. NCBI lineage: Eukaryota > Viridiplantae > Streptophyta > Magnoliopsida > Asterales > Campanulaceae > Platycodon > Platycodon grandiflorus. The sequence continues at coordinate 12,638,455 of CM028367.1, read as the reverse complement.
ATCTGTTAGTAACCGATTTTACCCCGTACTCCCAATATCCTAAAATTGACCAATGTACTACCAATTTGAGTCGAATGTGGTCCCTCCCGTTAACTTTCCATCCAAATTTCTAACGAGACTGCTAACGTGATTAACGGAGCTAATTTATGAAGGTCATTTTTGTCATTTCCTTTCAAATCTCACCACCCCACCCACATACTCTCTCCCTTGCCAGAGATTTCATCTCTCTCTCTCTCTCTCTCTCTCTCTCTCTCTCTCATATTCATTCATTTGTAATTAGCTAATTTTCTTCATTATTTTGACCATGGTAATAGAGGTTTTGTTCAAAATGAAGGTGGTCTAAGAGATATTTGGTCTCCGCTAAAAGAATGTTATCCCCAAACCCCCTCTCGTCGGCGTCTCCTCCACCTGCCTCTGTTCCTACCCTTTCCCCATTACCACCACCCACCACTCCCCCTCCACCCCTCTCTTCAATTTCAATTCTACCACCGCCATCATCTTCTCCTCCTCCAACAACCATGGTACCACCACCGTCGCCACCCACGTCACCAGAACAGGTCCAACAACAACTCAACAACATAATTGACGCACTAATCGGTGCCAGCGACTATGCTGGTAGGGTCAATATTCTCTCCAACAGAAACCCACCATTTCTCAGCCCTCATTGTGCCGGAATAGTATTGTAAGCCGACGATGTTGACGATGATGAAGCCGACCATGTAGGTATCGGAGGGTTGAGTGAGGTTAGCGACAGAAGAATCATCGGGTTCGTTGTTGAAGGCTTTTGGAGGTTTCCTTTGCACGCCCCTTGCTCCTGCCCTACAGCCGCCGTATTTATACCTGCCTTCTCCCTCCTTGCGTCATTAGAGCTGAGAGAAAAATCTAGGGTTAGATTTTGGGTCTTCAGCCGTCTCTCTCTCTCTCTCTACCGTTAGCCTTGAGTCTCTTCTCTCTTCTCTTTGTTAGTGTGTGAGTATGTGAGAGAGAGTATACACTTGGGTAGGTTCTTGAAGGTTCTACCTTCGGTGAGCTTGCTGGTGGCATTTTGGTATTGTTGAGGGTTTCAGGGTTTTCAGTAAAATTGAGAGAGGCAGTGAGGGTGTTGTCTAGTTGTCGTCTTCTTTGTGGCCACCGGAGTTTGGGGTTTGGTCTGGTTGGGTGGTTCTCTTGGTACTGTGCTTGCTGGGTTTAGTAGTGCTAGGGACTCGTTTGGTGGACTGATAGTGAGAAGGGTGACTGAGCCGAAGAGTTCTTTACTGACTCTGTTTTGCAAATAATGGCCAAGGCGTGAGTTGGATCAGATCTAGTGCATTTTCCATATATATATATATATATATATATATATATATATATATATATAGAGAGAGAGAGAGAGAGAGAGTATGTGGGTGGGGTGGTGAGATTTGAAAGGAAATGACAAAAATACCCTTCATCAATTAGCTCCGTTAATCACATTAGCAGTCCCGTTAGAAATTTAGATGGAAAGTTAACGGGAGGAACCACATTGGACTCAAATTGGTAGTACATTGGTTCATTTTAGGATATTGGGAGTACGGGGTGAAATCGGTTACTAACTGATAGTACGTTGGTCATTTTTATAATTATCCCAAAAAAAAAAGGGATTAGAGTAATTGTTAGTAAATAATGGAATTATAAAACCAAAGCATATCTTAGCCATTAGGATTAGGATTTAGGATCACAACGGGAAACTTAGAGGAAACTGAAGAGTTGTTTCAGGCCATTTAAAGTACTTAACGGGAAGAAAAAACAACAAATAAGGAGATTTGAACAATATTACATAAGGATTTGTGAAAGAAATTAATAATAAAAAAAACTAATAAGAAATTATGAAAATGATTGAAGAAATAATGATAGAGAAATTTTTAGATGCAAAAAAAATGAGAGTAAAGAGATTTTAATAAATAAGGGTTTTAAATCAAATAGGATATGGGAATACCACTTAGAACTCCACACAAATAATAGAATTTAATATGAAGTTATATATCAAATTTTAAACGTATTCCAAAACAACTCAAATTAATTTTGACATCAAAAAATTCTTGAAATCAAAGAGATTATTTCTTAATCCAAATTGTACAAAGATTCAGACTTTCCATCAAGAGACACAGATTAGCCAAGTATGCATGTCCTAAGTCATGCCTAAAAAGATATGAAAGTGTATAACCAAAAAACACTCAGCAATGAAAATAAATGTTTTCTTCCAATGAGTTCATCAATGTCAGCACATTTGTCACTACATTTTACAAACCATAATGAATTGAAAATATGTTCCCAAACAGTTATATATGAAGAGAATACAGAATTGAAAAGTCAATCTTTTGAGTACCAATGTATCTCATTATAAATAGGATTTATCCAGTGGGTAGCTTTCACTCTTTGTTATAGACAACTATTTTTTGCATGATCAGAACCAATGAAAAGAACACACTCAATGACAAATTTTTATCCATGTGAATAGCTTTCATCAAATAGTTCAAAGGTAGCTTTTTTCCTTCAATGGTAGCTTTTTCCCTCAAAGGATTCCGTTATCACCAACAGATATTTAAACTTTTTGTAGGGAACATTAAGAGTACTAGTATCTGCTTTACGAAAAAATCAATTCATATGTAAAGTAAAAGAGTTTCCTTTATGGTGAAATAAATAAAACATTGTATGCCTAAAGAAATAAAATAAATAAATAAAAGATAATTATACATATACAAGAATGTGGCTAACCATGTAACCACATTGTGTGACACATTCATACAATGCAGAAATCAGGAGGTTCCAGTAGAATGAGAAAACTCCTTTGAACCAATGTCTTGGCAAATAGGTGTATTCTAATATCATCATAGGCAATGTATTCAAATGGAATGATATTTTTCTCAATCGATTCTTGAATAAAGATTGGCCTAATGTCATAAGAGTTGAATTGAGATTAATCATTAGAAAATTTTGACATATAGTAGCAGTGATCATCATTTCATTTATCCAATGAGTCATAGTGTAATTCATGAACCCTGTTTGGTCTAATCATCAAACATGATTTAAATCTATTCAAATCATTTTTATCACAAATCATGCTTTCTTCATTCATCATAACAAAATAATTTCCATCTATCTTTGATATGCAGGGCAACATATGAAACACTTTGTTAGCAAAAATGTTAGAAAACATACTCTACACAAACTTCCTCAAGTACTGATTTTCCTTGGGAATCATACTAACACATAATATTGCCTTTTTGAAATAATGATGGACATTAAAAATAGTTTTAGAATGCTGACGAGATGTTTTCTTGAGTAAACACATGATTGTATAAACAATGAAGCACAAGGCAATTTAAATTGCACATATGTTTGGTACTTACATTCACAGAAGGCAAAATGCATACTCCAGATTTAACTAAAAAATTCCCATGCTCATGTTTGAGTAGGTATGCATCATATAAATTTTCACAAGCATGTTGTTAACTCTATTCTGGGTATGACTAAAAACTATAACAATCATTCTGGATATACCTTTATTATGCAACCTTACCTTCCATCTTTCTTTATCATAAGCAATGGTTTGATAAACCATAAAATCATGTCTTTCATGGTCTTGTTTGAACGTTAGTACCTTTGATATGGCGTTTTTAAAGACATGTTCACAGCCTGCATTGTTAGTTTGAAGAGAAACAATAAAGGTAAAAAGCTTATCCCAAGCAGTTCTGGTAAAAACAGACGAATGAGGTCTCCAATGTCCCCTCATTGGTGACCACATTCGATTTTCAAAAATTGTTTTACAGTTTTTAAAATAAAAATCATACCAAAAGCTGCCATGAACATTAAACAACCAATTGTTACTTAAGTTCAGAAAATTAAACCATACATTTCCCTTTCCAGATTTAAATTTTTAAGCACCCTTTTGAAGCAGTTTTGTTCAAAAAATTTAGCAACTATTTTCATGTTGCAAAACTTATTAGAATTATCAAACACAGATTCCCCTCATAATTCTTGACTAGTTTTAAAACAGGCAAGAGGCTTTTCGTACTCATAATCAATCAATTTAGATGATTTTCTACATAATTCAAACGAAAGGCTTAGTGGACTAATATTGAGAGCAGTACCTTGTGAAACACCTAGAGGATTTATTTGCAAAGATTTTCTCTAGTGAGTAGGCTAACTAGATTATCATTCAGTTCGATTTCATCTTCCTCATCATCACTAAGAGTAGCACTTTTATTCTTGTTCTTGTTCAAAAATTTACCAAACTTTTTGACAAATAAAGAAATGGAATTACTACTTAACTTAGATTTGCTCTTATCATTGCAAGTATCAAATAGATCTTCATCCTTGTTAGTCTGAGGTTTAAAGGTAACCTTTTCTTTACCTTTGGATTGTTGGATGAGATTTATCTCAAAAGTTTGTAATATACTAATAAGATCATCAAGACTAAGTGTAGAAGTATCATGAGCTTCTTCCACAGCTGATAATTTAATATTAAACCTTCCAGGAAGAGACCTAAGGACTTTGTTTACCAATCTCTCATTGGAGATAGGATCTCCTAGAGATTGTGATTCATTAGATAACTCAAGAATCTTGGTACTATAAGATGTAATATTTTCAGAATCTTCCATCCTTAAGTTTTTAAACTTAGTCATGATCATTCAAAGTTTAGTTTGCCTCACACTTTTTGAGCCTTCACAATATTTTTGAAGAGCTTCCCATATTTCCTTGGTAGAATTAAAATTAGAGATAATTTTAAACATGTTTATATCGAGAGAAATATTAATAGCATGCATAGTTTTAGAATTGTAGTTAGCCAAGACTAATTCTTCATTAGTCCAATAAATTTCAGATTTAGGTACATTGTTACCTTCATTATCTGTCCTCACTGGAGGACCTCACTAGAAGAGACCAACCTGTAAGGATAGCATGTCAAGCACGTTCATCAATTGAATTGATGCAAACACGCATCATGATCTTTCATCTAGAATAATTGGTATCATCAAGAATGGGAATCTTGTGAAAACCATTAATCTGATTACTCATCATGGCTACAATCAAAATAGGACCATCACTTTGTGCGTCAGGTGTTGGATCTGATACCAATTGAAAGGATTGTAACTAGGGTAACTCAGAATAAACAAAATAGGAAAGAAAAAAACAAATACTTGTAAAATTAATAAATACAAATGTACTGACCAATGAGCTCAATGAGATGAACACATCGGAGAGCACATTGAATACAAAAGGCACCGGAATAACAAACAAGTATAAGGAAGAAGTACGAGATTTAACACAGAGGAGTAAATATTTAATCAACAATTAACAACTTGTTGATTTGCCAATATGGCGAAACTTTCACTAGAAAAAGACTTGTAGTTTAATACAAATATGAAAACCTAACAACTAGGAAAAATCTTATAAAAAGCTCTACATGTAGCTGATATGATCATTGTATAATAGTTCACCCAAAAATAAGAAAGATCTATCTTATCAAATTTAATAAACAAAACATGGGTGAAAACAAAAAGAACTGCGCTGGAAAACACTATGAATGAGTCCTCTAATGTAGGCACATAAAAGGGCTCATTCGCAAAACGCAGCAGCAGTCCTTTAAAGACTCTCTCTATAAAACTCTGTGTAATCTCTTAATGGTTTGTACTTCGTGAGTCTTCAATGCCGAGTCCTCCAGTATATATAGCTTTCGAATATACCCTAGAAACCTTGTTCAATAAGAAAATAATTTTCCATAAAAAGGTTAATAGGTTAGTGTAATAAAATAAGGACTTAATACCTACAATATAGACCTATCATTTATCTAGGATTCCTACATATATTATAACTAGGTCAACCGTGCTATACACAAGACAAAGAGGCTTAATAAATATTACAACAACAACAACAACAACAACAACAATATAACCCTAATTTACATAAACTTCATAAACCCTAAAATAATTTAAATCTCCCTAAAATATCCTTTCTCGAAAAGGATTAAAAACACAAATAAATAATTAATAATTAGTAAAACAAAGAAAAGCAAAACCAATTGACGGGAGCCTCCCAAATATGCATAATACGTGTCCTCCACGTTAGCCTCAGGTGGGTCCATGGATCCACGTTGGCAGTAGAGGTTTGGATCCCCAGGCCGAGGTCGTCGGTTAAGCCAGACCTCGGCATGATACAATACTAAAACATAACTTCAGCCGGCAACCTAGAGAGAATCAAGCTCATCAGCAAGTAACCATATCAGAATGAAGAGGTAGCTGAAAAGGTCGAAGCCAAAGTCATCTCGATTAGAGTTGGAGGAGATCAAAAACTATTTTCATCTTCCAATAACCAAAGCTGCTAAGGAACTAAGAGTTGGGGTCACTGTGCTAAAGAAGAGGTGCAGAGAGCTTAACATAGCCCGTTGGCCTCATAGGAAGATCAAGAGCTTGAAGTTCCTCATCCACAATGCCAAGGTCCCAAGGCCGAGGTCGTCGGTTAAGCCAGACCTCGGCGTGATCCAACGCTTAGGTCGTCTACGAGGTCGACTCCAGGGCGAGCAATGCGCGATCTCGGTGCAGGTCGGTTTCAGAGCATTAGATGCTTACTGACTGTCAGTACCTAACCTAGCAGAATCAAGACATTCTCACTGGAGGGAGACATTCCTTTGGCGTGTGCCTTTGCCAATAATTATTAGCTTCCCATCTCCCCAGGAATGAAGTTGTTACTTGTCAACTTATCCCTAGCTATAGCATGGCCCCCCTCAACGTGTATTCATCCCTCAGCAAGTAAGTGGCTCCAATTGTATAACTACGTACGCCACCTTTGGCTATAAATACCAGGAGCCACTTCCATTTAAAAAAAAGGTAACATTTACTCTCAAGAAGACAAAGCTCTTAAAAGCTTACTCTTATTCACCTACAACACACACTTATCATACTGCCTGAGTATTAAAGAGGGTTCCTCGCTAACCTCTCTCTCATTTAATACCCCTGAACTGATTCTCACGCCGGAGGGTAATAGTCGGGTCAAACCCCCGACACCCCTAACGGTTCTTGTCTTTATCGCCTTGTTGTAGGTCCCAGAATCAAGTCCCTATAAAGAAAGCCTTTAGAGAGCCGAGGCATCTTGACTGTAAAGACTAGCTACACGTGGACCTGACGTGTTCACCAAATCCAAATTTGTGTGATCACCAATAATTAATAATTCAAATAATAATAATCTCAATAATTCAATTCCTAATAAATACGACGGTTTTTTTTTCTTTGGAATGGAGGAAGCATTACATTTGATATAAGAAGTAATATTCTTATTGAGATTAAATTAGTTCATAACTAGATAAATTTAGCACTATAAAAATAGATTCAAAGTATTTTTGGTCCCTCAAATTTTAGCTTTATACTCCCTCTGTTCCAAACAAAGAGTCCACTATTCTATTTTAGAATGTTTTACATAAAAAGTCTACTTTCATAAATTATGCCTAAAATTTTCATAATTTTATCTTTACAATTTACATGTGGTATAAACATATTAACTATGCTCAAGCATTTTTGTAATTATGACCAACTCTAATATTACTCATATATTCCTTAATTATTAGACTTTTCAAATGTGAACTCTTCGGGTGGAACGGATAGAGTATTTATTAGGTCCCACATCCTTAAACTTTATTCGTTTGGTCCTTTATATCAATTTTTTGGTTAGTTTGCCCCTCCTGATGTTATTGTTAGAAATTTTGTCCAATTTTTTTCAATATGCCTAGATTTTACCCTTACTAAGACTTAATAAAAGAAAGGTGAAACATTCATTTGTTTATAAACCAACTAGTTTTACACCCGTTTGTTAAACACACGGGCATATATCTTTTTCAATTAAATTATACTTAAGCAAAATGAAGAGGGTAAAAAAATTAAAAGAATAAATTAAGAAAAAGTAATGTTGGAGGCAACTACTTAAATAGAAATACATCATATTGGTATCGGTAATATTATAGATTCTAAAAACTTTCCTTATACACAACACTTGTTGACTTTTCTTATTCATTGCATATCAATATCTTCATACCAGAATGGTTTGTTACCCTGGAAACTGTGACATACATCTGCCCATGGCTAAACACTATCATGCGACAGTGATTGACCATGACTTTTGTTAATTGTCATTGCAAACGATACTATAAATGAAAATTGTCTTCCCTGAAACTTGAACGGCAATCTCACATCTGATAAAGACAATGACATTCTTGGGATAAACACTTTGTCACCAACATTGCTTCCATTTCAAAATTTTAGCTTCTACAACGTGATGCTCAAGCTTTGTAATGATTAGTTTTGTTCCATTGCACAACCCTGCAGCAAGGTTAATGTTTGTCAATAGCATCGCCAGAACACCAATCTTAATTTTTAGTTCATGGCTAGGCAATCCTAATCACATTATACTACTCAAAAACTCCGTAGAATGAATGTCTTCAAACAAACATAAGATGTTTTTTGCCCTGTAAATGAACTCAAATAAGTTTTTCCTTCCGAGTAATTGTTAGAAACCATGTACTCATTTATGGTATCCACAATATCAAGCACAGGGGCAAATATAGTTCTTTCTTGAAAATATGAAACGTCATCAAAAGAATTTTTTCAAAATGATGCATATATACTTTCAACTATTGACTAGACCAATATCTGATTGCATTCACCAAAAGATCATTTGGAACTTCTATTGTTGCAACACCATTATTTTTACCCCCATAAAAAAGAACAAAATGAATAATAAGTATAGACATTAATAATACAATTTAAAAATATAACAAACAAATGATGAGTCCTACTCTTACATTGGTATCCTTAGAAAATGTCTAAAATCTAATATTTCTGTTTTTGAAAATTTATTTTAACATTTTACCCTTGATTTGAGTCTCACTGTAATTAATGAGTCCGATTCTTACATGAGTATCCTAAAAAAATACACATTATACTAATTTTTATAATAGATATAAATTTTCATTTTTAATCAGTGTGTTATATAAACAGAAAACTTTATTAAGAAAGAAACGAGTAATAATTTTTGTATAACATATTCTTCATAAGTTGCAATGCATTAAAAATATAATTATTTATGACATTAAATTAATTTTTTAGTTGTTAATAATCATATCTTAGAGAAAAGTATATGAGGTGAGATTATTTACTAAATAAATAACACCATAAATAAAAAAATAAGACAAAGCATGAATAACATGTATACAACGTAATAATAAAAATTAAAAAAATGTAACAAACAAAACAAAACTTTCCATTGATTAAGAGATGTGAATTTATCTAAATGCATTTTCTTATTCAGAATAGCAATGGCAGTAACAAAAGGATTTGAACAATATTCATGATTTGTTAAATTAGTGGCAAGATACTTGGGCATGTAAATGACAAAAATAAATAGAAATTGTTATTTCATGTATTCCGTACCTGCGTATTAGCAGCTGAAAAATATTTTTTATTGTAAATATATAGCAATAAAAAATAATAATAAATTTACTTTAAAAAATAGTATAATATCATACCGTTCGTGATATCTGATAAAGGAGGAATTGAAGTCGAATATAACACATTTTGAACATAACATCCAATATTATACTGTTGATAAGCAACATTTTCTACAACATAATTTATATATGACTATTCAATTTAAAAAAAGTAAACACCAAAAAAAGAAAAAAATAACACTATTATTTTCACATGTCCCAAATAATTTAAATAACTTTAATATTTATTTTCAATTAAAAAGAATGTAATAAAAAATGGCCCAAATTCAGTGACTGAATTAATTACGGGTCAATAATAAATGACCTGAAGATTCAACACACTTAAATATGGAACGCAAATAATCATACTAATTTATAATGGTCAACAGTTGTAATTAGAATAAATATGACCCAAAATAAATAAACATAATTAAATGAGATAATTGCAAATTAAACACTGCCCTAGTTTCGAGATTTCAATTTAAACCATGTGTTTTTATTTTTTGCAAATTGAACCTTCACTTATTTTTATTTTTTTAATCAAAACTTTCCGTCAAGTTGCTGTTAGATCAACTGAAGAAAGGATGACTTGGCCACCCACGTGGCTCTTACATGGAAATGGCAGGGAAATAAACCCAATAATTTATTTCCCACCAAAATTATTCCAAAAGAACCTTGTACTATTTTCCAATTTCAAAAAAACCTTGGTTGCTAACGAATTTTAAAAAAAAAATTAAAAGAACCTTGTATAATTAACAAAGTTTTTTTTTAAATTGGAAAATAGTACAAGGTTTTTTTTGTAATAATTTTGGCGGGAAATAAATTGTTGGTTTTATTTCCATGCCATTTCCATGTAAGAGCCACGTGGGTGGCCAAGTCATCCTTCCGTCAGTTGATCTAACTGCAACTTGACCGAAGGTTTTGATTAAAAAAATAAAAATATGTGAAGGCTCAATTTGCAACAAAAAAAAAACACATGGTTTAAATTAAAATCTCAAAACTAGTACAGGCTTTATTTTGCAATTATCTCGTATTAAATTGATTATAATTGGTTTCAATAAACTCAATATTAATTTTTTATTTCAATAATCAAAGATCATGGTTTATTATGTAAAGAAACTACCAGGGTTTATTTTGAAAATATATTATTAAAAAAACAAGGTTCTTTTTAATACGCTTTTTTAAAAATTCGTTAACAACCAAGGTTTTTTTTTAAAATTGAAAAATAGTATAAGGTTATTTTTGGAATAATTTTGGCGGAAAATAAATTGTTGGTTTTATTTCCCCGCCATTTCCATGTAAGAGCCACACGTGAGTGGCCAAGTCATCATTCCGTCAGTTGATCTAACAGCAACTTGACGGAAGGTTTTGATTAAAAAAATAAAAATAGGTGAAGGTTCAATTTGCAAAAAATAAAAATCTATGATTTAAATTGAAATTTCAAAACTAGAACAGGGTTTATTTTGCAATTATCTCTAATTAAATCGACCCCAAATTAAAGACATAGTATCTACCCTTCCCATATATAAATGATTCAGCTTCCCCTCTAACCTAATTCATCTGTCGTTCTCGTACTTAAAACCCTAACCAATTTTCTCCTAAGAAAAAGGTGTATTTGGGAAGGCAAAGAACCATCCCAAATACTGCCAAAACCATGACAAATACTATTTGGCACTGTTTTGACTCCCTCCCAAATGAGTGCCGGCCAAAAACCGTCCCAAAAAGTATTTGGCATGACAAATGCGACGGTTATGCATGTGCTATTTGACGTGTAATTGGGAGGGTTTTGTAATACCTGACCCAATAGTTATTTGGCACGACAATTTTGACTGTTATGGATGGGGTGTGCAATTTGACATGTATTTGGGACGGTTTTGTATTACGTGACCCAAATATGTATTTGGCACGATTAATAGCCCTCCCAAATAGTACTTGGCACGGTTGTGCGTGCCATGCCAAATAGTTTTGGCACAAAGACTTTCCTCCCAAATAGTATTTGGTACGGTTTTGTCTTTTTTTTTTCCTAAAATCATTTGGGACTATTTTCTACCCTCCCAAATAATCGCAAGAAATGAAAATTGTGGGCTGAAATTTTAGGAATAGAGAAATATTTTGTATTTTTTTGTTAATAAAATCATAACATATTGGATAGGTAAAAGTGCTAAAAAGATATTATTTGGGAGGGGAAGTGGCAAAGAGTGCCAAATACTTGATATTGGGCACCCCTTCCCAAAAAATAGTATTTGGAACAGTTTTTTGGCCCTTCCAAATAAAGGGGGTCACAAATAGTATTCCACTAAGACTTATCTTATAGTATTCCACTAAAGATATGTATTTTATTTTATTTTAGAAAATAAGGTCTATCGACAGTGTAGTGTTAATTAGCATATGAATATTATGTTTATGGCTAATTAGTGTTTGAAGTTTGCCACTAAGACTTATCTTATATAAAGACATATCAGTTGTATAAATATTTTTTCTAAAACATACATAATACAAACAAATCCACGTGCGATCTTATTCTTCTATATAGACATATCAATTATATAAATATTTTTTTAAGGCATAATTAGACAGTAAGTCAACAAAAATATTTCTAAAATGTATTAATTAATCTCAAAATCAAACTAAACCCGTACAGAGCGAGGGCTCAATAACTAGTAATAACTAATAATAATATTAAAATGTTTGTGTTTTAAAAGCAGGGTATTTCATTTTATAGGCACTATTGTTGTTATTATTATTATTATTATTATTATTATTATTATTATTATTATTATTATTATTATTATTATTATTATTATATATATATATATAGATAGATATAGATAGATACATAGATTTGGCGAAATTAATTGTGATAACAAAACGTGGAAACAATGTATGGGTGAAATTGGGTGAGATTTGCAAAGGGAGCAGAGTTGTCTATGATAATATATGAGAAATTTTCAAGTCTTACAAAAAGAAAAAGAAAAACTAAAAATTAGAGTGCCATCAAAGTTAATAAATGAGAAAGAAAACATTCACAGAGAAAGAAGGAAAATTAGGGTGGAGGGAAGATGCCGTGAAAGGGGACGATATTAAATTGTGCCCATTTTGAATGCTAGTAGTCGATAGTTATACATAGGTGCTAAATACAACACTGTAAAATGCTAAATACCACACTTTTCTTGAGAAAATATCGTTTTTACCATCATTTGAAGTAAATGAGTATTTACATCAAAACACCCTCAATTTTGTATTTAGTACAAATAGACCCCCTAAGGGCGGAATTTGGGATGGCCGCCTAAGGGTGGCGGTTCTACCGTTAAAATTTTAACGAATTTGTAGCTTTTAAACAAAATTGTAAACTTTAAGGGTTGAAAGTGTTAAAAAAAAAACTAACGAAATAATGAATGGCGTCCAATCTAGGTGGCCTTGTCTAATTTTCTAGTTTTTAATATATATTTTTTTACATTTATAACACGTGTAAATATAAATTTCCACCACCAAAAAAATATGGGCAAAATAATAAATTGACCAGAAGGTTCTTGTATTTAGCGCTTTGGGGGTGTTGTATTTAGAACCACCCTAGTTATATAATTATTTTCTTCTTTGTTTTTTGGCCGGTACAGTTGGACACCAATTTCTCCCTTGTTGATGCTAAGCGTAATTTAATCATATTAATTGACGGAACTTCTAACGATAACGTCAAGAGGGGACAAAATATATTGATCCTATAAAATATGAGTGACGCTATTAGAACCACATTTTCTTATTAATACACTCATTTTCTTAATACACCCCCTCCACTAATTTTACATCAACATAATTTCTAAATACACCACCCAACATTTTCTATTTTACCCCTCTCAATTAACTCATTATTTATTTTCCAATACTCCCACCTAATATCATCACACCCACCCCAATTTCTTAATACACCAACCAAAACACAACGCAGGCCAACAGAAATATCGCGAGACCGCTTCAACTTCCATTGCTTCGCAAAGCCCCCAATTTCAAACTCAACAATTCCCAAACCCCCCAGCAAACAAGGAAGAAGAAAGAAGAAGAAAAGGAAGAATAAGAAAAAGAGCAACTCTGATTTCGATACGAGGAAGACCCTAAGTATGAAATGTATTCTATTTTTATGTTTAAATAGCAATTTCGTTTCAATTTTTGTGTTAAATTTCATTTTAGTTGTAATGTATATGAGATATATTGGGTTTCTTCTCATTTTCGGTTCGGGGTTGGTTTGAGAAACACCACAGTGGTGTTCGGCAAGGGCTTACCGAACATCCCTGTGAAGTTCTGCAACCCCAACTGTTCAGCAGGTGCTTCCCGAACACCACTGTGGTATTCTGCAGACCAGTGCCAAACAAATCCCAACCCACACATACGTAAATGCATGGAAAAAATCGAAGTGAAGTGAAAAATTTGTAGTATAATAAATTTAACGTAAAAAAGAATTGAAGTGAATAGAGGAGAGGAATGAAGTGAGGAGATTGTCCCTTGGCAATGACATATAATCCCTGGCAATGGCGTATGAAACTGGAGGAAGGTGCATTGATAAATTATTAGGTGGTGTATTTAGAAGTTTAAGAGATGTCTTGATATAAAGGTGGGTGTATTTAGTAGGGAAAAGAAATTTACGTCTAACAATATAATAACATTTTTGTAATTTAATTTTAATGGTGTATTAATAAAAAAAAGTGGTGCTAATAGCACCACCCTTTTATATCCCAAGGCTATCACCAAGCCAAGACTGACTACATATCAACCATTCTGACATTAGAAAGAAAAAACCATTGCATGCTAAAAAAGGGAAGAAAAGATGGATGATACGATATCATTTCAAAAGCTTCAAATAGTAAAAGAATCTGACAAAATAATCTTTACATAAATCTTGTCCCCATGTAATAAGTTGAACAATTTACACAATTGTGTAATATTAAAATATTCAGAACTAAATACAACTTAATCTATAAATAAATCATATAATGTATTTGCATAATTGTATAATGTTGGTCTCAACCTCTTCAACGCATGGCAGGCGATACATGCGATGTGGAACTCTTGTTCCATTCTGAAGAGAAAAAATGATATATCTTCCTCGAAGTATTTCTACAAAACAAATAATAAAAAGTCAGACAAATATAATTTGAAGTTAATATATATATATATATATATATATATATAATAAATTCTAATAGTTAAAACTTACCAAAAAGTATTTAAACTTCGGCTCTCTATGATGGGCAATCACATTCCTTATAAAGCGTACCAAATCATGGGGACGATCCCCATAATTCCCAAACATTGCAATATTCATAGAGTTACCAAGTTTTTTGGTATCTTGCTTAAATTGCATCAACTCTTGTTGCCACCCTCGATGTTGTATCTCATTATTATTATACTTCTGCGATCGAATTTGTGTCATTGCAACACACAAGTTTTTCACCAAATTGAAAAGTTGCAGATCTCTTGGATTCTTATTAAGCCGGACTATTAAAAGATTAGACATTTCAATATAAAATGATATCATTTGAGTTTGTGTCCAAAAAAAGGGATGATTGCACAATGATTTATCATCCCTGCCAAAAAAGAAAAAATGAATGAGAACATTTATATTTCTTGTCTGAACTTCTTATAAAAACTAATGACAACAATAACAAAAAGTTAATAATGTAATAGTATAAGTATACTTCTCTCTCTCTCTCTCTCTCTCTCTCTCTCTCTCTCTCTCTCTCTCTCTCTCTCTCTAGTTTAGTACATATACCATATACTTTAGTTTGTAGCATAGTATTCTCGTAACGCTCCCCTCGAGGGGCACCATACCTAGCTCGTAACAAATAAAATCCACCCTCACTAGAGTAAGACCTTGGTAAACAAACCAGCTAATTATTCTCCCATACACAACTATCAAGTGGAAATTAGCTTACGCTAGATCTTCTCTAGCACAAACTGACAATCGACTAGAACATGATATTTGGTTCTTTTGTAGAAAACTGGACAGAACCAAGTTATCATGCCATAATATCATTAGCAAAGTAACCCCAAAACAATGTCTTCCATTAGTTGTTGTACCCACCCAAGTTCACATGTAGTTTGATCCGTTGCACGTGCACCTAGACGTGGCAATTACATTTTATTTCATACTTCAGAAAACTGTATTTCCACCCACAAAACTACAATACATGTAGTACTTGGAGACCCAACCCATCTGCCATCAGAAAAACTAATTTTGACCCTTCAAATTAGGATGCTCCAACATAACCAATCCAAGTTAACCAATCCGCTAGTCCCTCCAAATTGACCGCTACAGGTTAACCAATCTATCAAATAGACCATTTTTTTCCACTTTTATCAATAATATATGTTTTTCATCTATCAAAATATTACAATTTCCGTCCAATTCTGTCAAAACACCTACAGTTTTAGAGTTCATGGTACTAAACTATCAAAACCTACTCACGTAGGTATCAAATTGTCACCAAATAACCAAAAGGCAGTTACTATCAAACACAATTATCACCATACGCAAACCCACATCATACAGCAAGCTAGGGTCCTAAAACTTCTCCACACACACAATCGACTTTCTCTGATCGGCGAAGTTATTATATCTAGATGCATATGAAAATAATAATATAGAAAAGAAAGACTAACCAATAACCGGGCCCGTTAGTTAAAACTGTCTTGTTTAAATCCTGAAAAGTTGCCAAGTATATGCCCCTCTCATTAAGAGCAGATTGTGCTGCATAAAGAGATGCACCAAAGACTTGATCCTTATATAACTGGGCGTGTCCTGTCGCTTTAGCATCTAATCTTGAACCAAAGCACATACATTAGCTAACAGTCAATCCATAATATTACAAACATTAGCACATTAGGAAAGAAGATAATTACCTGGCTTCACTAAAGAGCAAAGAGACCTGATAAGTACTTTCTCTCCTACTTCTATGTTCTTAACAAAAATGTCATCTCTGGTAGGAACAGTGATGACATTAGATTTATTCAGGTCATGCGTGCCAAGAACAACGGACCTGGATCAATCAAACATAAGCATGGAAAATTAAGCTTAAACCTTGTAGAATATAATTTATCATACATGTAATGTAATAAACAAAGACTTTGGTGACCTTGAAAGCCTTAGACTCCTATTTTGTTTCACTAGTTTATGCGTGAAGTTTATCCGTTTTGAAATTCAAATGATTGGTGACTATAAAATATTTTTGTTCTTCTTCAGAATATTAGATGACCTTAAATTAGCACATTTCTTTTCTAATTTTCATGATGAAAAAACAAATATAGTTTTGAAAACGCTAGAGACAATTTTGTTTATTACTGCTTTATCCATATGTTTATATTTTCTGCATTCGTAGTTAGTGAGTGGTGACGTAATGTATATTTGTTCCTCTTTAAGTTGCATATTGCTTTTAAACTCTTACTTAGGTCACTTTCTTCGTGTTTAACTAATGTTATAATGGGATTGCATCCAGCGCGAGAGAAATTCCTACAAAGTTCCAAATAAGTTCCTAAGAAATTCGTTGCGTCACTTTAACTTTCAGTTACCCTAGTAAGCCTAACACTTTTTGCATATACAACCTGGGCTATCAATGTTGAAACCAACACGTTCTTAAGTATTCGCTTTACACTTTGCATTATGTTCTAAGTAAGTTATCACAGTCAATTCCTAACCATACCACATTATGTTCTAAAGTTCAACTCATACAAACAACAAATGTATATCTATAATTGTATTTTTCTTAAATAATGTGTAAGAAAAAAATGGAATTAACAAAAGAGGAAAACCTGAATAGAGCTCCGAATTCGGGGCTGACATACAAAAGTTTCTGTTTCGCCCCCTTGATGAATAAATTTATCTCCTCGGTTTGAAGGTATTCTTTCATTGAACACCCTTTCAACCGCTCAGTAATCATCATAATGCCTGCATCTTCACCTTGCAATTTTTCTTGGTGAAGTATGCGGATAACATAAGGACTGTTGGAGTTCCTTATGCTATCGCATAATACCTCTTTCTCAAGAGGTAGGATGAAGAGTGAGGCATCATAATGTCTATTAGACGCTCCAAAGGACAAGTAGCAGTCGATGTATTCATCATCTCGAGGTTTTCTGTTAGCTTTGACGATGGTTGTGGTAGTTATACCCCACGCATCCTACAATAAAAATCAATAAAGGTTCTAAGGGGTGGTTTAGTAAAAAAAAAAAAAAAGATATAATTAATAGTATAACATAGATTATTTTATCTCGATTATAATGTTATCTTATGTTTGGTACATCGCACATAAGATTAATTTATTTCGTTAATTATCTAATTTGATGTTTGGTAGCCCAAATTAATTTTCAGTATCACATTATTTTTCCCAAAACACCCTTATAAATTAGGTTATATCACATTATTTTTCCCAAAACACCCTTATAAATTAGGTTAAATAGGAAATGACTTAACTTTTATCTCGCTCGTTTTTCCTCCAAGCTACCATTGTCTACATTTTTATGAATAGTATAGTTAATTCCATTATTTCATACATCACTACTTTTCGTAAAAGAAAATATTAGGGTTAAATGCACTATTAGTCCCTGAACTATTGAACTATTGGACAGTCCGTACTAAGCATTTGCTCGCCATAGACCAAAGTAGGTCATTTTTGCACCACTCTCTCTCATCTACTGCCAGCAAACATTTCCGGGTGACAAACTCACCAAATAATCATAGCACCGACCAGATTG
The DNA here is from genome assembly GCA_016624345.1 of Platycodon grandiflorus. Taxonomy (NCBI): domain Eukaryota; kingdom Viridiplantae; phylum Streptophyta; class Magnoliopsida; order Asterales; family Campanulaceae; genus Platycodon; species Platycodon grandiflorus. The sequence continues at coordinate 12,620,226 of CM028367.1, read as the reverse complement.
AGATTTGAACCCTCGGGTTGTTTTGATGGTGAAATTTGAAATCTCTACCCTCCGATCTAATTGATCTTCAACGGAACTGACTAGTTAAAGCACCAACCAATCATGCCAAGGTTTAGCCAATCTATTATTTCATGTGGATTTCAACCACAATTAATAGGAGGGAGAGAGAGAGAGAGAGAGAGAGGAGAGGGAAAACGAGAAATGAGAGAGGTGCGGTCTCGAAGTAATCAAAAGGGGATTAGAATACTTACTAGTTTTAGTAGTTTACATTATTTTAGATAGATGGAAATGAAGTGATCCAATAACGGTGGCGGGTGATTTTTTGCATGTGCTCATAAACTGTGGCTGGGGTGAGAGAGAGAGAACTTTTTTTAGTTACTAAGTTACAGTTTTCTAATTACTAAAATACCATAGATTTAGTTTTAAAATTTTCGCATGGCCCCCTTGTTTTGACGATGTTACCTGAAATGACCCCTTCATTTTTTTTAATAAGTAAAGATATGTATAAAAACGGCGCCAAAATAGGTTACGCGTCCTTTGTACACTAGGAGTACACTGATACTAACAAAAGTCTAAAGTTAAACTATTCACAAAAGTAGCATAAGAATTCATAGAGGAACTAGACAGTTCCTCTGCTTCAGAGCACCAAAAATACAAGGTCTGCATCAGATCATTCTTCAAAAGAGTAATAGATCTTTCCTCATTCTCAAATGCCCTACGATTCCTCTCCTTCCAAATAACCCAGCACACACCCAAAGGGACTACCTCCAAAGCCCTATTTCTCCTTCTTTTGTAGAGAGACCAATCAAGAAACAGCTCTTTGATTGATCTCGGCATTGCCCAAGAAAGATTAAACACATTAAGCAACAAACTCCATAACTCCATAGCCACCGAACAGTGTAACCTCCACCATAACCTCCACCATAGTCTCCACCATGGACGACAAAAAGGTGTCGTCTCTACCCAAATCGAAATCTCGAAGACACGACCTGCGACACCAATATTAATTTTTGCCGGCATCTCATTACGAAATTTGACCAAAATTCTGGCCCATCTTAAGTCTTTCCTCTTCTCCGTCGCTTCATCCACTCCGATAAAACCTCCACACCGACGACCAATTTCCACAATTTCCTTCAAGACTGAGCGCCCCCACAGATGAAGAGGAAGGCCCAAAGCCCTAATCCACACTTCTTTCGGTTTACGCCCTTCACGATGGCAGCAGGTGACTCGATTCCATCTATCCAGCAGTAGAGGCTCGTTGAAAACAAACCAATTTCTCTCGCGAAGGATACGCCCTGCTTCTTCCTTGAAACGAAACTCGAATAGAAAAAATTTTCCATTCATGCCTACCACCCTAACTTCCCCCGCCATCTTCCATCTCTGATCTGCCCATTTTTGCAAGTCCTCCTTGGCTGGAATTTAGCACTTAAGGTCCCCAACTCTTCCAACGAGACACCTCTCCAAAAACTGCAAGGACCTCATACACGATTCCTCCTCCACCGCAAAGTCCACTCCAGAGTGCTTGGAGCCTGGCCTTATCTTCATCTCTAAGGGGGGGATAGCCGCTGCCTCCTTATAAGACTTAGACGACCTCAGCTTCTCAGAACTATGCTCCAAAGAAAAGTTCCTAAGTTTATCCACCAACATCCCCCATCCATGATTCTCTACAAGTTCAGGAACACGCACTTCTTTTGCTCCTCCCAGACCCTTAGCCGATATGCTGAGAAAGATGCCTCAACTGTTAACCTCCTATGCAACTACCACTTCGTTGATTCCTTTCCTGCCTCTTCTTCCGAAACACTCCATCGATCCTGGGGGCCTTCTCACAGACCCACAGCACCTCCCGGAATGATAGAGAAACCCCATGCACTCTTCCTTTGTATCTTTCCAGCAGCTTGAACTCGCTACGAACTTCATGAATCCTGATGACATCGAACGTTTTCCTACCCGCTTGAAAGATGAACTTTATCTCTCTTGAATCGATTATTGTCTCCCCAATCATTATGCCTCCATTCCCTTCCTCTTATCTATTCTTCTTAGAAACAGACAATATTAACTATTAACTACTGAGAATATTTTATCTCGAAATCTTTGAATTCTGAACTAACTCGCTTCACCCAATGCTGAAACCTTCGCACTTCCAGCTAAGAAGAAAAGGCACACTGAAGCAAGCCTGCCGGACTAAAAAATTTGATCAAATTCCGGCTAACGCGCCGGCCGGTGACCGGAGCTCCGGCGACAGGAAAGATACCGTCGGGACTTGCCTCAGGCAGACGAGCTTACCTTGGGGGCGCGTGTCTCAAGAAGTTGGCCGAAGGATTGTAGATATGAGGAAACCCTGTTACGGTCTTTCTCTCTTATGATTCAGCAACTACTCCGAATTCACCAAGAGAGAGGGAGAGAACACCGGCGGTGGCACTGGCGACGCGAGAGAGAGTGATGATGTGACGAATCGAAAACAAAGAGACCGAAGAGAGAGAGTGTGACAACCACGTGTTCAGTGGTTTCTTAGGCCTAGAAATTTGGACCATTTCTTGATTTGTGTCATCCATGTGCAGGGGCCATGCTGACAGAGACTACCGGCGTGCCTACTTTCGTCAGTGACGTGCAAATGCTTAGTACGGGGACAACTCTTGTACAAGTCCAAAGTTCAGGGACGGACTAATGGTGCATTTAACCCAAAATATTAACTACATTAATTTTATATCTTCATTGAAGTCTCGTTTCAATAGCCACAAGAAACAACAATAGCAGAATAGTAACACAAGTAGTAGGTGGAATTGCTACATAATTCCTTACCCAGTAATCCCATAGTAAACCAAAGCTTTCAAATTTTATTCCATTCCTTTCATTTCAAGAAACTGAGCCACCTCTCCAAACTATCACAACAACTTTACTCAAGCAATTTCAAAGCAAAAGGCATACAAAATTATCCACGAACTCAAATTTTCTTCAAACAAACAGTTCAAAAGTGAACATTTTCCCAAACTCCCAAAAAACCCACTATCCATCGCTAAAATGATAAATAATTAAAATGGCTAGAGAAATGCTCGCAATCGAAGGGGAGGAGCGGCTACCATGGATCGCCCGTAGGAGATGGGTCTTATACGTGAGTGGGAAATTTAGGCTCAGTTTGTTTCAAGGAAAATGACTTCCGAAAAATGATCTCTGAAAAATGTAAACATTGTACTTTCGTTGTTTTGTATATCTTTCGAAAATGGGTAGGAAATCACTTTCAGGTGTTTGGTAATATTTTTGAAAATGTGCCAAAAAACATTTTATGTAATGTAATTAACTGAGTAATAAGTATAATTTGACCTTTTATTCTAGCTTGATTGTTATAAATCTAAATTTGACAAACCTAGCTATTTATTATTATTATAAAGTATATAAAAATAATAAAATTGCAAATTTTAAAAATTTAAAGTTCTTTTAATCTCAACTTGGAAAAAGATACTACTATATTAGTTTATTTGAATAAAAAATAGAATATGTATATCTACGTACATATGTATTAATTGATACATACTGTAGTAATATAAAAGCTAGAAAAAAGAAAAAAGTCATATCAATACAGTAAGTAGGCTATTGAAAAGAAAAAACAAGAAGTGTGGAAATGTGCGGTGAGGTTGGGGGAGAGGGAGGGTGAGGGGGGGAGGAAAAAATGAAAGAGAAAGAAGAGTCCAAGATAAGAAAAAGAGTCTCCAAGTGAAAATTGAGACAAAATATAATTTTTCATTAGTTACACGCTTGTGCAAGGGCAGTTTGGGAATGAAAAAAGAGTATTGGCTTTCGCTTATCCGGGATTATATTATAACAGGGTGGGTGAGAGATTATTTAATCCCGGATGAGGGGTTATTGGCATAATTCGGATATTTTTATCCTTGATCAAAAAAGCTACCAAACGATAGATTTGGATACTTTAGAATTATCCGCCAATTCATCCAACTACCAAACCATCCCTAAAATGAAAAAGCATTACAAAGGTATACAATATAAATTTACCTCCTTGGACTCCGCGGATATTGGGCCACCTAAGCCTCTGTCGACACTGAGTATGAAGGGAAGAGTGGAAGTCCTGCGTACATTAGATGCACACATTAGATTTTCATTGACACTCAATAGTCAATATATTGACAAAAACCATTTGAACTTTATTTGGGTACATAAGAAATATTATTTAATTAGTTATCAAAAAATATATATATATATATATATTATTTAATTAATAAGACAACATTCTTTCACTTTTTGTGGAGCTAGACAAACCAAAGATTAAGTATGCTTACCTCACGGTACAACTCTTGAAGGTACTAAACTTCTTCAAAACTCTAGTACACCGACGCATTTTTCTAATCAGTAAGCGAAGACCTAAAAAATAACCGTCATTAGAAAGATAGGAACTTCAATAATCAAAATGATAAGGCAAATATCAATACAATCAGAACAATTACAACATTTATTAATGAACCTCATCCTTTCACTTGAAGAGGCATTAATCATCAGTAGAAATCCCCATATAGAAAATCCATAATTAGATCTATTTCAACATTATCCTTTCAGAAGAATAAATTAAGAATTTGTTAACTAACGCAGATTCCAGTCATGAGGTTTTGAGTGATAGCATAAAACTAAACACTCAAATTGAAAGATGCTTATCATGGTTCTCATATTTGCTTCAATTCCTCTTATCACAATAGAACACTTCATGAGAAATGTGAATTCCAATTCCTTGTATCCAAAACCCTGAAATTCAATCATCTATCTTTGGTGAGCCATGACGTCTACTCACTCCATGCTAGATAAGTAGGGTACAAAATGATGATGCCAACCAAGGGATGCGATTGGGATGGTGCCTCTGTTAGGGGCTGTGCTGAAGGACCCTTTCCTGATGGTATCTATCATTCACAATTTTCGGTAGTTTCATAATGAAGGGTATCTGGTTGATGATCCTCTTAACCTCAAACTGAGGCTATCCAGTATAGTCTCATATCAAATTTGCTGCTTGGACTAAGAGAAACACGAGTGCATAAACCTAATTCAGTTTCTGAAATAGCTAAGTAACCTGAGGGAACCTACAAACCTGTGGCAGTGGTATGCACATTATGAAACTCCATCAGCTACCCTCGAGTTCTAGATTTCCTAGGGAATAGAATGGAGGGATGCAATGATTCACCTTCAACTCATTTCATAAAGGGTGAATTACATAGAACCTCCTCTTCTTAATCAAGCGTGGGTCAACTTCTCCCTCCACGTGTTATTTTTGCATAATCTAACCTTTCATTCCATTACCATGATAAATGATGAACTCGATGAGGCCAAGTGCACATAGCATCCGCCTCATTTAACGGTTAAATTGTTAATTTCATTCAACCACTTCCATCGTAGATTCTTGTATTCATCTTTTTCTTCCAATCTCATTTCGTGATCTTTTATATCATCATCTATTCGGGCACCAACCACCGACACACAACTGTCATCAGTTTCACGAGCACCTCTCATCGCCCACAACACACAAACTTGGACAGCCAGCCGACCATCCAAGCACCACCTACCAACCCCACAACCACATCCTACTACCACAACCACTGCCCTTCTCCATTGCCATTTACTGAGAGTGGACGCAAGGCGCAACTAATTAGTGGGAACCTATCAAGCCTATTATAGAAGTAGTATAACATAATTGGGGTCATCTCACCGGCCAGATTTTTCTTGGATAAGATAAAAAACAAATAAAAAAATAAAATGCATGTATATATATATATATATATATATTTATATATGTATTTATATGTATATGTACTAGTATAAACCAGATTACAGGAAGATGGATGAGAAATCCATCAAGAAAAGCAAACAAAAAACAAAACAAGCTAAGCCTATACGTAGATAGATTAGAAAAGCAAAGCTTTCTAACCCTCTAAATTACTAGGAGCCGAACTCCACGAAAGGAGCCTCTCACTAACGACAATAGAGTAGCCAAATGGACCATGTTATCCCATAAAAGGATCATTGACAAGCTCTGACTCTTAAAATTTCTGGCGTCCTTTCCATCCATAGGCACCATAAAACTGCGAGGACCCCACATTGCCATAACAAAATTTTATCACCATTATTCCCAAAATATCTCAAAATCTAACCTAAAGGAAAGACAAGATAGAACCAGGGGCAAAACCAATCCTCACCTCCCATCCCAAAAAGCCTGATACGGAAGATACCAGGAACCCTCACATTGGGTAGATAAATGGTCGTGAGAATCAGAGGAGGATTTACAAATCACACACTGATCCGGAGATTTTCATTTGTCTTTTTTTTTTTAAGATAAGAGAAGAAAAATTATTAATTAAGGAAGTACGTGAGAATGGACGAGAAGTCCATCAAAAGCAAGAAAGAAAGAAAAGAAAAAACCAAAATAAGAAAAATTACGACATAATGAGCACTTAAGAGTCTCTCTTAATCTCCGAAAAGGGCACCCCCACTGAAAGCACCTCTAGCAGACGCTCAGAGCAAAAGCCAAAAACACCATCCGGTCCCAAAGTGAAGGCAAAGACAGCATCTTATCCCTGAAAATTCTCGAGTTACGTTCTGTCCAAATACAGCATCTCATCTTGACCTTCTCAAAGTTATCTAGCAATTAAGATGCTATGACAAAGTAAGTTAACAAGGCTGGTGAGGCACACTTGTATGTGCCTAATAACTCGTTAAGGACCAACTGCGAGTCTCCTTGTATTTCTACCCCTTAACCCCTACTTTGGTCAAAATTTCCTTACCCTTACAATGGCCTCATATTCAGTTTGATCATTTGAACAGGGGGAGTTCAAATGAAATGCGTATTCTATCTTAGGGCATCTACAATGTGAGTTCTTAGCCCATTAAGAACTCATTGGGCCAGTTCTTAAACATTGGGGAAGTTCTTAATTGTGTTCTTAAAATATTGAGTTCTTCCCGGTTCTAAAATAAGAACCCGTTCTTATTTTCTTTTCTTTTTTCCTTGGCCAGCGAAATGGAGAGAAAGTGTGATGCACCGCTGCTACCTAGCTAGCGCGTGCACCACAATTGCCAAATTGGAGCATCCCTCCTTGCCTACCCCACCCCCTGTTCCCTCCTCTTGGCCCACGTCCTGTCCCCCTGTCCCTTTCCCTCCCCCCAATTCCCACGTTCTCTCTCTCTCTCTCTCTCTCTCTCTCTCTCTTTTTTTACTTTTTTGAGTATTTAATTTTTGACTTTTATTGAAAAGGTTATTTGTTTTTTATAATTTTGAAAAAGTATTTTATTTTTTTCTTTTTCTCAAAAAGTATTTTATTTTTTACTTTTTCTGAAAAGTATTTTATTTTTTTACTTTTTCTGAAAAAATATTTTGCTATTTTACTTTTTTTGAAAAAAAAAATTTTGCTTTTTTACTTTTTCTGAAAAAGTATTTTTCTTTTTTTACTTTTTCTGAAAAAATATTTTGTTTTTTACTTTTTCTGAAAATGTATTGTTTTTTATTTTTTATTTTTTTTACTTTTTAAAATTATTTTATATCTATAAATACATCTATAACCTCCTCATATTGTATCTTCAACATTCATCTTTTTCTCTCTTTAAAATTTCATACTCTCGATTAGCCAGAAGTTGTTTATCTACAATTGCATATATTGTAAGATGGATGATAACTCAAAAAATTATATGCAATATATTAATGAAAATTAAAAATCAAAAATAGAAATGATTCAATTTCTTTGTCTGTACGAAAGAAATATGTAATGTACTAAATAAAATTATAAATTAATTAATTTATTTATACAAAATATAAAAAATACATTAATTAAAACTATAAAGAAATTAATTTGTATGAAAAGTATAAAAATAAATGAGTTTAGTGATTGGAAATCCTAGGTGGCATTGTGGAGCCCACCTAAGAACTAAGTTGAAGAACCAAACATTGGGGAGATTAGTTCTTAAATGAAATAGTGAGTGGAAATCTTAGGTGGCAAGGTGGAGCCCACCTAAGAACTAAGAACCCCAACTCAACATTGGAGATGCTCTTAAAGGCTTCTAGGGATGTTAACACAATCACTACGGTCTATTCTTGACCCATCAAAGGACAATTTCCACGTCATCATTTCGGCCAAGAACTGGTCGAACGGGATTTCTTCTTGAATTTTCCTAGGGCGGCTAGCCGAGAAATCAGCTACAGCCTGCCCCTTGACATCTTTTTGAGACATGAATCTAAACGAGGACTCAGACAAGGCCAGTATCCATTTCCCCATTCTCCCGGTCAAGATTGGCCGGCTTTCTTCCGAGATAAACTGGACCGCAAGCTCATGAAACTCTGCACACTGATGGGGAATCTAGATAAAATGGACTGCTAGCTCAAGACCCACATTGATGTTCCAAGCAAAATGTGAATCCCATGAGACTCTCCTATTCCTAATGATAAATCTAGAAATAGAAGCATCCAAAAGATTTGACAACCAAAAAAGTCCAGAATGAAGAAAAGGTACATTCATAAAAACCATCACCAACCTTGAAACTAATATAAGAAATAGGATGAATTTCTAAGGACTAACATAAAACACTAATTCCCTGATATTCACATCCCAACCATTCACAATTCATGTTAAACTTTCTCTTAATCAAGTTGACCCCTAGGTAATAGAATTTGAAAGGGAAACACCATAATCATTTAGCCAAAAGAGAAGCGTTCTTGAACAAAACATTCCAACTAAACAAAACCCCTTTCTCCCTAGGCTTACACGCAGCAAATCAACAGACCAACCAGCCTTCTTCACCTCACCGCACCTTCTCACGGGAAATTGGGGTACTGTCCTCTCAAGCGTATTCACCAGCTTGAAAAATTCAGAATAAAGACATGTAGTACGTCGATATTCTAGACAGACAAACCTTAATCTGAGTAACATTAACTTCTCGTCCTTTTGCCTAACCGGCGTGATTTAATGTGTTAGGGATTTCTTTTTTAGATGATTTACGAATGATATAGAAAAGAACTTGGATGAAAAGGGGTCACACACAAATACAATTAGTTTTTTTTTAATGGATCTTTTTTCTTTTTTGATAAGATATTATATACCAAAAGGCGTCAAAAGAGGTGACGCGTCCTTTGTACAATAGAAGTATATGCAAATGGACTAATTAAGGTTAAAGCTATTTACAAAGTCAACAAAAGAATGATTGTGAGAACCGGGAGTTTCCCCTGTCTTGTAACACCAAGGGGAATGAATAAGGCTGTTCTTTAGCTGCAATGTAGACCCCTCAATGTTGTCAAACGCCCTTCGATTCCTCTCCCTCCAAATAATCCAGCAAACTCCCAAAGGTGCAGCCTCCCAAATGTGATTTCTCTCCTTCGCTTAAACAAGGACCAACACAAAAAGAGCTCTTTAACCGAGCTGGGCATAACCCACGACACCTTGAATAGACTAAAAATCACATTCCACTAAACCTTCGCCACTGGATAATGAAGCAACAGATGGTTGTTGCTCTCTCCACTACCTTTATACATAGCCCCAACTGACATAAATTTTCAGACAGAGGCGTAAATTATCTCCTGTAAGAATTATCATGACAAGCATCCCAAGAAAAAAAAAAAAAGCCACACGACTAGGGCATAGTTATTAAAGGCGGTCGCCTCAGCCGCCCGAGGCGCCTGGAGGCGTGAGGCGAGGCATGGACGCCTTGAAAAGGCACAGGCGAGGCGTTTTTGCAAAGGCGGGTCAAAGGCGGTCGCCTCCATCGACTGCGAGCTAGGCGAGAGGCGGCGAGAAGCGACGCCTTTGCGACAAGAGTAAAACCTTGTCTTTTTTAACGAAACGTTGTAGTTTAGGAAAGGGAGAAAACAAAACCCTTTTCACTCAATCTCTCTCGATCAGAAATTCAGAATCCAAAACCCTTTTCATAGTCGAAAACCTACCTGTGAAGACACGACAAACCCTAGACCTTCGAACGACGACTAAGACGGCGACCGACAACGGCAACGACTAAGACGGCGATGGCGAGGGACAGGACGAGCAACCCTTGGCGATGGCGAGTGGAACTGAACAGGTACGACTTTCTCTCTCTCTCTCTTTCGACTTTCGAAGTTTCGAGTTTCTCGACTTTGTTTTACTTCTTTATTTATTTTTGTCTTTTCTCTTTTTCTTCTTAAGAGTTAGGCGACTCATTACTCATTAGCACAGTTCTTTTTCCTTTTTTTTTTGGGATATTTTGTTTATTTATTTTCTTCTACTTTACTTTCCTGATTACTTGTTCTTTTTCCTTTTTTTTTGTGGACATTTTTTGTTTGTTCTATTCTACTTTTCTAACTCTTTTTACTCTAACATATATTATATATTCAATATAATACTATGTTTTGACCATTATAATGCATTTTTTTTCTTTTTTACTTTAATTTGATCTTAAATTCTTAATCCTACAAATGGTATCTTACTGTTTGTTTTGACTTCTTTTTTGTCCTGTTTTTTACTTTAATCTGATCTTTTTTTGTCCTTTTTTTATTTCTTTTTCTCTTCTTTTTTACTTTATTCCATATCCATATACAAATTGTATCTTACTGTTTTTTTTTCCCTTTAATCTGCTCTTAATCTTTACTATAATCTCTGTTTTTTCCATTTATTTAGGCTTTAGTTTGCTAGATATGTCGACACCAAGTCCAACTCCAACCACAAGTGGAAAAGGACGCTCGAACCGGAATGATCCCGCATGGAAATATGTCACTTTAGAAGATCCAAAGAACACTAACAATACAACCTGCATGTATTGTCACCAAAAATTCTCGGGAGGGATATGTAGGGCCAAACAACACATTGTTGGAGGGTTTTCTAATGTTAGGGCTTGTGATAAAGTTCCCGACGAGGTGAAGGAGGAGATTGCAAAATATATGAACTCAAAAAAGAGTATTAAGGAGCAAACAATTTTAGAGAAACATGTAAGGCAGGAGAGAGATTGGGAAGAGAACTTGAGAAGTTATGGTGATGATGATGAAATTTTATTTGGACAAAGTGAGGAGATTCAATCATCTAAGAGGACAAAGCAAAGTGGCTCAAGCAAAAAAGGACCGATGGATTTATTTGTAAGTCACGGTCAACAATCAACTTCAAAGAATATGAAAAAACAAAAGAATGAAAATGAGGAGACGATGAAATTGTCGAGGAATCGGGCATGTTCGGCCATCGCAAGATGGATGTATGATGCCAGCATTGCATTTAATGCCGTGAATTATGACAGTTTTCAAGACATGGTTAATGCGATTGGAGAACATGGTCCGGGGATGAAAGCTCCAAGTTTTCATGAGGTGAGGGTTCCTTTGCTAAAGAAAGAGGTGGCTGCAGTCAACAAACAAATGCAAGACCACAAAGATGAGTGGAAGAAGCATGGATGTACTATTATGTCGGATGGGTGGAAGGACAAAACAGAAAGAACATTAGTGAATTTTATAGTCAATTGTCCTAAAGGAAGCATGTTTGTTGAGTCGGTTGATGCTTCCGAGTATAGCAAGACAAGAGAGAAGATTTTTGAATTACTAGGAAGCTTTGTGGAGAAAATTGGGCCAGAGAATGTGGTTGATGTTGTTACGGATAATGCTTCAAATATGAAGTTGGCAGGTAAGAAATATTAAAATACTTATAACATTATTTACTTTATAATTGATTATTTGATAATGTTATTGTTTTTTTCTCTCTTATTTTTTTCCTCCATTTTTTCCTTTTCATAGGCAAGTTCTTAATGGCGAAATATCCACATTTGTATTGGACACCGTGTGCTGCACATTGCTTAGACTTGATGTTGGAAGATTTGTTTGAAATACCAAGGTTTAAGTCAGTTTTTACAAAGGCTATGAAATTGAATAGCTATATCTACAGTCGCCTGGGTCTAGTGAATTTGATGAGAAAACTCACTCGATTAGAGTTGGTTAGACCTACAAAAACTCGGTTTGCAACAGCTTTTCTCACTCTTGGAAGGATCAATTTAGTAAAGAAAGGCTTGAGGGCAATGTTTCAGTCAAATGAATGGACAAACAGTAAATGGGCGAAAGAAGTGCAAGGTAAGCAAGTTTGGAAGTCTGTTATGGATGCTAGATTTTGGAGGGTAGTACTCGAAGCCCTCAAGGTTGCAGGTCCACTTGTTAAGGTGCTTCGAATTGTAGATGGTGAGAGCAAACCTGCTTTGGGATATGTTTACGAGGCTATGGATAGAGCGAAGGAGGCAATCGCAAAGAGTTTTGACGATAATGAATATACTTACAAGGAGTTTTTTCAAATTATTGATAAAAGGTGGGAATCTCAATTTCATCAACCTTTGCATACAGCACGCTATTACTTGAACCCTGAATTTTACTACAAAAATGGGGAAATTGAGAAAGACAAAGAGGTTATGGGGGGATTTACAAATGTCTTGAGACATTGGTTCCGGATCTTGAATTGCATGATAAAATCAGTGAAGATATGACTACTTATAAGAATGCTGGTGGTCTCTTTGGGTTGGAAATAGCTAAAAGGCATAGAGTGAAAATTTCACCTGGTGGTATACTAGTTTATGACATTTTTTCATATATTTTTAATGTGAATTTACTAATGAGAGTAAATTTTATTTACTAGTTGACCGGTGGACAAAGTATGGTGGAGAGACTCCCAATTTACAATCCTTTGCTACCAAAATTCTTAGCCTCACTTGTAGCGCATCCGGATGCGAGAGAAATTGGAGTTTCTTTGAGCACGTAAGTTGAACATAGAACCAAAGTATGTTAATTTTCGGAACTTGGAAAGTTAATTTGTATATTAATTTTAGGAAATTGTTTTAACAGGTTCATAGCAAGAAGAGAAACAGGTTGGCTCAAGCCAAGTTGAATGATTTGGTGTTTGTGAAATATAATAGATCATTGCGGTGACGATACATGCGTCGAGAGCGTATTGACCCAATTGCCTTGACGGACACCGATGATTCCAATGAGTGGTTGGTTGCCGAAGATGAGGAAGTGCGTGAAGGTGGTGAAGAATGGCACGGTGATGACATTGATTGGGAAGTAGTTAGTAGAGCTTGTGGCGCTGAGGAGCCTGCCTACTTTACTAGAGACAGAACAACATTCGCAACTATTGCCACTAGCTCGAGCCAACGACCAAGGATGGGAGTTAGTGGGATAGGCACTTCAAGCACCCCTAGAGTGTGTAGGACACGTGACCTTCACCTTGTAGATGAAGAGGAAGAAGAACTTGAGCCTATTACCCAAGACTGTAATTTAGTCGAGGATGAGTTTAATTTGGGTTTCAAGGATGTTTAAGTTTAACATGTTGCTAGTTAGTAATTGCTACTTGTTTTCATCTTTTGGATTTCATCTTTTGCTATGGAATTGTTATTTCATCTTTTGCTATGGAATTGTAGGTGCAAAATGTTGAATTTGTGTTGTTGACTTGTTGCTAATATATGTGAAGTTAATTTCAGATTTTATTCTAATATATGTATATATGCTTTAAAATTTGTTACAGTATTATAAATAAATAAATAAATATATATATATATGTATATATATATATTTATATATATATGTATATATATTTATATTATTTTTCCTATTTTTCCGCCTTGCTCGCCTTTCGACCGCCCGCCTCTCGCCTCAAAAAAGTACCTGTCGCCTACCTCTCGCCTTCCGCCTTTAATAACTATGGACTAGGGGCTTTCATTCTCCACACTGACTGCCAGAAAATGGACACAGCATCAGAAAATGGACACTGCCAATGCTCGAGAGAATATAATAATACGACTTGACGGAGTAGATATTGCTTCTAAAACCTTCCCACCTCACCTTATCCTCACTGATACTCCTAATTTTCTGATTGTACATCCTTTCAAAAAAAAAATCGCACACGCCTCCATTTCCCAGTCTTGGAGATTTCTTCGAAAACGTGAGATTCCAATTCACCATGTCCTAGTTCACTTGCAAAACTAAGTTAATAAAACAGTCTTTCTCCAAAGCCAAGCCGTAAAGATTAAGGAAGGTCCTCCAAAGCTCCAAATCACCGCACCATTTATCATTCCAAAACCTAACAGTAGATCCATTTATCGAAGTGAATGTGTCTCACAAAGGATTCCCAACCTTTAAGTAAACCTTTCCAAACCCTGGACCCATATGGACTAGAGGTGGCCTTCGGAAACCACTTGTGGTCACCACCCCCATATTTGCACACCACAACTTTTCTCCACATCCCAAGCTTATCAACCAAAAACCGCCAAAGCCATTTGCCCAATAAAGCTACATTGAAAAGTTCTAAGTTTCTGATTCCCAATCCTTTCCCCTTTACCTAGGAGCACACCAAACCCCACTTCACCAAATGGTATTTCCAATCCTCTCCCCAGCTTTTCCCATAGAAAGTCCCTTTCTAGCTTTTTCTATCCTATTGTGGACTGAAGAAGGAATCACAAATAGAGAGATAATAAGTAGACAAACTTGACACAATACTTTTTACTAACCTAAGCCTCCCCCCCCCCTTTAAACAAAAGTTGCCTCTTCCACCCCACCAACCAATGTTCGAATCTATCCAAAATAAAATCCCACATGGCTTAGTGTTTTAAACTGCATAGGCAGTCTAAATATGAAGAAGGATGATTCGCAATCTTGCACCCATAAAACGAGGCTAGGGCATCAATGTTATCCACACCACCTACAGGGGTAATTTCACTCTTCGCTATATTTATCCGCAATCCCAAATAAACTGCATAGGTAGTCTAGATATGAAGAAGGAAGATTCGCAATCTTGCACCCAAAAAACGAGGCTAGGGCATCAATGTTATCCACACCACCTACGGGGATAATTTCACTCTTCGATATATTTATCCGCAATCCCAAAATCATCTGAAAGAACAAAAGCACAAGCTGAAGATAACCCAATTACGAAGCCTCAGCGTCACAAAAGACTAGTGTATCCTCTGCAAACAAAAGATGAGAAACCGTGACCTCCATCTCTACCCTTCCCCAACACGAAACCACGTATGAAACCTCCCAACACGGCTTTGTCCATCAATCTGCTAAGCGCCTCCAAAATAATGATAAAAAGAAAATGGGATTTAGGGTCTCCTTGTCGCAATTCCCTTGAGCTAGCAAAAAAACCCGACGACTCCCCATTAATCAACACAGAAAAGCGAACCGTTGAAATGCAAAAAAAATATCAGTTTCTCCACTTCTCCCCAAATCCCAATCTCTCCATCATATATATCAAAAAATCCCAAGGTCGTACGCCCTTTTCGATATCCAACTTGCACAACAAACCTGGGATACCACTTTTCATTCCAGCCTCCACAACTTTATTAGCAATGAATGGCGGGTCAATAATTTGGCGCTCCCCCACGAACGCATATTGAGACTCCGAAACTCTTTGTCAATAACCTTCCTTAGATGTAGAGACAGGACTTTAGCTACCAACTTATAAATTCCTTCAATTAAGCTGATGGGCCTATAGTCTCTCAACTCGCTGGCACCAATCTTTTTTGGAATTAGTGCAATGGAAGAAGCGTTGAGGCTTTTCTCGAAACACATGTTCTCATCGAGGAAACATTTCAATAACCTCCTCCTTAATTACCCCCCAACAAGAAGAGAAAAAAGATATTGAAAAATCATGTAGACCCGAGGCTTTATCTCCACTCATACCTCGCAAGGCTCACCACTTCCTCTTCCAGAGGGAGCCTACAAACAAGCACTATCCTCTAGTTCAAGAAAGTTGAACCCTAACACCGTCGAGTTTCGGATGTCAAGTCCCGTCATCGGACAGCTCATAAAAACCCATAATACCCTCCTTTATATCCTCATCCTCAAGCACTATCCTCCCCATCACCAATCGAAATACCTCTAATGTAATTCGCACTCTTATAAGCATTTGCTATCGAGTGGAAGAATTTTGTGTTTTTATCACCCTCCTTAAGCCATTGCACCCAGGATTTTTGTATCCAACAAATTTCTTCGCTAATTAAGAGGCGCCCTGCTTTCCTCCTAAGCTCTTCCAATCACCCTTCTTCCGTCTCGTTCAAACCGCCCTGCCCTTACTTTCTCATCCAACAAACAAACCTCTTCCATCACTTTCAAAATCTTAATATCAATTCTAGCAAAAACCTCGTTATTCCAAACCTTAAGATCATCCTTAAGGAGCTTCAATTTCCAAGACAAAATGAAAGAAGGGTTCCCGGCAATCATATAGGAACACCACTTGGATCTAACCCACTCCACAAAACCCGCCTCCTTGAGCCACATATTCTCAAACCTAACCTAATCCCTCCATATTCTAATAGGAAAGGAACATGATTTGAAGCAAACTCTAAGGAGGCAATACTAATAAGAGTCACTGAAGCAATTGTTAATCCTTGGAAATTGATTTCTCTCCCAATGTTTGAACCAAGTAAAATCACCCCCCCCCCCGACGAAAGATAGATGTCCACCAACTCCAACTCATTAATAAACTCACTAGAGTAAATTCTATCATGGCAAGGTTGTACCCGAACGTTCATGCGAAAAACGAATAGCATTAAAGTCACTCCCGATGCACCAAGGAGCATTCCATCTTAATCTCATCACCTTCAACTCATCCCACAAATTATGTCTTTTTGCACCCACACACGGGCCATACACTCCCGAAAACGGCCATAACTTGTTCTCAGCCATTTTCAACAGGCACGAAACTGACCACACTTCTATCTTCACAGCCATCCTCATTACCACCCCTAAAAATTCCCAATCGAACCAATTACCACCCCTTATAATGTTTATCACCCCTTTATCAATGTTCCTTGTTTTAGTTTCCTGCAAGCATACCACATGAGGCTTCCATCTCCTAAACACCGATCTAAATCATTTAGACCCCACACATTCCAAGAAAAAAATCCATAGATGCATAATAAAATTAAGTCATGATTTTGCTCCTCTCCCCTCCGATCATCCCAAAGTTCTCAAAATTCCAGCTACTATGTGCATGTTTAATTTAGTTGATGAGAAATAACTTATAACCGATAACTTATGACTGAAAACTAAACTCATGAACTAATGTTGTTTGATTTACTTTTTGAAGTGCTGATGAGTTGATTTAAGTTAGTGTGACTCTTTGATTGATAAGTTGAAAAAGTGTTGAATTGAAATATAAGACTAAAATGCCCTTATCATTGAATGCCCTTTGCATCATTATAATTTATTATTATTTATTATATATATATTTATCATTATTATTTATTTTTATATTTATTATTATTTACTATTATAATATTTATTATTATTATTTATTACAAGTACTATGTATTGCTATTATTAATTCTTAATATTATTATATGTTATTATGAAAATAATATTAATATTATTACTTATTAAAAGTATTTGGTATTAATTTATTATTATTATCTATTACTATTATTATTAATTTTATTTATTATTTTTTTATCATTTTTATTAATATTATTATTTATTAAAATAATTATGTATTATTTTATTATTATAATTTATTACTATTATTATAATTTATTATTAATTATTAATATTATTTGTTATTATTATTTGTTATTAATATTATTAATATTCTATTTATTATTTTTTTATATTTATCATTATTTACTATTATAATATTTATTATTATTATTTATTACAATTACTATGTATTGCTATTATTAATTCTTAATATTATTATTTTTTATTATGAATTTATTATTAATATTATATTTATTAATATTATATTTATTAATATTATTATTTATTAAAATTATTATGTATTAATTTATTATTATTATCTATTACTATTATTATAATTTATTATTAATTTTATTTATTATTTTTTTATTTATTTTTTATTATTTTTATTAATATTATTATTCATTAAAATAATTATGTATTATTTTATTATTATCATTTATTACTATTATTATAATTTATTATTAATATTATTCGTTATTATTATTTGTTATTAATATTATTAATATTCTATTTATTATTATTATTATTATTATTATATTTATTATTATTTACTACTCCCTCCGTCCCTAAATTATTGTCTGGGTTGACCCGGCACACGGATTAAGAAAACTCAATTGACTTGATTATTAATATTGGAATAGTATTGAAAAAGTGTGTTGTTTCCTTTAATGCCCATGTGTATGTGGCCCATAATTAAAGTAGGAAGAAAAAGTAAGGGTAAAATAGTAAAAGTGATGTTCTAAAAAGGAAAGTTTCAAACAAGACAATTATTTTAGGACGGACGAAAAAGGAAAGGAAGACAATAATTTAGGGACGGAGGGAGTATTATAATATTTATTATTATTATATTATTATTATTTATTACAATTACTATGTATTGCTATTATTAATTCTTAATATTATTATTTGTTATTATGAATTTATTATTAATATTATATTTAACTAAAAAACTGTGTTCTAAAAATCGGGCTAGGCGCCCCCCAAACGCAGCAACTAAGGCCAAATCAGACAAATCGCCACCACGAAAAATCACCGCCTAAGCACCGGCTAACGCCCAACTGATTAGAGCTCAAAAGTGACTGTGAAATCTCAATCAATCTATTTCTTCTCTCTTCTCATCTTTATCTCCAATTTCATTGGTCCATCTCAACTCGTGACTCTCGTCTCATGCAGCGAGATAAAAGGCTGGAGAAGCTGTGCGTCGATGTGCGCCACCGGTGAGAGAGAGGGAGAATGCGTGAGAGAGTGAGAAAAAGAGAGCAAGAGTGAGAGAGAATGAGAGATCGAGCGAGAATGAAAGAGAAAGAGAGCGAGAGTGGGACATAGATTTACCGGTGAGAGTAGAGAGAGAGGCTATCGTCTGTGACTTGTGAAAGAGAGAGGCTGTCGTGACTTGTGTGAGAGAGAGAGGCAGGACTGTTTTAGACTTTCAGCCTTTAGGGTTTTCCAAATGATAAGGGTTATCCTTCTCCCCTCCACTTTGAAATGATATTGAATTTAATTTTAATTTTTAACTTTAAATATGATCATTACATTTAATTTATTTGGTCTATTTTGTTATATACTATTGTTGCAGCAGGTATGATATAGACGTATGGTGTAATTATGCCTCGATTTCTATGCTCCGCCAAGGCCCCTAGAGGCTAGGCCCTCTAGCGCCCCCCTAGCGATTTTTAGAACACAGCTAAAGAATAAGGCTTGCTTGTTTTTTAAAAGTAGAAATAGGCACAAGGCCTAGTGCTTATAACTTATGTCTCACATGTGCTATAAGTGACTTGTACATGACTTATAAGTCAAATCAAACGCTTCAAAAATAAGTTATGGTAAGTCACAAGCAATAAGCACTTTCTCATAAGTCAAATCAAACAGACCCTGTTTCAACTCTCTCTTAACCCTTTCCCTTAATTTTTAGAACTTTTTACTACTTCGTGCATGTGTTGATCTCCACTTTCTCTCTACGTCTAGCAAAAGATCCATGATTTCATCTTCAAACCCTGAACAAGATACTCCAGAAACTTACCAAAACTTTTGGCTCTCCTTTTCGCCCAAAATTGAGATCTCTTCTTGCGACTCACCATTAGATAAAAGCTCATGTCACTCATGTCGTCCGGCATCACATGGATCATTAATAGATCAAATCTGTCCAATCTGAATTGCAACCTAATTCAATAAGATTCAGTTCATCATTGATTTGCATATCAATGAATTTAAACCTTGGTGATATGAATCATCTTAAATGAATTGGATCACGATCATAGATAATCTGATCAGATGCCAAGCCTAGGGTGGTAATTCATCATCATAAATGAATTGGATCACTATCATCTAATCTCATCAGATGCCAAGCCTAGGTGGTCATTCATGAAGACACTCTAGGTCAAACCCAAATTTTAAATGAATTGGACCACGATCATCTTAAATGAATATTATTTCTTGTTTGGAATTCTCATTAAGACTAATGACAACAACAAAAAGTTAATACTGTGATAGTATTGTATAAATATGCAATCTCTATGTATAGTGTAGCCATGTCATAATTTTCAGAAGTCAAAGATAAAAAATTTAAAAAAACTGCTGCAATCTCTATATATGTGTCAATTTTCCTTTTTTAGAAAGATTCTTAAGAAATTGTCCATAGTACCCATATTGTTAAATGTAAAAGAAATTGGTCCAATTGATTTGACACCATTAGATGATATTTTGAGGATATTAAAGTAAAATGACCTGGAGTCAACAATTTTTTTAAAACACGTGTATGGGACACTTATTTCGGAACAGAGGGAGTAGTATATTTTGCATATTCCTAATTCTGGTAGAGAATCTCATTTTAAGTACCATTATAGATCAAATGAACCTCTTAGCAACGAAACTAGTAAAAGTAATCATGGTCTAGCTACAATTGCTTCTTATAGTTAGTCACTTAGTCTTAATTGGTCGTAGGAAATATAGTGTATTCGTCACCATGTGTTATTAAGGGTGAAGTGATGGTGATATAAACAAGAAAGTTATGAACCGTTGATTTGTTGGCTTCAATCCAAGCAAAACAACAGAGTTGCTTGGGAGGTATTACTTGGGCTGTATTGAAGAACTACTCGTGCATAAAAATCTTAACAAGTAGCAATTAGCGAGGACTTGGTCAGGCAATGGAAAGAGAAAAGCCATGTGATTCAGAAATTAATAACCTACTTCAATGACATCAAAGCATGGTCTATGTCTTGTACCAAAATTTCCTTATGCAAGGTGTGAATACCCCGATGCGATAGAAATATAAATGTTATAGGGGTACAAGATTGGGGTGTCTACACAAGGTCTCCAAAATATAGTTGAGATTGCCAATAAAGCCACCAATAGAGCTAGGAACACTTCTGCAACCTTCTAGGGGTGCTCTTATATTATTTGTACAAAAAAATTAAGGAAAAAAAAAAGCTTGGATCTGTTGCAGAATGGTTGGTTCTTAATTCTACTTAATGTTTTTAATTCTGTAATAGGGAATGTAGTGGGATCCAAAGGGGGAAAGTTTTAAGAACAGGTGGAGCAAGACCGAGGCCGGGGTTGAATGGGGAGGAGGTGTACTGTTAGGAGCGTCTCAAGCACAATTATGATCCTTCGGTTCATCTGTTTTTGGTTGTTTTGGGTAAAAGGTGATAAAGCATGGGTCTACATCCTTGTGGTTGGAGTCTTTGGCATTACGGGGTGGAGTCCTGATACAATGGCTGTGTTAACTCATTTCAATACAGAACTACATGATTCCTATAACTGTTTTTAGGGAATATAGTGTCTTTACGAGCACGGAAGGATCCATTTACATTTCACAGAAAATAAGGAAGTTTAACCAATAACTTCTTCTCAAGTTCAAATCTTCTTTCAATCCGAACACTATATTACATCCTTATAATGTTTGTTATCCAAAGCCAGTACGAAAAGAAGTCATAACCAAACATGTACCTACCCAAAAACAAGAGAAAATGGTTCTAATATTACAAGCAATTTCAACTAACAGGGTCTCAGTATTTTCCCACCGCCAAACCAAGCAGATTGAACCAACACCAAAACCGACACCTATAAACCCATACATAACACAAAAATAAACCACACAAGACACTAACCATAACTGCCATGAAAGGGAACATTCCCTAGACAAACAACCAAACAGACTCCTAGCAATAAATTAATTTTAAAAAAATGTTCAATTCATGCAATGCACAATAATACATCCACTATAGGTATCCTTTTATCTTCTAACCATTTATACTGTAAGAAAATATCCTGAGGTCTCACATTGAATCAGACAACCAGACACGCTTCCACCTCCATCATTCCATTCCACATCATCTCCACCCTCATTGATATACCATAACAATTCCCTTCCCATTCTACTCCATGCTACGATAACGTCCCTCCTTACTCCTCCAACAGCTTCACAAAATCAATTAAAAGCTAAGAGATACGGGTGAAGAGCGGGGGTCACTTTTTCTTGTCGGTCGGCCGGCAATACGAGTGAAGGGCTGGGCTCACTTTTTTTTGTCGGCTGGCCGCCAGTCGGTGCCGGCCGACCAACCGCCATTCAGTGCCGACCAACCGAATACGAGATTGTCTATTTGTCGGTTTGTCTATAGTTATTAAAGGCGAAAGGCGAGAGCCGGGCGAGGAAAAGGCGAACAAGACAATAATTAAGAAATAATTTAAAAACATTATCTGCTGTAGATTTTTCATAAATTATTTATAAATAAAAATACTTTATGTAACTTAGTCCACAAATAATAATAATAACACTATTTTTAACTTTTAAGCTATGTATTTAAACAAAAAACTACATTTTTTTTTCTTCAAAATTCAAAGGTTAAAGGTGGATTCTCAAAAATATAAACAATAACCATCTATATCTTCTTCAAACTAGCCATCCAACTTTGAATCTGACATATACACTCTCCGGTAACCCTGTCTGTTCATTCCGGTGAGATTCTGGCGAGATTCCGGCGCCGGCCACGGGCAAACTTTTTCGATGAGATCAGGCGGTAAAAATTACATGGATTTGATCGCCTTCTCAAGGAGATGGCGAATGTGGCCTTCGATTGGGCAAATATTTAGTAGATTTGTCCAGATTTAAGAAAATATGTCTAGATCTAAAAAAAATTTCAAAATATGGCCAAAGTTCCACCCGGCGTCGCCTTTGCCTTCTTCTCGCTTCGCGCCTAGGCGAAACAGGGGGTCGCCTGGGCCGCTTCTCTAACATCGCCTCGCCTAAAATTTTTGAGGCGACATACCCTTGCGTCTCGCCTCAGGGAAGCGCCTCGGTTGCCTTGAATAACTATGGGTCTGCCTTCAATAACTATGGGACTGTCGCGATCTATTGGACTGTGGTGGCCTTCGTACAAGCGGACACCAACGCCATTCAACAGTTCAACCTAATAACTCGCTCTACATGCCTCCTCCACCTATTATAGTCGCCACAAAACCATTCGGGGTAACGTACAAAAGTTTCTTCTTAATGTTTTCAATTCTGTAATAGGGATTATAGTGGGATCAAAAGGGGGAAAGTTTTAAGGAGACAAGACCGAGGCCAGGGTTGAATGGGGAGGGGGTGTACTGTTGGGAGCGTCTCAAGCACAATTATGATCCTTTGGTTCATCAATCTTTTGTTGATTTGGGTAAGAGGAGATAACGCATGGGTCTACAACCTTGTGGTTGGTTGGAGTCTTTGGCATTACAAGGTGGAGGGTGGATACAATGGCGGTGTCTAACTCATTTCAATACAGAACTACATGATTCCTATAGCTGATTTTAGGGAATTTAGTGTCTTTATGAGCACGGGAGGATCCATTTACATTTCACGTAATATGAGGAAGTTTAACCATTAACTTATTCTCAAGTTCAAATCTTTTTCAATCCGAACACTATATTACATCCTTATAATGATTGTTATCCAAAGCCAATAAGAAAAGAAGTCATAACGGAACATGTACCTACCCAAAAACAAGAGAGAATGGTTCTAATATTATGAGCATTTTCAATTAACCAGGTGACAGTATTTTACTTTGGGTAAGTTGCACAAACTATCTCAGTATTTTTTTTGATAGGTAAGCATGGCCCCTTGGTATGGGGTTTGGAACCAAGGACCTCAAGGTCTTTGCGTTGAGTGCCCCTTTCATCTCTCCCACCCCTTGGGGTTCAACTATCTCGGTATTTACTTTGCTTACTTTGCTGATGCGTTGTTTTTGGCCTCATAGAAATTGCGGGTTTTTTCGGTTGTTCATTTTTTCAACCAGGAAAGGCTATTAAATTGCACACGTGTACGGAAAGTAATCCAATTAAGTTCATGTCGAAAAGGGCCAACTCACTTTCAACCCTTTGAGCAATGATCGTTATGGAAAATACTTTATAAATCCCATACTCCCTCCGTACCGGATAAATGTTTTTACTTTCTATTTTGGGATGTCCCAACTAATATTCCATAAGACTTTGGATCTACAAATTCTCTACCATTTTTCCTAATATATCATTAAAGCTTCATTTAATATCAACATATCAATCCTAAAGAAACCCACTTATTTAGAATAGTGGAACTCAATTAATGCTATGGGTATTATCGTTCTATAGCCCATCATTAAATTACGTTTCTTAATTCCAGTTTTTCTCAACGAGAAACATTTATCCAGGACAGAAAGAGCAACTAAATGAAGAAGAAAATAAAGCAAAAAATAAAAATGCTTCATACTCTCTCTCCCCACCCATCCTTCCACCCCCACACCCCCGCATGCTGGTCGGTCTCCTTCCTACCGCCACTAGCACAACGTACCTTCCTTCCACAGCTATCACCAAAATGTATGGTGAATCTAGTACTTCTTTCCAATCTCAAATCATATGCCGTCACACCATTGGAAACAAAATCTTCACAATTTTGCCTTTGAATGGAATTTCCAAGAATCATGGATTGTAGCGTACAAAGATTGAATGGCGTAATATTAGAAAGAATGAGGTTGGAGGTGGCAGAGGAAGGCAGTAGCGGTTATCCCAAGGTTATCCCAAGGCCTGCCAAAACCAACCAGCATGCTATCCAGAATTTTAAATGTTTCCATACTTCACAAACTTCGAATGATGTAAGCATCACCCACGTATCAGCAACCAACATAACCATAATCAGTCATCACATATATTTGCAACCTACATAATAAGTTTATCCAAACAACACCCAACAAGGGCAACCCTACCATTCCCACAATTTCGAAGTCCCTTACTTTAGAGAACCTTTAGGCTTGTGCAGTTCACCCACTACACAAACCTCTATGACCCAAAACACCCACCAAGAGGCCAAAACATAAGGCCACTATCCTTAAACAGTTATAAATGTCACACTATCGTAGGAAGATTAAATTATTTTTTATTGTTTTATCTTTTTTTTTTGTGGGGGGGGGTGGTGGATTGGGGGCAGGAGGAGAAGTAAATTGGATTTTAATGAAGGATATGTGGGACTTTCGGAGAGAACGATGAGGTGATTTATATTATTTTACTTCTTTAACGGTCATCTTTTAATTTTAATTTATGAGAATAGGAAATACAGAAAATACAAAAAAGAAACAAAAAGAACACCTGCAAACCACAGAAGATTACACCAACACCAAAACCGACACCCCATAAACCCATACACAACATAAAGATAAACCACATAAGACACTACCATAACTGCTATGAAAGGGAACATTCCCTACACAAACAACCAAACAGACTCCTAGCAATAAATAAATAAAAAAGCTTCAATTCACAAATTGGATAATGCACCATCATACGCCCACTATAGCTATACTTTTATTTTCTAGCCTTCGTACTCTAAGCAAATATATTGGGGTCTCACATTGAATCAGTGCCTCCAGCACTCCACTCCACCCTCATTGATAATACCATAGCAATTCCCTCCCACTCTACTCCATGCTACAATAACGTCCCTCCTTACCCCTCCAACAGCTTCATAAAATCAATTAAAAGCTAAGAGATACAAATGAAGAGCAGGGCTCTCTTTTTTCTGTATCTTCTTCCAAGGATTCCTTATGTTTTAGTTTAGATTCCTAATTTCTCCCCCCAAAATTCCATTATTTTTCCTGTTTCATTTGAAACTCTCTCATTCTCTAGCATCTTCAACATCATGTAGTCATGCTATACTATTGGATTGTGGACAAAGATTGAAACAAATTTATAGCATCTAGAAGTATTTAAAGATAATAATATAGAAAATAACGACTAACCAATAGCAGAATTCCACAGTTTGAGCTCTCTTGTCCGAGTCCCTAACACTGCCAAATATACATCTCTCTTTAAAAATAGATTTAACAGCATAAAAAGCCTGCGAACTCTTTATCTTTATAATGCTCTAAGAATGCTATAACTTTCACATCTAAACATAAATCAGAGCATGAATCTGTGATGAGTTAAAAATGATTTAAAATATAACAACGAATTACACATAAGAAGTTAAGATAATAGCCTATTTTCTCTGGAGTGTACAGGAAAGTTCTTTGACGTCACTTACATTCCTATCTACTATAAAGCTATTATATTTTGTGGGGGATAATGTTGCCATGAGACTTATCGAGGTCAAGGACGCCAAACTTGTATCAACCAAACATAAGCAAATAAAATGCTCTGTATAAGTAGTATACTCTTTCTTCCATCCCTATAAACCCGCCAATAGCACAACATCTGACTTCTTTACTCCGTTCATCCCAAATGAACAAGTGCTCTCTAAATTCTTTACTTTTGATTTCTTTGAAAAATGTGGACAGCGTAAGATCAAACTTCTTTCTCCACTTTTATATTTTCTCTTTCATCAACTAAGATAAAGAAAGGACCAAAAGAGAAAGCCAGAAACCAAATATCACTAGTTTTCAGAGATGAGTAGTGCTAACTCATAGAATTTATTTATAGCACATATTAAAGTGTTAATACAATATATCAATGCAATAATGGTTGAAATGCATAATATATACTTGATGTGGATATAGTATTTTCCGTTAGAAATTGGGAGAGAAGGCGGATAAGAAGAGATGGCTAATTTTGAAATAGATTTCATTGGCATCGTCAAGATCTACTGTCTACTCAAAAAAAATTCAATATCTACTAAATAAAGCAAAGATTTAACACCAACAACCAAACCCAACAAATTTTGTCTCTATCTCTATCTACAGTGCGGGAGCGATAATAGCCGGCAAGAAGAAAATGTTGACAACATTTTCTACTGCATCAGACTTCTTTATATTGAATTGAATCTCAACCAAGAAAAAGACACACACATTAGATTGGTATCCATAGATCAGCTAGCCGTCGTAGAAGATGAGGGTAGTGTCAACAATGGGATTGGTAACAGAACCGACAATTAAGTCAAACATCGGCTCCCTTTGGTTGTTACATTGGATTTTGGTGAGATTAGTCCCACAGAAAGTAAATATAAAATGTTATTACATCATTGAGACTGTATAATCCATAATTAATCTACACTACTACCTGATTTCTATGTCCATCTCTCTATGTCTCTCTCTCTCTAATTGTTAATGGCCAGTAATAAGCTTCATGGCTAAAGGGAATAACAAGGAGCAGATGGAGGGGGAAATAATAATCTTTACATTATGCTGAATTACCTTAAAATATTTCCATGCCCTTATATTCAAAGACAAAGTTATCTGAACAATCTTGGAACTAAAGCCATTACAAATGAATTATCCTGAAATATAACAGGAGCACGTCAATCTACAGAAAGCATAGCACAGATCCATATACCAGCAGATTCTGAAGAGTTTATGAAACTTCCAGAAAAAAAGGACAGATGCGTAGTGATCAAAGGAAGTTGAATCTTAAACAGACCTTCCCCTTAAGTTTACTATTGGATTTTTTCAACTGCTTTTATTCGACATACTGAAAGCAACGAATTAAAAAGAAATAAAACAAAGCAAAACAGAACAGAACAATTGCTTCAGCTAAAGTGCTGTTCTGTATAGAAATAAAAAAAACGTAGTCATTTGCTAAAATGTATAGCTGCTCAGCTAGTAAGAACAAAATTTAATGTCCTCCAAGTATTTAGATGTACTGCCAATCCCCCAATCACATGCTTATGGTCATTTTTAGTAAGGAACAACAAAATTTAAATTTCAAGTGCCTTTCAGATTCAAGTAATAATCACAGACCTAAAGTATTCCCTATTCACTACTTTCTTTCATATAGAACTCAAACTTTACAAACATGAAAAAGATTTTTTGCTACTACAAAGTTTAATGGTCTTAGTAAGTCTATAAGTCAAACCATTACAAAGATTAGTAGCAACCAAAGGAAGTTGAATCTTAAACAGACCTTCTCCCTTAACGTTACTATTGGATTTTTTCAACTGCTTTTACTCGACATACTGAAAACGACACAGGACATACTGAAAACGACCAATCAAATGGAAATAAAACAAAGCGAAACTGAACAAATGCTTCAGCCAAATTGGGGATGGCAACGAAAAGGCTAAATACGTGACCTATACAACAAATAGGGGGTAAATAATAACCAATTGTTATTCAGATTTCAGCCCATAAATAATGATTTCCCTAAACAGCAAAAAAATGAAATAGGTTACAATAATCACTCACATGAAAGGGAGATGTAAATGCACTCTGCCAATTCAGGATCACCTGTAGTACCTACAATAATAACTCAAAACCAAAGATACGAATTAGATTAAACACTTAACTGAAATCAATAGCAAATAAACAGAAAAATAGTAGCTAATATTGATTAGGTTTCGGTAAAGATGGATGATGAAGAGGTAGAGTGTTGCGATGTGGTGGCCGGTGGGTGGATTAGACGGAGATGGATGAAGGAGTTCCGATGGTGGTGGCTGGTGGGTCGCTTCGGCAGAGATGGATGTAGGATAAAGATGGCGAGGTGAAGGGAGATAGAGAGAGGTCTAGAAAGAACGCGTACCACGGGTGAGGTGTGAACTGTAAACGAGCTCCGGTGAATCACTAGCAGTAAGGTGACTGGTGGTGCTGAGAACAAGCGCCGGTGAGGCGGGCGTGAGCGGCGGCGTGTATCAACGAGTGATTTTTTGAGATAGTCCGATGCGCCGTGTTTGATTGTCGGTCGATCGCGGTCGGTCAGTCACGATCGGTCTTCGTGGAAAGACACTGTCTGTTTGTCACGGTCTGTCTGTCGCAGCCTGTTAGCGGTCGCTGTCGGTCGGTCTATCTGTCTATCGCGGTATGTCTCTGTTTGTCTGTCGCGGTATGATTGTCTATCGCGGTCTGTTGCAGTTTGTTGCGGTCTGTTTGTAGCTGTCTGTCGTGGTCAGCTGTTAGTCTGTAGCTGTCTGTCGCGGTCTGTTTGTCGCGTCTATCTGTCGGTCTTCGTGGAAAGACACTGTCTGTCTGTCGCAGCCTGTTAGCGGTCGTTGTCGGTCGGTCTATCTGTCTATCGCGATTCGCAGTATGTCTGTGTTTGTCTGTCGCGGTATGATTGTCTATCGCGGTCTGTTGCGGTCTGTCTGTAGCTCTGTCGTGGTCAGCTGTTAGTCTGTAGCTGTCTGTCGCGGTCTATCTGTCTGCTGTATGTCGCGGTCTGTTTGTCTCTCACGGTGTGCCCGTATGTCACAGTGCGATCTGGTTTGTCGGTCGGTCGTAGTCTATCTGTCTGTTTATCTATTTGTCTGTCTATATGTCTATCGGTCGGTCGCAGTCTATCAGTCGGTCGGTTCGTCGTTGTGTGTCAATCTGTCGCGGTCTATCACACGCAGTCTGTTTGTCGCGATCAGTCATGGTCTGTCTGTCTATCTATGTCTATCGGTCTGTCGAGGTCTGTCTCTCAGTTTGTCGCGGTCCGTCTCTCACTGTCTGTTTGTCTGTCGATCTATCGCGTTTTATCGGTCTATCACGGTCTGTGTGTGTCACGGTCTGTTTGTGTCGCCGTGTGTTGTCTGTTGATCGGTCAGACTGTTGTGGTCTGTGTGTCTGTTGCACTCGCCGTCTGGCGCTCTATCGCGGTCTATCTATCAATCGCGGTGTCTGTGGGTCCGTGTGTTCCGTCTGTCGGTCTGTCGCAGACTGTCGGTTCGCGGCTTGTTGGTCTTTCGCGGTTTGTCGATCTATCTGTGTGTCGGGGTCTACCTGTCTGTCGCGGTCTGTGAGTTCGTCGCGGTCTATCGCGGTTCTGTCGTTCGCGGTCTATGGCGGTGTCTAACTCATTTCAATACAGAACTACATGATTCCTATAGCTGATTTTAGGGAATTTAGTGTCTTTATGAGCACGGGAGGATCCATTTACATTTCACGTAATATGAGGAAGTTTAACCATTAACTTCTTCTCAAGTTCAAATCTTTTTCAATCCGAAAACTATATTACATCCTTATAATGATTGTTATCCAAAGCCAATAAGAAAAGAAGTCATAACGGAACATGTACCTACCCAAAAACAAGAGAGAATCGTTCTAATATTATGAGCATTTTCAATTAACCAGGTGACAGTATTTTACTTTAGGTAAGTTGCACAAACTATCTCGGTATTTTTTTTGATAGGTAAGCATGGCCCCTTGGCATGGGGATTGGAACCAAGGACCTCAAGGTCTTTGCGTTGAGTGCCCCTTCCATCTCTCCCACCCCTAGGGGTTCAACCATCTTGGTATTTACTTCGCTTATTTTGCTGATGTGTTGTTTTTGGCCTCGTACAAATTGCGGGTTTTTTCGGTTGTTCATTTTTGTCAACCAGGAAAGGCTCTTAAATTGCACACGTGTACCTCATATGACTATTTTTAAGAGCAAAGTAATCCAATTAAGTTCATGTCGAAAAGGGTCAACTCACTTTCAACCCTTTGAGCAATGATCGTTATGGAAAATTCTTTATAAATCTCATACTCCCTCCGTACCAGAGAAATGTTCTTACTTTCTATTTTGGGATACCCCAACTAATGTTCCTGAAGACTTTTATATACAAATTCTCTACCATTTTTCTCAATATACCATTAAAGCTTTATTTAATATCAACATAGCAGATCCTAGAGAAACCTAATTATTTAGAATAGTGGAACTCAATTAATGCTATGGGTATTATCGTTCTATAGCCCATCATTAAATTAAGTTTTTTAATTCCTGTGTTTTATCAACGAGGAACATTTATCCAGGACTGAGGGAGCAACTAAATGAAGAAGAAAATAAAGAAAAAAAGAAAAATGCTTCATACTCTCTCTCCCCACCCATCCTTCCACCACCCCACCCCCCGCATGCTGGTCGGTGTCCTTCCTACCGCCATTAGCACAACGTACCTTCCTTCCACAGCTATCACCAAAATGTATGGTGAATCTAGTACTTCTTTCCAATCTCAAATCATATGCCATCACACCATTGGAAACAAAATCTTCACAATTTTGCCTTTGAATGGAATTTCCAAGAATCATGGATTGTAGCGTACAAAGATTGAATGGCGTAATATTAGAAAGAATGAGGTTGGAGGTGGCAGAGGAAGGCAGTAGCGGTTATCCCAAGGTTAGCCCAAGGCCTGCCAAAACCAACCAGCATGCTATCCAGAATTTTAAATGTTTCCATACTTCACAAACTTCGAATGATGTAAGCATCACCCACGCATCAGCAACCGACATAACCATAATCAGTCATCATATATATCTGCAACCTACATAATAAGTTTATCCAAACAACACCCAACAAGAGCAAACCTACCATTCCCACAATTTCGAAGTCCATTACTTTAGAGAACCTTTAGGCTTGTGCAGTTCACCCACTAAACAAACCTCTATGACGCAAAACACCCACCAAGAGGCCAAAACATAAGGCCACTATCCTTAACAGTTATAAATGTCACACTATCATAGGAAGATTAAATTATTTTTTATTGTTTTATATTTTTTTATTTTTTTTTAGGGGGGGGGGGGTTGGATTGGGGGCAGGAGGAGAAGTAAATTGGATTTTATTGAAGGATATGTGGGACTTTCGGAGAGAACAATGAGGTGATTTATATTATTTTACTTCTTTAACGGTCATCTTTTAATTTTAATTTATGAGAATAGGAAATACAGAAAATACAAAAAAAGAAACAAAACGAACACCTGCAAACCACAGAAGATTACACCAACACCAAAAACGACACCCATAAACCCATACACAACACAAAGATATACCACATAAGACACTACCATAACTGCTATGAAAGGGAACATTCCCTACACAAACAACCAAACAGACTCCTAGCAATAAATAAAAGCTTCAATTCACAAATTGGATAATGCACCATCATATGCCCACTATAGGTATACTTATATTTTCTAGCCTTCGTACTCTAAGCAAATATATTGGGGTCTCACATTGAATCAGTGCCTCCAGCACTCCACTCCACCCTCATTGATATACCATAACAATTCCCTCCCACTCTACTCCATGCTACAATAACGTCCCTCCTTACCCCTCCAACAGCTTCATAAAATCAATTAAAAGCTAAGAGATACAAATGAAGAGCATGGCTCTCTTTTTTTCTGTATCTTCTTCCAAGGATTCCTTATCTTTTAGTTTAGATTCCTAGTTTCTCCCCCCCCCCCCAAATTCCATTATCTTTGCTGTTTCATTTGAAACTCTCTCATTCTCTAGCATCTTCAACATCATGTAGTATCATGCTATGCTATTGGATTGTGGACAAAGATTGAAACAAATTTATTGCATCTAGAAGTATTTAAAGATAAAAATATAGAAAATAACGACTAACCAATAGCAGAACTCCTCAGTTTGAGCTCTCTTGTCCGAGTCCCTAACACTGCCAAATATACATCTCTCTTTAAAAATAGATTTAACAGCATAAAAAGCCTGCGAACTCTTTATCTTTATAATGCTCTAAGAATGCTATAACTTTCACATCTAAACATAAATAAGAGCATGAATCTGTGGTGAGTTAAAAATGAATTTAAAATATAACAACAAATTACACATAAGAAGTTAAGATAATTGCATATTTTCTCTGGAGTGTACAGGAAAGTTCTTTGTCGTCGCCTACATTCCTATCTACTATAAGGCTATTATATTTTGAGGGGGATAATGTTGCCGTGAGACTTATCGAGGTCGAGGACGCCAAACTTGTATCAACCAAACATAAGCAAGTAAAATTTTCTCTGTATAAGAAGTATACTCTTTCTTCCATCCCTATAAACCCGCCAATAGCACAACAACTGACTTCTTTACTCCGTTCATCCCAAATGAACAAGTGCTCTCTAAATTCTTTACTTTTGATTTCTTTGAAAAATGTGGACAGCATAAGATCAAACTTCTTTCTCGACTTTTATCTTTTCTCTTTCATCAACTAAGATAAAGAAAGGACCAAAAGAGAAAGCCAGAAACCAAATATCACTAGTTTTCAGAGATAAGTAGTGCTAACTCATAGAATTTATTTATAGCACATATTAAAGTGTTAATACAATATATCAATGCAATAATGGTTGAAATGCATAATATATACTTGATGTGGATATAGTATTTTCCGTTAGAAATTGGGAGAGAAGGTGGATAAGAAGAGATGGCTAATTTTAAAATAGATTTCATTGGCATCGTCAATATCTACTGGCTACTCCAAAAAAAATTCAATATCTACTAAATAAAGCAAAGATTTAACACCCACAACCAAGCCCAACAAATTCTCTCCCTCTATCTCTATCTACAGTGCGGGAGCGATAATAACTGGCAAGAAGAAAATGTTGACTACATTTTCTACTGCATCAGACTTCTTTATATTGAATTGAATCTCAACCAAGAAAAAGACACACATTAGATTGGCATCCATAGATCAGCTAGCCGTCGTAGAAGATGAGGGTAGTGTCAACAATGGGATTGGTAACAGAACCGATAATTAAGTCAAACATCGGCTCCCTTTGGTGTTACATTGGATTTTGGTGAGATTAGTCCCACAGAAAGTAAATATAAAATGTTATTACATCATTGAGACTGTATAAT
This sequence comes from Platycodon grandiflorus, assembly GCA_016624345.1. NCBI lineage: Eukaryota > Viridiplantae > Streptophyta > Magnoliopsida > Asterales > Campanulaceae > Platycodon > Platycodon grandiflorus. The sequence continues at coordinate 12,586,835 of CM028367.1, read as the reverse complement.
CCATAATTAATCTACACTACTACCTGATTTCTATGTCCATCTCTCTATGTCTCTCTCATAGTTATGAAAGGCGAGCGCCTGGCTCGCTCTCATAGTTATGAAAGGCGAGCGCCCGGCTCGCCTGAGGCGAGAGGCAAGGCGAGGGTTCATCGCCTGGGATCCTTCAGGCGTGGCGCAGAGCTAAAAGCGACCTAAGGCGTTCGCCTTTCTCGCTTTTTTGAGAGGCGAGAAAAGGCGAAGAAAGGTGAACATCGTAAAAAAGTAACTTTTTTTGTTGACACGACGCAGTTTCTAGGTTTTATAAAACGGTCAAACAAAAGGTTCAAAAACAAAATAATCCTAACAAGATGGTCCAGACATAGATCGAATCCACACTTCTTTCGACTTCTTGACTTTTCGACTTCTCCAGTTCCTCAGTTCCTTCGACTTCGAGTTTCAGTGATGCATCTCAGTCTCTCTCTCTCTCTCTCGTCTACGTCTCAGTCTCTCTCTCTCACCTATGTATGTGTTTGCGTCTCTCTCTTCGCAACTCTCTCGCATCTCTCCCTTCGCAACTCTCTCGCGTCTTCACTGAGTCGACGACAGGTAAGAAGCTTTTTGTTTTTAGTTTTTTTCTTTCTTTTTCTTAATGTAAACCGAGTACAGTACTATTTTTAAATTTTCTACCTTTTTTTCTTTTTTAATGTAAACTGTAAAGAACTAATTTTTTTTTCTCAGTACAGTAATTTTCTATTTTTTTCTGTTTAAAATTAATATTTTTTTCTTCTCTTTTATTTCAGAAATAAGTTTTTATTTCTTATACTATAATAATTTTTTGTTCTCTTCCCTTTTTTTAATTGTTATTTGACTTATTTCAGTGTTTGCAAATTATCTTTTTTCTTTTGTCTTTTTTCCTTTTAACTAGAAATGTCAGTCCCAAGTTCTTCAAGTAATCGAAAAGATCCAGCATGGAAGTATGTGACATTGGAATTTCAACTATGAGTGATGAAATTGTGTTATTATAGTATGTTTCGAACTTAGTTTCATGTATTTTGCTCACTTATAACATGTTTGTTGAGAGTAGTTAAGTTATATTTTTTTATATTTATTTTTTATATTTTTAAAGCATTTTTCCTTAATGTTCGCCTTTTGCTCGCCCGCCTCTCGCCCGGAAAATGTACCTCTCGCCCGCCTCTCGCCTTTTGCCTTTGATAACTATGGTCTCTCTCTCTAAGTGTTAATGGCCAGTAATAATCTTCATGGCTAAAGGGAATAACAAGGAGCAGATGGAGGGGGGGAATAATAATCTTTAAATTGTGCTGAATTACCTTAAAATATTTCCATGCCCTTATATTCAAAGACAAAATTATATGAACAATCTTGGAACTAAAGCCATTACAAATGAATTATCCTGAAATATAACAAGAGCACGTCAATCTACAGAAAGCATAGCAAAGATCCATATACCAGATTACCAGCAGATTCTGAAGAGTTTATGAAACTTCCAGAAAAAAAGGACAGATGAGTAGTGATCAAAGGAAGTTGAATCTTAAACAGACCTTCCCCTTAAGTTTACTATTGGATTTTTTCAACTGCTTTTATTCGACATACTGAAAGAAACGAATTAAAAAGAAATAAAACAAAGCAAAACAGAACAGAACAATTGCTTCAGCTAAAGTGTTGTTCTGTATAGAAATAAAAATTACGTAGTCATTTGCTAAAATGTATAGCTGCTCAGCTAGTAAGAACAAAATTTAATGTCCTCCAAGTATTTAGATGTACTGCCAATTCCCCAATCACATGCTTATGGTCATTTTTAGTAAGGAACAACAAAATTTAAATTTCAAGTGCCTTTCAGATTCAAGTAATAATCACAGACCTAAAGTATTCCCTATTCACTACTTTCTTTCATATAGAACTCAAACTTTACAAACATGAAAAAGATTTTTTCGACTACAAAGTTTAATGGTCTTAGTAAGTCTATAAGTCAAACCATTACAAAGATTAGTAGCAACCAAAGGAAGTTGAATCTTAAACAGACCTTCTCCCTTAACGTTACTATTGGATTTTTTCAACTGCTTTTACTCGACATCCTGAAAACGATACTGGACATACTGGAAACGACCAATCAAATGGAAATAAAACAAAGCAAAACTAAACAAATGCTTCAGCCAAATTGGGGATGGCAACGAAAAGGCTAAATACGTGACCTATACAACAAATAGGGGGTAAATAATAACCAATTGTTATTCAGATTTCAGCCCATAAATAATGATTTCCCTAAACAGCAAAAAAATGAAATAGGTTACAATAATCACTCACATGGAAGGGAGATGTAAATGCACTCTGCCAATTCAGGATCACCTGTAGTACCTACAATAATAACACAAAACCAAAGATACGAATTAGATTAAACACTTAACTGAAATCAATAGCAAATAAACAGAAAAATAGTAGCTAATATTGATTAGGTTTCGGTAAAGATGGATGATGAAGAGGTAGAGCGTTGCGATGTGGTCGCCGGTGGGTGGATTAGACGGAGACGGAGACGGATGAAGGAGTTGCGATGGTGGTGGCTGGTGGGTCGCTTCGGCAGAGATGGATGTAGGATAAAGACTGCGAGGTGAAGGGAGATAGAGAGAGGTCTAGAAAGAACGCGTACCACTGGTGAGGTGTGAACTGTAAACGAGCTCCGGTGAATCACTAGCAGTAAGGTGACTGGTGGTGGTGAGAACAAGCGCCGGTGAGGCGGGCGTGAGCGGCGGCTTGTATCAACGAGTGATTTTTTGAGATAGTCCGATGCGCCGTGTTTGATTTTTGGTTTGGGTAACAGTACCACTCACTCTAGGGAGCTCTGTTAACGCCCACTTTTTACTAAGAGGGTTACTATTAACACCAAATTTTCGTCTTCATACACTCATTTTTTAATATACCTCTTTTATTAATTTTACATCAATATAATTTTTAAATACACCACCTAATATTTTCTATTTTACCCCTCTCACTTAACTCATTATTTTTTTCTCATTACACCCACCCAATATACTTGACACCCACCACAATTTCTCAATACACCACCTTAATTCAAACATTTTCTTTCCGCAACATACTGAGCCTTCCCCTCTGTTGCATGTGTTTTCAATTTCAAACTCAACACCTCTGTTCTGCAAACTCCCCAAAAACAACCCAGCAATTTTGGAGAATGAAGAAGGAAGAAGAAGAAGAGGAAGAAGAAGACAAAGAAAAATTTTGATTTCACAATGAGGAAAGCCCTAAGTATGAAATTTCTCTATTTTTAAGTTTAAATCGTTTCAATTTGTGCATTGAATATCATTTTATTTGCTGAGTTTTGTTAATTTTCGTTATATTGTATGGAACTGGTCAAAGGGTGTTCGGGACTGGTTGAAGGAACACCACAGTGGTGTTCGGGACTGGTTTAAGGAACACCATAGTGGTGTTCGGCAAGGGCTTACCGAACATCCCTGTGATGTTCTACAACCTCAACTGTTCTGCAGGTGCTTCCTGAACACCACTGTGGTGTTCTGCAGGTGATTCCCGAACACCACTAGTATGTTTTGTAGGTGGTTCCCGAACACCACTAGTATGTTCTGTAAGTGGTTCCCAAACACCACTGGTATATTCTACAGGTACTTCCCGAACACCACTGTGGTGTTCTGCAGACCAGTGCCGAACAAATCCCAACCCAGAAAATGCATGAAAAAAATCGAAATGAAGTGAAAAATTTGTAGTATAATGAAGTTAACGTAGGAAAGAATTGAGATTTAGGTGAGTGCTTTGATAAATTATTAGGTGGTGTATTTAGAGATTTAGGAGATATCTTAATATAAGGGTGGATATATTTAGTAGAGAAAGGGTATTTATGTCTAATAATATAATGGCATTTTTGTAATTTAATTTGAGGGGTGTATTAATAAGAAAAGGTGGTGTTAATAGTAACTCTCTTTCACTAAATACATCTTTAAATTTAAGAGCATTGCTATTAACACCACCAATTTCTATTAATACACCCCTCAATTAAATTACAAAAATACTATTATATTGTTAGACATAAATACCCTTCTTTTACTAAATACACCATCCTAAATATTAAAACACCACCTAAACCTCTAAATACACCACCAACCAATTTATCAATACACCCTCCTCCATAACAAACGATTCAAAATGCTTATATGCGTATATGTCGCAAACTTGAACTTGTAAACTTCAAAACCCAGCCAAACTCTCAACATCCAAAGCCAAACTCTCAACATCCAAACTTCCAAACTTAACTACATCTCCAACTTACCAACTCATATCAAACTCCCATTACCCACGAACGACGTAAAGCAACCACATTGTAACAAAAATCAGACATGGATACTAAAGAAGTGAAGCAGACCATTGATGTAAGTATCTCTACCGTTTTCAAGTTTTCAATTCAATTTTTCATGAAATTTCGTACATACTGGAGACGTCGTATTTGTTCGGGACTGGTCTATGGAATACCACAGTGGTGTTCGGTGACCACCTGCCGAACATACCTGATATGTTCCATCATGGTACCCGAACAACCCTGTGGTGTTCTTTAGGTAGTTCCCGAACACCCCTGTGATGTTCCTTAGGTAGTTCCCGAACACCTCTGTGGTGTTCTATTGTTTGTCCCGAACACCACTGTGTTGTTCCATCATTTGTCCCGAACACCACTATGGTGTTCCATAACCTCTTACAGAACAGAAACTTTTCAAGATATGTTTTGTTGAAATTTTTTCTTTTGTTGTAAACAGGATTCAAACACGTTGTCTACCGAAGGTAGCGTTGCGCTGGTTATTAACGAGATTGAACCCGTTCAAGATATCGTTATGGATGACACAAATGTGTTCACGACGTATGAAATGTTTATATCTCGTGATGCATTGTTTGATTGGGTGCGTGTTACGGGAAAGGAACATGGAATGGTGATAGTAATTATCAGATCCGATAGTGGATCGTGTAAGAAAAGAGCTCGGTTAGTTCTGGCGTGTGAACATAGTGGGAATTACCGTGAATTCAAGAAGGCTGAAAAGTTGTCTGAAGTAAATAACGAAGAGGCTACTATTGAAAAGGACGTTGTGAGGAAACCAAAGAGGAAAAGAGAAACTGGAACAAAGAAGTGTGGTTGTCCATTTCGTTTGAGGGTAGACAAGTATCAGCTGATGGACCTTGGGCATTGGAAGTTCAATATGGTGTCCACTGTCGCGACCCGACCCGAGATCCGATGTGAATCCCATTCGAACCGCGAGACAATGCGGAAAACACGAAGATAGCATCTCAAAAATTTCATTTAAAAAAATGCAAAGTCATGAGAAAACCCTGTAATGCACGTGCAAGTTTTCTTTAAACAACAAAATCTTTTAAACAATACTAAACCTCGACGGCGAAACAAGCCGGAGAAACAACATGTTAGCTAGCAACAACAAACTCGAGCTAACATGCTCGGTACATATATAAACTATATCAGAGTACGGGGAATAAAAGTTAACAATATGTACAACAGCACGACAACCATGCCGGCATAACAAAAGAATATAACACATAACAATCAAGACATCTACCCAACAAATACATTGTTTAAGTAACAAGTACACCCTCGGCCTCACCAAAAGAAATACTTAGGCACAAGGTGCACTACCAAAAGATGTCGTCCAACGAAACCGAACTCGATCATTAAGGATTCCTCGCCGGCGCTGGATCTAAGGAAAACAAATGAAAACAAATGGGGTGAGTTGAAAACTCAATAAGCTACTAATTCAACAATATGACATGCTAGATGCAAGACAATAAATATAACAAGTATTCATGTCATCACAATATCATTCCAATACCAAATGGAAGTAACAAGTATTGCACATAACCAAACAACCCCATACTACACGAGAGGCTCGACGATCGCCAACCGTCCCATACCGGTTGGAAACCATGACCAACATTCGTTCATATAGGAAGCACATAAGAACTATAAGTAACAGGTTACAAAGGATACGGTGTCGAGGTACACCTCCAACCAAACCCATACTTCCAACCAACCAACCAATATTATACCAAATGTAGAGCCGTTGTTGACGTGCTCGAACCATAACGAAACCAAAATCTTACAACAAAGAATCCGTGAACCATTTTATTTGAAATTCACAAAACCCCGGTGCCATCGGTCCCTACAACCCGGAAAGAACACCCCGGTAAAATAGCTTACCAATGTTGCGGTTTTTGCCTACAAACACTTGGCGCCATTTCCCCTACCGTGGCCAACGGTAGGGGGTGAGAACCCAATGTATTGGTCTTCGACTATTACGTAGCCCCTGCTCTCGTAATAATCGAGCGTCAATACACCCCTCTCTAACAAATAAGCCATGGACTACACTAAATGCTCAAGTAGAATATTTACTCAACATTTAAATATAAAAGGTCATACTCCAAAGTAGGGAGTATACCACAACAATAACATTTGACAATAATATGAATGTCACAAGTGAGTTATAATAATCTCACACCACAAATAACCACTTACAATAATTACGACAATTTACGTAATATCAAACACACAACCGGTGTAACCAAATTTTCAATCGAATCTCTCGAATCATTCAAGGATTCCCAAATCACACACGTGGTCTCATAAATTATGAAATCCTAACGAACTCCGTTAGAGTCATTTTTGGTTTCTAATGAGTTCGAGTTGACGCGAATTAATCATACCGTAAACTTAACAATTACTACTCATATTTCACAATTCTAACATGTAAACATGAGTCTCCAAACACAACCAAAAAGTCAACCACGAATTTGAAAGGTCAACATAGTCAAACATACTCAAAATTGATGATTTCTAACATATATCACCAACTAACAAGTCTAACATGTAGAGCAACTTATAATTGAGGAAGAACAAGGGATAGTAGCTTACCACTTGAAGTTTCAACCCAAGGAAAGTGACATGCAAGGTAAGGGATGGCTTCTCCTAGCCAAGAGCTTCAAAATGGAAGTGTTGGATGGTGATTTGGTCTTCAATTGAGCAATTTGCAAGAGTTTCTAGCATAAACTCTCCACTTCTCTCTCTCAAGTTTGCCAAGGTTGAAGGTAAGAATGAGTGTGTAAAATGGAGTCTCTAAGTGTGTAAGAGAGACTTAGAAATGCTGAAGACTTGGTCAAAGGTCGTGGTAAATTTTCAGCCATTGGATTGAGTCAACAAGTCAAATTAAGTGAACAGAGCCCGACGCTATGTGGGCGCGCCATGCGGCCGCATAGCACCTATGCGAGCGCACCATGCGTTCGCATAGAATCCAGTAACTTGGAGGTTTTGGTGCGACTAGCCTTGTGCGTGCGCATGGGAGTCATGCGGTCGCCCTGTGCGGCCGCATGGAATCCAGATTGTTATGCTAAGGCTCTATGCGGCTGCATAGAGTCTGGGTTAGGCCAAAAACTTTCAAAACTAAGCCAAAGTGATTCTAAAACCATCCTAAGTCATCCAATGATGATACCAAACCCAAACCAAGTTCCAAACACATCCACAACACATTCCAAATCACATAAAGTGAAGCTTTAGATGCACATCAACTCAATTGCATTTAACCATGAAACTTCTAACACAATTTCATATACTTGAAAGGTGTCCAACAAACTCAATTGTAAGTGTATATGAATGAGATTTGCACATGAAATGATGATGTTAATATAAAAGACATAACATAGAAAGTATGCAAATGATGCAAATGGTGCGGGCGTTACATCCACAATCATCCAATTGCAGACTATTTGGAGGGCCACTCATATGTTGGTCGATTATCACCCAAGGAGAAGGACTATGTCATTAATTTGTCTCACACAAATAGTAAACCCAAGGACATTTTGTTTGGGTTAAAAGAAAATTTTGTAGATAACAAGTCCAAAATAAGGACTATCTACAATGCTCGTTTGCAAAATAGAGTTGTAGAGCGTCAGGGTCGATCTCAAATGCAACAGCTTATGTTCAAGTTGAATGAGCATGGATATTTATATCATCACATTCGCTGTGAGAAGACCGAAGTTGTCAAGAATATTTTCTTCGCTCACCCAACGAGCGTTGATTTATTGCGATGTTTTCCGAGAGTCCTTTTTATGGATTGTACATATAAGACAAACAGATATAAGTTACCTTTGTTGGAAATTGTTGGTGTGACGTCGACACAAATGACATTTCATATTGCAGCCGCGTATTTGGAGTTCAAGCGGGAAGAGAACTATACGTGGGCGTTGACAGTCTTAAAAGGATTGATGGACCAATTCTCTCTACCCCACGTGATTGTTATTGACAGAGAACTTGGTCTAATGAATGCAATTCAGAAAACTTTTCCCGACTCGAGACATTTCCTTTGTCGGTGGCACATTAACAAGAATATTTTGGCAAATTGCAAGAAATTATTCCGTGTGAAAGATAAATGGGATTGTTTTTCTATGAATTGGAATACGTTGGTTCTCGCAGATACTGCGTCAAATTATGATGACTTGCTACAAAGACTCATCGGACTTCAAAGATTATCCACTAGCCGTTAAATATGTCATGGAGCAATGGTTGATGCCATACAAGGAAAGATTTGTGGCTTTATGGACGGATCTGATCATGCATTTCGACAATACCACAACAAATAGGTATCTATCATTTTAATATCGGTGTTTATTTTATTGTTTTATATATTTTGTTAGATATATACTTAATAAGGTTGTAACTTGTATTTCAGGGTGGAGAGTCAACATGCATTGTTGAAAAGACAGCTTGGCTTGAGCCAGGGTAACTTTGAGACGTGTTGGCGACAGATTCACACCCTCATTGAGACTTCACACACAGCAATCAAACAGTCATTTGAGAAGAGCAAAAATGTTATCCAGCATAAATACAAATCAATTGTATTTAGAGAGCTGCGAGGGATGGTGTCGATGCATGGATTGAACTTGATATATGATGAATTGAGCGCTATTGGTGAACATGGTGTAGACCCTCTGCTGTGTGGGTGTATACTGAGAAAGAGATGCGGGCTGCCTTGTGGTCATGAGATTGACGAATATAAGAGATCGGACATGCCTATTCCACTTGATAAGGTTGACGCCTTTTGGAGAAAATTAGATATCATACCTCCAAAGGTAGAAGATCCTGGCATAGTCAAAGAAATGGGTAGTCGATTTAAACAAGAAATTGTTGAGCTTTCATCCAAGTGGGAACAAGCACCTGGGCCAGAGAGGTTGTTAATTTTAAAGAGATTGGCTGAAATAAATCAAACCACCAACAACATCACTTACTCATCCCGTCGAGGGTTAGAAAATTTTGACTCGTGGTCGTCCTAAGTCCGTAAAGGCTAAAAAAGACAAGTCAACCAAACGTGATCCGAGTAAGTTTGAGTATGTCTAGTCCAATGAAGATAGCTGTTCACCATGTGAAGAGATTGCCTACGAGGTTGGTCCATCGATTAAACAACCTCTTACTCTCAGTATGACACCTAAGCCAAAGAAGAAACAAGTATTTTTTTTATCCTTTTTTAAGATAGATTGAACAGTGTAGTAACCTGGTTATACGCTAACGAAACAAAGAATTGATACATCTTTTTTCGATAGGTTGTCCGGCAAAGGACTCGAATTCCGACTACTAGTGGTTTTATCCAACAACTACCATCCTATTTGCACAATTGGATTGTAGAGACAAAAAATGTTAAAAGTGATGGTCATTGTGGATTCTGTGCCGTAGCAGACCAACTTGGCTTTACAGAGGAATCGTGGGGTAGGATTAGAGGAGCACTTCTTCACGAGTTGACAGTTAACCAAGAGTTATACAACAACGTGTTCATTGAACATGGTCGCGTTGAAGAAGTGTTGGAGATTCTAGACTACTATAAGGAGCTTGCACCTAAGGAACACTTATTTTGTTTGCCAGAAATGGGTCATTTGGTCGCATCGGCTTTCAATGTTGCGCTCGTGTCTTTGGATTTACAAATTCCGATGACGTATTTGCCCTTAAGAACCCCAATCCCAAGTGATCCGAAGATGATATGTATTGGATTTGTGAATAATGATCATTATATTCAGGTACACACCATATCAAGGATATTATCTGAAGTTATTTATGTTATATATATCCATGATATTGATATGTAGTATATTTTGTAGGTGTTCTTGCGGGAGTCCATTACCACCGTCGAAGATAAATGGAATACATATCGACTTCATTTGTGCGTTGGAAAAATTGGATTGGCGACCGACTTAATTTGTATAGTGACAGTGTAGGAACCAGTCAACTTGGTCGAAGCGCTGCGACTATAGATTTAGATTAGCTTCAGTTGTAAATCAACATGTTCATTACTTTTATAAATCAACTTTGTTGTAGACGCATATCCTTTGCTTATTTTGTAAATCAATTTGTGTAAATCAATCTTTTGCTTTTATGTCATTTAACTTGGTTGTAAATCAATCTTTAATACAAAATGCATAACATCCAAAGATATAATAGTACTAAGTACTACCAATATGCATAACATCTTACACTTAAATACATAACATCGTCATTTAAATACAACAATATCCAAATTGAAATACATAATACATTACTATTGTCAACTTCAACTAACACTTCTCCTCCTATGACTAGACGCAGGCTGCGAAGGTCCTGCCTGATGTGGTCCCTCATCATCTAGACCTCCTAATGCATTATATGCTCGTAGGATCACTGACTCAAACTCTTCTCTGGAGATAGATCGGTCTCCAGATCTCAATCGTTGCACCATCGGTTGCATTAAACCCCGTGCAGATCTGACAATGTCCCAAGCATTTAGCGGAGCAGTATCAGTTGCGTTGCTGACGTAGGAGGACCGACGGTCGGGGTCTTGAACTTTGGGATGTGAATGTGTGTAATACCATCCAAGATATGAATGGTCACACTGTCCTGCTGGTCGGGCAGGTCGATCAAGTCTCTCGTCAGATAACACATGACTATCCCATTGTACAAAGTACTTGACAAGTACCCCCCATATTGCCGCAGTCTGTTGGGTTTCCTTTCTGGGGACACCGGGAGCAATAGGGGCGTATGGAATTGTCTGTACATATCCAAACTATCGCAGGACTCGATCAGGATGATATGGCTCCACAACAGTGTTTGCTGAGATGCATCCATGGTAATACGAAATGTGGTGGAATGGAAAATGTTGTCTCACCGTCTCGGTATATGGCTTTTAAATAACTTGTAACAATTTAAAAAACAAAAAATTACAACATGTATATTTGACACGAGATTTTCACGTTAATCAATATATATAAAAACACATTAATACTCACTTTACTGGGTTTAATGGAGTCAAGAACCTCACGCACTGACATTAATCTTTCTATAGATGTTCCTTGTCCACCCTTTGGTAGCCACCTCTTTGCAAGAGGATTTTCCTCATTGTACTAAACGTTATGTGGAGGCCTAAACATTGGGAATCGTTCGTATATCCATGCCTACGTGAAATGCAATAAGAAGACACAATAATCAGTTCATAATCTAATAAATATTTATTTCAACATATTGAAAATAAGTAAAAATATGAATTTCTTACCTCCAACAACGTGTAATATCTAGCCATCTGTTTGGTTGTAAGTCTAGACGCTAGCCCTAGCTGTCTATAGAGATAAGCAAGAGTGGCAGCTCCCCATGCATATGTATGAACACTCTCAAGATCAACCAAGAACTTCAAGTAAGACGTATTTACCCGAGTGCCACTCTTATCAGCAAAAATTGTACAACCTAAGGTGTATAATAAATAAGCCTTAGCGGAGAATGTACGCCTTTCCGGATCATCTGATATAGCATCTTCACTAAACCTCTCCCTAAGCCACTCTAGCCTCACAGAAGATCCCCTTGCACTGCGCATTCCTTCTATCGCTTCAGCGTAAGAAACTCCCAACCATTGCTCAACATCAAAAGTAGAGGTTGGTGTAAAACTCTGTCTCGATAAAACTGGAGTCCCTGTGATCGGAAGACCTGTAAGGCAAAATACATCATCCAATGTGATTGTCATTTCGCCAAAGGGTAGATGAAAGCTATTGGTCTCAGGGTGCCAGCGTTCCACAAATGCACTGACCAATACTTTGTCAACTTCAAAGTACGATGTTCGCCTTAATCGAAACAACTTGGACGCTTTGACAACGTCCAACCACAAAGGGTGACATACTTCTCTGCGACAACTCCACTGAACTAATTTCTCGGTATGATTATTACACTTGAGAAGCTCTCTCTTTTCCCCCAGCCATATTAATCGTGCTACGTGCGACTCATAAGTAGTCAGTAGAGATGGATTAACAGGACCACCGGGAAATAGGGTATATGTCACGTCTTCTCTTTTCTCTCTAACATTTTTTTCTCCCACCTCTCCAACATCTTCCTCTCTATTCTCTCCAAAATCAGCATCTCTTTCAAAATTATAGTCAGTCATCTGTATAGGAGATTGTTGTTGTTCCTGTGAGACGCTTGGGGGATCCTCAGGCTGTTGTTGTTCACGCTGACCTCTTTCTCTTCTGTTTAAAGCAGTAGGTCTTCTTCTTTCATAGACATTTGCTAATTTACCTGCAATAATCACAATATATCAGCAGAGATTGAAGAAACTAACTTGTAGAGGAAATTGGGAAGGTATGAAGGAATACCACATACTGTTCGGAATATACTAATAGAACACTGCAGTGGTGTTTGGGAGAGATCATAGAACACTGCAGTGGTGTTTGAGCAAGATTATAGAACACTGCAGTGGTGTTCGGGCTATGTTGTCGAACACTGCAGCAGTGTTCGGGACATCTGAATGATTAACACTGAGGTGTTCGGGCTGAGTTATAGAACACTGCAGTAGTGTTCGGGCAATCTTATGGAACACCACTGTGGTGTTCGGACTGGTTGTAGGAACACTGCTGTGGTGTTCGGGAAGTGTTCCTACAACCAGTCCCGAACACCACCGTGGTGTTCCTTCAACCAGGCCCGAATACCCCTTCGATCAGTTATGACTTATAACAAAAATTAAGAAATCCCAGCATACAAATTGAAACCATTTGAACTTAAAAGTAGAAGAATTTCATACCTAGGACTTTCTTCATTGTGAAATCAAGGTCTTCTTCTTCTTTGTGAAATCAAGGTCTTCTTCTTCTTCTTCTTCTTCTCTTCTTCTTCTTTCTTCCTGGCTTCCTTCTTCCTTGCACAAAGCTGGGTTGCTTTTGGGGAGGAGTTAATTGAACGGTGTTGAGTTTGAATGTTTGAGTTTGAAATTGTTGGTGTATTGAGAAATAGGGGTGGGTGTGATGATATTAGGTGGGTGTATTGGGAAAGAAATAATGAGTTAAGTGAGAGGGGTAAAATAAGAAATGTTGGGTGGTGTATTTAGAAATTATGTTGGTGTAAAATTAGTGGAGGGGGTGTATTAAGAAAATGGGTGTATTAAGAGGAAATGGTGGTGTTAATAGTAAACCTCTAAATTTAATTACGTATAAAAATATTGGAACGGAAAAACACCTCAAAGCCCATTAAAAAAAAATCCCTTTTCCTTCTTCTCCCAGCCCCTCTCCCGCCACAGTTTATCCGCCTCACCGTGCTACGATCTCAGTTCAACCCCTCCCCCTTTCTAATTTTTTTTTTCTATTCTTTTCTTCATCACCTCCCCTCACCCTTCTCTCCTTCTTCCCCTCCTCTCTCCCTTTCTTTCTTTCCTCCGAGATCACGCCACCAAATCCAACACATCCCTTAAAAATAATCGGGCGATTTCTCCGTTCGACCATGGTTAACGCCCTAACCGAACATCACTATAATGTTCGGTCAACCATGATCAAATGAAGAAATTGCCAGATTTTTTTCAAAGGTTTCAAAGAGGAGGGAGGAGAATAAAAAAAAAAGGGGGAAGGAGGGAGAATGGGGAGGCTTACCTTGCCAGAGTTGAGGGAGATGAGGGATCGTGAGTTTGGGGGTGGGTTTTCTGCCATGAGGGAGGGAGGGGGGAGAGAAGGAGGGAGAAGGGGGGTTTTGCCGTGAGGGAGGGAGGGGGGTTTCTGGGTTTTGCCGTGAGGGAGGGAGAAGGGGTGGGGTGTGGATTAGGTTTAGAGTGAATTAATGGAGAGGGGTAAAATATAAAATATGGGGTGGTGTATTTAGTAATTAGGTTGGTGTAGAATTATTGTGAAGGTGTTTTAGAAGAAGTGGTGTATTTAGAAGAAAATGGGATATTAATAGCGCTCCCAAAATTTAATTACAAAAATGAAATCTTATAAAAAAAACCTTAATACCCTTTTCCCTTTTTTTTTCTTTCTTCCCCTCCCCTCTCGGCCTCTCCCTCTACCGTGTATGTTCTCCCCCCTTCCCCTTTTTTTTCCTTTTCTTTTCTTTCCTTCGTCCCCTCCCCTCTCCCGTCTCTCCTTCTTCCCCTTCCCACTCCCTTCCTTTTCTTTCCTCTGGGATCGAACCACCAAACCCAACACACCCCTTCTTAAAAAAAAATTAAGCGAATTTTTGTTCGGTTATGATTGACCGAACAACCAGGTGTTGTTCGGCAAGAGAGTAATGAAGAGAGGAGGGAAGGGAAGGGAAGAAAAAAAAATGGGAAGGAGGGAGGGTTGACAGAGGGAGGAAGAAGAAGAAAAGGGAAGGAGGGAGGGAGGGGAAGGAGGATTGACGGTGGGAGGGTTTCTTCTTCTTCGAGTCTGTTTGTTTGTGTGTTTTGGCCAAAACGCAGAGTTAAAATACAGCTTATTCCTTAACTTAGCATTTCAATGCTGCGGTAGAAAAAGCTGCGTTTTAAAACACTAGAATTCCTAACTTTTTTCCCAAAACGCATATTTTAAAACTCGGTAGGGAATAAAAAGCTGCGTTTTGACGTAATATCTCAAAGACATTTATAAAGAAAAAAGCCACGTTTTAAATAATCTGTGTTTTAGAAACGCTGCGTTTTTAAAACACTGCGTTTTAAAAACGCTGCGTTTTTTAAACACTGGGTTTTAAAAACGCTACACCAAACAGACTCTTCTTTCTTCTTCCTTCTTTCATCCTCTTCTTTTTTCTTCTTCCTTCTTTCTTCTTCTTCCTTCTTCCTTCTTCCTTATTCCTTCTTTCTTTATTCCTTCTTTTCCGTGTAGTATGGATTGGGGGTAGGTCTATGTGTGTGAAGGAAAGAGAGTATGAATTGGCAAAGTGGGGGTGAGCGTATTTAAAGTAAGAGAGGGTGTTAATAAGCCCACTCTTGGGTATATTGTCTAACAACGGGCTCACAGTTGTTAATATAATTTGTAAAATGTACTTCCTCCGTCCTGAATAAATGTTCCTACTTTCTATTTTGAGATATCTCAACTAATGTTCCTAAATACTTTTAATCTACCTATTCTCAATCATTATTCCTAATATACCCTTAAAATTTTATTTAATATAACACATCCTAAAAAACCCAATTATTTAGAATAGTTAAACTCAATTAATGTTCATAGGTATTATTGTCAAAACAGAATTTACAGCACATCATTAATTATGTTTCTTATTCCTGTATTTTATCCACTAGGAACATTTATCTAGGACGAACGGAGTATATATATATATATACATGGACAAATTTTCAAGGATTGTATTACCTCATTTCCAAAATAATTATCGTTTTAGTAATTTGCTTACTGATTTACTCTTATTTAAATTCCTTTATTGTAGACAAGTTACAAGAGTATTATTTTTTTCTTTTCTCTTAACAACCATCTTTAATAAGGGTAGTAAATAAGGGGCAATTTTGGTAAAATATAGGCAAACGTTTCTTGAAATCTTATAATGACAACTATTTTAGGACAAAAAAAACATTGTTAAAATGATAATTATTTTGGAACGAAGGTGGTATTCGTTCATTAAACTAAAGGCTTTGCAAAAATGATGATTAAGTTTAATATTTGAAGTTTGACTTGCAAATGACTTTTAAGAGTTGAATTATTTATTGTGATTTTGTGCTTGTAAACTTGTCATGTGTTTGTAATATGTAAACTAGTCTGCAATCGTCAGACTTATAGCTAACTTGACTTTGATACTACTTTGTCGCTCCCCGATTTAAGTCCCTAAATGAAACTCTGAGTCGTGGTGTGAATACCTTGCTTACTTAATCAACATATTAAACTTGTTCAAAAATTAATACCAAACATATAAAACAAGCCACACCTTCTAACCAAAAATAGTGTTTACATAACTCCATTACAAACATACCGCTAACGCCCTCACCAAACTATTACACAATACAACACAACCTTTTCTCTTACTTACAACTATCCAAAAGTCCTCCTCTACCCATAGTAGCTTTCCGGCTTTACTTGTTACCATCTCCCGCACGGCTATGATCTAAGGAAATGACATGATATGTATGGCTAGTGAGTAAACAACATGAAGATAGCAATTCAAGATGACTCAAGTAATCACAAACCATATAAGGATATGGGTACAACCGTACAAGTACAAATTCAACCGAATAGAACACAATGTTAAAGATTAAAGGGTCAAGGTACACCTCCAACCAAGACAATATTATTACCTCATTCTGTGTTATTACATCTCATAACCCTTTCACGAACCATTTCATCGATATTTCATCGATATTTGCTAGCTTTCTGCCGCATAACAATAGTTGACGGGTTCCATAGCCCCTCAACCATACTCATTCCTAAGACAAATGTTCTCAATTTGGATCACACATTTAAATGTGACAACTTAAACTTACTAGGAACCCCTTGTTAATCGTCATAGCATTTAACTTGTTATTGTACACATGGGCATGGTCGCATTCTATGAACAACCAACTTTAACAACATTAAATCTCCTAAAAATACACTTCAGATTTGAACCACAACTAAACCCAAATTCAAGATACAGCATATACTTCTTGATGTCAAGTACAATTTTATAATTAGGAATTTCAATCACCAAACCCAAATCCACTTTATAGCACTTTAGAATGATTCTCTCTTTTACACTACACTTTTAAAGCCATGGTTGTACCATTCAAACATAACACATTTACTCTACAATTAAGGCTACACAACACATACATAGCATGTAAACTCTATAATTTAACCTATATTCTAAATGAGAGCCTCTAAAGCATGTAATAACTTACCAAATTGAAGATTCCCACCAATGAAAACTTGAATTATACTCTTGTACACGTTCCTATAAACTTTTTTCTAAGGTTTGAACGGTTAGATTTTTCAGGTATAGAACTACAAATCTCAGGACTTACAATTTGAAAGAATTAGAACAAGTACACAAGATCAGCAGAGGTTAATTTGACAGGTATATAAGCAGATTAAGAATAGGTCAATTTAAACTCGATGTTTAAATTTCATGCAAGCAGATTTCAGCAAATTCATAATAGCAGGAGATTAAATCAAAACTACTTTTGTATTTCAAACAAGACTTAAAATTACAGAGTTTGAAAGCAAAAGAACATATGAAATACATGGAGATAAAAAGATAGGAAGTAAAAATTACTGTCTACATGGATTATGGGAGCAAGGTTGGCACGTTTCTCATAATATTTAGGATCAATCCAGACACGGACTCGATCCTCAAGCATTTCACACAACTCATTGTTCTCAGCCATAAGAGCTTTGTTAAGAGCCTTCATAGCTTTCTCCTCCCTGATGGCAGCAACCATAGCAGCTCTAGTAGTGGCAGCATGATTGTTGGCTTTTTTCAGATGCTGAACCAAGTTGTTATTGTAATAGATGTTAATAGTGACCATTTTTGCCATGTCAATGTGTAGCTCATCAAATGTTTTACGAATGGCTACCTTCTGGACCTCGAAGAGACCTTCAAGTAATATCTGTAGGTCTTCCACCAAGTATCGATGTTCGTTGAAGGCAGTGGTCGTGTTAGCCATAAACTTTTCTAAGATATTGCCAGTCTTGAAAGTAGTGGTATGAGTGGCCTACAAGCGATAGTTCATTATCTCCATCTACTTAGCTATGGTCTCAACAACAGAGGTGAGAGATGCCATTTGAGAGCAGTTGGCTTCGAAGTGTGTCAGCAGCTATGCGTTTGAGAGGTTTGGAGTTATGGGAGCCTGCCGGAGATCTACTGGAATAAACTCATCAGCAGTGGATGAAGAGGATGAGATGTCAGCTGGCTTTGAGGGAAAGGGTTGGATGAGAGGCTGCTGAGGTGGGGGAGATAGAGATCTTGGTGGTAGTGGTGATGGAGATTTTGGTGATTGTGGATGAGAATTTGCTTCAATGTCGGTGTCCGAGCGATCATCAACATTGATTGGAGAGGATTGTGGTGAGGATGTAGAGGTGAAGAATTCAGGAAGGGAAAAGACTGGATTAAAGGGGTGCAAGGGTGAGGCAGCAAGCTTAGGTAAAGGAGGTGAGGGGAAAAGGTCAGCTGCTGAAGACATCTCAAAGAGAAGTCTTAGAGTGTCAGCACAAGCATAGGGGTAAATTGTGCCGTAGATGTCGGAGGATAAGTATATGGGTTGGGTGTATTTTCGAGTGATGGGGGTGAAAAGTTTAGGTAAAAAATTGTATTGGAAGAGAAAGGAGTAGATGTCTATGAGAGAGGTTGTAGAGGTTGGTTTAGATGTAGAAGGGATGAGAGCTAGAAGAGGATCAACACGCTCTTTCTCATCATCAGGTGGAAGAGCATAACCGAGAACTATTGGTGGATAAGAAGGTGGTGAAGAGATAAGAGTTTCTAGTGAGTGTGTGGGAGAGGATGAGTGGGGTTCAAGGTGTGGTGAGGATGGTGGAGATGGAGAAGTGGCTTGAAAAGGGCTGGAGGGAGGGATAGTGAAGTACCTCTTCCTGAGTCTCCTCCTTTTGAGAGAAATCTCAACAAGCTCCTCCTGAGTAGGCTCTTCTACTGCAGGCTCCTCCGCAGCAGTAGCCGGGGGTTGCAAGAGCTGGTTCATCAAGAACAGGCTCAGCAAGAATTGGCTCAGCAGCCTTTCTCTTAGACTTACCCTTTTTTAAATGGGTAGAGGTCTCTTCAACAGCAGCACCATGCTTGCTCTTCTTTTTCCTTGGACCAGAGGGCTTCTCCTCAACAGCAGAGTATTATTTCTTGGATTCCTTCCTCATAAGAGAAACACGTTCCTCCTTAACATTATGCCCATCTTGCGCTTCCTTCTCAGCAGTGGTCTGCTTGGCCTTCCTTTTCTTCTTGGTCATTGTAGTAGCCATAGCTTCATTAGCCGCTATCTGAATAGCTTGAAGATCAGTTTCCAAATAAGCATCTTTCTTCTTACTTCGAGCAAGTCTACGAGCCGTTATCATGTCATTGAAGACGGCCTCGTCAAATTTGATCAAAACAAAAGCGGGACTGATGGAATGACATCTTGGCCCAGAACATGTCAACTATTTAACGTCTCATTGTATTTGGTGATGAAAGTGGAGTTTAACTGTATGGACCTAGTGACTTTCTTTACTTTAACAGGAGTCACCTGAGTGTTGATCTGAGGTGTAGCATGCAGAAGCATATTGATCAGACACACAAAGGGCCTCATCTGGTGAGTAGTGCCCTAGAAACTTAGCATTGTGGCAACCAGCAGGTCAAAAATTAGAGTTGCCCAGTTGAAGGTCTTGTTAGCTTGAGTATACTTGAGTTGTTCAGTCGTGAACACATTGTGAGAGCCATTTTTGAAGATAATACACTTGTCAATAAGATGGCTAGTATAATAGGCATCCTCCTAAAATAAAGTGTGAAGCATTTTGGCTTGAGCTTCTTTGCGGGTACGTTCACCATGCATCACAGCCCAAGCAAGATCATCTTCTTCCTTGGTAAAAGTAGTAGGGCCTTCATAGGACAAGCCAATTATCTTGGCAATCTTCAGCACAGAGATAGAAACATAGAGATGTTAATCGGGCTGGCCCTAACGGTTTCGGGCCAGCCCTAGCGGGCTGTGGCCCTAGCGGGCTTCGGGTTAGACGGTCCAATTTTTTCGGGCCACTGATATTGCGGACCTAACCCTAACCCTAGCGGGCTTCGGGCTAAACGGGCCACTAACGGGCCACGACTAAAAAAATAAATACATCACAATCTCAAAAAAAAAAAGGGTGAAAAAGATACAAACAAAAGAAAAGAAGAAATCTCAGTACCTCAAAATGGAAAACCCTAATGGACAAGAAGATTATTGCTTGATAACAAGTTATTGTGCTCAAAGATCAGGTATACTGATTTTATTTATGAAATTCTTTCAGTCAAGCATCTATCTCTAATTCATCAATCGTCACATTTTAACAACTAATTCATCAATCACATCCTCACTCACAAGACTCAACAAATTCACAAGACTCACAGTCACAGTCAAATTCACATTTTAACAACAAATTCACAAGACTCAACTGAGTTCCAAATTCACAGTCAAATTCACATTTTAACAACTAATTCATCAATCACAGCCTCACTCACAAGACTCAACAAATTCATAAGACTCACAGTCACAGTCAAATTCACATTTTAACAACAAATTCACAAGACTCAACTGAGTTCCAAATTCACAGTCACAGTCACAGCCTCACTCACAAGACTCAACAACTAGGACAGCAATGACGGAGGACGCAGCCACGCAGGTCTATCGTACAACAAGGACAACAACAAGGACATCAATCGTCAGTGCACAAGTCTATCGTACCTTGACAGAGTCGCCGTCACACCGTGGGTGGGTACAGGGCTGACGGAGGACGCAGCCACGCAGGACGGTCTGACGGAGGACGCTGGACGGGAGGAGACGGTATCGCGGTACTCGACGATGGGCTTGGGCTGCTTCCGCTTGGCTGACTGAGTGAGTGAGTGTCTGTGTGACAGTGTGTGGTGTGAGGTGTGAGAGGTGAGAGCTGCGGCGCTAAGGAGAGACAGGGAAACTAGCGAAGGCCGAAGAGGAATGGGGGTAAAATGCTAGGGTTTCAAAAAAATTACCAAATTACAATTTTGCCCTTCAGCCCGCGAGCCAACCCGAAAGCCCGGCGGGCCAGCCCGTGAAACCCGCGGCCCTATAGGGTCAGCCCGTTTAGCCCGGATTGTTAAACGGGCCAAAAAAATTCAACCCTAACCCTAATTTTTTCGGTTTAAACGGGTCGACCCTACGGTTTCCGGCCCTTTTAACATCTCTAAGAAACATAAACTCCTTTAATGTTTCCCTTCAGAACAGTCTAGCCAGTGTTGGGTTCCATAACATAATAAAATTCCCCAGCTAACTAGTTGCTGTAGTCGACATTGTTAAGAAGGAATAGTAGAAGAAGCCCAGATTGGTTGAAGTCTTTTACAATTTTTACTCCAGCAGCATATTGGTGTACGGTAGACAGCTCTATGCACATCCCCAAAGAGTATTTATTATCATCAAGCTCAGCTTGATAATAGGCTATGATTGAACCGAAGACGAAAAGGTACCAACAACGTTTTTGGATGGGGGTGCAGAGGAGGTGGAGGCACTAGCCTTGGAGGATTTAGAGGTTTTAGCCTGTAACAAGAGATTTAGAATTTTAGGGAAATTTTTACAGACAGAAAAACAAGGGCATAAACCAAATCATTTATGAAGAACAAATGCCCTATGAAATCGTTCCAAAACACCCAAACAGTCAGTAGAGAACATTTTATACCAACAATTTCATGAGAAGACCAGAATGTCTCAAATGCCAAGATTTGAATGTTAAACCAAAAAATGTGAACATGAATAAGTATGAAGAACAACAATTTTGGGGTAAAATGAACATTTCATAACATAATCCAAGAACACGAGTTATGAAAAGTACGCAGTAGCAGATGATTGTAATATGAAGCATTTTCCAAGAATTCGATGTAATAATCTTGAAATGACGGAGATAAGTGAGGTCGGAGCTTTCCATTTCCGTAGATGCTTGAAGGAATCAAAGAAAAATGCAGAGAAGTGTGAAGGATTTGCAATAGAATGTAGTAGAATGTGAAGGGGTTTTTAGAGAGAGAAAGCAGGGAACTTTCGAAACTCAAGAGTTTGTAAAAGTTTTGCTATACGGCGGTTGAGGCTATTTATGGGAAAAAGTGAAAACGCCTTAAAAAGTGAAAACGCCTTTTCAACTATCCTTTTAGAATTATGATTAACGGCTTAGGTAAAAATGTGTGTAAGTCACAAAATACCTTTTTGAAATTTTAAATTTAAAAAGTGAGATCCAATCCCTGTGTATTTTCAAAAATAACCCTTAATTTAAAGACATGGGCCAGAAGACTTACCTGGCTAAATTCTCTAAAGGGTCGTTTGGTAGTCAGGATTAAGGCCGGATACGATTAATAAGCCAAATAGTCGGATGTTTGGTATGCAATAGGCGGTCGGGACTAATAGCACGAGCTATCCGGATAAAGTCCTTATCCTCTCGCTAATAATACCAAGGTTGAGGGTGGTATTATTTGCGCCCTCACTGAAAGAAAAATATGTGATTAACATTTTTAAATCCAAAATTACCTCCGATTTATAAGTGAGGATTAACAGCGAGGGCGCTAATAGCACCGGGATTAATAATACTCCTTATCCTTTTCCAACTACCAAACAAGCCCTAAGTGTTTTATCTACAAAACAGGGTTAGTGTCAAATACATAGGATTTGCTGATAATTTCAGTGAATAGATTTAATTGAATTCAAATGAAATTAAGTAGTTGGATCAAGAATACCAAGCCTTCCCCTTAAATACGCAAACCTTGTAGCATCTAGATGTTTTGTGAAGATATCAGCAATCTTGTGACGATCCAGGTCCGAGATTCGATGTTGAACCCCAACTCAGAGCGCCAACTCGAAGAAGAACAGCTGAAAGAACTAAATAAAGTGAGCCAGAAAAGCTCGAACCAAACTAAGTAGCGAAATACCAAATAAAATAGGAGTTTCAAAAACTCGAATGACAAAATCCCAACAACAATATAAAACCTCCATGGCCAAACACGAGCCAGAGAAACAACTAAAGATAAACGGCTCAAAGCCTCAACGGAAGTAAATAAAGTTACTGTTGATACAATAAGGTACAACGGGCCGACTACATGTGTCGCCACCAAAATACAACTAAATGAAATACAACATTTCTACCCGACATACTAAGTTTACATAACTTAGCTTAAATCCACGGTCTCACAAAATACGAGATAAGTACAAAATACTTAACTAAATACAACTAGAGAAACTTCTAACTAAAGCCTCACCGCGCTGGAACTCAGAACCTGCAAACTAAGGAAAATAAATATGGAAGGGATGAGTCGAAGACCCAGTAAGTTACTAATGTAACAATATGACATGTCATTATGCACATAATATAGCAGGATAATAAATAGGTTGTAGCACATAAGACAACCAACCCTATATTCACGAGAGGCTCAGTAGCCGCTAACCGTCATGCACTGGTTGGAGACCACGACCAACATTCGTTCGTATAAGAAGCACATAAAGTGTAAGTAACTCATAAGGTGGATACGGTGGATTCGAGGTACACCTCCGAAATCCCTTGAAACACTTCTGACCTTATAGCTCCATGAAGCTGTAGAAGACGTTTACGCTACTGCTTCACAGAACTATAAAAGATGCCTCTGCTGCTATCCAACGAGATAATAATAATAATAGATTCCTGTACTTCTGCTTCAGAAAACCATAATAAACAGTTGTGCCGTTGATGCTGGACACATTTCCCAATATCGACCAACGAACATAAATAGATAATTATGCTGCTGCTGCCGTACATAAATCAGAGAGGGACCGGTGCTCGTATCCCAAAACAAATATATGTACCAGATCGCGTCAAGCACGATCTACAAGTACCCAACAAATAATGTACCCGGCCGCCTCAAGCACGATCTACAAGTACCCGTTGTGGACCATTTTCTGTATCCACATCGACGTATTGCTCGATCCCCTACGACCCGAGACAAATACGGCTCTAGCCACTTATAGGTATCACAAGGGACCGGTGTCCGTATCCCAATGCATATAAAACAATGTCGACAATGCATAGTCGCCATTTATTTCGTTCAACTGTGGGGCTAGAGAAAACCCACACTGTGGCCTACAGTAGGGAGAGGCCCAGTGTATTGGCCTTCGGCTATTACGAAGCCTCTGCTCCCGCAATAACCGAGCGTCAATACACCTCCAATGCACATATGCCAGCTGGACTCGATGTAATGCACAAGTAGATGTTTACTCATGCTAAACTAATCAAGCGTGTTCTATTGAATCACAACTTATCAAATAAAATCACGATGTGTTCTATTGAATCACATACCAAATCAAACCATGATGCGTTCTATTGAATCATATATCAAATCAACATAATGTGCTTGGAAATACTAAACACACAATCAATCATCGAAGTAGGATGATTGCCCTATTGTTTACTATAACAATCATAAGTACCACACATCATCCAAGTCTGCAAATGCTAGACTCCACAATCGCAACATACGTAAGTCTATTCGTACTTACAATCATAAATCAATGTGTTACTAACACGCCCAACTTAGGATCACTACGGTATCCTATGATCACAATACACTCCATCTCATGTATATCTATTCTATCTCATTCCCGTCGTGTATTACGCATATCACGATTCCCTACAAGTCACATCATCCGTGTTAGAATGATAACCAAGGTGTGTTATTAACTACCTAGAATACAACCAACTCATCATCCAACGATTTAGACTATTCGTCTCATGTGAAATGTCGTGCACTAAGGGGCATGACTATTCGATAAAACTTATGGACAGACTAATATAGATAATTAACCCTTACTAAGGCATAGGATTTAAGTCGACGATTCAACGTTCTTCATAATCAACTAGTGTTTGACTAAGTCAATCCAAGTCGAGTTCTATTGGGTCACGATCCCAACAATTCGTCATTCCACACCGTAGGAGACTAAAATACCGCCTACATCGGTTTATACTACTCGTTACCTCATCACATGACGTATAATATTTACGTCCTATACAGCTCCGCTAGAGTTGGTCATCTATAAATTAAACCTCGGAACGAACCGTAGTATCGTCCCTAATTAACCGTGTCAATCACAATATACAACGTTCGGGGTATATACTACCCATGTAATTCTCACGAGTCATCGCGAGAATGTTAAGGATTATAATCTCAATAAGCTACACATGCTCGATAGAACTAAAACAAGTCATCGGCCACTTTACTGCCGGAACCCAACTATAAAATAAACCCACGAGTCTACAACTCGACAAAAAATAACAATATTCACAACACAATCTCGAGGAGTCTCTAGAGATGTTAAAAGGGTCACGGCCCGTAGGGTCGACCCGTTTAAACCAAAAAAATCAGGGTTAGGGTTGAATTTTTTTGGACCGTTTAAGAATCTGGGTTAAACGGGCCGACCCTATAGGGCCGCGGGTTTCACGGGCTGGCCTGCCAGGCTTTCGGGTTAGCCTGCGGGCTGAGTCATTATCTCACAATGCGAAATTGCGAAGCAGTTTGATCGGCACAGTCTGTGATGTTCAAGACCAAAACGAGCATGACACCTGTTGCACTTTTGCTTTTGGTTGATCATGACGCCTTTTCATCTATTTCTTTAAGCATTGTAAGCTGGAGTAATTATATTTAATCAATTTCTCTATGCAGGAATAATTCCATTTAATCAATTTCTCTCTAACAACAATTGTTTGTACCATTATTGTTAATTACAGTCAATTATGATTAGGTAATCTGAATCATAAAATTAACAAATGAGACTATTATTATTAATTAATAAAATTTTTGTGTAAGATCAAGCACAATCCTGACAAATTTTCAATATTTGTCTGGATTAATAAAAAAAATTGACTACAAAATAATAGCCTATCAAGATAATAGACAATTATTATTATTATTATTATTAATTAATATTCTAAGGTTAGTAACAATCAATATTTGTCTGGATTGTAAAAAATTGACTATTATTATTAATTAATAGTCAATTTTTTATTACTGCAAATGAGACTATTATTATTAATTAGTAAAAATAAATAGTCATTTGTTTGTACCATTATTTCTCATTTGATGAGTTGAGTTTAATCTGAATCTGCTTTTAGCATTGGGTCTCGTGTTCTTAATAAATATAGAAGTCGTCTTCTTGGTGATCATTTATACTCATAGTTGGCTGCAAGGATTTGTTGATGGTAATATTTTTATTTTCTTTATAGTTTGAGTTTAATTGATGATTGTGTTAATTTTTTACCAACAATTAATTTTTATCATTTTATATATTTGTAGATAAAAAGAACTTGGAAGAAGATGTTTTCTCTACGGAAGGCTCGAATGTGGTTGAAGAATAAAGATGTTATTGTTGTGTTTTTGAACATATGATAATTTTAGTATTTTTAGACTTAAATTAAGTTATATTTTAATACTAGTATTTATTATGTTTATTGTTTGCTAAGAAATTTTTAAGCTTTTTTTTTAGATTGTGATGTATTTATATTTTTAGTCGTGGCCCGTTAATGACCCGTTTAGCCCGAAGCCCGCTGGGGTTAGGGTTAGGTCCGCAATATCAATGGCTCGAAAAAATTGGACCGTCTAACCCGAAGCCCGATAGGGCTGGCCCGAAACCGCTAGGGCCAGCTCGATTAACATCTCTAGGAGTCTCTAATACTCGGAGACAACAACCATTACAATAACAACAACAACGTGTACAACAATGAACTCCACAAGTCTCTAATATTCAGAGACCACAAAATTAACAACAATTCATCAATACCCAACATTTAACATGCTAGTAAATCATCTTGAGCAAGTATAGCATGTAGGGAGTTCATATACAACATGTGTAACATGTAAACATCGCGATATTACACTATGATGCTCAAAATCTAAGAAAGTGATTAGTAACTTATTACACAACGCAAATCCTCCACGAAATCAAAGAGGCTTTGGGTCAAAATTTACTCCCCTGCAAACTCTATGCCGCTACGGAGTCCAATCGTCGATCCCAAGCTCGATCCAAGTCCGAATCAAGCTTTCTCTCTCTCAAAACTTCACTTTCTCTCTCTAAAATGTGGGAGAAGATATGGGGTGGTGATTCCTCAATAGATCGTACGATCCCTTCAGTTAGAATCGTGCTCCTTGTTTCCCTCTATGCTACAGCGAAGACGGATCGTTGATCCGACTTCAAACGCTCAAGATATCGCGATTTATCTCTTTACTCTCTCTCCTCTCTCTCTTTTTTCTCTCTCTCTCTAAAATCTGGGTTTGGAGGAAGAAAAATGAGGGGAAAATGGTTGGTTTATGTTATTAATGCCATGGGTAAGTGTTTGGTCTAATCCCGAGCTTGTTCGAGCATTTTAAACCACTTAAAGATGTTAAAAATCGAGAAAGAACGAAAACCGGATGAGCAGAGCCCGTGGCTATGCAAATGCATAGTGCGGCCATATAAGAACCATGTGGTCACATAGTGCGGCTGCATAGATTCCAGAAAGATTAGGTTTTCTATGCGAGCTCGCATAGTGCGGCCGCCTAGAATTAAAGCACTCGGCAATTTTTCTGAAAATGCCCTCGTAGGATCCCGAAATGTCCCGAAGTAATCCTAGGTTGATTCTAACATCAAACAAAGGTTAAAACATACTCAAAACTCAACCAAATCATTCGCCAATGAGACTTGAAGGATGAATAACACAAGTTTCAATCGTACGCGGAGATGAACACATGAAACGACACAAGAATCAACTCGACTTACGGTCTAATGACAAGAATAACATGCTTGTTACTCGAGAGTGAATCTAAACCAAGGTTAGGCCACTTAAACGTGGGGAATATACAAGGTATATAAATGATAATCGGTGTTGATAAAAGTCTCAAACGAGTACAGAAACAAAGTACAACTCACCATGAGTTTAATCACGTGTCGAATACGGTTCACGACATGATACGTCACGCTTAACAGGCATGACATCTACTATTCTGAGGATTTCAAGGCCGATATGAAGTGATTATGAGTCAACTAGAAAGGAAGTAAGGTCAGGGTGTTACAAATTTGATGTTCAGTTGAACATATTGCATGCTAATGTTCCCTTTCTCCACTTTGTCTTTTGAGAAAGTGATATCTTACGTCTGTATGCTTAGTCTTTTAGTGTATCACTAGATTCTGAAAGACAGAGATTGCTGATGTATTGTCACACATGATGGGAAAATTAGCAGTCTTGATGTTGTAATCCACTAGCTGTTGTTTAATCCATAGAAGTTGAAAATAGAATCTTCCAGCAGTGATGTACTCAACTTCTCTTGTTGAGGTTGAGACAGAAGCTTGCTTCTTGCTAGCCCAGGAGACAAGTCTATTTCCAAGAAATTGATAAGTTTCACTTGTGCTTTTCCTATCTATCTTGCAAGCAGCAAAATCAGCATCTGAGTAGCCAATGAGATAGAATGGAGAATCCTTAGGATACCATATTCTAAAATTTGTTATATCTACGATGTATCAAATGATTCTCTTGGCTGCTGTTAGATGTGATTCTCTAGGATCTGCCTGAAATCGAGCACAAACACAACATCAAACATTATATCAGGCCTACTAGCAGTAAGCTAAAAAAGTGAACCTATTATGCCTCTGTAGAGAGTCATATCCACTTTATTTCCCTTTTCATCTTTGTCTAGGTGACAATTTGTTTCCATGGGAGTGTTGTAGTTGTGTGCTGATTCCAGTCCAAACTTCTTGATCAACTCTTTGGCATATTTTTCTTGATTGATGAAGATCCCCTGGGATGATTGTTAAAATTGAAGACCAAGGAAGAATGTGAGTTCTCCCATCATGCTCATCTCAAACTTGCTCTTCATTAGCTTCTCAAATCTTTTGCAGAGATTTTCATTGGTTGATCCAAAGATGATGTCATTGACATAGATTTGTACTAGCAGAGAGTGTTCCTTGTGCTTGAGAATGAATATAGTAGTGTCAATCTATCTTCGCACAAATCCTTGTTCAATTAAGAACTTGGATAACGTCTCATACCAAGCTCTTGGAGCCGGTTTCAGTCCATAAAGAGCTTTATTGAGTTTGTACACGTGATCCTCCTTGCCTTTTTCCAAGAACCTAGGTGGTTGAGCATCATATACAGTTTTTTAAAGATCGCCGTTGAGAAAAGCACTCTTGACGTCCATCTAGTACAACTTGAAATCCTTGTATGAATCATAGGCTAGAAATAATCTGATAGCTTCCAATCGGCCTATATGAGCAAACATTTCATTGTAGTCAATACCCTTCTCATGTCGATAGCCTTGGGATACTAACCTAGCTTTGTTCCTGATGATATTTTCGTCTTCATCTTTCTTGTTTCTGAATACTCACTTTGTGCCAATCATGGTTTGATTAGAAGGCTTTGGAACCAAACTTCAAACTT
Source organism: Platycodon grandiflorus (assembly GCA_016624345.1). NCBI lineage: Eukaryota > Viridiplantae > Streptophyta > Magnoliopsida > Asterales > Campanulaceae > Platycodon > Platycodon grandiflorus. The sequence goes on along the minus strand of CM028367.1, from coordinate 12,557,501 downwards.
TGCATCTTTTGAACTGGTTTAGCTCCTCCTGCATGGCTTCTACCCATCTTGGATCTTCTAGGGCTTCTCAAATCTTTTTTGGCTCATTCGTTGAAACGAATGCTGAGGAGTACATGCATTCATTTCTAGCAAAGCTCTTGGTAAGAACACCAGCATTGAGATCATCGATGATTTGGGAGATAGGATGATCTCTAGCTTCTCTTATCTCAGTAGGGAAGTTATTCACTATTGGTTCTTCTATGTGAGGTTTGTTAGGAGGATTTGGAGGAATATTAGCAGTTTTTGGGTGAGAGTGTTTTCAACTGTAGGTTCATATGTGTGACACCCCGAGTCTGAGATCCGATGTTGAAACCTAACTTGGTGCGCCAAAATAACATAACTAATTGAATCAACTAAAAAAAACGAGCCACAAAAGCTCAAACCAAAACTGTGCAGTGGAATACAAGATAAAAATGTGAGTTTCAAAACTCGAATAACAAATCACAACTAATAAAAACCTCAACGGCCAAACATACGCTGGAGAACAACACTAAAATAAACCCAACAATAAAAACCTCGACGGCTAAAAACACGAGTCGGAAAAACAACAACACTAAACATCACGAGCTACACGCTTGGGAAAAACTACTAATAAAATATCAATGGGCACAAGGCCATACCAAAACCATGAGTCCATAACCCAAAATTACAAAGTACTACAACTGGCACGACCTCTCAAGTCGGCATCAAATTTGGTATGCACCAGGGCGGAGGAATAGCCGGCTAAGTTGGAGATAGCTGATAGACGGTTGATGAGAAAATTTTGGCATGCAGTGATAGACATTTGGCATACCATGGCAACATGCTTGGCTTCCTTTGCAATAGCAATCTGTCTCTAGACACTCTCAACTCTCTCTTTATGCTCTTGGCAGAATTGGCCTCGCCCTACCGTTGGCCATGGTATGGGTTATAACGCTAAGTATTGTACGGAATAAATGCGACCTTCGTAAGCTATATTGTGGTAGACATTCACTGAAATTATCAGCAAACCCTATGTATTTGGCACTAACCCTGTTTTGTAGATAAAACACTTAGAGAATTTAGCCAGGTAAGTCTTCTGGCCCATGTCTTTAAATTAAGGGTTATTTTTAAAAATTCACAGGGATTGGATCTCACTTTTTAATTTAAAATTTGAAAAAGGTACTTTATGACTTACACACATTTTTACCTAAGCCGTTAGTCATAATTCTAAAAGGATAGTTGAAAAGGCGTTTTCACTTTTTCCCATAAATAGCCTCAACCGCCATATAGCAAAACTTTTACAAACTCTTGAGTTTCAAAAGTTCCCTGCTTTCTCTCTCTAAAAACCCCTTCACATTCTACTATATTCTATTGCAAATCCTTCACACTTCTCTGCATTTTTCTTTAATTCCTTCAAGCATCTACGGAAATGGATGCTTGAAGGTAGCCATTCGTAAAACATTTGATGAGCTACACATTGACATGGCAAAAATGGTCACTATTAACATCTATCACAACAGCAACTTGGTTCAGCATCTGGAGAAAGCCAACAATCATGCTGCCACTACTAGAGCTGTTATGGTTGCTGCCATCAGGGAGGAGAAAGCTATGAAGGCTCTTAACAAAGCTCTTATGGTTGAGAACAATGAGTTGTGCGAAATGCTTGAGGATCGAGTCCGTGTCTGGATTGATCCTAAATATTATGAGAAACGTGTCAACCCTGCTCCCATAATCCATGAAGACAGTAATTTTTACTTCCTATCTTTTTATCTCCATGTATTTCATATGTTCTTTTGCTTTCAAACTCTGTAATTTTAAGTCTTGTTTGAAATACAAAAGTAGTTTTGATTTAATCTCCTGCTATTATGAATTTGCTGATATTTGCTTGCATGAAATTTAAACATCGAGTTTAAATTGACCTGTTCTTAATCTGCTTATATACCTGTCAAATTAACCTCTGCTGATCTTGTGTACTTATTCTAATTCTTTCAAATTGTAAGTCCTGAGATTAGTAGTTCTATACCTGAAAAATCCAACCGTTCAAACCTTAGAAAAAAGTGTAGAGAAACGTGTACAAGAGTATAATTCAAGTTTTCATTGGTGGGAATCTTTAATTTTGTAAGTTATTACATGCTTTAGAGGCTCTCATTTAGAATATAGGTTGAATTATAGAGTTTACATGCTATGTATGTGTTGTGTAGCCTTAATTGTAGAGTAAATGTGTTATATTTGTAAAATACCTTTGGCAATTTAGGAAATTAGTTGTTAAATTTATGAATGGTACAACCATGGCTTTAAAAGTGTAGTGTAAAAAAGAGAATCATTCTAAAGTGCTATAAAGTGGATTTGGGTTTGGTGATTGAAATTCCTTATTATATAATTGTACTTGACATCAAGAAGTATATGATGTATCTTGAATTTGGGTTTAGTTGTGGTTCAAATCTGAAGTGTTTTCTTAGGAGATTTAATGTTGTTAAAGTTGGTTGTTCATAGAATGCGACCATGCCCATGTGTACAATAACAAGTTAAATGCTATGACGATTAACAAGGGGTTCCTAGTAAGTTCAAGTTGTCACATTTAAATATGGGATCCAAATTGAGAACATTTGTCTTCGGAATGAGTATGGTTAAGGGGCTATGGAACCCGTCAACTATTGTTATGCGACAGAAAGCTAGTGGTGGCTGAGGTGTTCCATAAGCAGAGCTCCTTACTATATTGGCCCTAGTGGAATGACACTGCTTCCTTGCTAGCAGGGGTAGGTGGCCGTCTCTGTGGTGTTTACAACCTGACGTCATGGGAGCTTCTAACTGTTAAACTTGTAAAAACCGATGAAATGGTTTGTGAAAGGGTTATGAAATGTAATAACACAGAATGAGGTAATAATATTGTCTTGGTTGAAGGTGTACTTTGACCCTTTAATCTTAACATTGTGTTCTATTCAGTTGAATTTGTACTTGTACGGTTGTACCCATAGCCTTATATGGTTTGTGATTACTTGAGTTATCTTGAATTGCTATCTTCATGTTGTTTACTCACTAGCCATACATATCATGTCATTTAGTTGCATTGTAATAACTTAATGGGTCCTTATATAGACTCACCATTTTATTGTTGTTTTTCCTTAGATCGTAGTCGTGCGGGAGATGGTAACAAGTAAAGCCGGAAAGCTACTATGGGTAGAGGAGGACTTTTAGATAGTTGTAAGTAAGAGAAAAGGTTGTGTTGTATTGTGTAATAGTTTGGTGAGGGCGTTAGCGGTATGTTTGTAATGGAGTTATGTAAACACTATTTTTGGTTAGATGGTGTGGCTTGTTGTATATGTTTGGTATTAATTTTTGAACAAGTTTAATATATTGATTAAGTAAGCAGGGTATTCACACCACGACTCAGAGTTTCATTTAGGGACTTAAATCGGGGAGTGGCAAAGTAGTATCAAAGTCAAGTTAGCTATAAGTCTGACGATTGCAAACTAGTTTACATATTACAAACACACGACAAGTTTACAAGCACAAAATCACAATAAATAATCCAACTCTTAAAAGTCATTTTCAAGTCAAACTTCAAATATTAAACTCAATCATCGTTTTTGCAAAGCCTTTAGTTTAATGAATGAATACTACCTCCGTTCCAAAATAATTATCGTTTTAACAACAATTTTTTGTCCCAAAATAATTGTCATTATAGGATTTCAAGAAGCATTTGCCTACATTCTACCAAAATTGCCCCTTATTTACTACCCTTATTAAAGATGGTTGTTAAGAGAAAAGAAAAAAACAATACTCTTGTAACTTGTCTACAATAAAGGAATTTAAATAAGAGTAAATCAGTGTGCAAATTACTAAAATGATAATTACTTTGGAAAGGAGGTAATACAATCCTTGAAAAGTTATCCATGTATATATATACTCCTTCCGTCCTAGATAAATGTTTCTAGTGGATAAAATACAGGAATAAGAAACATAATTAATGATGTGCTGTAAATTGTGTTCTGGTGATAATACCCATGAACATTAATTGAGTTCAACTATTCTAAATAATTGGGTTTCTTTGGGATGTGTTATATTAAATGAAACTTTAAGGGTATATTAGGAAGAATGGTTGAGAATAGGTAGATCAAAAGTCTTTAGGAACATTAGTTGAGATATCTCAAAATAGAAAGTAGGAACATTTATCCGGGACGGAGGAAGTATATATTATAAATTATATTAACAACTTTGAGCCCGTTGTTGGACAATAAACCTGAGAGTGAGCCTATTAACGCCCCCTCTTACTTAAATACATTCACCCCCTTCATTTCACACCAACTTATTACTTAATACACCCCCTATATTTTCCATTTTACCCTTCCTAAATAATCCCAACCACTTTGCCAATTCATACTCTCTTTCCCTCACACATAGAGACCTACCCCCAATCCATACTACACGGAAAATAAGGAAGAAAGAAAGAAGGAAGAAGGAAGAAGAAGAAAGAAAGAAGAAGAAAAAAGAAGAGGAAGAAAGAAGGAAGAAGAAGAAGAAGAAGAAGAAGAAGAAGAAGAAGAAGAAGAAGAAGAAGAAGAAGAAGAAGAAGAAGAAGAAGAAGAAGAAGAAGAAACCCTCCCATCGTCAATCCTCCTTCCTCTCCCTCCCTCCTTACCTTTTCTTATTCTCCTTCCCTCTGTCAACCCCCCCTCTTTCCCATTTTTTTTATTCCCTTCCCTTCCCTTCCCTTCCCTCCTCTCTTCATCACTCTCTTGCCGAACAACACCCAGTTGTTCGGTCAATCATAACCGAACAAAAATTCGACTAATTTTTTTTTAAGAAGGGGTGTGTTGGGTTTGGTGGTCTGATCTCAGAGGGAAGAAAAGGAAAGGAGATGAGAAGGGGAAGGAGGAGAGAAGGGAGAGGGGAGGGGATGAAGGAAAGAAAGGAAAAGGAAAAAAGGGGAAGGGGGAGAACATACACGGTAGAGGGAGAGGGAGAGGCCAAAAGGGGAGGGGAAGAAAGAAAAAAAAAAAGGAAAAGGGTATTAAGGTATTTTTATAAGATGTCATTTTTGTAATTAAATTTGGGGAGCACTATTAACACCCCATTTTCTTATAAAATATACCACTTCTCCTAATACACATCCACAATAGTTCTACACCAACCTAATTACTAAATACACCACCCCATATTTTCTATTTTACTCCTCTCAATTAATTCACCCTAAGCCTAACCCACACCCAATCCCTTTCCCTCCCTCACGGTAAAACCCAGAAACCCCCCTCCCTCCCTCACGGCCAAACCCCCCTTTTCCCTCCTTCTCTCCCCCTTCCCTCCCTCCCTCATGGCAGAAAACCCACCCCCAAACTCACGGTCCCTCATCTCCGGCAAGGTAAGCCTCCCCATTCACCCTCCTTCCCCTTTTTTTCTTCGCCTCCCTTCTCTTTGAAACCCTTGAAAAGAATTCGGCAATTTCTCCGTTTGACCATGGTTGACCAAACATCATAGTGATGTTCGGTTAGGGCGTCAACCATGGCCGAACGGAGAAATCGTCGAATTTTTTTTAAGGGATGTGTTGGGTTTGGTGGCATGATCTCGGAGAAAAGAAAAGAAAGGGAGAGTGGAGGGGAGGGAAAAAAGGAGAGAAGGGAGAGGGGAGGTGATGAAGGAAAGAACGAAAAAAAAAAATTAGAAAGGGGGAGGGGTTGAACTGAGATCGCAGCACGGCGAGGGGATAAACAGTGGCGGGAGAGGGACTGGGAGAAGAAGGAAAGGGAAATTTTATTTTATTTTTTTAGTGGGCTTTAAGGTGTTTTTCCGTACATATATTTTTATAATTAAATTTAGAGTGACGCTATTAGCACCACCTTTTCCTATTAATACACCACTTCTCTTAATACACCCCATCCACTAATTCCACACCAACCTAATTTCTTATTACACCACCCAACATTTCCTATTTACCCCTCTCAATTAACTCCTTATTTCTTTCCCAATACACACACCCAATATTATCACACCCACCCCATTTCTCAATACATAATTCAAATGTTTCCCGCAACATCAACAATTTGTAGTATACTAAGCCCTCCATTGCATGTGTTTCCAATTTCAAACTCAACAATTTGCACACCTCCATTCTGCAAACTCCCCATACTGTAAGCAACCCAGCAGTTTTGGAGAAGGAAGAAGAAGAAAACGAAAAAGACAAAGAGAAACTTTGATTTTACAATGAGGAAAGCCCTAGGTATGAAATTCCTCTATTTGTAAGCTCAAATCGTTTCAATTTGTGCATTGAATATCATTTTATTTGCTGGGTTTTGTTAATTTTCATTATATTATGTATGGAATTGGTCGAATGAACACCACAGTGGTGTTCGGGACTGGTTGAAGGAACACCACACATGTGTTCGATGATAAAATAAGCAAAATATTGATTTACAACCAAGTTAAATGACAAAATAAGCAAAAAAAAATTACAACGCAAGTTTATTTACAAAATAAGCAAAGGTTCTACTTCTACAACCAAGTTGATTTAGAAAAGTAACCAAATGATTGATTTACAACTCAAGCTAATCTAAATCTACAGTCGTAACGCTTCGACCAAGTTGACTGGTTCCTACACTTTCACTATACAAATCAAGTTGGCCGCTATACAAATCTTTCCAGCCAGCTGCACAGTGAAGTCGATGTGTATTCCATTTATCTGCCATGGGTGGTAATGGACTCCCCTTGCGCAAGAACACCTAAAAATATATTACATATCCATATCATGGATATATATAACATAAAATAACGATAGATAATATCCTTGATATGATGTACCTGAATATAATGATCATTGTTCACAAATCCAATACATATCATCTTTGGATCCGTTAGGATTGGGGTTCTTAAGGGTAAATATGTCATCGAAATTTGCAAATCCAAAGACATAAGCGAAAACATTGAAAGCCGATGCTACCAAATGACCCATTTCTAGCAAACAAAACCAATGTTCCTTAGGTGCAGGCTCCTTGTAGTAGTCTAGAATCTCCAACACTTCTTTAACGCGACCATGTTCAATGAAAATATTTTTGTATAACTCTTGGTTATCTATCAACTCGTGAAGAAGTGCTCCTCTAATCTTACCCCACGATTCCTCTGTGAAGCCAAGTTGGTCTGCTACGGCACGGAATCCACAATGACCATTACTTTTAACATTTGTAGTCTCTACAATCCAATTGTGCAAGTGGGATGGTAGTTGTTGGATAAAACCACTTGTAGTCGCAAGTCGAGTCCTTTGCCGGACAACCTATTGAAACAAGATGTATCAATTCTTTGTTTCGTTAGCGTATAACCATACTAAATGACTGTTCAATCTATCTTAAAAAATGATAAAAAAAAATACCTGTTTCTTCTTTGGCTTAGGTGTCGTAGTGAGAGTAAGAGGTTGTTTAATCGATGGACCAACCTCGTAGGCAATCTCTTCACATGGTGAACAACTATCTTCAATGGACTGGACATACTCAAACTTACTCAGATCACGTTTGGTTGACTTGTATTTTTTAGCCTTTATGGACTTAGGACGACTACGAGTAAGAATTTTCTGACCCTTGACGGGATGATTAAGTGATGTCGTTGGTGGTTGATTTATTTCGGTCAATCTCTTTAAAATTAATAACCTCTCTGGCCTAGGTGCTTGTTCCCACTTGGATGAAAGCACAAAAATTTCTTGTTTAAATCGACTACCCATTTCTTCGACTATACCAGGATCTTTTACCTTTAGAGGTATGATATCTAACTTTCTTCAAAAGGCGTCAACCTTATCAAGTGGATTTGGCATGTCCGATCTCTTATATTTGTCAATCTCATGACCACAAGGCAGCCCGCTTCTCTTTCTTAGTATACACCCACACAACAGAGGGTCTACACCATGTTCACCAATAACGCTCAATTCATCATATATCAAGTTCAAATCCATGTATCGACACCATCTCTCACAGCTCTCTAAATACAATTGATTTGTATTTATGTTGGACAACATTTTTGCTCTTCTCAAATGACTGTTTGATTGTTGTTTGTGAAGTCTTAATGAGGGTGTGAATCTGTCGCCAACACGTCTCAAAGTTACCTTGACTCGAGCCAAGCTGTCTTTTCAACAATGCATGTTGACTATTCACCCTGAAATACAAGTTATAACCTTATTAAGTATATATCTAACAAAATATATAAAATAATGAAATAAACACTAATATTAAAAGGATAAATACCTATTTGTTATGGTATTGTCGAAATGCATGAGTGTATCCGTCTACAAAGCCACAAATCTTTCCTTGTATGGCATCAACCATTTCTCCATGACATATTTAACGGCAAGTGGATAGTCTTTGAAGTCTGACTGAAGTCTTTGTAGCAAGTCATTATAATTTGACTCAGTATCTGCGAGAACTAACATATTCCAGTTCATAGAAAAACAATCTCATTTATCTTTCACACGGAACAATTTTTTGCAATTTGTCAAAATGTTCTTGTTAATGTGCCACCGACAAAGGAAATGTCTTGAGGTGGGAAAAGTTAGCTGAATTGCATTCATTAAACCAAGTTCCCTATCAGTAACAATCACGTGGGGTAGAGAGGATTGATCCATCAATCCTTTTAAGACTCTCAACGCCCACATATAGTTCTCTTCCCGCTCGAACTTCAAATACGCGGCTGCAATATGAAATATCATTTGTGTTGACGTTACACCAACAATTTCCAACAAAGGTTACTTATACCTGTTTGTCTTGTATGTACAATTCATAAAGAGGACGCTCGGAAAACATCGCAATAACTCTACGCTCGTTGGGTGAACGAAGAAAATATTCTTGACAACTTCGGTCTTCTCGCAGCGAAGGTGATGATATAAATATCCATGCTCATTCAACTTAAACATAAGTTGCTGCATTTAAGATCGACCCTTACGCTCTACAACTCTATTTTGCAAACGAGCATTGTAGATAGTCCTTATTGTGGACTTATTATCTACAAATTTTTCTTTTAACCCAAACAAAAATGTCCTTGGGTTTACTATTTGTGTGAGACAAATCAATGACATAGTCCTTCTCCTTCGGTGATAATTGACCAACATATGAGTGACCCTCCAAATAGTCTGCAGTTGGATGATTGTGGACACCACATTGAACATCCAATGCCCAAGGTTCATCAACTGATACTTGTCTACCCCTCAAACGAAATGGACAACCACACTTCTTCGTTCCAGTTTCTCTTTTCCTCTTTGGTTTCCTCACAACATCCTTTTCAATAGTAGCCTCTTCGTTATTTACTCTAGACAAGTTTCCAACCTTCTTGAATTCACGGTAATTCCCACTACGTTCACACGCCAGAACTAACCGAGCTCTTTTCTTACACGACCCACTATCTAATCTGATAATTACTATCACCATTCCATATTCCTTTCCCGTAGCACGCACCCAATCAAACAATGTATCAGGAGATATAAACATTTCATATGTCGTGAACACATTTGTGTAATCCATAACGATATCTTGAATGGGATCAATCTCATTCATAACCGGAGCAACACTACCCTCGGTAGACAACGTGTTTGAATCCTGCTTACAACAAAAGAATAAATTTCAACAAAAAATATCTTAAAAAATTTCTGTCCTGTAAGAGGTTATGGAACACCGTAGTGGTGTTCGGGAACCACTGATGGAATAACACAGGGGTGTTCGGGAACCACTGATGGAACAACACAGGAGTGTTCGTGAACCACCGATGGAACAACACAGGGGTGTTCGGGAACCACTGATGGAACATCCCAGGTATGTTCCATAGACCAGTCCCGAACCAATACCGTTTCCAGCAAGTACGAAAATTTATGAAAAAATCGAATTGAAAACTTGAGAACAGTAGGGATACTTACATTCATGGTCTGCTTCACTTCTTTAGTCTCCATGCCTAATTTTTGTTACAATGTGGTTGATTTATGTTGTTGGTGGGTGATGGGAGTTTGGTATGAGTTGGTAAGTTGGAGAAGTAGAAGAGTTTGGAAGTTGAGGGTTTGGTTTTGAGAGTTTGGTACGAGGATTGCTATGTTGAAGAAGTTGGTCTGCTGCTGCGTTTGAAATTGTAAGCCTATATATCGTGTTGTGTTATGCCGATGCATATATTGTGATATGGAGGAGGGTGTATTGATAAATTGTTAGGTGATGTATTTAGAGGTTTATGAGGTATCTTAATATAGTAATGTGTATTTAGTAGAGAAAGGGTATTTATGTTTAACAATATAATGACATTTTTGTAATTTAATTTGAGAAATGTATTAATATGAAAAGGTGGTGCTAATAAGACCGCTCTTAAATTTAAAGATGTATGTAGTGAAAAGTGGGCGTTAGGACGTCCACAATGGTCCCTTGACCATACACTCAAAAAGTAATTTTCGAGTATTTTAACTCCATTAAATCCACAATGACCACTTTATCTCTAAAACAATTTTCCACTCTTCCCAACCCCATTTTCTTCACTATTCTCTCTCTCTCCCTCTCTACCAGTCTTCTACCCTTTCTTTTCAACCAAAAAAAGCAATATATTTTCAACCAATAAAATCTTTTTTTCTCTCTCTCTCTCTCTCTCTCTCTCTCTCTCAATATGAGATTTGTGAATTTATGAATTATTTTCAACCAAAAAATCATTTGTCTCGTATTATTAATATATGATAGGACAAAAAAAAAATAATTTTTTTAAACATAAATTGTCCCTTAGATTGACATATATTTTTAGATAAAAGTAATTGAAATTATTAAACAATGCAACATATTTTTTCATAGAATTAAATTTAAGATATAAAATATTTCATTCCGATTGTGGTGGGAAAATAGAAATCGAAAAGACGGAAAATAGAATGATAGTTAGGTTTGTTAGTTGAGATGAAAGAAATTTAATTTTTAGAGGGCTTATTTAAAGAGTGTTTGTTGGAGTAGATTTTTTTATAGAGGGTTAAAAAAGTGAAATTGGAACAAAAAATGAGGTGTTTAGAGTGTGATATGGAGAGTGATCATTGTGGATGCTCCTAAGCCCACAATGGACACCCAACTCCACCCTCTATCTCTAAAATTCACTAAATCACCCATTTACCCTCTTAACATAGAGTGTGATTTAAAATGAATAGTAACTTTTAGAGTGAGGTGTTGGGTCATCCAAATTGAGCTATTTCCACTTTTGTTACTTAAAAAAATAAAAAATATAAGCTTTGAAAATTAATCATATCACATCTTTTTTTTTTTTTTTTTGGTTTAATATACAATTTGGTCCCTGAACTTTACACCATTTTCTGGTTCGGTTATAGAACTTTTGCATTTCCTATTGTGGTCCCTGAACTGCCATTTAAGCCTAACAGTTAATCCTTGGAGTGACGGCCGTCACTTTAAACGTTAATTTTTTTATGAAATGCCCAAAATACCCTTACTACATGCTGAGTGTGATTCCACGGTGGACAAATTGTGCTTACATGGATTTATTTATTTATTTATTTATTTTGCTAGCTAAGATACACCCTCTCTCTTAATTGACTAGTACTACTAGGGTTTGTCAACGTAAGAAAAGTCGTTGCCGAGATCTGGTCGTGACTACCGGCCGGAATCGACCCGGAGCTTGTTTGTAACATGTAATTAGAAGCACTGATTTGTGTTTGCAACGACAGATCTTCCTCATTTGTACGAGTGGAGAAGCAATTACCTTTGCGTGATTCCTGCTTCGCTTGTAGCATTGCAGTGGTCACTCCTCCCGACTGATTCACGGTCGGAAAATTCATGAACTGGGACACATCGAAATTCAAACTGTTGTAATAACTGTTTCTCAAATACGAGGGCGCCGACATAGTTGAACCCGAGCTCCGGAGAGAGATGTTCAACGAAGTGAAATTGGCGGGGATGGTTCCGGTAGCTGTGATGGCAATGACACAACAGCACCTCCAACACACTCAACAGCCCCACAAATTCCCCTCTTTCCAGATTCCAAAACCTCAAGAACTCTAGCTAACAAAGTTACGAGATCCAATTAATAAATAACTGATTCGATTTGCTAAAAGAAAACCCTAAATGGGGGTACAACAGATGCAATAACATGCAAGATCTAGGGTTTTACTCATACATCTAAATTTTACATATAAAAGATGTAAAATTGAAGAAATTTGCCCAAATTCGCCTTCTTTTTCTGCTCAAATCAGCGCTAGAGACGTCGGGGAACTCGTTTTTGGGTCTTCTTTTGAAGAACCAGACGAACCTGAAATCTCGATCTCCAAACCATTCATGGAAGATGAAGTCCTCTTAAGTATTTAAGGAGCTAGCTGGATATTTACTCAATGAGAGAGAGAGAGAGAGAGAGAGAGAGAGAGATAGAGAGAGAGAGAGAGAGAGTGAGTGAGTAATAGATCTAGAAGCCTTTTTATCCCGCCGGAAACACATCAAATCTCGATTACGGCGCCTACCGGAGGCCATGTGGATATTTTTAGGTCAAACCCTTCTCCATCCTGCACCTCCTTGCTCTTCAAATTTGTAAAGGACAGAGGCAAAGGAAGACGGATCGAAACGAAGACCATCTAAGCTCTCCTCGATTAACACGTCCGCCTGTAATGAGAACGAGAGCTCAAGCTCCTTACTAAAAACATGAGGCAGTCGCCGACGGTGAGGTTGTTGTGGGTGACACTGAATACATTGAGAGAGGTCTGGTTGAGCGGCGGGATAGTGTCGTTGAAGCGGTTCCATTCGAGGCCAGAGCTTTGGAGGACGAAACCGACGACGCGGCCTTAGGGAGTGTAGAGGAGTTTGTTGTCGGTGTTAGCTTTGGACTTGAAAGTGAGGATGACGATGACGTCGGATGGTAGGACTAAGTTGACTGGTGGGCTAGCGGCGGAGATGGTGATGGAGAGAGAAAAAGAAAGTGAGAGAGAGGAGATGGAAAAGGGTTTTTGGGTGGGTTGGTGGTGGTATTGTTGGATTAGAGGGGAGAACCCAGAAGAAGAAGGAGGGAAAAAGAGGGAGAGAGAAAGAGAGAAACCAGAAGAGAGAGAAAGAGAGTGAGAGAAAGAGAGGGGAAATGGTTTAGATGAAAAAAATATATATATATATATATATATATATATAGAGAGAGAGAGAGAGAGAGGACGTAACTTAGAAAAAAAATTATATTAAATCCAAGTAAGCAATCACACTCAGCATGTAGTAAGGGTAATTTGGCCATTTAATAATTTTTTTAACGTTTAAAGTGACGGCCGTCACTCTAGGGATTAACTGTTAGACTTAAATGGCAGTTCAGGGACCACAATAGGAAATGCCAAAGTTCTATAACCGAACCAGGAAATGGTGTAAAGTTCAGGGACCAAATTGTATATTAAACCTTTTTTTTTTTTTATGTTCCTACAATATACATATTCTTTTTGCTACATTATATCATAAACTTTATCAATCAATCAAATAGAAAGATATCTATTTTATTATATAAAATTTGTGAATTAACTAGACATTCTTTTCAAAAAAAAAAAAATCTTTTGACTCGTATACTTAATATATAAATGGAGAAAAAAATAATAATTAGATGTCTTTGAAAACATAAATTGCCCCTTAGAATGACATATATTTTTAGATAAAAGTAATTAAAATTATTAAAATATACAATATTTTTTTTATAGAATATAAATTTTTAAATATAAAATATTTTATTTCGATTAGGGTGAAAAAATAGAAATAAAAAATAAATAAAATAGAATAGTATTTAGGTATGTTAGACGAGATTTGAAAATTTTATTTTTTTAGAGGGTTGCATAAAAGGTACTTATTGGAGTGGATTTTTTTTTAAAATATTAAAAAAAATAAAACTAAAATAGAAAACGAGATGTTTAGGTACATAGTGTTACAACTGTGATGCTCTTAACTAAGCTCTCTTTAAATAAGAAAGGGGTAGAGGGGTATATATTTAGAGTGAGTGGTACTGTTACCCAACCCAAAAATCAAACACGGCGCATCGGACTATCTCAAAAAATCACTCGTTGATACACGCCGCCGCCCACGCCCGCCTCACCGGCGCTTGTTCTCACCACCACCAGTCACCTTACTACTAGTGATTCACCGGAGCTCGTTTACAGTTCACACCTCACCCGTGGTACGCATTCTTTCTAGACCTCTCTCTATCTCCCTTCACCTCGCCGTCTTTATCCTACATCCATCTCTGCCGAAGCGACCCACCAGCCACCACCATCGCAACTCCTTCATCCATCTCCGTCTCCGTCTAATCCACCCACCGGCCACCACATCGCAACGCTCTACCTCTTCATCATCCATCTTTACCGAAACCTAATCAATATTAGCTACTATTTTTCTGTTTATTTGCTATTGATTTCAGTTAAGTGTTTAATCTAATTCGTATCTTTGGTTTTGTGTTATTATTGTAGGTACTACAGGTGATCCTGAATTGGCAGAGTGCATTTACATCTCCCTTCCATGTGAGTGATTATTGTAACTGATCACGCAGAAATGGATTCGGTGAACACGTCAGCTCCGTGTGTAGCAAGTTATAGTAGTCAGAATGCCTCGGCTCTCTTAAGGCGTCTGTCAACAAGGATTTGATTATGGGACCTTTCACAACCTGTCAAAATAAAGACCGTTAGGGGTGTCGGGGGTTTGACCCGACTATGACCCTCCGGCGTGAGAATCAGTAAGATGGAATAATGAGGAGTTGAGAGGCTTAAATGAGGCTCTCGTGAATGTACAGGCAGTGTATTGAATGGAGATGATATGGTGGTTGTGAGTAAATGAGCTATAAAGAAGCTTTGTCTTGTAGAGAGTAAATGTTACCTTAGTCTTTAATGGAAGTTGCTCCTGGTATTTATAGCCAAAGGTGGCGTATAGTGTGGGCACTGGGTATGCCACTTGTGCAGAGGGGAAGGAGTCCACGTTGGAGCATGGCCATGCTGGACATGCTGTTGTCAGATTAGGTGAGTACGTGGAGATTTCCTTATTTTGTGGGTATGGGATGTGGATGATTATGGGCGCAGCCACACGCCAGAAGGAATGTCGCCATTAATGAGAATGCATGGGCTCTGCAGGATTAGGTACTGACACACTGTGGGCATTTAATGCTCCGAAGCCGACCTGCTGGTAAGTCGCAGGTGACACCTCGTATGGAGTCATCCTCGGTGACGACCTGGGTACCTGGTCGCGCCGAGGTCTGGAATGTCCGACGACCTCGGCCTGGGGATCCGAGTTCCCTACTGCCAACGTGGCCCCTGGGTCCACTTAGGGCTGACGTGGAATACACGTGTTGCATATATTTGGGAGGATCCCATCAGTAGCCCCCAAGTCCTTGGCTGAATGGATTTATCCTGAAGGCGAGGAGTTTATCTTTAGAGCTCAGTACAACTTCTAAGTTCTTGATCTTCTTTAGTTCCTGTCTGGATGACTTTGGCTTCGACCTTTCCAGGCACCTCGCTGCTCTGATACGACCACTCGCTGGCGAGCTTATTCTTTGGCTTCAGAGGTCATTCTGGTTTTCAATAGTTGTAAGTTGGTCATGATCCATTCTGATTTTGATAGATTGTGCGTGTGTTTTGAAGAGAAACACAAATAGGAAAGAAATGACGGGCTGCTATATATGGTGGAGTGAAGAGAGCGATTGAATGCTTACGACGACCGGGGTTATGAGGGATCTGACTCTGATCATTATGGTGCGACTTAATCGAGGAGGTCTGTCCTGGCCACGTCGTCGCTCACAGGAGGATCATGTCAGTAGGCTCGATGCGACTTATGTCGAATACGATCATAATGAGGTTGCGTCTCGTCGTCGTGGCGGTCACGCGGGCGAGCTGGCTTATGTCAGCTTCTGGTGATAATCTGGGGAAGGTAAACTTCGCTTTGAAGGTCACATCAGGTAATTATGAGCGCGATACCCGATATCACTTTGTATTTGATGCGTGACGTTTCAGATGTCAGGAATACGGCGAAACGCGCCTAGCGCCGCGCGTCCTTCTCATGGCTAGAGGCTTATGGAATACGCTATCCAGGTCCTTCCTTGGGTTGACCCATTTACCCAGGTTATAAATAGGGAAATAGCCGTTTCATTTTCACTTTCACAAAGCCTTAGAGAGAACCCTATTCCGGCGAAACTGAGCGATTTCTGTCAAAGCCCAACCGTCTCCAGAAATTGCCATTGCCACTCGTTCTTGCTGCTCCAACCTGATCTTCTCTCGTAGGTTGGTTCATTCCTCTATTTTCCCGTTGTTTTGATGTCCTTTTTGAACTGTCTCTATCTGTAACCCATATTTGAGTGTATTCGCTTTCCGCCGGCGACATTGACTCCGGTGTTCTTGATTTCAGGCGGATTGTTCATCTTCCACTTTCGTTCTCCAGTTTCTTCCCTTGATAAAGGTAATCTCCTTGTTATTTGGCTTTGGAAGTTTTCAAATTTCGCGTAAATGTCTTTTTTGGAGGGAGTAGAGTTTGCGTTTAATCCTGTTGAACTCGTGAGTTCCACGTCCTCGTCGAGCTCGGATTCTTCGAGCTCGTCGTGTCCTTCTAGCTCGTTGTCTAGCATGCCTTCTCCCGAGGTCTTTGCTCGCTCTCCTTCGGGTAATAATATATATAGACAAACTGAAGGTCGCTGGGTCTTCGTACCCCTGAGCGCGGCCCGAACATATTTACTTAACCAAGGTATCGAGGTAGAGGCTTTCTTTGTGGTCGCGGACGACCTTTATTCTGTTATCGATCTTCCCTCGTCGACACCCATGTTAATAATTTGGCCTAGTGAGGTCATAGACGAGCTATATCACCAATATTTTACCGTTGAGAGGGTGATAGCTCGTATTAAGGCAAACCGAGAGAGGAAAATGCATGAGGCCATCGAGGCTGAGAAAGCTCGTTCTGGCCGGGCTAGAACTCGCGAGGTCCCCAAACCCGTGAGGCCACGTGCTGGCCAAAAGAGATACAAGATGTTAGCTCGCGGCCCCTTATCCGCTCGCAAATTGAGGTCGTCTAATGAGTCTGCTTCTGTACAGATGGCGAGGACAAGGGGCGGAGCTTCCACTTTGGGCCGAGTTGATTCTGAGCGACCTGAGGCTAAGACCAGCAGAGCCCCCAAGGCTTGGGTGAATCAACTCAGTGCTAAGGACTTGACCCTTTGGAATAACAACTACAACCATGCCTTCAACGACTTCCGAGGGTCATTTATAGCCGGCGATAATCTGGCAAAGCTGAGGGGTTTGCGAAGCCGAGTTGGCTTCTATCTCAGTTTCTTTGAGGTTGGTCTTTGTCTACCTTTGGACCCCTTCTTCTGCTCATTCTTGAGTGAGATGTCAGCTCATCCTCTGGATCTTTCCTTCAACACTGTGAGGATGCTGATGAGCTTTGCGGCGGTTACTCGGCTGCTCGATTTTGAACCCAGTGTCAACCTCTTCCGCCATTACTTCCTTGTCTGCCAGACCTTGGACCGGACTCGGATCAACTGCAAATCCCAAAACTTCAGGGTGAAGCTGTTTACCGAAACTCCCAACAAGGTAAGCGGTTGGGCTGATAAAGTGATCGGGATTGAGAGCCGCCGAGGTTGGAATTTTCCCCTTCCGACGAGGCAATTCGAGATCCCTGCTCGCAAAAAGGACGAGCTCTCCGCTTATGAGCAGCGGGCAAAAGCTGCTATCGAAGGGGAGCTTGGATTTGAGGGGAAGGTTTCAGCCCGTCTATATCACTGGAGGAGGCTCCTCGATGATGAAGGGTTGCTGCGAGCAGCTGGCCTTTCGAGGAAGGAGATGGGGAATGTTATGCCCCTGTGTGCTATGCCCGAGGTAAAAAGTTTTTCGGGCTGGTGCTTACACCAGAGACTGCTCTTCTGCGAGCAATGCCCATCCTGCAAGGGCGAGCTGGAGAAGGGATGCGACCCTTGTAAAATCCGAGAACTCTGACCTTTACTTATATTTTAACTCTTGAGTCTTTGGTTTCAATTTGATGATCTGATGTCTCCTTTTCTTTTGCAGCGATGTTTAATCTTGACAAGTTCCTTGCCTCCAAGGGTGGCCTGACTGAGGCTGCCAGAGCTCGGGCAGAGGCATTGCGATTCTCAGGCTGGGACCAAAACAGCTCGGTCCAAGTCGTCGACTGCCTCGGAACCTTCTCGTAAGAAGAAGAAGGTTTCTGCCGAGAAAGGGTCTGCTGCAACTGTTGAAGGAGCCGGGGAAGGTAGCTAGCCGGAGCAGCCATCTTCTGAGGCTGGGGATAAAACCGAGCAGACTTCGACGGCTCCTCCGACCTCTGAACCGGCGGGCTCCTCCCATTCTGACGATGTGCCCTTGTGGCTCAGGCCGAGGTACGAGGTTCCCACCAGCTGGGCTGGCGGGATCGAGCTGGCGAAGGCCATCGGGGAGGTCCCCAGTCTCACCAACGTGGTGGCCTTGATTGACCGGTCTTCGGACGCAGTCGTCGTTGGCCAGGGCATCCTCCTCCGGTGCTTAGATGATAAACTCGTGGAGAGAATGTCAGAGATGGGGAGGATGCAGCTCCTCGGGACATCGGGTTTTGCCCTTGCTGAGGTATCTTTTATCATCTCCTTGTACTTTATGAAGTGATTTGTCTTTGTCTGCTGAAGTTTATTTTGTTGATACAGTTGGCGGGGTCTTTACATACCCTCGGTTGCGAGCTCAGCGATTCTCGCTCCGAGGTCAAAAAGCTGACGGCTGAGAAGATTCAGCAGAATAATGAACAAGGCCGGCTGATCAGCGATCTCCGTGCTTCCAAGGAGGAGACCAAGCGCGCCAAGGCCCAACTCGCCGTTTCCGAGGACCTCAAGAAGAAGCTTGAACAAAATCTTGAGAGGGCCCAAGGTTCGGTGAGTAGACTGACCGAGGAGAGGGACATCTTGTCCGAGGACAAGCAGCAGCTCGAGAAACGAGCTTCAGCTGCCGAGGAGATGATAGCTCAACTAGAGCACGAGCTGGCTGCAGCCAAGGCGAACCCTCCTCGCGATCAGGTTTTGAAGGAGTTCCAGGAGTCTCCTGCCTTCGGCGAGGTGATTATCCCCTATTACATCCGAGGCAGGGAGCACATCCTGAGGGTGGCTGCTGGGTCTGGAGTCCGCCTCAACCGTCTGCTTGAGTGGGGCCAGTCTGAGTTTTTTAGTGACCTGGCGAGGAGCGGGCACGAGCTGGTGCCGTACACGGCGGAGGAGCTGGTCACCCTTCATGCCCATGATGCTGAACGAGGCAAGGGTCCTTGGACTCCACCTACTCCTTTGAGCCCTAATTTCAGGAGTGTGGTGGACATCCTTCAGGCGAACCCCGCTGCTTCCTTTGATGGGGATGCTAGGCTGAGGGATTTTGAGGGCGAGAAGACGAGCCGAGATGCTAATAGGGCTTTGTAAATTGTCTCCTCGTTGTGTCGAGCTTTTAAACTCTTTTGTAAATCTTAATGTAATTTGATACTGGCCTTTGTGCCGACGTGCAATGTATAGTATTTGCTTTATTTTACTTGCTTAGTTTTATCTTTAATTGCCATAGTAATTTTCAAACGTGGTCGCTTGGTTTGAGTTTATTCAAGTGTTCAGTTTTTGCGAGGTGAACTCCTCGATTGAGTAAAGTTCCGCCTTTGTTTTTGGCGAGGAACTTTAGTTGAGCGTTGAGATTCCGCCCTTTTGTTTGGCGAGGAATATAAGCTCGTAAATGAGTTTAGAGGTTCCACCATATTTAGGCGAGGAACTTATTCAATTGAGTTCTTTGGCGAAGAACAAGCCTTAGTATTTATTTGAAGTGTCAGGGAATAAGTGTAGATTAGGAATGCCAAACTCGTAATTTCATTGATAAAAACATGTTTACAATTTCACAATGATGTACAACACTAGTTCCCTTTTCATCGATAGTATCTTCGAAGGTGGTCGGCGTGCCATGGATTTTTCAGCTCTTTTCCGTCTTGGTCAGCCAACCTGTATGTGCCTTCTCTGATCATGCCTGTGATTTGATAGGGTCCTTCCCAGTTAGGTGAGAGCTTGTTCCTCGTCGCATTTCGCCCGGTGACCTCGATCTTTCGAAGTACCCAATCCCCTACAGAGAAGGATCTTGGCTTCACTCTTTTGTCATGATGGCTCTTTGCTAGTTGCTTGTAGTTCACCATCCTCATCCTCGCTTCAAGCCTCTTTTCCTCGAGCTGGTCCAAGTCAAGTGTCCGAGCTTCTCTGTTGGTTGCTTCGTTAAAGTGAGTAACTCGGAGGGTTGGAAGGGCCATCTCGACGGGTGTCATGGCCTCAGAGCCGTAAGTTAAGGCAAATGGGGTTTCTCCGGTTGGTCCTCTGACCGAGGTGCGAATGCTCCAAAGCACAGCGGGGAGCTCGTCGTACCACCTGCCTTTCTTCTCGTCCAGGCTTCTCTTTAGAGCGTGGAGGATCTGCTTGTTCCCTGCTTCAGCCTGGCCGTTTCCCTGGGGATGGGCTACCGATGACATCCAGTGTTTGACATTCATGCGCTCGCAGCTCGCCGTGAATTTGGTTGAGAATTGAGTACCATGGTCCGAGACAATTACTCGTGGTATCCCAAATCGGCACCAGATGTGATCATGCACGAAACTGATGGCCTTGTCCTCGGCGATGCTGGCTAGCGGCTTAGCTTCCACCCACTTGGTAAAATAATCAACCGCGACGATCACAAACTCGCAGTTTCCCTTAGCTTTAGGGAAAGGACCGATGAGGTCTATCCCCCACATGTCGAAGGGCCAAGCTGCGATGACTGGAGTTTGAGGGACTGCTGGTAGGCGAGGAATGTCTGCAAATCTCTGGCATTTGTCGCATTTTCTTACGTACGCCTCTGCATCCTTTCTCAAGCTCGGCCAGTAGTATCCGTGGAAGATGATCCGGTCTGCAAGGGTCCTCGCTCCGGGGTGTCCCCCACATACTCCTTCGTGGACCTCAGCGAGGAGATCTTCTGTGATCTCTGGTCGCACGCATCGGAGTAGTGGCTTGGTGAAGGATTTCCTATAGAGGGAACCTCCAATCACAGTGTACCTTGCTGCTCGCTTCCTTAGGACTTGGGCCATGATTTTGTCGTCGGGCTGTGTCCCCAGCTCGATATACTCTTGGATCTCGTCAATCCAGCATCTTTGAGCGGGGATGATAGGTAGAACGGCCTCTTTGTTGATGGAGGGAACTTCCAAGAATTCAACCATTATTCCTCCAGGAAGGTCCTCGAGCTCGCTAGAAGCTATTTTTGACAAGTAATCTGCTCGAGCGTTGTTTTCCCGGTTGACTTGTTGCAGTTCCCAATACATGAATCCAGCTAATAGCTTCCTCGCCAGCTCGCAGTATTTCAACAAAGTTGGGTGAATAGCACCATATTCCCTAGAAATTTGCCTTACAACGAGCTGTGAGTCGCTGATTATGACGAGACTTTCTACCCCGATCTCTCTGGCCAGTTCAATTCCAGCGATCAGGGCCTCGTACTCGGATTGATTGTTCGACGCTGGGAATTTAAAGCGAATTGCTTTGCTAATTTCCTCTCCTTCCGGGGACAATAAGGATAGACCTGCACCACTACCCTTCTTGCTGGCTGAGCCATCGATGTAAACTGTCCAAAAGGTTGGCGGCCTAGACCCATTTGATTTCGTTCTTCCTATGGGCGAGCTGAGTGGACTGTCAGAAGTGCTTGCTTCCTCGCTTGCAACCGTGTCATCCTTTACGAACGATGTCTCGGCGATGAAGTCAGCCAGAAACTGGGCCTTGATCGCTTTTCGCCGCTCGTAGGTGATATCATACCCTGATAGCTCGACGGCCCATTTCATCATCCTTCCCGCGACGTCCGGCTTATGAAGGATTTGTCTGAGGGGCAGGTTAGTGTAGACTATCATGGCATGAGTTTGGAAGTAGTGTCTCAATCTTCTGGCCGCTACGATCAGAGCTAAGACCACCTTTTCTACGTTCAAGTACCTCGTCTCGACGTCAGATAGGGCGTGTGAGACGTAATAAACTGGTCTTTGAGTGGCCTTGTCTTCTCGAAGCAGGACTGCTGCCACAGCGAAGTCAGTCGCGGCGAGGTAGATGGAAAGGACCTCGGCTGGCGCCGGGCTAGAGAGTAACGGTGGGCTACCGAGATATTCTTTTAGCTCGGCAAAGGCCTTATCACACTCCTCGTTCCATGAAAAGTTTTTCCTTCCTCGTAACACTTTCAGGAAGGGTAGGCTTCTGTCTGCCGCTCTAGCGATGAACCGACTAAGGGCTGTGATGCGACCATTTAGTTGTTGGATTCCCCGTATTGAGGTCGGAGCTCGCATGTCCACCAAGGCTTTAATTTTTTCCGGGTTAGCTTCGATGCCTCTCTCATTCACCATATACCCAAGGAATTTCCCTGCCGTTACCCCAAAGGCGCACTTGGCGGGGTTCAGTTTCATTCCATTCTTCCTTAGGTTGGTGAATGTTTCATGCAGGTCGGCGATGTGGTCGGTGTCCTTGGTTTTAATAACCATGTCGTCAATGTATGCTTCTACATTGCGGCCGAGTTGCTCCCCGAACACCTTGTTGACCATTCTCTGGTAAGTTGCTCCTGCATTTTTCAGCCCAAAGGGCATCATCTTGTAACAGTAAAGGGCCCCAGCAGCTCGGAAGGCAGTCAGCTTCTTGTCGGCTAACCACATTCTGATTTGATGATACCCCGAGTAGGCATCTATGAAGCTCAAGATCCGGTGGCCTGCTATCGCGTCGACGAGTTGATCTATTCGTGGCAAGGGATACCAGTCCTTAGGGCAAGCCTTGTTGAGATCGGTGAAGTCTACGCACATTCGCCATTTCCCGCTTGTTTTCTTCACCATCACAACATTTGCAATCCAGGTCGGATAGAGGATCTCTTCGATGATATCAGCTCGCAGCAGCTTCTCGATCTCTTCCTTTATCGCAGCTTGCTTTTCTGGCTAAAAGACTCGAGGTCGCTGCTGAACAGGTGTGATGGTTTTGTCCACACTTAGCCTATGCACAGCGACCTCTTCGTCGATGCCTTGCATGTCCTCGACCTTCCATGCGAAGACGTCCTTATTGGCTCGCAAGAACTTGATTATTTCTTCCCTCTCATCCTGGGGTATCTCCATTCCAACTTTGATCTTCTGTTCTGGATAATCGAAGTTTATGACCACCTCGTCAATGTTCTCGTGAGGTAGTATGTCAGCTTCGTTTCGATTATCCAGACTTTCAACGACCACCACCTTGGGTCCTCGGGCGTCCGGTCCAAAATCGACATCGTCGGGAGTTTTGGGGTCCGTGCCATCTTTTTCTTGCGGGCTACTTTTCTTAGCCGCTTTAATTGCTATGCTTCTCTCTGGTTGAGCTCGGTCTCTCTGGCGAGCTCGCCAGCTGCTTCACTGGTCTCTGCAGCCGTCTTCTCGGCTTCCTTTCTTTCCATGAATCTTCCTTTCTCTGGAATTATTTTTTCGGGGTGGCCTCCTGAGGTTGTTGTCATCACTTTCTTCTTCTCCTCGTTTTGTCTCACGAGCTTCAGATAGTTGAGGGTACTCTTTGGATCATTTTTCATCATCCCAACTCCCTGTTTTGTTGGGAATTTGATCCTTTGGTGCGCGGGAGAGGAGACCATGTCAAACTTGATTTGGGCAGGCAACCCGAGAATGGCATTGTATGGCGATGCCAGGTCGAGGACGAGGAAGGTGACGTCCTCTGTCCTCGTCCGCTCTTGCTCGCCGAGGGTGACCTGGAGGGTAATCATGCCTTTGGCCCTGGCCTTGTGACCCGTGAATCCTTCAAGTTGCACGCCGCAGGGAGTAAGATGGGCGTCCTGAAATCCTAGCGCCCTGAAGCAGGAGTCAAACATGACGTTTCTTCCTGCCCCAGTGTCAATCAGGACTCTTCTTACAAATCGACTTCCAATCTGAACTCGGAGTGTTAGAGGTTGTTCCTTGGCAACGGGGTTGGTGGCGAGCTCGCTTGGGTAGAACACTATCCCCTCCTCGTCCTTCTGGGGAAGCGGGCTGAACGTCTTGTCAAGGTTGTGGATGGTATTCTTGAGTTGAGTGATACTCCTCGTATCCTCAAGTATCATGTGGACGTCAGCCTCCTCGCCTGCGGGGACGTCAACCCTTGGGGGGTCTCTTGGCCGAGGTGGTTGCTCGCCTTCCTTCCGCTCAAACCTCCTGAGTGATCCCTGGTCCCCTTTTCAGTTCTCTGCAGTCCTCGGTATTATGTCCAATCTCGTTGTGATAAGCGCAACGCTTATTCGGGTTTCGGGGTCTTTCTGGTTCCTTCATCGGGAAGGGCCTCTGGATCTTGTTTTCTCGAAACAACACGTTCATAATGTGTTCTCGGCTGGCATTGAGAGGAGTAAAGTGCTCGTCCTTCTTGTGGAACTTGCTACTTTTCCCCTTGTATCCAGATTGCTCCTTCCTCGGCTCTTTGCTGCCGACCTCCTTGGAGTGGCCTGCTTTCTGAACTTTTCCCTTGTTCTTTTTTTATTCTATCTCGATTTCTGTTTCCCCGATCTTTTGTGCAGCAAGGTACATGGCTGCACTATTGGCAGGTCGTCGAAGATTGAACTCGTGGGACATCATTCCGGGCTGGATTCCAGCTTCGAAACAGAGGATGATCATTTGATCGGGGACATTCTGTAGCTCTGCTGCAACTTCCTTGAATCTCTTCAGATAATCCTGGAGGGGTTCGTCCTCGCCTTGTTTGCACTTGGCAAGGTCGGACTGACTTTTGGGAAGGTCGCCAGCCGATGAGAACTTCTCCAAGAATTTCTTTTTAAAATCATGCCAATCGGCGACTGATCCTTTTTCCAGCTCTTCAAACCACTTTAGAACAGCTCCTTCAAAGGTGCTTAGAAACGCTTTGCACCATAGATCCAACTTGTTAGTGCAAATGCCCATTTTCGCCTCGAAGCTAGAGACATGCTCTCTAGCGTTTGTCTTACCTTCATACGACTTAAGGGCAGGGAGTTTCAGGCGGGAGTCCGGCGACGTATCTCTGATTCTTCTGCAAAATGGGGCGAACTGGTCTCGGGGTTTGATGGCGAGGTTGCCTGTTTCCAAGGCGTCTAACCTCTCGCGAAGCTGGTTGAGCACAGTTCCACCAGTGGTTTCTCTGTTCGTCTGTTTGGGGCGAGGAGGTTTGCCCTCTCCTCTTCGTCTTTTGAACGAGGAAGCGTTCGATCGAGTTTCACTTTTTTCCGGCGTGGGAGATCGCGGACGATGTCCCGATCTGGCTCTGGTTTGAGATCTTCATCTGGTGGGCTCCTGCTCCCTATGCGACCTCGAAGAATATGAAATTCTCGAGTGCACACTCCCCCTTTGTCGAGTCCGCTCGTCTGGTCGGGCTATTCTATCATAAACACTAACTTTTTGTCCAGCAACTCTCTCATGAACGCTCCGTATAGTTGCACTGGAGCCAGAGGTTCGTGAGTGAGGTCGCCCTTGTGATCCTCCGGTCTGTCCGCGGTGGGTGCTCTCCCTACGACCTTCACCATGCCCGGCGTCACGTTGAGGGGCGACTACTCGACGGGTCAGTTCGTGCTCGCGTCTTTCCAACTCCCTCTGTCTTTCGAGGTAAGCTTTCTCCCTGCGAATATGCTCTAACTCGGCCAAGTCCCACTCTTTTTGAGTGAGGGGCCTTGGCTCTGCTCGAGCTGAGTGTGTTCCTTCTGTGCGGGGGGCTGTCCCCGTATTTACATTGCTCGCGAGCAGGCTCTCCCTTCGCTGCCCGCTGCTTGTCTTTTTCTCTTTTCCAGTTGGCTGTTTCCTTTTGGCTATCGTCTGAGCCGGTTTCAAGGTCCTCGCTGTTTCAGTGACCTTGATCGGCGTCTCGAGGACGGGATTAGGGGGTTGCTCAGTTGTCATTTCAGTAGCTCGCGGGGGCTGTACCTCCGATTGAGGAGCTACTGAAGGTGTTGGAGGCGGTGGCTGTTTGGTGGGAATTTGCTTGGAGGTGGCCATTTACTCTTTTGCTTTTGGAAATTTTAAGAGTCCCGGCAACGGAACCAAACTGATCACGCAGAAATGGATTCGGTGAACACGTCAGCTCCGTGTGTAGCAAGTTATCGTAGTCAGAATGCCTCGGCTCTCTTAAGGCGTCTGTCAACAAGGATTTGATTATGGGACCTTTCACAACCTGTCAAAATAAAGACCGTTAGGGGTGTCGGGGGTTTGACCCGACTATGACCCTCCGGCGTGAGAATCAGTAAGATGGAATAATGAGGGGTTGAGAGGCTTAAATGAGGCTCTCGTGAATGTACAGGCAGTGTATTGAATGGAGATGATATGGTGGTTGTGAGTAAATGAGCTATGAAGAAGCTTTGTCTTGTAGAGAGTAAATGTTACCTTAGTCTTTAATGGAAGTTGCTCCTGGTATTTATAGCCAAAGGTGGCGTATAGTGTGGGCACTGGGTATGCCACTTGTGCAGAGGGGAAGGAGTCCACGTTGGAGCATGGCCATGCTGGACATGCTGTTGTCAGATTAGGTGAGTACGTGGAGATTTCCTTATTTTGTGGGTATGGGATGTGGATGATTATGGGCGCAGCCACACGCCAGAAGGAATGTCGCCATTAATGAGAATGCATGGGCTCTGCAGGATTAGGTACTGACACACTGTGGGCATTTAATGCTCCGAAGCCGACCTGCTGGTAAGTCGCAGGTGACACCTCGTATGGAGTCATCCTCGGTGACGACCTGGGTACCTGGTCGCGCCGAGGTCTGGAATGTCCGACGACCTCGGCCCGGGGATCCGAGTTCCCTACTGCCAACGTGGCCCCTGGGTCCACTTGGGGCTGACGTGGAATACACGTGTTGCATATATTTGGGAGGATCCCATCAGTAACCTATTTCATTTTTTTGCTGTTTAGGGAAATCATTATTTATGGGCTGAAATCTGAATAACAATTGGTTGTTATTTACCCCCTATTTGTTGTATAGGTCACGTATTTAGCCTTTTCGTTGCCATCCCCAATTTGGCTGAAGCATTTGTTCAGTTTCGCTTTGTTTTATTTCCATTTGATTGGTCGTTTTCAGTATGTCCAGTATCGTTTTCAGTATGTCGAGTAAAAGCAGTTGAAAAAATCCAATAGTAACGTTAAGGGAGAAGGTCTGTTTAAGATTCAACTTCCTTTGGTTGCTACTAATCTTTGTAATGGTTTGACTTATAGACTTACTAAGACCATTAAACTTTGTAGTAGCAAAAAAATCTTTTTCATGTTTGTAAAGTTTGAGTTCTATATGAAAGAAAGTAGTGAATAGGGAATACTTTAGGTCTGTGATTATTACTTGAATCTGAAAGGCACTTGAAATTTAAATTTTGTTGTTCCTTACTAAAAATGACCATAAGCATGTGATTGGGGGATTGGCAGTACATCTAAATACTTGGAGGACATTAAATTTTGTTCTTACTAGCTGAGCAGCTATACATTTTAGCAAATGACTACGTTTTTTTTATTTCTATACAGAACTACACTTTAGCTGAAGCAATTGTTCTGTTTTGCTTTGTTTTATTTCTTTTTAATTCGTTGCTTTCAGTATGTCGAATAAAAGCAGTTGAAAAAATCCAATAGTAAACTTAAGGGGAAGGTCTGTTTAAGATTCAACTTCCTTTGATCACTACTCATCTGTCCTTTTTTTCTGGAAGTTTCATAAACTCTTCAGAATCTGCTGGTATATGGATCTGTGCTATGCTTTCTGTAGATTGACGTGCTCCTGTTATATTTCAGGATAATTCATTTGTAATGGCTTTAGTTCCAAGATTGTTCAGATAACTTTGTCTTTGAATATAAGGGCATGGAAATATTTTAAGGTAATTCAGCATAATGTAAAGATTATTATTTCCCCCTCCATCTGCTCCTTGTTATTCCCTTTAGCCATGAAGCTTATTACTGGCCATTAACAATTAGAGAGAGAGAGACATAGAGAGATGGACATAGAAATCAGGTAGTAGTGTAGATTAATTATGGATTATACAGTCTCAATGATGTAATAACATTTTATATTTACTTTCTGTGGGACTAATCTCACCAAAATCCAATGTAACAACCAAAGGGAGCCGATGTTTGACTTAATTGTCGGTTCTGTTACCAATCCCATTGTTGACACTACCCTCATCTTCTACGACGGCTAGCTGATCTATGGATACCAATCTAATGTGTGTGTCTTTTTCTTGGTTGAGATTCAATTCAATATAAAGAAGTCTGATGCAGTAGAAAATGTTGTCAACATTTTCTTCTTGCCGGCTATTATCGCTCCCGCACTGTAGATAGAGATAGAGACAGAATTTGTTGGGTTTGGTTGTTGGTGTTAAATCTTTGCTTTATTTAGTAGATATTGAATTTTTTTTTGAGTAGCCAGTAGATCTTGACGATGCCAATGAAATCTATTTCAAAATTAGCCATCTCTTCTTATCCGCCTTCTCTCCCAATTTCCAACGGAAAATACTATATCCACATCAAGTATATATTATGCATTTCAACCATTATTGCATTGATATATTGTATTAACACTTTAATATGTGCTATAAATAAATTCTATGAGTTAGCACTACTCATCTCTGAAAACTAGTGATATTTGGTTTCTGGCTTTCTCTTTTGGTCCTTTCTTTATCTTAGTTGATGAAAGAGAAAATATAAAAGTGGAGAAAGAAGTTTGATCTTACGCTGTCCACATTTTTCAAAGAAATCAAAAGTAAAGAATTTAGAGAGCACTTGTTCATTTGGGATGAACGGAGTAAAGAAGTCAGATGTTGTGCTATTGGCGGGTTTATAGGGATGGAAGAAAGAGTATACTACTTATACAGAGAACATTTTATTTGCTTATGTTTGGTTGATACAAGTTTGGCGTCCTTGACCTCGATAAGTCTCATGGCAACATTATCCCCCACAAAATATAATAGCTTTATAGTAGATAGGAATGTAAGCGACGTCAAAGAACTTTCCTGTACACTCCAGAGAAAATAGGCTATTATCTTAACTTCTTATGTGTAATTCGTTGTTATATTTTAAATCATTTTTAACTCATCACAGATTCATGCTCTGATTTATGTTTAGATATGAAAGTTATAGCATTCTTAGAGCATTATAAAGATAAAGAGTTCGCAGGCTTTTTATGCTGTTAAATCTATTTTTAAAGAGAGATGTATATTTGGCAGTGTTAGGGACTCGGACAAGAGAGCTCAAACTGTGGAATTCTGC
This sequence comes from Platycodon grandiflorus, assembly GCA_016624345.1. Lineage (NCBI taxonomy): Eukaryota > Viridiplantae > Streptophyta > Magnoliopsida > Asterales > Campanulaceae > Platycodon > Platycodon grandiflorus. The sequence goes on along the minus strand of CM028367.1, from coordinate 12,528,375 downwards.
TATTGGTTAGTCGTTATTTTCTATATTATTATCTTTAAATACTTCTAGATGCTATAAATTTGTTTCAATCTTTGTCCACAATCCAATAGTATAGCATGACTACATGATGTTGAAGATGCTAGAGAATGAGAGAGTTTCAAATGAAACAGGAAAAATAATGGAATTTGGGGGGAGAAATTAGGAATCTAAACTAAAACATAAGGAATCCTTGGAAGAAGATACAGAAAAAAGAGAGCCCTGCTCTTCCTTTGTATCTCTTAGCTTTTAATTGATTTTATGAAGCTGTTGGAGGGGTAAGGAGGGACGTTATTGTAGCATGGAGTAGAGTGGGAGGGAATTGCTATGGTATATCAATGAGGGTGGAGTGGAGTGCTGGAGGCACTGATTCAATGTGAGACCCCAATATATTTGCTTAGAGTATACGTACGAAGGCTAGAAAATAAAAGTATAGCTATAGTGGGCGTATGATGGTGCATTATCCAATTTGTTAATTGAAGCTTTTTTATTTATTTATTGCTAGGAGTCTGTTTGGTTGTTTGTGTAGGGAATGTTCCCTTTCATAGCAGTTATGGTAGTGTCTTATGTGGTTTATCTTTGTGTTGTGTATGGGTTTGTGGGGTGTCGGTTTTGGTGTTGGTGTAATCTTCTGTGGTTTGCAGGTGTTCTTTTTGTTTCTTTTTTGTATTTTCTGTATTTCCTATTCTCATAAATTAAAATTAAAAGATGACCGTTAAAGAAGTAAAATAATATAAATCACCTCATCGTTCTCTCCGAAAGTCCCACATATCCTTCATTAAAATCCAATTTACTTCTCCTCCTGCCCCCAATCCACCACCCCCCACAAAAAAAAAAAGATAAAACAATAAAAAATAATTTAATCTTCCTACGATAGTGTGACATTTATAACTGTTTAAGGATAGTGGCCTTATGTTTTGGCCTCTTGGTGGGTGTTTTGGGTCATAGAGGTTTGTGTAGTGGGTGAACTGCACAAGCCTAAAGGTTCTCTAAAGTAAGGGACTTCGAAATTGTGGGAATGCTAGGGTTGCCCTTGTTGGGTGTTGTTTGGATAAACTTATTATGTAGGTTGCAAATATATGTGATGACTGATTATGGTTATGTTGGTTGCTGATACGTGGGTGATGCTTATATCATTCGAAATTTGTGAAGTATGGAAACATTTAAAATTCTGGATAGCATACTGGTTGGTTTTGGCAGGCCTTGGGATAACCTTGGGATAACCGCTACTGCCTTCCTCTGCCACCTCCAACCTCATTCTTTCTAATATTACACCATTCAATCTTTGTACGCTACAATCCATGATTCTTGGAAATTCCATTCAAAGGCGAAATTGTGAAGATTTTGTTTCCAATGGTGTGACGGCATATGATTTGAGATTGGAAAGAAGTACTAGATTCACCATACATTTTGGTGATAGCTGTGGAAGGAAGGTACGTTGTGCTAGTGGCGGTAGGAAGGAGACCGACCAGCATGCGGGGGGGTGTGGGGGTGGAAGGATGGGTGGGGAGAGAGAGTATGAAGCATTTTTATTTTTTGCTTTATTTTCTTCTTCATTTAGTTGCTCCTTCTGTCCTGGATAAATGTTTCTCGTTGAGAAAACACAGGAATTAAGAAACGTAATTTAATGATGGGCTATAGAACGATAATACCCATAGCATTAATTGAGTTCCACTATTCTAAATAAGTGGGTTTCTTTAGGATTGATATGTTGATATTAAATGAAGCTTTAATGATATATTAGGAAAAATGGTAGAGAATTTGTAGATCCAAAGTCTTATGGAATATTAGTTGGGACATCCCAAAATAGAATGTAAAAACATTTATCCGGTACGGAGGGAGTATGGGATTTATAAAGTATTTTCCATAACGATCATTGCTCAAAGGGTTGAAAGTGAGTTGGCCCTTTTTGACATGAACTTAATTGGATTACTTTCCGTACACGTGTGCAATTTAATAGCCTTTCCTGGTTGAAAAAATGAACAACCGAAAAAACCCGCAATTTCTAGGAGGCCAAAAACAACGCATCAGCAAAGTAAGCGAAGTAAATACCGAGATAGTTGAACCCCAAGGGGTGGGAGAGATGAAAGGGGTACTCAACGCAAAGACCTTGAGGTCCTTGGTTCCAATCCCCGTACCAAGGGGCCATGCTTACCTATCAAAAAAATACCGAGATAGTTTGTGCAACTTACCCAAAGTAAAATACTGTCACCTGGTTAATTGAAAATGCTCATAATATTAGAACCATTCTCTCTTGTTTTTGGGTAGGTACATGTTCCGTTATGACTTCTTTTCTTATTGGCTTTGGATAACAATCATTATAAGGATGTAATATAGTGTTCGGATTGAAAAAGATTTGAACTTGAGAATAAGTTAATGATTAAACTTCCTCATATTACGTGAAATGTAAATGGATCCTCCCGTGCTCATAAAGACACTAAATTCCCTAAAATCAGCTATAGGAATCATGTAGTTCTGTATTGAAATGAGTTAGACACCGCCATTGTATCCACCCTCCACCTTGTAATGCCAAAGACTCCAACCAACCACAAGGTTGTAGACCCATGCGTTATCTCCTCTTACCCAAATCAACAAAAGACTGATGAACCAAAGGATCATAATTGTGCTTGAGACGCTCCCAACAGTACACCCCCTCCCCATTCAACCCCGGCCTCGGTCTTGTCTCCTTAAAACTTTCCCCCTTTTGATCCCACTATAATCCCTATTACAGAATTGAAAACATTAAGAAGAAACTTTTGTACGTTACCCCGAATGGTTTTGCAGCGACTATAATAGGTGGAGGAGGCATGTAGAGCGAGTTATTAGGTTGAACTGTTGAATGGCGTTGGTGTCCGCTTGTACGAAGGCCACCACAGTCCAATAGATCGCGACAGTCCCATAGTTATTAAAGGCAGACCCATAGTTATTCAAGGCAACCGAGGCGCTTCCCTGAGGCGAGACGCAAGGGTATGTCGCCTTAAAAATTTTAGGCGAGGCGATGTTAGAGAAGCGACCCAGGCGACCCCCTGTTTCGCCTAGGCGCGAAGCGAGAAGAAGGCAAAGGCGACGCCGGGTGGAACTTTGGCCATATTTTGAATTTTTTTTTTAGATCTAGACATATTTTCTTAAATCTGGATAAATCTACTAAATATTTGCCCAATCGAAGGCCACATTCGCCATCTCCTTGAGAAGGCGATCAAATCCATGTAATTTTTACCGCCTGATCTCATCGGAAAAGTTTGCCTGTGGCCGGCGCCGGAATCTCGCCAGAATCTCACCGGAATGAACAGACAGGGTTACCGGAGAGTGTACATGTCAGATTCAAAGTTGGATGACTAGTTTGAAGAAGATATAGATGGTTATTGTTTATATTTTTGAGAATCCACCTTTAACCTTTGAATTTTGAAGAAAAAAAAATGTAGTTTTTTGTTTAAATACATAGCTTAAAAGTTAAAAATAGTGTTATTATTATTATTTGTGGACTAAGTTACATAAAGTATTTTTATTTATAAATAGTTTATGAAAAATATACAGCAGATAATGTTTTAAAATTATTTCTTCTTAATTATTGTCTTGTTCGCCTTTTCCTCGCCCGGCTCTCGCCTTTCGCCTTTAATAACTATAGACAAACCGACAAATAGACAATCTCGTATTCGGTTGGTCGGCACTGAATGGCGGTTGGTCGGCCGGCACCGACTGGCGGCCAGCCGACCGACAAAAAAAAGTGAGCCCAGCCCTTCACTCGTATTGCCGGCCGACCGACAAGAAAAAGTGACCCCCGCTCTTCACCCGTATCTCTTAGCTTTTAATTGATTTTGTGAAGCTGTTGGAGGAGTAAGGAGGGACGTTATCATAGCATGGAGTAGAATGGGAAGGGAATTGTTATGGTATATCAATGAGGGTGGAGATGATGTGGAATGGAATGATGGAGGTGGAAGCGTGTCTGGTTGTCTGATTCAATGTGAGACCTCAGGATATTTTCTTACAGTATAAATGGTTAGAAGATAAAAGGATACCTATAGTGGATGTATTATTGTGCATTGCATGAATTGAACATTTTTTTTAAATTAATTTATTGCTAGGAGTCTGTTTGGTTGTTTGTCTAGGGAATGTTCCCTTTCATGGCAGTTATGGTTAGTGTCTTGTGTGGTTTATTTTTGTGTTATGTATGGGTTTATAGGTGTCGGTTTTGGTGTTGGTTCAATCTGCTTGGTTTGGCGGTGGGAAAATACTGAGACCCTGTTAGTTGAAATTGCTTGTAATATTAGAACCATTTTCTCTTGTTTTTGGGTAGGTACATGTTTGGTTATGACTTCTTTTCGTACTGGCTTTGGATAACAAACATTATAAGGATGTAATATAGTGTTCGGATTGAAAGAAGATTTGAACTTGAGAAGAAGTTATTGGTTAAACTTCCTTATTTTCTGTGAAATGTAAATGGATCCTTCCGTGCTCGTAAAGACACTATATTCCCTAAAAACAGTTATAGGAATCATGTAGTTCTGTATTGAAATGAGTTAACACAGCCATTGTATCAGGACTCCACCCTGTAATGCCAAAGACTCCAACCACAAGGATGTAGACCCATGCTTTATCACCTCTTACCCAAAACAACCAAAAACAGATGAACCGAAGGATCATAATTGTGCTTGAGACGCTCCTAACAGTACACCCCCTCCCCATTCAACCCCGGCCTCGGTCTTGCTCCACCTGTTCTTAAAACTTTCCCCCTTTGGATCTCACTATATTCCCTATTACAGAATTAAAAACATTAAGTAGAATTAAGAACCAACCATTCTGTAACAGATCCAAGCTTTTTTTTTTCCTTAATTTTTTTGTACAAATAATATAAGAGCACCCCTAGAAGGTTGCAGAAGTGTTCCTAGCTCTATTGGTGGCTTTATTGGCAATCTCAACTATATTTTGGAGACCTTGTGTAGACACCCCAATCTTGTACCCCTATAACATTTATATTTCTATCGCATCGGGGTGCTCACACCTTGCATAAGGAAATTTTGGTACAAGACATAGACCATGCTTTGATGTCATTGAAGGAGGTTATTAATTTCTGAATCCCATGGCTTTTCTCTTTCCATTGCCTGACCAAGTCCTCGCTAATTGCTACTTGTTAAGATTTTTATGCACGAGTAGTTCTTCAATACAGCCCAAGTAATACCTCCCAAGCAACTCTGTTGTTTTGCTTGGATTGAAGCCAACAAATCAACGGTTCATAACTTTCTTGTTTATATCACCATCACTTCACCCTTAATAACACATGGTGACGAATACACTATATTTCCTACGACCAATTAAGACTAAGTGACTAACTATAAGAGGCAATTGTAGCTAGACCATGATTACTTTTACTAGTTTCGTAGCTAAGAGGTTCATTTGATCTATAATGGTACTTAAAATGAGATTCTCTACCAGAATTAGGAATATGCAAAATATACTACTCCCTCTGTTCCGAAATAAGTGTCCCATACACGTGTTTTAAAAAAATTGTTGACTCCAGGTCATTTTACTTTAATATCCTCAAAATATCATCTAATGGTGTCAAATCAATTGGACCAATTTCTTTTACATTTCACAATATGGGTACTATGGACAATTTCTTAAGAATCTTTCTAAAAAAGGAAAATTGACACATATATAGAGATTGCAGCAGTTTTTTTTAATTTTTTATCTTTGACTTCTGAAAATTATGACATGGCTACACTATACATAGAGATTGCATATTTATACAATACTATCACAGTATTAACTTTTTGTTGTTGTCATTAGTCTTAATGAGAATTCCAAACAAGAAATAATATTCATTTAAGATGATCGTGGTCCAATTCATTTAAAATTTGGGTTTGACCTAGAGTGTCTTCATGAATGACCACCTAGGCTTGGCATCTGATGAGATTAGATGATAGTGATCCAATTCATTTAAGATGATGAATTACCACCCTAGGCTTGGCATCTGATCAGATTATCTATGATCGTGATCCAATTCATTTAAGATGATTCATATCACCAAGGTTTAAATTCATTGATGTGCAAATCAATGATGAACTGAATCTTATTGAATTAGGTCGCAATTCAGATTGGACAGATTTGATCTATTAATGATCCATGTGATGCCGGACGACATGAGTGACATGAGCTTTTATCTAATGGTGAGTCGCAAGAAGAGATCTCAATTTTGGGCGAAAAGGAGAGCCAAAAGTTTTGGTAAGTTTCTGGAGTATCTTGTTCAGGGTTTGAAGATGAAATCATGGATCTTTTGCTAGACGTAGAGAGAAAGTGGAGATCAACACATGCACGAAGTAGTAAAAAGTTCAAAAAATTAAGGGAAAGGGTTAAGAGAGAGTTGAAACAGGGTCTGTTTGATTTGACTTATGAGAAAGTGCTTATTGCTTGTGACTTACCATAACTTATTTTTGAAGCGCATGATTTGACTTATAAGTCATGTACAAGTCACTTATAGCACATGTGAGACATAAGTTATAAGCACTAGGCCTTGTGCCTATTTCTACTTTTAAAAAACAAGCAAGCCTTATTCTTTAGCTGTGTTCTAAAAATCGCTAGGGGGGGGGGCTAGGCGCTAGAGGGCCTAGCCTCTAGGGGCCTTGGCGGAGCATAGAAATCGAGGCATTATTACACCATACGTCTATATCATACCTGCTGCAACAATAGTATATAACAAAATAGACCAAATAAACTAAATGTAATGATCATATTTAAAGTTAAAAATTAAAATTGAATTCAATATCATTTCAAAGTGGAGGGGAGAAGGATAACCCTTATCATTTGGAAAACCCTAAAGGCTAAAAGTCTAAAACAAACCTGCCTCTCTCTCTCACACAAGTCACGACAGCCTCTCTCTCTCACAAGTCACAGACGGCAACCTCTCTCTCTCTACTCTCACCGGTAAATCTATCTCCCACTCTCGCTCTCTTTCTCTTTCATTCTCGCTCGATCTCTCTTTCTCTCTCACTCTTGCTCTCTTTTTCTCACTCTCTCACGCATTCTCCCTCTTTCTCACCGGTGGCGCACATCGACGCACAGCTTCTCCAGCCTTTTATCTCGCTGCATGAGACGAGAGTCACGAGTTGAGATGGACTAATGAAATTGGAGATAAAGATGAGAAGAGAGAAGAAATAGATTGATTGAGATTTCACAGTCACTTTTGAGCTCTAATCGGTTGGGCGTTAGCCGGTGCTTAGGCGGTGATTTTTCGTGGTGGCGATTTGTCCGATTTGACCTTAGTTGCTGCGTTTGGGGGGCGCCTAGCCCGATTTTTAGAACACAGTTTTTTAGTTAAATATAATATTAATAATAAATTCATAATAACAAATAATAATATTAAGAATTAATAATAGCAATGCATAGTAATTGTAATAAATAATAATAATATAATAATAATAAATATTATAATAGTAAATAATAATAAATATAATAATAATATTAATAATAAATTATAATAATAGTAATAAATGATAATAATAAAATAATACATAATTATTTTAATAAATAATAATATTAATAAAAATAATAAAAAAATAATAATAAATAAAATTAATAATAATAGTAATAGATAATAATAATAAATTAATACATAATAATTCGAATAAATAATAATATTAATAAATATAATATTAATAAATATAATATTAATAATAAATTCATAATAAAAAATAATAATATTAAGAATTAATAATAGCAATACATAGTAATTGTAATAAATAATAATAATAAATATTATAATAGTAAATAATAATAAATATAAAAAAATAATAATAAATAGAATATTAATAATATTAATAACAAATAATAATAACGAATAATATTAATAATTAATAATAAATTATAATAATAGTAATAAATGATAATAATAAAATAATACATAATTATTTTAATAAATAATAATATTAATAAAAATGATAAAAAAATAATAAATAAAATTAATAATAAATTATAATAATAGTAATAGATAATAATAATAAATTAATACATAATAATTTTAATAAATAATAATATTAATAAATATAATATTAATAATATATTCATAATAACAAATAATAATATTAAGAATTAATAATAGCAATACATAGTAATTGTAATAAATAATAATAATAAATATTATAATAGTAAATAATAATAAATATAAAAATAAATAATAATGATAAATATATATTTATATAATAAATAATAATAATAAATATAATAATAAATTATAATGATGCAAAGGGCATTCAATGATGAGGGCATTTTAGTCTTATATTTCAATTCAACACTTTTTCAACTTATCAATCAAAGAGTCACACTAACTTAAATCAACTCATCAGCACTTCAAAAAGTAAATCAAACAACATTAGTTCATGAGTTTAGTTTTCAGTCATAAGTTATCGGTTATAAGTTATTTCTCATCAACTAAATTAAACATGCACATAGTAGCTGGAATTTTGAGAACTTTGGGATGATCGGAGGGGAGAGGAGCAAAATCATGACTTAATTTTATTATGCATCTATGGATTTTTTTCTTGGAATGTGTGGGGTCTAAATGATTTAGATCGGTGTTTAGGAGATGGAAGCCTCATGTGGTATGCTTGCAGGAAACTAAAACAAGGAACATTGATAAAGGGGTGATAAACATTATAAGGGGTGGTAATTGGTTCGATTGGGAATTTTTAGGTTTGAGAATATGTGGCTCAAGGAGGCGGGTTTTGTGGAGTGGGTTAGATCCAAGTGGTGTTCCTATATGATTGCCGGGAACCCTTCTTTCATTTTGTCTTGGAAATTGAAGCTCCTTAAGGATGATCTTAAGGTTTGGAATAAAGAGGTTTTTGCTAGAATTGATATTAAGATTCAGAAAGTGATGGAAGAGGTTTGTTTGTTGGATGAGAAAGTAAGGGCAGGGCGGTTTGAACGAGACGAAAGAAGGGTGATTGGAAGAGCTTAGGAGGAAAGCAGGGCGCCTCTTAATTAGCGAAGAAATTTGTTGGATACAAAAATCCTGGGTGCAATGGCTTAAGGAGGGTGATAAAAACACAAAATTCTTCCACTCGATAGCAAATGCTTATAAGAGTGCGAATTACATTAGAGGTATTTCGATTGGTGTTGGGGAGGATAGTGCTTGAGGATGAGGATATAAAGGAGGGTATTATGGGTTTTTATGAGCTGTCCGATGACGGGACTTGACATCCGAAACTCGACGGTGTTAGGGTTCAACTTTCTTGAACTAGAGGATAGTGCTTGTTTGGAGGCTCCCTTCTCGGAAGAGGAAGTGGTGGGAGCCTTGCGAGGTATGAGTGGAGATAAAGCCTCGGGTCTACATGATTTTTCAATATCTTTTTTCTCTTCTTGTTGGGGGGTAATTAAGGAGGAGGTTATTGAAATGTTTCCTCGATGAGAACATGTGTTTCGAGAAAAGCCTCAACGCTTCTTCCATTGCACTAATTCCAAAAAAGATTGGTGCCAGCGAGTTGAGACACTATAGGCCCATCAGCTTAATTGAAGGAATTTATAAGTTGGTAGCTAAAGTCCTGTCTCTACATCTAAGGAAGGTTATTGACAAAGAGTTTCAGAGTCTCAATATGCGTTCGTGGGGGAGCGCCAAATTATTGACCCGCCATTCATTGCTAATAAAGTTGTGGAGGCTGGAATGAAAAGTGGTATCCCAAGTTTGTTGTGCAAGTTGGATATCGAAAAGGGCGTACGACCTTGGGATTTTTTGATATATATGATGGAGAGATTGGGATTTGGGGAGAAGTGGAGAAACTGATGTTTTTTTGCATTTCAACGGTTCGCTTTTCTGTGTTGATTAATGGGGAGTCGTCGGGTTTTTTTGCTAGCTAAAGGGAATTGCGACAAGGAGACCCTTTATCCCCTTTTCTTTTTATCATTATTTTGGAGGCGCTTAGCAGATTGATGGACAAAGCCGTGTTGGGAGGTTTCATACGTGGTTTTGTGTTGGGGAAGGGTAGAGATGGAGGTCACGGTTTCTCATCTTTTGTTTGCAGAGGATACACTAGTCTTTTGTGACGCTGAGGCTTCGTAATTGGGTTATCTTCAGCTTGTGCTTTTGTTCTTTCAGATGATTTTGGGATTGCGGATAAATATATCGAAGAGTGAAATTATCCCCGTAGGTGGTGTGGATAACATTGATGCCCTAGCCTCGTTTTTTGGGTGCAAGATTGCGAATCTTCCTTCTTCATATCTAGACTACCTATGCAGTTTATTTGGGATTGCGGATAAATATAGCGAAGAGTGAAATTACCCCTGTAGGTGGTGTGGATAACATTGATGCCCTAGCCTCGTTTTATGGGTGCAAGATTGCGAATCATCCTTCTTCATATTTAGACTGCCTATGCAGTTTAAAACACTAAGCCATGTGGGATTTGATTTTGGATAGATTCGAACATTGGTTGGTGGGGTGGAAGAGGCAACTTTTGTTTAAAGGGGGGGGGAGGCTTAGGTTAGTAAAAAGTATTGTGTCAAGTTTGTCTACTTATTATCTCTCTATTTGTGATTCCTTCTTCAGTCCACAATAGGATAGAAAAAGCTAGAAAGGGACTTTCTATGGGAAAAGCTGGGGAGAGGATTGGAAATACCATTTGGTGAAGTGGGGTTTGGTGTGCTCCTAGGTAAAGGGGAAAGGATTGGGAATCAGAAACTTAGAACTTTTCAATGTAGCTTTATTGGGCAAATGGCTTTGGCGGTTTTTGGTTGATAAGCTTGGGATGTGGAGAAAAGTTGTGGTGTGCAAATATGGGGGTGGTGACCACAAGTGGTTTCCGAAGGCCACCTCTAGTCCATATGGGTCCAGGGTTTGGAAAGGTTTACTTAAAGGTTGGGAATCCTTTGTGAGACACATTCACTTCGATAAATGGATCTACTGTTAGGTTTTGGAATGATAAATGGTGCGGTGATTTGGAGCTTTGGAGGACCTTCCCTAATCTTTACGACTTGGCTTTGGAGAAAGACTGTTTTATTAACTTAGTTTTCCAAGTGAACTAGGACATGGTGAATTGGAATCTCACTTTTTCGAAGAAATCTCCAAGACTGGGAAATGGAGGCGTGTGCGCTTTTTTTTTGAAAGGATGTACAATCAGAAAATTAGGAGTATCAGTGAGGATAAGGTGAGGTGGGAAGGTTTTAGAAGCAATATCTACTCCGTCAAGTCGTATTATTATATTCTCTCGAGCATTGGCAGTGTCCATTTTCTGATGCAGTGTCCATTTTCTGGCAGTCAGTGTGGAGAATGAAGGCCCCTAGTCCATAGTTATTAAAGGCGGAAGGCGAGAGGCGGGCGACAGGTACTTTTTTGAGGCGAGAGGCGGGCGGTCGAAAGGTTAGCAAGGCTGAAAATAGGAAAAATAATATAAATATATATATATACATATATATATATTTATTTATTTATAATACTGTAACAAATTTTAAAGCATATATACATATATGAGAATAAAATCTGAAATTAACTTCACATATATTAGCAACAAGTCAACAACACAAATTTAACATTTTGCACCTACAATTCCATAGCAAAAGATGAAATAACAATTCCATAGCAAAAGATGAAATCCAAAAGATGAAAACAAGTAGCAATTACTAACTAGCAACATGTTAAACTTAAACATCCTTGAAACCCAAATTAAACTCATCCTCGACTAAATTACAGTCTTGGGTAATAGGCTCAAGTTCTTCTTCCTCTTCATCTACAAGGTGAAGGTCACGTGTCCTACACACTCTAGGGGTGCTTGAAGTGCCTATCCCACTAACTCCCATCCTTGGTCGTTGGCTCGAGCTAGTGGCAATAGTTGCGAATGTTGTTCTGTCTCTAGTAAAGTAGGCAGGCTCCTCAGCGCCACAAGCTCTACTAACTACTTCCCAATCAATGTCATCACTGTGCCATTCTTCACCACCTTCACGCACTTCCTCATCTTCGGCAACCAACCACTCATTGGAATCATCAGTGTCCGTCAAGGCAATTGGGTCAATACGCTCTCGACGCATGTATCGTCACCGCAATGATCTATTATATTTCACAAACACCAAATCATTCAACTTGGCGAATAAGGGTGTTTTGGGAAAAATAATGTGATATAACCTAATTTATAAGGGTGTTTTGGGAAAAATAATGTGATACTGAAAATTAATTTGGGCTACCAAACATCAAAATAGATAATTAACGAAATAAATTAATCTTATGTGCGATGTACCAAACATAAGATAACATTATAATCGAGATAAAATAATCTATGTTATACTATTAATTATATCTTTTTTTTTTTTACTAAACCACCCCTTAGAACCTTTATTGATTTTTATTGTAGGATGCGTGGGGTATAACTACCACAACCATCGTCAAAGCTAACAGAAAACCTCGAGATGATGAATACATCGACTGCTACTTGTCCTTTGGAGAGTCTAATAGACATTATGATGCCTCACTCTTCATCCTACCTCTTGAGAAAGAGGTATTATGCGATAGCATAAGGAACTCCAACAGTCCTTATGTTATCCGCATACTTCACCAAGAAAAATTGCAAGGTGAAGATGCAGGCATTATGATGATTACTGAGCGGTTGAAAGGGTGTTCAATGAAAGAATACCTTCAAACCGAGGAGATAAATTTATTCATCAAGGGGGCGAAACAGAAACTTTTGTATGTCAGCCCCGAATTCGGAGCTCTATTCAGGTTTTCCTCTTTTGTTAATTCCATTTTTTTCTTACACATTATTTAAGAAAAATACAATTATAGATATACATTTGTTGTTTGTATGAGTTGAACTTTAGAACATAATGTGGTATGGTTAGGAATTGACTGTGATAACTTACTTAGAACATAATGCAAAGTGTAAAGCGAATACTTAAGAACGTGTTGGTTTCAACATTGATAGCCCAGGTTGTATATGCAAAAAAGTGTTAGGCTTACTAGGGTAACTGAAAGTTAAAGTGACGCAACGAATTTCTTAGGAACTTATTTGGAACTTTGTAGGAATTTCTCTCGCGCCGGATGCAATCCCATTATAACATTAGTTAAACACGAAGAAAGTGACCTAAGTAAGAGTTTAAAAGCAATATGCAACTTAAAGAGGAACAAATATACATTACGTCACCACTCACTAACTACGAATGCAGAAAATATAAACATATGGATAAAGCAGTAATAAACAAAATTGTCTCTAGCGTTTTCAAAACTATATTTGTTTTTTCATCATGAAAATTAGAAAAGAAATGTGCTAATTTAAGGTCATCTAATATTCTGAAGAAGAACAAAAATATTTTATAGTCACCAATCATTTGAATTTCAAAACGGATAAACTTCACGCATAAACTAGTGAAACAAAATAGGAGTCTAAGGCTTTCAAGGTCACCAAAGTCTTTGTTTATTACATTACATGTATGATAAATTATATTCTACAAGGTTTAAGCTTAATTTTCCATGCTTATGTTTGATTGATCCAGGTCCGTTGTTCTTGGCACGCATGACCTGAATAAATCTAATGTCATCACTGTTCCTACCAGAGATGACATTTTTGTTAAGAACATAGAAGTAGGAGAGAAAGTACTTATCAGGTCTCTTTGCTCTTTAGTGAAGCCAGGTAATTATCTTCTTTCCTAATGTGCTAATGTTTGTAATATTATGGATTGACTGTTAGCTAATGTATGTGCTTTGGTTCAAGATTAGATGCTAAAGCGACAGGACACGCCCAGTTATATAAGGATCAAGTCTTTGGTGCATCTCTTTATGCAGCACAATCTGCTCTTAATGAGAGGGGCATATACTTGGCAACTTTTCAGGATTTAAACAAGACAGTTTTAACTAACGGGCCCGGTTATTGGTTAGTCTTTCTTTTCTATATTATTATTTTCATATGCATCTAGATATAATAACTTCGCCGATCAGAGAAAGTCGATTGTGTGTGTGGAGAAGTTTTAGGACCCCTAGCTTGCTGTATGATGTGGGTTTGCGTATGGTGATAATTGTGTTTGATAGTAACTGCCTTTTGGTTATTTGGTGACAATTTGATACCTACGTGAGTAGGTTTTGATAGTTTAGTACCATGAACTCTAAAACTGTAGGTGTTTTGACAGAATTGGACGGAAATTGTAATATTTTGATAGATGAAAAACATATATTATTGATAAAAGTGGAAAAAAAATGGTCTATTTGATAGATTGGTTAACCTGTAGCGGTCAATTTGGAGGGACTAGCGGATTGGTTAACTTGGATTGGTTATGTTGGAGCATCCTAATTTGAAGGGTCAAAATTAGTTTTTTCTGATGGCAGATGGGTTGGGTCTCCAAGTACTACATGTATTGTAGTTTTGTGGGTGGAAATACAGTTTTCTGAAGTATGAAATAAAATGTAATTGCCACGTCTAGGTGCACGTGCAACGGATCAAACTACATGTGAACTTGGGTGGGTACAACAACTAATGGAAGACATTGTTTTGGGGGTTACTTTGCTAATGATATTATGGCATGATAACTTGGTTCTGTCCAGTTTTCTACAAAAGAACCAAATATCATGTTCTAGTCGATTGTCAGTTTGTGCTAGAGAAGATCTAGCGTAAGCTAATTTCCACTTGATAGTTGTGTATGGGAGAATAATTAGCTGGTTTGTTTACCAAGGTCTTACTCTAGTGAGGGTGGATTTTATTTGTTACGAGCTAGGTATGGTGCCCCGCTCGAGGGGGAGCGTTACGAGAATACTATGCTACAAACTAAAGTATATGGTATATGTACTAAACTAGAGAGAGAGAGAGAGAGAGAGAGAGAGAGAGAGAGAGAGAGAGAGAGAGAGAGAGAGAGAGAGAGAAGTATACTTATACTATTACATTATTAACTTTTTGTTATTGTTGTCATTAGTTTTTATAAGAAGTTCAGACAAGAAATATAAATGTTCTCATTCATTTTTTCTTTTTTGGCAGGGATGATAAATCATTGTGCAATCATCCCTTTTTTTGGACACAAACTCAAATGATATCATTTTATATTGAAATGTCTAATCTTTTAATAGTCCGGCTTAATAAGAATCCAAGAGATCTGCAACTTTTCAATTTGGTGAAAAACTTGTGTGTTGCAATGACACAAATTCGATCGCAGAAGTATAATAATAATGAGATACAACATCGAGGGTGGCAACAAGAGTTGATGCAATTTAAGCAAGATACCAAAAAACTTGGTAACTCTATGAATATTGCAATGTTTGGGAATTATGGGGATCGTCCCCATGATTTGGTACGCTTTATAAGGAATGTGATTGCCCATCATAGAGAGCCGAAGTTTAAATACTTTTTGGTAAGTTTTAACTATTAGAATTTATTATATATATATATATATATATATTAACTTCAAATTATATTTGTCTGACTTTTTATTATTTGTTTTGTAGAAATACTTCGAGGAAGATATATCATTTTTTCTCTTCAGAATGGAACAAGAGTTCCACATCGCATGTATCGCCTGCCATGCGTTGAAGAGGTTGAGACCAACATTATACAATTATGCAAATACATTATATGATTTATTTATAGATTAAGTTGTATTTAGTTCTGAATATTTTAATATTACACAATTGTGTAAATTGTTCAACTTATTACATGGGGACAAGATTTATGTAAAGATTATTTTGTCAGATTCTTTTACTATTTGAAGCTTTTGAAATGATATCGTATCATCCATCTTTTCTTCCCTTTTTTAGCATGCAATGGTTTTTTCTTTCTAATGTCAGAATGGTTGATATGTAGTCAGTCTTGGCTTGGTGATAGCCTTGGGATATAAAAGGGTGGTGCTATTAGCACCACTTTTTTTTATTAATACACCATTAAAATTAAATTACAAAAATGTTATTATATTGTTAGACGTAAATTTCTTTTCCCTACTAAATACACCCACCTTTATATCAAGACATCTCTTAAACTTCTAAATACACCACCTAATAATTTATCAATGCACCTTCCTCCGGTTTCATACGCCATTGCCAGGATTATATGTCATTGCCAAGGGACAATCTCCTCACTTCATTCCTCTCCTCTATTCACTTCAATTCTTTTTTACGTTAAATTTATTATACTACAAATTTTTCACTTCACTTCGATTTTTTCCATGCATTTACGTATGTGTGGGTTGGGATTTGTTTGGCACTGCTCTGCAGAATACCACAGTGGTGTTCGGGAAGCACCTGCTGACAGTTGGGGTTGCAGAACATCACGGGGATGTTCGGTAAGCCCTGCCGAACACCACTGTGGTGTTTCTCAAACCAACCCCGAACCGAAAATGAGAAGAAACCCAATATATCTCATATACATTACAACTAAAATGAAATTTAACACAAAAATTGAAACGAAATTGCTATTTAAACATAAAAATAGAATACATTTCATACTTAGGGTCTTCCTCGTATCGAAATCAGAGTTGCTCTTTTTCTTATTCTTCCTTTTCTTCTTCTTTCTTCTTCCTTGTTTTCTGGGGGGTTTGGGAATTGTTGAGTTTGAAATTGGGGGCTTTGCGAAGCAATGGAAGTTGAAGCGGTCTCGCGATATTTCTGTTGGCCTGCGTTGTGTTTTGGTTGGTGTATTAAGAAATTGGGGTGGGTGTGATGATATTAGGTGGGAGTATTGGAAAATAAATAATGAGTTAATTGAGAGGGGTAAAATAGAAAATGTTGGGTGGTGTATTTAGAAATTATGTTGATGTAAAATTAGTGGAGGGGGTGTATTAAGAAAATGAGTGTATTAATAAGAAAATGTGGTTCTAATAGCGTCACTCATATTTTATAGGATCAATATATTTTGTCCCCTCTTGACGTTATCGTTAGAAGTTCCGTCAATTAATATGATTAAATTACGCTTAGCATCAACAAGGGAGAAATTGGTGTCCAACTATAGGCCAAAAACAAAGAAGAAAATAATTATATAACTAGGGTGGTTCTAAATACAACACCCCCAAAGCGCTAAATACAAGAACCTTCTGGTCAATTTATTATTTTGCCCATATTTTTTTGGTGGTGGAAATTTATATTTACACGTGTTATAAATGTAAAAAAATATATATTAAAAACTAGAAAATTAGACAAGGCCACCTAGATTGGACGCCATTCATTATTTCGTTAGTTTTTTTTTTAACACTTTCAACCCTTAAAGTTTACAATTTTGTTTAAAAGCTACAAATTCGTTAAAATTTTAACGGTAGAACCGCCACCCTTAGGCGGCCATCCCAAATTCCGCCCTTAGGGGGTCTATTTGCACTAAATACAAAATTGAGGGTGTTTTGATGTAAATACTCATTTACTTCAAATGATGGTAAAAACGATATTGTCTCAAGAAAAGTGTGGTATTTAGCATTTTACAGTGTTGTATTTAGCACCTATGTATAACTATCGACTACTAGCATTCAAAATGGGCACAATTTAATATCGTCCCCTTTCACGGCATCTTCCCTCCACCCTAATTTTCCTTCTTTCTATTAACTTTGATGGCACTCTAATTTTTAGTTTTTCTTTTTCTTTTTGTAAGACTTGAAAATTTCTCATATATTATCATAGACAACTCTGCTCCCTTTGCAAATCTCACCCAATTTCACCCATACATTGTTTCCACGTTTTGTTATCACAATTAATTTCGCCAAATCTATGTATCTATCTATATCTATCTATCTATATATATATATATATATATATATATAATAATAATAATAATAATAATAACAACAACAACAACAATAGTGCCTATAAAATGAAATACCCTGCTTTTAAAACACAAACATTTTAATATTATTATTAGTTATTACTAGTTATTGAGCCCTCGCTCTGTACGGGTTTAGTTTGATTTTGAGATTAATTGATACATTTTAGAAATATTTTTGTTGACTTACTGTCTAATTATGCCTTAAAAAAATATTTATATAATTGATATGTCTATATAGAAGAATAAGATCGCGCGTGGATTTGTTTGTATTATGTATGTTTTAGAAAAAATATTTATACAACTGATATGTCTTTATATAAGATAAGTCTTAGTGGCAAACTTCAAACACTAATTAGCCATAAACATAATATTCATATGCTAATTAACACTACACTGTCGATAGACCTTATTTTCTAAAATAAAATAAAATACATATCTTTGTCATGAACCAACATCTTGTCCAATCACACGTATAAATGAAAAGAACTGTAACACATTTGATATTGCATATTTTGATATTTCATAAAAATATTAATAAAAATAAGTGGATAATGTACTACATGAGTCACCTGACCCATTTAAGTATAATATATGTAGTTTTCTAAATAAATAGATAAAATATAAATGATTGAGTTGGTCTAAGGTGAATGTTCATATTTAATAAAAGGTTATAGGTTCTAGTCCTAGTAGCAACATCATTTTGTTTTGTTTTCCTAGTTTTACCTTGTCAATCGCTAAAGTTCTTCTACTAATGTAATTGAAGAATGTTATATACCACTTAGAGACATCCTCACCAATTATATATATATATATATATATATATATATATGTATTACATTTTAGATTTTGCAGCTAAATCATTGAAAACGATCATTATATTGGAATATGAAGAGTTGTAATCAATATTGCATGCAAAATGTATTTGAACATTTGGAAGAAGAAACAGTTCACAAGTTTGTTTCTATTTCTCTAATTTTTATACAACACATTTAATATATTAGTTTAAAAAAAACATAACAGAATTTTGCTTTTGGAAACTGAGACCATTTTTTACTAAACATTTTATCCTTGAACCATGCAAAATGTATTTGTACATTTGGAAGAAGAATCAGCTCACAAGTTTGTTTCTATTTCTCCAATTTTCATACTACACATTTAATATATTAGTTATATAAACATCACAGAATTTTGTATTAATTCTGGAAACTGAGACCATGTTTTACTAAATATTTCATCCTTGAATCATATTTTATTTAAAGTTCGCTTTTTCTTTTTTTTTTTTTTTGCTCAATCTGACATACACACGTCTTTAATGCAAAATATATATATTCTTTTTGAAAGTCAAAAAATATATCTGAAGTGTACATGTCTCTAATTTTCGGATATGTATATATATATTTTTCCATTCAACTTAAGAAAAGTAAATAAAGAGATACTTGGCATACTCAGAATATAATATTAAATACTAGAAGAACGTTGCAAAAAAAATAGTAAATATAAAAAAATAGGAAATTAGGAAATCTAACAGATCTTGAACATACACGTACGTAATTTTTAAATCATAAACAAGTCAAAACAAAAAAGTCTTTTCTAAGTTAAAATCAATCGGTATGTAGAGAAGTCCAACTTGTAAAAGTCGTTCGCTTTCCCCATGTACAAAAATCAACTTAAAAGAAATAAAATTTATTTAAAACCATAAACAAATTGAAAGAATAGGTGAAATAGAATTTATTTAATTACTACAAGAAAACAAAAAAAAAAACTATTTGTGACCCCCTTTATTTGGAAGGGCCAAAAAACCGTTCCAAATACTTTTTTTTGGGAAGGGATGTAACGCCCCGAGTCTGAGATCCGATGTTGAACCCTAACTCGGTGCGCTAAACTAACAAGAACAACTGAAACAATTGATAAAAGTAAGCTACAAAAGCTCAAAACCAAAACTAATGCAGCGGAATACTAAACAAAAACTTGAGTTTCAAAAACTCGAATAATAAAACTATAACTAGTAAACCTCCATGGTCAAACACAAGTCGGAGAACAACAACACAAACTACCCACGAGCTAACATGCTCTGGAAAATTACTAATAAAATACGGCTCGACATCGAATGTCTACTCCAAAAGAATACAACAATTTAAAAAAAGTTACAATACAATGCTACCCATAAGTAAAGTTTACATAACTTTACATCAACCATCGTTCTCACTAAATTAAGAAACATAAATATAAATAGTCTCCGAAGAGCAACTACTCAAAAGATCAACCGGCCAGCACCCGCAAGTTTCATCGTCCTCACTATGCCAATCCTTGATTGTAATTTAAAAGAGTCGACAAAATAAGGGTGAGTCTAAAAGACCCCGTAAGCCACTATAATGCATTGCAAAATATGAGTATGAATGCAACAGTAAACCAAGACTCTACAGTACTAGTCTAGGTATAAATTCCAGCTTAAACTAACATCTCAACAAAAAAAATTGGCAAGTCTAAGTAGCGAATTTCAACTTAAGCTATTGATCGACAAGGTACTATATGCGACTATATGGCATGTCATCATGCACAACAATCTAACAGAAAAATAAACACATAATAGCACATAGGAGCAAACGTCACATACCAGTTGGAGACCACGACCAACATTCGCTCGTATAAGAAGCACATAAAGAGCTGTAAGGTAAACACATATGTGAGGATATGGTGGATCGAGGTACACCTCCGATCCGAGACCACCCTTCCGACCTTGTCGCTCCATTAATAACTCAATAGGTATCTGTGGTGCTGCTTCAGAAAATCATAATAGATGCCTGTGCTTCTGCTACAGAGAACCATGATAGATAGTTGTGCTGCTGTTGCTGTACACAATTCACAAGGATCGATCAGAGAAATAGTAGTAGATGATTGTGCTACTGCTGCTGTACACAAATCACAAGGGACCGAGCTCATATCCTAAAATAAAATAAATGTACCCGATCGCGTCAAGCACGATTTACAAGTACCCGTTGTGGACTATTTTCTGTATCTACGTCGACGTATGCGCTCGGTCCTCCTACGACCCGAGACACCATACGGATCTAGCCATTTACAAAGACCAAGGGACCGGTATTCGTATCCCAATGATCAATAAAAAAATGTCGACACATGCACAGTCGCGTTTATTCCGTACAACTGTGGGGCTAGAGAAACCCCTACCGTGGCCAACGGTAGGGCGAGGTCCAGTGTATTGGACACCACGACTATAGTGTAGCCCCAACTCACCGCATAACCGTACGCCAATACACCTCCAAATGCACATATGCCAGCTGGACTCGATGCAATGCACAAGTAGATGTTTACTCGTCATGCTAAACAATTTAAAGTGTGTTCTATTGAATCACAACTCAATAATATCAACATGATGTGTTCTACTGAATCACATACCAAAATCAATCAAGGTGTTTGTAAATACTAAACACATAATCAATCATCAAAGTAAGATGATTGTCTTATCACATTCTAGAACTATCACACCATGTCCGCTATCACTAAACATGTAAACTAAACAAGACAATAGGTAAAGTAGGCCTATTGTACAACTCAACCAAGTTATCTAAGTCCGCTAATGCTAGACTTCACAATCGCAACATACGTAAGTCTACTCGTACTTACAACCATAAATCAACTCACCAATAATACATCAGTGAACATACGGTAACTAAAACACTCACGTCGTACGTCACACATCATCGTACGCGAGTCATTGGTAACTTAAGTAAAGTTACGAGCACATACATAATCAACCAAAGCTTAGATGTAGGGTGTGTATTTAATCACCCAACCCGATTCAAGTAGTCACGTGATCGACGATTATTAGCTAACTAAATCTATGTCCAAGTTCTCTAAAGTCATAACATCACTGATTTGTCATCGCACACCGCAAGGGAGTAAACTACAACTTGTAGTGATTAAACTACCCATTACATAATTTCGTAGAGTCGATCGTTTTCAATAATAAGTTAATCATTTTATTCGACGTGTATTCGCTACGTCGTATTTGACTCTGCGAGAGTCGGTCACGACTAGTGTCTAATCCATATAGTGTTTAATACAGTTCATTATATCCGATTGACTCCGCTAGAGTCTTAACCAATATTTAAAATGTCGGGACAAGCCGTAGTATCGTCCCTACATACCCATAGCAATCACAATGCCCGATATACGAAATGTCTACTACTCATAACAATCTCACAAGTTTATCGTGGTGCACAAACGATAAAAACTTCAATGATTTGAAATATTCAAACCTAAGAATAACATAGTGAAATCTGATTAAATTAAGACAAGTCATCGGCAACGTTACAACCGGAACCCAACTAATTAATGCACAAGTACACTTCAACCTCAATGAGTTTCTATTACTCAGGAACAATGATTACCAGAACAAAAACAACAACAACAACCACAACAATAATGGCAACAACATCGACCTCTACAAGTCTTTAATATTCGGAGTCTACGAAATCAACGATAAATCATCAATTCTTTCCCCAATCAATAACCCAACTTAAATAAACAACATAGTATAACCTAACATCATTTGTAGGAACTAATCGTATATTTCTCCCAAGAAAATAACCCAAAAATCATCACTAACACATTATATATGTTTTACTTTTTCAATTCAACTCATAAACACACAAAACATTATAGTTACTTACCTTTACCGCAAAAATCCTCCACGAAATCAAGGGGCTTCGGTTGGAAATGTACTCCTCCACGACCTCTACACTTCTATGGAGCTCAGTTGTCGAACCCACACTCGATCCAAGCTTGAATCAAGGTTTTCTCACTCTAAAAACTCACTTTCTCTCTCTAAAATGTGGGAGATGAGTGAGGGATCCGTGATTCTCAACAGATCATGGAATCTCGTCGGCTAGAATTTTTCTCCTCATCGCCCTTTACGCTACGGCGAAGATGGTTTATCGATCTGACTTCAAACGCTCAAGGTATCGCGATTTTATTTCTCTACTCTCTCTCCTCTCTCTTCTTTCTCTCTCTAAACTCAGCTGGGTTTGGAGGAAAATAATGACAGGAAATGGGTTGGGTTATCTTATTTAATCCATGGGTAAGTGTTTGGTCCAATCCCGGGCTTGTTTGAGCATTTTAAACCACTTAAAAACTGAGATAGTGGGTTCGGAGGCTAAGTTACGAGTTGGGAAGGTTTTACGCACCCAACTCGCCCTTTCGGTCTCTTATGTTTGCATGCTCGAATTTATATGTTACAGGTTTATTATACTATGTGACGGAAGAGAACGGATCACGGAGATTTATATCTCCGTTTACGTTATAAAATGATACATTTATTATTTACAAAAGAAACAAAATAAATATAATATATATTTATATTTAATGAAAATAACTAAAATGAATATTTTAGTTTAAAGTATCTATATATCTATATCTATATCTATATATATATATATAATATCAATTATATATAAATAAGAACGGACATTTCGATATTTGTATTTAATGAAAATGCTATATGTATTTACATATCAAATGTACCAAAATAAATATATACACATTTGCAAATTATCCAACGTATTTACATATTGAAACAGATAAATAACGAACGGAAGGGATTACCTTCTGTCGTTTTACAGAATTCGGGCCAAGTTCTAGGCCGTTGTGTTATATTTGATCAGGTTAGCTCATAGCCTGACCGTTGTGCTTCCACTGCTACCGATACGAGGAAAGGAAGACTTACGTTTTGATATTTGGTGTGTTCAAAGAACACTGTGTGTTGAGAGAGTGTCAATACTTTTTTCTCTTTTCTTTATCTCTTTTCTTCCTCAAAAAGAGGCGTGATAGAGAGAGAGAGACTGTGTGTTGTAAGAGAGAGCTGAGAGTGAGTTCTCCTTTGAGAGGGAGAGTGTATTTATAGGGGAGCTGGGGAGAGATATTTTGATGATACTCTCGGGGCCAAACAAGGAGGAAGCTTCGTTCTTGCCTTCAAAGTCTTCAGCAGCCGGCGGCTTGACTTATGAGGTAGTGCTGGTTTGGTGCGCGGCGCACCAAAAATGGAGACGGCGCACCAAAGCTTTACAGCTTTTGGTGCGCGGCACTCAAGGAGAGGAAGTGGCGCACCAAATCATTCATTTGGTTTTTACACTTCGAATCTTCATCTTTCATTTTTTATGCTTCAGGTCCCCCGTCCATTTTATTTAATCTTTGTGCCTTGAAGTTGTTCCTTTGGCTTTTCAACCTTGGAATCATCTTCTTTTATGTTTTGCACCATGTAAGCTTTGTATCTTCAGCTTTGACCCTTGATGTTGATCTAACTGAAGTTATTGATGTTTGTTGGACGTTGTTAGTCCTGTTGGATATTTTGTTCCCTGAAATAATCATAGAAACAAGTGTTAGTCTATTTATAAATAAACAATTATTTATAGGACAATTCGTATAATGTGGGGTACGAATTCTGGGTGTCTACACGGCCGCATTGAGCTAAGGCTCAGGGCTATTTGCCAAACTTGCCTAGGTTGATCCCGAAACGTCCCGAAGTGATCCTAGGTTGATTCTAACATCAAATAAATGTCAAAACACAACCAAATCATTCCCCAATAAGGCTTAAAGGATGAACAACATAAGTCTCAATCATACATGAAGATAAACACACGAAACGACACACAAATCAACTCAACTTACGGTCTAATGACAAGACTAACATGCTTGTCATTCGAGGGTGAATCTAAACCAAGGCTAGGTCACTTAAATGTGGGGAATATACGAGGCATACAAATGATAATCGATGTCAAGAATAGCCTCGAACGAATACAGAAACAAAGTACAACTCACTATAAGTTAAATCACGTGTCGAACACGGCTTACAACTTAACACATTATGCTGAACAAACATGACATCTAACATTCCGAGGGTTCCAAGGCCGATATGGAGGGACCACGAGTGTACTAGGAAGGAAGTAGGGTCGGGCCCTTACAAGGGGTGCCAAATATCAAGTATTTGGCACTCTTTGCCACTTCCCCTCCTAAATAATATCTTATTAGCACTTTTACCCTCCTAAATGTTATGATTTTATTAACAAAAAAATAAAAAAATGTTTCTCTATCCCTAAAATTTCAGCCCACAATTTTCATTTCTTGCGATTGTTTGGGAGGGTAGAAAACAGTCCCAAATGATTTTAGGGAAAAAAAAAAGAAGACAAAACCGTACCAAATACTATTTGGGAGGAAAGTCTTTGTGCCAAAACAATTTGGCACGGCACGCACAACTGTACGAAGTACTATTTGGGAGGGCTATTAATTGTGCCAAATACATATTTGGGTCAGGTAATACAAAACTGTCCCAAATACATATCAAATCGTCGCAATTGCCGTGCCAAATAACTATTTGGGTCGAGTATTACAAAACCCTCCCAAATACATGTCAAATAGCACATGCATAACTGTTGTATTTGTCATGCCAAATACTTTTTGGGATGGTTTTTGGCCGGCACTCATATTCGGGAGGGAGTCAAAACAGTACCAAATAGTATTTGTCATGGTTTTCGCAGTATTTGGGATGGTTCTTTGCCTTCCCAAATACACCTTTTTCTTAGGAGAAAATTGGTTAGGGTTTTAAGTATGAGAACGACAGATGAATTAGGTTAGAGGGGAAGCTGAATCATTTATATATGAGAAGGGTAGATACTATGTCTTTAATTTGGGGTTGATTTAATTAGAGATAATTATAAAATAAACCCTTTTCTAGTTTTGAGATTTCAATTTAAACCATGGATTTTTATTTTTTGCTAATTGAACATTCATCTATTTTTATTTTTTTAATCAAAATCTTCCGTCAAGTTGCTGTTAGATCAACTGTGGAAGGATGACTTGGCCACTCACATGGCTCATACATGGAAATGGCGGGTAAATAAAACCAACAATTTATTTCCCGCCAAAATTATTCCAAAAATAACCTTGTACTATTTTTCAATTTAAAAAAAAACCTTGGTTGTTAACGGATTCTTAAAAAAGCGTTTTAAAAAGAACCTTGTATAATTAATATATTTTCAAAATAAACCCTAGTAGTTTCTTTTCATAATAAACCATGATCTTTGATTATTGAAGTAAAAAATTAATATTGAGTTTGTTGAAACCAATTATAATCAATTTAATATGAGATATTTGCAAAATAAACCATGTACTAGTTTTGAGATTTTAATTTAAACCATGGTTTTTTTTGACAAATTGAACCTTCACCTATTTTTTTTTTTTAATCAAAACCTTCGGTCAAGTTGCAGTTAGATCAACTGACGGAAGGATGACTTGACCACCCACTTGGCTCTTACCAACAATTTATTTCCCGCCAAAATTATTCCAAAAAAAAAACCTTGTACTATTTTCCAATTTTAAAAAAAAACCTTGGCCGTTAACGAATTTTTTTTTTAAAAATGTTTTAAAAAGAACATTGTACAATTAATATATTTTCATAATAAACCCTGGAATGTTGTAGATTATGGGCATTTATATACCTATTTCATCCACACCAAGTGTTTTCCTTAAAATAAAGGTTTAGAAACAAAATAATTATTTTCGAATGGACAAGAAAAGCAAGGTAGAAAATTATTTATGAAAGAAAGGAGTATTAATATTCATAATAAAATTAATTTATTTTAATTTGTGTGTCTAATCAAAAATAACAATTACTCCATAATATTTAGGAAATAAAGAAGTATTTTAATGCATTGTTGTCACACACACACATACACAAACTGTTTAATACGTAAAACAGAATAATACTAAAAAAAATAGCCCAAAGTTATGGATGACCTTTGCTTTCTTACTCGTAACTCATAATAATACTAAAAAAAATAAAAAATACTCCCCTATTCTTAAATACTTACTTGTTTGATTCATTACACATATTATATAAAATTAACTAATTTTATTTAAATATTACTACCCCGTCCCAAAATAATTATCGTTTTAGCAAAGTTTGTTGTCCCAAAAAAATTGTCGTTATAAGATTTCAAAAAATATTTTTCCATAATCTACCAAAATTACCCTTATTTACTACCCTTAGCAAAGAGGGTTGTTAAAAGGAAAGAAAAAAAATACTTACGCAACTTATCTACAACAAATGATAGCTTAAATAAGGGTAGATAAGTCTTAATGTTAGCTTTCTAAATATGTGTGCAAATTGCTAAAACGACAATTATTTTGGGACGGAGGTAGTAGTTTGTTATGTGTTTCCTTTTAGGGAGTGATTAATTTTTACTTATTACTTTTATATTTTTATTTTTTAGAATAAATATATTTAGTCAATTATGCTCATAACTCACGTCTTGTGTTCCATTATAAGAAAATAATATTATTAAGGCATTTGTCTACCAAAATTTTAGAAAATATTATATATTTTATTAAAAAATAAAAATTAATTTAATTTAAATAATAATATTTTAAAATATCAATTCAATAATATATAGCAATGCGGTTGGTTTTAAATTGATTATAACTGGTTTCAATAAACTCAATATTAATTTTTTATTTCAATAATCAAAGATCATGATTTATTATGAAAAGATATTAAAGAAACTACCAGAGTTTATTTAGAAAATATATTAATTATACAAGGTTCTTTTTAAAAAAATTCGTTAACATCCAATGTTTTTTTTGAAATTGGAAAATAGTAAAAGGTTCTTTTGGAATAATTTTGGCGGGAAATAAATTGTTGGTGTTATTTCCCCGCCATGTCCACGTAAGAGCCACGTGGGTAGCCAAGTCATCCTTTCTTCAGTTGATCTAACAACTTGACGGAAGGTTTTGATTAAAAAAATAAAAATATGTGAAGGTTCAATTTGCAAAAAATAAAAACATATGATTTAAATTGAAATCTCGAAACTAGGACATTGTTTATTTTGCAATTATCTCATTTAATTATGTTTATTTATTTTGGGTCATATTTACTCTAATTACAACTATTGACCATTATAAATTAGTATGGTTATTCGCGTTCCATATTTAAGTGTGTTGAATCTTCGGGTCATTTGTTATTGACCCGTAATTAATTCAGTCACTGAATTTGGGCCATTTTTTATTACATTCTTTTTAATTGAAAATAAATATTGGAAATCATTTAAATTATATGGGACATGTGAAAATTATAGTGTTATTTTTTCTTTTTTTGGTGTTTGCTTTTTTTAAATTGAATAGTCATATATAAATTATGTTGCAGAAAATGCTGCTTCTCAACAATATAATATTGGATGTTATGTTCAAAATGTGCTATATTCGACTTCAATTCCTCCTTTATCAGATATCACGAACAGTATGATATTATACTAATTTTTAAAGTAAATTTATTAATTTTTTTCATTTCTATATATTTACAATAATAAACATTTTTCAGATATTGCTTGAAGGTCTCGTCGAGGACCAGAAGGTAGCCATTAATAAAACATTTGATGAGCTGCACATTGACATGGCAAAAATGGTCACTTTTAGCATCTATCACAACAACAGCTTGGTTCAGCATCTGGAGAAAGCCAACAATCATGCTGCCACTGCTAGAGCTGCTATGGTTGCTGCCATCAGGGAGGAAAAAGCTATGAAGGCTCTTAACAAAGCTCTTATGGCTGAGAACAATGAGTTGTGCGAAAAGCTTCAGGATCGAGATTGTGTCTAGATTGATCCTAAATATTATGAGAAATGTGCCAACCCTGCTCCCAAAATCCATGAAGACAGTAATTTTTAATTCCTATCTTTTTATCTTCATGTATTTCATATGTTCTTTTGCTTTCAAACTCTGTAATTTTAAAAGTCCTGTTTGAAATACAGAAGTATTTTTTATTTAATCTCATGCTATTATGACTCTGCTGATATCTGTTTGCATGAAATTTAAACATTGAGTTTAAATTGACCTGTTCTTAATCTGCTTATATATCTGTCAAATTAACCTCTGCTGATCTTATGTACTTGTTCTAATTCTTTCAAATTGTAAGTCCTGAGATTAGTAGTTTTATACCTGACAAATCCAACCGTTCAAACCCTAGAAAAAAGTGTAGAGGAGCATGTACAAGAGTATAATTCAAGTTTTAATTGGTGGGAATCTTCAATTTGGTAAGTTTATACATGCTTTAGAGGCTCTCATTTAGAATATAGGTTGAATTATAGAGTTTACATGCTATGTATGTGTTGTGTAGCCTTAATTGTAGAGTAAATGTGTTATATTTGTAAAATACCTTTGACAATTTAGGAAATTAGTTGTTAAATGTTTGAACGGTACAACCATGGCTTTAAAAGTGTAGTGTAAAAGAGAGAATCATTCTAAAGTGCTATAAAGTGGTTTTGGGTTTGGTGATTGAAATTCCTTATTAGAAAATTGTACTTGACATCATGAAGTATATGTTGTATCTTGAATTTGGGTTTAGTTGTGGTTCAAATCTGAAGTGTTTTCTTAAGAGATTTAATGTTGTTAAAGTTGGTTGTTCAAAGAATGTGACCATGCCCGTGTGTATAATAACAAGTTAAATGCTATGACGATTAACAAGGGGTTCCTAGTAACTTCAAGTTGTCACATTTAAATGTGGGATCCAAATTAAGAACATTTGTCTTGGGAATGGGTATGGTTGAGGGGCTATGGAACTCGACAACTATTGTTATGCGGCAGAAAACTAGTGGTGGCTGAGGTGTTCCATAAGCAGAGCTCCTTACTATATTGGCCCTAGCGGAATGACATTGCTTCCTTGCTAGCAGGGGTTGGTTGTCGTCTCCGTGGTGTTTACAACCTGACGTCATGGAAGCTTCTAACTGTTAAACTTGTAAAAATCGATGAAATGGTTCATGAAAGGGTTATGAGATGTAACAACACAGAATGAGGTAATAATATTGTCGTGGTTGGAGGTGTACCTTGACCTTTTATTCTTTAACATTGTGTTCTATTCAATTGAATTTATACTTGTACAGTTGTACCCATATCCTTATATGGTTTGTGATTACTTGAGTTATCTTGAATTGCTATCTTCATGTTGTTTACTCACTTGTCATACATATCATGTCATTTAGTTGCATTGTAATAACTTAATGGGTCCTTATATAGACTCACCATTTTCTTGTTGTTTTTCCATAGATCGTAGCCGTGCGGGAGATGGTAACAAGTAAAGCCGGAAAGCTACTATGGTTAGAGGAGGACTTTTGGATAGTTGTAAGTAAGAGAAAAGGTTGTGTTGTATTGTATAATAGTTTGGTAAGGGTGTTAGCGGTATGTTTGTAATGGAGTTATGTAAACACTATTTTTTGTTAGATGGTGTGGCTTGTCGTTGCATATGTTTGGTATTAATTTTTGAACAAGTTTAATATGTTGATTAAGCAGGGGATTCACACCACGACTCAGGGCCTGTTTGTTAAAACTGAAAATTAAGCTCTGAAAACTGATGTCTGAAAAAATAGAGCTTAAAATATTAAGACATTATCTTTTGACTTAAAATTTTGGCTATTTTTAAGACATACTTAATTTATTAAGTGATATAATATTGGATTATCAAACAATCTTATTTTTAATATCACTTAAAACTTTCCTAATTAAGCTCTCAGAGTTTCATTTAGGGACTTAAATCGGGGATTGACAAAGTAGTATCAAAGTCAGGTTAGCTATAAGTCTAACAATTGGCAAACTAGTTTACATATTACAAACACATGACAAGTTTACAAGCACAAAATCACAATAAATAATTCAACTCTTAAAAGTCATTTTGAAGTCAAACTTCAAATATTAAACTCAATCATCGTTTTTGCAAAGCCTTAGTTTAAAGAATGAATACTACCTCCGTCCCAAAATAATTATCGTTTTAACAACGCTTTTTTGTCCCAAAATAATTGTCATTATAGGATTTCAAGAAATATTTGCCTATATTCTACCAAAATTGCCCCTTATTTACTACCCTTATTAAAAATGGTTGTTAATAGAAAAGAAAAAAATAATACTCTTGTAACTTGTCTACAATAAATGAATTTAAATAAGAGTAAATCAGTGTGCAAATTACTAAAACGATAATTATTTTGGGAAGGGGGTAATACAATCTTTGAAAAGTTGTCCATATATATATATACTCCCTCCGTCCTAGATAAATGTTCCTAGTGGATAAAATACAGGAATAAGAAACATAATTAATGATGTGCTGTAAATTGTGTTCTGACGGTAATACCCATGAACATTAATTGAGTTCAACTATTCTAAATAATTGAGTTTCTTTGGGATGTGTTAGATTAAATGAAACTTTAAGGGTATATTAGGAAGAATGATTGAGAATAGGTAGATCAAAAGTCTTTAGGAACATTAGTTGAGATATCTCAAAATAGAAAGTAGGAATATTTATCCGGGACGGGGGGAGTATATATTATAAATTACATTAACTACTGTAAGCCCGTTGTCGGACAATATACCCAAGAGTGGGCCTATTAACACCACCTCTTACTTTAAATACACTCACCCCCTTCATTTCATACCAACTTAATTACTTAATACACCCCTATATTTTTCATTTTACCCTTCCTTAATAATCCCACCCCACTTTGCCAATTCATACTCTTTTTCCCTCACACACAGAGACCTACCCCCAATCCATACTACACGGAAAAAGAAGGAAGAAAGAAAGAAGAAATAAGGAATAAGGAAGAAGGGAGAAGAAGAAACCCTCCCACCGTCAATCCTCCTTCCCCTCCCTCCCTACTTCCCTTTTCTTCTTCTCCCTTCCTCTGTCAACCCTCCCTCCTTCCCTTTTTTTTTTTTCTTCCCTTCCCTTCCCTCCTCTCTTCATTGCTCTCTTGCTAAACAACACCCGGTTGTTCGGTCAACCATAACCGAACAAAAATTTGCCAGATTTTTTTTAAGAAGGGGTGTGTTGGGTTTGGTGGTTCGATCTCAGAGGGAAGAAAAGGAAAGGGAGTGGGAAAGGGAAAAAGGAGAGAAGGGAGAGGGGAGGGGATGAAGGAAAGAAAGGAAAAGGAAAAAAAAGGAGAAGGGGGGAGAGCATACACGGTAAAGGGAGAGGGAGAGGCCGAGAGGAGAGGGGAAGAAAGAAAAAAAAAAAGAAAAGGGTATTAAGGTATTTTTATAAGATGTCCTTTTTGTAATTAAATTTGGGGAGCGCTATTACCACCCCATTTTCTTATAAATACACCACTTTTCTTAATACACCTCCACAATAATTCTACACCAACCTAATTACTAAATACACCAACCCATATTTTTTATTTTACCCCTCTCAATTAATTTACTCTAAACCTAACTCATACACACCCCTTCCCCCTCCCTCACGGGCCACGGTAAAACCCAGAAACTCCCTCCCTCCCTCCCTCACGACAGAAAACCCACCCCCAAACTCACGGTCCCTCATCTCCCTTAATTCTGGCAAGGTAAGCCTCCTCATTCTCCCTCCTTCCCTTTATTTTTCTTCGCCTCCCTCCTCTTTGAAACCCTTGAAAAAAAATTCGGCAATTTCTCCGTTCAACCATGGTTGACCTAACAACCTACCTAACCGAACATCATGTTCGGTTAGGGCGTCAATCATGGCCGAATAGAGAAATCGTCGGATTTTTTTTAAGGGATGTGTTGGGTTTGGTGGCGTGATCTCGGAGGAAATAAAAAAAGGGAGATGGGAGGGGAAGAAGGAGAGAAGGGAGAGGGGAGGTGATGAAAGAAAGAACGGGAAAAAAAATTAGAAAGGGGGAGAGGTTGAACTGAGATCGCAGCACGGCGAGGAGATAAACAGTGGCGGGAGAGGGGCTGGGAGAGGAAGAAGGAAAGGGGAAATTGTTTTTTTAAAGGGTTTTGAGATGTTTTTACGTACCAATATTTTTATAATTAAATGTAAAGATGTATTTAGTGACTGAGTGGCGCTATTAACACCACCTTTTCCTATTAATACACCACTTCTCTTAATATACCCCCTCCACTAATTCTACACCAACCTAATTTCTAAATACACCACCCAACATTTCCTATTTTACCCCTCTCAATTAACTCATTATTTCTCTCCCAATATCATCACACCCACCCCCATTTCTCAATACACCAACCTTAATTCAAACGTTTCTCGCAACATCAACAATTTGCAGTATATTGAGCCTTCCCCTTCGTTGCATGTGTTTTCAATTTCAAACTCAACACCTCCGTTCTGCAAACTCCCCAAAAGCAACCCATCAATTTTGGAGAAGGAAGAAGGAAGAAGAGGAAAAAGATGATAGAGAGAAACTTTGATTTCACAATGAGAAAAGCCCTAGGTATGAAATTTCTCTATTTTTAAGTTCAAATCGTTTCAATTTGTGCATTCAATATCATTTTATTTGCTGGATTTTGTTAATTTTCGTTATATTATGTATGGAACTGACCGAAGGGGTGTTCGGGACTGGTTGAAGGAACACCACTGTGGTGTTCGGGACTGGTTGAAGGAACACCGCAGTGGTGTTCGGGAAAGGATTCCCGAACACTATTGCATTGTTCCACAACCAGTCCCGAACACCACTGTGGTGTTCCACAACCAGTCCCGAACACCATTGTGGTGTTCCATAAGTTGTTCCCGAACACCACTTTGGTGTTCATCAGTCATTCCCGAACTGCATTGTGGTGTTCTATAAGTCATTCCCGAACACCACTATGGTGTTCCTTCAGAACTTCCCAAACGAAAATGTTGTATTCCTTCAGACCTTCCCGAACCCTACAAGTTGGTTTCTTCAATCTCTACTGATCCATATTGTGATTATTGCAGGTAAATTAGCAAATGTATATGAAAGAAAAAGACCCACTACTTCAAATAGAAGAGAAAGAGGTCAGGGTGAACAACAACACCCTGAGGATCCCCCACACGGACCATAGGAACAAGAACAACCTCCTATACGGATGACTGACAATAATTTTGAAAGAGATGCTGGTTTTGGAAAGAATAGAGAGGAAGATGTTGGAGATGAGGGAGAAGAAAATGTAAGAGAGGAGAGAGAAGACGTGACATATACCCTATTTCCCGGTGGTCCTGTTAATCCATCTCTACTGACTACTTATGAGTCGCACGTAGCACGATTGATGTGGCAGGGGGAAGAGAGAGAGCTTCTCAGGTGTAACAATCATACTGAGAAACTAGTTCAGTGGAGTTGTCGTTGAGAAGTATGTGACCCTCTGTGGTTGGATGTTGTCAAAGCCTCCAAGTTGTTTCGATTAAGGCGAACATCGTACTTTGAAGTTAACAAAGTCTTGGTCAGTGCATTTGTGGAATGCGCGGTGCGAGGGGATCTTCTGTGAGGCTAGAGTGGCTTAGGGAGAGGTTTAGTCAAGATGCCATGTCAGATGATCCAGAAAGGCGTGCATTCTTAGCTAGGGCTTATTTATTATACACCTTAGGTTATACAATTTTTGCTGATAAGAGTGGCACTCGGGTAAATACGTCTTACTTGGAGTTCCTGGTTGACCTTGAGAGGGTTCATACATATGCATGGGGAGCTATAACTCTAACTTATCTCTATAGACAGCTAGGGCTAGCGTCTAAAGTCACAACCAAACAGATGGCTGGATATTCCACGTTATTGGAAGTAATAAATTCATATTTTTACTTATTTTCAATATGTTAAAATAAATATTTATTAGATTATGAACTGATTATTGTGTCTTCTTATTGCATTTCATGTAGGCATGGATATACGAACGATTCCCAATGTTTAGGCCTCCACATAATGTTCAGTACAATGAGGAAAATCCTCTTACAAAGAGGTGGCTACCAAAGGCTAGATAAGGAACATCTATAGAAAGATTAATCGCAGTGCGTGAGGTTCTTGACTCCCTAAAACCCAGTGAAGTGAGTATTAATGTGTTTTTATATATTTGTATACATTAAAATCTAGTGTCAAAGTTACATGTTGTAAATTTTTTTAAAAAAATTGTTACAGGTTATTTGGAAGCCCTATATGGAGACGGTGAGACAACATTTTCCATTCCACCTAATTTCGTATTACCATGAATGCATCTCAGCAAACACTATTGTGGAGCCATATCATCGTGATCGAGTCCTGCGACAGTTTGGATATGTGCAGACAATTCCATATGTCCCTATTGCTCCCGGTGTCCCCAGGAAGGAAACCCAACAGACTGGGGCATTATGGGGGGCAATTGTCAAGTACTTTATACAATGGGATAGTCATGTGTTATCTGACGAGAGACTTGGTAGACCTGCCCGACCAGCAGGATAGTGTGACCATTCATATCTTGAATGGTATTACACACATTCACATCCCATAGTTCAAGACCCCGACCGTCGGTCCTCCTACGTCAGCAACGCAGCTGATACTGCTCCGCTAGATGCTTGGGACATTATCAGATCTGCACGGGGTTTGATGCAACCGATGGTGCAACGATTAAGATCTGGAGACTAATCTATCTCCAGAGAAGAGTTTGAGTCAGTGATCCTACGAGCATATGATGCATTAGGAGGTCCAGATGATAAGGGACCACATCAGGCAGGACCTTCGCATGTTGCGTCTAGTAGTAAGAGGAGAAGTGTTAGTTGAAGTTGACAATAACATGTATTATGTATTTCAATTTGGATATTGTTGTATTTAAATGACGATGTTATGTATTTAAATGCAAGATGTTATGCATATTGGTAGTACTTAGTACTATTATATCTTTTGATGTTATGCATTTTGTATTAAAGATTGATTTACAACCAAGTTAAATGACAAAATAAGCAAAAGATTGATTTACAACACAAGTTGATTTACAAAATAAGCAAATGATATGCTTCTACAACCAAGTTGATTTATAAAAGTAACCAAAAGATTGATTTACAACACAAGCTAATCTAAATCTACAGTCATAGCGCTTTGACCAAGTTGACTGGTTCCTACACTTTCACTATACAAATTAAGTTGGTCGCTATACAAATTTTTCTAACCAGCTGCACAATGAAGTCGATATGTATTCCATTTATCTGCCACGGGTGGAAATGGACTCCCCTCGCGTAAGAGCACCTACAAATATACTACATATCAATATCATGGATATATATAACATAAATAACTTCAGATAATATCCTTGATATGGTGTGTACCTGAATATAATGATCATTATTCATAAATCCAATACATATCATCTTCAGTTCACTTGGGATTGGGGTTCTTAAGGGTAAATACGTCATCGGAATTTACAAATCCAAAGACACGAGCGCAACATTGAAAGTCAATGTTACCAAATGACCCATTACTGGCAAACAAAACCAATGTTCCTTAGGTGCAGGCTCCTTATAGTAGTCTAGAATCTCCAACACTTCTTCAACGCGACCATGTTCAATGAAAACATTTTTGTATAACTCTTGGTTAACTATCAACTCATGAAGAAGTGCTCCTCTAATCCTACCCCATGATTCCTCTGTGAAGCCAAGTTGGTCTGCTACGGCACGGAATCCACAATGACCATCACTTTTAACACTTTTAGTCTCTACAATCCAATTGTGCAAGTGGGATAGTAGTTGTTGGATAAAACCACTTGTAGTCGCAAGTCGAGTTCTTTGCCGGACAACCTATTGAAATAAGATGTATCAATTCTTTGTTTCGTTAGTATATAACCATGTTAAATGACTGTTCAATCTATCTTAAAAAAATGATAAAATATACCTGTTTCTTCTTTGGCTTAAGTATTGTACTGAGAGTAAGAGGTTATTTAATCGATGGACCAACCTCGTAGGCAATCTCTTCACATGGTGAACAGCTATCTTCAATGGACTGGACATACTCAAACTTACTCAGATCACGTTTGGTTGACTTGTCTTTTTTAGCCTTTATGGACTTAGGACGACCACGAGTAAGAATTTTCTGACCCTCGACGGGATGATTAAGTGATGTCGTTGGTGGTTGATTTATTTCAGTCAATCTCTTTAAAATTAACAACCTCTCTGGCCCAGGTGCTTGTTCCCACTTGGATGAAAGCTCAACAATTTCTTGTTTAAATCGACTACCCATTTCTTCGACTATACCAGGATCTTATACCTTTGGAGGTATGATATCTAACTTTCTCTAAAAGGCGTCAACCTTATCAAATAGAATTGACATGTCCGATCTCTTATATTCGTCAATCTCATGACCACAAGGCAGCCCGTATCTCTTTCTCAGTATACACCCACACAACAGAGGGTCTACACCATGTTCACCAATAGCGTTCAATTCATCATATATCAAGTTAAATCCATGTATCGACACCATCCCTCGCAGCTCTCTAAATACAATTGATTTGTATTTATGCTGGACAACATTTTTGCTCCTCTCAAATGACTGTTTGATTGTTGTGTGTAAAGTCTCAATGAGGGTATGAATCTGTTAGCAACACGTCTCAAAGTTACCCTGACTCGAGCTAAGCTGTCTTTTTAATAATGCATGTTGACTCTCCACCCTGAAATACAAGTTACAACCTTATTAAGTATATATCTAACAAAAATATAAAACAATAAAATAAACACTGATATTAAAAGGATAAATACCTATTTGTTGTGGTATTGTCGAAATGCATGACTGTATCCGTCCATAAAGCCACAAATCTTTCCTTGTATGGCATCAATAATTGCTCCATGACATATTTAACGGCAAGTGGATATTCTTTGAAGTCTGACTGGAGTCTTTGTAGCAAGTAATTATAATTTGACTCAGTATCTGCGAGAACTAATGTATTCCAATTTATAGAAAAACAATCTCATTTATCTTTCACACGGAACAATTTCTTGTAATTTGCTAAAATATTCTTGTTAATGTGCCACCGACAAAGGAAATGTCTCGAGTCGGGAAAAGTTTTCTAAATTGCATTCATTAAACCAAGTTCTCTGTCAGTAACAATCACGTGGGGTATAGAGAATTGGTCCATCAATCCTTTTAAGACTGTCAACGCCCACATATAGTTCTCTTCCCGCTCGAACTCCAAATACGAGACTGCAATATGAAATGTCATTTGTGTCGACATCACACCAACAATTTCCAACAAAGGTAACTTATACCTGTTTGTCTTGTATGTACAATCCATAAAGAGGATCCTCGTCTATGATGTTCGCTAGAGGCTTGGCCTATATCCACTTCGTGAAGTAGTCAATTGTCATGATTACATGCTTGTAATTTCCTTGCGCTGTGGAGAAAGGCTCAATCAAATCTATTTCCCATATGTTAAAGGGCCAGGCTGCGACTATAGGGGTATGCTCGGTGAAGGGCAATCACGGTATGTCAGCATAGCGTTGGCACTTTATCACACTTTTTGACATAAGCCTCTACGTCCTTTCTCAGGGTCAACTAATAGTAGCCACACGAGATAACCTTGTTTGTTAGCGTTCTTGCGCTTAGATGACCACCACACACCCCTTCGTGGACTTCAGTGAGTAGCCTTTT
The DNA here is from genome assembly GCA_016624345.1 of Platycodon grandiflorus. NCBI lineage: Eukaryota > Viridiplantae > Streptophyta > Magnoliopsida > Asterales > Campanulaceae > Platycodon > Platycodon grandiflorus. Next base: position 12,490,291 of record CM028367.1, on the reverse strand, counting down.
TGTCAGCTCAAGGCGCACACGCCGCAGTAACGATTTGGAAAATGTTTTCTGTACAAAATGCCATTGATCACAGTGTATCGCTCTGACCGTTTTAAGATGATCCTGGCCTCATCCTTATCTTCGGGCAGCTTTCCCTGCTTGATATACTCTTGTACTTCATCGATCAAATACTTTTCACCCATTTAAATGTCCATCATCTGCTCTCTTTCTATGGCTGGGATGTCCAGGTGCTTAACTACAATGGCTGGGCTTAATACAGACATATCCTCGGCTGCCATCTTGGAAAGGTAATCTGCCCGCATGTTATTGGCCCGGTCTATTCTGAACAACTCCCAGAAATACATCCTTGTAAGCAGTTCTCTCACTAGCTCACAATACTTGCTGAAAATAGGGTTATTCACCTCGTACTCCTCCCGAACATGATTCACAAGTTGTGAATCACTATAGATGATTAGGATTGCAATTCCCATCTCTAGCCCTGCAACTAGAGCCTTGTATTTTGCCTAATTATTAAAAAATGGAAACTTGAATCTTAACGCTTTCTAAAACTCCTCTTAATCAGGTGACATGAGCAGGACCTGCTCCACTGTCCGCTTTGTTTGAAGCCCTATCTATAAACAACCTCCAATACTCTTCTGGCCACTCTACTGGTACTGCCACACTCTTGGTAGGTGCGTCTCGAACTGAGGTTTTGTAGCGACCCGAAGCAATCACCTGCTCCTCAATAAAACCAAATCAACTATTAACTAGGAATGGAAAGAATTAACAAAAATGTTTCCTTAAAAACACCAATTCTCATATATAACAAAATCTTGGTACAACTCAATTAAACCCAAATACTACAACATCACTTCTATCAACCAATCACTAGGCTTGCTCTCTACCCCACCTTGTAGCTAGCCAAGCTTCCGCTGCGCACTCCGATCAAATTAAACCTGCAAAACTCAAATAACTGGTGGGGGTGAGCTTGTGAGCCCAGTAAGGGAGGGGATACACAATACCACATAATAGAACAGAGACATACAATTCAAATATCACTTTGCCCATGAAGTTAAACTATGGACAATAACTCATGAATCAATAAAATCATGCTCTTGGCAAATCAACGTTCAAAGAATGAAACACGGTATTCATGCTCGAAGCATCAAAACATACTGCTCAATCATATATCACAGTCTAGTATACTATATATCAGGCTCGGGTTCGGTGGCAAAACAATAACCAAATCAACCATTCGCGCCCAATCATTTGAGCCCACTAACTCATAAACAATAACAGTAATGGATACATTGAGACCGACACACCGACTAGTATCACTAAACTATTCCACATAATCATGCTTTTAACCAAATCAAAATAAATCACGGTAAATCAATATAAACGCATAATTTCAAAATCCATTTTATAAACAAGATAGAACTATATCAACAACACATATTTCAAAATATAGAATCTTTTAGAAACGATCACGTGATCAAACTGACATGAAATCAGTACTACATAGTCTCCCTTACCTCAAAATGAGATAACACCCAATACCAAATATCATCGGTCCAACCTCGAATCTTCTACTAGAATCGATCTATGACCCAAGCACGTTGACCTTACAGATTTGATTTATTTAAAAATTGAAGAAACAATCGTCAAATTAATTTCGAACACAAAGAAAACCCCTCGTACGGGTTCGGGATGAACAGAGAAGAGGAGAGAGAGAAGACGTGAGTTTTTATGTTTTTTTGTGTGGTGAGTTTATTCATGTCTCAAATTAAGTATTGATGAGTGCATAATTTGCCATATATTTTCCCATATTTTGTCTCAATTTTCTATGAATTTTATGTGTATTTTTCCAAAGAAAGTGCTTTATTGTATTATTTTTGTATTTCAGATTTTCTTGGTGAAATTCATGCTTTAAAGGATCATTTCATAGCATTTTGAGACTAATTTGCGAAGCCTGGGAGGACAAGGGCTTCGGCTCGCTTTCTAGACAACTTAGGGGCACTAGAGCAATTATCCAGACTCAGGGGTCACCGCTGCAAGGAGCTCAAAATGGCTCATTAATGTGTTGGCTTCCTCTATGCTTGACACGTGGCTACCCTCTCAATCTAAGGGCGGCTGCTGCTGTTTCATGCATCCTACCACACTAAATCATTCTGGATATTTCTTCCTTCCAACCCTCATATCCTTCTTAATTTAACTCCAAATTGAGTAATTTCTTCACCAAACTTTTCCCAACTCATCACTCAACAATTTAGAATTTAGTTTCCCACTTTTGCTACTTTCCGCCATGTTCTTTGCCCTTTATTCCTTTAAGTGTTGGATAGAACATGGAGATGTGCACAAAGTGAAGGAATATCATCACTTTAGGAAGAAAAGTGGGGAAAGTAATGAATTCTTTTGCAAAAGAATGGGAAAATTAATTCCTTTGCATAAAAGTGGAGAAAGTGGTGAGTTCTTTTGGTTAATTTTTGGGAAAGTGAATTATTCTCTTGCATAATTTAAGAGAAAAATAGTTGGAAAACACCTATAAATACCCCCCCATTCTTTGACCATTTCATAAGGAGATTACCATACCATTCTTCACAAATTCATCCCATCCTATCACCATCTCATTCTCTCTTTAAAGTTGTTTTCTCTTACTATATATGTACATGGGTTGCTAGAGCTATATTCCAACCAAGGGATAATTGAAGATTCGATTCTACATGATTTGTGAGATCTAATTGATTTTATTTTATTCTTCTACTTCTCTATTATTTATATATTTCCTGCATTTCTTGATATTGTTATTTTGATTGATTGCACAAAAAGGACCCTTTGTTCAATTGTCAAAATAACAAATCGTCATTTGGAACATCGAATCCGTAATTGTTTGATTGTTCTAATATTTGGCAGTTAGTATATGTGATTACAAAAGAGGTGGTTATTTTATGCTTTGGAAATATATAATCTAGTCTAAATGAACCTACATGTGCGTTTGTTGGCTAGAATTGATGGTGTCTCTTATTCTTAATGTTGTTGATAAATTAAATTCTATGATCGTATCTAGGATTGTTTATTGGCAAGAGAAGTAATTAGAGAACGTTTCCTGATTATCGAAGAAGTAAGGAGAGATAGGTCATTAGGTCGTACCAACAACCATAACCAATTTGGTAGAGAATAGAAGTAGCATCTCTGCATCAATGATCAAGTCAATAAACCGTTTCTAAGATTGCTCATTTGGTTGGATATATTCATTATATTAATTCTATTTTACTTGAATCATCTTCTTGTCTATTTTTAATTAATTTACTCAATTCATTTAGTTACTCAACAATATCAAAACCCCATTTACTATTTTCTTTATTTTTGCAATTCACATCAAATTAAGTGAAGCCAATCTCTGTGGACATGACCTTGCTTACCACTATTACAAATTAATAATCCAAAAGAGCAAGATTTTATTATTATTGGTTTCGGAAACCATCAAGTATCAATCCCACGGTCAATGGTCAAGAAAAGTGGGCTTAACCCCTCCAATTGGCTAAGCAAGGTGGTTGTACACAAATAACTTATTTTATTCTCCCTCGGTAAAGTGAAGAAATGGAAAAGATAGAAAAATGAAATGTTTAGTGATTGCTCCAGCCAAGAAGGTCTGACTTTTGGTCAATGAGTCAATGGGTCAACCAAAGTGAGGTGGCAAATGGGGGGAGCAACTCCTTTTTGAAGTTTAGGATGGTGATTGTCCACACTAATGGCTTAATTAGTATTAACTAATCAACTTTAACAGTTTTCTTGGAACAACATACCAGTCCAAATTTAGCAAATAAGGTAAGATTGGAAAGCCCTAGATGTCCAACATCAAACAGATTTGAATTTCAAGTTTTCTACCCGAAGTTGTGCTTGATTTACTACATGTTATTCGTACACGGTAAAAATCTGACTTTAAGCATATATTCATATTTTTGTGTGTAACTTTTCCAATCTCAAAGTAATTTAAAACACAACCGTAAAGATAATTAAACTTATTCTAAGTATCCATGAGTGAAATAGGATGAAAATGGGACGGGGTTTTATAGGTTTCATCTCTATTGGTGAAACTTGTCTCTACCAGAAAATCGGCGAGGGCCTGAGCCTTGATTGCTCGCCGTGGTTGATACTCAATATGAAACTCGGTGAACTCGATCGACCAAGCTAGAAGCCTTTTTAAGGAGTCTGGTTTGTGTAGGATCTTGCAAAGTGGGGAGTCAGAGTATAAAACTATTACATGTGTAAAAATAGGCTCGTTGTTTCCAAGCTGCGACAACAAGCGAATAAGCGAACTTCTTTACATTAAAATAATGTGCTTCAATCAAGGTCAAAGCGTTGGATACATATTACACATGTTTTAGATTTCCACTCTCCTCCCAAAATAGTACTACGACTATAGCTTGGTCAGTCCGTAGTACATATATAAACTCTCTCCTATTACTGGACTACTTAAGAGAGGGGTCTTGCTTAGGTACTCTTTTAGCTGCTTGAAGGCCTCCGAGCACTCTGTTGTCCACTCAAAATCTTTGTTCCCATGCAGCACCTTAAAGCGCCCTAATGCAATGATCCTCCCGTTTACCGTTTATCTTTTCTAGTTGACCATAAAGCCCAGGAACTTTACTACCTAGACCCCGAACACACATGCTCGGGTTTAGCTTCATGTCATGCCTGCGTAGATTGGCAAAGGTTGCTTCCAAACTGTAATGTGGTCGTTGACCTTGGTCTTGACCAGCATATCGTCCACTTACACCTCTATATTTCTCCGCAGATGTGTAGCAAAAAATTTACTGACCATCTTTTGATAGATTGCCCCAGCATTCTTGAGCCTAAAGGGCATCATTTTGTAATAGAAGAGACCACCTGCTGCTCGAAATATGGTCATAGACTTGTCTTGCTCATCCATCTTGACTTGGTGATAGTTAGAGTATGCATCCATGAAGCTAAGTATCTTAAATCCAGCTATTGCATCCACCATCCTGTCTATCCTTGGCAGAGGATAACAATCTTTCGAGCAAGCCTTGTTGAGGTCGGTGAAGTTCACGCGCATCCACCACTTGCAATTTGCCTTTTTAACCATCACCACATTTATCAGCCCAGTTGGGTAGTAGATTTCCTCAATTATGTCAGCCTTGAGCAGCTTTTCTACCTCAACCTTGATCGCTTGCTTTTTTTCTAGGTAGATCTGTCGCGGGCGCTGTTATACTGGCCTAAATTCCTTGCTCACGTTAAGTTTGTGCAGCGTAATTTCCTCGCTGACTCCTTTCATGTCCTCCACTATTTAGGCGAACATGTCCAAACTCTTCTGGCAATACTTTATCAATCTTGCATGCTCCCCTTGAGTTGCACTGCAGTCGACCTTGATTTTTTGATCGAGATAGGCTAGGTTAATGATTACTTTTTTCAGCTCTCCATGTGGCTATATCTCGGGTGCATCCCTGACATGCAGAGTTTCCCCCTCAACTATCCCCTCATTGATTCGCTCGAGAACTTGCTCCTGCAAATATAAGGAATCTCAGAAACTTTGAGGATCATGCCTACGTTTATAGGTTCCGTGGTGGTGAATTTCTCCTTCCCCTTCACAATAATTTTCTGATCGGGCATGATGATAGTCAACTTTTCTTTGGACTAGTGATTTTCCTTGAGGTATTCGAGGACTGTCTTAGGTTGACTCCTCAACTCTCCCACTCCTTCGGCAGTCATCGCAAATGGGGCGTGAAGACTACCATCAGTAATTTTACCATGGTCAGAATTCTAAAAATCACGTTAAAGTTAGACTTCAAATCAACGACTAGGAAGGGGACCATTTTCTACACACGACCTGTCATCTTCTCCGAGCACAACCTCTAATTCTATTATTCCTTTTACCGCCACTTTGTGGTAGGTAAATCCTTTTAAATGACCTATATGGCTCCAAATCTGCCTCACCATATCCCAACTGCTTAAAACATTTGTATTATAACACATCACAAGCAACCCCCCAGTCAATTAGTACTCTCTTTACATCCCAGTAGTCGATGCAGGCTTCTACAACCAACGACTGCTCATCCACAAACTTAGTAGTAGCCAAATCACTTTTGGTGAATTGGATGACCTCTTCATTCGCCCCTAACACTACGGGCATATTCAGTATTTTGCCTAGAGTATAGATCTGACTCTTTAGCTGGGCTCCTCCTCCATAATCACTGTTATTTTCCCCCTGCGAGCAATATAACCTCGCTATGATCTCCCCTATTTTCTAAGCGCTTTTGCCTTCCTTGGTTGAGCAGCCTTTGGATCTCACTTTTCAGCTGTATACACTCCTCAGTCATATGCCCCATATCATCATGATAAGCACACTACTTGATCGTTTCACGGTTGTGAACAAACAATGGATCCAATGTCTAGGACCGTGGTAGCTTGGCCTTGATCTCATTCATGATCGCCTCCTATATAGTGTTGAGGGGATCAAACTCCTTATGATCAGTAGCACGAGTGTGGTTCTTACCTCAGCGTCTTCCGGAGACCTACTCAATTTTTGAGTTTTTTTTCTTCTTCGCACTTTCTTTCTTGTCCTTCTTCTTTCCTTTTTTTGACTCGAGGAGGTCAATTTCCCAAGTTACACTCTAGCTCTGTGTTCGAGCGAACATCTCTGCTTGGTTAAGCAGCTTCCTTATACCAAATTTTTCCTTGAGCATCCCCCTTTTCAATCCACCCATGAAGTACATGGTTACCTCGTGGTCGGTGAGGTCATCAACTTGCTCGAGCATCTTTTTGAACCAGCTCAAATACTTGCCCACTGTTTTATTGGTCTTATGCATGATGTTGCAAAGATCCATTCTGGCTTTGGGGATGACACCCGTAGTAACAAATTCTATCAAAAACTTTGTACGGTGATTCGACCATCCCATGATTGACGCTCGCCGGAGCTTTCAATACCAGGTGACCACCTTACCCTGAAAGGTTCTCACAAAAGCTTTACACTTAACCGCTGGGTCCTTTGTTACCATGTTGATCTGATTCTCAAAACTTTGCATTGTCTCGAGCATTGGTTTTTCTAACATTCTTTTTCAAACTGAAGAATCGGCACGTCTGGGTCGGTGGGGTTGCCACGATCCACTTGGCCAGATGATCATTTTCCTCTCCGGGTAGAACGACCCTGCGCCCAAATGACCTGCCTCTAAGACCTCCAAACACAACTTTACCTCTTGCCACCCTTAGTCTTGATCGGGGGCTGGTCCTGCTGGTTTTTGGCTAAGGGCAACCACCATTGAACGATGTTCTGACCGATGCCCAGATGACTTACGCCTCGGGGATAGTGATAACTGGGAGTAATAGGTATGTGCTCCACTTTCATAGTGTGACCATCATGATATTGGTTGCGGTTCTGCCTCTTCGCTTCTGGCCATATCTCGGCGTTGTGAACCCTCTGGTTGCCCCCTTTGCTTACAAATCGATGGGCCCAACCGAATGTGAACGCTTTTTGCCCATGCCTGTTTGGGATACATGTGCCCTTTTCTTCGATCATTTCCATGATGCTCTCACCGCGCCCTCGCGATAGTTATACTACCGAGGATAATGGGCTCCTATGGGCGAACTCCTTGTGCCCTTGTCGCGAGCTAGGTGCCTCTTTCCGGGCACTAACAATGGGTAAGTTTGGAATTAACTATTTCTCCACAGAAATAGGGGTCACTCCCATTGCGAGGAGCTACTGATTGAGTGTGTACATCTAGCTGAGGTACATGGCCTGATTTACCAACACTGCCGACCTAGCTTGCTTGAGGAGTTGATTGATATCAAACATCTGAGGGGCATGGGCACGCCCAACATTGAGTTGGTCACGTAGCTCAATCATAGGACCAGCTCGAAGAACCACGTTAGAGGACCTGTCCCTTATGTGGAATGGGAGGAATTGGTTCGCGCCGTCGTGAAGCGGTACCGCATCACACGAGCATTAAGAGCTGGTTGTGGTGGTGGTAGATTCTGGCCCCCTGCCGGTGTTGAGGTGTTACGGCCACTAGCAGCCACTAGGATAGGGTCCTCCACAATCGCGTCATTGTCGATTTTAGCCATTGCAAACGGCAGTGAAGTATGTGAGAAACTAATTGTGTTTAAAGGTTTATATTGAGAAAAGAACTAAATTCCTGGCAACGGAACCACTCACAGAATAGAGTATGTTGAATCTGGTTGCGGGGTATGGATATTTGAACTTGAGTAACCTGCCAAGACAAAGGAAAAAAATACTAAGTGAACTGCCCTACAAAAACATTCCGGCGTGAGAGTAAGTAATCTAGTCTCAACTCAATCTGGCAGAGTGTAATTGCTGTATAAAAGTGTGTGTCCCTTGGCATTGTTATCTTTAGGGCTTATATAGGGTATGCACTAACTGCCCATAGCTGCTGGAATAATGGCAAGCATAACTGTCGGGGGGCGTAATCGTCGGACACGTCCAGCCAGTACAGACAAGACACGTGGTCCATGTTTCTTTAACGTGGGCGAGAAGCGCGGAAGACAACAAGGCCTGCTCATTGTCACAATGATCCTAACTGCGAACTCATGCCTCTACCTGGATGGACGCTCTTGCTCGCTCTTTCATGGCCATGCTTAGACCAACCCGTTTAGGCTTGGTTATTGCTCAGGGGCCCGGCCCAAATAGTCATGCTTTTGGGCTGGGCCCATCAACAAGATCAAGTGTTAATATTAAAATGAATAGATATATAAGAACTTTAAGAGACTGGTTACTAATTTTTTATGAAAAACTAATTTGATTTTAATAAAAGGCATGTCTTTGAACTTGAGAGATTAATAGTAAAGATATAGCTAGTAAATTCTTGTTAGTATGTATGTATACCTTAGTTCAAAGACGAATGATTATCAAATTACTTTCCACATGTTTTCAGCAAATTAGGTCACTAGAAAGAACTTATAGATACTACTTTTCAAAGTGAAGTGTTACTTAACAATGATAGATTTTCATTTCTAGGAATAAAATCTATAAGGCTTTTGATATAGAACTGATGAGTGTCTAAATATTTAATTTTAGACGTCTCATCATTAGAATTTTAATGGAAGTGTTAATGAACATTTTATAGTATCTATATAAGTCTATTCAGCTTTTGATCTCAATCCTTTTTAAGTAATGTGTAGATGCTTATGGTAGATACTAATTGTTGATGAATAAGTAGGCGGACTCTATTGAGAAAAAAAGACATTGATAATAAGTAGCTAAGCAATATGTGATGTAAGCATATACTACCTCCGTCCTAAAATAATTATCGTTTTAGCAATTTACACACAGATTAAGGAAACTTTCAAAAAAACTGATCAACCCTTATTTAAGTTCAATTATTGTAAGTAGCTGTATGAGTACTTTTTTTCCCTCTTACTAACCCTCTTTAATGAGAGTAATAAATAAGGGTAAATTTGGCAAAATATGAACAAATATTTCTTGAAATCCTATCATGATAATTATTTTGAGATAACAAAACTTTGCTAAAACGACAGTTATTTTAAAACGGAGATAATAGATGATTCACTCGTATACTTAGTTTGATGTATACCAGGTACACGAGATTTTAGGCCCTTGCAATTACGTTTGTAAATTCAGTATTTATTTTAGGCAAATGATATTATGAGCTCAAACTTGTGATATTATTACAAACTTTAGTGTTAATGTCGTTAGATTGTTGAATGTTGTTAAGTTAGTGATAATTTTGAATGTCCATGTCATTACTTAAAAAGTGGCAAATTTAATCTAGCAGTGTAGAAATCTAAATAAATTTGTTCTAACGACTCTAATACTAAAACTTGTAACAATCACTTGAGCTCATAAGCAACTCCAACAATGGGTCTTGCCCCATAGGTATCAAAACCAAATTTCGATACCTATTGACAATGTTCAAAAAATCGCCCAAGGCGCCCGCCTAGGCGTTAGGCGGCTATAAAACGCCGCGATTACGGCAAAATCGGCTAAAAATCGGTCCAGAGAGAAAATCGCCGCCCTACGCCGCCTAGCCGCCGCCTACGCCCAGCCGATTTAAAAACTCAAAACGACTGAAATCTCGATCAATCTCTCTTCTTCTCGTCTTCGTCACTTCGTCTCATCAAGGAGTGACGCACCACGCCGTACCTTCTCACTACTCGTGCCATTCCACTGTTGGTGAGGTGTGTGTCGATGTGAGAGAGAGAGAGAGTGAGAGAAAGAGATTGAGAGAGTGAGAGAGAAAGAGAGAGTGTGAGCGAGAGCGAGAGAGAGATGATCGCCCGTCTGAAATCTCGATCAATCTCTCTTCTTCTCGTCTTCGTCACTTCGTCTCATCAAGGAGTGACGCAGCCACGCCGCCGTACCTTCACACTACTCAGGCCATTCCACTGCTGTTCCGGTGAGGTGTGTGTCGATGTGTGAGAGAGAGAGAGCGAGAGTGAGAGAAAGAGATTGAGAGAGTGAGAGAGAAAGAGAGAGTGTGAGCGAGAGCGAGAGAGAGATGATCGCCCGTCATCTGTGAGAAAAGCTTCAGATCGTCGTCTCTGTTTGAAGACTCCCCTTCCCTGCCGTTCTGTGAGAGAGAGGTGAGGGAGTAACTTTAATTTTTAGGCTTTAGAATTTATTGTGAGTGAGACGTGAGGGACAGAGTCACAGAGGTAGTATTTTAATTTTTAAGTTTTTGCATTTAGGGCTTATATTTTTTCAAAATGACAAATTGACAACCTAGTTATTAAAGTTATGAAGTGTTCCCTCTCAAGTTATTAAAATATTTTCTCTCCTCCCCTCAAGTTATTAAAGTGTTTTTCTTCTTCCCGCTACTTTGAAATAATATTGAATTTGATTTTAATTTTTAACTTTTAATCTTGTAATGTTATCATTGTTTTTAGTTTATTTGGACATATTTAGTTATTTAATATTGTTACAGCAAGTTTAGTATGTGCCTATGGTATAATTATGTCTCGATTTTTAGACCCCGCCTAGGCCCCGACTAGGCCCCTAGGCGCTAGGCCCTGCTTTGGCGCCTAGCGCCCGCCTAGCGATTTTTAGAACATTGCCTATTGATACTATTTACAAGGTATAAAATTATTATCTCTAACAATAGGTATCAAATTTATGATATTAAATTCATTTTTAATTTTTATTAACTTTATTAATACTTTATACATTATCAATTATTTAAAGTATGACGGTTGGTTTAATTAATTAAATTTCTTGTTAAAATAAAAATTTTGGAAAAATTATAATCGTATTTATCATGATATAAAAATTAAAATAAATTATAAATTAATGATAATTTACTCGTGTCATAAATATTAATTGTGAAAAAAATAAAGAGATACTTGGAAAGTTGATCCGGCTGCTGCCTCCAAGCTTCACCCGCGCGCATGTTTCTCAACGTGAAGTCCTAGGGAAGGTGTTAAGTCTCTTAGGGCATCCACAATGTGAGTTCTTAGCCCATTAGGAACTCATTGGGCTAGTTCTTCAATATTGGGGAAGTTCTTAATTGTGCTATTAAATTTTTGAGTTCTTCCCGGTTCTAAAATAAGAACCCGTTCTTATTTCATTTTCTTTCTATCTTGGCCAGCGAAATGGAGAGAGGGTGTGATACACCACTGCTACCTAGCGGACGCGTGCATCACAATCGCAAAATTAGAGCGTCCTTTGCAGCACCTTGCCTGCCCCACCCCCTATCCCTTGTCCCCCTTCCCACGTGCTCTCTCTATCTCTCTCTCCTTTTTCTTTTTGTATTATTTTGAGGATTTGATTTTTGGCTTTCATTTTGGAAAGCTTTTTTTTTTTCTAATTTTTAAAATACATTTTGATTTACAATTTTTTGCAAAAAGTTTTTTTTTTTAATTCTGAATATTAGGTACTTTTTTTTTAAATCAAAATAAGTTTAATTTCTTTTTTAAATTTTGATAAAGTTATTTTTTGAATTCCAAAGTTTTTAGTTTTTAATACTATTTTTGAAAAGGTTCTTTGTTTTTTTATAATTTTGAAAAAGTATTTAATTTTTTTCTTTTTCTCAAAAAGTATTTTGTTTTTACTTTTTATGAAAAATATTTTGTTTTTTTACTTTTTCTGAAAATGTATTTTACTTTTTTTATTTTTTTTGAAAAAATATTTTACTTTTTTACTTTTTCTAAAAAAGTATTTTGTTTTTTGTTTTTTTTTACTTTTTAAAATTATTTTATATCTATAAATACAGTATTCGACATCATGAACTTCGAGCTGATTTGGTTGAGCATATATGGGCTCTCAACGTCGAAACTTAAGTTTTTCAGTGATGATTTATGTATTACGAATTATCTAAATTATCTTATTTCGTATTTTAAGAAGTGTTTGTTTGTACCCAAGTATTTAATTTGTTGTTTGTATGAAGTATTTAAAAATTAACAATGAAAATTATATGCAATAGATTAATGAAAATTAAAAATCAAAAATAGAAATGATTCAATTTCTTTGTTTGTACGAAATATGTAATGTACTAATTAAAAATATAAATGAATTAATTTATTTATACATCCAAGAAATTTAATATGTAAAATATTAATCAAGACTATAAGAAAATTAATTAATTTATACAAAATATTCAAAATATATTAATTAAAACTATAAATAAATTAATTTGTATGAAAAGTATAAAACTAAATGAGTTTGGTGAATGGAAATTCTAGGTGACATTGTAGAGCCCACCTAAGAACTAAGTTGAAAAACTAAATATTGGAAAGATTAGTTCTTAAATGGGATAGTGTGTAAAAATCTTATGTGGCAAGGTGAAACCCACCTAAGAACTAAGAACCATAGCTCCACATCGGAGATGCTACTAGGAGTATGACAAAATTTAGTAGTCTATGATTATTAAAAGATGATTGCTATTTACACTTCAAAAATTACTTAGTACACCCCATTACTAAGTACACCTTACCCCAATATTTTCAACCCCTCAAAATACTAGGTATACCCCCCACTAATTTCCTATTCTACCCTTACTAATATTTTCCACAAAATACTAAGTACACCCCACCCGAAACACACCTCACCTCATCCTCCTCCCTCCTAGTACACCCCACCCCGTTTCTCCTCCCTTCCCCCACTCCCCCAACACAGCACTTCCTTCCTTCCTTCCTCCCCCAACAAAGCCGCCTCCTTCCTTCCCCCCCCACCACCGCCTCCTCCTTCCCCACCTATCCACCCACACCCACCTAGCCTCACCTGTGCTTTGATTTTTTTAAACACCCCTTTCCTCCTCCTTCCCCCACCCCACACACAAGCCACCCCCCTTTTTTTAAACATTTTGTTTGACTTTGGATTACCGAACACTCATAGTGGTGTTCGGTACTATGGGTGTTCGGCACCCCTACCAAATATTACTATAGGTGTTCGGTAGGGGTGCCAAACAGCCATAGTGATGTTCGGCAGGGGTGCCGAACAGACTAAAAAAATGAAAAAAAAATAAGGATATTTAAGTCAAAATTTATAATGATATTTTTATAATATTTATATGAGGTGTACTCAATAATATGTTGGATGTAAATAGCAATTGTCTTATTAGAGTGGTGCTAAATCACACCCCCAAACATGCTAAATCACACCCCCCTCCCTTGAAAAAAAGACTCTTTTGCCCCTAATTCAATTTTTTTTAAGAAAAAGACTAAAAAAAAAACTCCAAACAATGGGCATTAAAAAAAAGACTCCAAGGGTCCTCTTGGAGGAAGACTCAACGGTGGGCGGTCCTCATGGATTCCGTTAAAAAGTTAACGATTTTGTTAACTTTTTAAAGGAAATGTTAACTTTAGGATATTAAAGTTAACATTTCCGTTAAAAAGTTAACAAAATCGTTAACTTTTTAACGGAATTCATGAGGACCGCCCACTGTTGGGAGTCTTCCTCCAAAAGCACCGCCCACTTTTGGGAGTCTTCTTTATTAGGACCGCCCACTATTGAGAGTCTTTTTTTTTTTTAATGCCAACTGTTGGGAGTCTTTTTTTTTTAAAAAAAAATTTTGAATTAGGGGCAAAAGAGTCTTTTCTCAAGTGAGGAGGTGTAATTTAGCATGTTTGGGAGGTGTGATTTAGCACCTATGTATTAAAAATGCTTGGAACTTAGAGCCCGTTTGGTCGAGCGTTTTGGCTAAAACGCAGGGATAAAACGCTGTTTATTTGCAAAAAATGTGTTTCAATACTGTGGCAGAAAACGCAGCGTTTTCAAAACGCAGCTATGTTTTAAAACGCTGGAATTCCCAGCTTTTTCCCAAAACGCAAGTTTTAAAACGCTACCAGGAAAAAAAAACTGCGTATTGAAGTGATATCCCAAACGTATTTATAAAGAAAGACCTCCGTTTTTAAAACACTGCGTTTTTAAAACACTGCGTTTTGTAAACGCTGCACCAAACGGGCTCTTAGACCAGTTATAGTTATTCTGCTAGATATCAAAATTTATAATTAGAGCCCGTTTGTTCGTGCGTTTTAGCCAAAATACAGGGTTAAAACATAACTTATTCCTTAACTTAGCGTTTTAATATTGCTGTAGAAAAAATTAGGTTTTCAAAATGCAGCTGCATTTTAAAATGGAGTAATTCTTAGCTTTTTCCCAAAACACAAATTTTAAAACGTAATAGAAAATAAAAAGTAGCATTTTAACATAATATCTTAAATGCATTTATAAAGAAAAAAATTACATTTTAAATAATTTGTATTTTCAAAAGGGTGTTGCTATTCCCACCCCCAAAATTACTTAGCCTACCCACTTACTAAGTCTACCCCCCTTTTATATTCTATACCTCCTATATTACTAAGTATACCCCCCTTATTTTCCTATTTTACCCCTTAAGCTTAAACCCCCAAAATTTTAATTTGCTAAGTATACCCCCACCTACATCTACCCCATCTCCCTCCCAAAACAACATCGATCAAAACATTCTCTTCTTTCCCAACAACAGAGAACTCCATTTCTTCACTTTCTCTTTCCCTCAAACACTTTCTTTCTTCTTTCTTAGTTACCTTCTTCCACAATCTCCTTCTCAGCTACCTACTTCAACAAATTCAAGCCACTACAAGCTACATTTCAAAGTTCAAAAATGGAACCATTCGGTAAGTGTTTCATTTAAATTTTGGCTTTTGGTTGCATTTTGGTTAGATTTTGGTTGCATTTTGTTTTTGTTTTTGTGAACACGCATTTTTTTTAATTTTTGTTGCATTTTTTACCAATTTGATGAATTTTTGCAATTTCTGGGAAGCTTAGTGTATGTGCGCGGCCCACCGCACACACGAGAGCGTGCGGCCGGTCCACCGCACATACTCTGGTGCGTGCGGTGGGGGGTTGCCGCACACACATGATGTTGTGCGCTAGGTTTTGACCGCAGACGGTGCGTGCGGTACATGGGTGCCGCACGGTCGTGTCTTAGTGCGGCTGATGTGTACCGCGGGCGGGACTCGTGCGGCCGGTCATGCGCGCGAAGGTTTACGTGCGGCCAAGGGTGCCGCACGGCACCATTTTTTTAAAATCACTTCTTCAATCAACTTGCACATCAACTATTTGATGAATGTATGTAAGCTTATTACTTCCTCATTATTATTTCCTTGTTCTTACATTACTTTGGCTTGAATGAATGCGGGAAGGACATATATGCGCAGGTTACGGCTTCCGCTAGAGGGCACGTAATCCCAACCCCGAAAATGAGGCGTAACGTATACGGGGCTAGTTATGACCGAGGGGGTGGTGATGAGGGGTCGGTTATTCGGGCCGGTAATTTGGGGGTGGTTATTATTCGGGGCCGGTTATTCAGGGCCGGTGCTTGGGTACTTCGGGAGCCGGTTATTCGGGGCGGTTATGATGAAGAGGAAGAAGATGTTGATCATGAAGGGGCCGGTGATGGAGGTGCTGGTGGTGACACTTTGCCTGAAGAGGAGGCCCCATTTCCAGGTGGGCCAGTTGATGGTTCACTGCTAGTTACGTACAACACACATGTAGCTAGGTATGTGTGGAATGGGATAAAACGACCGGTGCTAAAGATGCAAAATCATACATCTAAGTTGTTGAGTTGGTCGGTTCCGCTTGCAAATCCGAACATGGAGAGTAGGTGGTGGAATATTGTCCGAGGTCCGGACTATATACGCGCCTAGGTGTTCTTATAAGGAGTCATCGAAAGCCTTGGTTTTGCTTTTGTTGAACGATGGCATCCGGAGACGAACACCTTCCATTTACCATTTGGTGAGATGACAATCACCTTGGATGACGTGTTTTGTCTTACCGGTCTTCCAATCAAGGGAGGCTGTTGTTTATACACGGACGTTGGGATATACTATTGAGGAGCTTGCTGAGATTTTCCATTTGGAAAATGCTGAGGTGATTCAGGGCACCCATGGTAGGAGAGGCTGCTCTTTCAAGTTAGAGTGGCTTCGTGGTAGGTTCGAAGATGAAGCTACAAGTGATAATGATGCTATGCGGACTAGTCTTTGCTAAGGCATATTTATTGTACATATTCGCCGCACCATTTTTGGGGACAAGAGTGGGAATCGAGTTCCTGGTTCCTTTATGGAATTTTTGGAGAATGTCGATAAGATACCAAAGTATGCATGGGGCTGCAACCCTTGCCTATTTATATCGACAATTGGGCATGGCATCTCGTCGGTCATGTCGACGGATGACGGGATATACAACGCTATTGGAGGTAATAAATTTATTTGATTTATACTTAAAATGATATATATTTTTAGTTGTTAATAGGGGTCCGGTTATATAATATTGTCTTGCATTATTTTGTTTGTTGCAGGCTTGGATATATGAGAGATTTCCATGTTTCCAACCTCCACATAACATTGAGTACGACGTCACTGAGCCACTCGCTCGGAAGTGGCAACCATTATCCAGAGGCGCCGGACATAATGTACTGCAGGTGTACCGAGAAAGACTTGATGTCCTAACAGCCGATGAAGTGAGTTTAATTGCACTATTATAACTTTCATATTATGCAGTCGACCTATTAATGCTATATTAACTGTGTTAATGGTTATAACTTTTACGTGTTTATTGTATGTAGGTGAATTGGACTCGTATTCTGCGATGGTACGCCGTCCCATCCATTTCACCGGATCTCTTATTACCATGGATGCTTATCTGCGCCCGGTGTTGTGGAGCCATACAATCCAGATCGAGTGCTTAGGCAATTCGGTTACGTCCAGACGATTCCTTTCCCTCCGATTGCACTTGGTCTTGGTTTACGGGACAACAAAAACATTTCAAGGCTAATGCAACAAGTCCCATATTATCGTCAATGGCGTAACCATGTTTTATCGATACCGGCCTCGGTCAAGCCATCCCATCAAGTGCATGCTCGGTGACTATTTACAAGTGGTACACGTATATTCACATCCAAAGATGCAAAATCCGGTAGCCAATCTACATTTATTTCGGCGCGGATGTACAACGTCCTTTGGATTATCCCACCATGTTTCGGGCTATGGTTGATGCAATACGAGCCGACATTAAGATATCAATCGGGCGATCGAAGTATATCGTACGAAGAGTTGGGGTCGGCTCTTGAACAAGCGTACGCTATATTGGCTCCTCATATCGGGGATGCGGGTCCTTCGATCGGGCGGGTCCTTCAAGTTGTCGTCGTAGGCATCCACGACGGTGATTAGATGAGCTAGGTTGTTGATGTACAAACAATTTTATGTAATGAACATCTTCTTTATTATTGTATTTGTTATTTACAAACAGTTTGTTGCAATGTGTGATCTCCAGACTTGGCATTTTTCTAAGTTTTTCATATCAAATTCAATTTCATGTTCAATGATTTAACAATTATATTTGAACATAAACATACATAAACAACAACACAGTTCATAACGCAAATGAAGCTCATAAATAAAAATTCACTTGTCCATACATAACATTCTCGTTCACAACACTTGACTAGTCTAATACAATAGGTGTACGCTTGTTGCTAACACGACTATTTCCTACTCTTTCACCGTACTTAGCCCATCGTTCACTATATATTGTATTCCACCCTTTAGCCATGGCTTGTTTATAATCGGTCCATCCGCTTGCGATTGGTGGTAATGGGGAATCGTCGCAAGAAGACCTATACACATTCAAAAATTTATCGTAATTTAACAATTGTATTCGATAAGTGACGACGATATCCAAACAAAATGTTAGTTTTATACCTGAATATAATGGTCTCCATTCACGAATGCAATGCAGATCAACTTAGGTTCTTCAGGGGCTTCGGTTCTCAATGGTAAATACGTCAAAGAAGATGATTCTGAAAATACCACAAAGCACACATTGTAGAATGATGCTACTAAGTAACCCATCTCCGAGTCGAAACCAATGTTGCTTTGGTGCAACATCGCCGTGATTGAGCATACTTTCAACTAAACCGTCGATCCGCGCTCCATGAAAACATCTTCGTACAACCCATGGTATGCGTCCAACTCCATAGCTAGTTCACCTCGAACTCTACCCCAATTGTCTTCCTTGTCATATATATGTGCAGATACGGCACGAAAACCGCAATGCCCATCTGCAATGACATTCTTCGTCTCGATGACAAACTCTCGAATCCATATTGGTAGTTGATTGATATAATCACTAGTCTGATGGATTTACTTCATAAGTTACCACATCATCAACCGGCGACGGCGAGCAACTATCTTCAATCGATTCCACGTACTCAAACTTGCTCGGATCCCGTTTGGTTGACTTTGATTGTTTAGTCTTTACATTCTTGGGACGACCTTTAGGCTTTCGAGTCGACTTTCGGAGCGGGCATAATTAGTCCGTGATAACAAGATTGTCTACCTCCATAAGCCTTTTATACATTGCTACCTTCACATCATCCGTGGCTTCCTTAAACTTAACATCCGATTTTGATGAAGTACACTCCATGCGCCAACTATTTCCTCCCCGACACCTAGGGGTGGCAATAGCAGCACGACACGATTGCACAAACCAGACGACACGATTATAAACACGAATTACGAGACAAGAAACACGATAAGGCACGACACGACACGGCACGACACGAAACACGACACGAAAGCACGAAATTATAAATTTAGTTAAAATAACATTTATTATTATATTTATGATCAAATAAGATAGATAATACGAAAACACGATAGTGTGACACGAACACGACACGATGGCACAATTGCCACCCCTACCGACACCAACAACATCTCCCTTGCTCTACGAAATCTAATTTCCTCCAAAAGCATCAACCTTGTCGAGGGAATAGGCTCCTCCAATCGGATATATTCGATAATTCATGCTTACAAGGAAGACCACATGTCTTTCGCAATGTACATGGACACAAGAGTTCGTCAACACTGTTTCAGAATAGCTTGCATTTCATCGTATATCTGTTCAATGCATCCACCGACACCATACCTCGGATCAACCTAAATACATTTGCCTTGAATTTATGTTGGACGACATTTCTACTCTTCTCGAATGAATCCTTTATTGCAACGTGTGATGTTTCAATAAGCGTGTGAATCTGTTGCCAACATGTGTCAAAGTTTCCTTGGCTCGATCCGAGCCGTCGTTTCAACATTGCGTGCTGACTCTCCACCCCGAAAACAAAATAAGATACGTATGTAAGATATTGATGCATGAGAAAGTTATGAAAGCTGCATTTTATTTAAATATACCTATTGGTTGTGTTATTGTCATAATGCATGACATTATCATCCAAAAGCCACAAATCTCTCCTTATACGGCAACAACCATTGCTCCATTACATAGTTCACCGCAGCATTGAATCCTTGAATAGAGATTGTAGTCTTTTAAGTCCCTCTTCAAATTGTCTCGATCGCCGAAATCACTAATACATTCCAATGGAGATTAAACGCATCCCATTTCTTTTTCGGCCTAGCAATTTCTTGCAATTCGCCAAGACATTCCT
Source organism: Platycodon grandiflorus (assembly GCA_016624345.1). NCBI lineage: Eukaryota > Viridiplantae > Streptophyta > Magnoliopsida > Asterales > Campanulaceae > Platycodon > Platycodon grandiflorus. The sequence goes on along the minus strand of CM028367.1, from coordinate 12,470,402 downwards.
ATTTATATGCCATCTACAAAGAAAATGGCTCGACGTGGGAACGTTTTCTCAATTGCATTCATTAAAGCCTTTTCCCCGTCGGTCAAAATAACGGTGGGCAAGGAAGATTCGTGCATTAGTGATTTCAAAATTGACAAGGCCCACGTATAGTTCTCTTCCCTCGAACTCCAAAATTGCGATCGCAATCGAAATGTGATCGTGTAGATGTCACACCAACAATCTCCAACAATGGTAACTTGTACTGTTTGTCTTATACGTGCAATCCATGAAGATGACTTTCGGAAAACATCTCATCAAGTCAATGCTCTTTGGGTGAGCCCAAAAAGATTCTTCACAATGTTGGTCGATTCGCGGCGTGTATCGTAGAAGGTATAACCATGCTCCTTCAACTTGAAGATAAGTTGTTGCATTTCGATCGACCATCACGCTCCTTAACTCTATTCTTTGTCCGAGCATTGTATATTGTCTTTATTGTTGACTTATTTCCTCAAATCTTTGTTTCACCCAAATAAGATGTCCTTGGGCTTAGTATTGCCCTTGGAAAAATCAACAACAAAGGTCTCCTCATTTCTTCAATCGACCTATATATGAATGACCCTCCATGTGATCGGCGGTTGGATGATTGTGTTTGCCACATTCAACCACTAATGCCCATTCATCAATCGAGACTTGCTTCCTCTCAAACGGAATAGGCAACCACACTTTTAGTTCCAGTTTCTCTCTTCCTTTTCCCCTTACCTACCACATCATCAACATTTTCAACTTTTTCTTCATTACCAATTCGTAATGATGAAGACCCAATCTTGACCTTTTCTTTATAAACACCACTACGTTCACAAATCAATAACAGTAGAGGTCGTTTCTTACCGGCACCGTCCGACCTACCAATGATAATCACCATGCCATGCTCCCGCCTCTAGCTTGAACCCATTCAATCAATTTATCCCGAGAAATAAAAGATTCCCGAGTTGTGAACACATCCGTGAAGTCAACATCAAGTGCTTCGGGGGTGCATGTTCAACCAACAATCTCTTCATTATTCGGACCCTTCACACTTGGCTCCGTAGTTAACGTATTTGAATCCTGTTAAACATTACGAAAAAATTAAAAAAAAAAAGTGAACCTCAGCGTGCGGCATGACCTGCCGCACACTCATAGAGTGTGCGGCAAGACCTGTTGCACACTCTATAGAGTGTGCGGCGGGACTGTTGCACACTCTATAGAGTGTGCGGCGGCCCATACCGCACCCTCATAGAGTGTGCGGCAGTTCAGTCGCACACTCTATACATTGTGCGGTCTGGCCTGTCGCACACGACGGGTTAGCGGCTCGGTTTTTGAAATTTTTTGCATTTTTAACCTAAACTAAACGGTAAAATGAGTATAAAAGAGTTGTAGTACTTACACAATTCATCTCTTCCACTTTCTTGTGCTCCTTTTCATCAATGTGGATCGATTCATTGCTAGGGTTTGAGGGTTTGGAATCCATTTTAGTGGTAGAGTTTTTGAATTTTTGTTAAGTTGTTAAGAATGAGGATGGTGAAGAAGGGGTGAGAGTAATAGGAGATGGGGGTATACTTAGTATTTTTAGGATTCTAAAATTCAGTAGGGGGGTCAACTTAGTAATGAATTTATTTTAAGGGTAAATAAGTCTTTTTATATTGTGGCAATTTTTGTAATATTCAAGGGGGGTAAACTAAGCAAAAAGGGGGATTGGAATAGCAATTCCCTTTTCAAAACTTTACATTTTTAAAACAAACGCTGCACCAAACCGGCTCGCTTACTCCTTTACGCTACCTAACCTAAACTAAGCCTCTCCCTCTCCCTCTCATCCGCTGCTTCTCCTCTCCCTCCCAACAGTCAACATTCATCTAGATCCGGCCACCACACCCTCCACCCACCGACCTCGGCGACCACCAGGCTCCACTGCAGTGACGGTCCACGCTCCTCCTCCTCGGCCTTTGCCGACTCGCAGTCGGCGTCGCACACTACCAGTGCTCTGCCCCCCACTACACTCCTGCTCGCAGCTTCACTGACTCCGGCGACGGAAACGGGGACTTCATCGTGTTGTAAAATCCTAAAAGGTAATTTATTTATATTTTATTGAATTTTGGCGTCGATTGACTGTGCCATATGATTGAGAGTGAGGCCAATGGAGAAGGGAGGCCAGGGCCGAATGCTCGCAACCAGAACTTATGTTGCTGCAGTGCTGCGGGATGCCCTATTTACTTGGACGGAGTAATGAGGATTCTGTAGCAGTGGTAGTGGTTAAAACTTAAAAAAGTCAATTCTTGCTTCCTTCCTTCCTGTATTGCTAAATATGTTTATGATCTAGGGCATTTTATTCTTGGAGATTTGGAAAATTTTATAAGAAACGGGCTATTAATAGCCCTTTCCTCTAAATACACTTTTTTTATTATTATAAAAAGGTTTAATATATAATTTGGTCTCTGAACTATAGACCTTTTCTTGATTCGGTAACTGACTTTTGAGTTTGTCCCTCAAATCGGAGACTTTACACGTTAATAAATGTCTATTACTAAATGCTGAGGTGATTCCACGGTGGACAACGACGCTTAGTTGTAATTAATGTTTTTTTCTAACTAAGTTACGCAAATTAGAAGAAAGCTGTCACTAAGCTAAAACCATTTCCTCTCTCTTCTCGTTTTTCTCTCTCCCGGAACAATAGTGTTCAAAGGAGGGATGGCAAAATTTATAATTGTGCTGGTTGTGGAACACTACTGTACAAATCAACCACCAAATTTAACTCCGGTTGTGGCTGGTCTGCTTCCTACAAGGGTTTCCATGGTGTGTTAAGCTAGTCCATAGTTATTAAAGGCGGAAGGCGAGAGGCGAGAGAGAGGTACTTTTTTGAGGTGAGAGGCTTTTTTCCTCACTTTCACTATTTAAGGAAAGATTAAAAGGAGAGGTGATGAAAGCCACTTGCAGTCAGCCCTCTTCCACAAAAGTATGTAGTGAAAACCCTAAGAACAACACCAAAAACGACTTTAAACTCCCCCAATCTAAAAACCAAGCAAGGGACGTATAGGCGCCGTCGCGCCGACGACCAAGTCTGTGGAGGTCCAGAATTTATTTTTGTCCCCGGTGCGCGGGGCACGTGAGCATATTCCGGTGACTTCCGGCGATGGCGAAGCCACAGAAAAGATTGCCATGCCGGATTGAAGGATTTTAGTTCCTCACCTTTCGCCTAGGTGACAGAGGCGATCGCCTTGGCTCGCTTCTTCAACATCGCCCGCCTAAACTTTCAAGAGGCGGCGTACCATCGCCTCACCTTTAATTATGAGCTAGTCTCTTTTTATTTTGAGTTGTAATCTTTTGTATTGCTGGATATCTTATCCACTCTTTTCTTATTCATCTTCTAGTATAAATAATACTTCCTCCGTCCCGGATAAATGTTCCTAGTGGATAAAACACAAAAATTAAGAAACATAATTAATGATGTGCTGTAAAATGTATTCTGACCATAATACCCATGAACATTAATTGAGTTCAATTATTTTAAATAATTGAGTCTCTTTGGGATGTGTTATATTAAATGAAGCTTTAAGGGTATATTAGGAAGAATGATAGAGAATAGGTAAATCAAAAGTCTTTAGGAACATTAGTTGGAACATCCCAAAAGAGAAAGTAGGAACATTTATCCGGGACGGAGGGAGTAGTGTTTTTTTTTTGTCTTTGGAAAATACATGGATCTTACTTCCTTTTGTGAGAATTAATTGTGTAATAATGGGTGACACTTGTACATAGTTGGGAAAGTAAATTGTGTAGTTATTGATGTACACATGAATAAATTATGTTGGAGTCTGGGGGTTGTGCTCTTTGTATCTTCATGTAACTGTATCTATAGAATATGATGGGCTACACTATGCTTGAGCTTTCTAGCTTATGCATGGCATTGCTTCATTTAGGAGTCCATAAATTAGAGGAAAGTAATCTTGTATTTTGTTTCCTAATGCCACTGTTGTTAGGACTTGATAAAATGCAGTCACTTTGTGTGAACTCCGGACTTTCTAATATGCGGGTTTGGGTATATTCTGTCTCCTATTGATTGGCAAAAATTTTTAAAAAGAAATCATCATCCCCGCCAAATTGGAAGTCCATCAAGCTGTTAATTTTACCACTCCCAGTTTTCAATGCAATGTCATTCTTCTGATGTTAATATTTTCAAGTCTCATAAATATGTTGGTTTTCGTCTTTCTAGGTTTACTTCATATCCATCTTGATTGAAGTGCTTAGATGTACTCGTGGTAAAAGTAGGAAATACATTTTTTGAATAGCATATTTGCTAGATTGTAAAAGTGCCAATAGGAAATAAAACAATAGAAAATTATATGCGGTGGTTTGGACATAGAACTTTGATTGATAAGAGCTAGGAAGAGTAAAATATCAGTACCAAAGGCAAACTTAAAGCTAGAGAAAGACCAAAAGTAATATATATATATATATATATATATATATATTGATTGAGTGTGGTTTGGTATGTGTTCTAGCTTTTTGATTGAACACAATGGTGAAAATTATTCATGCAACCAAGCCCAAGTAATTGTGCAAAGTTAAAACACAAAATGCTACTTCTCGATGCCTTGGACTGTTAAACATCTGTGGGTCAAAGAACTTGTTGCTGCTTTCTACGCGTAGCTACCATTGTTTACCCACCAAGAATCCCCTGCTCCAGCTTCTTTTCTCCTCCTCAAGGTATATTGAAACACTCCTTACTCTTGGTGGTTGTCACAATTTCTCTCGGTCTTCTGGTTGGTAACCTGCATTTATCACCACCGAGCATCAACCGATCTCGGCATTTACAGGCCTACTTATCTCTGTCATCGGTAATGTCTTCTTCTCTCTGGCTAATATGTACAACGAGGTTTATACTAAATAAATTTTTTATGAATGTAACAAAAATAGTTCCCCCCCGTCCCATGAAAAGAGTTGCTTGTGATTTGTTGAACTTCTTAAAATTTAATTTTTACTCCTATAAATTTCCTTCAAAGTGTACTAGAATTATATCTTTGCTTGGCTTTCTGTTATGATAAATTGAGAGCGTGAGAGGTGGTTTAGAGCTTCGAGTGGCCTTCGATAAGGCACATACTTTCTGGAAGAGAGAATTTTTCAATTATTTATGACTCTCTTGGCCTCTGCTTTAGGTACTTTCTGAGGACTGCCACTTGCTTATATTTTGAGATATTGGGGGGCGGTTCTTCATTCGTTTTTTGCTATCTCCTTTTCCCTTTTTTTCTTTTGTTCTGTTTTTTCTTTCGTAGACAGCCTCACAATTGGGAGATTAATTCCCTTGGTCAGTTTTTTGAGCATCTCTACAAGGCAAAGGTTCAGCAAGGTGGAGTGGATAAAGTCATCTGGACTGGTAATAAGAATAGTAAGTTCTCTGTAAAGGACTACTATGAGATTCTGTCGAAAACAATTAGGCCTGCTTTTCCTTGGAAGACAGTGTGGAAGTCCAAGGCCACGACCAGGGTGGCAGTTTTTGCGCACGAAGCTGTAAATGGGGCAATCTTAACATGTGATAATTTAAAGGGTCGGAAGAAAATTTATGTAAATTGGTGCTACATGTGCAAGAATGACGGTGAAAGTGTAAGCCATTTATTACTTCACTGCCAGTCGCGAAGGAGGTCTGGAACTTTTTGCTCAACTTGTTTCATATTTTGTGGGTAATGCCTCGGTCTGTAAGTAAGCTTTTCCTCAACTGGGCTTATTATAGGCGGCGGAAGAGGAATTACCCTTGGGAGGCTGCCCCTCTAGGCGTTTGTTGGGCCATCTGGAGTGAGAGAAATCGACAAGCTCTCGATAATGTTGAGTTAAGTGTTGATACGTTGAAGGATTCCATTCTCCAGTCCTTATTTTTTTGTTGCATGGAGTCGGGTTCTCATACTACCAATTCTTTTGTTGAGTTTGTGAATAGTTTCTCGGTGGGTTAGGTTTGTTGTTGGAGGATACATCCCGTGTACAAGACGTGCCACTTGTTTTGGCGCCTTATATATATATATATATATATATATTTTCTACATATAAAAAAAAAAGTGTATACCCCTAGTGTACAAAGGACACATCACCTATTTTGGCGCTTGATAGAATATATTTATTACTTATCTAAAAAAAATATGGGCAAGGGTTTATACTTTTGAAAATGTAAATAAATATTAAAAAATAGGGTTTACATTCTGTTATATTACTATTATTAATATTATTATTATTTGTTATTATTATTATTATTATGATTATGATCATGATTATTATTATTATTATTATTATTATTTGTTATTATGATTATGATTATGATTATGATTATGATTATGAAAGGATAGTTGGACAACAATAGACAAGATATTGCTAATAGTTCCTAGTCTTTAATAACCAGATTCTTATTCCGAAATTAATTTGACGTACCAAATGCAAGCAATCAATCCAGTGAATGAATTCCGTGACATCGGGGTTGATGCATGCATACCAAATGAGGCCTTTGGGTTTCTGTAAGATGTATTCTTCTTAATTGTCACGCTTTTGGCATGTTTTTCTTCCAGGGAATGAGTATGTTTATGAAGGATACTCCCACAGGAGCTGTTGCTGATTTTACTGAAGTCTGTGGTGGTGCTGCATGGAAGAACATGGAGAAGCTTATTGATAGCGAGAAAACTCTCAAGGAATTTGAATTGTTTAAGTTCTCATTTGTGGATAGCATTTCATCCTTCATTCTTGCGAATGTCATTAAAAAGGGGGTATAATATTCAAATTGCTTTATGGTCTGCTTGTTTTTCTCCTTTCATGATTTTGTTGCTTCTGAATCTAGCATTCATCACCCGTTATGCTGGTAGCTGAGGCACAACTTTAGCGCTCTCTCTCTTGTTGGGTTTTTTTTTTCTCTTGTTGGGGGGGGGGGAAGGGAGGGGGAAGCACAGTTGCACTCTATGAAGCATAAATACTTCAAAATGGCTGTAGCGGGATCATATATTATTTGGGTGCAGGTACTCTAAAAGAGTTTGCTAGATGGGGCAAGAAGGAGATAATATGAAGTTCAGGGCTGTAGCTCATGAGGGTAAATGAAAAATAGATGTCACGTTCACATACCTGAGAATTAATTGAATAACAAATAGTGGAAACTTTACGAAAATACATTTAAGGTTGTTTCCTGCATATATGTAGTCATGTTAAAATGTAGGGTTGGCTTGATTGTTGGCACCAAATTATAGGGCTTTAGTGCTCCTATACTTATCATGTCTTGAGATTGTGTTGGAATGAGGAGGCAATGCTGGTTATGATCCTAGGAATTATTGACAACACAAGTCATATCTGGGGATGCTTATTGGTGGCTGGTGGGGTTTGTTGAGGATTGAAACAACGAGGACGACGATTGGGTCGGTGATATCAATACAAAAGTGGAGCTGCTGTTAGATGAGCTTTGTGAGTGTTAACACAGTCCAATTTCTCCCCATCCGTCTCCTAGAGAATGTGACAGTGAGGCAAGCATCAATACCGAGCCTTTGGTAAGTACTGAAGGCGGGGTGAATGGGAGCATGGGTCATGTGAGACTGCCACCAGATTCTAGGCTGAGTGCATTTTATACAGACCGTCGTGGCTCCAGTATCATGCTTGTTAAGTTCTTTGAGACTCTTAGCACTCCAATAGTATTCTTATTAAGTTCTTCAAGACTTATAACAGGGCTTTCTCTTTTGAGATTAATGTTTCCTTGAATTCATTAACTCCATTTAGCTTTCTGTACCTACTTTAACACATTTGATGAATTTCCTTTTAGAGACTTTCTAGGACGGATCATACTAATAAGGGTATTTTAGCCACTCCAATACTGGCTGATCCAGGTTAAAAATTATTATTTTTGCCATATGACAACAGTCTGGTTGGGAATGCCTTGGTTCTTGATCATCTTTGAGGTGAAACTGATGATTGAGTTCCGCAGTTTATTATGACCATTGTGGGTCAGATGGGTGATCGCCTCGAATCCTGCCGGGAAGAAGTCTAGGTTACAGTTACTCTCGTGGAAGTATGAAGAGGGGTGCGCGTGAGGGAGCTTTGTGAGTTTAGTTTCCTTGGTGAACTAGAGGTAGTGTTTGAGATGTTGATCCTAGTTCTCAGGTTTCCTCATGAAAGTGGTCTCTTATAATGTGCTTGGCTTGTGCGACTAGAAGGAAGGTTAAGGAGTTTTGCCGAGGGCTTGCTACTGTGGCCTTCATCCAAGAAAAGAGGGAAGTTGGTGTATAGTATGCTCATTAGCAGCATTTTGGGGGCAGGCTTTCAGTTGTGAGCCTTTGTCGCTTCGATTGGAGGTTCATGAGGGGATCATTATCATTTGAGATTTGTGCACTGTACTTACTCCTTGACTGTTTGTCTCGAAGTGAGGGGTAGAGGGTATTGGTGTTTTACTTTGGTCTATTGTCTTAGAGACCTAGGATTTCCTCTTATCTCTGGTATGAGCTGTATGATTTAGTTGGGTTGCAGTTCTAAGTCATGTTTTGGTGGGGACTTTTATGTGATCCATTGCTCATTTAATAAGAGGCATAGATCTAGGTGAGGCGAGTATGAGAGGGTTCGAGTTTATTTTTAGATTGTGACTTTAGGGATATTGTCCTTTGAAATGCTTAGCTCACATGATCTGCGTCGTGTGGTGTCAGGTTGCTACTCGAATTGATATGTTTTTATTCGCGTGTGATTGTGAGGATGCTTTTCCTTCTCTGGATCAGCTTGCTCTTGAGAGAGCGTCACATCAGTTTCCTAGTTCTCGAGTGTAATTTGGACTCTTTTATTGGGTTGCCTTTAGCAAGCGGTGTAGGAATTTATATGAATGTAGAGTTAGATTCTTGTGATGTAGTGCATAATTCAACCTTGATTATGAGGTCACTAAGTCTTATAAGTCTGTTTGGGGAGGAGTGCGAGGAGAGACCTATGATTGAGTGCTTGGATACAAAACCGGTTTCCTGTGATAGGAGTTTGTGGATGGAGAGGAAAGGTTTGGGTCTAGGTGGTGGGGGTCGATTGGGGATTGATTCTGTTCTCTGTCCTTGGCGATTATCAGTGGTCAGCCCAAAGTGGTTTAGGCTTCTAGGGTGTTAGGCAAGGAGATCCTCTTTCTCCATTTTTGTTTTCCTTGGTTGTGGATATTCTTAATAGGTTGATTTGAGAGTCGAGGAGGTTGGATTCTTTCCGGAGGACATTGCAGTTTGCAATTATAGGATGATATCAACCTCTTCCTTTTCGAGGGTTATCTGGTGTTTGAGAATTAACCAAGTGATATGCTCGCTGGCCAATATTCATTTGGTCCTCAAAAAGTTTATTCTTATGCCTCCTTGGTTGTTTGTCAGTTCCTTTCGATAAGTATCTAACATGGGTGTCTGTTTTGGGGGTATCCGAAGATTGATTGCCTTTTGGGTTCTTGTGGTTGGATGGGTGGAAGAGGGCTTATTTCTCTTTTAGGTGGATGATAATTCTCATGAGAGAGTGTCTTTCAAGTATTCACCTTTACCCTCTTTCCCTCTTCAGGATTCCCGTGAGTGTGGCAGAGAGGATTGAGGCTATTATGAAGAATTTCCTTTTTTATTTTTTTATTTTTAGGGGGGTGGGGAGATCATATTGTAACTTGGAAGGAGTTCTATAAGCCTATAGAGGAGGACGGCTTGGCGGAGGAAACTTGGTCCACCGGAACATTTCTTTGGTAGGGAAGTAGCTTTGGCATTTTTTTGTTTGGACCGAGTCCAAATGGCATAAAGTGATCATATGCAAGTCTGGCTTGTATGAGAATGGGTGGGATGCTCAATAGGGAACTCATTCACCCACCCACAAAACCCCATGAAAATTGTTCACGAGTGCTATTCCTTTTACCTTCTGTTATTGTGGTTAAGTGTGGGGAATGGAGATGTCATTGTTCTAGGAAGATGTGTGGGAGGGTGGGATGTCCTTTTGCAGGGCCTTTCCTTGTTTATTCAACACCTCTCCAGTACACTTGGTACCTACTTCTACATTTCTTGTTAGGCAGGGTGACTCTAATCTTGGGACTTTCACTTCTTTAGCGGGCTAATTGATCAGGAGACCTAGGAGGTTTCGACCCTTCTTTGTATTTTGTATTAGGTGCAGCTGTCTAATGGTTGAGTCTCTCTCGTGGGTGTTGGAGGGCTTGGGGTTTTTTCTCATTGTGTACTGCCTGCTGTGATTTGGTACCTTGTCTATTGCAACGTTCCAAAATCAGGGTTAAGTATGCATGTAATTGCTTATTCTCCGAAGCTGTGCTCCCATGCAGTCACCTTAGCTTGCATACTAGCCATATTAGCTAGCATAGTAGCCATATAAGCTAGCATAATCAATACAATTTGTATTAGGCTTTCTTTTGCAAATTCCATACCTAAAGCTTGGAGGAAATTAGAGAAAGAGGGAAGAATGAAGAAAGAAGAAAGAAGGCAAAAGAAAGAGTAAGGGACATATATCAGAGCAGGAAAAAAGAAGATTTTTTCTCAATGCTCACGTTTATTAAAGAAAGGGTTACATATGTATTATAACAACATGACTTATCTTAGATGATCGAAAACCTCAATGCTAAATTTTGGAGGTTTGAATTTCTTAATTGATAAAAAATAGGTTTAATTACTTTATTGGTCAATGTTATAGTATCATCTCAAAATAAGAAAAAAACCGTGCCATTTTTAGTTATTGTTATTACTTCAATGCTCTCCCACTCAATTGGTGTTTAAATTTCAAATTTTAGTCATTTTTCTCAAAGAAAATCTGGAATATGCTATATCCTATCAAAAGAACTTTTACTTCTTTCATTATTCAATATTTATAATTATTATTTGATGCAGTTCTGTAACTCTTACCCTTTCTCTAATATGAAAACAAAATATAATCAACATCGTGATTGACTATACTATTTCTTAAAATTGATCTGATTATTGTAAGTATAATTCTTATAGTTTAATTGGCAATCTTAATGCTATTTTAATATGTTCCATGGTAAAAACAATCAAAATAAAATTTAAATGTTTTCCGCGAATCACACGAGATGGCTGCTAGTATTTTTAAAAAAATAATTTATCGCTCACTAATAATATTAAGAAATTTTAACCTAGATAAAATGGAATTTCCATAATAACCTATTTTGTACTGTTTTACCCTGAACTTTTGGTTAGCAAGCTTGCTGTAGTCTTTATTAACTCTATGTTTTCACAGGCTTTTTGGTATTACAGTTTTAACTTTGTGTTTGCTCAATAGTTCTCCAGTTCTTAATTATCTTGGTACTTTTCTCGCATTTTAGCATGGTTATAGCGACGAGGCTATTGAGGAGGATCTTGCACACGAGAGCCTCAACTTACAGAATTACCTTGATACTAGTAATTTTATTAAGGTATGTATAACAAGTACTTCATTTTGATATTCTTTTTATTTTGTTGAAAAAAGAAGAGATTTTATAGATTAAGAAGAAGAAACTACAACAAAATGGACGAGAAACCCATCACAAAAAGAAAAAAGAAAACCAAAATTACCGAAGCAAATGGCTCAAATCACTCTTAATTTTCCAAAAGGGGACCCGAATTGAAAGCCCCTCTCGAGGATGCCCAAACTGAAGCCAAGAAAACCACTTGTTCTCATAAAGAAGACATAAACAGCCTGATCCATAAAATTCTGGAATCCTGTTCCGTCCAAATACACCATAAATAGCAAACACCCCACCCTGCCATAAATAGATCTATCAACTCCTCTCCCAAAACCTCTAAACTTCACATGCACAAAAGATGCGATAGAAGCAGGGTTAATCCAAGCCTCCCCAGCCACCCCAAGTAAAATATGCCAAAGTAAACGAGCACCTTTGCAGTAAAGAAACAGATGATTTCATGTTTGGCCGACATTCTGCAACATGTCACTAGTGTTGAGAACAAGAGACCAAACAAAAGCTCTAATCTTAAAAGCGACCTGAACTTTCCAAATAAAGGAAGTCGGGTAGAAAAGAGAAACTCACGCAGCTGTTTCATGAGAATGGAATGACCAGCAAGAATAATGACCCGAACCCTCTAACTCCCAAAATCGAGAATCAGGATACAAATACAACCCCACCTGAGAGAGAGTATGAAGAAGAGTGGCCATTTCTCCCGCCTTCAAAACATTAAGATAATGGAGGATGTGAAAATCCCATGCAATACCACCAAGCCCCTCCCTCATGAAAAGATTCTGAAAAAAGAGCCAATGAACCAAAGGAGACGGTATAAGCGAGGGAAAGCAGACTATAATGAACCTGTCCCACCCACAAATCTTTCAAAAATGAACACGATCTCCATTTCCCACCCGATGACCGGTATGAGAGAAACAAACAGATAATACAAATGAATAAATTTCTGCAAACTTCTGTGGGTCATTGAGTTGCTAATGTTACCGTCCCACCCATTAAGATGCATCCCAAATTTGCTCCTAGACTCTGGTTCTCGAGGAAAACACCAAAGCTACTTACCCACTAGGGAGAGATTTTGACAGACCAAGTTGCCATTGCCCAAGCCGCCATCCTTCGCCGGCAAACACTTTATCCCAAGCCACCAAATGACTGGCACACCCTCTCTCTCTCTCTCTCTTTTTTTGATAAGTAAGAATATAATATACCAACAGGCGGCGCGTCCTTGTACACTAGGAGTATACTCAACCAACTAAACAATACTAAGGCTTTTTACAAAGTCCACAAAAGAGGAGCTGTAAGTAGGATGCTCATCAGCCTGTACATCACGAGAACAAATTTTGAAGGAGCCTCATCTTCAAATGCTCTAAAGACCCTTCTACATTATCGAACACCCTTCTGTTCCTCTCCCACCAAATAGTCCAAATGACCCCCAACAAGGCTGTCTCCCAAATAGGATTCATTCTTCTTTGAATAAGCACAGACCAACTCAAATAGCCTAGGAAATCCCGAACAAGCTGAAGATCATGTTCCACAAAAAGGACGCTAAAATACATTGAAGAAGTAAGTGATTAACACTCTCTCTCTGTGCTTGCTTTACACATGAAGCACCCCTTGACATAGACTTTGCCTCGAGAACATAAATTCTCTCCCGTGAGGATGGCTTCATGACTAGCCTCCCAAGCAAAGAAAGCCACCCGACTAGGGGCTTTGGTTCTCCAAATAGATTTCCAAAGAAAAACATCTCCACCTTTCGTTGAGAGGATGTGATAGTATGAGTTCATTGAAAACTGCAGCACCTAGATCCATCCCACCACACGTTATCCTCCATACTGCTATTAATCTGATTAGAGTTACCATTCAACAATCTTTCTCTAATGCCAAACTATACATATTAGGAAACAAACGCCAAAGTTCCCTCTCACCACACCATCTACCTTGCAAATGACTCCCAACCCTCAAGGATGCCCTTCCGAACCCCCACCCTATATGGCAAATTGATAGCCATCGAGAACCACTTATGATCTCCCCCATACTTGCTCAAAATCTCCACATGCCATTTTTGTCGTCCATGAATCACCAAAGCCATTTGCCCAACAACGCGAAATTGAAATGCTTTAAATTCTTGATGCCCAGACCACCCTCCCTCACATTCAAACACACAACGTCCCACTTAACGAACCTCTGCGTGGCCTTCCCACAAAAAGTTTCTCTCTAGCTGCTCTAGTCTAAGGTGGACTGAAGTAGGAAGCATAAATACCAACATGTAATATCTAGGAAAACTCCAGAGTGTGTTTTAGGCTAGAATGAGTCTCCCTGTTTTAGACAACAACTATTTCTTCTATCGAGCACGTTCGAATCTATCAACAACTGGGTTCCAAATAGCTCTATTTTTAAACGGGGCACCAAGTGGCAAACCAAGATAAAACACCAGAAGGAGATTAGTCTTATACCCAAAAAAAACCCAGCTAAAGCCTCAATAATTTTCACTGAACCTACCGGAATGATTTCGCTCTTCACAATATTGATCCGAAGTCCCGACACCATCTAGAAAAATAACAAAACAAGCCTTAAGTGACCCAGGTGCGAGAACTCATGATCACAAAAAACCAATGTGTCATCTGCAAATAAGAGATGAGAAACCTCAACCACTAGCTCCGAAACCCTACCCAACCTGAAGCCTCGGATAAAGCCACTCGCCACAGCTCTATCCATCAATCTACTCAATGCCGATGATGAAGAGGAGGGGAAAGTGGGTTTCCTTGGCACAAACCCCTCGAACTTGCAAGGAAATTAGAAGGCTCAATGTTCACTAATACAGAAAATTGAACCGTCGAGATGCAAAAAGAAATCCACTTCCTCCACTTGTCTTTGAATCCCACCCTCCATCAAATATGGCCAGAACTCCCAATTGACATGGTCATTATACGCTTTCTCAATGTCCAACTTACGCAGCAATCCTGGAATCCCACTCTTCAACGTACCATCCACAACTTTATTGGCGACAAAAGAGGCATCGATAATTTGCCACTTGCCCACGAACACATGCTGAGACTTCGACACCTCTTTACCAATCACCTTCCTCAACCTCTGAGCCAAAACTTTAGCTAACAGTTTATATACTCCTCTGATTAAGCTGTTGGACCTATATTCTTTCAAATCGCTGGCCTAACTTTTCGGGATCAACGCTATAAAAGAGTCATTCAAACTTTTCTCAAACACATGTTCTTGTGACAGAAGTGGAAGACCTCCATAACCTCATGCTTGAGCACCTCCCAACAGGTAGAAAAGACACTATGGAGAAACCGTTTGGACTCGGGGCCTTATCTCCGCTCATACGCTGCAGGGCAGTCACAACTTCCTCTTCAGAAAAAGGAGACTCCAAAAAATTTCTATCCTCTCTCTTGATAGAATTAAATGGACACCGTCAATCTTCGAATGCCAAGCGCCATCATCCACATACAATCTCTTATAAAAATCCGCTATACCCACTTTGATTTCCACCTTGTCCTCGAGCAGTCTTCCATTGATCGAAATACTTCCAATATGATTGGCATTTTTGTGAGCATTTGCCATACTATGAAAAAAATTAGTATTTTTGTCACCTTCCTTGAGCCATAGGACCCGAGTTTTTGTCTCCATGAAATTTCTTCACTAATCAAAAGCCGCCCCACCTCCTTTTTCAACACCTCCCTATGTCTCTCTTCTGCCTCATCTAACCCCCTTCGTCTGCCTTCTCATCTAGAACCCTGACCTCCTCCAAAGTTTTCTTTATCTTAATATCAATCTTCCCAAAAAGTCTCCCTATTCCACACTTTCAAATTGTTTTAGAGAAGCTTCAATATCTTTGCCAAGACAAAACAAGGATTCCCCACCATCTAACCCACTCCACAAAACCCTCTTACTTAAGCCACATATTCTCGAATCTAAAAGGAGACTTGCCTTTCCTAATGCCGCCGCACTCAAGAAGGAGAGGAGCGTGATCCGAAGTGACTCTGGGAAGGCAAAACTGAGTGGTGGCGCTGAAAATACCGTCCCAATCTGTCGAAATGAGAAATCTGTCAATTTTAGAAAATTGCTTCCGATTCCCAAACCAAGTAAAATCCTCCCGATGAATGAATATTCACCAACTTCGAATCATTTATAAAATTGTTAAAGTACTGTATTGCTGCAGAATAAACGGCAGAACCCGACCGCTCATTTGGAAAATGAATGCGTCGAATTCCCCCCTATGCACCATGGAACATTCCACCTTGCTTTGACCAACTTCAACTCATCCCATAATCTATGTCTCAAAGCGTCACTACACGGGCTCTACACACCATAGAAAAGCCAGACTTTATCATTCGCCACCATTTTCAGAAGATAAGATATGGAACAGACTTCCACATTTACATCCACCTTTGTGATCTCCCTTTTATCCCACATAATAAGAATGTCACCAGCCGTACCTACGGACCCTAGGAAATCTCAATCCAACCAATTACATGCCCACAAATTGCTGACCACTCCTCTATCTATACTCCCCATCTTTGTTTCCTGCAAGTACACCATGTTAGGCTTCCATCTCCTTATTGCAGCCTTGACAATCTTCCTCTTTCCCAGATCGTTTAAAACCCAGACATTCCAAGATACTATACGTAGATGCATGAGAAATAGCTATGTACTCTGTTCCTCCTCCCCTCCCCTCCTCTTCGCCCCGAAGACTCAAATTTCAGACTACTACATAGCTGCCTCAGTTCGTGTTTACCTCTTTCTCTAGATTTCTTCCCCTTTCTATTACTATTACTACAAGCCTCTATGTTTTCCAATTTTTTTCTATGTTTAGCAGCAGCTCCATAATCTTATCCTTAAAACCCGAACACAACACCCCTAAAAATTTGCCGAAATTATTAGCCCTCCTTTTAGCCTATAGAGAGATCCCTTCTTGCGAGTCGGAATTGGTTAAGTACTCCTGCTCAATAAAATCCCCCGGCTCCACCACCGAAGAGAGCAGATTATTGGCTCTGACGAAAAATCTTGACTATTGTCTCGGTCACATAGTGCAAGGTCCGCCATATGACTGCTCGACTAAGTTTCTGTCATCGAACTCACTAATCTTCCCTCGTCTGATCCTGGATAATCCGACTCCTTCCCTTTGTCACTTTTCGAAATCGTCAAATGACCTAGCTCTTGACGCAACCCACTGTCTCCATCGAATCTGTATTGCTTCCCTTAACCAGTCCACCCCACCCCACCAACTAGCCCATGTCGCGGCTCACCAGTTTCTCCAAATCAACCCCACAAACCTTAAAGGTCGTAAGGAACGGCCTTCAACGATTCCTCCAGTGGCTTCAATCAATGAAGACCCATTAGCTTTGGGCGAACAGAGAACCTAAACCTCCTTGGCCTTTTTCTGTCCCATAATTGGGCATTGGGCTGTTCTGCCTAAATTATTATAACCAGGCTTGCTTTGTTTTCCTATCTGATAGCCCATTTTCAGCCTTGAATCAATTTTTTGCCAAGCAACATCGTTTCAAGAACCCGATTTAAAATTTGAAAACTTTTGGCCTCACGTGCCTACATTAATGCTACCGAATTTCTTCCCATTACTTGTAGAATTATTTCTTCCCATTACTCGTAGAATTAGAGTAAGTGCTCCTATTATGTCCCACGTTCTCCTTTCTCGCGTGAACTAGACGCGTCTTCATCCTCCTCTAAATACCATACCCAGCCCCACCTTAGACACCACCCGTGCGATGAAGCCATGGCCAGCAAAACGTGGCAGATTCCGCCCAGATGGGCACGGCAAATATTCTACTACCACATGTCGGTATATCATTGCTGAAATAAACCAAGATACGAGCCCAACACAGATGTGTTATTTTCTCCGTAGCTTCGTTGACAGATATAAAACCACCACACCTCTTCCCAATCTCTTTGAAGATTTCCTTTCCCCACAGATTAAGAGGTAGACCAAGCACCTTAATCCACACTACGGAGGGTTTACGAGTAACCTTCCCTATAGCAGCACCCCACTGGATTCGAGCGATCCAAGAACAGAGGAACTTGATTCAACAACCAATTTCTCTCTTAACAAAATCTGACTAGCTTCCTCTTTCGAAGGGAACACAAACAAAAAATACATGCCACTCATGTCAATGACTTGGACCCCGTCAACAACTTTCCATTTGAGATTGACCCAGTTCTGAACCTCCGCCTTAAGTGGGATTGGATCCTCAATCACCCCTATTCTACCAACCAAGCATCTGTCCAAAAACTCTAGCTTGCTCAGACAAATTCTCGTCCACCACGAAGTCCACTTGAGATGCGACTCTATTTCCCACTGTGCGAAGATCTAAATCTGGCCAAGGAGGAATGTCCCTTCTTTTACAAAAAGATTGAGCAAACCTTCTTAACTTACTTGCCACCACCTCCCACCCTAGGTCACCTCCGGTATGACTAGATGATGGACTTCCTTTACCTCTATTTCATATTCTGATATAGAGACCATAGTTATTAAAGGCGAGAGACAATTTTTTGAGGCGAGAGGCGGGCGGCCGAAAGGCGAGCAAGGCGGAAAAATAGAAAAAATAATATATATATATTTATTTATTTATATTGTAACAAATTTTATAGCATATATATATATATATATATATATCTTAAATAAAGTTCATAAATATTAGCAACAAGTCAACAACTCTAATTCAACATTTTGCACCTATAGTATAGTAAAGATTAAGAACAGATTAAAGGAAAAACAACAGTATGATACAAAATAAAAAAGAAGAAAAAAAAATAGTATGCAATATACATTATACTTGTAAGTAAACAGAGTTAGTAAAGTAGAACATAAAAAATGTTCAAAAAAAATAAAAGGAAAAAGAACTATTTTGACGGGAGTCATTGGGCTAGAGTAATCAGTAAAGTAAAAGAGAAAAAGATAAATAAAATATCCAAATAAAAAAGTAAAAGAAAAAAGTCAAAAAAAGAAGAGGAAAACAACTATGCGCATCCATCAGTTAAGAAGAAAAAGAGAAAAAAGAAAAGATGAAAGAAACTAGGGAAGTAGAATAAAATACTCTGTACTCTGTTTTCACTTTTCAGCCCTGGTTGAGACTACTAGGGAGAAATAGAAATTGAAATAATAAAAGAAACAAAAAAAACAGACTACAGGAGAGAAATATAAAAAGGAAAAAGAAAAAAAAGAAAAGATAAATAGGAAACAAAGAACAAGGTGAGACGCGAGATACGAGATACACCTATTCCGGAGAGTTCGCGGGTCGTCGGGGGTTCGTCTCGTGGTCGCCGTCATTGTTGCTAGGGATGATCGCCGTCGTTGCTAGGGCTTGCTGGTCGCACTCGCAAGAAGCAGTCGCAGCACCCTCTTTCTTCTTCCTCCGTTGTCGCTAGGTCTGTCGAGTGAGAGAGGGTGAGTCGACTTTTAGGGTTTTCTTTTTACTACGTCTTTTTTGTAAAAAAAAAAAAAAAAGACGTTTTGTAAAAAAAGACATCGTTTTGTAAAAAAAGACGACGTTTTATGTGCCTGTCACGAAGGCGTCGCTTCTCTCCGCCTCTCGCCTTGCTCAAAGTCGACGAAGGCGAGCGCCTTTACACCGCCTTCCGAAAAACGACTCGCCTGTTCATAATCGAGGCGGCCATGCCTCGGCTCCCGCCTCCAGGCGCCTCGGGCGGCTAAGGCGACCGCCTTTAATAACTATGATAGAGACCTTGTCTGTTCCTTTCCTTAGCAAACACCACCTCCCGCCACTTCTTCACCCCTTTTTTCCGAAACATCCCTCTGCTAGAACCGGCCTTCTCCAACCATTCGCAAACCCACAAAATCTCGTCTAAGGCTCTACCTCTGCTTCTTTCTAAGAATTTGAACCATACTCGATTGATCTCCATGCCATCACACTTAAACTGAACCCATCACAAGCGTTAACTAGGCTAACTCTCTTCACCCATTACTGAAACCTTCGCACTACCAGTTTGTTAGCAAAAGCACACTGAGACGATTTAGACACACCAAAAATCCCGAAAAAATTCTGGCTGATGCGCCGGAGCTCCGGTGACGGGATAGATACTGCCAGACTCACCTTGAGCCGATGCCCTTACTTGGGGTGTGCGTATCTCGAGAAATTGATTAGAGGCTAGCAGATCTCAAGAATTTTCTCTCTCACTCTCACTCTCAATCTCTCTCTCTCTCATATTCTCTTTCTCTCTAAATGGAAAAACAACTCAACTACTGGTACACAACCAGAAGAGTAAAACAAGAGATAATAAACCAGCTAATTGAATTATACCCTCTCCCAACCCTTCCATAGAATATTCTCCATAGTACGCCCAATCCTATCTGCCACACCTATTGGGATTTTGAAAGCGAGAGGAAATATATTGCAATACTCGATAAACACGATCTAATGAGCGTAATCCGCCCATCAAACAAGACACGCCCGTTTCCATCCATCAAGCCGCTTAGCTATCCTCCCTACAGCTGGATCCGAAAAAGAAACCATCTTAGGATTACCTCCGGTAACCCCATATACAACATTGGCCAAGATAAAACTCAACCCTATCGAGGAAGGATAAGCAGCCCATGAGGCTCCATGTCAATTTCCACAACACCACACTTGGCCAGATTATTCTTAAGGCCAGAAACTGACTCAAAAATTTGTAGAAATGTCAAAACATTCTTAAAGTTCCCGGTACCCTCGGTCAAGAAGAGAAGCGCGACACCCTGATTTTGTCACACCAGGCGGACACCCCTAAACCTACTCTGCCTCCTCTCCTCTCGAGATCAACTGATTAAGAATATCAGCTACAAGAGTGTACAAAGAAGAGATAGGGGATCACCTTGACGCAAATAGCCTTTGTAATCTATAATCGACCGTTTTTGTATTCGGTAAAGGCAGCCTAGACTTGAATAAAATCGAATTTGTTATGTACCTATGTTCTTTTGAAAAAAACATTTGTATTTGCTAAAAGCAAGCAATTTGTTGTTTTCTCACATTGTTTCACACTAAGAAGCATGGGCTTCGACATGTATCAAAGCACCCTTATGCCCGCTCACCGCCTGCATTAGGTCGAAAACGGTGTACATCTTTGCAGCAATGTCGACGGCAGGAGCTGAAAGAGATCGACAAGACAACACCTTGATTGGGTAGCTCAATGGCTTGATGATCGTATGAACAAAGTCTAACTTAAGTTCATGTAGAAGATCAAGAAATTGTATGTGAATCATCAGATGTAGCACAATGTAAACTTGAACGGAAGTGCGTGCTTGATTCATCAAGTTGCAATTTCATAGGCTGGAATTTGCCTCCTATTTTCAATGTGTATGAAGAAGAGGAAGATTATTTTGACAGCTTCTCATCTTCTATTTGCTGATGACACTACTGTTTTTTGCGAGGCCGAGATTGCTCAATTAGGATAGCTTCAATTAGTTTTGCTATTTTTTCAGGCGGTGTTGGGGCTTAGTATCAACATTTCAAGGAGTGAAATTCTTCCGGTGTGTAATGTGGGTAATATTGGTGCTCTTGCTTCTTTTTTTGGGTGTAAGGTTTCTTATCTCCACGCATCTTACTTGGGTTTAGTGGTTTACCTAATGGTGCTCCTTTCAAAAGTAAAGCGATGTGAAATCCGGCGATTGAGAGATTTTAGCGTCACTTGGCAAGGTGGAAGAAACAATTGTTGTCCTAAGGAGGTAGACTTATTCTTGTGAAAAATACTCTTGCTAGTTTACCTACTTTATGCCGCTCTTCGCCCTTCTTATCTCAGTGCGTAAGAGATTAGAAAAGAAAGAAATTTTCTGCGGGAAGGTAATGCCAAGAGTAGGAAATTCCATTTGGTCCGGTGGGACAAAGTTTGTACCAATAGGAGGGATGGGGGTTTGGGTATTAAAAACCTCAAGATTTTTAATGAGGCTTTGCTTGGCAAGTGGTTATGGAGAAATGTGGTCGATAGAGATGGTTTTTGGAGAAAAGTGGTGGTTAGTAAATATGGTGAGACCGATCATTTGGCTCCCCAAGTCTATCTCTTCTTCTCATGGGGTGGGTGTTTGGAAAGGCAATAGAAAAGGGTGGGAGTTTTTTCAAAGGCATATTCACTTCGAGATTGGGGATGACTAATCTGTTAGGTTCTGGAAAGATAATTGGTGTGGGGATAAGGAGTTAAGGAGGACTTTTCCTTGTTTGTTCGACATAGCTATTGATGAGGACAATTTGGTTAGCTCCATTTTGCATTTGACAGAGAGCAGAACAACGTGGAATCCAATTTTTTTGTAGAAATCAAGACTGGGAGACGCAGCTTGTTCAATTTCTCGACAAGTTGTACTCCCAACAAGTTGGCGAAAAAAGAGTAGACAAGATTGTGTGGAAAGGGACAAAATGTAAAAAATTCTAAGTGGTTGTACTCCCGGTTTGGGGAAAATAGAGTAGACAAGGTTGTGTGGAAAGGGACAAAATGTAAAAAAATTTAAGTGAGGTCGTTTTTTTATTATCTTGGCTATCCAAAATTGGAACCCTTTTCCTTGGAGCATTATTTGGAAATCTAAAGCCCCTGGTCGTGTTGCTTTTTTTTTGCGTGGGAGGCGGAGAATGATGCTATTCTTACAGGGGATAATTTGCGGAAGTGTCATATGATTTACATCAGTTGGTGTTTCTTGTGCATGGGTAATGGTGAAAGCGTAAATCATTTGTTGCTGCAGTGCCCGGTGGCTATGGAGTTATGGTACTATGTGCTTAATATTTTTAATCTTGCTTGGGTGATGCTGAATTCTATTATAGAGTTGTTTCAATGTTGGTCCCTTTTCAAACTCAGGAGGAACAGTGTGTGGGAGGTAGCCCCTTTGGGAGTATGTTGGATTATTTGGAAGGAGAGTAATCGCAGGGCCTTTTTTTTGATAATTAAATTTGAATAAAAAGAAAAGCATCAAAACAGGTGACACGTCCTGTACACGGGATGTATACTCCAGACACAAACCTAACCCACCGAGAAACTATTGACAAATTCAACAAATGAATTGGGAGAAAAGGAAACAGACTCCCTGCACCAAAACAGTAAAATATGAAGGATGGAGTTTCTCAATCTATCAACGTTCGACTCAACATTGTCAAACGTCCTACAATTTCTTTCACAACAAATAACCCAACAAACAGCGAGGGGGCATCCTCCCAAATGTAATTCCTTCTTCTCCTCTTGTAAAAAGACGAATTAAAAAACATATCCTTCATCGATCATAGCATAACCCACCAAGTATGGAATAGACGGAACAATAAATTCCATAAGTCCCACGGCACTGGACAGTGCAATAACAGGTGGTTAACACTTTGGGCACGTTATCCAAAGTAAATATGAACGATTGAGAATTTTGGGCATGTTATCCAAAGTAAGCACCTTTATTGGTACATAGAAGTCAGGATACTTTTTCTAAACCGTTCTACTAAATCAATAAACCGGTTCTGATGCTTACCATGTTTTTAATTAAACTAATGGAGGCAAATATTTTGCCTCAGTTAGACAGAAACAACCTGCTGAAACTGAATACAGTCCATCACCTATGTTCAATGAATGTCTTCTCATTGTAAAAATAACCTGTCCCAATCTCTAAACTCAAGTTCTGATTATTTGGGAGTAGTTAGATTTTATTTAGTGGACAAATCATCAAATCAGGATGAGGTATTCTATCACATCAATAAGAGGTTTCATCCTATTGCATGTTATCCAAAATAAGCCCCTTTATTGCTGTATCAGAGTCAAAATATTTTATCTAAGCCATTCTACTCGACTGATAAACCAAAAAAAAAATTCATCACGTATCCAAGGCTGACCATCAGGTTTACTATTGAGGACACTGCGATGGTTGTGGTGTTCTAATCTATTACGGAGAAAGGAGAAGGATTGGAAAGTGTTGGTTGGACTTCCAAGGATTGTGGAAAAAATGACTCCTATTTGAGGACGAGTTTTCTCCCGACCGGAGGAGTCAGGCGCCAGAACAAATCTCATGGAATAATCTAGAAACTACATATCTGGAAGTTATGTTTGATGTCCTTTAATCTTCTCTGGTTCTTGAACTTGAAAACTATTGGTTTCTTGTGTCCTTTAGTATTTTTAGAGTCTTGGAAGTTTGAAAGTCTTAATGGTTAGATTTGGCTAATTATATTAGGAGTGCATTTATTTCAGCTTTTTGACCAATCATCTAGCCTATGCTAAAAATTGTAGGTGTACTCTTTATGATGCTAGTAGATTAGAATTTGCTTTGCCTTTTGTCTTTTATGTGCCCTTTGAGAACACTATGGTTCGCTGGGTAGCAGCCTTCTCGTGTTTCCACTTTGTTTCACAATTACAAACTTAGGCTTCAACATGTATCAAAGTATTCTCTTACCCACTTGCGCTATCGCCTGCGTTACTATCCGTCAATCATAGGCCTGTTCCCACACTCATGGAACAAAGCCTACTACAATTTAGAAACCTATATATTACTCTGCCTCTCCATTGTGTAACATTACCTCCCTAATAAATTCCTATCACTTGCGAAAGCCACCTTCTTGAAGTCTAGAATTACAACTCCCTTCCGTAACCCGCTTCAATCTTGCTTTCTAACGGCAATTAATGTCGTGTAACAATTCCTCGAAATCATTTTTGAGACCTCTGCTCAATCAAATCCTCCATATAGGACAAAGACCTTCTACATATATCTTAGGGATGTCAGTTCAAAGCTTTGATTTTTTTAGGATTCACATCACCGAAAAATTCCTTATTCCAAATTTTAAGCTTTCCCTTCAAAAAATTGAACTTATCATGAAAATGAAGCCAACCCACATTGCACTTGACACTCACCCCACGAGTCCCTGACTATTGTTAAAGGTATGATGCAAAAGCCACACATTCTCAAAACGAGTGGTATATCCCTACCTTAAAGGACTCGACTCGAGGGAGATAGGGAAGAGATCATAAATTGTCATCTCAAGAACTTTTGAACAAACTTGGGAGAAGGTTTCTCCCACTCCATCTAAGAAACCTATCAATCCGTCCAGCAACCTAACGTTAACAAGAAACCAACCTAGTAATCAAGGCATTCGAAGATCAATATCCCGAAGGTCCCACTCCCTCATCAAATTGTCAAAACCACTTCTCGCTGTGACCTGCGAACCTTCTTTTCCTAACAAACATCGAATTACATTAATGTCACCACTTAAGCAACACCTGACCCACATAAATCTGCTAAATCATTCAACTCCCCAGAAAGAAAGGCGAGGCGAGACCTGGGTTTAGTGCACCGATGTAAACCACCAGTTTCCTCGTCCCCTCACCTCAAGGTGGACCGACAAAGAAAAGACTCCATGAATGACCTCCTTTTAAGAAGCTAGATGCGGATCCCGGATAATAATGATCCCCTCAGACACCCTAATCGAGGGAACCAAAGCTCAATCTTTAAGCTTGTCTCTCATAAGCATATTGTCCACCACCTCTTTTTTGCATTCTGCTATGAAGGCCACACTGGGAGAAGCCATCACTAGAACATCATTCACGTTTCTTGGCTTGGCTCATTATACCCAAGGCGCACACATTCCAAGTATCAACTTTCATGAGGACACCTGAGAATGAGAATGGCATCCCTTAACATTCTGCATAGTTCACCACGAAAGTTAACCGTATTACCTAGACCTCTTAGAATTACTCACAAATCTATTTTTAATTGTTTTATGTCTTAATAAATGTGATGGAAAGGGTACAACATGCACCGTGCGACTCTGTCTTTTACTTTATCCTGTTATAAATATTTCTTATTTTTTTATTATTTTTAAATTTAATTTTTTTTAATGTTTGACAATCTTCACCGTCTTATTGTTTGCAGTATAATAATAATCAGAATAAGGTTGTTGTGGGCAGTGCAGTCAAGGAAAGGTTTTCACGTGTGCTCTCGGATGAAAGGTTCTCAAAATTTATAGGAGTGAGTTCCTTGAGAATTTTCATTTGACATGATTTTGATGATAGTTATACTGAATATTTCCTTTCGAGGAATTCCTTAAGAATTTTCATTTAATGCTTTATTCTGCATTTGAATAAAGGCAGTCCACTTAATGCTTTATTTCACTTGCATCCAATAATTTTTGTAATAGTGTGCAGTACATGTTTGAAAATTGAAATGCTAATAGGAGTATACAAAATTCATATGGATGATTTTTGTTAGATGTATATTTATTAGTGTGAGGGCCTTTCTGTTATATTTATCTTCGAGGCTCTTGATGTAGCTTGTGAATTCGAAAACATATATTTAATCTTGTCTGTAACAAGTATAAGGTAATTCTCCTCTTCTTCCTCAAACATCATATGGTATCAGAGTTGGAATTTATTAATTTCCTGTATTGACAGACTCCTTTTTTTTTAGTTCCTCGTTTTTTTCATGTTTTTTTTCCTTGTGAGGTATAGTCAAGAAACTAAAATTATATTATTCTACTAATTTTAAGCTTATGGCAACTCATGGTATACTCCACCAATACTGAACTTGTATAGATACACCTCAGCAAAATAAAATGGGGTTAGGGGTTGCTGAGAGAAAGAACCTTCATCTACTAGAGGTTGCCCGAGCTCTCTTATTTCAGATGCATGTACTTCAATTATTGCTGGCAAATGGTGTGTTAAATGCAAATTATCTGATCAGTTGCATGGCTTCTTATGCTCTTGAGGGAGAGATTGGTCGTTGAGTCCTTTTTCCATCCAAGTCTCCACACTTTTTCTGGTGTTTTTGCGTTGTTCATGATGATTGTCCTAGTGTCACTAAGTTAGATCTTGTGGCAGAGTGCATATTCTTGAGTTATTCTCATACTTAGTTAAGGGTATTAATGTTATTTTCCTAACTTGATTAGGTTCATAGGTATCTGCTAATATTCCATATCTGTTGTGCGGTCGGTTGAGTTAGCTTGTGAAGATGACATTGCCAATTATTGGATTATGGAGTCCACGTCTTCCTGGTTTAGCAAATAACTTGTCCTCCTATTTAGGTAGTGTAAACATGTCGAGAGTGCCTCACGAAAATTCCCCTCTACCCGTGCTGTGCCAGTCCAATCATTGCCCAATCCAGGTTCAGGTGTCTTCTGATCTCGAAGTTCTAGTTGCTCTTAGAAATGAAAAGCTTAGTTGTACTTTACATCCCATTTCTAACTGTGTCAGGTATAAAGGCTTATCTGCTAACCTACATACATTTGTTAGTCCTTTTGACTCTTATATTATTCCCAATTCCGTGTCTGAAGTTGTAGGTGGGTCACCCTGGCTGGAAGACAGTTATGCAGGAGCTATGGTGGAGGAGATGTGTCTCTTAGCATGAAAAAACATGGTACTTAGGTTGTTACCAGCATTTTCCAAATGTTGCTGTTTTTTCCTTTTTTGACATGGTTTTCGCCTTCATTGCCCATGCATTGGCAAGCTCAGGCTTTTCCCGAAAATTTTGTAATTGCAACAGCAAGTTCTTGCTTCAGCTGGGCCCGAGTGAGCTGCCAAGGAACTTTCTGTCTTTAGCTGTCCGTCTCCCACGCTAGTGCATGATCATACTTGAAGTATATAGCCTGTTTTGATCTGTGGTACACCGCACCCTACTTTTATGCCATGGTTTCAAGATCAAGCAGTTTGTTGCGCCTCATGGGCCTGAAGATCTTTTACCCTTGCCACAATAGTGTTCATGGTGTTAGAACAAGTGTCCAAGGACTGCAGCCAGTTCCTCCTAGGTCTCATGCGAGTTCGACTAATGGTCTTTGGGAAGTTGGTTTCTATAGCCTGTACCAAGGCAGGAGCTCTTGCTCCTACACTGTGACCTGCAAAGACTAGAATTCGGACCCCTCAACACTCTTAACATTAGTTCATCAGTATCCTCAACTATCTACTACATACCATTGTCCCCCTGTTGGAGGCTGCGTTTCTCCCAGCACGATATATATATATATATTATATATATATATATATATATATATAGTTATATATATATATATATATATAGTTATATATATATATATATATAGTTATATATATATATATATATATATATAGTTATATATATATATATAGTTATATATAGTTTTATATATATATATAGGAATAGAAATATACATATGACGCATCCTTTGTACACAGAATGTATACTTAGACAAAATAATTAAATACCAGGAAAACTATCCACCATTTTCTACAAAAGAATCCCCCCCCCCCCACACCGGTACGCCAACAACGAAGAGTCTCAAAGACATTCTCTTTAAGCCACCAATGTACAGAATGAGTCTCCCCTACGCTTATACAAAGACCACCCTCGAAAGAGCTCTATAACAGACCTTGGCATGACCCACGAAATGTCAAAGAGGAAAAATAAAAGACTCCTTAATTCCTTAGCTACAGGCAATGCAAAAGCAAATGATTAACAATATCCTCATCTTTTTTGTACATGAAGCACTAGCCGACATAAATCCTCTTTCGAGCTTTCAATTATCGCCAATAGCCTCTTGCGATGCCTTCCAAGCCAAAAAAGCCACACTGTTGGGAGCCTTCGATTTTCAGATTTCCTTTCAAGGAAAGGAACTCCTACTATTACCATTTAAAGCCAAATAAAATGATTTCATCGAAAACTCCTACTCTTTGTCCCATCCCATGAAACTATGTCTTCTCCAATTCCTTGCCCCTTATAGTCATACAACAAATAAAAAAGCTGGCCAATATCTCCAATTTTCCAGTCTTGCAAGTCTCTTAGAAAAGTATGATTCCAAGAAACTTTACCATCTGTAATATCAAGAATGGGGTCACCCTTACTTCTTGATTAACCCCTATATTGTATAAATTAGGAAACATTATCTGAAGCTCTACATCACCACACCACTTATCCTTCCAGAAACTAACATGTTCCCCATTTCCTATTTCAAAGGAAACTAACTGTTTGAGGGATCCCATCCTTTCCTAATCCTTTCCACACACTAGACCCATAAGTAGTAGAATTTTTTTAGGAAACCAGTGATGAGTGATGACTCCCTACTGCATACATACCCTCCACCATTCTCCTCCACAATCACTTGCAAAAACTTGGTAGTCTTAGCCCGAAGAGGGACCAAAAAATTCCGGCTACCGACTCCTATTCTAATGCAAGCTGGCATCTCTGCTTTATATCGAACTAAAATTCTTGCCCACCTCAAGTCTTTCCTGAGCTCAGTAGCTAAATTGGCCATAATAAACCCTCCACACAACTGTCCGATTTTCACGAACACTGATCTACTCGACAGATGCAGCGACCCCAGTGCCCTGACCCATGCTTCTCGAGGCTTACGGCCTTCATGATGACAACAACCCATGGGATCCCAACGATCCAAGAACAGGGGCATTTGGTTTATGACCCAATTTTTTTCCTCTTGAGATTCAAAAGGCTTCCTCCTTGGAAGGAAATTCAAACGAGAAAAATTTACCATTCAAGTTCACCACTCTTTCTCCTCCGGCCATCTTCTACCTCGGGTCTACCCTTTTTTGTATTTCGGACCTTAAAAGGATAGGACACTCAAGAATACCCGCTCTGCCTACTAGACATCTCTCCAAAAATTTCAGAGAACCATCGCAGGAACTTTCCTCCACCTTAAAATCCGCGTCTGAATTCTTCTTCGAAGAGCTAATGGTTAGGGCTAAATCCAGCCATGGAGGTATCTCAGCCACCTCTCTAAAAGACTTAACAAGGCTTCTCTTCTCTGAGTTGATCTCTTGCGCAAACCTTCTGAGCGTTACCACCACCACGGTCCTGGCGAATTTGAATTCGCCACAAATTCGGGGATATCGACGTAATTCTGCCCGGAACGGAGGGAGTACATGATTTTGGATGGAAAAAAGAGCTTGGTTTTCCATTTACTATGATACTAGAATGAACAGATGTAAACCATTGATTAAGAAGCTGGATCAACTTTTCTGGAAGCCAAATTTTCTTAGAACCAAAATCACAAAACTCGAATCGACAATGATATGCTTTGCTCCTATCTAGTTTAAGGGCTGCAAGACCTCCTCTTGCCTTTGTATTTTCTGATTTTCTTAATGGTTTCGAAAGCATGAAGTATGTTGTGGGAGATAAGTCTATTGGATATAAAAGCATTTTGGATAGGACCAATTAGCCTTTCTAGGAGAGGCTTAATTCTGTTGGCAAGTGTTTTTGCAATAATTTTAGATAAGGCCTTGCAAAGGCTTATTGGTCTAAATTGGTTGGCTTTTTGTAGGGTTGTCGGTTTTAGTAATAAGGGCAATGAAAGTTTGGTTGAGTACCTTTTGATATTTTGTTGTGAGGTGTTCTATTTCTTGCTGATCCTCTGTCCACTGGTCATCCTCTATCATTAATCTTGATATTTTTGTTTCTTCTTCTATTGCAGTAACCATTGACTGGGAAAACGAAGTGTTCTTGTCCCTCATTTGCATCCAGTTCTTTTTTGATCTCTGTGCCCAGTATTCTTCTTGGCTATTTAACTACACGTTTAGCTTATTTCTAAGCTCTTTCTTCTATATACTTGTCACAATCCAATTAGATTGGAGATTTAATAGCTTATGGATTCTTCTAGTTCTTTTTTGATTTGGATCCTATCATTTAGAGCCCACACTTTTTTGTTGTGTAAACACCCATTGTATAGTCTCCTTTTCGTTTTTGATATACAATATTCCCTTCACACACACTTCTAAGATCCTTGATCAATATGCCAAATGTCACGTGAGTGTCGGAACATGTCAAATCAATTCTCTTAAATTTGAGTCTCATACGTCAAGTGGACCGGTGTAATACCTCCCACCCAGAATCATAACAATCCACCACGCTCTACATCCATCGTCTTGACATCTTCACACTCTAGGCAGCTAGCCAGTTCGTGACTTGAACCTGTGACATGGTGGTTGCTGTGATACCGAATGTTAAGATCCTTGACGAATACGCCAAAAGCTACGTGACTATTGGAACACGCCAAATGAATTCTTATAAAATTGAGTCCCTCACCTCAAGTGAACCACACCTAATCCAACGCGTCAAATGAATTTTTTTAAACTTGAGTCCCTCACATCAAGTGAACCACACCTAATTTAATACTAAGGGTTGGCCCCACCCAAAATTATAACACACAAACTAAATCTCGTGAATGAGGATCAACATATACACGTGGTCTTGGACCTGCAGCCTTTTAAGTTCAAGACATGAAGAAACCACCAGATATATAATCTCTGAATTAGTTGTATTTAATATAAATATATATTATTACTTCTAGTCTTCTAGAAGCTGCGGTTGTTATTTGCCCCTATATCAAAAACTTTTGAGTGAAACTTGGCCTCTTCTATGTGGCAAAATTCTGCCGTCATTCTAAAACCCCAATTTCAAGCCTCAACAAGTGTAATCATGCGTACCCCTGCTCAAAAACATTACATAGTGTTTCTTGAAATCATAACTCCTATGTATTTGTTCCTCTGATGGACTATATGGTACCTAGACAGCTATGTATGAAGAAAGTTATATTTGAATACATATTGATATATATATATATATATATATATATATATATGTATGTATACTTATCATTGCAGCCTCATGTTGAACGGATGAGGAAATTGAATTCAGTTCATCAAATTTACGAATTTCGGAAGGCTCTTGCGAGATCCGACATTGTAGAGGTATATTTTATTTTCTTTTCACACTATACAATGTAACACATCTAGAACTTCTATTTGACCCTTTTCCTCTTTTCTTTAGTGTGGTGATGACGTGCATAGGTTGCTAAAGCAATTGAATTGTGAAAGGGGTTGGCCTGAACTGTCTGGTGATGATATTAAAGCTGCCCTTACTGTGAGTATGCTCGTCTCTTCTATGATAAATAGTTTTGTGCAATCTGATCGAGATTAATTTTGCAGCAAAATCTTACCCTCTTACGCAAGTTGAAGGAAGACAAGGAGTTCATATCTTCAGTTTCGAAGTCTCGAACATCTGAGGTAAAACAAAATTGTGATCGTTGACTCTGCTTGTTGCAGTTATTGGGATGTATGGTTCCATATGTTTTTTGAAAAATAAACTTATACCTTTGAACTTGTGTGACCTGCAACACGGCTTGTTTTGGTTGGTGGATCAGGTATGGGAATGTGGCAGGCAGCGTGGTCTGAACCATTGTTCCCATAGCTTGTAAGATTTAGACGAAATCCTTTTGCGAGAGTGCTGTCTCTAAAAAAGAGCATGCTTACTCATTCATATTAAATGGGCATCTAAAATACTAAGTTTGAGCATACAATTAAGTTAGGCTATTGATATTTCTGCTACTAAAGAAGTAAACTGGAAACTTTTCTGGATCGCTAAATTTAATTTTATAAGAAGTTGACCATGATCTGGAATGAAGGTGCCAAAGTATGATTCACTATGTCAGTAGTGTTTTCTAGTAACTCGTTTGGTTCCAACAGTCGAGCAGGTGGGATTTTCTTTGCACAACTCACTTCTGGAATTACTTACCCTGCAGGATCACTGTAGCAGCATCTTGAAATAAGGTCATTATTGATTAGATGCATTTAAATTTCAACATTTTTGACAGGTAAGGACTAGGCTGTTGAAGAAGATTGAGGAAAAATACAGCGAAGAACTCTGTGAATATGCTAAGGAATCTAACAAGGTGGATGAAATTGTTGTCTCGTAGTTATCTTTGTCAGTCACCTAGTTCTTGTAGTCGCTATATTTTCCCGCTGACCTGTTTGTTACTCTTTTAATTAATAGTTGAGAATTGCACGTTGTTGACTACAAAGGGACATGGAGAATATTATGATGAAACGCTCTGGTGAAGCTCAAGCTGCCGGACTTAAGTATCTGCCTGAGGTGATCCTGTTTTTTTATTTCTTTTTCCATTTTGATTCCTAGCATTCCTATTGAATGGTGGTTTTAGATTGCTGTTTCGCATTACGTGACAAATGCTATAATTGGGTAAGCAATGATATTAGGAGTATTAGCTGATAGTTGACGGGAGTCAAATTATTGTAACCATGATTCTTTTTTAGCTTAATATTTGTTTTCCACCCCTAGGGGTCTTAGACACGAGATCCTTCATCTTCCTTGCACACTCTACTTGTGGTTGTATTGAGTAGGTTGCTGAGTAGGGTCCTATTGAGGGTTGTCCTGTGGGTGGAGAGGATTATAGAGTTCCTGACTTGCTTATTGAAGATGATGCTATCTTGCTCTTGTTCAACGGCGTTTCTGGCCTTAAAAAGTTATCACCATTCTTAAAATATTTGAAAAGGTGCCGGGCTTTGTTGTTTGAGAAGGAGAAGGGAAGATGAGGAATGAGACGCGTAACCCAAACTGGTTAGGCATAAAGTTATATACTATGTTGCACGGACATGGATACGGGATTCGGGATATGGGAATACGGGTTTTTTGAAAAATATAGGATATGGGTACGGGGTAATATGTAAATATTAAAAATATAAGGACCAAAATATAAATAAAAAAATATACATACCAAAATATAAATATAACAAAATATAAGCACATAACAAAGACATGGACAAAGATATAGAAGATGTAAATGTTTCAAAAAAAAACACCCAAAATAAAAGTTTCAAATAAAAAAAAAACCCAAAATAAATGTTTCAAAATATAAACCTTCTGTCTAGTCACTAGTGTCTATGTTTGAAAATAAAAAATATAAAACTCAAAGTCTCAAAGCCAAAAGGTCGTCACAGTACACTACAAAGCATTATCCAAAAAAGGAAAAAAAAAACACACAAAGACAGAGGCGACGAAGAGTCGAAGACTTCGAATCGAAAAAATAACTAAGGCGTACCAACCTGGAAACACATCGAAGATGCTAGGGTTCGACAGAGGCTTCGATCGACAAAGGATCGACGGCGGCTTTGATCGATGAAGGATCGACGGCGGCTTCGATCGATGAAGGATCGACGACGGGCTTCGATCGACGAAGGAGCTTCGATTAACGAAGGAAGCAGATGACAGCGACGGAGGCTAGGGTTCGTTTTGAGAAGCAATCGATCGTTTGTCGGCTAGGGATCGATCGTGTAAAGGGTAAGTGATACGTATCCAATTTTCGGGTATACGTGTCCGGATTCGGGTTGATGTTCCGGGTTTTGGACACGCAGACCCGTGTCTTGTGTCCAAACTCTTCAAAAATCCAAATTCGGCCCCGGTACATATTTCTTGCTGTATCCCGTGTATCCGAGCCGTATTCGTGTCCGACACGTATCCGACACGCGATACGCCGTGAAAGAGCCGTGTCCGTGCAACATAGGTTGTATATATATATATATATATATATATATATATTTGATAAGTAAATATGTATAAATAGTTAAGTGTCAAAACAAGTGATGTGTCTTGTACACAGGATGCATACTCCAACAACAAGCCTTACCCAATGGAAGTCTATTTACAAACTCCACAAAAGATTTAGGGGTGTAGGAATCCGACTCCATGCACCAAAAAAATAAAGTCTGATGGATGGAGTCTCTCAGTTTATCACCACTCAGCTCAACATTATCAAACGTCCTTCGATTTCTTGCACACCATATGACCCAACAAACAGCAAGAGGGGCTCCTAAATATAATTCCTTCTCTTGTAAAAAGCCCAGTTCAGAAAAAGATCCCTAGTTGAGCCTGGCATTACCCACCAAATATGAAATAATCAGAGCAGAAAATTCCATAATTCCAGCGCGCGCCTTGGTAGTGCAATAATAAATGGTTTACACTTTTGCCATCACTCTTACACATGTAACACCATTTAACATAAATCTTCTTCCGAGCCCTCAAGTTATCCCCTATTAACATTACCTCGTTCACAACCTCATGCAAAAATGGCCACCCTGGACGGGGCCTTGGATTTCCACACTGTCTTCCAAGGAAATAAGGTCCTAGTCTTGTTTGACAGATCAGCATAGTATGCCTTCGACAGAGAACCTACTATTTTTGCACCAGTCCAGATGACTTTGTCTTTTCCTCCATTTCGAATTTTAACTGCGTTTAGATGCTAAAAGAACTGTTCGAGAGATTCAAGCTCCCAATCGTGAGGCTGCCTACATCACTAACCAATATTTTCTTGTCAGCGGTAAAGCTAAAGAGCACAGGGAAAGCTCTCCTTTACTCCACCTCTCCACTCCAAATATCATCTCAAAAGCTGACAGACTCACCAGACCCAATGACAAAGGAAACACGCCTTCTAAACAACTCTCACCCTTTCAAAATTCCTTTCCACGCACTCACGCCATAAGAACATCTCACCTCATTCGAAAACCAAGGATGAGGTCCTTTCCCATATTTTCCTACCACCACTTTAATCCACAAGGCCTCTCTTTCTCATAAATCTCCAAAGCCACTTACCCATCACACCATTGTTATAAGTGCGAAGATCCTAGACCTCCATCCTTCACCTTAGAGCACAGTCACCCCACTTGATCAGGTGATATTTACTCTCCTCCATGGAACCTTCCCACAAAAAATCTCTTTCCAACTTCTCAAGTCTTGTAGCGACAGAAGAAGGGATCACCAAAATAGACATTAAATAAGTAGGCAAGTTAGAGAGAGTGCTTCGAATAAGGGTAATCCGCTCACCCTTAGAAAGGAGTTGTCTCTTACAACCTACCAAACGTCTTTCGAACCTTTCAATTACTAGGTTCCAAATAGCTTCACTTTTAAAAGATCCCAAAGGAAGACCAAGTGAGCAGTACCGGTTGAAAGTTCGTTGGTATTCATCACATGCTTAATATACCTTGATTGGGATAAGAAATTTGGACTATTTTATATGTTGTGATTGATTGCTTAGTTTTTCTTGAAGACGAAAACATGAAGTCGCTGGTACTTATTTTTTGTTGCTTTCTTTTTCTTAAAGGATAAAGAATGTATTGTGCTGTCCATTTTCCTTGTTTCCAGGAATTTTCACGACCAAGGCATCCGCTAAGCTTTCCTTGTCAGTTGAGTTTGCATCCCCAGATATGGAAGAGACATTTGCAGCAGTCTGTGTTTATCATAAGTGGCGCCTTGTCATTTATTTCACTTGCTGGATGGAATGCTAAGCGGCTGAAGAAGATCATGAACTGAGTTGATTAGACATTTGAGCCTTGTAGGGAGTTGTTTCTTGAATATGTTTTGGGGAAAGGATATTGTGGTTATATCTATGAGTGCAACTCTATAATTTGAAGATAATCACTTGTTAGGCCTTTCCTATTTTTATGGGGTAGAGGGAGTATATTAATATTGGAGTTGTCTACTTCTTTGTGTGAATGAATTAATTACTGCCAACTTCTAGGGCTTGTTTGTTAACTATTTCTGTTTTACATTTTTTGTTTCTGTTTTTAATTTTTGGTGAAAAATAGAAATAGAAATGCGTTTGACAACTATTTCTATTTCTGAAAAACTAAAAACGTTTCTCATTTTTTCCCAAATTCTAGAAATTAAAAAATTTTGGTTTCTTGCAGAAGAGAAACATTTCTCATCCAAAATACAGAAGGGCCAAGATCAATTAGGTTGGGTCTTTGAACTATGACACGAGAAATTCTCAACCCTAACTTTTTTCCTCCATATATATATATATATATACATATATATATATATACATATATATATATATATACACATATATATATATATATACATATATATATATATATATATATACACACACACATACATATAGGATTGGGTTTTCAAAAGAAAAATAAATAAAAAGTTTAATACTGAAATTAAATAATCAGAAAATAGAAATAGTAATTGAAAGATGATGGGTACTTGAACAATAATAAAATAGAGTTGGACAAATGGAAAATATAGACCCAAAGAAGTGAGGGATATCATGGCAAAAAGGGTCTTGAACAGTGGTGTCCATGACATCAAATAGTAGCAACGACAATCACCTACAGTGGTTGTTTTTGTTGGTAGTGAGTGCTGTGCACGATGGAAATATTATACTCAAAGTAATAAGAGATGATTTTGAAGAGGATGATGATGATGAATTTATGATAGGCGAGCAGCTAATGGTCGTGGGTCTCCATTTCAAAGTCAATACAAGAGTCATGGAATCAATTAACGGTTAACCTATAATTCTTCCTCTAAATATTGTTGCTATGAATTAATTTATTTATTTTTTGGAAATCAAATCAATTCCTGAGTCTATGTATGTATGTATATATGAATATTATTTTTCATTTTTTATTCACAATTTTTTTAATAATAGATGAAATGTGAATTATTATTCTACACCTTTTAAGTTGGATATAATATATGACGAAGTTGTAATGTGTTAATAGTTTTGGGAAAAGAGTTTAACTTTGTGAAAGAAAATAGAAATGTTTATCAAACACGACATGTTTCAGGAAACAGAAACAAATTGAAACAGAAACAAAGTGAAATAGAAACATGTGAAATAGAATAAAGAAATAGAAATGTTACCAAACACTAGCCTAGTTTTTGAACGAAATACTGCCCATTATGAAATGTGTTCGGTTTTATCGAAGTCTCATCACCCTGCCACGGTCAAGGTCGGTCTGTATTATTTTCTCCGATCTAAAAAATAGTTCCACTTTACTGTCTGGTTTGTTTTATAAAAAAATAAAAAGTAAAAAATTAATGCAATTTGTAGGAGATACAAACAAATGAAGGTGCAATTTCAGTAATTTGACTTGTTAAGTGAGACTTTTTTTGAAAGAAGTTTATTGTTCTTTTTCAAAGGAGCCTCAACACGTAGCAAAACAGTTCATCTTTTTGTTATTCTTCTTCGATATAGCATAACCATCTTCTCATGGGTTCTAGTCATGCTTCACGCGTTATACTAGTTGAACAGATAATCTTTCTCATGAGGCAGCTTGTTTCCTATAAGCCCTAGGGACAAGCCAATTAATCTAGACTATATCTATCCATATTTTGCTCAAGTGTTCAAAAAAAAAAAAAGACAAGATAATTAAAGTTATACTCCCTCCGTTTCATCTAAAGAGTTCATGTTTGAAAATTCTAATAATTAAGGAATATGTAAGTATCATTAGAGTTGATCATAATTATAAAACTGTTTGAGCATACTCAAGATGTTTATATAACATGCGGAGGGTAAAGTTGGAAAGTTATAGAGATTGTAGGCATAATTTATGAAAGTGAACTCATTAAATGAAACATTCCAAAATAGAATAATGGACTCTTTGCCTGGAACTGACGGAGTAAGTAATATGCTACTCCTAACAAATTGGAAAGACATGAAAAGAAGTTAATGTTGTATTACAAAGAAGTCTTTCGGTAGATAAATCACTTTCTTTTTATAGAAATAACTTGTTAGGAACTGTTTTAACCATGTTCACCATAAACAATAACCACTTTAACCACATTCTTGCAATAATCATCCAACTAACTAGCTACTTACCTTGAAAGATTCTAAAGAATTGTACTCCAAAACCATGCGCTTTTATCAACCACATCCATGTAATTATCATTGAAGTAGCGAGCAAGTTGCTTGGAAAGATTTTTTTTAGAAATTGTTGTTGATTTTCAAATGCACTTGCTCACGTACTTCTTGATAACTTGCAATCGAACACTATCCGCAACAAGAACCCTATTTCTATCATCCTACACAAAATTGCCTAATGATGACTTTGACAAATATATTTGCATCTCGTTTGACAATCGGCTCTTCAATCGACTAAATGTACAACTATGTTACAGTATCGATGGGAGTCTATAATAATTTCATATCACAAATAATTTCTCATAAATTTGCACCTTCAACCATGGTCACAGAACAGAGCTAAGCCTTCCAAGCTTGCTAATGAGCCTACTACTGATGTTCAAACTCAGCTTATAATTTATGCTCAAATTTAGTTCGTTTCTAGCCAAACAA
Organism: Platycodon grandiflorus; assembly: GCA_016624345.1. NCBI lineage: Eukaryota > Viridiplantae > Streptophyta > Magnoliopsida > Asterales > Campanulaceae > Platycodon > Platycodon grandiflorus. Next base: position 12,432,167 of record CM028367.1, on the reverse strand, counting down.
AGCCCAAGCTGAATCCTTCAACGAGCAGAACACGAGCTGTCTATAAACAGCTCGGTTTAAATATGAATAACAAAAAAACACTGTAGAAATTGAAAGCAAACAACAAGGGAGGAACTCGAATGGACCTACCTCCCAAATTCCAATATACAACGGGAATTCAATTGAAACATACCAATATCAGCCCCTTACCCTCATCAACCATTACCTAGATTCGTTTGGTGAGTATACAAACACAGAGATCGAAAAACAAGCACGATGGAAAGAGTAAAAACTAATGATCCGGCTTAATACATTGCAGCATTAAAAGCTTGTACGTTTCGTTCCCATGGTTAGACAGATTGCGTAAACTACTTGAATAGCATCCATAGAAAGGCTTGGTAGGAAGTGAACATCTTACACTCTGTTACCAGTCTAAAACACACTTGCATATCATAATGATTGTCTTTATACAGCAGATTATTGTTACCTTATGCAACTCAAGGTTTATATTAGCAGACAATCATACAGGATTATACTGTCTGCTTCCATCACAAGAGTAGGATCAATTTTCTTAGCTAGATGGAGGATTTGTCCAGCTGCATATTCACGACATGCAGAATCATAAATCATAATAAAGAAGAGACCAACCAGTTCCATCAAACCCAAAAGAGCATATGTGAACATTCTTCACCAATAACCTAGCAACTTTATGGCAGCTCTCTCTTCAGATCCGCTGCTTTCTTCCAGGCATATATTCCAGTGAGATACAACATCAACCCAGGAAATACGATTAAGCCATTTCTCTTGAAAACTTCTTTTATAGGACGCAGCTTTCGCTTGACCAACTGGGGAAGTGATTCCCTAGCTGCTGTTTCGGGATACAGTTTATAGTAGTGAAACGAAAATCCATCCAACTGAAAAACCAAAATTAGGACAATATATTAGACAAAATCACTTACTTGTCAAGAGAATAAATATATGTAGGCCCAAATATGATTAGCACCCTAAAGTTTCCACCAAATCCCGCTTCCCCCACCCCCAATGAAAAGTTTGTCCCATTTTCATACACACTATTACAATTTGTCCCACTTTAACCCCTTTCCGTGACGGGCTTTAGAAATAGTATACTCACTATTACAATTTGTTCCACTTTAACCCCTTTCCGTGACGGGCTTTAGAAATAGTATCAGAAAGAGGGGTGCTAAATGACACCCTCAACTTATGCTAAATGACACCCCCCCCTCTTCGTAAAATTACTATTATGCCCTTAATTATTTGAAAAGTTTATATTTATAGTTTTAACCCTTATGTTTGATTAATTATCATAAACCACCCCTTATATATTTTATAAATAAAATTGTAGCTTTTTATTTTTTTCAAAAAGGTATGTTTTCAACACTTTTTTTGCGTTTGTTATTGTATTTAATAGTATTATAATTTGATATATATTAAAAAAAAATTTGGACTCTTTGAAGACCGCCCAACCAAGGCGGTCTAAAGCCACAAAACCCACTAGACATGGCGGTCTTTTTTGACGTTTCCATTAAAAAAAAATTCAATTTAGCCTCTTAAATTCACAATTCCGTTAAAAACTTAATGGATCCGTTAAGTTTTTAACAGAACATGGAGGACCGCCGCCCCCCCTCTGGGGGTCTAATACTAATACACCGCCCACCCCTGGGGGTTTAAAATTTATAAACCGCCCACACTTAGGTTTAATTTTTTTTTTTCAGTTTATATAATTATTAATATATAATTTTATATAATTATTAATATATACATAATTTTATATAATTATTAATATATACATAATTTTATATAATTATTAATATATACATAATTTTATATAATTATTAATATATAATTTTATATAATAATTAATATATAATTTTATATAATTATTAATAGATAATTTTATATAATTATTAATATATAATTTTATATAATTATTAATAGATAATTTTATATAATTAATAATAGATAATTTTATATAATTATTAATAGTTAATTTTAGTTTAATATATAAGTTTATAAATTTAATTTTAGTTTATAAATTATTAATATATAATTTCACATAATTTATCTATAATTTATAATTTTAGTTTATAATTTAAAATCGTTTAATAAATATATAATTTCAAATTATTTAATTTAATTTTATAATTTTAGTTTTGAAATTAATATTATTGTTGATTTAATTAGTAATATATTTATAAATAAAATTTGCACAAATTAATATATAATTTTAGTTTAATATATAATTTTATATAATTTAATTTTAGTTTATAAATTATTAATATATAATGTCATATTATTTAATTTTAGTTTTCAATTTAATGTCATATTATTTAATTTTAGTTTTCAATTTAATATATTTGTACCCTAACTCCCCTAATTAAGAAAAAAAAACCTAACCCTAACCCTAAGTCCTAACCCCTTGAGGTCATGTACTGCATCTGGAAAAGTGACTCAATAATCTTGCAGTAATAATAACTTCGGCACTTTGCACTGGAAGCAGGCCAGCCCAACTAGAAGTACGAAGGAAGAAGGCAGCGAAAAGAGTGAGATGAGGGAGACAGAGCGCTAGGAGATGGGATGGCGACGGCCTACGACTCACCTCCGGCGACGGCGAGGCTCCATGTGCCACAACGTTGTGCTGATGAGTAGTTCATCTTAAGAAAGAATAAGTCGACCAAGCTTTCAAAGATTAAGAAATAAATATATAGATACCTGAACCTCCCAACAAATGATCTCAATGTTGGGGTCGGGCATTACGTGTCATGAAACAACATGAAGAGGTGTATGAACCCCACACCTTGCGATTCCTCCAAGAACATTTATGAGGCCGGTGTTTGAATCCCTAGTAGGTTGCATCTAGTCATTAATCATACTTTGATCTTTTGTTTTCCTTAGTACCCTTTTGCGGGTCCGCGTCCCTTCTTACAAGTAGAGTCACTCATGCTAGGACCTACAAATCCAATTATTAAATGGTAATCAGGAATTTTATAAGAATTACAATATTTAACTATATCCTAAAATCAAGTAATACTTCTCGTGTCGAGGTCGAGGTTGATGCGTTTGATACATTGCCACTCCTATGAGACTCAATATGCTAATGAGTGTGGGCTGATGAGTAGTCTAATGAGTGGTCTCAATATGCTCATGATGATGAGTGGGCTGAGTGGTGGGCTGAGCGATGATCCGCTAAGTGATACTGTTGCCCATGGAAACATCTATACATCTAAAAAAAATCAGAGGCATACTGTTGTCCATGGAAACATCTATACAAACTGAGTACCCAACAATAAGTTAGAATTGAGCTCTAAAGTCCTTTCATTGATGCCCAGTTTCCTAACAGAAGCCAATTTTGATCATTTCTGAGAAATTTCCATCTTTCAGTATTGTTGTATATTGTGATTTCTTCTTCTCTTCCCATTGCTTACTCTGATTTTAAGAAATCCTAATATTAATTTCTCTCCGTAAGCTGTAAATGGTGACACTTAGGGCGAGCCTAGATAACAGAAAATGTAATACATCCTCTCTCTAATCCTTGGAAGCTTGAGTAGTAGCATACTCCAGTTATCAGGAAAAGAAATATGTGAATCAAAAAATGGATGTCCATCTAAGGTTGGAAGATAAACTTTTTTTTTTTCTTATTTTGTACGATTAGTTTTGCGAGAATACCTACAAACTGCTTTATCAGGCAATTTCAGTATCTTATTAGCTGCAAGTTTTCTTCAAACTATCTGCTCTTTTAGAAAGACACGTAAATAAGAATGTGTAGAGAAGCATGGCAGCAAGATGTCAAATGTCAATGGAGTTAATCACTTTACTACTTGCAACAACTCATTTTTCTCCAATGTAACAATATTTGCTATCATCCCGGGTGCACATACCAGTAAATTTAGTTTTATACAAGTGGCTAGAAACAAAATATTAGCTTAGTTTCCTTTCCTTTTACAGTAAAACACACATCGTGAAATAAAATACTGGTGTTCAAAGAATACGTTTAGTTCTCTCTCTAATATAAATATATTAATGACACATAATAGATGCAATTAGATCATAAAGATAAACACACCAAATCCTTGTCCACTGCTTTTCAAATATGGTAGCCGATAAACATCAGCCTATTCCAGCTTCAGGACATAACTGTCAGAAGAAATATAAGCGATTAAGTAATTGAATTTGCGAACCAGAAACAAATTTCCGAGAGCAATCTGATCACATGTGACAGAATTATCCCCATCAGGAATCTACTGGGTATGAGAATTCAAAAGCCAAATCGAAACCCTAACTTAAATGTTGAATGATTAGAGACAAATTGAGCACAATTTCATGGAATGCCTTTGTATTTCGCATACCTAACAAGGAAAACTTAGGGCAGGAGATCCAATCCCTTTCTCTACTCGGATTCATATCCAGACGAAAAATACAACCAAGAAAGAGAAAAAGAGCAAGAGATAGCGATACAGAGTTACCTGACCAATTGCTCGTGAGGGAGGGAGAGACGAATCGACGCGGTTCTGTGCGATAGTAATGAGGTTAGGGCACAATCGCAAGAACAGAGAAAGAGAGAGTTTGCACGAAGAGAGAGAGAGAGAGAGAGAGAGAGAGAAAGAGGAGTGTCGAGCAAAAATCGCAATAAGAGAGAGCAGGGGTGGAGGGAAACTGAAAATTTTGGGCTGAAATTTTAGGGATAAAAGAAATATTTATTAATAAAATCAAAACATTTAGGACGGGTAAAATTAAAAGAGTGCTAAACAAATAGAAATAATTATAAAATAAACCTTGTACTAGTTTTGAAATTTTAATTTAAACTATGTATTTTTATTTTTTGCAAATTGAACTTTCACCTTTTTTTTTTTAATTAAAATCTTCCGTCAACTTGTTAAAAACAAATGACAGAAGGCTGATTTGGCAAACCACGTGGAAATGGCGGGAAAATTATTCTAAAAAAAAACCTTGTACTATTTTATTATTCCAGAAAAACCCTTGGTTGTTAGCGAATTTTTAAAAAAAGTTTTTTAAAAAGAACCTTGTACAATTAATTTATTTTCAAAATAAATCCTAGAATGTTGTAGATTATGGGTATTTATATACCTATTTCATCCACACCAAGTGTTTTCCTTAAAAGAAATGTTTAGAAACAAGACAATTATTTTAGAACGGATAAAAAATTAAAAGAAGACAATTACTAACGTGCTAAACGCAGCCCCCCCCCTCTCCCGGTAAAATTACTAACGTGCCTTTTTTGTTTTTCCCCAATTTTTTTTCTTTTTTTTTAAGTAACCTAAAATTTTACAGTTGCCCCCCTGAAATTTGAAGACTTACAATTTTTTTTTTACAGTTTGTTTTTTAGAAAACTAACCTAAATGGACTTTTAAAAAAAAACTAACCTAAAATTACAGCCACCTCCCTAGATTTAAAAAATTTACAATGTCTCCCATAATTTTTAATATACTTTGTATTAAATTAATATTATTGTATTAAAAAACTAACCCAAAATTTACAGTGTCTCCCATAATTTTTGTTGTTATTATTGTGTTATAATGTACAATTTAGATTAAAAAAATAATATTAATTTTGCATTAAAATTATGTTTTCCATATACTTTGTATTAAATTAATTTTGTTATTTAGTTATTTGCTTTGAATATGTATGTTTTAGGCCTATTTTGTTTTAAATATAAATTTGATGCTGTTATTTTTGTGTTATAATGTACAATTTTAATTAAAAATAATTTTTCTTTGTTATTATTGTGTTATAATGTACAATTTAGATTAAAAAAAATAATTTTGCTTTAAATGTATGTTTTTCATATACTTTGTATTAAATTAATTTTGTTATTTAGTTATTTTCTTTGAATATGTATGTTTTAGGCCTATTTTGTTTTAAATATAAATTTTATGTTGTTATTATTGTGTTTTAATGTACAATTTTGATTAAAAAATTAATTTTTTGTTGTTATTATTGTGTTATAATGTACAACTTAGATTAAAATAATAATAATAATCTTGCATTAAAAGTATGTAGTTATTTGCTTTGAATATATATGTTTTGGGCCTATTTAGTTTTAAATATAAATTTTATGTTATTATTATTGTGTTATAATGTACAATTTTGATAAAAAAAATTTATTTTTTGTTGTTATTACTGTGTTATAATGTACAATTTAGATTAAAAAAATAATAATACTTTGCATTAAATGTATGTTTTTCATATACTTTGTATTAAATTAAATTTTTTATCTAGTTATTTACTTTGAATATGTATGTTTTATGCCTATTTTGTTTTAAATATATTTTTTTCTGTTATTATTGTGTTAAAATGTACAATATATTGAGGGAGGAAAAAAAAAAATTTTGTGCAACATGCGGTTGTACTAGCCGCATGTACTCTTGTACATGAGGCTGGTTTGGCCGTATGTACAAGAGTACATGCGGCTGGTACAACAGCATCTTTTTTTTTGCACTTTGAACCCTTGTAGTTGTCCATTTTAAAATTATTCATTTCACCCCTTGAGTTTGTTAGTTTCGTTAAATCATTAAATTTCTCTTTAAAAAAATTTTTAAAAATTGTGCAACATGCGGTTGTACCAGTCGCATGTACTCTTGTACATGAGGCTGGTTTGGCCGAATAATAGTACATGCGGCTGGTACAACCGCATGTAGCCAATTTTTTTTTTTTTTTTGCACTTTGAACCCTTGTAGTTGTCCATTTTAAAACTGTTCATTTCACCCCCTGAGTTTATTAGTTCCGTTAAATTGAATGATTATTTGTATTTTTAAATATGAAAATGTTACACTTTTTAAACCAATTAAATTATGCGGAAAATAATATATTATTATCTTAATCTTTAATTTTTATGCAATTTATTAAATATATATCAAATACTCTATAAGTTAAATTCTTTATATATATTAAGTGTTGTATAACAATATATTTACTAAGTTCAATTTTTTAGTCTTCATTAAAATATTACACTTTATTATTAACAATTGCATTATGCTTAAATAATTAATTGATTTAATAAATGTTACTTATAATTCATTGCATATATTAATTACACGTTAAATTTCTTTAGGTATATATTAAAATGTTACACTTTATTATTAACAATTGCACTATGCTTAAATAACTATTCGATTTATTAAATATTACTTATAATTCATTGCATATATTAATTCTATGTAAAATTACTAACGTGCCCTTTTCGTTTTCAACTTATTTTTTTTTCGTTTTTTTAAGTAACTTAAAATTTTACAGTTGCGCCCCCTAAAATTTAAAGATATACAATTTTTTTAATAGTTTGTTTTTTAAAAAAACTAACCTAAATGGACTTTAAAAAAAAAAAAAGACTAAGCAAAAATTACAGCCGCCCCCCTAGATTAAAAAAATTTACAGTGTCTCCCATAATTTTTAATAATTACAGCTGCCCCCTAGGATTACCTTTAGACCACCTAATTTTTATATTTTACAAATAGCTCCCAATGAGATAATTTATTACAAATAGCCCCTTGATTTTTAAATATTTAAAGCCACCCCCTATAAAGTTAATTTTTAAAGCCACCCCCTAGAAAGTTATACTTAGATCCCCTTGACTTTTTATTATTTAAAGCCACCCCCTATAAAAATTTACTACTAGCCCCTTCACTTTAAAATGTTTAAAGTCACTCCCTATAAAAATTTACATTTAGGTCCCCTAAAAATGTTACAAATAACCCCTTTTCTCCTGCTAAATTACTAAATTGCCCCTAATTTTTACTATAAATTAGAACACTAACTTCATCAAAATTTCACAAAAATTCTCAAACTCTCTTGACGATCACTCTCTCCCTAATACTCTCTTTCTCTCTCTCTCTAATACTCTTTCTCTCTCAATACTCTTTCTCTATCAATACTCTCTCTCTCTCTCTCTCTCTCTCTCTCTCTCTCTCTCTCTCTCTCTCTCTCTCTCTCTCTCTCTCTCAATACTCTCACTCTCTCATTACTCTCTGCATTAAAGGTATATTTTTCATATACTTTGTATTAAATCAGTTTTGCTATTTAGTTATTTGCTTTGAATATGTATGTTTTAGGCCTGTTTTGTTTTAAATATAAATTTGATACTGTTATTATTGTGTTATAATGTACAACTTAGATTAAAAAAATAATTTTTCGTTGTTATTTTTATGTTATAATGTACAATTTAGATTAAAAAAATAATATTAATTTGGCATTAAAAGTATGTTTTTCATATACTTTGAATTAAATTAATTTTGTTATTAGTTATTTGCTTTGAATATGTATGTTTTGGGCCTATTTTGTTTTAAATATAAATTTTATGTTGTTATTATTGTGTTATAATGTACAATTTTGATTAAAAAATGGACATTTGCTATTATTATTGTGTTATAATGTACAATTTAGATTAAAAAAATAATATTAATTTGGCATTAAAAGTATGTTTTTCATATACTTTGAATTAAATTAATTTTGTTATTAGTTATTTGCTTTGAATTTGTATGTTTTGGGCCTATTTTATTTTAAATATAAATTTTATGCTGTTATTATTGTGTTATAATGTACAATTTTGATTAAAAAATAGACATTTGCTGTTATTATTGTGTTATAATGTACAATTTAGATTAAAAAATTAATTTTTTGTTGTTATTATTATGTTATAATGTACAATTTAGATTAAAAAAATAATATTAATTTTGCATTAAAAGTATGTTTTTCATATACTTTGTATTAAATTAATTTTGTTTAGTTACTTGCTTTGAATATGTATGTTTTAGGCCTATTTTGTTTTAAATATAAATTTTATGTTGTTATTATTGTGTTATAATGTACAATTTTGATTAAAAAATTAATTTGTTATTGTTATTATTGTGTTATAATGTACAACTTAGATTAAAAAAATAATAATTTTTTTGCATTAAAAGTACGTTTTTCATATACTTTGTATTAAATTAATTTTGTTATTTAGTTATTTGCTTTGAATATATATGTTTTGGGCCTATTTTATTTTAAATATAAATTTTATGTTGTTATTATTGTGTTATAATGTACAATTTTGATTAAAAATTAATTTTTTGTTGTTACTATTGTGTTATAATGTACAACTTAGATTTTAAAAAAATAATGTACAATTTATAAATTTTTTGTATAAATTTTTTGCTTTGAATATGTTATAATTGTTATTACTGTGTTATAATGTACAATTTATATTAAAAAATTAATAATAATTTTGCATTAAATGTATGTTGTTCATATACTCTATATTAAATTAAAATTTTTATTTAGTTATTTGCTTTGAATATGTATGTTATACCTATTTTGTTTTAAATATATATTTTTTTCTGTTATTATTGTGTTAAAATGTACAATATATTGAGGGAGGAAAAAAAAATTATTTTTGTGCAACATGCGGTTGTACCAGCCGCATGTACTCTTGTACATGAGGTTGGTTTGGCCGAATGTACAAGAGTACATGCGGTCAGTACAACCGCATGTAGCAAGGTTTTTTTTTTTTTTTGCACTTTGAACCCTTGTAGTTGTCTATTTTAAAATTGTTCATTTCACCCCCTGAGTTTGTTAGTTTCGTTAAATTGAATGACTTCCTCTTTAAAAAAAATAATTTTGTGCAACATGCGGTTGTACCAGCCACATGTACTCTTGTACATGAGGCTGGTTTGGCCGAATGTACAAGAGTACATGCGGTCAGTACAACCACATGTAGCAAGGTTTTTTTTTTTTTTGCACTTTGAACCCTTGTAGTTGTCCATTTTAAAATTGTTCATTTCACCCCCTGAGTTTGTTAGTTTCGTTAAATTGAATGATTATTTGTATTTTTAAATATGAAAATGTTACACTTTTTAAACAAATTACATTATATGTTAAATTCTTTACATTATCTTAATCTTTAATTTTTATGCGATTTATTAAATATATATCAAATACAATATATGTTAAATTCTTTATATATATTAAGTGTTATATAACAATATATTTATTAAGTTCAATTTTTTAGTCTTCATTAAAATGTTACACTTTATTATTAACAATTGCATTATACTTAAATAATTAATCGATTTAATAAATGTTACTTATAATTCACTACATATATTAATTACATGTTAAATTTATTTAGGTATATATTAAAATGCTACACTTTATTATTAACAATTTTTTATGCATAAACAACTATTCAATTTATTAAATGTTACTTATAATTCATTGCATATATTAATTATATGTTAAATTTCTTTAGGTATATTAAAATGTTACACTTTATTATTAACAATTGCACTATGCTTAAATAACTATTCGATTTATTAAATGTTACTTATAATTCATTACATATCATCTCTCTCTCTCTCCCCCATCTTAAAACGGAGGATAAAATCATAACACAATAAAATATTTGTAATGAGAAAATTTTGTCCAAATGTCCAGTGTTCAAAAATCGTTCTAGGCGCCCGCTGCGCTAAGCCCCCAAACGCCGCGACTAGGCTCAGGCCCCCCAAACGCCGCGACTAGGCTCTAAGCTCCCCCAACGCTGCGACTAGGGCTAAATCGGACAAAAAATTGCCACCATAAAAAATTGCAGCTTAGTTAGCCTAGGCGCCACCTAATACCCAGCCGATTTGAGCAATGTCGTACGCGTTTTGTCGAGGAGGGACCTAGTATGAGGAACCTGGGAGGAAGGGGAGTCAATCAGGGGTACAGCGACGCACGACGATGCAATGAATGACGTCCTCAATCTTCTGGACAGCTAGGGATGGGGAGAAAGATGGGGAGACAGTTGACAAGTATATGGAAAGGTTTCAGCGGATGCTCGAGAAAGTGGACGATCTGACTGACCGAGAGGTTACAATGTGTTTTATGGGCGGCATGAATAAGAACGTGCTTAAGGCCGAATTTGGCATGCGGGAGCCTTTGAATCGAGCAGAAATGTTTGCCCGGGATCAGAGTTTGAGTGTGACCTGGGAAGAGGATGCAGAGGACCCCAAGAAGAAGGATAAAAAGAAGGACTCGATGGGAGAAAGGAAAGATGACTCCACGAGTAAAGTTAGGCAGTCCTCGAGCAGAAGATGGAGAAGAAACTGGTCACGGGCTACTGATCGCATCGATTTTGACCCTCTCAATACAACCCGGGAAACGATAATGAATAAGATCCGGGCAGAGTTTCCCCCCGCACAGACCTTGGATCCCTTATTCCACAAGAGCAGGGATATGAATAAGCATTGCGCCTACCACAATGAGTGGGGGCATGGCACGGAGGAGTGCGTGCAGCTGAAGAGAGAGATTCAGAGATTGTTAAACCTGGGAAAGATTGACAGGTTCCGCTTGCGGGGTGACGACGACCGCAGGGAGAACAGGGAACCTAGAGAGGAGCCCCCTAAGAGAGGAAATCATTATCGTAGGGGAAGGGTGAATGTGATCCTGGAAGAGGAGCCCAGCCTGCACCAGTTGAAAACTCAAATTTATACCCTCAATAAATTACCAACAGTTCCCACAGTGATCGGTGCCAGGGAAGAGACAATCCAGTTTACTAAGGCGAGCTGGCGACAACTAAGATGGCGGCCGAGCAGTCTCTGGTCGTTGAAGCTTGTATTGATTATTGGGATGTTGGAAGAGTGTTGATTGATACTGGAGCTTCGAGGGACGTGATGTATTACAGATGCCTTCAGTTGTTGGGGTACGATGAGGCCGACTTGAAGCCATACCGTGACTATTTGGAAGGTTTCACAAACTACAAGGTTGCGGTCAAGGGAACAATCGAGCTTGAGGTAATACTTGGTGAGGGGGATAGGTCGCGGATGAAGATGGTCACCTTCCTGGTAATCGACCTGAAGTCCCAATTTAATGCTATTTTGGGGGTGCCCGCGATGGTGAAGTTTGAGATGGTGGCCTCTATCCCTCATCAGCGCGTAAAGTTCCCGACAGCTGGCGGCGTCGGTGAGTTGAGGAGTCGGCCCCAGGAAGTGTTGAAATTTTTGGAGGAAACCCACAAGTCATCGGGTAAATTAACGATCAGTACCCCAAATCGTGAGTTTACTTTGAAGGAAAATGAGATAGTCACTACCAGCACACCAATACATCTTGGCATGATCCTTGAGGTTGAATGCGAGGAGGAAGGGACTCAGCTGATAATGCAGGATGAGCCACTACCCGCAACGTTTGATCCGGTAGAGGTTGAAACATTGCAAGTTCGAGAGACACCTGAGATCCAGCCCCACGGCGAGCTGGAGGAGGTGATGATTAATCCAGCCTACCCTGAGCAGAAAATAAAAGTGGGCTGAGGAACTACCCCAGCGGAGCGAGAAAGGCTGATCGCATACGTCAGACAGAGCTTGGATGTGTTTGCTTGGACAGTGGAGGATATGCAGGGGGTAAGTGAGGAAATAGCGCTGCACAAACTGAATGTCAGTGAAGGGTTTAGGCCGATACAGTAGCGAGCAAGGCAATTCTCCCCTGAAAAGGAGAAGACAATCAGGGCGGAGGTCGAAAAATTACTGGCGGCCAATATAATTGAAGAGATCCACTACCCCACGTGGCTTGCTAATGTCGTTATGGTTAAGAAGACAAACGGGAAATGGAAAATGTGTGTGGATTTCACTGATTTAAATAAGGCCTGCCCGAAGGACTGTTATCCACTGCCCTGAATTGACCGACTGGTTGATGCAATAGCAGGGTTCGAAATGCTGAGCTTCATGGATGCATATTCAGGATACCACCAGGTGAAAATGGATAAGAAAGACAAGCCGCTGACCGCGTTCCGAGCAGCCGGAGGGCTGTATTGTTACAAGATGATGCCCTTCGGGCTGAAGAATGTCAGGGCCACATATCAGCGGATGGTTAATAAAGTGTTTGCGCCTCAGCTAGGAAGAAATGTAGAGGCTTATGTTGATGACATGGTGGTCAAAACCAAGGGGCGCGACCACATAGCTTACCTAGAGGAGACATTTGCCAATCTGCGCAAGCACAATATGAAGTAAAATCCCAGCAAGTGTATGTTCGAGGTGCAGGCAGGGAAGTTTCTGGGATTTATGGTTAATGAACGAGGGATAGAGGCAAACCCCGAGAAAATCAAGGCCCTGCTCGATATGAAGGAGCCCACATGTGTCAAAGAGGTACAACGGAACTGAACGGCAGAATAATCGCGCTTGGTCGCTTCATCTCTCGCTCAGCAGAGAAGTGCCTCCCTTTCTTCAAAGTATTGCGAGGAAATAGGGGTTTCGAGTGGACGACAGAGTGTTCCAAGGCCTTCAGTCAGTTAAAAGATTACCTGGGGCATCCACCCCTCTTGAGCAGTCCAGTGGTAAGAGAAAATTTATATGTATATCTGGCGGCCACCGACTAGGCTGTGGCCGCAGTGCTTGTTAGGGAGGAAGCTGGTAGCCAAAAGCCTGTGTACTATGTATTAAAGGCCTTAACTCTAGTTGAGGCCCGTTATTTTAATGCAGAAAAATTGGCTTACTCGCTTGTTGTCTCTGCTCGAAAATTACGGGCTTATTTTTCTGCTCATATAATCATTGTGTACTCTGATTACCCTCTGCGAAAGATTTTGCACGAGCCGGATTCTTTAGGCAGGCTTCTCGCCTGGTCGATTGAATTAACGGAGTTTCACATTGATTATCAGCCACGAAGGGCGATCAAGGCTCAGGCATTGGCCGATTTCTTGGTAGAAGCGAGTTTTGTTAAACCAGATGAGGCACCGGATAGGGAAGTTCCCACCACTAGTACCACTCTTCCTGACGAACTGCCAGAGGATTGTTGGCAGCTATTCGTCGATGGTGCTGCAAGTAAAGAAGGTAGTGGAGCAGGGGTCTTGCTCATCTCGCCACTTACAGAGGAAGAATTCGAGTTGGCCCTGAGGTTTACATTTCAAGCTTCTAACAACCAGGCCGAGTATGAGGCTTTGGTCGCTGGGTTAGAATTGGCTCTAGATGTGGGAATCTCAGCTATAAAAGTGCACAGTGATTTATAACTTTTTGTTAATCAGGTTCGGGTAGAGTATGCGGTGAATAATCCCACGTTGAGTAGATATTGCGAGGTGGTTAAAAGGTTGCTAGAGCGTTTGACGTTTTGGGAGCTTGTTCAGATAAACCGAGCAGACAACATGCGGGTAGATTATTTGTCCAAGATGACCACGGGGGATATCCAGATGTTAAGCCCGGTAGTAGTAGTAGAGTACCTGGATAGTTCGGTTATTGAGAGGGAACCCATTATGGATATCGATATGACGGAGAGAAGTTGGATCGATGAGATTCAGGAATACATTAAGCAAGAGTTGCTGCCCAAAGATAGGGATGAGACCAGGATCATCCAGAAACGTTCAGCTCGATACACAGTAGTTGGCGGAGTCTTGTATCGGAGGTCCTTCTCAAAACCTCTGTTACGGTGTGTTAGGCCGGAAATGACTGAACGGCTGCTGGCGGAGGTCCATGAGGGGGTGTACGCTGGCCACCCGGGAGTGAGGACGTTGGCCGACAAGATCCTGACTCTCAGATATAGCTGGATGACACTAAGAAAGGACGCGGACACCTACGTGAAGAAATGTGATAAGTGTCAGCGGTTCGCAGACATCCCGCGGCTACCCTCCACCAAGCAGACTTTTGTGGTCGCATCCTGGCCATTTGATATGTGGGGGATAGATCTGATTGGGCCATTTCCAACAGCAAGAGAAAATTGTAAGCATGTGATTGTGGCTATTGATTACTTCACCAAGTGGGTTGAGGCGAAGTGTTGTAATTAATATAGATTTGCTTGTATCCATAACCTAAGTCTAAGTCAAGGTGACTAATGGGCCTGCGTGTCTGTTAGAGTGGCAACTTGTACTTAGGCATAGCTTGAATAGCCTAGGGTTGCTTTTTGTAATTAGCCTTGAAGAAGATAGCCTGTAGGATATCGGCCGTCCTCTGCACATCAGCCAAAGTGAGCATCAGCAGAGTTCTTCAGGATATCGGACGAGTTCATCTCAGCCAAGCCTCATCAGCCAAGATGAAGAATGTCCGATATAGAACTGCCGAAGACATGTCCTGAGACATCAACAAAGTCTTTCATTGACTTCGATACAACATTAACCTGCAAAACGCATTCAATGAAGCTTTCCACTTTAGGCATTCATCTCGAAAAGGACATTCCGCTCGCAAGCGATCTACCTATTTTTGGCAAAGTGACAGAAGACTGACTGTATTTTGCAGAATCGCCTATCAGAGCTCAACAGCAACACTAGAGCATTGAATGCTCTAGAATTCAAATTGTGCAACTCATGAAGATCTCCAATGGCTCCAAGGCTTCCCCTGCATATAAAAGGAGACTTCATTGAAGCATTTAACACTCTTCAACAACTACAACTCTGAATTCATCTTCTTCTTCTTCAAGTGCATTAAAAGCTTAAACGTCCCGTACATCATTCTTTGAAGAGCTCCACACTAAGACGATCGTCTATATAAGCTCTTCATTGATTGCAACACCTAGCATTCATAGCTCACGAGAATTACATCTTATAGATATTAATTCTCCCACAAACACTGGTCAACTAATTTTTGTACACAATCCATTAGAGATTTATTTTGTAAAGATTCTAGTGGAAAACTTAGTACACATTTTTCAAATCCAAAGTTGACCACTTTGGTTGTGGACGTAGCACTTATTTATAAGTGTGAACCATATTAAATACCTTGTCTATTTCTGTGTGATTGTGAACTGCTATTGTTGATTAATTTCCAGAATTCCATAGTTTTGAGAACTGCTGATCTTGTCCTGTGAAGATCAGCCATTCTCAACTTGTCCTATACTTCACTATTATTCCGCCTGCAAAACTTTCTAACTTAAGTGAAGTAGATTTTTGAATCAATTTCAAAAATTGGACATAGGCTATTCAACCCCCCCTTCTAGCCTATATTGAGCACCCTGAGACCTAACAATTGGTATCAGAGCTTAACTCTTTGAAAACAAGTTTTTCCAAGATTAAACTCTTGAGAGATTAAAGATCAAATGGCTGCTTATCAAATGTTGGAAACTTCAAATGTGAACCATTGTCCTGTACTGGATGAAGTTCACTTTGATATCTGGAAAGATAAAGTTAAAAGACACATGAACTTTATTGACAAACGTTTGTGGAAATGTGTTACAGATGGACCTAGAATTCCCATGAAGCCAAATACTCTGGCTACACTGGATCCAACGGCTGACCCTGAAGTCCCAAAGCCTGAAGAAGAATGGGATGAAGAAGACAGAAAGAATGACGCTCTAGATGGAAAAGCCATCAACATCATCACCAGCTGTGTTGATATCAGCACATACCAGCAGATCATCAACTTGGACACAGCTAAGGAAATGTGGGAAGCTATACTGGAATACCTTGAAGGTGATGGTGAAACCAAGAATAACAAGCTATATACTTGCATCCAGAAGTTCGACTCATTCAAGAAAGATCCTAAAGAGACTCTACGAAGCGCATATGACAGATTTTATGAGGTAGTCAACTCTTGCTATTCCTTAGGAAAGAAATATGAAAAGAAAGAAATAAACATGAGATTTCTTAATGCACTAGGCGCCTATGGCATGTAAAATCACGCCATGAAAGAATCAAAAGACTTGAATAAATTGTCTCTCGAAACCTTTATGCAAGTCTTTCGCCTATGAGCTTGAAATCCAACAAGCTCAAGAAATGGAAAAGAGTTTCAAAATTTATCCTTACCAGCCATATCTGTTGAACCTTCTTGTTCCACACCTGATGAAACCCCATCTACATCCAGTAATGGTGATGACATTCTTTCAGATGAAGCTTTTGCAATGTTTGTTAAGAAGTATCAACGTTTCAAAAGGTTTAACAAGTCATCTCATAGGCGCCTCCTCACAAAACCGCCATTCCTCAAGAACAATTGCCATCCAAAAGTTCTGCTCCTTATAAAACTGCAGACTATCAAAAGGAAAATGAGCTTGTCTGTTTTAACTGTAGGAAACCAGGTCATTTTGCTTCAAAATGTCCAAAGCCAAAATATGAATTCTACAAAAAACGTCCCGAGTCTAAATTTCAAAAACAAAAAGGGATGGTGGCTGAGGACATGGATGAAAGCAACATGCCCACTTGGTGTGACACAGATACTGATGTTCCTGTGACTTTGCTGAAGAAGCAAATATATGTCTTATAGCCAGGGAATCACCCCATGACTCGGTAAGGTCACTACCATTCCAACAGGATGATAGTGATGATGATGAGCTTAATGAACCCTCAAGGGGAGAGCTCATTAAAGCCAACAAAGACATGCCGGAAGAATTTTCTAAATTCAAACGCCTATGTGAAACTAGCCAAAAAGCATGAACGGTCTCGAGAAATCTACCTTGATGTCTCGAGATCAAAGATCTCAATAGACAACAAGCTGAAAGTATCAAAATTCAAAAAGAGAACAAAGCTTTAACTGAAAAAGTGGAATTCCTACTTGAACACATAAAGAAAATCAATTCTGAGAAAGATGACCTTCAAAAGGTTGTCAACACTTGGAATAATTCAAAAGGAAACTTTGATACCATTCTTTCAAACCAGAAAACTCTTGACGACAAAACTAGTATCGGTTTCCAAAGTGAATTCAATGTAGGAAGTCCATCTGGTTCTCAAGAAAATGAGACATCTGAAGTAATTGCTGAAGAAATGGTCAAGAAACTTCCTATAATCAGCAATCTCCTAAAAGGCAAGGACTTGGTTTTAACAAAGTTCCCTTTGTTTATCCCAAAAATACAAAAGACAAGTCCAAGGGTAAGCAATCGCCAACAATGACACGCTAATAGGAGTCGAGCAACGAAAACCGCCATCGGTCACCCTAAGAAAACAGGGATGACGGTAGCAAGTCAAAGAATTCTCAACTCAAACCTATTAAATTTGTCAAAGGAAAGATTGCGATCCCAACTCGCCGATAAAAAGCTCAAAGGAGTTTTGCCTGAAAATGTGAAATCTTTTGATAAAAGGTCTACCTATGGTAAACCTAATATCACTAAGAAATGGCATTATCAGCCTAAGTCCTATAAGCCTGTTATCAGTACAAAGGTCATCCCCAAAACTGTTGATAATAAGAAGTCTTCAAAGGAAATCATTACACATGTTCAAGGTTTTCATAAATGCTCTTTCTGTAAAGGCCATGGTCACGAAATTCATGAATGCCTTCTGAGATTCATACCCAAATCTAGAGGATTCACACCTCCAAAGGTTAAACAGTATGGATCCCAAAAGGTTGCTAACCTTAAGGACCCAAAAGTAAACGGGACCATATTCTTAAATGATTATATTTCAGAATGCTTTATGGGTTAGTGAAGAAGAGAAAGACTTATGGTATCTAGATAGTGGTGCTCAAAGCACATGACCGGTGATCCAAATCTTCTCTCAAATATTGTTGAAGCTAAAGGTCCCTCGTAATTTTTGTGACAACTCAAAAGGGAAGACGATTGGCTATGGAAGCATAGAGGAAACCTTTCCATCAGTAAAGTTTCTCTAGTTGAAGGATTGAAGCATAATCTTTTGAGCATATCCCAATTCTGTGACAAAGGATTAGTCTGTCAATTCACTTCAAGTCACTGTCTCATCAAGGACAATAAGACATGTTCAACAATCCTGACAGGCTTCAGAAAAGGAAATGTATATGCCGTTGACTTAAACGATGTTGGAAGAAAATCAAATCTATGCTTGGTTGCAAGGTCATCAAATGATAACAGCTGGTTGTGGCACAAAAGGCTTAGTCATCTCAACTTCAAATATTTGGAGAAGCTATCAAAGGACAACCTAGTTGTTGGTTTGCCTAAAATATCTACTGAACCACATCTTTGTAAAGCATGTCAACTAGGCAAACTACACAAATCTTCATTCAAAAGCAAGCCTTGCCTATCAACATCCAGACCTCTGCAGCTCCTGCATATGGATTTATTTGGACCAGTTACTACTACAAGTCTTGGTGGCAGCAAGTACACACTTGTAGTAGTTGATGACTACTCATGATTCACTTGGGTTGAGATGATGTCCTCCAAAGATGAAGCATATGATATCATAACAGAACTCTTCAGAAGATTACAAACTCAGAAACTGGATGACATTTCTGATGTCAGATCAGACAATGGGACAGAGTTCAAGAACAATGGTATAGCCAAATATTGTGATGACCATGGAATTGTACACCTCAACAGAATGGAGTTGCTGAAAGAAAGAACAGAACTCTTATTGAAGCAGGAAAGACTATGATTGCTGAAGCCAAACCGCCTATGTATTTGGGAAGGTAAACACCGCCGCTTCACTCAAAACAGGTCCATTATCAACAAGTTTCATAACAAAACTCCATATGAAATATGGAGAGGCAGAGCTCCCAACATTGGATTCTTCAAAATATTTGGATGTAAATGCTATGTTCTTTACAATGGAAAAGAACATAAAGGTAAATTTGAAATTTTGAATCCAAAAGTGATGAAGGGATATTTCTGGGATATGCCAAATTTTCAAAAGCTTATAGAGTTTATAATAAAACTTCACTTAGAGTTGTTGAATCTGTTCATGTCTCTTTTGATGAATTTGATTTTATTGGGCCACATTTGGCTCCTAAGGTGTCTAATGATTCTGATGAGTATGAGACAGGTACAGAACAGCCAAGCTCCAACTCTGTTGATCCCACATCTTCACAAGTTCCTCCAAGAATTAACTTGATAGAATCCTCAAGAAGTGACAATGAACCAGCAAATGAGAACTCAGAAAATCCAGAATCCACTTTCCCTTCCACACCAGAAGTACTACAGCCTACATTGGAATTAACATACCCTTCAGAAAACCAAGCTTCAGACACTTCCACTTCTCAAGAATCCAACTCTGCCGATACAATAGGACAAGTTCAAACTGCAGATATTCGAGAAATTAAAGATCATCCTATCACTCAAATCATTGGTGATCTTAATGCTGGTGTTCAAACTAGACAAGCTTCAAGGAATGAATGCATGTATTCTACAACATTTGTGTCACATATTGAACCCAAGAAGATAGATGAAGCACTGGAAGATCCAAGCTGGGTGGAAGCTATGCAAGAAGAATTAAATCAATTTGATAGATGTCAAGTTTGGTCACTTGTCCCTAGACCTAAAGGACAAGCTGTGATTGGTACAAAGTGGGTTTTCAGAAACAAGATGGATGAAAATGGAAATATAACCAGGAATAAGGCAAGACTTGTAGCCCAAGGATATAGACATGAGGAGGGAATTGACTATGATGAGACTTTTGCTCCTGTTGCAAGACTAGAAGCCATAAGATTATTCTTGGCCTATGCATCCTTCAAAGACTTCAAAGTATATCAAATGAATGTTAAGAGTGCCTTTCTAAACGGTGAATTACAAGAAGAAGTCTACGTATAACAACCACCTGGTTTCATCGACAGTTCAAGAAGAGAAGATGTCTACAAGCTAAGGAAAGCACTTTATGGACTTAAGCAAGCTCCAAGAGCCTGGTATGAGACCCTTTCAAAGTTCTTGACATCTCAAGGCTTTGTGAGAGGTCAAATTGACACTACTCTTTTCATTATGAAACATAAAGGTCATTCTTTACTTGTTCAAATTTATGTTGATGATATTATTTTTGGATCTACTAATGAAAATCTTTGCAAAAGATTTGAAAAGCTTATGCAGAGTAAATTTGAAATGAGCATGATGGGAGAACTCAACTTCTTCCTAGGTCTTCAAATTCAACAAAGCTCTACCGGTATCTTCATCAATCAAGCCAAATATACAAAGGATGTTATCAAGAAATTTGGACTTGAAAATGCAAACAGCTTCAGTACACCTATGGCCACAAACTGCCATCTTGACAAAGATGAAAAGGGCAAGAAAGTGGACATGACTCTATATAGAGGCATGATTGGCTCACTTTTATACTTAACTGCTAGTAGGCTTGACATTATGTTTGTTGTTTGTGTTTGTGCTAGATTTCAAGCAGATCCAAAGGAGTCTCACTTACAAGCTGTCAAAAGAATCATCAGATATTTAATAGATACTTCCAACTTGAGTATTTGGTATCCAAGGGATTCATCCTTTAATCTTATAGGCTATTCTGATGCTAATTTTGCTGCATGTAAGGTTGACAGGAAAAGCACAAGTGGGACATGTCAATTCTTAGGAAATCGACTTATCTCATGGGCCAGCAAAAAGCAAACATCTGTTTCAACTTCAACAACTGAAGCAGAATATATAGCTGCTGCTCACAATTGATGTGGATTAAACAGCAACTGGTGGACTATGAGATCAAGACTGCTGATTGCCCTATAATGTGTGACAATACATCAGCCATCTCTGTTTCTCAAAATCCTGTCATGCACTCCAAGACAAAGCACATTGATGTGAGATATCACTTCTTAAAAGACCATGTTGAAAAAGGTAACATCAGCATGCAGTATGTGTCTACTGATCATCAGGTAGCTGACATCTTTACCAAACCACTTGACTCAACCAGGTTTGCCTATCTAAGAGGAGAGCTTGGTATGCTTGATCTCAATCCTTAATCTTTTAAACACTGCCTTTAAAGTTATTTCACTTCAGCTATTTATAAAAATGCTTACATGATCAGCTAAGTGTAACTCTGCCGAGAATATAGACAACATTAAGTAAGCACTTCTCTCCATATCGGCAGTCCTCAATAAAATAGGTCAAAAGCGTACTTTATATGAACAGTCACCTATCAGGATAATAAATGCGGATTTCAAAAGTTATTAAAAGCCATTTATTGAACAGTCAGAAGTACAAAAGGCGATTGCGCACAGTGTCTTTTCATATTTTCAAAAACCGCCATTTGCATTTCAAAAAACTCAGAATTCCAATCTCTCTAAAAGCTTTTGAAATCCTCAAAATATTCAAGTCTTCGATTTACATTCTTCAATGGTGAGTATCCCGACCTCCTTACGATTCGTTTAATTCCAGTTTTAGGGTATTTCTTGACCTAATTTGAATTGTTTTGAGTTGTCCGCCATTAATGAACTTCGAGTTCTTGATAATGTTGCTTAAATCTTGTTTATCTGGTATTGAATGTGTTTTAGAACTATCTATGCTAAAATGTATTCATTATGTACCATTCTATTTGTTTAAAATTGACCAAATCTGTTGCTGTTCAAAGACCCAGAAGATGAATTGCTCTTATCACATTTCATAACTTAGCTATATTTTGGGTCTTAGATCTGAACAGTGCGTGTTTCTATTAAGATCTGTTGTTTCCTGTATATCAGCTATTCTTAACTCTGCCGACTGTGTGTAGGCAAAGACTCAAACTTCCAAAGCTGCCGGTACTTCCTCATCTGCTGACACAAAATCAGCCAAGTCATCCAGGGCTGCTGAAGCCACCAAGATCCCACTAAAAATTCTTCCAAGGTCCAGCTATCACCCTGGAATGACCATAGATAAAGACTCAATCTTTGAGTATTCTTTTGGAGCAGCACTTCTTTAGGATTTAGAAGAGTGTGGTCTTCTCCCCTTCTTCCACCTGAATGACACACACTACAGCAATCTCTTGGCTGAAGAATTCTACACAAGGATGGTTCTTCCTCCTGCTCCCTCTTCCACCAATGACAAAGTAAATATGAGCTATCTAAAAGGCTACATCCGAGGGTACTTCATCAAGTTGACCTATAAGAAAATAGGCAACATCCTCGGACTGCCTATTGAAGGAAAGCTGGAATTGACTGATGAAGAATCAGCTCAGGCCTGGGAAATGATGAGAGGCTCAGCTCAACCTGAACGCTTCTCTGAGATGTCCAGGAATCTATTTCCTGAGGGTCCCTATCATATAAGCCATCTTCTTGATAAGAGCATCCTCTTCAAGAATGGCTCAAGGGACATCTTTACATCCCAGCAACTTATGTGGACCAAAGCTGTGATTCTGCGCAAACAGCTGAACTGGGCCAAAATTGTGTTATCCATGCTGTTACAGAGTGTGGCTGAAGTCCAGGCCCATCCCACAATGAAAAGGCCTTTTGTCAGGGTCATCAATGTTCTCCTAAGGAGATTTGAGGAGATTGATGAACAGGTGTCTGGTAATGATCTTATCAAGGTGTCCAATACCTACGTCTTCACAGTCAACAACATCACCAGATACCGAGAGGACATGGCCAAGAGGACTACTGCTACCACAACTGATGGTCCCTCTACCCAAGATAAGAAGGGTAAGAGGAAAGTGACCTACACTTCAGTAGGGCTTCCTGCTCAGGAGGAGCCCACGCCTATTAGTGCTGAACTGCCTGAGAATTTTGATCTCAGCCGACTGGATCATGACCCATATGAGCCAGATGAATCCTCCCCAAAGAAACAAAAACACTCACCTCTCCCAACACCAAAACTCAAACAAACCAGAAAGCCTGCAAGATCCAAACAGGCTGTTGAGAAGGACACTTCCACATTCAAACCAGTCGATCTTACCAAACCCCCTCAACCTTCCACTCTTCCTCCTAAAACCACCTCCAAATCAGATAAGCCCAAAACAAAACAAACCCTTCTTCCCACTGATGAATCCTTTGGCCTTCCCACGGTCTCATCTACCACTCCTTCCACACCAGCCATTCCCACTACTGAATCTCCACAACCTGCTCCTGCCTCCTCTACTCCAACCCGATCAAAGCAAGGCAGACGCCTCAAGAGGAGGGCCAAAAAGGTTAAGTTTGCGGGCGCTGCCGATCAAACTTCTTCACCTCCATCTTCCCCAACTCTGCCTACAGTCTCTGTTCACTCCCCTACATCTTCACCCACTCATTCTGCTTCCGTACTCATAACCCCAGACCAAGAACCCTCTCTCTCACCTAAATCCACCCTTCTCAAACGTTCTAAACGAACTCTTTCTTCCCCTTCTGATCCTCCTACTCCCAAACGCACAAAAATCAACCCCTACAGCCACCTTCATCCAGAGGTGCAGGAACTGCTGTTCTTTAAGGACAGCCGTCCCAAGCCTAACCCTGCCGATACTGACCCCTACCTCTCCACACTGGATTACCCTAAACACTTCCTCTGCCAGCCTATGTCTACTGGGGAAACTATTATCCAGTGGGGAGCCTTCTATGATCCCTTACCTCCTTCCTGGTCCCAGCAGTTCTTCTCACACAACTCTGCTGTTCAAGATCTTATGATCTTCAAACAGTGGACAGCTATCCACAAGGACCTAGGACTTCCTCCTCCTACCCCCTCAGACATCTCCCCTTTTTCTTTCTCTTCCACGACCCCCAGTCTTCACCCTCATCAGCCATCCCTCCGTCTTAACAAAGCCTGTGGTCTACGATTTCTTTGACGTAGTCACCACTTACATGCTTTAACCCCCTCTTTCCTGTTCTCTTCCGTTCTTCTCACCCATTCACCTTCTTTACTCCTCCCATTTTCATTCATCCACTCTCCTATGACATCTACATTGAAAAACTTTTCCCTGTTCCTCGCATCTGGCCCAGCCAACCTCCATCCTCCATCAGTCATCCTTCCTTGCCCTCCACCAGCCAATCTCAAGCCTCCACCAGCCAACCTCGCATCTCCATCAGCCAATCTCAAACCTTCCCCAGCCAAACTCAACCCTTCACCAGCCAACCTCTAACCTCCTCCAGCCATCCTCAAACCTCCACCAGCCCACCATCCTCTCCTGTCAGCTAGCCTTCCCCACCTACATACTTCCGTGCCTCCTATGTTGAGGATTTTTTGCGAAATTTTGAAACCATATCGGCTAATCTCACCAAAGCCCTGCATCAACTGTCCGCCGACCAATCTCAAATCACCCATGTCACTACCGACTGCATGACTCAGGTCATAGGCATTGCCAAGGGTGCCAAGGTTGCCGCCGACGCATGCTAGCAGGCTATTGCTGCCTCGAGAGATGTTTTGATCAACCGACTCTCAGCCTCTTCCTCTGCCTCCAACGCCCTTTTTAAGGAAAATTGGGACAATCTTTCCCAAGGAATGCTGCAGATGATCGAGCTCATCAATACTGGCTACAAGCATGTGCTTCCCTCTCAACGAAATGCCAATCGCTCTGTCCACTCCTCCGTTCGACAGATGCGCAGGCTCACTGACAAGCACTACACCTTTTTTCGCAAGGAGCTCAAAAACACTGACCATCGCCTAGGCAACATTGATAGGTCGCTTGCGTCCATGAAGGAGGAGATGAGCCGTCTACACAATAATCAGCTGACTGAACTTCATGAAAGGAATGCACTACTCAGGCTGAAAAACAAAAATCTCTCCTCCGAATTGGAAGATACCAAAGATGAGCTAGAAGGAGTCAAGGATGAGCTAACAGAAGCCAAAGCTGAAATTGCCAGACTCAAAGCAGCTGTTAACTCAAAATGGAAAAGACAAGCTTCAACTTGACTCAACTGGTATACCTCTTCTATCTGATTGTATAAACTCCTGACGAAACATTGTATTAAACGACTTGTTTAATAAACAATGACTATCCTTTTTAAAATTCCATGCCTTATAACTGATTGATTATTCTGTGTGTGCATGAAATTTAAACCACTGGTTTAAAGACATGTCCTATGTAGTACTTTATCTACATGTCTTTAAATTCAGTCTTCCTACAAGTGTTCTATGCCTCAATTTATTATTTGTAAACACTTTGTAATCTTGAATACACTGACCTTTTTGTAAGTCCATCTAGAACATGCTTATTTAATATATCACTCTTACAGCATGTTATTACTAGAATCGGACATGGTCAGCTTATATTGTATTCATAAGGTCATGGACTCAAGCAAATAGGAGGAGATTGTTGTAATTAATATAGATTTGCTTGTATCCATAACCTAAGTCTAAGTCAAGGTGACTGATGGGCCTGCGTGTCTGTTAGAGTGGCAACTTGTACTTAGACATAGCTTGAATAGCCTAGGGTTGCTTTTTGTAATTAGCCTTGATGAAGATAGCCTGTAGGATATCGGCCGTCCTCTGCACATCAGCCAAAGTGAGCATCAGCAGAGTTCCTCAGGATATCGGACGAGTTCATCTCAGCCAAGCCTCATCAGCCAAGTTGAAGAATGTCCGATATAGAACTGCCGAAGACATGTCCTAAGACATCAACAAAGTCTTTCATTGACTTCGATACAACGTTAACCTGCAAAACGCATTCAATGAAGCTTTCCACTTTAGGCATTCATCTCATAAAAGGACATTCTGCCTGCAAGCGCAGTCTACCTATTTTTGGCAAAGTGACAGAAGACAGACTGTATTTTGCAGAATTGCCTATCAGAGCTCAACAGCAACACTAGAGCATTGAATGCTCTAGAATTCAAATTGTGCAACTCATGAAGATCTCCAACGGCTCCAAGGCTTCCCCTGCATATAAAAGGAGACTTCATTGAAGCATTTGACACTCTTCAACAACTACAACTCTGAATTCATCTTCTTCTTCTTCAAGTGCATTAAAAGCTTAAACGTCCTATCTGTATATCATTCTTTGAAGAGCTCCACACTAAGACGATCAGTCTATATACGCTCTTCATTGATTGCAACACCTAGCATTCATAGCTCACGAGAATTACATCTTATAGATATTAATTCTCCCACAAACACTGGTCAACTAATTTTTGTACACAATCCATTAGAGATTTATTTTGTAAAGATTCTAGTGGAAAACTTAGTACACATTTTTCAAATCCAAAGTTGACCACTTTGGTTGTGGACATAGCACTTATGTATAAGTGTGAACCATATTAAATACCTTGTCTATTTCTGTGTGATTGTGAACTGCTATTGTTGATTAATTTCCAGAATTCCACAGTTTTGAGAATTGCTGATCTTGTCTTGTGAAGATCAGCCATTCTCAACTTGTCCTATACTTCACTATTATTTCGCCTGCAAAACTTTCTAACTTAAGTGAAGTAGATTTTTGAATCAATTTCAAAAATTGGACATAGGCTATTCAACCCCCGCTTTGGGCCTATATTGAGCACCCTTAGACCTAACACGAAGCCTTTGGCAAACATTACCGAGGAGAATGCCATCAATTTTGTTCACGATTATATATGGTGTCATTTTGGAATTCCTTGAGCCATTGTCTCGGATCATGGTACCTAGTTCTCTGATCGGTTTACGGAGGCTTGCGCAAATTTGCATGTGAAACATTGGAAGTCTTCTATAGCATACCCCCAGGGAAATGGGCAGGCAGAAGCGGCGAACAAACGTGTGTTGCACGCTCTCATGAGAAATCTAGAAGGACGGGCAGGAAGATGGTTGGATGAGCTACAGGCCGCGTTATGGGCTGTCCGAACTACGGTTAGGGGGCCGACAGGGGAAACTCCATTCGCTTTAACCTACGGTTCGGAGGCTATGGCTCCAGTGGAAATGGCTCTGCCTAGTTTGCGAGTAACACATTATGAAGAGCAAGTAAACATCTCAGCAACAGGGTGATCTGGATTTGCTCGAGGAGAAACGAATAGAGGCAAGAATGAGAATGGTGAATTACAAGCAACGAGCTAAACTCCACCATGATAAGAAGGTGAATAAACGGTCATTCCAAATCGGTGATTGGGTCCTGAGAAAAATTGAGCCAACCCGAGACTCCACTAACAGGGGATTATAGTCCCACTTGTGAGTCTTGTTGGGGAAGGGGGAGAACATCTTTAATGTTTCCTGCTTGCTACGACCATAAATCCTGCCCGAACTCTTATCGGCAGAAAATTGATAGAGTTTCCTTAGCAGCAGCAAGTAGGGTTCATAGCCGAGCAGGCGACAAGTGACGGTGAAGGATACAAGGATCCTGACCGTATTGAGCATCAAGTCACAGGGGGCCACCTGGGCCAAGGTCAGGAATTTGACGATAAAGGGGTCAAGGGAAAGGTGCATCCCGACTTTAAAATAGTCATAGAAGGACACAATGCGCACCCCTTATTTTCGGTAGTCGTTGGGGTCGACCCCGGGGTCCATCACGGACACTCGGTAGTTGGCTGCGCTAATCCCCAAGGAGGTGAACCAACTTTGGACCTTGTCATCAGAATTGAAGGTCTTCCAGTGGTCAGGAAAAGCAGCTCGACGAGGAGCCGGACGGATAGTAGCTGACCTGGTTCGGGCAGGCCTAGGCGAGCTAGTCTTCGCCTCCTCAAGGGTGTGAACAGGAGTGTTGGATACCACTCTGGTAATAATGAGGTCATCATCACCAGACGAATCCTTGTTGGTAGAGGAAGAGGTGGTCACCGTGCTGGAGCCACTGCTGGCCGCTTGGCCACGGTCATACTCGTAGGCCTCTAAGGAGTTGGCAGCTTCGGAATCAAAGCCTACAAGGATCGAGGAAACACAGGGGTCACTACCTGAGGGACAGCATAAAGAATAGAAACCCTAGACCAGTGTACAAAAGGAGGAAATCACCCGGGCAGGGAAATCCTCAGATTCCTCGATCCAGACTCTAATGGTGGACCTTGTCTACTCACTACGCGTAAAATTGGAAGAATACATGGCATAGACAAATACAAGAAATTGTACGAAAGGGAATCTTACTGCGAGACATGGTGGTTCGATTAGAAGGCTTCGAATTGACGAGAGGTGAGCAGTTTGGCTTCATTACGCAGTCATAAGGGCGACGACAGGATTGGTGGACCTTGTCTACTCACTACGCGTAAAAAAGAGTGAAGGGCCGGAGGACTGGGTTTTATACTCAGGAAGGGACGTCAGCACTGATGTGGGCCACAGGCCTACGGCATAGTCCACAGGCCTACCCCCGTAGGCATCATGACGCCTCGGGAAGGTGCGAAACATCCAATCGGCAGAATACGAGGCATCCAGCTGCCACCAACAGACCTTACGCTTTTCCACTTTGAACACTTCCTCAAAAGGTGGGCATGAGAGTGATTAGTCACAAGCAGGGTGGTCGGCGAAGAGCAGCCTGACAGGGGAAGGTCACAATCAAATGCTTCCCACTGCGAGCATGAATACTCTCGAGCAGAAAGCAGGGGGCCACTGAAGAGCCAGGCCCAGAAGATAGGCCCTGGATCCAAATCCAAGTCAAAACATGGGCCAAAGCCCACCGCACAGCAAGCAGGCCCACATCCAACAAGCGACCAGGATAGCTCAGCACATGGCAGACGAGCAGAGTCCATCTGAGACCGTTAGTGTGCAACGAGCAGGCTGGGTCTCCTTGTCAAGACCCTGGGGTGAAGCTAAAGCATGGCCACGTGGCATAACGTCACTAAATAGACGTGCCCGACGGTTGCGCTCATTAGGCCTATATTAATATCCACTACAACAGTATTTATGACCACGATCTGGGAGTTATGCCTGTTCCTGCTCCCGCCATGATGAGCCATTAATACTGATCCTATAAAAGCCTTGGATCATCTCCAAGCAAAGGTATGCAAACTTTAACTAGCAACTATACTCGGCTAATTTGTGATCCGAGCTATATACTTACTCTCACACTGGAGTGTTCTTGCGGGGCTTGTCCCTACATTCACCTAGTGTTTTCCACTTTTTGGCAGGTCACAACAAAGCCCAGATATCCGAAGTTGGACCCAGCACAGCCCATCACTTTCTATGTAGCAACAATTGAGTTTTTTTGAGATGTATTATATTAAATGAAACATTAGGAACATTTATCCAATACGGAGAGTAATTATTTTTTAATTTTAAAAACTATTGACTAAGATGCCTCCACACCCTAACTAAAATGTGAAAATTCTACATTCTCATCCATAAGGTAAAAAAAAGGGTTAATTACACCATCAGTCCCTTGACTATCAATGATTCCACGATTAGTCCCTTAAGAATTTTTTTTCAAATTTCAATCCTTCGAGTACCAAAAAGTCACGCGGCTAGTCCTTTTGATGGATGCCGTTAGTATTTTTCCGTTAAGTCTATCATGTGCCCAACATGTGAGTTTGGTTAAGGGCATTTTTAGAATTTCATGTACCCTCACTTTGTCTATTACCAAAAGTAAAACACCGGACAAGAGAAGATACAGACAGTTTGACTTTATCAAATCGAAGGACCTTCTTTGTCGATTCTAGGGTTTGTCTTTCATCACCATCGTTGATCGTTGATTTGCAGAATCAATCAAAGGAAATGGGGACATTATGGAGTAATCGAGAAGTTGGCACTGTAATCGACCCAGATGACCTTTACTGTAAGTATTCCAAGAATCTCACTGACCCTGTATCGAATATTCAAAAAAATTCTCTGTTTTTTCCCAAAAAAGTGAAGATTCTCCGTAAAAGTTCTTAGTTATTCGTATATTCCTTTTATTGTTGGTCTTTGAGGATGCATTTTGGAAAAAAAAATTGGTAGTGTGTGCTGTGTGGTCCATTATGCATATATTTGTTTATGTTAGTGTTGTGTGGTCCCTCTGTAGTGTCATTATCAACCCTTATATATATGAATATATATATATATATATATATATATATACACACATGTACATTCATTTTTTTTTGCTTGTATGATCCCTTTGGGAAACATTTATAATCTTTCTAAGTCATGTAATGTACATTTTTCAGTTGAAAATTTCATGTTTTTTATATTGAAGATTCATCATGGGGGCTACATTGAATCCAATATTGAGAGGGTTATATTGACTTTGTTGATTGTGTGGATGGTGAAAAACTATCAGTAATGGATATTAATAGCATGCTTAAAAAGTTGGGGTATGTTGATGAAGAGGATGACATCATGTTCTAACACTATTTAAAGCAGAGAAAGAAAAGACCTGCTTCATTGTTTTTTTGTTTTGGAATAGTTTGCAACAATTTTTCCCTGTTTACAGGGTGGAGCCAAGAGGCAGAGAAAGAAGAGACCTGCTGAAGGCACATCACAGCCTACTCAAAATGAAAGGCTAACAATATCTACCACTCAACCCCCACCACTAGAACAAGGACAACCAGATCAAGGACAACATGTAAGAAGGCTAAGGGCAACATTTGTGTTTTTGCTTTTTTGTTTTTATGTCTCTTGGAGTACATAACAAATTTTCCCTGTTTATATTACATAGGGTGGAGCCAAGAGGCAGAGAAAGAAGGGAAGACCTGTTGAAGGCAAATCACAGCCTACTCAAAATGAAAGATCCAACAATCCACCACCAGAACAAACACATTCAAATAAAGGACAACCCTCTGTGTCAATTACAAGTGATTTTATGAAGGGAAGCAAACATGTTATCTTATCATCAAGCTTGGACAAGTGGTGTGCTAGATAGAGAGCAAAAATAAAAAGGCCAAAAGTTAAAAAGGGACAAACACCTATGTCAATATTTAGTGTAGTTGAGAATGATGTTTTAAAAAGTTGTCTTTTTGCACATGGTAAAACTTTGCCTTTTGGTTAAGTATGATATGTTTTGGAAAGTTGTCAATTTGTAAAGATGTGTTGAAATGATGTATTTTGGGGGTAATGAACAATGACAATGTATTTTGGGGATATGATATGGTTAGGTATGATATGTTTTGGAAAGTTGTCAATTTGTAAAGATGTGTTGAAATGATGTATTTTGGGGTTAATGAACAATGACAATGTATTTTGGGGATATGATATGGTTAGGTATGATATGTTCATACACTCTGTTTTTTTCTTGTTACTCTGTTTTTCTTATTTCTTTGTCATATCAGTTTATTGCCTTGGTTAATGAACAATGACAAGGATATGGTTTGATGGAACAATGTTTGTATTTTCTGTCAAAGTGTCCTAAAATTTGTCATGCCAGGATATTTCATGGTTTAAGATGGTGAGATAATTTACAAACCAAATTGCTATTCCAACAAATAGATTACACAATGTCTTATTCATAAAATAGATCACACAGTACCTTAGAAAGTTGCTATTGCAACAAATTTCTTACACAAACCCTTACAAAGTTGCTATTGCAACATATTTCTTTTCCAACAACTGATCTTTACAATACTAAGCTAAGCAGCTTAAAACATGACCCAAAATTTAGCACTGTCATGTAGCCATTGGTCAATTTTGAATATCCATGGTAGTAGCACTTTCTTTTTCATCTCCAGCCCCGAGCAGTAGCACAATCGCAAATAAAATCCAAGAAATCAAAAAAGCAATCCACATTAGTTTCTCTCTGCGATTTTTCCTCTCAGCCATACGTAGCCTTCGAAGAAGCCCAGGAATAATGTCCTTCGATCTCATACACATTGGTGGATCAAACCACCTGAAATAACCACAATTTCTACCCTATACAAGGAATGAAAGTTTGCAAATCAGAAATGAAAACATATCTTGCAAACCAAAATCAGAACTCACCCCAATTTGTGCGCATGCGAGGAACCTTCTTCCAAGGTTTGAATCAGTCCATGACGTCTTCATTACAATTGACCTACCATACCTACATCGATCTCCCATGATCGCGTCTCTCTTTTTCTCTCTATCGATCGCTTTCTATAGCTTTCGCCAGTGTTGGGGTAGTTAGGTTTTAATGGGGGGAGAAGACTGGGAGGGAAATGTTCGCGCCAATGAACTTCACAGGTCATAGGGGTACATGAAATTTCAAAAAGTGCCCTTAACCAAACTCATGTGTTGGGCACATGACATACTTAACGGAAAAATACTAACGGCATCCATCAAAAAGACTAGCCGCGTGACTTTTTGGTACTCGAAGAATTGAAATTTGAAAAAAATTTCTTAAAGAACTAATCGTAGAATCGTTAATAGTCAAGAGCTCTAAAAAAAAAAAAAAAATTAGTGGTCATATTCAAATCCTCCATAAACAGCTGCATTGATTTATTTATTTATTTATTTTTTTTAAAGATTCAATTTTAGGTGGTACCCACTCCTATTTAGCATTACTCGGTGTAAACATGTTGGTCATAAGATTACGAACGGCCCACGTTTCAATTTTACCTGCGTCCAACGAGAAAGGCGAGAGGGGTAGAGGAAACCGGCGGCGGCGGGTGGTTGGAGATGGGGTGGATGAGGCCGGGAATGTTCGAGCACTTTTTTAGTGTTACTGAAGAAACAGAGAAGAGGGCGGATGCAGCCCTGAGCAAGCTCGACTGGGATAAAATGTCGTCCCATTTTCAATCCAAAGAGTCTGCCGAGGCTATTAACAATCTACGCCTCGAAATTCGCAGAAGTTACATTCTAGCCGACTCGCTATCAGATTTGTTTTGGGTATCTCTCTTCCTCCCTCTCTATCTCTCTCTCTCTCTATATATATATATATATGTATATATATATATATATATATATATATATCTCTTTGTGTGTGACCTTAATTAGGGCTTGCTGAAGCTGTAACTAGGGCTTTAGTTTTGGGGTTCTTTTTGTTGTTGTAATGTCAATTAGATTTTAAATGAACATTAGCTCCGAACTGAACACACTCTTAAGAGGGGTTGGCCCGAGTCGAAGGGGGCTATGGTAACTTAAGTAAGTTATATCGGTTTCGAGTCTTTGTGTATGCATCAAACTTTCATAGGAGGTAGGGGAGGTTCCGCTTCTAGGCCCGAGAGTACCTTGACTATTACTATTGGACTTTGGGTATGGGGATACTGGGGAAACAAAAGTGAAAAAGAAAAGAAAAGAAGAACACTTAGATGTGTGTCGATTTTCATCTCACTGATCAGGAAAAATTAAGCATGAGCATATATCAAAATTACACATTTCTTCCTTATTGAGTTCATGTACTTGTCATGTTATATTTAATAATTTATTTT
Source organism: Platycodon grandiflorus (assembly GCA_016624345.1). NCBI lineage: Eukaryota > Viridiplantae > Streptophyta > Magnoliopsida > Asterales > Campanulaceae > Platycodon > Platycodon grandiflorus. The sequence goes on along the minus strand of CM028367.1, from coordinate 12,398,580 downwards.
TATATTATTCTATATTTGGCTTTTGTGATATTTCCATATCACCTTTCCTAATTTGGCAATCATAATGTATTCTTGTCACTAAGTTATTCGGGCCACTTGTCATGCTACTTGAATCCCTAATCAGTTTTCAGGCTAAGATGAGTTTCAAATTGTGGAACAAATCCTTATTAGCCAGGCATAGTGCTGCAATATATATGGCTCAATATGCCTGGCTAAATGATAACTTGAACCAAAAGAAGCCTTTTTTGTATCTGCAATTTTTTTTTGCATGATTTAGATTCATCATTAGAAGCATAGAATTTTGTAAATAAATGCTCATAATGTTTTTTTATAGGTCTTAGATTATAGTGAAGGCACCAGGAAGAGGCGTGGGCAGTCATAAAACCTTATAGCTGTTCGGAGGACTTTATTTGATTATACTAAATAAGCCTCATGCCCCAAGAGAAGAACAAGCATACAAGAAAGTGTAGATGTCATACAGCACGTTGTTTGCTTTCAACACAATTGAATCCCAGCACTGCTCTGCTTCACTTGGAAAGCTCTAGTTAGAAAATCCACCCTTTAAGAAAAACTTTATGACCTGATCTTTAAAGAAGTATCCTAATGAGTCTACTTTCCTATTAAAGTATCCAGGGTTAAGTGAGAATAGATAACTTTTTAAGTTCAATTCAAAATAGTCTCCATGCAAAACAGTGTACTAAATTCAAGGGATTCTCTTAGATAGGCGGAGGGACTAGTAGTTTTTGGAGAGTTAAATTTTATTAATCAAGTATGAGGTAAAAGATTTATCTAAATGCATGTTTCATTATTGAGTAGACTTAACTGTTATATTTTTTGGTGATTTTATTAGGTTATGACCATGCAACAGGATCACCCTAAGTTGGTACAATCACACCCTAGGCTTGTGCAATTGCCCTCCCTATGTTTCCCATGCAAGAGAGGACTCTCTCTCTCTAAGCAAGGTCGCACGTGTCCTTGCCAATGGAGCACAATAACGTATTCAGCTTTAAAGCTAATCATTTCCCCTAGCTTAGATAAATTTGTGGACGACTTTGTGGTAGATGGAAGGTCGTGCGACGGTAATTTGCAATTCTTGGAAAGATGTTTGGTTGGTTGAATCGGTAACCTTGATTGCTCAATTCCCCCCACTAACGAAGTTCAAAGATGGGTTGATCAAAGGTGGAGAACGGTTGGTGAAGTGAGAGTGGTGGACATGAACGGAAAATTTTTCCCCTTTGAATTTGCGTCAAAGGAGGAAGCAAATTGAATTTGGAAGGAGAAGAATTGGATGTTCAACGAGTTACCCCTGTTTCTTGATCGGTGGGATCCGGTAGGTTGTTGTCATAGGGAAGGTCGTAAACCTAGTGAAGTTTGGGTAAGGGTGTTGGGATTACCTTTTCATATGTGGGGAGATAGTATCTTTTGCGATTTTTTTTTTTGTTGATAAGTAATAATATTATAAAAACAAAGCGTCAAACCAGGTGACGCGTCCTTTGAACATAGGAAGAAAACTAACAAAAGAACTATCTACTAGGGAAGTTTTCCACCAAATCTACAAATGAGTCTCCTAAGCCCGGGTCACCCTCAATACACCAAAACGAAGGGGCCTGAGAACATTCTCCTTAATCCTAATCAAGTCAGTCTCAACATTATCAAACACCCCGCTATTCCTTTCTTTCCAAAGGTTCCAACAAATTGCCAACGGGGCAACGACTTGGCTACAGAGTCGACAAAGGTAGAGAGGGGGCGCGCTGTTTGGGAAGAAGGGGGGTGGGCTCCACGCCATGTTTCTTTCGAGGATAGGCGAGATAACAGTGATGGAAGGAGAACAACAAAGGCGTGGAATGAGAGTAAGAGACTGAGTAGACCTCATGTGCGTGAGAGGCAAATAACGAATATGCAGTTGAGGACTGTGGATGACGTACGTTCGAGAGGTCGCAGTAATCAGAGCACGTGGGTTGACAGAAATTTAAATTTGAAAAGGTTTCACCCATATGACGGTGTTTTGGGTGATGCGGTTAGGTCATTTGAAGTGGGATCTAAATTCAGGTTTAATATGATAAAGGGTGATGGGCTTACTCGTCTAGTGGGCAAAGACAACGTGGGGTTTGGGCTAAAGCAAGGCTCACAGTCAAACATACCCAAGAAATTTATGAGAAAGGATTGGGTTCCTAAATCGAACTATCACAAGGATGTTGAAGGGGAAGTCCAAGAGTCTATAGGGGGAGTTATTACTGGGCCTTTTTTGCATTTGAAACTAATCTTTCTAATATCTACGTATGTTATCTTGGAATGTATGGGGTTTGAATGATTTGGGAAAGAGACATATTATCAAGGCAGCTGTGGGAAGATGGAAGCCACATCTTGTGTGCTTTCAAGAAACTAAAATGAAGGAAGTGAATAGCAGAGTGAAACAGTATAGGGGGAGGTAGATGGGCAGATTAGGAACATGTAGGGGCGATAGGTGCGGGAGGGATCCTGGTGATGTGGGACAGGAGATTGTTCGCAAAAATGGGTTCATACTTGGGAACGTTCTCGGCTTCTTGTATATTGAAGATGATGGATGATGATCAACTGTGAGTATTTTCGGGAGTGAATGGTCCTTGCACTAACGCTGAATTTTTTTGTGGGAGCTTAGGACAGTAAGGTTAAGGTGGAAAGCTCCATGGTGTATATGGGGGGATTTTAATGTAGTTCGTTTTTCTCACGAAAGGTCAGGTTCCCGTGCTTCCCCGCTATGATGGAGTTCAATGACTACTAGTGAATTGGACTGGAACTGGTGGATCTTAATTTAAAAGGAGGAGCCTATACTTGGTTCATGAACAATTCTAGCACAGTGTTCAAGAAATTGATAGATCCTTTGTTTCAGTGGAGTGGGTGGATTATTTCAGTGGTTCGGTTTAGACTTGTCTTCCTAGAGTATCTTCTGACCATGTTCCTGTGCTGTTAGAATGTGGCGGTTTTTACAAAGAGAAGACCTCATTTAGGTTCGAGAATATGTGGCTCAAGGAGCTTGGTTTTGTGGAGTGGGTTAAATCAAAGTTGGTGTCTTATGGGCCTATTGGAGATCTCTGCTTCATGCTGGCAAAGAAGTTGATATTGAAAGAACACTTAAAGGTGTGGAACAGGGAGATTTTTGGGAAGGTGGATATTAGAATTAAATTAGTTTTAGAGGAAGTTAGAATTATGGATGAGACAGCAGGTCTTGGAGGTTTCACTAGTGAGGAGGAAATTCAGAGGACGGATCTTATTAAGGAGGCCGAGAGACTCTTTTTAAGTGAAGAAATTAGCTAAAAACAAAAATCGCTGGTACAGTGGCTCAAAGAAGGGAACAAAAATACCAAATTATTTCATAGAATGGCGAATGCTCTCATAAGAGTGTGAATGAGATCCAAAATGTCATGATAGAAGGGGTTTTGTTGGATGATAAGGATGAAATTAAGGAGGGCATTATGGGATTTTATCATCGCCTTTATTTCGAGAGTGGGGTTGAGTGCCCTAAGCTTGATGGGGTGTCATTTAATTCCCTGGAGCAAGATGATAGGACTAACTTGGAGCAATTTTTCTTCGGAAGAGGAAGCAGTGGCAACTTTAAACTGTACGAGTGGTGATAAAGCTCGGTCTTGATGGATTTTCTATGGCCTTCTTTCAACGGTGTTGGGAAGTGATTAAGGAAGATGTTATGGGGGTATTCTGTTTCTTCCATGCTAACATGTGCTTCGAGAAAAGTTTTAACGCAACATTTCTGGCCTTAATCCCGAAGAAGAAAGATGCAAGTCATGTGAAAGATTTTAGACCTATTAGCTTAATTGGAGATGTTTATAAGCTAATTGCTAAAGCCCTATCAGTGAGAAAGGTGGTGGGTAAGATTATGTCCGAGTCACAACATGTTTTTGTAGGGAATCGACAAATTATCTTCGCATCGTTTATCGCTAATGAAGTAGTGTGGTGGCCCAGGATTTTATGCAAGTTAGATGATGAATGAAATTATAGCCTCGCAAGTGCATGAGATAGAGTTGGCAATGGGTTGGGCCGGGCCGGGCTAGCCCCAGCCCATCGGGCCAACAGATAAAATCGGGCCGGGTCGGGCCAGCCCAAAATTTGCATTGAGCCTTAAACCTCTAGCCCAGCCTACTTTCGGGTCATCGAGCCAAATCAGCCCAAATTTGTATTAAAACATATTTTCTACAAAATTTACAAGTTATCATATAAAAAAAAATTCAAAACTCATTACAAGTTTACAATTTATCAAATGAAATCTACAAATAATGAGTCTCATCTTGATAGATTAAAATACAACTACATATATTTTTTGTAGACAGGAGGAGTGCAAAAATACGTTAGAACACAAGTCTACAATTGTTTGGACGTTTGGTGTTCGCACTTCGCAGGCTCGCAACAGATAACCAGATTAGATATGACGGTATATAAGTAATAAATTAGTGAATGTGGTTGACTGGTTGTGGGGTTGTATGTACAGGCGTACAACCTGTATCGGGCTGGGTTAATAAAAGTGTATCAAAATGGTTTGAAAAAATGGTTTGAAAAGACTTAAACCACAAAAAATTTAAATTGAAAATGACTTGAATCTCCACTAAAAGACTTAAAGCAGCAAAAATGGTTTGAATTGAAAAGTTAATAAAAGTGTATCGGGCTGGGTTGGCCCGAAAAATTCAAGCTTTTTTGGCCCGAGCCCAATTAGCCCACGGGCCTACTGGACCGGGCAAAAAAAGCCCAAAAATTTTCGGGCCTTCTAAATTGAAGCCCAAGCCCCTCATAATATCGGGTTGGCTAGGCTGACCCATTGGGCTGGGTTAATTTTGCCGGCTTTACATGAGAATACCGGAGTATAGCTGTACAAAGACGAGGGTTGAACCACATAGAATTGGGTTTTGATTCAATTAAAATAACTATTAACTAAACAATAAATAAAAACAATGATTTTGTGATTAAACTAATTTAACTAGAAAGCAAGAAAATAAACTAATTTAACAAAAGCAGTAAATTGAAATAAATCAAGGTTTGGAAAAGCCTAGGAATTGGGATTCACTTTGTATCTTGGATTTATGCCTTCTAATTTATGTATCAGTTCAGTTCTAGGGTTCGTTCACAAAAATTAGGGTTTGGAAAAGCCTAGGAATTGGGATTCACTTTGTATCTTGGATTTATGCCTTCTAATTTATGTATCAGTTCAGTTCTAGGGTTCGTTCACAAAGATAAAGATTGGGACGCTTGGATCACGATTTGCAATTTTAGTATCCCTAGTTGTTACACTTTCTTCATCTGTCCATATAACAAGTAGGGACCCTTTAAGAACTCAAGAATAATGAACCTAATTCATATCTTAGCACGATCATGAATCAATAGGAATTAATATTCACAAAAGATGGCATACATATGACATGCATTTGGATCGTGCAATTCATCGTACCCTGATAATCTAAACAGTTGTAATTACTTACATGCAAAGACAACACGAAAAGACTCGATAAAAATACTTTTGTAAATAACTAAAACCAATGAAGTGAATAAATATTATATTATGACATAAACTTTCGATACAAAGTTACCTCCAATCCCTAGATGATGAGGTTAGTTCCTCATAATTGATAGTACAAAACCTTCAACTGTTCTTGAATCAACTTTCTTCATAGACAAAGAAAAATTATGCAAGACGACTCTCCCAATTCTAACCTAAAAGTGATATATTTATAACCTATTAATGTACGACGACTAAGGGAAAAGGGGTACAAGACAATAAAGCAGTCAAAAAGGCCACAAAGTGGCGCCCAAGCAACAGCACGACAACTTCTAGGGCTGGCCAGATTTCAGAATTCAGCCATAACTTTCAGACTTTCGCACTTTGACCCCTTGATTTCCAAATTCGCTCCAAAGTTGCCTATTTGTTCCCCAAGTCCCTGAAACTATAAAATACACTAAAACACAATATTAGATAATAAAAACCTCGAGAATTAGCTAAATCTAAGCCGGATAAATACTCAATAAATGAGTAAAATATTCATTCATCATTAGACATCAAAAGGTGTACGATCACGTTAATTGGGAGTTTTTAGTATATATGATGGAGAGGTTGGGTTTTGAGTATAAGTAGAGAAGATGGATTCTCTTTTGCATTTCTACAATTCATTTCTCAGTTTTGGTGGATGGAGAACCAGGTTGAATTTTTGGTAGTTCAAGGGGTTTGCGCCAAGGTGATTTTCTTTCCCCTTTCTTGTTCATTCTTGTGATGGAGGCTTTGAGTAGATTGATGATATGGTGAGAGGTTACTTTCGAGGATTTAGGATGGGTGGGTTGACGATGCGGAGATTATGGTTTCTCATCTTTTTGCGGACAATACCCTGGTTTTTCGTGAGGCTGATATTTCTTGGCTACTTACGGTTAATCCTACTTTTCTTTCAGGTGGTATCGAGACTTAGAATCAACATCTCAAAGAGCAAAATAATCCCAGTTGGTGAAGTCGACAATATTGACACATTAGCTTCATTCTTTGGTTGCAAGATTGCGCACCTACCTTCGTCCTATTTAGGCTTGCCTCTTGGTGCTCAGTATAAAAGCAAAGCCATATGGAATCCGGTGTTGGATAGATTTGAATGTCTCTTAGCGGTGTGGAAGAAGCAATTGTTGTCTAAATCAAGGATACTCACCTTAGTAAAGAACACTCTCCAGTTTGCCCACTTTCTTTTTGTCTTTGTTTGCAATCCCTTCCTCAGTTCAGAATAGGATGGAGAATCTGGAAAGAGATTTTATGTGGGAAGGCTGGGAGAGGTTCGAAAGTACCATTTGGTGAAGTGGAGTTTGGTGTGCATTGATGTGAAGGGGGGAGGTCTGAGCGTTAAAAATCTAAAACTTTTTAATTTATCTTTGTTGGGTAAATGGCTCAGGAGGGGTTTATGGCAAACAGATTCGGGCTGTGGAGGAGAATAGTGGTGTCTAATTATGGAGTTGGAGAGCACAAGTGGTTCCCGAATGCGATCACAAGTCCAAATGGGTCGAGGGTTTGGAAAGGAATTCTTCGAGGCTGGGATTCCTTTGCGAGACATATCCATTTCGAAAAAGGGGATGTGTAGTGACACGGAGCTTAGGAGATCTTTCCCTAGTCTATTTGGATTGGCATTGGAGAAGGATTGCCTCATTAACTCAGTTATGCAGGTGAATGATGACAGGGTGGTGTGGAATCCCATTTTTCGGAGACATTTTCAAGACTGGGAGTCGTGCGTAAACTTTTTCGAGCAGTTTTATACAGCAGATTGGGAGAACCAGCGAGGATAAGGTGAGGTGGGAAGGCTCATAACACGATAGATACTCTGTTAAATCGCTTTACTCCCGTTTCTAAATAATTGTCTTTCTTTTCTTTTTTGTCCATTCTAAAGAGATTGTCTTGTTTCTAAACCTTCATTTTCAGGAAAACACTTTTACCACTTTACTCGTACTTTTTCTTCCTGCTTTAATTATAACCACATGCATAGGGCTTTAGAGTAAAGTACATATTATACCAATATTTATAATAGAGTCAATTACTCCCTCCGTCCCGGATAAATATTTCTAATTAATAAAGCACAGAAATTAAGAACATAATTAATGATGTGCTGTAAAATGTATTTTGACAATAATACCCATGAACATTAATTGAGTTCAACTATTTTAAATAATTGGGTTTCTTTGGGATGTGTTATATTAAATGAAGCTTTAAGAGTATATTAGAAAGAATGGTAGAAAATAAAAGTCTTTAGGAACATTAGTTAGGACATCCCAAAATAGAAAGTAGGAACATTTATTCAGGACGAAGGGAGTAGCTTTTCTTAAATCGTGTGCCCCGTCAAAAAGATGATTATTTAGGAACAGATGGAGTATTACATTCTCTCGGCAAAGGTAATGTCCCTTTTCCGTGGCGGTCAGCGTGGAGATCCAAAACTCCCAATTGTGTGGCTTTTTTTGCTTCAGAGGCCTGCCAGAAAGCCATTCTTAGGGGAGATAACCTACGCCTTCGTCGTAAAATTTATATTAGTTGGTGCTTCATGTTCAACGGTGATGATGAGAGCGCAAATCATTTATTGCTTCATTGTTCAGTCGCGATGGTTTTGTGGAATGTGATTTGCAGTTTGTTTAGACTTTCGTGGGTCATGCCCAGATCAGTCAAAGAGCTCTTTTTGAGCTAGTCTTTGACTCTTTGTACAAACGGAGGAGAAGAAATTACGTGTGGGAGTCAACTCCTTCGGTAGTATGCTGGACAATTTGGAGGGAGAGGAATAGAAGGGCTTTTGATAATAAAAAAGGGTCTATGGGGCAGCTGAAGAATAGTCTTCTTCGAACCTTGTTTTCTTGGTGCTACGAGACACTGGATTTCCCCCTTCTCTTCCAACAATTCTTTTGTTGATTTTGTTAATAGTTTTGCTATTGATTAGTCGATTTGTGTATACTTGTAGTGTACAAAGGATACGTCACCTGTTTTGATGCCTTTTGGTATATTATATCTTATAAAAATAAAATAAAATAAGTAAACATGGGGAGTAGATACTCTTGGGGCACAATTGTTGAACTTGTTTTTGTACCAATGAAAAATTCCTTGAAATTTGTTCAAATACAGAACTACAGTTACTAGATGAAACCTAATTCCGTACCCTGCAGTCTTCTTTTGCAGCACAAGAATGAATTACCAAGTTGCACTTGCCTCTGGAACATAGGGAGACTTAGAGAACCTGTAAAGAGCTGACAGACATAAATTAGACTTCTGAAAATCTGGAAATCCTCCCAAGAAGCTGCATGCATTAAGTTAAACCTTCACGAATTGAAACACTCTTTCTCACAGTTTATATATGGCCGTAACATATGTCTTGAATGCTGAAGATTTCTCTATCCACCATAAGGTATCTATAAAGATACTCAACACTGCCCATATCTTCAAATTTGAAAGCATCAATTGAGTGTTGGAGCAAGTGTTTCGTCTTATATATCTCATAGAAATATTTGATTTGCAGAAAGATATCCTTTCAGTTAGATACGATGAACTGTATAAGGAGATGGTGGCTAAGGAATTGCTGGCCAAACAAAAGCTGTTTTCCCCAACTCGCTTAATCTTACTTTCTGGGTTGATGTTTTCTCTCACGGGACTATATGCTTGGAAGAAAGCGTCTTACATGAAGAGAAATCTGGAAACATCAAGTAGCTAGGTTTCTGGTTTGATGGGGCTTAAAACGGACCAAGGTTGTCCTTTCTTTATTATGTACATGTACCGCCAGCATTTTCTCTCTTTGTTACTTCGGAATGGTTGATTGTTGAATATGTTGTCCATCGGTATGAATCTGGGAATAGATTTGATTATAAATATTCGCCACTTTTATATTGACATGTTCAAAACAACTAGTTCTGCATCTCGTGAATCTGGAACTCTGACCAATTCTCTATCTTGTGGTTGTAGCAGCAGACTTGATAATGCTGCATGAGTGTCTGCTAATATAAATCTTGATTCTTGTAGCCTCCAAATTAGCCGAAGAAAGATGATCATTGTAAAATTCAAGTCTGTTTTGAAGCACCAAGTTGTATGTGGTATTATATTGTGTACAAATCATGATCATGTAATAGATACCCACTTACTTCCAAGCCTCTCTCGGTACAATTTTCAAGTAGTTTATGCAATCTATCTTTGGAACAGAAAGGTGCAAAAGCTTTAGTGCTGGGATGGTTAATACGTTGCTGCCGAATCATCCTTTTACTCTTTCCATTGTGTTTGTGTAATACTCACCAACCCCAATCTAGGTTTGATTAACTGGAGGTGGGCATAATCAGATTGGTGAGTATGGGCTCGATTAGCCTGGTAATGGTTGACGAGGGTAAGGGGCCGCTATGATTTCAGTTGGTTTCAATTGAATTACCTCATCTTATTCTGAAATTTGGTAGCTTCATTCGCCAATAGATCTCTCCTTTGTTTTACGTGACCTTTCATATTCAATCATAGATGGGTATTTTTGTTAAATAGCGTGCTTTTTAAAAGTTACAATTCATCTTTATTTATTTTTAGCAATTCATCTTTTTTTTTCTAAACAAATTCAAAAATACATCCAAAATCTCTCTCTCTCTCTCTCTCTCTCTCTCTCTCTATATATATATATATATATATATATATATATATATATGTACTGTCTCTTCGCTATTTCAGATATATCTCTCTATTTTAACCAGGGATGCCAACTACAATAATTGGGTTCAAGTAGATAACTATTTTACGGTAATTGTTAATTTTTCAATTTTGGAAATATTCCCTTTTTTTGTTGTTGCTAATTTTAATATGGGTTTTAATGGAACAAGTATTTAAAAAAAAAAAAAGTGGAGGTTGGCTGGTATCGCCCCAAACTTGAGCCTGGCCATGTTACTGCAAAATCCATTTATAACTAAGGAATATGGAACATTGTCTTAAATGCTAGTTATTTCATACCACAGAAGGTAAGTGTAGTTTAAACTCAAAACTTAAAGCCTTCAATCTTCAATCCCAATACAACAGTCTCGCAAGACCATTATATTATTACAACAATCAAAACCTTCTAACGAAATTATTAATCTATTACAATTAAAACTAAAACAATTTTAAATCTAGGTTCATCGCAAAACTTTCCACTAAAACTTCCACTCTCACCTGTGACCTGGAGAGAAGAGTAATGTGAAAGGGTGAGTGAACAATGCTAGGTAAGTTCAAAAATCACCCCTCCAGTTATTAAAGAGGGGCCAGCCCAATACCAAACGAACGAAGATATCGAAGGTACGTCATTAACATTTTGCATAACTTTTCGAACTCAAAATGAACAATATTTAGATAGTTTTTGGATTAGGGATTCCAAAAGATGATAACAAACAACAACGTAATTGAATAGTCCAATTGTCACCACCGTCCCATACCAGCCAGTCACGACAGACTATTTACAAAAAACATGATCACGTAAGTAGGTTCTAACAAGTGAAAGTTCTAATAATTGGCCTCTAACAGGGTTCAAATTTCTGAAGGTAAATCCGGATTATCACACTCACATGCCTAGTGGTACAAAATTATAAAGGTCACTCTATATATCTAGTGATGGGTTATTTGTGATTACGAACTGAAAGATCACTTCATACCCAATGACAGGTTGTTCATAGTAAGTGATCATAATATAATTCAAAACGAACGTAGTACCCCATGGTACAAATAACTGAACATCAATCAACTTTTCAAAACAAAAGGGTTACATAACCCAAAACAAACACATGAGATTTATGAAAATAAAGTTGTTACGAAGACACGAAAGAATACAAAACGACGGAATCAAAGCTAATATCGACACATGTCATGGACACAAACGAACAATATAGCAAAAACATGCAAGGAAACCTATGATCAAGGTAACGTATTACAAATAAACCTAAATAGAAGCATAATCCCTTACCCGATTAACACTATAACTCGTACGCAAAATAGTGTCGCTAACAGCGTTTGAACAAATCTAAAATTAATACCTGAGCATCTAATCTGAGCAGCAGGATAAAAGATTTTGAAAAAGACTCCTTTTGACTATGCATCTAATCTGAGCAGCAGGATCTAAACTCTCAGGTTGTTATGCCTGAAATAAAGTTTACAGAGTACCAGCTTTGATACCAATTGTTAGGTCCAAGAGTTGCTCAGTGTATAGGCTAGAGGGGGGGGTGAATAGCCTATACTTGATGTATTAAAAATTTCATTCAATTTTAACATTTAAATTGAAGAGTAGATGAAATGATTAATACAATTAGGATATCTTCCTTATACTAACTGCTTATCTGAAGATAAGGTGATAGGACATCTTAGATCAGCAGATGTAAATCATGGACATCTGGATCAGATATGAAACATGCGGTTGGAAGATATATGTTGAACTTAGGCGATGAGAATAAGATTTGGCGGAAGAATAAACAGCATAAGTCAATCAATTTAGATTAAAGTAACTGTAAAGATTTGATATGAAAGAGAGCTTAACAGTTGACTAAAATCTGTATTAGATGCATCATTTACTTTCCTTAAACAGATTGCACATGATATGGCAAATTATACAAGAAAGAGAAATCAAGGCTGAATGTAACATATATATATTATATTAAAATTCAGCAGAGGTTTGCTCAAAGGCAAACATGCTTAGTACATCAACCTAGACTCTCTATCCTAGCAATCTCCTTAGGAAAAAGAAGGAGAAATGAAGAAAGCGAAATCAAATATATCGAAAATACATTAGAAGATGTACTTAATATTTATTAAGTTATCTTCCTGTAGTTTCACTTCGATATATTTGTTGTGAGAAGATAATATTAGGAGTTGTTCAAATAGCAAGTATTTGAACAACTGAGTGCTGAGCACTCGACCAACAATGATGACACCTTATTGCACAATCGACACAGCTTATAATATGGTATAAGTCTGCCGATATGAATGCAATCTGGACATGTAATTTCTGGCTCTTCATCGGACATCTTCAAGCTTGATCTGGCTTCAACGATCTGTAAGATACTTGGTCTCTTTACTGGATGATGAAGTTGAGGCCACTGAAGAGACTGAGTTCTTCGAAGGAAGAAGAACTCAAATCAACAACAAGGTTGTTGATCAAGCAGAGCTTCTCAGCTTTTGGATTTTCTTCTCTCTCTCTCACAAAGTGTTTGTTCTTACACTTGTGATTTCTCACTCTTAAGGAGTGGTTCTGGATTGAAGAAATGAAGATCAATACCACAACCTTTTTCAAGCATAAGCATACACTTGTTGCTTTTTCTTCCTTGTGCTTGTGCTCATTTTGAAATGAGGATGAGAGTCTTCTTATATAGCTGGAGAAGAAGAGATGACCGTTGGTGTATTGAATAGATTTATGCCCGTTGGTGATCGAATCTCATAATGCAGCGAGTACATTTTTGGATTTGTTGGGCAAAGACCTTGATTAGGTTTGAGTCTTGAAGATGGTCCGTGACACAGTGGACATAGTTGGACGTGTCGAGCTTAGCTGGATGCGATCGGCGATTTGGACGTATCATAGCTTTGGCCGGAGTGCGGCGTCACGTGCTTGGCTTTTCGAAATGAAGCTTTGAAGACCGCGAACAACGTTCAAGAGGAAATGTCTATTGGATAAACGTGAAGGCGCAGACATCGATGCGTATCTTGGATTTGTCGACAGATCTTACAACGGATCTATTTTGACTTGTAGTGCGTTTGAGTAACGACCGATGTTTCTCGTGATCTTACGGTTTCTCGGCGGTTGTTCGATGAGGATTTGGCCGATTCGAGATCGCCATTATAGAAGCTGGCGATGTAGAAACGATGGTCACGATGTTCCTCTTGAATAAATAGCTTCTGCGGTTGCTCGATGAAGTGCTTTGGCGGATACGGGAGTGCCGATATAGAGCTGGCGATGTAGAGATGACTATTAGGCGATCATAGCTAAAGGAAATGTCGCTAGTGAGACATCTGCCGATGGTCACGTCGGTTGGCAATTTGAAGAGCTTAATTCATATGAAGGTTTGTCATCATTACGGTAGGACAAAGACTCGGATATGTACAAAGACTTCCTAGTCTAATGACCTATGCATTGTTTCAACAAGCTGCCACACTAACCGTGCGCGACCCTTTTAGCCACTTGTGAAACATGCATTGTAATGGGAACAAGCAAATCGTGTTGGAATATGCATACATATATATCGGTGATTTACGAGCATATTCCTAACAATCTCCTCCTATTTGCTTGGGACCATTACTACAATTTGACTTATACATATAGCTCTTTAAAGCAGTTGTTCAATCCTTAGTAATAACATGCCACTACTGAATATTCATTTTATATCAAGGCATGCCCTAGGTTGAACTTACAAGCGATAGCGTATGTATAGTCACCTATTGCTAAGTATTTACAGACTCAATAAATGAAAGAACAAATACGAAGCAATAACTGAAATGGTTGTTAGGCAAATGATAATATTGCCTTAAGAGTGTGATTCTTGCATTGGATGATCTGAAGAATGTTGCTCAAGCAAGAAGTAGAAAGTATAAGTAACTGGTCATCTAGTTCTTAATCGAATTGATTAAGCATCTTCATCTGATGATTTTTAAAAGTTTGTGAAGGATAGGTAGAGTTTCATAATAGTCAGCGTACTATAATAGTCATATAGTATTTTGCTGTATGGGTGGTTACATAAACTCTTCTCCTTACTAGTTGTTTATCTCTCCTTTTTACTAGAATCTCTCCTTCTTAATATAATCTCTCCTCCTTTTACTAGTTCATTGATTATTTGCAATCTTCACAATCTCTCCTCCTTAATGGTTTTCTCCTCCTATTTAGTTGGGGTCATTACTACATCACACATTGATACTTCACAATCTCTCCTCCTTAATCTTACTACAATTATTTGGGGCCAATACTACTTCACAATTACTTGGGGCCATTACTACTTCAATACCATCTTCACAATCTCTCCTCCTTAATGGCCACAAGTTAAAGATAGATTGATAGTTATTAAATGAATTATGAATTGAGACAGGTAGAGGGTAGGAAGTTTGGTCTTGTTAAATACTGTCTTTTTAGAAACGCCGAAGTGATTAGCTAGATGTAATTCTGCAGAGAATCTAGACCGTATCGAGTAAATACAGTCACTTGTCATATTGGCAGAATCTTAGTGTGCAGATAACTTATAATGCACAATTGTCATGTATAAGATATACATAATAGGATATCGAGGTGAGGAATTTTGTGTTTCCATTGCTTATAAGGAGGTCTTACAAGAATGTAATGAGACAAGTTTTATTTTGTAATGGAAGGGGCAAATAGGATAAGCTGTTAAGTAGTGATACCAATTGTTAAGTAGTAATACGAATTGTTAAGTATTAATGCATTCAAAATAGTGTCCTCCTTAAGGTATGTAGTTAAAACAGGCAAGTATAGATGAGCCTTATGCTGATTTTTGTTGGATGCATGAGATATACATCTAAAGATGAGTTATAGGGTCTGCCTACGAGGTATTGCTGAATTTCATCAAGAAAGTGAACTGCAGGCATGAACGAGTATGCACCAGGACAAATTTTGAATACTTTAACTCAAAAGAAAATGGCAAATGTAGATAAACAGATGTTCACAAAATTAAACACATTACCTATTTATCATGATATAGCAAAAGAAAATTAGTTTGATAAAACAGAGACCTAGCTAGTCATCCTAATGAGGTAGAGTTAGAGGATGAAGGTCTGCTGATTTTAATCGGAGGGTGCATTGACCGCTGGATTTGACGCAGAATGGGCGTTTGCTGGCTGAAGCTCCTCCTGAGATGAGGGTTGCTCGAGGTGAGCATTTGAGGAGATGGGAGCAGGTGCAGTAGTAGCGGTACTGTATCTTGTGGGAATCCAAGGAATGAAATTGGATACACTGTTCCTGGGGTCGCGAAGACGATTCCTTACACGACGAGAGATTCGACGAGGTCGTTGAATCACTTGAGGAGGAGGGGTGGCAAGAAGAACCATCATACGATGACGCCATTCAGTATGGGAAATGGGTCGATGAGGAGGACTGGGCAGATTTGGTGAACACATGATGCAAATGACTCTAATGGTGGAGAAATTTTGAGGTACTCAGAGGTCAGGTGCTGTTGTTGGAGACTGATACCAATTTTATACAACTTTTTGAATTTTTGAGAAGGTGAGAAGGTTTCTTGATTAGAGGAATAGGAAAAGACATTTTGGGGGCTTAATGAAGTGAGTGCATTTAATGACATAGTAATGATAGTCTGATTTGGGATTATGTCATCATGCTTAGTGTAATTATGGCTAGTACATAGGCAGTCTAGAAGGGATGTATATTCATATTATTTTCAAACTAGAAGTTTAAAATCAGATTAATTTGACTGCCTTTATTGTGTTATCAATGGGTACAACAACTGAGTTTTTTAATACAATGATATAGGCTCTTTTAGAGATAGTATGAGCTGTTATTTTACTTCAAACGAATTGTTTGAGTAAATTAATCTAAAATAGAACAGCTTTGGTTTGTTTAAGGACGTGTTGGGGACAAAATAACTTGTCCAAGCCATATGATACGGTTGTACATGACACATGGGAGTTTTTAGAGAAGTGTGTCTTAAGATTGTCTGATACCAATTTTGAGAGATTTGATGAGTCTTTTAATGAATGTGGGAACTATCAGCAGGGTGTATTTGGTAATTGTTAAAGTAGGAACTGCTGATACCAATTGATAGACTCTATTTATAATGGACATCAATCTATTTAAGATTAATAAGGCTTAGTAAGAATATTAAATAGATCAAGTAAGTGAGATATTAAATGTGTACCTGAAATGATGTCCGTTCTTCTTTCTGTTCAACAGATCTAGGTATTCTACATCAAGGGAAGAGATCTGCAGACCAGACTTGTTCTGAAGAGAGTGAGACGTAGCCTATATACAGCAGGGGTCATATCGGCTGTTCACTCCTGAGGAAGGACTTAATATTTGAAAACATTAGTCTTCCTAAGAATTCTTGAATGTCTGACTATCTTGAGGATAGGTCGAGTTACTAGAGATATTTAACAACATCCTTTTAGACTAAGAACCACATGATAAGATCTAACAGAATGTTTTGAATTTAATCTGTAAACCAATTAGCTGTTGAGTCGTTATAATGGGAACAACTAATCAAGCCTTTATAACTTCAATCTCATAGAGTACACAAGATTTAGTGGTTGTCATTACTAAGAACACAAAGTGCTGTTGTTTTGTCTTGAAAGATTTGATTCAGCAGACACCTTCGTTCAAAGCAGATTTACTAGTAATCTTGATCTTTTAAGCATGCAGGATAGAGATTGAGTAATAGCAGATTCCTTGATAGGTTGACATGAAGGTCATGGCTATGATGCCTTTTGTTGAGAGGCTTAGGCAGAACTTGAATTTAATCATTGTGAAATGATTTAATTCAGAAAGGCAATTATCAGGGAGTCTAAGGATGAGAGTTAAGCATTAGTAAGAGACCATAACTCGATGTAGCAATTTGTTCAAGAATGGTTTGCTGATGGGATGTCAGCAGAGTTTGTGTCTTGATAAAGTGACCATTTCATTAAGAACAATTCTTTTGATCACCAGAAGAGAATGGAGATCATAAAGAATAATAAGTTTGATCAACACATTTTAAGACACATTAGTTCATGCTATCAAAGGAATGCAGACAAGTAGATAAGCATGAGGAAAAGTTGCAGAACTTGTATTCAATAATCCAAGTAGTTTTACACAGTATGTTGCAAGGATCAGCTGATTACAAGAACAATACAACTGAAATTTTGACTGAACTGCAGATAGAAAGATACATAATGATTCAATTTACAGAAAGAAATACATGTTACAAGTTAGTGTCCTAGAAGTTCTGATCCTAGACATTAGATGAGGAGTCATCGGTCAAGGATTTAGAAGGAGTTGGATGATAAGAAGATGGTCGTGTTCCCTTTTTGATCTCCTCCAACTCTCGGGGGAGGCAGAACATCTTCACTTCTTCGGGTCATTATGAGAGCACCGAAGGGTGATGGCCGTCAAAGATGTACTGCTTGGCCCATGAATCCCCTTTGATATTCACAGGGACTTATGGTCGTTGTTAGCAGTTCGTCATCCTTGTCAATTCCATATTAGCTATTTAATTCAGCAGAACTGAATTATCTGCATCGGCCATCTTAGAGGTGATGGTCGGCATACCTACATATAACCAGAAGACTTGTTGCACATGGCAATATATCAAATGTTTTCCATACATTTGATACTTCTTTTCTGGGTTATTTTCTGTGAAGTTCACGTATGCAAGCAGACTTCCAAAAGTGGAATGAGTATGTGCTAATTGATTTTCCCAGTGATTCATCTGTAGACATTTTAGAGTATCAATGAGATTGATAGCTAAAAGTTAGAAGAGAGAATGAAATCACTTTTGCTGGCATTAATTGATGGTTTTCTATCTTACCTTTTAACTAATTGACTAAGAATGTTCTTAAGTGTTCTGACAATCATGGTTTGCAGCATATGAATCATGCATGATGGCAAACTTCTATGATTATAGGACGAGACAAAAGAAGATCTCTTTATCAATTGTTTTCTCAACAAGATTGTGGAACCATAATTAATGATTTCTGGTACTCAAGACTTGATGCAATTTCTCTCATGTTTGTAAACTGTGTATTGAAAAAGATTTTGGAAATAATTTTCACAGTTTATGAATGATTTTTGGAAATACATTATTGAGAGAAATTTAGATCAACTCTTGTGAAGTAACAGAAATAAAATCGAAACAACATTGAATGAATATGAAGGAATCATACCCTGTTGTTAAGGAATTGTCTTAATCCAATCTTAGGACTTGGATTTAGTAACATTTGTGAGATTTTGAATCATTGATTTGTGTCTAGTATAATCTATAGGCAGTTTGTGAGTTTTGTCATAGTAGAGATTGGATGAAGAAGGGGCTCTACTTATACTCACGGAGGTTAGACTGAAGGATGCTCAATAATGGAGCTTTACTGTAGATTTGTCCTTCTGATCACGCCTTGGCAGGGATAGGCTGTGAAGTCTAGATATTCTCAAGATTCTTTGGAAAGGATTGATGTTGACTGTCTTGTCGTTTTCCAAGATTTTGAAAATACTTTTAACTTTAATCGAAGCAGTCAGACTTCGAAAAGTGTGCCTCCACCTTTAATTGACTTGAGAGAGTAGGTCATTAAAGGATTTTTACTCCTATAAGTCAGCACATAAAACTGAGTTTATGAAGTGTTGGTTGGCGATATGGAAATTCACCAAGCTCGGGGTTTTAGAAAAACATTTGAAATCGGTGATAAGAAAAATGCGATTAGTTTTTGAAAGACCATTTGCATAAAACAAGTCATACAATCAATACATATATATCAATAAAAGTGCAGTATGACAGGTTATTATGCATTATGTCTGATAATATGTATGAGCATATCAATTCAGCAGACATGAGCACAGGTCATTAGAAAGCAAATAGCTAACCTGTTTTGTGTATGCATGCGAGAAGGTCTTCTTCAACTTCTTTGGACTTATCAGCAGATTTTTCACATAGTGGTTCTAAAGTCCAGCAGGTGAGGATTGGACCTTGAGTGAGTTGAAGGACGTGAGTGAATTCTCATGAGCGATCGCGATCCTTCATGAATCGCGACCATGTTACTATCTCCGATGGAGAGAGATGTTGCATGTTTGATCTTTTCTGTCATATGAGTTCCTGCCTAAAGTACTCATAGAGAAAATTAGCAACATTTATGAGCTAAAGATAGCTCTAGTAATCCAATAATACAAATGAGACTTAATAAGCATGACAAAAGAATAATTATTCAAAATACAGCTTATAAGTGTAACCCAAAGTGTTAAGAGATTAGGAGCTGGGGTTACTTCCTCATTAAACTCTTTGAACGCGTCTGCTCATAGTTGTTGAAGCACCAGTTCTAATACTGAGCATAGGTTCTTTGAGTGTATTCTTACTCGGCTGAGGCTTTTCATTGAAGAGAGACGAATTCATCATTGATGTCCTTAGGCCAAGAACTTACAATCTCAGTGATTTTGGAGATGACATATCTTTGATTTCCTTTGAATTTCCTTTGAAACTCTTCTTATTTCCTCTGCTCTAAACTCTTATAAAAAGTTTTCTTGAGAAGGTGTTGGATTGGAGCAATCGTTAGCCTTATGTCAAGAGAGCATGTTTTTGGAAGTGATTCTAAGTAATTCATCTATCAAATATGAGTTTAACCCATTTGCTAAAGAAGATACCAAGATTTAAGGATAGATTTATGAAACATGCATAATCCTTAGCAAGTCAACCTCCACTATAATACTTCTCTTCACAATATCAATGTAATTCTGATATATGAGAGGTTTTCTTATAGTGATCACATTGTCATCACATTATTCTTTCTCACATGTTTTTGAAAACAAAATTTGTTTTGATTTGGAGAAGGTTTTCAAAAAGGCTTCCAGGTTTCTCAGTCAAAAAGGTTTTTGTGAATAAAAGATTTTGAAAAAGACTCCTTTTGACTATGCATCTAATCTGAGCAGCAGGATCTAAACTCTCAGGTTGTTATGCCTGAAATAAAGTTTACAGAGTACCAGCTTTGATACCAATTGTTAGGTCCAAGAGTTGCTCAGTGTATAGGCTAGAGGGGGGGGTGAATAGCCTATACTTGATGTATTAAAAATTTCATTCAATTTTAACATTTAAATTGAAGAGTAGATGAAATGATTAATACAATTAGGATATCTTCCTTATACTAACTGCTTATCTGAAGATAAGGTGATCGGACATCTTAGATCAGCAGATGTAAATCATGGACATCCTGGATCAGCAGATATGAAACATGCAGTTGGAAGATATATGTTGAACTTAGCTGATGAGAATAAGATTTGGCAGCGGAAGAATAAACAGCATAAGTCAATCAATTTAGATTAAAGTAACTGTAAAGATTTGATATGAAAGAGAGCTTAACAGTTGACTAAAATCTGTATTAGATGCATCATTTACTTTCCTTAAACAGATTGCACATGATATGGCAAATTATACAAGAAAGAGAAATCAAGGCTGAATGTAACATATATATATTATATTAAAATTCAGCAGAGGTTTGCTCAAAGGCAAACATGCTTAGTACATCAACCTAGACTCTCTATCCTAGCAATCTCCTTAGGAAAAGAAGGAGAAATGAAGAAAGCGAAATCAAATATATCGAAAATACATTAGAAGATGTACTTAATATTTATTAAGTTATCTTCCTGTAGTTTCACTTCGATATATTTGTTGTGAGAAGATAATATTAGGAGTTGTTCAAATAGCAAGTATTTGAACAACTGAGTGCTGAGCACTCGACCAACAATGATGACACCTTATTGCACAATCGACACAGCTTATAATATGGTATAAGTCTGCCGATATGAATGCAATCTGGACATGTAATTTCTGGCTCTTCATCGGACATCTTCAAGCTTGATCTGGCTTCAACGATCTGTAAGATACTTGGTCTCTTTCTTGGATGATGAAGTTGAGGCCATGAAGAGACCGAGTTCTTCGAAGGAAGAAGAACTCAAATCAACAACAAGGTTGTTGATCAAGCGAGCTTCTCGGCTTTTGGATTTTCTTTCTCTCTCTCACAAAGTGTTTGTTCTTACACTTGTGATTTCTCACTCTTAAGGAGTGGTTCTGGATTGAAGAAATGAAGATCAATACCACAACCTTTTTCAAGCATAAGCATACACTTGTTGCTTTTTCTTCCTTGTGCTTGTGCTCATTTTGAAATGAGGATGAGAGTCTTCTTATATAGCTGGAGAAGAAGAGATGACCGTTGGTGTATTGAATAGATTTATGCCCGTTGGTGATCTGAATCTCATAATGCAGCAGAGTACATTTTTGGATTTGTTGGGCAAAGACCTTCAGTTAGGTTTGAGTCTTGAAGATGGTCCGTGACACAGGCTGGACATAGTTGGACGTGTCGAGCTTAGCCTGGATGCAGTCTGACTGATTTGGACGTATCATAGCTTTGACTGGAGTGCGGCGTCCGTGCTTGGCTTTTTCGAAATGAAGCTTTGAAGACCGCGAACAACGTTCAAGAGGAAATGTCTATTGGATAAACGTGAAGGCGCGGACATCGATGCGTATCTTGGATTTGTTAGACAGATCTTACAACGGATCTATTTTGACTTGTAGTGCGTTTGAGTAACGACCGATGTTTCTCGTGATCTTACGGTTTCTCGCGGTTGTTCGATGAGGATTTGGTCGATTCGAGATCCGCCATTATAGAAGCTGCGATGTAGAAACCGCGATGGTCACGATGTTCCTCTTGAATAAATAGCTTCTCGTTGCTCGATGAAGTGCTTTGGCGGATACGGAGTCTGCCGATATAGAGCTGCGATGTAGAGATGACTATTAGGCGATCATAGCTAAAGGAAATGTCGCTAGTGAGACATCTGCCGATGGTCACGTCACCGGCAATTTGAAGAGCTTAATTCATATGAAGGTTTGTCATCATTCGGTAGGACAAAGACTCGGATATGTACAGAGACTTCCTAGTCTAATGACCTATGCATTGTTTCAACAAGTGCCACACTAAAGACGCACCCTTTTAGCCACTTGTGAAACATGCGTTGTAATGGGAACAAGCAAATCAACGTGTTGGAATATGCATACATATATATCACTGATTTACGTGCATATTCCTAACAGAACACATCATAAAGATCTTTGCGGCTTTGGGTTGCGGTGATGATGAAATTGACCTTAGAAGTGTTCAAGCTTGAGGAGCGGCGGAACATTGGTGGCAAGTGTTACAAGGAAGGGAATTACGGGAGTACCACACGGATGGCCTAACTTTTAAGAGAGTTCAATGCACAGTATGTTCCAGAAGTGGTTCGCGAGAAGAGAGAGCGAGAGTTCTATGATTTGGAGCAAGGTAGTATGTCGGTGGCTCAGTATTCGGCCAAGTTCACAGAATTGGCTCGTTACTGTAGTTACTTGGTTCCTAATGAAGTGAGGAAGGCACAAAAGTTTGTAAAAGGGTTGAAGACTGAGTATCGAAAACAGTTACTCTCATTGCAGCTTACGGATTATCGAGGAGCTGTAAATCGTGCCTATGCAATAGAGGGAGATATAAAGGAATACCGATGTAAAGGAACCACCAGAACTGAAGGAAGTAATAATTGTAAAGAGAGATAGGCAAAACCCCAAACGGATGGACAAGTAAAACAACAGTCTAGTGTACGGAGTAATACAACTACTTCTTGTCTGAGGCGACGAGGTGACACTATGACATGTAGCTTTTGTTTAAGAACTGGTCACACTGAAAAAGGTTGCTGGAGTAAGGCAGGGAAGTGCTTTGCTTGTGGAGGAGATCACCTTAGGAAAAATTGTCCTAGGATGAGGCATAACCAATCTAGAAGTGCTAGTCAGCGGTTTAGTGGCTCTAAGAGAGATAGTGATGGTAATCCTATATCTAAAAGCCGTGTGTTTGCGCTTAGCCAGCGTGGAGTTCCTGAGTCTACCCCCGAGATAGGAGGTATTCTTTCAGTGTTATTATGAGTATGCGTATTAAGGTAGCTCATGTTCATGCATTCATATGTAGCATTGTGTGGTTGGGAACTAGAGTAATATGTTTTCTGGTGTTATCTTGTGATTGAGGGAGATACCCCAATAAGACACAACAAAACATGAACAGGGAAAAGGAATTACATTAAATGTGGATAAAATGCAATGATTGGATGAATATGTGTTTGTGTGTGCTTACTTTCTTCCTGTGATTTTATAGTTGTATGAGTTTTTGTAGATAGAAATTTATGATATATGTCAGTAATTAGGAATAATTTTATGAAAAGGCTAAATGATTAAGTTAATTGTTGTTGTTGATCGGCTTAATTAATACACATGTTCATACCTCTCAACAACTTGATAGAGGGATTGGTGATGATGTTGATCTGCTCACATGGTTACACCATTGAATTTGGCCTTACCAGTCAATGGGATAGAAATTTTTTAATGTGGGTGGGGGAAAGATTTTGTCGAGATGAGATGAGATGATCGCTGCGAACTCTTTTCGTGATGGGTTTTCTTCTGTGCTTTTCGTTCATTGAGTTCTTAGACAATTTGCCGATCTTACATTCGCCTTGAGATTTCTAGGGTTCTTCAAATTCACCTGTAACTGAGTCCTTTAGGCTTAATTTTTGTATGATAGTGGTATCTGTCATGAAAAAGTGAAATGTTGTCTGTTTGATAGCTAGATGTTATTATGCTTTTGGGGGTCTTTACACACAAATTCCTTTTCCCTGTTCATGTTTTGTTGTCTTTTTTGGCCATGAAAGCCTCTGGGTATTCATCTGGTAATCCGTTTGCCCTCAAGCCATTTGGCATATATGGCAACTAATTTTGCATCACCATTTGGGATGTTGAATTTTTTAGTACGTTAATTTATTTATAATTTACTTTTTTGCGACTTCAATTTCCTATTCACATCAGATACAGAAAAATATTTCTGTGAGTCACAAAATTTAACTATCACATAAAAGCATAAAAATCACAATTCACCACTAGTTTTTTACCTCATTGTTGATTCTGTGCGTGACTTAAAAAGGAAGAAAAAAAATTTTGAGTGGCGTCACTATCCAAAAAATCACAATTTTGTAAATCGAAAAAAATTTTTTGAGTGGGATCACGTGCCCCCAGCCCAAGGTGTGCATCCGCCCCTGATCCACATTAGTTGATTTCCAGATCAAATCATTCACCTTTTCTTCCTTCTTAGTTTGGCTGAATGAATAATTTCTAAATCAAACCACTTGAAATTTTGCATGAGAGCTCAAGCCCACATGCAGCGATCCCACAATCACTTATTTTTTCTTCATTCTGCATTGAATTTCAATTTCTACAATGCCCATTTACAAAAATAAAAGTCATAAAGAGTTGAGGTCCGAGGACTATCAGTTTTGTGAGAAAGGTATGCATCCACGACTTGCTATATGTGTGTCACTTGCTTGAGTTGTTGAACCCTATAGCATACCAACAAAAAATCGCCGCCTAGCCAAATTGCATTTTTTTTTTTTTTTAATTATTTTTTTATTTTTTTTCAAAAAATTAACAGCATCGTTTTGGTTTTAAAAAAAAACAGGAAAACCTAAGTTAAGTAAGTTTGTTTTCCATACTTTATATGTTGTAGTATTGTTATTTTGTTTTAAAGTTTAAATTTTGAAGTTTGGAATGATACTATTGAATTTGGTTTTAATTTTTTACTATTAATCTTGTAATGTGATCATTATTTTAGTTTATTTTGTCATATTTAGTTATTTACTATTGTTGCAGCAGGTATTGATTATTGAATTAAATTTAAATTTTAACTTTTAATCTTGTAATGTGACCATTACTTTTAGTTTATTTGGTTATATTTAATTATTAATATTGTTGCAGCAAGTATGGTATAAACTTATAGTGTAATTATACCTCGATTTCTAGACTCGCCTAGGCCCTAGGCCCTAGGCTAGACCCTGCCCTGGCGCCTAGCGCCCGCCTAGCGATTTTTAGAACATTGCTTTTAATTCTTCATCAACATCTGTGACTCCCTCTAATACTTCAACTTCCAATATATTAGCCCACCCCCAACCAAGCTCATTGTCATTTAGTAACTTTTTAACACATTTATCAGCTTCTACATCAGTTTTGCAGCCAACCGTTGTATCTAGACCTAATAGTTTATCACAATGTTCCTAAAATGTTTGGTTTATTGTGTATTAACTATAAAAATGCATTTAATAAATCAAAATCTTTATATATTTGTTTAAATACTACTGCTACCTAGCATTACTACGAAATGTATGCATTTTATATAAAATATTAACACCAAAAATAACAAGTATACTCAATTTATAATTTATTATTAATATTAAGTCTAAAAACCTGTGCGGAGCACAGGCATGATAACTAGTATTGTTTATAAAGAAAGCTCTTGAATTCTTTCACCACGGCCATTCTCTTAAAACGAGTCCTAAAGTTCAAAACCTAGGTTGGTTGGGAGTCATCGCTCGCCAATTTTTTGAAACTTAATACTGATGGGCTAGAGCATGGTTGATCCTAGAAAGAGGTATCCTCGAAAAAACACCAAGGAGAACGGGTAGTGGGCTTTCAAAAGTTCCTCGACTCCACTACCAACCTTACGGCGGAACTCTACGCTCTTCAGAAGGTCTTCTGATTAATAGTATCAACAAAAATGTGAAAAAACTCATAGTAAAAGTCTATGCGAAGATTTATGGCATCTCGATTTGAGTCTTTCCAAATCAACCATATCTACCGAGAAGCTAATCAAGGTGCGGATCTCCTTGCTAAAGAAGGCACTACTGAGACTTCAAATGTTTCTCCTCTTTATGAGACTTGTCCATCTTTTATTTGTAATAGCTTAGCTAATGATGTTATGGGACTAGCTTACCCTAGATGATTGTAAAACCATCATCTAGGGTAAGCTTTCATTACCGAGAAGCTTCGTTCATACTACCTTCATCTTAAAATAATTATCGTTTTATCAATTTGTACACAGATTAAGGAAGCTTTCAAGAAGACTAATTTACTATTATTTAAGTTTAATTAATGTAGCTAAGTTATAAGAGTATTTTTATCTTTCTTTTTATCAGCCTTCTTTAATGAAAGTAATAAATAAAGACAATTTTAGTAAAATATGAGCAAATGTTTCTTAAAATTCTATAACAAAATTTATTTTAAGACAAAAATTTTTTATTAAAACGATAATTATTTTGAGACGAAAGCAATATATACTTATTCTTCTTTCGTATTTATTGCCTTCGATTACGACCTAGTGGGCTCCCCATTGTCTCCTTTTTTATCAATAGTTAAGTTTCTTTAGTAAAAAAATAAATAAATAAAAAACACTAAATAAAAAAATAGTTTCTGGAAAAAGCTTAGGAAGCCCTTCTCTTTCGCAGCTAGGACGAGGACCCGTGTTTGGCACCGTAGGTTTACAGCTTGTCTATAATTACCCGTGTTTGGCACAGTAGGTTTCCTGCTTGTTTATAATTTGTTCCAAGGGTACATTATAGCTAACCACCCTGTTCTACCTCTGGTTAACGGATCACCCCCTAATTTAAATTACTCAACAGAAAACCCCCTGTTCTACACACCCGGCAATTCGAGCTAACGTTATTATTGATGCAATCAGGCAGTTAACCTAGGGGTATAAATTCGAACCGCCAAACTGAACTAAACCAAATCAAACCGAGAGGTTTGGTTCGATTTTAGACTAGGGTGATTCGGTCACGGTGTGTGTGTATATATATATATATATATATATATATATATATATATATATATATGGGGAGTATTCAATGGTTACTTCAAAAATATAACCATCAATGATTATTATTATATCAACCATTGGATTGAAAATCAATGATTAAAATTTAATGGTTAGTTAGAAAATATAATTAATGCAAGTAGGTGAGTCAATTAATGCAAATAGATGAGTTATTTAATGCAATTAATTTTAGTCATTGATTTTCAATCCAATGGTTAATATAATAGTAACCATTGATATAATGGATATATATATATATATATATATATATATTATTTTTGTTATAATAGTCATTTGATTTGTCTTGAAAATTTTAAAACATTGACTTAGATCTAAAATATCCTAAAAGTGAAAATGTAATCTCACATTGGTCTCTCAACTCTCTATCTCACCTCAACACAATTTCACACCTCACCATTAGTCTGTCACTGTCCCTCTCACCTCGCCAACGCTCTCTTTCTTTCACCTCTCTGACATTCTTTCTCACACCTCATAGAACCAAAAGTTTCTCTCAACCATCGTAAGATTTCTCTCAACCTTAATGAAATTTGTCTTAAATTTTTTTTCTGAAAAATAATTAATGAAAAAATAAATTTCTTTGAACCATAAACCAAACCAAACCGAATGGTTCATTTCGGTTCGGTTTCAAACCTCAAACGGTTCGGTTAGATTTTAAAAAAATAAAACAGGTCGGAGGCGGTTCAGTTCGTAATTTTAATGTAAACCGAACCTTACTAAACCATTAACACCTCTAGGTCAACCTATCACACGCTCAACTTGCACGTGAGGCTCATGTGATAATTCAGCAGGTTGAAAGAGAAGTAACAGGCTTGAAAGAATTGGGAATAAAAACAGAAGCAAAGTTAGGGCTCATAATTAAAAACACAATTAAAATTCTTTTTGTTGTTGAAAGAAAACAAAGCTTAATTCAAAATGAAATAAATCAAGATTTATATATAATCCTACTATACTGAGCCCACATCCTACCGAAAAAATCCAGATTATCCCAACAATGAATGTGGATTTTTGATTTCAAAAAGCATCAACAGAGGGAGGAGTGAGGGCGATCGGAGATGGCGGGGGAGGGGGGATGATGTTAGAGATGTCCTTCATGACTTTCGAATGGAGGGTGGGGAAGGAGATTGGAGGAAAGAAGAGAGATGATTGAAAGGAGGGCTATCGAAGATGGATAGAGTTAATGATGAAAGAACATGATAAACAGATATTAGGTTTTCTTCAAACAAGGGCAATTTTGAACTTTTAGGGATAACTTCGTCTTTTCATGATTCTGTTAACGGTAGGAGGATTTGGTGTAGGATTTCTCTGTATTTTCTAATTTGACTTGTAATATACTCCCCCATCCATGCAAAAAGTTACTTTTGACTTTTTAAAGTAAAATTTAATTAATAATTTACATAAATTTATTTATTTATTTTTACAAAGTTAAAAAATTATAATCAATAGTATTCTTAATATAATTTTTAATTAATAAAATTGTATTTGCTAAAACATAAGTAAAACATTTAAAATATTAATTTGATTTAGTCACATGTTGACTTTTAAAAATAAAAAAGTTAACTTTTTGCCTGAAATGGACATAGTAATAAAATTGCTTGTTTGTACAAATTTTCTTTAGATCATTAGCATGCTCAGTTTAGCGAGCAAAAATTAATCAACTCAAACTCAATGTAATATTGAAACACTTCGTAAAAGACAAACAAACAAACAAACAAAAACAAAACAAAAAAAAGAAATGGATGTGTCTGTTTTCCTTAAAACGCACACTTGACAATGGACGAATCTGTTCACCTTTCACAATTGAGTGACGTCCAAACCTCTCTCTCTCTCTCTCTCTCTCTCTCTCTCTCTCTCTCTCTCTCTCTCTCTCATCAAAAGCCATCACAACTATAGGCCCACCACCTCGCCCAAACCAAACAAGATAAAAAATTCCAACCCAATGAAGACATTTTATTGGATTGTCATCCAATCCAAACAACTAGTAGTACACCCTGAATTCAACCCCACCCACCACCTACCAACTATAACCTCCTCCTTTTCCTTCACTCTTCCTTGCACGCCTCAATTTTGGTTTTCCTCCCAAGACTACATAAACAAAACAAGCGTCGGACCAATCTGCACCGGCCAAGAAACATCCTGGGCAATGGCCGGTTCAACGGCATACAACCAGAAACCAAGTCCTATCCGTATCAGAAGTACTGAGATAGAAACAGGTACTCTGCTTACAAAGAAATTTGGCATTAACCTTACGCAGAACTGTGACTTGCCACCACCGCTCAAGGTCTTTTCTGGGAATGATATGATGGTAGCATTGCAATCTAAGAAGAGGATATGTAGCATGACAATTCAAAAAGAAGAGAACGTGTGTGGTGCTACTGGTTTTTCAAAGGAAAAGTTGGAGATTTTAAAGGCACTGTGTCTATCACAGACACGAGCAAGAGAAGCAGAGAGGAGGGCAGCAATTCTAAGAGAGGAGAGGGATGCCATTTCAAATGCCCTCCTCCATGAGTCATCACGGCTCTTTGTCTATCGACAGTGGGTCAAATTACTCGAGCTTCAGGTGTCTACTTTACAAAGACAACACCAAGAGCCTATATGTGGTGACACAATAAAGAAGGAAGACGATAATGAAGGGGGCAGCATGGTGTGGATTGTGGCTTTGGCACTATGCTTCAGCATAGCCAGTCTGGGATTTGCATTTTGCGAGGCCGATACTTATTTTGAATCTTTTCTCGTTTTAGTTGAAACATTTTCTCACAAACTGCCACAGACAGGGTCAAGGAGTATGCAGCACGCAAAGTATCTAACAAGCATCAAGTGCATAAACAGCACACCAGAATTTTGGAGCAATGCTATCAACACTCCATTTTTCAAGAACATTGCTCCACATTACATGATATACAGCATTTGGTACATGTAATGCATCAATGGAGTGCCCTGGTTGATAAATGGAATGGTAATAGCAATCGCCAAATTTTTATGTGCAGGACACGGCAGCTCTGTACATGTCAAATTTCATTCTGAAACAGGGGGGGGGGGATATAAAATTGAGAAAAGCTCATTCACTGCATACACAAGATTTATATGTACAGAAGTAACCTATCACAATCACTTCTAACCTGCTCTAAGTACGTGTAGATAATATATATTTTATATATATAAATATATACATCTGGGAATATAAGCATAAAATGTAACTGGTATATGAACAAAGGCACAATCAACAAGTAATCCAAAGTCAAATAATAGCAAGGTGTACCGACCTCAAATGGCCATAGCAATCATCACTGCTCATAAAGAACTCGAGACAAACCCAGCAAATATGCTTTCCGCACCTGCACTCCACATGATTGCATCCATCCACCTTCTCAATGGTGAACCCACATACAGGGCAATGCTTTACGTGATCTTTCCCTTTGCACCAGTCCTTCAAAGATGAGTCTGGATCTTCCTTGAACTCCCGATACTTCTCGCAGGACAGGTATGGATGGTACTCCATGTGGCACCTGGTACATGTCTCAACAGAGCAGGCTCCACAGACAAATGGCATACCAGCAGTACCAGATACTGCCACTCGATAAATTGAAGGGCAATCAGGCGAGGGGCAAAACCGATAATTTCCCCCACTTGAGGCCACAAAAGCACCCAAAGAAGCCCTGAAAAGTTCTTCCATCTTCTCATTCGACAATAAAGACTTCAAGTCCGTGATTAGGATGAGGGCCCCACAACCCTCCTGGGCACAACGGATTGGGAAGCTATCCTGGCTCCTGATTGCTGACTCCAACTGTTCTTTTAAGCATGACATACAGAACTCGTGTCCACAGCTTTCGAGCCGGACATTATCCTCCACTTCGCACAAGCAAATCGGACAGGCGGTTTCATTGTCAGCCTGCTGAGAGGACCCACCACTCGTCTGCGCAATCTCATATATTACGTCTTCGACTTTCTGCTTCAATTCTTTGCTCCCATGAATGTAGATGACATGGCGCCGCGTGTTCAGAGTAAATTCGGCTTCCGGGAACTTTTCCTTGAGCCTGTAAAGGTCAGGTCCAAACATCTCAACCACTTTCTTCATCAGATCAGGAGGTAGAACTCCACTGCGAAGATGGACTTCAAGTTGCTTGCTTTTGTTCTCGTGTAGTGTTACAAGGGACTCAATTAACCTCTGCTCTGCTACATTGGTCTTGTCTGAAGAACCAAAGACCCTCAGGGTAAGGTTATGCCTGTCAAAGAGAATGTAAGTTCCAGTTTCTCGCTGTATTCTCTTTAGCAGACTGATGCCATCTCGGGTAAACAGAAGCTGTAAAACTGCTGGAGTAAGGCCAGCATGGTATATGGTCCTCCCATTCATAAGCTGCTCCAGAGGTCTCCTCAACTCTGCCACGACTTTTGTTGCATTAGCAGATATCTTTACTCGGTAGGAGCCATTGTCATTCTTGTCTAGAATGCATTCTGCACCTGTGAATAAATGGCAGGTATTATGAATCCAAGCAACCAATTGCTATACATGATATCTCCTTAGTAGCTCCAACTCATATCTTTATCAGTTAAAGATTAAAGAAGCCTACAGGATATCGCCTTAATAGCGACAACTCATATCTTTATCAGAAAAAACATGTTCAAAAGGGAGCAATGAAAATGAAAACATGAAACTTGTCATAAGTTTGAAATGTATGGCAAATTAACGGCTTGTCGCAAATTGAGTAGAGCATAGTTTACATCTAGATTAGTATTCCAGGAGCTTACTGAATACTCCTGCTCACCAATATGCCATACTAATTATCAACTTCTGCTGTTAAAGTTGTGTAAAATACTCTTCACTCAAAGCATTGATGGTGTTGCTAGCACGCAGTGTGGATGAGGGTGCTGGTGTATTAATGAGTAGGCAAGTGAAGTACTGATTTCAGAAGAGAGGTAAATAATGAATGTATTAGGGATGCAATGCTGAGGTGGGGGAATACTAGTGGGTGGCCAGGGAAGCACCTCAAGCCACTGGCCACGTTCAGGGAAAGATGAAGAGAGAAACAAATAAAGAAGAGAGATTCAGGGGGAGGTAATCCTCAACTAATCTGATGACTTTTTCAAAAGAAGTTTTCCACCAACAGTTACCCAGTGCAGTTTTTGATGAATAGTAGTGACAACTGAAAATTTATGCAGCCACTCAAATGAGCATCTAGAGTATTCCAGAGAAGTGGTTTATGCTTCATGCCATCCTCTATTTGGAGGGAAGAGTTTCAACCCAGGTAGATGAAGCATAAAGCACTTGGGGACAAGATAAACGTTGTTCCTGCTAACAACTCCTGAGGGCACTCTTTACCCTTTATAGAAAGGTTTTGCATTGAACTTGACCCTAGTGGAATTCAAACAAAGATGGTGAAAGTTAAATTATTTCTGAAAAAGGACCCTCAACAAATGCCCAATATATAAGGAGAGATGTCGATATTCTAGGATGTATACGCGGGGGGGTACATTGTTGGGCACCTGTCTAACAGGTTAAGCTTTTAGTTCAGTTGGTGACTTAACATGGTATCACAGGTTTGGAAACGTCTTGGGTTCGAGTCCTCCTGCTTGCATTTGTTACCCGAAATATTGTGAGTGCATGTTGTCACTCTGTTTGGCGTTTGTGATGCCCTGATGGTGCATATTTGTTCGTTTCTCCACGTGTGACGGGTTGTGATGCCCATATATGTTCGTTTCTCCACGTGTGGACGGTCACACGTGAGGAGGGTTGAGCTTGATATACGGCCCCTATCTACCGGCTTAAACTTTTACATCAGTTGGTAACTTAACACACTCTGAACAAGGTGCTCCTTTACTTGTTCGGGGTATGCAGGCAGTGGCCATAATGGCATTAAATGGTGTAATGAGGAAAGGGGCCGTCACTAACACAAGAAGACCATTTCTACAGAAGGTGGTAACCAGAAGGGCATCCAGACAATGGCAATTTGTTAAACTAAATCTGAGCTTCTTGTACTAGATTGTTAACTGTGTGCCTTATGGTTTCATCAAGATGACAGTCGAGCTACCTCTCTCTAGAACCACAACAATCACTGTAATCCCAACCAAATTATCAAATTTTAGTCACAAACACATAGTTGCCAATATATATTCATGACACGCATTTCGCAATTTTACGACTCAAAAGAAGGTTACCAGCATCATATACCAAGTTAATTATAGTTTGCATTCCCTGTTGGTGTTGACACAAAAAAATATTTAAAGGAGTTCAAATGCATAGTTCTCACTCAAAGTTTCTCCTCTTCATGACCGCGGGAGAGAGAGAGAGAGAGAGAGAGAAAATGTAACGCTGGACCTGCCTTTGACTGGACCGATGGCCTCCCAGAGGCGTTAAGTGTTACATGGCAATAGCTGTAACACGATGAGTCGGTGTTGGACAAAAGCACATAAAGAACTGTACTAAAGTTGTACCTTCCAGAGAAATCTTAATAAACAACAATGGCCATATGAAAGCACAAAGACGAAGATTTATAATGTGATCAATGGAGAAAAAGGAAAAACAGTAAATAGAAAAACTAAAACATGAACTGATAATGCAACAAGAAATACCCTTCCGACGCCGTAGGCTTGCAAGTAAAGAATGAAGTTGCTCCTTGATGACGAAATAGACATGCTCAGGGCAGGACACAGAACTGTGAAACAACTGTTGGCACTTAATCTTCTGCCACGGAAGGCATCCAGTCAATACTTTCCCTTCAATCTGCTCCAAAGCTTTTGCTACCTCCAAATGTAGACTCCCATCGAAAGTGATCAATGCTCTCATGTTATTATCTCTTGGTTCTGGTGGAAATACTTGGACGTGAAAAGGAACATTGAAAGAGTTCCTTCTAGGCATGAAGGGAGCAATTTCTCTCATAAGCGCTGCTTCACAAGCATCACATGGAGGATTTTCTACAGCATTCCCTCTCACTAGGAAGAAATCTAGGATTTTCGTATTTGTCGCACTCCTTAATGCTTCAAAAATTTCAGCCTCAGAAAGATCTTTATCAAGTCCACGCAGCACAACACTGTCCTTAGACTTGCTGCTCTCTCCACAGTGAACATACTTCCCTCCAATTTGCAAATTAGAAAAATCTTGAACCAATAAAGCAGCATCTTGCACTTCACCCTTCACAACTGCAAACCCCTTGCTATACCTTCGAGGCCAAGAAACTTTCGCTTTGAGAGCTGGAAAAGATGACAATTTATTGTCACCTCCGTAGGTGCTTCTTGAAGGAACCAACCTAAGTGAGACACCCATGAAATTAATTTCAGTTAACTCGGTGGCTTTCTCAGCTGCATCAGGTGTAAGAAATGTTATTCTGCCCCACTTCTGAATCTTATCTGTCTCTTGTCCAGTCCCAGTGAACTTGTGGACTGTGCAAATACTACCTGATATATTTCTCTCCAGAAATATCAAAAGCTCCTTATCATCAATAGCATTTACATCCGAAAGATATGCATCCACAGTCAAATATCTTGAGTCAAGCTCCAGATGCTTTATCTCCGCACCAGCTCCAAAGAGAGCGACAGATGGTGAGACACCTCGTCCTCCGTGATACAAGCATTTCTCCAAGCATTCGTTTTGCAACCATTTTCCCTCATGCTCTAACGCATCCCTCACACGGGTAGATACCTCTGCGATGTGTTGGGTAGATGCAAACAGCTGAACTTCATTCCGATCAACATTTACTTCAATCCCTATCCGATTATCCTTGAAGTCAGTTCTAATCCGAGAAACAAGATGAATAAGACCACAGTTAGACTTCCCACAGAATTTCTTTAGTAATGTACTTCCCAATCCGGTCAAAATCTTTACTTGCAGCTTACGACTGTCCAACTGTGAGATATCAAATAGAGGAGGAGGGGAAAGAGTATCCAAAGATCCGACATCAATAGCATTGACACAGACCAAATACTGGTTAGATATTGCGAGGATTTCACCAAACACTACCCAACTTGGTCTTTTACCGAAGATTAGTAAAGAAGAAGAAGGATGCAGCTGAATATGTTTTCCAGTCAATGCCACTTCATAACCAAGCTGATCATATCCAGAGTATACAGCTACATTTTCAGAGAGGGAAGAGAGAATCACCCTCTTCAAGATTCTATCAGTCTCGGTATTCACTTTTGGGTTCCAACGCCAGTAACTGGGAACAATGATCTTAAGTTCATGTTGGAGACAAATTTCCAGCTCGTGCACTGTTTCCTGGCACCTCCTCAAGGATTTTGCATTGATACTATTATCCCAACACCACTGATTTTTCTTATCCCGAGGCACCCCCTCCCATTCCTTGTAAACAGAGAGCAAGGTGAATAGGTCACCATCAGGATGGCAGAACTGCACCTTAAGGCAATCAGATTTTTGTTTATCTTCCTCTGTACCAACTCTACAAAATATGCTACTGGAATTTGCCATAACAGCAGCAAGAATAAGGCCTTCTCTACCTAGACGTTGGTCAAAGCATTTGAGAATAATTTTACCAAGCCTGGGTTCAATGCCCAATTTCACTAGTTCCCTCCCATCCTTAGTTAATTCATGAACATTATCATTCAATGTCACAGCGCCAAGCTGAATAAGATTTCTAATGGACATCTCAATAGCTTCAGGACTAGGTGCATCTATAAAATCAAAATCCTCTATGCTCTTGACGCCCAAAGCAAGAATTCTCAAAACTGCAATACCAAGATGAACCCTACAAATCTCAGGTTCCTGATGAGGAGGCATTAACCCAAAATCGTTCTCTCCATAGAGCCTATAGCATTTTCCTGGTTCGGTTCTCCCAGCACGACCAGCCCGTTGATTGGCAGAACTCTGGCTGATCATGGAAACTCTTAGAACATTCATGCCAGAGCCAGGTTCAAACCTACTCTCTTTTACCATGCCAGAATCAACTACATACTTGACACCCGGAATAGTCAATGAGGTCTCAGCAAGATTAGTAGCAAATATGACTTTTCTTTTCCCCGGATAGTTAAGGTAAACGCGAAATTGATCATCATGAGATAACTTCCCATGTAAAGGTAATGCAACTGCAGATGGCACTTGAAACTGTTCACAAGCCCATTCCACTTCCATTTGAGAGGTCAAGAATGCAAGAATTGTCCCTTCTATTTCCGTTTTATGTATTTCGGTCACCTTTCTCAAGACATCAGAAACATATGAAGCAACTAGGCCATAAGTAGAAGGGCCATCAGATGTACAAGGAACATATCTGATGTCAACTGGGAAGTTCCTACCCTTCACCTTCAAGGTTCCACAACCAAAAAAATAGTTCGCAAGCTGGTCTGTATCAGCTGTTGCAGACATTATGATAAGCCTCAGATCAACCCTCTGATTCAGTAATTTCTTCATCAATGCTAAAAGAAGATCAGTGTTCAAGCTCCTTTCATGTGCCTCATCAACAATAATGCATGACATACGGGATAAATTCTTATCATTCATGTAATGCTGCAGTAAGCAGTGGTCTGTCATAAACATTATCTTTGAATCAGAGTCCTGAATGGATGAATATGTCGAAGGACAAGTGACTGCAGCATCTTGATAACACCCACAGCTTTCCTCCTTAACCCGATTTGCCAATGACATGGCAGCAAGCTTGCGGGGCTGAGTGCATATAATTGACTCATTACCAGCTACTCCTGAGTCAGCAAGGAACTGAACCAACTGTGTACTCTTCCCCGAACCAGTCTCTCCACTCAACACCATCACCTGTGGAAGTGACAATGTAAGAAACAACAAAAACACTCTTAAGAGAAACAATGCAATTCCACAAAAATAGGAACATGAATCAAAAGTCAGTCGAAAGATATGGATCATTTCCTATAATTCTATACTGATCAAGAACTGACATAGGGAAAACTTTTAAATTGCTATGCTTAGCTCAAAACTTAAACAATCATCACTCATTCACTTGGGAAAAATAAATACTAGTATTCACAAAAGGCACAATCATTCGCCGTCCAAGGAGCATAGAAACTTGTCTCTATCAGAAACATCAAGTTAATGATAAGCAGATCATAACAATAACACCACTCAATACAATATATTAAGATAATAAATCAGGTTAATCTAGCATCCTAGCACAAGCACAATTTCAAGTAAATAAAAGCCACAAAACCCAGGAAAGTTTTGGTGCAAGATATGGGAAAAGCAACAGTAAATTAGCATTTTTCCTTCACACGCATGAAGCAGCAGTAAACAAATTACACTTTGAGGTGATTGCTACAGTAGCACAAGAGTGACATGCTATAGTGGTATCAATAGTGACACGTTACATATTATGCACCAGTATCGCATCAGTAACTAGTAAAACAAAACAATGCTCACTTGCTACTAAATCAAAATAATTACGCAAAATATATGTTTCGAAGATTAAATGAAACAGATGATTTCATTTGTTGCATCTGCAGTCCTCTAAATCCACGAATCTGAGTGTTATTTAGTCTACATGAGGGAGCAAATCAGTATATTTTCAACAAGACAAGACACGTAGGAGTAGAGAACACTACTTAAAACTGAATCACACACACACACACACAAAAAAAAAAAGAGGAAACATGTGTTGACATACTCAAAGCATATCTCTACACGGGCAGGTCAAAGCACAATAATAGGCCATTCAGCTCAGAGTTACTAACTAAATGAACCTCACACAGAATTTTGGGGCATTCCTGTGTAATCATTATAGTATCTCGTTCATAGGCCTCTTACGAAGTGTTACACTCATTCTCACACTACATAACAGAACCATCCTCCTTTATCCAGGCTTGGTACCGACTGTGTACTCACCAGAGATGCATTTAGTAAATTATACCCTTCTTTTTATAAATGTAAGATACCAGCCTTCCAATAGAATTTTCAATGTCTCTTCCATGTGTGAATTATAAGCAAGCTCCAGCAAAGAATTACATGTTCTCAGAAATTCCAAAGAATCAATGCAGCTCCTACTGTAAATTAAATCTTACCAAGCACATGATTCCACAAAGAGAGTGCAATCCTTGAATGTACTATTTTATGTAAGGATTTTTTTATCCATATCTGCCTTAAACTAATTTGACATCACCATAAGATAGTTAACCATTCACATATATATTTTCTCCAGCAATCATAAACCTTACTTGATTAATGAAGTTCACTGAAATTCCTAGCTACCAAGACTCAAAATGACAAAATCATAATACGGAAACACAAACGGGGAAGATCTGGACGAAAAGGGTACCTGCTGGCAATGTATATTCCTAAGAATTTCCTCCCGAGATGCATAAATAGGCAACCCATCATCAAGCCGGCGACACTCCCTCTTCATCAGACAATGAATTTTCCCCCAGTCAAAATCTCCCTTCAACTTAATCGCCTTCACCTCCGAAACCACCACTGCTTTCCCTTCAAGATAATCTAGAATACACTCCATCCCACACTTAAACTCCTTTATCCTTCTCCCAACCAACTCCTCCTCCGAAACAAGCCCTTCTATCTCATCCTGAATCTGATAAAAAAGGGCGTATCTTGTGTGCCTTTTACGACGCAAACCCTCAAGCCTACCAATCTCCTCCGTCAGCATCCTCAACTTCGTCTCCCACTTGTTCACCAATTCCCCTTCTAAGAATCCTTTCACACGCTCAATAAACATTTGTTTAAGCCGAACAGTCAATTCATCCCTATCAGACGGCAACAAAAGTTTACCTTCTAACCTCGGTGTGAACATATGAACTCCATTCAATCGATCCTCCCACAATTGCACAATAGTTTCCAACACATCAACCCACTGCTGGTAAGAAAATCTCCCAGCAACCATTCCTCTATCAAATACAAAGAACTTATCAGGACTTACCTTCAACTTCGCCCTTAAACCCTCAATTTCCGACCTTTTGAGGCCGCAACCGTCAGCGTGAAGCTCAATGATGAAGTTAGGGGAGTAGCTGTTGGTAACGGAGTCAGGCGGAGGCCCAGGGGGGCGATCAAAGCGGTAATTGTACGAAAATTGATGCTTGCGCTGTTGTTGGTACGGCTGTCGGGTTGAACGGAAATTCGCCGGGAAATCGGCTCCGGCTCCCCTGGTGGTTGTGTTGTAGCTAGTGTGCGAAACTCCGGTACGCCGGACGGAGCCCGGTGCGGGGTCTCGGTTCATGATTGCAGTCGAAAACGAGAGGATACAGGAAGAAGAAACCCTAAAAAGTAGGTGAGCGGAAGTAGAGTGAGAAAAAAGGCGGCAACGTCGAGATTTCTAGGAGAGGGAGTTGAAAAATACGAAACTGGGTGTGTGTGTTTTTAGGTGATGTGTGTGAGAGAGAAAGCAGTCAAGTGAGGTAGAGGGTATGTATATATAGGCAGAGTAGGAGGGAGACTCTGAAAAGAAGCGTCTTCGCCAAGGGAAATAAGGATTTGTTTCAGCTTTTACCGAGAGCTTTAATTTTGCTCTCCTTACTAGGAAATATTCAGTGGTTCATAGCATTACCCAGCATGTTTATATATAGTGTACTATGACTAATACCGGTAGTACTTCAACAGTCGTCAAATTATAAACACTTCGGCACATGAATTTTAAAAAAAATTAATTTAATTATTAATATTAGTATGGTTCATAATTTTTTTTAATTTTTATGTACATATGACCCATAATTAAAATTAAAAAAAGTAAGAATAAAATGATACTCTCTCCGTTTCATCCAGAGAGTCAACGTTTAAAAATTTTAACAATTAAGGGATGTATAAGTATCATTAAAATTAAAAAGTTTGAGTATAGTCAATATATTTATATCATTGTGGATGGTAAACTTGAAAAAGTTATAAAAATTATAACTATAATTTCTTAAAGTTAACTCTTTAAGGAAAATATCTCAAAATAGAATAGTGAATTCTTTGTATGAAACGGAGGGAATAAAAGTATTATTTTATAAATAAAATTTTCTAACGATCAGGTTTATAAAAGTACTCTCTCTGTTTTAAAATATTTGTCGTTTTAGCTCTAAAAATTTGTTTCAAAAAGATTGTCGTTTTAGGTTTCTAATACATGTTTTGCCTAATTTACCCTTGTCTTCTCACAAGTTCCAATAATTGATCATCTCTTTATTAAATACTTTATCTTCTCCCAATCGCTATCTCCTTCTAATTTATCTTTTCAATTACTCCTAGCACAAAAATTAAAAATATTTAATAAGGATATATTTGTCAATTTATAAAATTTCTTAATATGTGTGCACAACTCTAAAACGTCAATTTTTTAAAACGGAGGGAGTATTATTTTAAGGAACTTCCGACTTACACCCCTACACCAATCAAGAGGTTCTATTAGCATCCTATCCTATGCTATTTAAATCAGGAAATGCTTATTTTGGGACAATGTGCATATACCATGCTTTAATTTATGGGCGATATTAATTTTTACTATATTTTTTACTAATCTACTATATTATTAATTAGAAAAAGTTTATTTTTACTATAATATTTATTTATCTATTACATTTATTAAAATTTAATTAAGTTAATTAATGTCTTGACACAATTGTTCTTCAAACTCACTTTATTTAATTATTTCTTTCTAATTTTTATTATTTATTTGTCTTTGCAAATAATATTATATACAAAAAATTAAAAAATATAAATGAGACATCCAAAAGGAAAATAATACACATGTCTAATTTTTTTCGCTTTCAAATAAAAAAATTATAAATAATAAAATAGACTAAACAAAGGAGTGACATAGTTATATAATATTAAATTACGGAGTATAAATTATGAATTTTAAATAAATCACTTTTGAATGGAAAATAAATTAATGAATATATGTTTAGCAATTACTTAAAAATATTTTGGCAACTGTACAACTTCTTTCAATTTTTTGTCATTAAATTTAATTTGCTTCTAAAAAATATTATTGTAGAAACTAAATCTATCTATATATATATAATGACACAAGTGATTTTGGCACACTTACTAAAATAGGAAATTTCCCACCAAAAAGAACTTTCTAAAAATGAACAGTCATCTGAACTTAATAAATAGCAAATACTTTTAAACATTTCCCAGCTTGAAAATTAAATGTTGTATTAATGACTACAAATCCACATGAACTTATTGAATACGAATAGTTGAATTGTTGACTGCATCTAGATTATAAATTAAATTGATCATCTAACTATGACCCTTGAAAATCGAGGAGTACAAATATGATTACAAACAATATAAATAGATTCTTTCATCCAAAACTCACTCTTTGTTAGCAATTGAATAAAATACATAAAGTTGAGCAAGACATTGCTACAGAATGCCTCCATTATAGATAGGGACATCAATGAACAAAACTGCAATGGGCATTGAAACTTCGGTTCACATGCAATTTTCATGACGCTGAGGTATGGTTTTATGCTTTAATTTTTCCTTTTGTTTCTTTATGTGAAATTTTATTTCATTTCCTTAATCTATACCTAATTTTTAATTATAGATCAAAGAATTCATGCTACAAACTATAATTTGGTTTTTGCAGTATCCATTGGTACTGATATAAGTTCGTTGACATTCTTTGACCACACAATACCTGCAATAAGTACCATAAGTAATAGTCAGCATTAGGGGAAGGAAGAGAAAATAGGTAAATTGCATTGTTATCAAAGTATAGAGAGCAAACTCTACTATAGAACAAATTAGAAAGTTCAACAACAAAAAAATTTGAAACAATGGCTGTATAGACTACCGACTTAAGTGACTCAAGTCTATTAGCCAAAGTAGTTGAACAGGGAGATTGAGGATTACAAACAGGATTAAAAACAATATAAATAGACTCCTTCCTCCAAAGAAAGTTATTTTTAAAACCCCAATCACAACAAATAAATACCCTGTTAAAATTCCCTTGACAATCTTTACGTACGGAATTTTGGACCTTACATACATACCAAAACATAAAACCTAAAATAAATACCAATTTATATGTATAAATTTTTATGTTTTTATGGAGTATTTATTTAGAAGGCATGAATGTTTACGAGAGCTCACCGTATTGGCCTATATCTTGACCAGACAGACGACGCATTTCTCTCTCCAATCAACGGACTTTGGCAACTCCTTGACGACTCGAAGAGTGTACCAATCACTCACCAACCTCGGGGAGAGTGATCGTATTGGGGAGAGAGATCGTTATAGTTTTTTTGGAAGACGGCTGATGAAAGAGAAAATTTGGAGTTAGGTTTTTTAAGTTGCAAACGGCGGATGGAACCCTTAATGCACTGAGCTCACATATAAATATATGGGCCTTTTTGGGTTTTTGTTTTGGGCCCGATTTATTTGTGTTTCATTTAGTTTGGGCCCGTAGATTCTAGCTATTGAAATTATTTAAATTATTTGGGCCATTTTTAATTGATTTGTACTTAAATTTATTTCTTTTTATCTGTACTTAATTAAGTATGTAATATAATTTAATTTTAATCTTAATGGATGAAATTAGATAATTTAATTTTAATCAAATGATGATTGGCTATTCATTAAAGTAATTTTTATTTATTTATTTTTGTTTGTATATATAGAAACTTATAATCATTGCATGAGTTTTATTTAGTGAAAAAAATTACATGTTCGTTAGACGGTGGATGAAACCCTAAAAAGGCTAAAAGGAAGGGTTAGAGCACTGAGCTCATATATGTGCATCATTTGCGTTTTTGTTTTGGGTTTTCGTTTTGAATTATTTGGGTCATTTTTTATTGACACGTAATTAATTAAATATATATATATTATAATTTTTATCATTCAATAAATGTGGGGTGGATTAAGATATGATGCGCCAATATTTGATTTTAGACATTTAATGGTTGACATTGGATGATTGACTTTAGTCAATCGATATGTATTTTGTTTTTATTTACTTTATAATTTTATTTTAATCAAATGATTTAATTTTAATGGTTGAAATTGGATCATTTATTTTTAATCAAATTATATTTTGGTTCATTAAAGTAATTTTATTTTTTATTTTTATTTGTATATACAAAAACATATAAACATTGATGAAATCAGTGTTTAGCTATGGGCAGTTGCAGTTTCTAGGGTAATATAGCATTCTGGTTTCAAGATATTGATATGCAATAAAGATGAAAAGCCAACAAATAATGTGTATAAATTTTTTTTAGAATTTATACCGATACAATGATATATATTTATTTAAGTGATTGCCTCTTAAGATTATTTTCGGATTCCCAATTTAGTAAATGGGAATATCAACGAGTTTATTTATCCAGTTTATAATACGGTTTTTCTTCAAAATCTGTTTCTTTTTCATCCTATTCCAATCTTTTTCATATACTTTGCATTATTCCCACCAAAGAACATAAAATGACTTTTACTCTATTGAAAGACATTAAAAAGGAAGATCGATTGGTTGATTAAGGTAAGATTAGCACGAAAGTGGGAAGTAAAACGAGAATGATATGAAGATTCCTCCATCTTTTGAGTTGCTTCGGTGGATGTTGAGGTTAGCCTTTCTTCTTCCTCCTACTTCTGTTTTTTCTATTTTGTTTCTATTTTGTTGGGACATCCTAAAAAGGAAAAGGAGATACTTATTTTGGACCAATGAGTATATATGTTTCCTATGATAGAGTCAATGAAAATAAGCTTGAACTAGGATAGCATTTGCATAAAATATTATCTTTCCGTGAAATAGGATAGTATTTGGCCTGTGCGTTTAACGCACGGGTGTAAAACTAGTAAAAAATAATGGATAGATTTAGTTTTTAGTGTTGACAAATATATATAATTTATTTAAGAAGATAAAAAAATGAAATAAATTAATTTTAAATTATAAAGGAAAAAAAAAATTAATCGACTTAATTCAACTGCTTCATTATGAAACAAGACAAATATTTAAAGGGCAATTGTGTTATAACAATGGTTAATTTACTTAACCATTAATGAATATAGTGGATTAGTAAAATTTATAGTGGAAATAAACTCTTCCTATTAATTATTACCTTAAACAAATATATATTTGGACAAAATTATCCCTTAATTAATTACTTGTCATTTGAGGTTGAGTAATACATTTTTTATTTCCAAATTATTTTTTAGTTCCTAACATATCAGCAAGCAAGGTAGTTTTATTTTTCTATTTATATTTATTTTTAATAAATATGTTTTCTCAATTATGCTTATGACTCGTTTCATTTTTTAATATAAAAATATCATAAAAGAATTTATCGAACAAAATTATAGGAGTAGAAAATATGTGATATTTTATTACTAAGATAA
The DNA here is from genome assembly GCA_016624345.1 of Platycodon grandiflorus. Lineage (NCBI taxonomy): Eukaryota > Viridiplantae > Streptophyta > Magnoliopsida > Asterales > Campanulaceae > Platycodon > Platycodon grandiflorus. The sequence continues at coordinate 12,354,490 of CM028367.1, read as the reverse complement.
AAAAGTTTAATTTAATTTAAAAAATATATCTTTAAAAAATTAATTCAATAATAGCAACATGGTAGATATTGAATTGACTATCGGTTCCAATCAATTCAAAATGTAAAATTTAGAATAAATTGGTATAGGTAGACAAAAAGTATTAAAATTTTACTATTGGATTAATTTTTTACAATGATATCTAAATGTGAATTTTTTATTTCAATAAACAAGGATCATATATTTTTTCAAATTTCGATTGACAAAAAATATCATTATGATATTAGTTTTTCTATTATGCAACAAGACTCCAGTCATGAGCATAATTAATTCAATATTTAAAAGAATAAAATAAAAAAGAGAATAATTATGTCCTCATGTAAACACTAATTAAAGATTATTTAATCTGTATAGAATTCAAAAATAATATATTAAAATATAACTAAAAAAGTAATCTTGTTGGTCAACTTAAAATGGACAAGTAATTGAGGATAGTTTTGTCCAAACATATTTTTTTAATATAATAATTACTAATATAGTAATTTTAGGGCACAAGTTAACAAGTTCCTAATTTTAATGGATAAAAAGTGTATCGGTTGAAAAATTGGAGTCCGTCAGCATTTTTTTTTTTTTTTTTTTTTTTGACAAATCAAGAATAATCTAGAAGTGCTTGAATTAAGATTTACTACGTTAGCTATGGTATTAGTCTATTAGATCCTACTTTTTAGCTATAACACTCCACCAATCCATACACTATCTGAGGCAATTTTTTATATTTCTTTCGTCCTAAATAAATATTCGTATTTTTTATTTTAAAATATTTTAATTAATGTTTTTAAAATCTTTTATATACTTATTTTCTACTATTCTTACTAATATATCTTAAAATTTTATTTAATATAATACATTTCAAAAAAATCAAATTATTTAGAATAATTGAACTCAATTAATGTTTATAAATATTATCGTCAGAACACATTTTATAGCACATTATTAATTATATTTTTTAATTTCTATGTTTTATTAACTAGGATATTTATCCGAAACAGAGTAAAAGAGTTGTTTGGTTGGAAAGTTGAGTGCTAACAGGAATTTACTGCATGTGCTTTTAGGTAGAATATATATTTTTCTTTTTCAATATTAGATAATAAAAATTCTTGGGTTGAGATTACTAGTGATAAGAATAGGATTTGAAAGATCCAGGTTCTCGAAACGACTTGAAAAACAATGTGATTAACTAGTGATAAAAATAGTACAGTACGTGTTTAGCACACTGTAATATGTAATTTGAACAAAGATTAGAGTGTTACAAATTTTAAAATTAATGAGATTGTCAATAATAAAGTTAAATTATGAAGAAGAAATCAAATTTCGAAACTTTTATATTTGTTAAGAATACTCTAGGTAAAAGTCATTATTTTATTTTGAAGATTGAGCTAGGTCACGCTACGTAAAAGATGTTGTCCTGTTTTAAAGATTGAGCTATATCACGTAAAACATGAATGTGTAATTAAGGTTAGGTAAAAGATGTTGTCGTGTTTTGAAAGTTTGAGCTCAGTCACGCGAAAGATGAATGTACAACAGAAGTTATGTGAAACGGGTTGTCATGTTTTGAAAGGTTCAGTTATGTGAAAGATGAATGTGCAACAGAGATTTTGTGAAAGGGGTTATCGTATTTTGAATAGTTGAGGTGTGTCACGCGAAAGCGAAAGATGAATGTGTGCAATAAAGGTCTTGTTTTGATGGATGGTTCCTTCTGTGGTTTGTGATTTTTTGTGATTTTATAATAATTAATCAATTATACACTATAATAGGCATTAAAATTTATTCTCAATTGAAGGGATTACTACTAGTATCAATTTTAAATTTTTAATGGACAAAAGCGTGATTATATGTACGAAAGAAATGGAACATTAAAAACTTCGACTGTTGAGATTACTATAAAAGTAAAGGGCAAAAAATGCACACCCTTTTTAAGACAATTATGCTCCATCAACATGAAAGAGGAACGTGGCGTTTAAAATTTCAATGACAATGAACGTGGCATTTAAAATTTCAAGAGCAAACTACACAAATAGTTCCTGTGCTTTACTCCTTTTTTGAGATTAGTCCTAACTCAACGCCAGTAATCCCTGTAGTGGGGTGACTTACACCATTGGTCCTTTCGTTAAATTCTTGCCGTTAATTACAGACATGTGCAACTCATGTGATTTCTCTCAACGCCAGTAATCCCTGTAGTGGGGTGACTTACACCATTGATCCTTCCGTTAAATTCTTGCCGTTAATTACAGACATGTGCAACTCATGTGATTTCTACAAAGGATAAAATAGTCATTTAAAAAAAGTACAAGGACTATTTTTTCCTCTTTCCATGGCTACTGCTCATCACCATGAGTACCAACAGAATCGAAAAAGATGGCCCTTTTCCATGGCTTATCTTGTGATTTTTCTGGGTCCCACAAACCTCATTATCCAATCAAACGACACTCCTTCTCCCCCGCCTCTCTCTCTCTCCCCCTCTGTAGCCTGCAAAAATATGTCCAATAAAATCAAACTCTGCCCTAATCAAATTTTCAATTTGGCAAAACCATTGCAGAAGCTACTTTAATACTGTTAGGGTTCTTAGTTCTTTATCTTGAATTTTGTTCTTTATCTTGAATTTTTTTTTCTTTCTTATTGTTAGGGTTCTTAGTTCCCCCGTTGATACCCTCAATTTCCCAAGATCTGCAGAATGTTGATGGGATTTTCGCAATCTTGAAGCTAACTTTACACTTTTCCCCAATTCCCCCCTCCTCCTCCTCCTCCTCCTCCTCCTCCTCATCGTCGTCTTCGATCATGCCGTTAACTTCAGCAATGGCGGGCACTCTGTTACTTAGAATCATCAATGCCGTCTTTCACTGGCATTTCAAGATCCGTGTGGCGCGAGGCCTCGTCCGCCATGGATAATCCGACTACAACACAGCAGATGCACAATAACAAATGAAATCGAAATTAATTTACAAAACCGAAAGTAGAATTTCAATTTGAAACGAATCAACATCTGTGTGGTTTGAGAGAGAGACCTGATAATGTTCGAGTTCTTGGGGGAAGACGGTGAGGGTTTTCAGTCGATAGAGAGATTTGAATTTGGGGTTGGAATGATGAAGAAAGGGTTTAAAAATTAGATATAGCTAATTACGAAAATATCCACGTTTAAGTTTTAAACAAAAAAAATATTATGGCTAATTTTGTCCATTCAAAATAAAAGAATGCATGGACAATTTTACCCCTGGGCAAAGGCATGAGAGTTGCACGTGAGCATAATTAACGGAAAAAAACTAACAAAGTTGGACGGAAGGACTAATTGCGTAAAAAGTATCAGTACAGGGACTTAATTTTTTAGAATTTTAGTTCAAGGACCAATTCCAAAAAAGGGGTAGAGCACAGGGACTATTTGTGTAGTTTGCTCAAATTTCAATGACGACAATATTATCAAATTTGATAGGAAAGCCTAATTTTTTAGAATTATATAATTATTTGGTCCCTCAGCTTTACCAAATTAATGCGTTTGGTCCCTCTGGTAAAAAAAATGCAATCTGGTCACTCGACTTGCATTTCGTTAAGAGATTTACCCTTTTCTCCATTAACGTCTATTTTTCCGTTTGTTTTTTTTAAAATACCCAAACTACCCTTACTATTATTAAATACCCTTATGCTTCTCTCTCTCTGTGTACTGTGCGTGTGTGTGTGAACGGAAAACACACAATCCCAAGATTAAGAATCCCAGTTTATGACAAACTAAAAGCCCATAATAAATCTGAAGCATAAATCGATCCCAACCCCTATTCTTCAAGAAATTGAACCCTAAGTGAGCTCTTGCTTGCTCTCTTTTTCCTTTCCGCCTTTGCTTTTCATAGTCTAGGGTTCGCCATTTTTGTTCTTCCATGGTAAAGATTCACCCTCTGTCAATCCGTGAGAGAAGAATCAAAATCCGGAGTTAAGACAACAATGATGTAGGGGGGACAGAGAAAGAGAGAGGGAGGGGTTTGCCTGAGTTCTTAAAGATGTAGCAGCGAATGGTGGTTGTTTGGGCAACGCTGACGACAATGGTGCGCATTTGGGAAAATAATTCACCGCAACAACTACAATGCTACAGTTTGCAGTTGCTTTCTTCATACATCCCGACGATTATGCCCCGTTATCTATAAATCGGTCCCAACCCTTATTCTTCAAGAAATTGAACCCCAAGTGAGTTATTGCTTGCTCTATTTCTCCCCTCCGCCTTTGCTTTTCACAGTCTAGGGTTCGCCCTTTTTTGTTCTTCCACGGCAAAGATTCACCCTCTGTCAATCCGTGAGAGAAGAATCAAAATTCGGAGCTAAGACAACAGTGATGTGGGGGGGGCGAGAGAGAGAGAGAGGGGGGAGGAGATTGCAGATCCTCCAGAACACCGCCGTCGTCCTTGACATCTTCACCCTTAGCTAAAGTAGATCTGTCAATAACTCAGCCGAGGTGACCCAACCAGCTCGTTACCTCAGAGCTCCAGGACAAATCTCTGTCACTATCTCTCTCTCTCAAGAACAATTGTTTTGTTTGATGAACCTTAACAATGGCGGCCAAATCATCAATTGAATCTTTGATGGAGGAGAGAGAAGAGCTTATGGTTTCACCCACTCGTGGAAACCCAACTCTCAGAAGTGGACATTTTCTCAAACCCACTCTCAACTATCTTTCCTCAGAGCCCTATCCTTGTCCAACCTCCTCTTTTAAGCTCACCAACTTTTATCCCAAGGAAAACCAACTCAAATCTCTGTTTCAATGTCATAAAAAGCCAACAGATTGGTGGAAGGACTGGTTTTATCGTTTACAATTAATATATGAACACATTTGGAACTAATCGAATTTTTTGTTAATGGAGGCAATAACAGTCCGATTGGTCACGGTGCTGGACGTCAGAGGAAGTATGAAAAAAGAGAGAGATGGTGGTGGGTTTCAAAAATCAAAAGAGAAAAAGTCAAGCAATTCAATTTCTTTAATTTAATGAGGATAAGGGTATTTTGGGCATTTTAAAAAAAATTAGACGAAAATTCTAACGATAATGACAAAAGGGGGGAATCTCTTAAGGAAATGCAAATCGAGGGACCAGATTGAATTTTTTGATGAGGAGAGACTAAACGCATAGTTTTAGTAAAGCCGAGGGACCAAATAATTATATAATTCAATTTTTTATTAGCAAATCTCCTGTGAGACCGTCTTACAGAAAATATCCGTAAGACGATCTTTTCTAAATTTTATCATTTTGTATTACCCCAAGGAAAGAGGAAAATAGCATTTAAGCATCTCGAGCAAGAGTTTACTAGTGTTAATGTTAGAGCCCATTTGGAGCGTTTTAAAAATACAGTGTTTTTAAAATGCATATTTTTAAAATGCGGCTTTTTCCTTATACATACGTTTGAGATATCGCTTCAAAACGCAGCTTTCTTTTCCTATCAGAGTTTTAAAACCTGCATTTTAGAAAAAAAATTGAGAATTTCAGCGTTTTAAAAAGCATTTGTATTTTGAAAACGCAATTTTTTCTGTCACAACATTAAAACGCAATTTTTACAAATAAACTACTTTTTATCTCTGCATTTTAATCAAAACATACGACCAAACGGACTTTTAATCTAAGAGCATGAAACATGCAATTGCCCTCAACATCGAAAGAAAAACAACACTTTAAAAATTAGTAACTGACGAGATAACTAGTGATTAAGTTAAGAGATGTAAAATGCATGACGAGATTATAAGTAATAACGTGGAGTATGAGAAAAGAATATCGTCTTCATTTGATAGTTGTACCTTATCACGTGAAAGCAGTTTAGCAGTACTCCTTCCGTCCCTAAATTATTTTCTTCTTTTCTTTTTTATTTATTTTAAAATAATTATTTTGTTTAAATTTTTTAGAATATTATTTTTATTATTTTATTTTTATTTTTTATCTATTTTAATTATGAGCCACATATACATAGATATTAAAAAAAATTATACATTATATTAATATTAATAATCAAGTCAATTAATTTTTTTAATTTATATATCAAGTCAAACAAAACAATAATTAAGGGACGGAGGGAGCAAGAAGGTTTAGGCGTGATAAAAGTTGTTATCCTGTACGACATCAAAATAAAATAAAATACTTAAAGATGAATTATATTTTCAGTTATCAAACTTCGCTCAATGGTTCAAAAATGTACCCACTTTTATTTGTGATATTTTCACGCTCAAACTTTTATAATGACCAAAAGAATCCAAAATTTAAAATCTCGCCTATTTGACACTCGAAAGGATAAAGGATTTTCATTTAAACAAATGAGGACTCCAAAAGAATTGTAGCTAGGACTGTAACCAAATGTGTGATGATTTGTGTGTATAATTGTGTACACAAGTGTCAGCACAACAAAGCAAACAACTTTTTTCAGAAAAAATAACTTAAAAGAACAGAATATAAATGCAGCGGAATAATTAATACTTCAGCAAGAAACTTCTTGCTGAAAACTTTTCATAAAAGTACACCTGGCTAGACAACAGGTTGTGAAGAAAACACTTACAATGAAAAGAAAATAAAGAACTAAAGATCAAAACTGAGTTCTAATCTAAGAACGACAAAAAACACAAAATCAATCTCGAAGGATCAATCTCTGATCTTCAAGATACAAGAACAAAAGCTTTCTAGGATTTCTCTCTCAATAGCTCGGTATAAATCTCATGGAAATCAGTTACCAATAATGAAGGCGGAAATCTCTTTTTATAGCCAATCAAGAATCCTTCGTTGACAAGGATTCAATCACTTCCCTGTAATCAAGATCCTCCTTTCCTTATCTCCAAGAGTTCATTCCTCCTTGAGTCTTTTACCTAAAATACAAAACCTTACTAAGTATAAAACGTTAGCCGTTAGTCAACCTAAACTTTATTTACACTTTATTTTTAAATCTATTTAAGTAATAAATATACATAACTTTAAATATCAGAATCACAAAGATTTAAGGAAGGATCAAAGAGTATTTTCATACTCTTTCAATCTTCCCCTATCTTTGTGGTTCTGATAAAAAACCTGCTTCACAAGATTTAGAGAAAAGATCTTCTGGGTTGTAGTAGATGTTTCCCCTGCATTCGATGTTTCTCCCCCTAACTTTAAGTTTCTCCTCTAAATTCTCCCTTCCATTCAAATAAATTTTTAATTTGCTATAGTCTTCATTTTTCTCAGTTTCTTTCCATGCCCAAGACCAGTATAATTTTTAAAATTATTTTAATTCTTTGTGTCTTTATTGTATTAATATTGTTCGTCAATTGCTGAATGCTGTCACAACGAAATGGGGATCAACCGCATCCCAATGTGGAAATTTAAAAGAAAATGACCACCTTTTTAGAAGTGTCTTGGAGAGTTCATTTAATCTTTAATTCTAATATTCACAACATATTGTGCATCAGAAATAAAAGTTGTCCATCGCGATACATGAAAATATTGTTTTTTTAATATAATTTTGTGTACACTTTGATACATTACAAATGTAATGTTATGCATTAGAACTATTTTGTGCATCTGATGTACTTTTGATGCAAGCGTAATGTTGTGCATCACAATGCACAAAAATAGTGTTTTTTTGTGTATTGCGATGCAACAATTTGTGCATAGTGATGCATCAATTAGTGCATGCGAAGCATCAATTTTGAAACGGACGTGAAGGCCAAAATTATGGGTGTGACACCCAAAATTATCAACATGACGCCCATTTTGAACTCTTACGAAAATTGCATGCATCACGATGCAGCAAAACAATACTTTTTAGTACAATTTTGTGCATTGCAATGCACATTTTTTTATGCATTGCTAGTGTAATGTTGGTTAAATACAATATTGTGCATCAGAAATAAAAGTTGTGCATCACGATACACAAAAATAGTACTTTTTAGTACAATTTTATGCTCGCAAGTGTATTGTTGTGTATTGAGATGTTTTGCGATGTATCGATTTGGTTTGCGATGCATAGTGTGCCGTTCCGTATTTTTTTTTAGCATAGATGACATTTCGTAATAAAAATATTATTTTTTAATTTAAAATAATTATAGTATACTAAAACAGTTGAAAATTGTGTAAAAATGACTGACCCGAATTTCACCCTTATATATATCAGGTTATTAGGTGAGATTAAGGGGCCCTCTTTTGGTGAAAAATTTTGGGAGCCCTAGGTGGCCGCATAGTAGGCCTATGTGCAAGGCTGAGCATGTTCATTTGATCTATTTTGGTACTTAAATGAGATTCTCTACCAGAATTAGGAATGTGCAAAATATACTACCCTCTGCTCTGGAATAAGTGTACATGTGTTTTAAGAAATTGGTTGACTCTTAGGTTATTTCTTTTAGAGCATCTCCAATGTGGGGAACTGATTCTTAATTCTTAAGTGCTTAAGATTTTTAAGAACCAACTTATTTAAGAACCAACTTTCCTAATGTTTGGTTCTTCCACTTGGTTCTTAGGTAGACCCCATTTGTAGTTTTTAAATATAACTCATTTGTTTTTATATTTTTCAAACAAATTAATTTTTTTATAATTTTATGTAATATATTACATATTTTAAATATTTCATATAATTTAATTTATTATAGTTTTGATTAATAAATTGCATATTTCAAATGTTTCGTATAAATACATTAATTTATTTATAAGTTTAATTAGTATATTATATATTTCAAATATTTTGCACAAACAAAGAAATTAAATTATTTATATTTTTAATTTTTAATTTTCATTAATATATTGCATATAATTTTTATTTTAAAAATAGTAATAAAAAATTTATTAGAATTAAAAAATAACTTTATCATAATTTAAAAAACAACTTATTCAGAATAAAAAAACTATTTTCAGAAAAAGGTCAAAAACAAAATAGATTTTTCAAAAAAAAAAAGAGAAGCTTTTCTTTAAAGTTAATTAAGCCAAAACATCAAATACTATAAAAGAAAAAAAAGAAAAAAAAGGAGAATCATTGAGGATGGCAGACGGGACAGGGGGTGGAGGGGGGGGGGGCAGAAAGTTTGTAGGCTGGATGCTCATTTTATGGAGAGTGTGGTGCACGCGCCCGCTTGGACGCGGCGGTAGTGCATCACACACTGTCTCTATTTTGCTGTTGAAGGTGGTAGAAAAATTTACAAGACTGGGTTCTTATTTGGGTACTAGGAGGAATTAGCAAATGTAAGAACAAAAATGAAGAACCAACACAATGTGAAGAACCGATGATTTGGGCTAAGAACCGGGTAAGAACCCAACATTGTGCCCTTAATTAATAGGAGAAATTGCTGGCTGGTCCATTTTTCTAAACTTTTTTTCTCTCCAGTCCACCTTTTTTTTTAACCGTTAAAAGACACTTTAAGAATTTACTTCCTAAATGCCCTCAATAACATCGTTGCTTCAGATTTAAGATTTGAATTGATGTATAAATGATTTCATGTTGTTAATATAGTTTTTTCTCATGTTTGGGTATCAATTTCCATGTATAAAACACGAATTTGATCAAATTCAAATTTTTTGAGTTTATCCCTTTTTTTTTTGTTCTTAGGCTGTTTTAACACTTTAATATCTGTTTTAAGCTTCGAATTAGTTTAAAATTAATCTCATATTGTTATCCTAACTTAGTACTACATTTGTGCACAATTTTTCTACAAAAAAAAATACAGTACTATTTTTGAGCTCCAAATCGAGCTTGACAGTGTGCTATCCGAAAACAAAGGGAGATGTTCTTGGATTGATTTAATTTGCCAATCGCAGTATGCTGAGCCACGCAACGGGGATCGACCTTTCGGGGGCGTGCCCCCGAAAGGTAAACGAAAATCAAGTTTCCTCCAGCGGTTGAAATTCAAACGGTGTCTTGGTTGCTCATCGCGATGCCTTTGTTGCTCATCGCGATACCTTGGTTGCTCATCACGATGATTAACCCACGTGATGCCTTGGATTACTCATCGCGATGTCTTGTGTTACTGATGCGCGCGTATTTTTATTTCATTAATGGCATAATCATCTTTTTGCCCCAAAAATATCTTTTTCCAATTTAAAAAAAAGATGACTGAACTGAAGTGATTACAAATATTTAAAAAGGGACCGACCCATAATTCACCCTAATTAATATCCTCAAAATATTATCTAGCGGTGTCAAATCAAAATGACTCATTTCTTTTACATCTCACAATCAATAATGATATTATAAACAATCCCTTAAGAATCTTTCTAAAAAAAAGAAACATGACAATTATTTTAAGACATCTCAAAATGAAATAGAAGACATTAATTTTGAGACGCATGGAGTAATTATGTATGTGTAGCAGCTTCATTTTATATTTGACTTTTGAAAATTTTGACATGGCTACACTAAACATAGAGATTGTATAATTATACTTATACTATGATTACATTATTAACTTTGTTGTTGTTATTGTTATCCTTAGTTTTAATGAGAATTTCAAACAAGAAATAAAATTATTCCCATTCATTCTTTCTCTCTTTTGGCAGGGATGATAAATCTTTGTGCACGCATCTTTTTTTTTTTTGACGGAAGCTTGCATGATATTATTCTATGTTGAATTGACAAAACTTTTGAAACTTACGTATTATCCACAGCAAAAAAATCCACAGTTTGTCAGTTATGTGAAAGATTTGTGTGTTGAGATGGCTAAAATTACAAAGCAGAAGTTCAATAAAAAAGAGTTACAACATCAAGGTACATGTATCGCTTACCATGCATTGAAGGTTTTGAGGCCGACATTATACAAATATTCAAATACATTATATGATTTATGCGAAGATTAATTTGTATTTAGTATTCACTTATTTTAAAATTAGACAAGTGTATAGATTGGTCAACTTGTCACATGGAGACTGGATTGGTACATCAATTGAAGGAAAGATGCTAGAGAGTAATACTACACCCGTCCCGAATAAATGTTTCTACTTTTTATTTTGAGATGTCCCGATTAATATTCCTAATAACTTTTGATGTACATATTCTCTACCATTCTTCCCAATATACCCTTAAAACTTTATTTAATATAGCACATTCGATAGAAATTCGTTTATTTAGAATAGTAGAACTCAATTAATGTTCATGAGTATTATCGTCAAAAGACATTTTATAGAACATCATTAATTACGTTTTCTAATTCGTGTGCTTTGTCAGCTAAAAATATTTATCTGGGACAGAGGGAGTAATCAAGGAAGTGGTAGATACGAGGGCCAAAGTAATGCGCTTTAAAGTTCAAGAAGGATAGGCAAAAAGGAGATGATAAGGCAGAATCTTCAAGCAGCATAAAAGAGTCAGATAAGCATTTATTCACACAGCTCTAGCAAAGAAGATATTGTTAGCAACTTTCAATGTCAAGGCAACAAGAGTAGCTTTCGGATAAATTTTATTGTAAATAACGGGAGCAGCACTCTACAGTTTTTGTTAGTTGTCATGTTTAGATCTATGGTGAATCTCTATAGCAAACAGTGAGTGTGCTACCAATGACCTCTAGCTGAAGCGGTACCGCTCACTTCTCCTAATGGAGAGGTTGAGTGTTTAAATCTTACCGGAGACACCCTGGTACGTAACTACTTTAAACAGAAAGGTCGGGTATTCAAAGTCATGTACCATTTAGTACTATTCACTACATAATTTGTTCAAGTCATGTACCATTTAGTACTACTCACTACATAATTTGTTCTAGTCACATCAAAAATACTATATAATTTTAATTGTAGCCTTCGAGATCTTAAATAATAATAAATAAATAAATAAAGATAGTGAGTGTACTAATATCTTGTTTGCTTTTTCTTGTGTTGGAATGCCTAGTATTTAAATGAAGCTTCTGGCCAATCTTTAATTAGCTCTAGTTTTCACTTGCTCTCATGTTGCATTAGTTTCAATTGGTGGGATAACATTGGTCTAGTCTCTGGAAAAGATTTCTGATGAGTATTTGGGGGCTGCTATTTTCTGGTAGTTTGATGTTCAATGATAAAATGGATTACCTAAGTTTCATCTCACAACAAATTAAGGATGTTTTGAGTACTCATAGGAGTAATATTTTGGCTTCCTTCTCACGATGGTCAAGCTTTTTAAGTGTGAGCTGTTGTGCTCGATGATTGCAATTAGAGGTGGCAAACGGGCGGGTATGTGCAACGCCCATATAGGCGATGGGCTCAAATAGGCGGACAAGTGAGTGTCCAATTGGTAACCTGCGCATAAATGGGCAGACCAAAAATGGGTTTGGGCGCCCATATTGGACGCCTATTTATCTATTAACATAAAATTATCAATTAAAAATAAACATTACAAAAAATCATTTCAATTATAGTCTTGGATAAAATTTCCACTAAAACATATGTTAATGTTGTTCATTAGATACATAGGTTGCATAATCGGGGTTTTTTTTTTCAATTATTAGTGAGCATATATATTATATTATAGATGTAATATACGCATAGTTACTAATATGCGCGTACTATACGCGTACATATATTGTACGTATATATATTTCTGAAGTCATACTTTACACGAAGATTGTTGAAAAAGATATCCATAGCACTTTGAATCATATTAATTGTGTGAACGAGTGAGAAATTATGTCTAAAAAACGGTCAAGGTAGCGAGTAAATAACACCCCGGCAGTGTCATTTTACTCGCTACACTGACGGTTTTTAGGCATACTTTTTTGCTCGTTCACCCGATCGAAATGATTCAAAGTGCTATAAATTTCTTTTTAAATGATCTATAATGGAGTATGATTTCAATATTATATTTCTTTTAAAAAAAAAAATCACATTTCAAAGCTTTTTATGTTCATGAGCGTCCCATTTTATGCCCATGAAAAAGATTGAGCTTTTATGGGCACCGACTATTTATACCCATTAGAAATTTGTTGATACCCATTAGAAATTTGTTGATGCTCATACCCATTAAAACGCGGGCAGACTGGGCTGACAAATGAGCGTGAACACAAATTGCTACAAGTAATTGCAATGGCTTATTTTATTTCTCTTAAATTTTCTTAGCAATACTACTTGGAGCTTTTGGAAGGATACTCATCATCCATCTTTTCTTCTCTTCTTCCTTTTTAGGAAAAGAGCATCAAATGGTTTTTCTTTCCGATGGCAGAATGGTTGATATATGATCAGTCATGGCTTTGGGGGAAGCATTGGGATATATTTTATAAACATAGCAAGATCCAGCCAAAAACATGTTGCCAAATATGGAAAGTCATATTTATATACTCCAACATAATTAGTTTGGCCATGCATTGGGAACACTGTATATAGTTTTGTACTTGATTTATTAAATGTTAATTAAGAATGTGCACATTGTCTTAGAATATGAACAACGATGATCTTAATTACACTTGTAATATGGACAGCCGTGATCTTGATTGCACATGTAATTGAATACTACATTCGTTCTAAAATAATTATCGTTTTAATAATTTGCACACAGATTAAGGAAGTTTTTAAAAAGACTGAACTATCCTTATTAAGTTCAATTATTGTAAGTAAGTTGTAGGAGTACTTTTTCTCTTTCTTCTTACCAACTTTCTTTAATGAGAGTAATAAATAAGGGCAAATTTGACAAGATATTGGCAAATATTTCTTGAAATCTTATAACGACAATTATTTTGGGACAAAAAAACTTTGCTAAAACGATAATTATTTTGGGACGGATGTAGTATATGTGATACAAATAATTTTATTTTTTACTAAATTATAATTTGCATTAAACACCTAAAAATTGTCATTGAAATTTGAGTATTGCAAACAATATAAATAGGTGCATTCCTTTGAAAATCCACCAATTGTTAGCAGTTGAATAACATCAGAGTTTATAGTACAAAGATATTGCTGCAAAATGCCTCCTTTTTTCATTTTAGTACAGGACATCAATCTAACAAAGCTGTAGGTATTGAAACTTCGATTAGCACGCATTTATAGTGTACATGAGGTCACAACTTTGTTAAAAAAGACAAAAAAAAAAAAATCATCTATTTCTAATGAAAATGTTCAGAAACAAGAGGTGAAGCTTACTATTAAGCAAGGGAAAGAATGAACATGGAGTTTACTGGAAATCATTACACATGTTGAACTATTTAAGTTCGTTGTTTATTTTTTTTATTTTTTTTTGACGATTAAATTTGGACATTTAATTACATTGATGTCTATGAGTTGGTTTTAATTTGTATTATTATTTTAATTTTTTGTATTATTTTATTTTATTTTTTAAAAGCATGTTTTTAATCATTGTCAGTTGTAACTTGTATGCATCTTTGTTTAGAGTTACCAATCCTAAGAACATTCGAATTTTGATAGGTGATAGTAGTAGTAGTAGTAGTACTTGTAGTAATAGTAGATGTTCTTCTTATATATCTTTTTTCTAGGTGTCCTAAGGTGGCGTAAGAAGAGATTGAATATGAGACTTCACACTTTGTGTAGCTCTAACTCTACTATTGGTCCAACCTTTAAGGACAATCTTACATGTTCAACGACCAATATCGTATTTAAAGAAGTATTTCAAAATTTATAATAAATTTTTTTTAATTTATGTGATTATGATTATCAAATTTACTTTTTCTTTTAATTATTTGTTTAATTTATATGCATCAAACTCATAATCTTTATGTTACAATTATTATTTGCTTATTTTGCTAGCATTAAAATTTTGATTTTTTTTATTTATATCTATAATAGACTCCGTGCATTTATTATATCAAACTCATAGTCTTTACGTTTTAATTATTTATTTAATTTTTCATACATTGTGGTCATTATACATCGAACACTTAATCTTTATATTATAATAATTTATTTATTTTATTAACCTTAAATTTCTTTAATCATCTTATTTATATTAATAAAATTTCCGTGCATCGCACGGGTACTATACTAGTTACTTCTTATATCAACTGTAGTACTTCCTCTGTTCCATTTTTTTTTTTTTATCTTACTGACATTTTTGGTGAACGTGATCAAATTTTGACCAAAAATTTATACAAAATTAGTTTTAAAATTCTAAAATTTGTTATTCATGCTATTCTTAATGTTGCATCAGTGAGTGAAATTTCATTATTCAAGATATAATAAATATTTGTTAAATAGTGAATTCATATTGTACTAGGTTGACTTTTTAAAAAGAAAATTACACTTTTGGGATGGAAGGATACTAAGATCTTACCCTTTCTATCGCAAAATGAGTGTCTATTTTTATTCATAATCATGAGCGAGAAAAGAAACTCATTTTAGGACGAGGGGAGTGTTAAATATACTTATATAAGATATAATGTAAAACTTGGGATTGAGCTAGAGTGTCCTCATGAATTACCAACCTAGGCTTAATAACGGATCAAATCTGATAAACCGATTCAATTCTTTTAAGATGATTCATTGATCTGCACATCAATGATTAACTAAATCTTAGTGAATTAGATCACAATTCAGATTAGACAGATTTGATCCATTATGATCCATTAACCAAAAAAAAAAACTAAATTGAATTCGTGTGTGGGACCTCTTTTCTTCCAAATTCTTTATTACATCCCCATAATTATACTGCATTGGTAAATCATCTGGACAAAAAATTATAACGCATTGAATTATGTCGATCGGATAAAGAATGAGAAGTTATGCCCAAAAATCGTCACTGTCGGTGAGTGTCATTTTACTCGCTAGTTTGAGAGTTTATTGTGCATGACTTTATGCTTGTTCCCCCTATTGACGAGATTCAAAGTGCTATCCATCTTTTTTAGATAATCTACAAATGAAGTATAACTTTTTTTTTTCTTTTTTTTTTTTTAAAGGTTCAATGGTAATTTTCCATTTACCCTCTTGGGTACTCGAACTCATCAATTGTGGGTGAAACATCTTATCATTTAAGACACATGTAATGTCCTTTCCTACTTCTTTAAGTTTATTTTAAATAGCTACTATAAGGGGTACATGTGTTGTAATAAGTAAATGAAAATTTTGATATACTTAAACCAACTAAATTGAAAATTTGATTAGTTTTTCATCTATAAGAAATTATTTAGGCAAATTTTTGTTGTTGATGTAATTGGATTAATGATCAATATCAAAATCAGATATTCTATATCTTTTGAATTTAGATCAAGATCTGATTCATTTAACATGTAAATTGATATAATCTATTTAATAAGTTAATAGATCATGTTTGATTAGACCATGCTCCAGTGCAAGGCCTAAATTACCCAACAACTTCCTTGTCATCCTCTAATACCTCGCCCCGAGGTGTCCGACACCTAATCAATTTTTTTTCAACCAGTTGAAAGACCACTTTTTGGACAACATATGTACATTGTGAACAAACATATACACATTACGAACAAATGGATGTTCATTTTGTAAACAACCATATGTACATATGTTATTCCTGATGTATATATGTTTGTTCACAATGTACATATGTTGTTCAAAAACTAATCCTTCAACTGATTGAAAAATTGGTCAGGTGCCGAGCCGAACTCTGCCCCGAGAACCTCCATTCTGGATGTTTCTTATCTGAATTTAATCTCTTTTAATTTTTTTATTTAACTCCAAATTCTCAAACTTTTTATTCCTTAATATACAAGCTTTGCCCAACTCTTCGCATCCTATTAATTACGATTTCATTATCAGTTAGTTATTAGTAATGATACACATAGTGAAAAATTGATCATGAATTTTAAAGTCCATACATGTGGCACAAGGAGATCCAAGTGTTTTGGTTAGAGAGAGAAAGAGATAGGGAGAGGAAGTGGATCTTCATGTGCCACATGTGTGGGCTTTAAAATTTATGATCAATTTTTCATTATGTGTATCATTACCCGTTAGTTATATATCTCTTTAATTCTTTCAATTTACAACTGTAAATTACTCTTCCCTTTTGCATACCAAAATAGGGTTAAAAATTAAAATATACTCATATTCCTTAATTATGTATGAGTTAAGACTCTTTAATAGGCTTTCTCAAGGAAAAAAAAGATGACATTTTACTTTAGTTAGGAATAATAATTTCGAACCAAATTGTGGATACCGAAACTTAATCGAATCGAACCAAAATTGACAGTTATTAACTAATTTGACGGGATATAGGGTAGGTAACGGGAAATACCCGAATCCAAAAACTGGGCAGCGGTTTGAGTTTGGTGTTACTAGCATCCGCCCCATTCCCCGCCCCATATACTAATTAGATTAATTTTACCTCCATACTTACTCATATAGCAATTGGCCTAGGTATAAGGGCAAAATTCTGACCGGTCTCTTTTAGATAATTTTTATTCGCTAAAGTCCACTTTAATTGTTTTCAATTGCTAAATGATATTTTTTTATAAAATGTCATTTATACCCTTTAAAAACACGAACAATGCACGCTGTGGATCGCAATACACAAATTTATCAACCACTAGAAGAAAAGAAGAAGAAAGAATCAATCAGAAAAGATTCACACGGAGAGGATTAGATCCTAAAGTCTAAAGTAAGCAGCCCAACTTTCACTCTTTCAATGGAAGTTCCTTACAGCTAATCGTCTTTCTCACTTTCGCATGTGTAGCACTACATGAAGGCATAAAAAGAGTCTTTCAACTCTGCAGAATTTTGGGGAAGAAAGATCTGTCTGTCTTCGAGCGGATCTTATTGACCGGAGCACACTTTAACGTGAAAATGACACTAGACCTTAAAGCCCATTCAACCACGCAGAGGAAGAAGATTGCACTCTTTCAGATCCATTTCTACCTTCTTCGAGGTTAGATTGTGAATTTCTCAAAATTGCTTATTCCTAAAGCATGGTTCACCATTTCCATGTCAACTAGTACTCTGGTGGGTTAACTTGAGAATGATGATAGGGGAAGGAGGAAGAGAGAGCGCCAAGGAAGTTGAAAGGACAATGATATGAATTGAGTTTTTTTTGGGAAGTGAAGGGGGTGTTTGTAGTGTTGGAGAGATGAACTGAGATTGACGATGCACATTTTACGCACATGACGATGCACAAAATACACCTAAAAACGTCGTATGTTAATACGGGGACAGTTTTGAAACAAATAGTCAATTTAATACTTTTAGAGACTAAAGCGAATGGAAACAAATATAGTGGATTTAAGCGATTAAATATTTTTCCTATATATTAGTGTGTAAATCCTAAGTCTCATTCGTGAAAATTTAAGGCTTTGCAAGAGTGACGATTGAGTTAAATATTTGAAATTTGACTTGAAAATGCTTTTAAGAATTGGATTATAAATTGTAATTTTATGCTTGCAAACTTGTAGTGTGTTTGTATTATGTACAACCACCTTAGTTGTTAATTATTTTTTATGAACTTGATTATGAAAGGGTTTTATTAATAAATATTTGTATTTTTATCAGTCATATTCACTAGATTAAATGGTGTGTTCTTTGAAAGTCCATTTTTTGATTATATATTAATGCTAAAGTAGTTTGAACAATATTTTTAATAGTACGAAAAATTTAAACAATTATCCATGGGAATTACCAGATTGATTGTTACCCTTGGAAAATGGATATTGGGAGAATAAAATGATTATATGGTGAGGAATAAAGCCGGTATGGGAAATAAAATTAAATTGAAAAATAGAGATGATGTGAGGTATGCTTGCCCCGAACCACCACATTGTCATTCCTAACTATCAGTATTTTTTAGGTTGTGTGTTAATTTGGTAAAACTATTTAGGGATAATTATAACAAATTGCAATGATCTAAATACGTGTAGAAAGTTTGGCCTATTCTACAAATTTTGTAATGGATGAAAATATTTACAAAGATAATGAGAAACACTGTTGAAACACTATTTGCATGCCAAAAATACCCCTCCAGGCCAAATTGTGGGGAGACATAAATGTCCTTGGCTTGTTCTTGGAAAGAAAATTTGAGAACACATTTCTCCCATCACTCCCTATCCCTTCCCTCGCGATACAAATCTTCTCTCTCACAGTTCTCCGAAGGCAAAGGTGATTGAGCTAAATGAGCTCTCGATCAGACAAGCACGATCCAAAACCTCAGGGTATGTCGGTAACTTCGACGCAGTCAGACAGTAACTTATTCTATCGTTCAGGCCCCTCTCAAACTTCCTCGTTCGCTTCATCATCAAAAAGATTCGGAGCATAACTAGACAACTCCGTGAACTTGGCGTTATACTCATCCACGGTCATCGACCCATGCTCAAATTAAGGAGGTTCACCACCTTTTTATTTTGCACTGAGCGGAAAATACTTCTTGTTGAATTCAGGCCTCTAGAAACATATCCCAAGTGTAGTGTTGCAATCCTCTCGACTTTGTCGCCCTCTTCTCGGACTTCCACTACTGCAACACGAAACTAACCTTTTATTCCCTCGTACGATTCAGTCTCAAACACTTTCTCCATGTTTTCAAGCCGGGGCTCTAGCTTCTCCGTGCCTGGTGCACATGAGAAGGACTTTCGACTTTGCTTTTGGAAGCTCTCGAGTGGATCTTTAACTATCGGTTGGGGCTGAATCGCTGCCCCTGATTTACCTAGCCAATGCCTGCCACAATGGCCTGAGTCAGATACTAAAGGAGGGCAACTAACGTTGGATCAACCCTGGTTTCCCCTGATTCCTGAGGCAGACTCCTCAGCAAATCCGCCACCTCGGGCCCCCCCTCGTCCGCATCCACGGCCACGAACACCCACACGACCTCCTCCTCGTGTCATATCTATCTGAGATAAAAGGATAACGAGAGGTCACAATAACCAACGTAGGGCAAACCTTAACTAATAACTCTCACACAGATATACATACACAAAGGGCACTAAATCAAAAAATATAATTCCAATGAGGCTCAAATACGAAAAAGAATTTCTTTCAAATAATCATAACAAAACTTTATTGATCTAATAATTAAAAATCTTCAATCTCTACTAACAAAGTTACAGGGAAGTAAGGAAACCAACCCTAGTGCTAAGGCTACTCCGTATCAACAAGATACAACCAACTAACTGACCACAGCTCTACTCCTCTACTCTAACCCATAATCGTCTTCATCGGGCTAGTCATCCTCAGGGTCGGAATCCTCGTCAATCACAATGGGGTTCAAGATCAAACCCAGCTCCTCATTTGGAGCCTCCTCTACCTCGTTTTGTAACTTCTCCCATGCTCTCTTAGTGAGCTGCTTCATCTGCTCTCTCATACGCTCTATTGGGTTGTCTTGTAATACTCTCATTTTTTCAACCCTTTGATTCACAAGTGCCAAGCTTCCTAAACCTTTCTCTCGCCACATATGGGGTGGTGGTCTAATGATTTTTCTAGCGGTCTGTCTCATCTTGGCCAATCCTACAGCACATCGACTGAGTTAGTACATCATAATATCTAGTAAGGACATCAAACCTCAAGGAAACAAATCAATTTCAATCCATATGCACGGGATCACATACTTAATGCTATTAATCATCACCAAGCCTAAATATTCTCAAGCCTTAATAGTCTTGAGGACCTAAACGATGCTCTGATACCACCTCTATAACGCTCCAAACCTGGTCTTGACACCGTGGGCCCACGACTCGACCACATCACCAGCCAACAAAACTTAAAACTAGATAATTATTAACAAACCATGATAATAACTACCTTGCCCGAACCAATAAATCAGAGATATCATCCCCAAAACAAACTCATAACATCTAATACAAATTATCCATCAAACTCTCTAAGACATAACAAGGTTAAACATTAACAGAAATGTTTCAAAATCCTTGGGCTTGCCCCCCAACCTCTTCCTCCCAACCAAAACATTCAAACTCTACTTACGACCTGGGGAGGAAAAGTAGATGAAGGGAATACTAATGAAATTTGAAAGAGCAATTATTAGGTTATAGTTCGATGGTTCAAAAACCGGAGAGATCAATAACATTATCAAACATTTCATATTCCATGGAGTTCAAAACAATGATATCATGCAAAAACAGACTCAGTAATCCAATCCTCAGCAATCGTCCCATACCAGCTCGTCACGACGAACCACTCACAGATACTATGATCACATAAGTGACCTTACGACCTACTTTAAACAAAGGCTCCGAAGTGCATAAAAAAAAAACACTAAAACTCCGGAGGGTGCGAACTCGAAATGGTAAATCCGAGTTACTACACACACATGGCCAGTAGTACAAGGTTGCCTAACAAGGCCGAAATGTGGCCACCAAAAAAAGAAGGTGGTCAGACCGGGTCATGCAGCAGATTCTCCTTCGAACCAACACTTCAACCCACGGGTTGTTCATACTAAGTGATCACACTGATTACAATTATCAAAAACGGTACCACACAGTACCAGTAATCAAATATAATTCAAATTTTCAAAAGCAACAGGTGTCTCACGTAACACCGAAGCTGTCACGTGACATTTACGAAAAAAAAATATATCGCAACTGATGTATGAGACAACGGACAAGCGATGGAATCAAAATCAACTATCGACACGAGGTCGGGCATAACGTTTTAAAACGAATAATTCAAAGATATAAGAGAAAACCTAACAAATAATAAGGAAGTACAACATAACCAGATAAAAGCGTAATCCCTTACGTGATAATGCTGTGAGAACTAAAACTCGAACACAAATAAGTGCTGCTATACGCACTTGCTCGAATCTAAAATCCAAATATATAAACAAAATAAATACATAATTATAAATACCCTAGCAACTATAACGCCTAATAGAAACTAATAACTAAACTTATAATCAAATACTAATTTAATCCAATTCTTTTAATACTACACAGATTTAATACATTACAGTATATTACTACATTAACAAAGTCCTAGAATATCCACTGTTCCTCTTTTCTAATTTGTTTGATATAACCCACAGAGCACACAGCACACATTCACACGGCACGCACACTGTGAAGTGTGAACTCACATGCACACACCAACTCACACAAAACATACACCCACGAACACCCACACCCAGTCACGCGTCCCCACTGACACACACAACACATGCACCCTCCTCTCACTCCCTCTTGCTGACGCCACTCCCTATCACGACTATCCCTCTCTCCCTCTCAAATCCACGCACTAGTCGACTACGCACTTGGGTCAACTAAGCCCACCACAAATCCACTCAAAAGTATGGATGATGTGGATGCGTAGTGGTAGGTCATGGTCACTTATAAGACACACAAAGTTTCCACATCAATTTGATGTGGGATTAAGGTATTACAATTATGCTAGAGGAACTACAACTTATTAAGACCATACACTGCTTTTAAGATATAGTTATTTATAATAAGTAGTAACACCAATTTCATCATAAACCAGCCTCGATTATCTTTTGCTTATTTTCAACAGAAAAATAATCAAAATTTCCTACAATGAATTTCACCGGACCTGTTCACTCGAAAGCCACCATGAACAAGAATCTCCAATTTTGACCCAGCTTTCCAAGCCCAGTTTATGTCTTGGGTAACCATCAGACTTTTAGCTGCTGCTCGCCTTGCCATTCTCACTGTTGGTATCATTCTTATGGCCATCCGAGTCCGAACCGTAAATATGCCCCATTTTTAAACGTTTGGTTTCCAGATATCTTCTATTCTCCCTAGTTATTGGAGTTAACAGTGGAACTCGACCAGCAACTGTCAGACCGTAACCTTTGAGTCCAACGTATTTTGCCGGATTGTTTGTCATCAGCTTCATGGTACGGACACCTAAATCTCGTAGTATCTGCAATCAGTTGAATTGTATGGTAAACCATTACAAAGAGCATATTGTGAACGAAAAAAAGAATTGAGAGGAACAGGAAAGAGAAATAGAGAAGGACAAAAGGTACATCAATTAGTGAGATAGAATGTCAAGTTCTGAAACCATAATGTGTTCAAGAGAATATAAGAGAAAATTGGTCAACAGCTCAATTAGCAAAAATATGACACATATTCATTCTTACCCGAATGTTATACCCAGTTGCATGCATAACTTCAAATTTGAAGAACCCATGATGGAACCATATCCTAATTTTAACCCATGGGCACTTGTTAAGAGACTATAATAAGGAACACGCACCAATGTATTCCCAATGCATTAATCCATTTCCTAATGAAAAGTGTTTGTAAATTCTTATTTGCTTTGCTCTCACCACTGTTTGAGAGATGCCGCATTGAAATGAACGATATAGTGGGTTCCTCTTTTTATTTGGAAGCATTAACAGACTCATGATTGCAGATCGTAGTTAGTCAACTAGATCGAGCAAAGGGAAATCCTCACAATCTAACGACAGCTATTCACCGACAATGTTCATAATACGGTTCAAGAGCCTCGTAGTTCATGGCATTGGTGTTTATAGCTCAGTTCACCGAGTGTTTTTCATTGATACTGTTTCTGAGTCACTGTTCACTCTTTTCGCATGTTACTATTTTACAGGTCTGTATTTGTGTGTGTGTGTGTGTATGTTTTTTTTCTTTTGTAATTTCTATAGGTAGTGAAGAATTGATATCAAAACCAGCAGTTCCAAATGGACAAGTGGTTGAGCTGGTTAGGATAGTAACGATGGTAGGAACAAGTGTGAATCATTACTGAGGAGAATCAGGTCATCTTCGACTCACCTGTTGGAAACAATGGCAAACGTTCAGGATTAGATTCAAATTGGCAATTACAAACAGTCGAGGTGTGGAGGGTAGTAGAGACAGTAAAGGTAGTGCTCAAGGTTCCATGGACAGAGAATGCATGTGTGTTTTAGTATAGTATGGTGGATATTCACGTGATCGGGTCATCTTCAGCGCACTTGTTTTAAACTCCACGGCAGACCTTCAGGGTAGTCAGAGTTTGCTAATGCTCTACTCAGGACTCAGGAGAACGCTTGTATTTCTCAAACTTCTTCAAGTGGCTTGAATAAGTTTGTTGTGATTTTCCCACAAGCGTATGCCTATTCGTTCAGTAAAGCTTCACAACAGACATTACACTCCTCTTACACTAACCTTACTCAGTCATGTATGCCTAGTACATGCATTGCATCATCTTCACATAGATGCATCACCAATTCTGGTGCTATCCAAGTGTCTTATCTATCTTAAATTCACCAACAGTTCATTCTAGTATTTTACGATGCTTGAACTTCTTATGTCATAGATAGTGGTGACGCTTCTTTTAGCTCGTCATCGCTTTCTTTATCCTTTGATTTGTGCTTACCTGATTTTCCAAGTTTTTGTTATCAATTAGAGCATCAGTTGTGACCTTAATTGTTTAGTGGCCCACTCTTCCCTCATCAGTGTGCTTTAAGATCTTACGATCAAAGAAACTATTGGTAGAGGATGAGGTCTCTGAATAATAGATAGTCATTCTATGTTTGTGGCCTGTCCAGCAGTTTCATTTTCGGTTGCGACATCCTTCTCTATCTTTCTTGAGAAAATTGTATCCAAGTTTACAGTCCTTGTCTAATTTAGATTGTGGGTCGTGTCATTTTCCCATATATCGTGAGTCTAATTTGCCTAATCACTTACCCAGCAACGCACAGTTAAAACCCCGGACCTTTTTGATCCCTAATCCTCCATCCCGAACACTAGAGCACACTGAAACCCATCGACTAAATGATACTTCCGCTCCTCCGAGCGACCGTCCCACAAAAAGTCCCTCTCCAATTTTTCAATCCTAATCTGGAATTGGAAAAACTGACAAAAAGTAAGTAGGGAGGTTACCTAAAGTGCTCTTAATCAAAGTCAACCGACCCCCCTTCGAAAGGAGTTGTCTCTTCCACCCCACCAACCGTCGTTCAATCATTCTAACACCGGATTCCACAAAGTGACACTCCTGGAAGAGGCGCCTAAGGGGAGGCCCAGGTAAGTAGTTGGAAGATAAGCGATCTTGCAACAAAAGAAAGAAGCCAGATCTTCCATATTCTCCACCACCCCCACACGAATAACCTCATTTTTTGGGTTGTTGATCTTGAGACCCGACATCGCTTGGAAAAATAAAAGTAACTAGCCTAAGACTCAATTGAGCCCTGTCAACCCCGCAGAAGACAAGTATCATCCGCAAACAAAAGATGCGACACTGCCACCTCCGCCTCATTAACCCTGCCCACCTAGAAACCTTGGATGAAGCCGCCTTCAACTGATTTATCAAGGAACCTGCTCAACGCCTCCATGATTAAAATGAACAAAAAAGGGGAGAGGGGATCCCGTTGTGGATGGCCCCTCGAACTAGCAATGAAACCTTCCGGCTCCCCATTTATCATAACCAAAAATTTTGCCAAAGAAATGCCATTAATAAAATTCACCTTCTCCATTTTTCCCCGAATCTCATTCTAGATAGAAGATAGATGAGAAAATCTGACGTGACATGATCATATGCCCTCTCAATGTCTAGCTTGCAAAGTAACCCTGGAAAATCACTTCGCTCTCTGGAATCCACCGCCTCATTTGCAGTCAAGACTACTTCCGTAATGTGGCGATCTCCCACAAAAGCATGTTGATCACCCTTGTCAACCGAGACGACAAAACTTTAGCAATTAGCTTGTACACACAACCAATCAGGCTAATAGACTGAAATCATTCAACTCCAAAACTTCAAATTTTTTGGGGAATGAGAGTAATAAAAGTGACATTAAGACTTTTCTCGAAACCCTCGCTATTATAGGACTGGAAAACCTCCATTACGTCGTCCTTAACGACCTCCAAACATTGCTGAAAAAAAGCCAAGGAAAAACCATCGGATCCCGGGGCCTTATCTCCATCGAGGCTGCGTATAGCTGTCACTACCTCTTCAGAAAATGGGATTTCTAACAGACTGCAAGACTCCATCAATAATGATCCGAAGGATACCCCATCTAAATTCGGATGCCAACCCCCACCTTTTGTGTAAAGCTTCTGATAGAAATTCACAATCCCTTGCTTAATCTCAACTTTATCTTCCGTCACGGCTCCATCAATCTTGATGCTTCAAATCAGGTTCCCCTTTCTATGAGCATTAGCCATCCGATGAAAAAATCTCATATTCTTGTCTCCTTCCATGAGTCAAAGCATAAGAGATTTTTGTCTCCTGCACATTTCTTCACTAACAAGGAGTCTGCTAAGTTCTATCTTCAATGCTTCGTGCTACTAGCTATCTTCACTGCCTAAAGCCCCCAAACACTCCCTATCATCCAAACTTGTGAATTCTTCTCTAATATTTTTAATTCTAACCTTGATCCTCCCAAAAGACTCCCTATTCCACCATTTAAAATCTTCTTTAAGCATCTTTAATTTCCTAGATAGCCTAACGCAAGGTTTCCCCTCCACCACATAGGAACTCCATCTCGCTTTCACCCACTCCAAAAAGTCAGGTTCCACAAGCCACATATTTTGAGATTTCCCGCTCAGTATCGCCACATTCTAACAAAAGAGAAGCATGATCGGAAATAACTCTCGGAGGACAAATCTGATAGCCCCATAGAAGTGCTCCTCCCAATCTAAAGAGACAAGGAACCTATCAATCCTTGAGCATTGATGTCGGTCTCCACCTCTAAACCACGTGAATGTACTCCCTGCTAGAGGAAGGTCTACTAGCTCCTCTTCATCATTAACTCTAACATAGCCTGAGAGAACACCCGCGATCCGAAGCATTCGTGGGAGAGACAGATCACATTAAAATCCCCACCTACACACCAAGGAGAATTCCAAATCTGTCTTACTTACTGATTTCAACTCTTCCCATAAAACAGCTCTGCTCGCATCCAAACACGGACCATATATTGCGGAAACTACCTACGTGACATCCTTCTCCACCCCTTTGAACAAACGCGATACAGCCTTTAATGGTCCCAAATTTAGAGAAGAATCTGCTATCCCACATCACCAAAACTCCCCCCGCTGCCCCAATATAATCCCAATCAACCCACCTATTACCACCCACACTATCCACTACTCTATCTATGGTCTCCATTTTTGTCTCTTGCAAACAAATCACAAGAGGCTTTCGTCTTCCAATTACAGCAGTGACTATTTGCCTTTTCGATAAGTCATTTAACCCCCACACATTCCAACTTAAAATTTTTAGCTCCATATTAAAAACTCAAGTTTTTCCTCCTAACCCTCCCAGTCTTGCTCCCCTCTCCGCCAAAGTTCTGCAACCCAATTGTTTCAATTCGCTGATGGCTCTCCCACGGGTCTTGCTTTCCTGCTTGTTGCGCCCCTTCACTGTAGTGCTTCTTCCCCTCTCTATTTCCAGCAACAATTCCACGATTTTCTGCTCGTACCCTGCTCAGGAAACCCCTAACAATTTCCCAAATCCTTTTGCCCTTTTTTTAACCCAACTCGAGATATCGACTTTCCAATCCTCACATTCCACCAATTCCCGCATGTTTTGTGCCATATTCAGCTCATGTGAACTCCTTTTTATGAGGATCCCAGTCTTGATCTTCCTACTGCCCATTTACACTTGTCCAATTTCATCTTTTGAAAATTTTATCATTTATGATATTTTGTTGTTACATTATTTTGTATCTAGTCCAAAAACCGAGTCCGAGGCATTGTCTACTTCTAGTTGGTGGGAGCTACGAAGGAAATGCTAGTGATACTTGAGATTTGGTACAATTTCCTAGCGAAAAGATCACATAACTAATAGTGTAACCTTATTATTTTGCATTTGTTTTGGTCAATGCTTGAAGTTGAGCCCTTATCCCAGTCGTCACGTCAGATGCTGTCTAGAATGTGAATAAGGACTGTGGCATGTTAAAGTAAACAAACTAACAGGAGTAAACAACAAGTCAATCCACAACATCAATAAGATTCTTTGGAAATCAAAAGAGCGTGATGAAGCCTTTACCTGGGCACCAATACCGTACTCCCGTGAATCGACAGGCAAACCCAGCTCCTCATTGGCCTCAACGGTGTCACGTCCATCATCCTGTAATTTGTATGCACGAAGCTTGTGACCCAAACCAATTCCCCTTCCCTCATGTCCACGGAGATATACCAACACTCCCCTGCCAGCTGCTTCAATTTGCTGCATTGCAAGGGCCAGCTGATTTCCGCAGTCACATCTAGCAGACCCAAATATGTCACCAGTAAGGCATTCTGAATGTACTCTCACAAGTATATCTTTGCCATCTCCAATTTCACCCTGTTTAAATTAACTTTTGTCATGGTTAATAGAGTGGATGTCTATCAGCATGCTTAGTGTGGGACCAGTTTCGCCAGTTAATAACAAGAATACAGAAAACATGATAAAAGAGATGAACAATGGCAATGAGTGCTTCAGAAATGAAACTTTTCTAGCCAAGAACCATAAATAGATAACCTTACTTCCAAATAATCACAACATGTGTTCTAATTCAGGATTTCCAATGTCCCATGTCCTAAAAGTACACCAACCGGAGTGCCTGGTGGCAATTTTATTTGCTTGTTCAAAAGTCGGTATGCCCTATTTGTTCCCTCTTCTTCTTCTTCTTTAGTGTGGGACCAGTTTCGCCAGTTAATAACAAGAATACAGAAAACACGATAAAAGAGATGAACCGTGGCAATGCTTGTTCAAAAGTCGGTATGCCCTATTTCTTCTTTCCAGCAAAACAGATCTGAAATTCTATCTTCTCCGTTTATTCTCCATTTTAAAAATCTTATTTCTACCTAACTTTAGGTCCAAGCCATTCTACATCAATTTGTGAATATAAAAATATATGCATCTATACCTCAATCCCAAACCACTTCCCAACATATATAGGGGTACACTATTTGGAATCGGGTGAGAGCTTTTCCAAGTGGGGTTGCTGAGCTTTGTGTTTGCAGGCCACGACAGTGATATTGGTAAGATTGGTGGCGGCGCTTATTTTTTTAGATTAGTGCATCTGTAATCATAATTTTTGTTCAAGGATGAATTTGCAATGAGAAAATTCAATTTTCTGTAGAAAATTTGCATTTACATAAATTTGCATTTACATAAATGTGTGTATATATATATATATATATATATATATATATATATATATATATACACTTCAGGGAACCATAGATGACTGCTTATTTATAAATAACTTGGGTGGATTTTGAAATTTTTACATTGGAGGAATTGATGATTGTGCTTAAGATAATGACAATGGTGGAGATGGTGTTAGTGGTCAGTGACCGCTTGAGGTGATGGTTGCAGCGAGCTAGGTGATGAATGATTGCAGTTGCAAGAACTTGGAGATGAAACAAGACGGTGGTTGTGTAGAGATGTGGTGATGGTGGTAAATAGCAGAACTGAGAGGTAGTTAGGGATGAAGATCCTTATTGGCCGTGAAAATGTTGCAGTACACATAAGATGTATTGAAGACCATCAATACGGTAGATCAAGATCATTGAAGCATCAAGTTTGAAGAGACCAGACTTGACAAAATTTGGCCCAAGGTAGGCATTAATTGGAATTTTTGTGTTTCAAATTCCTTGGGTGTTCCGATTGCTAATCCTATAGCAAATTAGAGTTGCGAAAGAGTGCTAGAGGAGTTGGATTTGTCCCACATTGATATCTAGGTCAAGTACCTATCGGGCTAATCTATCAAGCAGAAAGGAAGTTTTGTAGCCATTAAGAGTGGATAGCAATAACATTAAAACCTTGTCTCCAATATCTAGGGAAGGTAAATGGTAAGTCATTCTATATAAAAGAAATTGTGAAAATATTAATTGTAGAGGATTGGGTACCTTTAACCCATAGCTTTGATTGAGTAATAATGGTGTCACTCTCTTGAATTGATGAGTGAATAGGTGTTTGACATAAAAAATAGTGCATTGTAACTCCATGATATTCGAGTGAAGTCAATAATTGATGGTGTGGATATAGCTCCGCTTTTATTCGTTGTTGGAGTAAACCACATTAAAATTGTGGTTGTGTGGTTGCTTCATTTTTTCTGCTGTTATCTATGTACCTAACCACTGATGTTCGAGTATGACTGCTGAGCTACCAAACTCTAGTAGGGAAAGTACCTCCTTATGAATTTCTGCTGACAAAATTAGAAATAGTTTAACCCAAAAGACCAACTCATCTATTTTGAAGATATAAGAAGGTTTCCATTGTCCATACATGATGTGGGGTGTGGGAGAAGTTTACCCAAAGCAAACTACAGTGAACATCTAATAGATGTCATCTATACAAAATGTCCCAACATGGATGCTAATCATGCAGATTCCAAGTGCCTATCTAGGTGACTTGCAAGAGTCCATAACCCGCATGTCTAGGCGCACAACACAGATGTTTGGGTCAAACTCGGAAAAAGCAGCAACAAACAGTTGAACATTAAAGTTTGCCAGCAAATATGATTTGGAAGACACGGCAAGAACATAAAACAGCCATGTCTACATAATTAAGGTTTTCAGTGTGCAGTGTGCCAGTTGGTTTGGTGCATGTATTTTACGAAATTTACTCAAAAGTTTATAACACATCAAGATACATTCAATAAGCAGTATAGAAATACTTACTGATGCTATTGTTAGTACTTATATTCATGATGTTTAATCTATCTATATACATATTATTAGATAAAGCCGTGTGCACTGTCATGATTTGATGGCTATTGTGTTCGATACGATGTATCAATGCTGACACACAACACTCGTGTCCTTGTCCACAAATCATAGGCAAGAACATTTCGTGATCAATAGAATGATGTGTAATAGTTTTCAAGCTACTTCAGCCATAATAATAGCAGCTAGCCAAACATTAAAACAAGTCACCGTATGCAAACTGTTAAGTGCATGTTATTAATATTGGATTAAATTTGCAAGTACTAGCTTACTTTAACCATAGCAATATGTTCGATCCCATCCAGCACCGACTTAAAGCAGTATGCTTTGAAAGGGCCCCACATTGTTGGTATAGGTGCAGCAACAGCTTTATCCACCAATTTATCTCGTTTCCTTCTATACCTGTTGTTCAAATTGTATGTATAGTATTAAGAGCAGATTCAACTATAATCAATAAATTCTGGGATGGAAAAGCATATCAAAAAGCAGCTATTCCTGTTAAATGAAAGATCAAACAGAAATAACTAAACTAAGCAAGGAAGTAGTTTATATTTAGTGCCACTTCCTCTAGATGGAGATTTGATAACCATACCAGCCCAATGCATTTGAGTCAGTGGAGTCCTAATCACAGTGAAAAAGAAGTTGATGCAGCACTGCACAGATTAGTCATATGGATAAATATGACAGGCTTTGTAAGCCCAAGCGAAGCCCATGGGGAACAAGTTCTTTGCGTTCAAGGGCAAGTGTGTCTTTGTAGCTTTAGATTAGCATTATTTATGTTATGTAAATATTAGTGAAGGTTATTTAGTCTTTAGCTTATTAAGAGTTTTTATCTAGAATATTCCTAGTAGTATTAGGAAAAACAACAGTAGACTAAATAAGGTTGTAATCTTTGAGTTGAGTTATTAAAGCTTGTGAGTTTGGGCGTGTACTTCTACTGGCGAGGGTACACTTCTCCTTCTCCCCGTTAAAGGTTTAACACACAATCAGATATAAACAAGCATGTCTAAGCTGTTGAGTACTCCAATTTCCAAATGAGAACTATTTCGTAAGAAGATCCTTATTAATTGGTGTTTCATGTGCAAAAAAAATGGGGAGCGTGTAAATCATCTTTTACTCTACTGTCCTGTGGTGAGCGATTTGTGGAATTTTATCCTCAATCTATTCCACGTCTCTTGGGTTTTTCCTTTTTTTTCTCAAGGATCTTCTTCTTTCTTGGTCTCTCAACAATCGCAAGAGGAAGAGTTGGGTTTGGGATGCTGCCCCGTGGGCATTTGTTGGATTTTGTGGAAAGAAAGGAATCAGAGGGCCTTTGAGAACATTGAATTGTCTATTCCAAAGCTCAAAGAGTCCTTGCTTCATATGTTATTCTTTTGGTGCAAGGATATATTTCCAGCAATTGCCCATTTCACTCTTTCTTTCTCTCTCTAAAGTCTTTTGTGGATAGCTTTACTATTATTTAGCTTTAGTTTGGTATACCCCTAGTATAATAAGGACGGTCACCTTTTTTGGCATGTTGGTAATATATTGTTTATTTATCAAAAAAATAAAAATAAATGAAGAAGCCCTTCGAACCGGTCTTCCTCCTCCATTCAAGTAAAGAGTAATTTCTAGGGGCCATTTTGGTCACTCAAGCATGGGAATGTAAGTTTTTAGTAAGAAGATACATAAGACCTATTGCTTACTGAATGGGCAAAGTCATGAAGTTACACTTTAGAGGGAGTAATAAATTAACTTAAGATTGTTATCCTAGTCCCTTTCTATAAAAAGAAACAATAATGGTGCATTAATTATGTTGCTCAAAGTTTCCTTCTAAGCAACTTCAATTTATTGTAGAAGTAGATCATTTTTTGTTTTTTGATAAATAAGCTAGAAGGATGTATTAATCACAGTGCCAAAACAGGTGGCGCGTCCTTTGTATACAGGGACTATACTACACAAAAGAGCTATACATATTACTCCCTCCGTCCCAAATAAATGTTCCAACTATCTATTTTGAGATGTCCCAACTAATGTTCCTGAAAACTTTTGATATACAAATTCTCTACCATTCTTCCCAATAAACCCTTAAAGCTTCATTTAATATCAACATAGCACATCCTAGAGAAACCACTTTTTTAGAATAGTGGAACTCAATTAATGCTATGGGTATTATCGTCTGAACACATTTTACATTTACAACCCATCATTAATTACGTTTCTTAATTCCTATGCTTTGTCAGCTAGGAACATTTATCCGGGACAGGGAGTATAAATTATGGTACAAAAAATATCCTCTTTGATCCTATCAATATTCGACTCCACATTTTCGAACAACCTTCGATTACGCTCTTTCCAAATTATCCAACAAATAACCAGAAATATTCTGCCTCCTTTTGAAGAGAGACCATCCCCGGAAAAGATCTATGATGGACCCTGGCATGACCCAAGTCATATTGACTAGGCAAAATAAAGAATTCCGCGACTCCCATGCAATAGGGCAATGCAGCAACAAATGATTGACGCTTTCCTCGTCCTGTTTGCACATAAAACACCAATTGACGGAGATCCTCTTCCTAGCCCTCAGATTCTCGCCCGTAAGAATAGCCTCTCGCGTAGCCTCCCAAGCAAAAAGGCCACTCTACTTGGAGCCTTTGTCTTCCAAATAGACTTCCATGGGAAAGAAATACCACTACGACCAATCAAGGCTGTATAGAAAGACTTCACAGTGAACTCCCTATTCTTTGACCCTAGCCACAGCACTTTGTCCTCACCAACCCCTTGCACCTGATATGCATACAGGCTTTCAAAGAGCTGACCAATGTCGCCGAGTTCCCAATCCGTCCCAAATTAGTGTCTTGTTTTGAAATATTTTTGTCCCAAAATGAGGGTCCCTTTTTCTATGAAGTTACTAAATTCACCTTTGCTATCTATTGTGTCCCATTGTGCATTTGCAAGACATTAGTGTGGAGACTAAGGGCATTCATGTCTCTGTACTACTTAAATGGCCTAAAAGTCAACTTAATTTAAAAAATATAAAATTTTGAAAAGGGAAACTCATTCGGACGGACGGAGTATTTAGTTACATTAAAATCTAATAAGGATTATTATGGTACTATCTTTCTAGTTACATAAGCAAACAATAACTTAAATCTAACCAGTTAAGGACAAAAGCATACAAATTTTTATCCAAAACTAGAGAACTTTTCATTCAAAGTAGAGATTAAGCGATATTACCACTAAATCTCCTTTCTTGTGATGTCCCTGAATTATTCCTATTGAAAATTAAACTAAAATTTTCATGAAACTCGGTAGTATTTACCATCGATTATAACCAATGTGGATTAGAAATCCCACAAACCTTTATTCATCTCCTGAGTTTATTTCACCACCTCTGTGTTGCAACAATGTCACCAACCACCAGAAGTTCACCTTCACTGCAAATGCCAGGAAACCCTCCCTCCACCTCACTTTCATGCGACATCTCATTTCTGTCTGCACATCATGCAAGCATCTTTAGACAAGGACTTTATAGGCTTACCAGATGATTCTATTAGGTTCTTAGTAGCAATCGTAGAACAGAATTCCTATGTCCTATAGAATGTATAAAAAGCACAAACTGATGTGTTTTCATCTCGTGTGATGATACACTTTCCCGAATCTTTATCGACACTAATTATTCCATTTCTGAAAGGGATAGAATCAACAATCGAATAAGTGATGACTTGACTGATCTTGATGTACTCTTTTTCCAGCCTTAGTCTCAGTCTCAAATAGGGCGCAAGGTAAGGACATTACTATATGAATGAGACATCATTCTTATCACAAGCGATGCCTCCAATTCCTAAAATGCTCCTCTAGTCTAGTGAATAACGCCGTGGAAAATAAAGAACTTTCTTCCGGCCTTTCTCGGCCAGTTCGTACTTTGAAACGAAGAAGATTTTCGGGAAGCATTAGGCAAATGGATATAGGCATCATCTTCAGATATTTTACCTTTGATCATTCGGTATAGGATCATTTTATGAATGGAAGGAAAGGGGCTTGCACATGGGATATGGGGATCACTATTTCAAAACTGATATAGGCCGGGAAATGAGAGTCTATACCAAGTGGGATGGGAGAAGCAGTTCAAATATCCAGCGATACATCATGGTGCTGACAGTTGAGTTACTTGAGTATATTAGGCACTAAATAGGCAAAAGCTTCAACTGTAGAAGCAAGCTTGACCTTTCCAAATAAACTAGGATACAAGGAAAGAAGCAATGATCTGGGATCAGGTCAAGAAGGCAAAGAAGGAGTTGCATGAGAAAATCTCAAAACTGAATGACATTGATTCATAAATCTTAAATTGTTTCTCAACAATACTTTCCGTACGGACGGCCCTGCCAATACTCAGGCATCCAAGCCAGTAGGTCCCTCACTTGCTATCACTATGAACATCCTTGACACAAATATAAGCATTTAATTAATCAAATTCCAGCTGATATTGAACTTCCGGTCTATACTGATATACTTAATACTTAAGATGCCCAATGCATCACTACTTAGCTCTTCCTTTTATGTACCAATAAGAGCTTCATCAATTTCAGGCCAAATTTAACATGAAATCAAGCACATAGGCCCAACATAAATGATTACAACTCAAAACAGACACACAGGACCAACATCCATATCGTATATGCAGAGTGATCCACAACCATGATCCAGCAGAAGACACAGGAAAACTGCTAAACTAGCCAAAATGAACCAAAAAATGCAAAAATCAACAGCCATTGCTACAAACTACGAGAACCCATTAGCACGAACGCCAACAAGAACTTTAACAATCACCAACTCATCAGGCAAGAAAGAGCAACAGACAAGAAAAGGGGGGAGTATCTGCCCCTTGGGGAAGGGGGAACCCAACACCATAAGTGATTTGAGGAACCAGGGAAGGGAAGCCACAGAGGGGTTGCACCATGGTGGGAAACCATTAGTCACCAAACAAACATGATGACGGGAGGAGGAATTAGTCCAAAGGTTATAAAACGGGAATGGGCTAACAAGAGTAGCAAATGGCTCGTCAACAGCTGAAGAGCTCCGGAGCCTCTGGTCAAACACAGAGAACCACGACGATAATGAAAAAAAAAGGGGGGGTGGGAGGAAGGAATGATGATTATGCAGCAACTGCAAAAGGACGAATCACAAGAGGAGATCAGATTATGTGGCCTTAATCAGAAAATCTGAGCCGTCGAAACCCAGGAGCTACCGTAGAAACATTGATGCACGGAGAAGATAACCAATCAGGCAAATCAGCCATGTATAGGATGACATGGGTTGAGAGCCGGCATCACATCGCTTTCTCTCTCTCACTCTACAAGGAGTGAAAGAAAGCTAAGTTGCCACCTTTAAAGCCAAGAGGCAATTAAAGGAACAACCAAGAGCCTAAAGAATTGATATTATATTTATTTTATGAACCCCCAAAAGTGGAATCATTTGACAATAATAAAGTGAATGCGGCCTTTCGATCAAATTCAAGCAAAACAAGGCACTTGTAAACCAACTAGCCAAACAGAGATTTATTTAACGTTATCCTACTAACAGCTGGTTAGCTTGTTCTGCCATTTCATGTTCTCTGCTGTATTTAATTTTCTGATACAATGCCTCAGCAGAAGGGGATCCAGACCCCTTGGCAACCACCAGTAGTTCCTATGGGGCATATGCACATGAGTTTATAATCTAAGTGATACAGCTACACTGAGGCGTGCACAGTCTATTTTTCTTTTTTCTTTTTTTCATATTGAGTTTCACTCTGGCCAAAGTACAAGTGTTTCCATAAAGCAATTCATGCAGTGACTAGTTCTATCAATTGTTCTCATAATTGATATTACTTTGACAAAAGTGTTACCATGTGTATTTCGTCTTAAAATGAACAAATTCTCTTTTGTTGTGAAGAAAAAGAAGAGGAGAAGAAGAAGAAGAAAGGGAAAATAAGAGTCAAAAGGCAGCAAATCTACTTGAGGTGTACTAAAATCAAGTCCAAGTGTATCAAACGCAATGCTAGTACGAACTCAATTCAGAAGACAAGTTAATCAGTCTGGCCTACATCTCCACCAATTATGATGGACAACAGAGAAAGCGATCATTTTCAGAAAGAACGCAAGAAATATTCCGACCCCCTGATTTGTGGTATTTTATATCTGACTTCGGATGACTAGAAAACCAATATTACACAACCAAGCATTGGTACATAAGAGTTTTCAGATTAAATTATACCTGATTAAATCAGCAATAGAAATAATCTTCATGCCTTCAGCCATTGCAAACTGGCGAAGCTTTGGTAATCTTGCCATGGAACCATCATCGTCAACAATCTCACACAGAACTGCAACAGGATCTAACCCAGCCAAGAGAGCAAGATCAACAGAAGCTTCCGTATGCCCTGCTCTTTTTAGTACCCCTCCATCCCGATACTTCAGTGGAAATATATGACCTGGGCGATTGAAATCCTCAGGTTTCGAATCCCTTGAAGCAAGAGCCTTTATAGTTGTTGCCCTATCACGAGCTGAGACGCCAGTTGTTGTACCATATTTTGCATCCTTCAAATACATCAATAGTCAATCATGAAAAGTTAATCGAATTGAGGAAAGAACACAAGCTATAGTTATAACTAACTGAATTATATCAGCTAGAGGTTACTCAATTGTATACAAGATGAACCAATTGCAGTAAACACCATTCAAATATTATATTGCACATCTCTGGGCATGCAATGGTTGGCAATGTGAATCAAAGTAACTTCAATTTCCATGTTAAATTTACTCGAAATGAAACATTTAAGTCAAACTAAATGTCATAAATGTTCTCATCAAAGGTCAAGCACCTGTGCTAACTATGTTACAAGGATTCTGGTGTGGGTTTCAGTTGCGGTACTACTTGTCTAGAAGTTGGATTTTTAAGCTTGATAACTGATTATTTAGATTTTCACAAAATTGACGGAAGTCATGAGCTGGAGTGTCCATTTACAACTTGAAGAGTCCGACACGACACCCATGTTCGCGTCGTGTCGTCTTGGACACAGGTATAGAAAGTAAAATGAAGAGTCCTAGTGACACAGGTGCTAAAGAAGAAGATAACGTCGCTCTGATTGGCACTCTTTATATACTTGATCTTGCTTCGCTCAAAAACACCTAGTTTAGTTACTGTTATATAGTTTAATTAGCATGCTCCATATGTTTTCAGATTATTTTCTTTTAATCCTCAAACCATTTTATGGAGAAGATATATCTAGAAGAAATTTATTGATTGGCCAGGTTGCAACTTTTTTTGTAAATTATCGTCTTTATAGCTTGCGTTATACACGTAGACTTGTTTCAATCAAAAAAACTTCCTAATCTTATTATCTGTATTTTTATACAAATTTCAAATAGCAGGCCAGATATATAGTGCCAAAAGAATAAATCTGCTTCAATGAAACGAAAATGATTGTTTGGATCATGGAATTCTTGGAAACGAAAGCAACGTTTCATGAAATTATCTATCATTACAACCCTTCAACTATTAAGCAACGAAAAAATTAATAACAAATGATAGGAGTGAGAAGATGCTTTTGAAGGATCCAACGAAATCCTATCAGAGGCCATCCAACTTATGCCAAAGCTTGGGAGGCTCACTCCTTTACATATAATCCTGACGAACTTGCTTACATGGAGTCTTGGAAAACCGCAAGGCCGAGGGACTTGAGACTCAACCAAAAGTCCAAATGCCCTGCTGCAGTACCATAATTCAATACAAAAACATGTGGGAGTGGGTGCAGATGCCCACCCAACTTAAATACTATCTTGGGAGTTGGGACACCACCTTATCTGTACGTGTTGAAGACTGGTCCTGGGTACCCAGCAAACATCAATTTAACAATCAATAAGAAAAATTGCATGGCCGCCTGACCAGGCACCTAGGCATCCATCTGCCACCCAATTATTTGTCAGGCTAGTTGAACATTATGTCTAGGAAGCTAGTCTTCTAGCCACCAGCCAAACATCCAAATGTAGGTGGGACCGGCTATTCTTCGGCTGGGGGTTGAGTCCTAAGGGTCCTCTGGGAAGTACCCTTTAATAACTGGGTTACAAATGAACCAAGCAGAGCATTGACCAAGCCGAGCTGGCTTGTTTTCTTTGTGAAGATGTTCAGGCTTGGATCGAGCTCGTGAAGGATTAAAGAGCTGGTGCTCAGTCTCGAGTTGTGTTCAGCCGAGAAGTTTGGGAAGAAGCTAAGCTCGGCTTATTGATTGGCTGAAATACACAAAATGATCAAACTGTCAAGGAAGGGAATCGAACTATAGATCTTATGCTTAGGAGAAGGCCACTGCATCACCGAAATGGATTTTCATTCAGTTAACACTTTTGATGCTTTGCATAGTTTATATATATTCCCTACTTCCATACACATATACAAGCAAAGTGTACTACTCTTTCTGATAAAAAAAAAATGTGTAATAGAATTAGAAAAACACCAAGGGGGTGCATCCCATGTACACTAGATGTATGAGAAGGACCAAGCCCAGCAACAAACAAAGACCTATCGCCCCTACATCCTCAAAAAGACAGACCTATTATATATTGGAAGCTCCACAAAAATACCTGCATCAAGCTTCCAAAAAAAATCTGGCCAAAAAAGTCACAAAAGTATCCATGGAATCTGGCAAAGACTCATTCATCCAAA
The DNA here is from genome assembly GCA_016624345.1 of Platycodon grandiflorus. Taxonomy (NCBI): domain Eukaryota; kingdom Viridiplantae; phylum Streptophyta; class Magnoliopsida; order Asterales; family Campanulaceae; genus Platycodon; species Platycodon grandiflorus. Next base: position 12,315,382 of record CM028367.1, on the reverse strand, counting down.
AGTGTAGTAACTACAGCATCAGGTCTTTCATCCTATGAATTCGCATCTCCAACTCCATCAAAACTACGTCGATTTCTTTCCTTCGAAATGCTACACATGAGACAAAGAGGAGCAATTTCATCTCTGCTTGCATGATTTACTAATCTACGCTGCGCCCTGACCAAATGGAAAGAAGGGCTTCAACACTTCTTGGCATAACCCAAGCCACCCTGAACAAGGCAAATACAGGCGTCATAACTCCCTCAGCGAGATGTCCTGTATCATGAGATGATTTACAGACTCGCCACCCTCTCTACACATACAGCACCAAATTAACTATCATTTTACCTCTTTTCCTCAAATTGTCACAGGTAAGAATAGCTTCCCAAGCTGCTAACCACACAGCAGAACATATGAGATCATTGATTGTTAGAGGATTTGCAGCCTTTTGGATTAAAGGGAGATAACATTCGTACTTTTGATTACTTGGTCTATTTTGCCTACACTGTCCCAGATTCATGCATGAACATAAGCATGAATGTGTTTAGTGTCTAGTAACATGGGAGATATATTAGGAAGTATAGGTAGGCTATAGAAGGGATTGTATTTTCTTTATCTTGCAGACTTCACTATTAAGAATTCGTGGAGAATATTTGGTGCCCAGACTCAATATATTAGGAAGTATAGGTAGGCTATAGAAGGGATTGTATTTTCTTTATCTAGCAGACTTCACTATTAAGAATTCGTGGAGAATATTTGGTGCCCAGACTCTCTCTCTCTCTCTCTCTCTCTCTCTCTCTCTCTCTCTCTCTCTCTCTCTCTCTCTCTCTCTCTCTCTCTCTCTCTCTCTCATTTTCCTTCCATTTGCTCGCTCTTCTTCTTAATTTTCTGCCCATCTGCTATCACCAAATCACCTTCCACGGAAACCCACTTCTCTCCCTAGTCATCATTGCACTATAGCCCATTTTTCTGAAGCTCCTATTGTAACACATCTGCACCACCTTTAGGAATTCCAACCTTGTATAACAAAGTCATAAATGCTGCCCTTTTTCTACCTCCCAGTCCTGGAAATTTCTTCTAAAGATGGGATTCCAGTCAGACCTATCATTACGGCAAAGAACAAAGTCTGCCAACATAGCTTTGTTTATTTTAAGCAATATCAATCAGATTCAGAGACCTTCTACTCATTGTCATTTCACGACACGACTGATACCTCCAAAATCTTACTTAGTACTATCCCCAATTGCCAATTTACTGAAAACCAGCCAGCCTTTGGAAATAAATTTCCATAGACCCACCCCATAAGGCCCATGACTTTCACGAGAAGTTCATCCATTTTGTTAGCCCAATCTGCTAACTACCACGTTTTTCCAGTCATTCCCACTAGAAAGTCACCATAACCATTTGCCCAACAATGCTTTGTTGACGGAAATGTAATTCTTACACCCAAATGTACAACTAGTCAAAATATTTTCTTAAAAATGTAACTATCTAATAAATACAAGTAGCTTGAAAATCTATGTATCAATAATGGAAAATATATTAAATAAATTGAACCAGCTACCAATGAACCTACTCATGACTTCACATTGATACTGAAGGCTGAAGCTTGGCACTAAATAAGGGATCCCCAAACTTTGTTCAATTTTCGTTTCATTATTAATGAACCAGCCCAAGCTGAGCCCTCTGCTAGCCAAGCACAAGCTTGTTTGTATACGGCCCTGTTTATTTTTAGCCCTAACCTACTAGCAGTGCTTTAAAATGCTGGTCGAAAAAATTCCAAATGCAACTGACCACAGCTATTGGGATCTGCTAAAAAAATAAAAACTTATGCTACAGGGAAATCAAGTGAACTACATACCACTGACACCGTGAAAGCTGTACAAAGTTTCTCATCATTCTCCTTCTGTGATACCATTAAAGGTAGTTGTAACCTCTCTAAATCTTCTCCTTTCATGCTCACACACACTATCCCAGTTCCATGCTTTACAATGAATGTCATAGCTTCGGGTGTTACCAATGACGCTGCCATTATTAAATCCCCCTCATTTTCTCTGTCTTCATCATCTACAACAATTACAAACTGCAAACAAACGTGATTTAGTGAAAGGCAATTGACCCGCATCCAAATATAATCAGCTGGAAATTTTACTGACCTTACCCTGGCGAATGTCATCAATGGCATCTGGGATAGAAGCAAATCCTTCAGTGGGATGATCCAAGTCAAATTCATCATCATCAGGAAAAGCCCTGCTAATCGTGGGAGTAGTTTCTGCTGCAAGAGTTCCAAAAGCTATTGCATCAGGTTGTCTCTCAATGCTAGTTGGTTGGCCAGTCTGTTCATTAATAAAGACACCTTGAGCTAGTTCCATATTGCTGCTAGGATAGGAGTTGATATCACCTCCTCCTGATATATTTGCAGCTCTAACTCTCCCATTGGCCTCGATTCCGAAGCACAATCTTTTTCTGGCATTACTGGAGATGAAATCTGATGCATTACCATTCTTTATTACTGGGATCGCAGTTTGCAGACCATTGTAACATCTGACGAGAAAATAAAGGAACAGAATTAGTCAGACACAAAATGGAATAGAAAGCATACTCATTTCGTACTCCTGTTAACTACCACTGTATGTTCAATCCATATTGTAGATGGCCAAACGGAATGGAAAGAAGCGCCCCCCACCCCCCCGCCGCGTAATGCAAGTAAATGGGAGAAAATATCTAAATATCATGTAGGGATACGCATTCAAAGATCAATAGCATTAATTTAAGAAGTCCTTGAATTTTTCAAAATTGAGCCTAAAGCTAAAATCTCTGACTTTAAATTGCATGCTTGATCATGTATGGATACTCATTTAAAGAAAATTAGATAATGCTATCAATCTAAGAAGAATGGGCTCCTCTCTCTCTCTCTCTCTCTCTCTCTCTCTCTCTCTCTCTCTCTCTCTCTCTCTCTCTCTCTGTGTAAATGGGAGAAAATATCTAAATATCATGTAGGGATACGCATTCAAAGATCAATAGCATTAATTTAAGAAGTCCTTGAATTTTTCAAAATTGAGCCTAAAGCTAAAATCTCTGACTTTAAATTGCGTGCTTGATCATGTATGGATACTCATTTAAAGAAAATTAGATAATGCTATCAATCTAAGAAGAATGGGCTCCCTCCTCCCTCTCTCTCTCTCTCTCTCTCTCTCTCTCTCTCTCTCTCTCTCTGTGTGTGTGTGTGTGTGTGTGTGTGTATATATATATATATATATATATATATATATATATATACACACACACACACACACACATATACATATATGCAAATGGTTGAAAAGGATGAACACTCAGTTTACATGGTCGATGTGTTCAATTCATACTCTGGTCCTGATCAATACAGATTCTTATTCATAGATGAACAGCATCAGAGTAAAAGAAGAACAAGGACAATGTCACAAACAAATGCTCCCTCCGTCTCATAAAACTAGTTCCACTTTCCTCTTTGGTATATCCCAAGTAGTCACATCTCTAAATAGGATATATTTATGAGTCGCTATTAACACCCCCCCCCCCAAACCTCTAAGTACACCCACTTTCTAAGTACACCCCTTCCTAAATTTTCAACCCCCCTAATTTTCCCATTTTACCCTCTCTCCTCTCTCTCTCTCCATCTCTCTTTTTCCCCTTCCCCTCTCTCTTTTTTTCCCTCATCCCCCTCATCCCTCACCCCTCATTAAAAATGTATGAATTCATGTCTTCTCGTTGTCATGATTGATAAGCTTGCCTTTTCTTTTTTTTCTTTTTTTTTTTGAACTTGTTCGACACTGTGTGACTGAAAACCCATAGTAGTGTTCGGCAGCCCCCCTACCGAACAGTAATTAATCTTTTTTTCTTTTTTTTTAACCTAAAAATGAAGAATATATAAAGGCATTTAAGTCAAAATGACATTTTTGTAATATATGAGGGGGTGTATAGAGGTTTGGGGGTGTTAATAGAAACTCTCAAAGTGCAATTCAAAATAGGTAAAAACAAGTAAAGCTACAATCATACAAAAATTTGACTTGTAGACTATTTTTCTGGGACGGAAGGGGTAACAAGGATCAACATTCATTTTCTAACTTTTTTATCTTAGCAGGCCGCCCCTTCCTCAGAAAGTGAATTGCTTTCTCGACTTCTGAATGCCTTTCGGCTAAAGAGAAAGAATAGTTAGGAAATCTTGTGAGATAAAGGCCTTTGCTGTGGGTCACACCACGGTAGGGGCACTCCTGTGTCCAAGTTCCTCCGCCCAGAATTCAACTTCTTTCTTTCTTCAAATTGAGTTCTTTCTTCTCTTCCCAAAGTTTGAACCACACACGTGATAATCAAAAATGATTCGGCCTACACCAGTACCTAATCTAAGCTTAAAGAGCGCAAATATCAACCAAAAAAAAAATTTGAATTTAAAGTAACATCCTAAATAAATCTTCACCCTCAATTGTTACAAGACAGTTCAATAAACTAGACCCATCATGAATCACAAAGTAAAGAATACCGTAAAATTGCTCTCATCAGTTGTTAATCATTAATAATGCATTATGAATATTAGTATAAATAAACGCGAAATAATGGAATTCTAATGTGAAGGTGTCAACACAGAGTGTGTGTGTGTGTGTCAGTGTGTGTGAGAGGACTTACTGTAAACGGGAAAGTGCGAGTGTGGATGAGTACAGATTGATTGAAGCCATTGTTCCAGACTGAGGGCTTGTTGTTGGTTTGTTCAATTGGGGTTGGTGGAGAATTCTGGTTCTGTATTAATGGGAGGAATTCTGGTTTGGTTCTGTGAAAAGGGTTTCCAAATGGGTCAGGAAGGAACGAGAGTTGAGTGGTAAAAACGGAAAGCCCGCGAAGAATGGGGGCTTATGGATAAACTAGTCTCACGGCACGTGCTCGTAATATAAAGAGCACCGTTATTTGTACCACTTTTTATTATTAATATATAATATATTTTATTAAAAATTAATTATAAAAATGTCATTATTTAAAATGACTCATTTATTTATTTATTTATTTTCCTTTCCTTCTTCTTCCTCCTCTCCCTTCTCTCTCTCCAATAACCCCTCCCGACAACCCCCTTCTGGCAACCCAGTAACCCCCTCCATTTTTTTTTTTTTCAATCTGGTCAATTCTCCCCTCCTCCCCCCCCATTTTTTTCCCTTTCTTTCCTTCTTTCCCTCCCCTCACCCTTTTCTCCTTCTTCCCCTCTCCCAAACTCACCCCCTTGAAAAAAAATTCAGCGATTTTTTATTCGGGGACTGGGCTACTGAATAACCGGGGGTTGTTTGATTTGCCCTAACCAAACATCGTAGGGTTGTTCGGTAACCCAGTCCCGAACAATAAATCGCTGAATTTTTTTTAAGGATTTCAAAGAGGAAAGAGAAGAAGAAAAAAAAGAGGAAAGAAAGAAGATTGGGGGAGATGGGGGCTACCATGAGGGAGAGGGGGTTTGCCGTTTGTGGGAGGGGTGGGGAGTTAGTTTTAGAGTAAAGAAAAAAAAGGAAAGAGGGGAATCTACTAGAATGGGGGGAAGGGGAGGTGTCGTATGTGTGTGGGGGGAGGGAGTGGGGTGGATTAAGTTTAGAAAAATGAATTATTTAGGAGGGGGTAAAAAAGAAAACATGGGGGTGGTGTATTTAGATATTAGGTTGGTGTAAAAATTTTATGGTGAGTGTATTAAGAAAATGAGTGTATTAATAGAGTCACTCTAATAAAAAATAGGAAAAAATACCAAAAAGTCTTATTATTCAAAAAATTCTAAAATTAAACAATTAATATCAAAAAATCTAAAAGTTAGGTCAAAATATAAAAAAATGAGAATCGCTATTCATACCCCCCACAATTACTAAGTACACCCCTTTTCTAAGTACATCCCTCCCTTAAGTTGTAAACCCCTCTAAATACTAAGTACACATCCCTCAATTTCCTATTTTACCCCTCCCTTCCTCCTCCTTCCCCCACCTCCCAGCAGCCCTTTCCTCCTTCTTCCGCCACCTCCCGCCCCTTCCTCCGTCCTCCCCACCGCCCCCAGCCCCCTTCCTTCTCCAACTCCACCTCCACCTCCACCTCCACCTCCTTCCCCCCTCTCCTCCTTCCGCGTCATTCCCCCTTCCCCCTCCCGCCTTCCTCCTCCTTCCCCCCCTCCCGCCTTCCTCCTCCTTCCCAGTCGTTAAGGGTGAGCACGGGTCGGCTCGGCTCGGTTTTGAGCCAGAAACTGGCTGGAGTCGGTTCCAAGCTCAGCAAGCCCGAAACGGTTCAGTTTAGCCTCGATTTTGATTTTTCGGTTTTCGATTTTCGGTCTCTATCGGGTCGATTTCGATTTTTTTCGATTTTTCAGTTTATTGGCAATGTGGACTCATTTTTCAAGCCTAGTTGAATTGTTCTGTGATAGTCCAATGAAACACTTAAAAGTATTATAATCATATACAGCCCATTTAAATTGTCATAACATCCTATAGAACTTCTTTATTGAAGATCCAATATTTTAAACATTCAAATAAAGTTGAAAAACATGGTGCTAGAATAAAGTCTTGTACAAAAATAAAGTAATCTTTGCTGCAAACCCAATGGCCCATTCACAAAAAAATTGTGGTAAATATACAGCCCCAATAGCCCAATCACAATTTGCTCCCTTGTGACAATAGTTCATTCATGTACTCAAAAATAAAGTCTTGTACAAAAATAAAGTTAAAGTTAAAGTCATTGTTTTCTTCTAATTTCACAAAAATAAAGTCATGTACAAACATCCTTGTAACAACCGTTCATCCATGTACTCAAAATCCATAATGGAATCCAACGAATTGCCAAACATGGTGCTAGAATTGAATAAGCTATCATCCATAACTAATCTTTGATGCAAACCCCAACTTTAAAGTTGAAAAACCAATGCTATCTGGACTCCGTACCCTTCAAGCTATAATCTGTTCAAATCGAAAAACCAATAAATACCCATGAAAATGCAATCACAGAAGGGAAAACCAATAAATACACACGCACACACACATGCAGCGACTCTGAACTCTTCAAGCCATAATCTGTTCAGATCGAAAAACCAATAAATACCCATGAAAATGCAATCACAGAAGGGAAAACCAATAAATACACACACACACACGTATATATTTTCTCTAGTCAATACAAAAACTGAGTATTAAGAGCTCAAATGGACTTTAGTATTCATAATCACCTACTAAGCTCCACAACAACATGGGTAGATCTGGAACTTTCTCGTGGAGGTAAAGTAATAAGAAACTAGCACAAAAAATAAAGACAAAAGCTGCTGCTGAGAAGATGAAATTTAGAAGCATCTATTAAAAAACATACGTCCAATATACTTCAACATAAATTAAATGTCTCACTTAGTTTTAGCTGTCCCAGAATGCTCCCTATCCTTTTACTTAATGAGACCCTTATGATAAAGTCCCTATTTCCAGTGAAAAATAGCCCCCCCCCCCCACACACACACACATGAACCCAAAGAAAATGGTGCTATTGTGAATTTGGATGTATACGAATATCGTCTCTGGCCTACGGTGTTTATAAATAATATAGCTGAGGCTGTTAAACCACCAAATCAATCTGGTTTAACTTTCAAGAGGGTAAAACTTTGAAACCTCAAAATACATATAAAACCCGCAGTGATATTCTAAACATGAACAACATGGCAAGCTGATCCTTGTATTTTGCAAAGGTAATAGTGGAATGTCTATAAGTAAGAAGTACTGCTGTAAAAGTAAAACCTGTAAACTCAAGAATAAACAAAGGCATGTGAAGTACATACAAATGACCATATATAATAAATCATTGCTGACATGCTTACAGAAGATAAATACTCCCTCCTACCCAAAATAAGTGTCCTTTTGAATTTTTCATAGAATTAAGGAAGTGGACTTTTAGGCAATTTTACTAGCAGATATACATGAATGCCCTTACTGTCGACATTATAGTATTGCACGTGCATACTAAGAGACGGTAGTTGGCAAAGGTGAATGTAGTTTATTCATAGCAAAATGGACAATCATTTTGGGACAAGAAATTTTTAAAATAGAGCACCCTTTTCAGACAGAGGGAGTAATAAGTACTAACAAATAGTATACAAATCAAGAGTCTAGTTATGTGGAAGATACTGCTCATCATCATCAAATTAAATTAATAAGTTAATGTAAACAGATTCTACTATGCATAGAACATGTCATCATAGAAGACATTCTCCTCTGGTTGAACATGTTAGCATGGAGAAAACATGATCCTCACTATACAGCCTACTTGGGAAATAAAGATCAAGAAAACTGAAAATTAGTGCATAAAACAGTAGTTTCACTGACAAATGGAACCTATAGAACACGATCCTTACAAATGCATGATATCAACTTAACTCAACTAAGCACTGTTCCAACACTTCTGTGTTCGGTTACATGTTACACCAGTTAGAACATCCCAACTCGATACATTTTAAGCCACAAGCTATAACACCCTTCGTGATATTCCTATTTCATGTTAGATTTGGCCTAATCACTTCTAGCATTTCTACTTACAGTAAACTTAACAACTACTTACAATCATTAACTCTAACATTCATGTCGAGAAAAACATCGAAACCAATTGAATAAAATAGGGTAGACAATTAAAATAAATAGTGTTGTGCAAAAACTCATGTTTAACAATTGGAGGTTATAAGGGTAACACCGCCGTCCGATTGAAGTCAAGAAAGAAGAGTGGTCGGAGGAAGAAAGCGGTCGCCGATAGGAGTCGAGGTCGCAGTCAATTCACCTAGGGTTATGGTTGTGCAGTTGTAGGATAAGCGGCGTACTTGTGGGTACTGGGAAATGCAAATTGAGTTCTCTCTCTCTCTCTCTCTATATATATATATATATATATATATATATATATATATATAAAACGGCATCGTTTTGTTTTATAAAAGCGGTTCGGTTTTTTAACGGTCGGTTTGGGCATTAAACTGAGCCGAAACCGTTACTATCGGTTTATTGGACCGAAAATTGGTTTTTTAAATTGGTTGTCACGGTTTGGTTTAAATTCGGTTCGATTTTTCGGCTTTTTTCGATTTTTCGAGTTTTTTGGATTTTTTTGCTCACCCCTACCCGTCACTCCCCCTTCCCCTCTCCTGTAATTTCATACACACACACACACATATACACACACACACATACACACACACACAGGCCCAGCCCTGAGACATGTCTTTGGGGGCGATCGCCATGGGTCCCCCAATTTTTTGGGGCCCTAAAATTATGTATACAACCTTAATATGTAGTATAATAGATTATATAAAAAAAAAGTTTACAATTGATTGTTGTATAATGGATAAGGTAGTTGTTTATGAAACTAAGAGGTTTTTGGTTCAATACCTAGTAAAGTCATCCAACCTTTTGTTTTATTTTGGGTTCTTTGAATTTAATTAACAAACCTTATTTATGTATAATAGATAATGTATTAGTATAATTTTGTAATTGACTCTATAACTCAATGAATAAGATGTTGTTATATAAAATTAGAGATTTTGGGTTCGACTATAGGGGAGTCATCCAACCTTCATTTTATTTTGGATCCGTTGAATATTCTTAATAAAAAATATTAGTTGACAATCAACATTTTTTTAACAGAGTCATTAAAAAAGTAAAAATTGCTTAGATTGAAATACAAATCTAATTATAATAATCATTAGGTAGATTATAACAATATTCCAAGTAAAAATCCGATTATTGTACTCAAAAGATGCAAACAAATATATTGTTTTTGTTGTAAATTGTGTAAATCGGTGCAGAATAGTAATTTTCAATAATTAGTTGATACAATTTTTTCTTGTAAGTTTGTAGATGTTGCACTTTTTCAATACTTTGAATAATAAAAAGTAAAAAAGTATTTGCATAAAATTATTATTTTTATATTTCAATAAGGGCCCTTTTTTTTCTTTTTGCCCTGGGCCCCCAAAAGTTCAGGATCGGCCCTGCACACACACATACAGACACACACACACACATATAGACACACATATACACACACGCATACAGAAGAGTTTAGGGGTGTTCAGCAATCGTTGACCAAACACCATTAGGGTTGTTTGGTACCCACCGAACAACTTTAGATTTGTTCGGTGGGTAAGGTATTCGGTCTGTAAAGGTGTTCGGTCTGACCGAACATTTTAATGACATGTACTAATCAAATAAATGTCAAATATGTTAAGTTTTATAATGACATTTTTGCAATAATCGAAGGGGATGTACTTAGTAATTTGGGAGGGTGTGAATAGCGATTCTCTATAAGAAAAAAACTCCAAAGTATCCACCAAATCTCACTTTGCACCCTAATTTGAAATTTGTCTTTAAGTCACACTCCACATTCCAATTTGTCCCACATAACACCCCGGCTGTGAACGACGTTAAAAATATTAACGGAAGCCATCACATGCCTTGCACGAAAGGGGGGGGGGCAATTGGGTCTTTTTGTCATTGTCTTCTTCCCCAAACAAAACCATTTAAGATTATAAAAAAAAATGTGAGGAAAGGAAGTTACTTAAAATCGATGGGAGAGGACCTCGGGGGAGGCCAACGACATTGCCGTGAGTTCATCATCGGCGCCGGCATATAGGAAATCGGGATCATCGGTGCAAGTGGAATTAGATGATAAACGAAGAGCGAGAGTAAGCTGTAACTGGTAGCTTTCCTCAGTCTGTTGTGCCCAGCTCTTGTACGACGCCTAGTTGCTAACATTTTATTCGTTCCGCCACCACCGCCTCCGGCCACTGCATCGCCGGTCGGCTTAAGCTTTCCCTACTAGAAATAGCTAAATTTTAATTAATTAAATAAGTAATTAATTCCAACCACTGAATTGAAATGAGTAGTGAGTTCATGAGGAATTGGGGGGGAGGTGTGGCGTTGTTGGGCGGAAAGAGAAAGAGGACAGAGAAGGTAAAGGGTGAGGCGCAAACAGTAAAGGAGAAGGATTGGGATTTGAGCTTCTTGTGGGTGGGTGACGGTAGCTTCATATTTTATTTCCCCCAATCTTCAGATCTAAATTATCAACGACGATGAAGTACGTTGTAGTTCAATTCATCATCATCTTCATTGTTTGTAATTCGCTCCGGCCATTTTTTCGCTGTGAGAGAGAGAGAGCTCTGAGAGAAAGATGGTGATACTGGGTGAGAAGAAAAGAAAAAATTTGACACAGCTAAAGTTGGAAGTTAGAAGAGAAGAAAAACTTTACGGTCATTCTATTTCTCTCTCCCTCCTCCATAGATGAAGTTGGAAGAAAAGAAAAAATTTGTTGTATGAGAATGAGTTGACTCAGTAGGATTTGTGTAATGGCCTAAAAAAGAACCAAAAAGACTAAAATATCCTTGCTCATGAGAGCACATGCTACCTTCCGTTAACATTATAACGGCCGTCGGGGGTAGGGGGCAAACTAGGACAAATTGGAACGTGGAGTGTGACTTAAAGGCAAATTTCAAATTAGGGTGCAAAGTGAGATTTGGTGGATACTTAGGTTTTTTTTATTTTATATTTTGGCCTAAAAGTTCCTAACATTTTTACCAACAACGTAATTGTAACAGCTTTCATGTCGATAAAAACTTATTTTTCTTTTCATTAATAGTAAGAATCACATCAAATAATAATAATAATAATAATAATAATAATAATAATAATAATAATAATAATAATAATAATAATAATAATAATAATAATAATAATAATAATAATAATAATAATAATCATAGTAATGATATAATAATAGTTTTTTATTATTATAATTACAACAATATTATTATAATCTTCTTCATCAATATTATCATTATTAAATACAAAAATTATCTTAAAAAATTATTCCCAAATGATCCCAATATAATTATTATATTCATAAATTTAAAGTTAATATTTCAATATAAAAAATTCAAAAAGTTAACATTTCTACACCTTTATAAAAATGTCATAGTACCAACAAGTACGTAGATAAGTTGGTAAGGGACTGTTCTAGCTTCACCATAGGTCTCAGGTTTGAGTCCTATGAGAACGCAGTTATATTAAAAACTTATTAAGTGAGCTTCTACCGCCACTGATGGTCCTACCCGGCTTGAGGGATTAGTATTGGGCTTTCAAGCCACTTGTTGTTGTTATTGTTGTGGAGAACAAGGTTGCTACACATCAGCAAGATTGTTGATCCCACACCACGAAGGGGTGTAGTGTCGTTTGATTTAGGAGTGCGAGCCTATGGTGACTTATTAAGCTTTATGGGCTTATTTTACGTTCGGGTATTGTGGTTTGGCTTCTCTTTGTTGGTACGTTAATGTTAGGCCCAACTAGTAAGAATTAGGCTAGAGGGGGGGTTGAATAGCCTGTTATGTATTTTTAAAACTTTTACCAAAACAACTCAATCTAATCAAATTTTCTATTGATAATTCAGGGGCAACGGAATAAAGTGATAGAGTTGGTTTTAAGGTTCAATAGACTGTTTTACCAAAATGACAGTTTTTACTTTTCATAAAAGGCGGGATTTAAAATAGAGTTGCACAGAGGAAGATCACAATATTGTTATTTTGATGAATAACTAAGATTGTTGATAGAAACAAATACTTAAAGCAAATAGATCAACAACAAAAGTAATAGGCAAATAATCTGCAAGAAGTTAAATGAGACAACAATTTGAAATGGTTCACAACTTAAAGGTTCCTATATCCATTACCAAGGTGGTCAACTCTGGATTTGAAATATGCAATATTTAACCACTAGTTTGTTATAAAGCAAGATCACATTATCCTTGATTTTCTAAGAAGATCTAAGTGAAGTTTCTATTTGATCACTAGCAGATCGTGTATAAAAGTATCTTTGACCTGAGCTTATGAGTGATGATGCCCTTCAAATATGGATTGACTTCATTTGTGTGTGCGAGTGTGTGTAAGCGTGTAATCAGTGAAGCTTTCAATAACTAAGAGTTGAGAAAGTTATCAATAATTTGTAAAGTGTTAAGGCTAAGTATTTAATGAGAAGTAGAGAGATGTTTGACGAACTTAACAATCAAGGCTAGCTATCGTGTGGTCTTGGGGTTGGAGCTATCAAAATGGGCTGGGCAGTTAGGCTGTCCCGATCTGTCACCTAAAAGAGGTGGGTTGGGTTGAGATATTACTAACCCAATTGAAAGTGGGTCAAAACGGCCAGCCTGTTTGTGTTGTGGGTTGAGGAATTTTAAAAAATAATAATTATTATATCCAAAAAGGGATTTTCGTAAGAAGTTTGCCCAAAACTGGAACAACGCAAAAGCAACACTTGAAAGAAAAAAACATGAGAGTGGTTCTTGTAGAAATTTTACCATTGCCACTCTAGTGACACTGCTTCTAAGGTGCCTAAGCCCAGCCTTAACTCAAACACTAAAATTTCAAGCTCTGATATTTCAAAACTGGTAAGTCTTTTTTATTTTTTTAATATAAAATATTGGAGGGAACATAGACCTTATCCCAGCCCTTATTATTATTATTATTATTTAATGCCTTGAAATGCTACAATTAAGACTAGATGATGCCTTTGGTGTGGCTAGAACAAATTGTTTAAACACTCGACCTCTCTGTTGAGAGTAGTAAAGTACCAAGGTGGCTCTGGTGTCGGGCTTGAACACTCAACCTCTCCGTTAAGAGAAGTGAGTAGTACTAAATGGGTCTTTGGTGATGCTAGAACAATAATGGTGCCTCTAGTTAGGCTTGAACACCCGACCTTTTTAAAGTACCAGTGTGTCTCTGGTGTAACTTGAATACCTGACCTTAGTTAAGAGAAGTCAGTAGTACCAGTTGAGCTAGAGCTCGTTGGTCAAAACTGGTAAGTCTTAAACCCTAATTTTTTGTTATAAGTAATACGAAGAATTTATCTAAATTTTATGTTATAAGATAGTTATTCCAAGTTTTTATTTTGTAAATTCATTATTCTATGTTTTGATTTTTCAAGCACGACGAGTTGATTGATCTTGTTAGATGACTATTTAGATTTTGGTTTTCAAAAATTTTGTTTCCTTGTTAAGTCTTGAATGCTACTTCTTGAACTTGATCGTAAAATGTGTATTGTTCGATGAAGTCAATTTTTGTTATGAATATTGTTTGGCAGGCTAGCCCGCCCCACTCCACAACCCAAGGTGAGTTGGATTGGGTTGGGCTAGGGTATTTCTAGCCCGCAATTTCGGTGCACCTCACTTGGTGGCAGGTATGGCTGGTTGTGGGCTAGCCCACCCCGCTGGCCCATCTTGACAACTCTACTTGGGGTGTCCCTATATATTAGCAAAGCGATTAGGAGGAGGCTTGATTGAGTCAAACTTGGAGGGGAGAGCGCTATAATTAACAATTTCTTTTTTTGTTTAAGATGTATTTTTCTATTATTCTCCTTCTTTTAATCATTGATAATTATTCATTGATAATGGTCAGAAAGCTTATAAGGAGCGAAAGATAAAAAGTAATAATCAAAAATTATTTTCTTATAATTTAAAATATTTATCACACTCTTTTTTATAATGTATAATATATGTAGAATGAATGAAGGCAAAACCCATATTTGGGCAACCCAACTTTTCACAAAATTGCAATCCGGCCACCACAAGTTTAAAAATGTTATTTGGGTAACTGAACTTTAATTATCTTGCAAACGAGCCCATCCGTTAGTCCAGACGTTAACTTTGAGTCAAACACCTATTTTGCCCCTGTAGACACCCAGAATTCGTACATCTACATTATACGAATTGTCCTATAAATAATTGTTTATTTACAAATAGACTAACACTTGTTTCTATGATCATTACAGGAAACAACCTATCAAACATGACTAACGACGTCCGTACACACAAACAAACTTCAGTTAGATCAACATCAAAGGTCCAGACTGAAGATACACAGCTTAGAAGGGCCAAAGTACAAAACACAAAGCCTAGAAAAGACAAAAATAATTTTGGTGCGCTGAAGCCTTGCTGAGTGCGCTAAAATAACAAAACATAGTTTGGTGCGCGGGCACCATGCCAGGTGCGCCGCACACCAAACCCTGCATTTCCCCCAAAGTTAAGCTGCCTGGCTGCTGAAGACTTTGAAGGCTGAAACGAAGCTTCGTGAAAACTTGGCCCGGAGAGTAACTCACAAATATCTTTCCCTCAGCTCCTATAAATAGAGCTCTCAGCTCTCCCTCAATAGATATAGATTAAACTCTCCCAAGAGATCACACACACACACAACTCTCTCTCTATCAAGCCTCTTTAAAAAAAGAAAAGAGAGAAAGAAAAGAGAAGAGTATTGACTCTCTCACACACACAAAAAACGTAAGTCTTCCTTTTCTCGATCGGTAGGAGTGGAAGCACAACGGGTCAGGCTACGAGCTAGCTTGATCCAATATAACATAACGGCCTAGAACTTGGCCCGATTTCTGTAAAACGATAGAAGGTAATCCCTTTCGTTCGTTAGTTCATTTAATATATAAATAAGTATATTTGAAGAATGTGTATATAATTATTTCAATACATTTCAATACATTTTAATACATGTAAAGTATAATATTAATATTATGTCACATAAAAATAACAAACTCGCGATGCTTAAATATGAGCATACAAACATGTAGAGACCGAAAGGGCGAGATGGGTGCGTAAAATCTTCCCAAATTGTAACTTGGCCCCCGAACCCACAATCTTAGTTTTTCTCCCGTTTACTTTATAAACGAGAGTGGCGACTCTGTTTTTTTAAAGATAAATGTGTTTTCACGTTTATCGAACCACACAAATCACAGAGGGAAGTCCGAGAGCAAAAAAAGCCCAAAGTCAAAAATGATCCTGCGGATTGGGGCGCTCACAGCCTCTAAAAATGGACAATTATACCCTTTATCTCTGCTGCGTATTTGAAGAGAAATTACCCCCAAATTGCAAGCCCTAAGGGTTGGAATTCAAATTGCAATCCAATACTCTATAAATTGAACTGAATTTAAATTGCCACAGCGCTGGCGATCCCCTTCTCTCTCTCAAAATTGAATCTCAAATCAAAATTGCAGAAATTAAACTTGAATTCAATTGGAGAGCTTTATTACATAATCTGGGAAAAGAGCAAAGTTCATGCCTTCCCTGTCGGAGTTCGTTCAATCGTCGGGGTAGGCGGGCATATAAGCGGGGCCGGATATGGCACTTTGTTGCAAAAATACGGATAGTTGGAAAATGCAATTAATGCAAGTAGGTGAGTCATTTAATGCATTAAATCTCAACCTTTAATTTTTGATCCAACGGTTAATAATGATAGTAACCATTGATGGTTAAATAAAAAAGTAACCATTAAATACTCCCCATATATATATATATATATATATATATATATATAAAGTTTGTGAGAATGCCTTTGGTTGTGAATCCAAAACTTTTAGGGTTTAGGGTATAGAGTATAGGGTTTAGGGTATAGGGTTCAAGTTTTAGGGTATAATGTATAGGGTTTATAGGGTATTTAACATAGGGTTTAGGGTTTATAGGGTATTTAACATAGGGTTTATGGTTTATATGGTATTTAACATAAGATTTAGGGTTTATAGGTTTAACGTAGGGTTTAGGGTTAATTATGGTTTAGGGTTAATTAGAGTTTAGAGTTAATTAGAGTTTAGAGTTAATTATGGTTTAGATTTGGTTACAATTATTGTTTAGGGTATAGAGCAATAAAGTTAAGGGACATGCCAATTTCGGGTTACAATTTAATTAGTGTTTAGTATTTAGGTTTACGGTTTAATTAGTTATATGGTTTAGTGTTAATGTGTTATAAGAAAATAACGAGACTTCATTATTATTATTCATTATTGGTTTACGAAAATAAACAACTTAATTGCCTTAAAGGACTTTCCATCTTTTTTTTTCAAATCTAGTACCGCACACATCATTATGCTAACTTAACCTAACAATCTTGTTCGCATATGCGCTTTTCCGATCATTTTATTTTCTTAGGATATGCTAAGGTACCCGACATCCTTATATAGTAAACGAAAACTGCAAAACTACAAATCTAATACATTAAGGCCTATATAACATAAAACTAGCATACAAATTACAAAAATAATATAAATAACCCAACTAAATCATAACTAGCATTCGATCATTTTATTTTCTTATTATATCCTAAGACACCAAACATCCCTACCAAATAAATTGCATACAAAAACAACATATTTGTAATTACAAAAACAACACATTTAGGAAATTACAAAAAAAAAAAGTTTCTGAAAATTTTAAAAAATATACTAAAACATTTAGAAAATTACAAAAACAACACATTTGCAATTAAATAATTACATAAATAGCAACAAAAAAAATAGATTTTTGAAATTTAAAAAAATACACCAAAATTATTAGAAGATTACAACATTTGCAATTTCATACAATTCATTAAAGCATATTAACAAAATAACACATAAATAGCATACAATATAACAAAAAAATAAAAAATTACTGAAAATAAACATATTAACAAAATATTAACAAAATTTGCAATTTCATACAATTCATTAAAGCATATTAACAAAATAACACATAAATAGCATACGAATAACAAATTATTTTTTTTTACAGAAAATAAACAAAAAATTCTAGGACTTGCCTGTTAATGAGAGAGAGAGAGAGAGAGGCAAAAGGGGCTAGCGGCAGTAGAGGCGGCTCCAACCTTGTTCACAATGAGTCAAATAAAGCAAAATTAGGAAATAAATTAATAAAAATTAAACAAAAAAATTAAATTAAAAGGGGAAAATATGGGTAGAAGGAGACTTACTAGAGAGAGAGAGATCTGAGAAAAGGGAGTCCCAATGGTCTTCTGGCAGGTTGGCGATGGTGGTCTTCGGGCAGAGAAGAGAGACAGAAAAGAGATAAGAGATCGAGTGAGATAGAGAGGGAGAAGGAAACGGTGAAAGAGAGAGAGAGAGAGAGAGAGAGAGAGAGAGAGATGGGGAGAAAGAGAGAGAGAGATGACGGGGAGAGAGAGAGAGAGATTGAGATTGAGATGTGTGAAGGGGGTGGTTTGGGAATAGGAAAGTCATTTTGTCTTGGGAAGGGGGGGTTGCTTTGGGAAGGGGGAATTGACTAGTAAGTGTTTAATTACGCTCAGCATTAGATACGGAGCTTCTGTCGCTAATTAGCGATGGAATTTAGCGACGGAAGCTCCGTATCTAATTAGCGACAGAACTCTAAACTTATCGACGGTGTGTCCGTATCTAAAATTGGCGCCTGTTTCCCAGGTTTCTAGCGACGAAAATTAAAAAATATTCTACGAATATTCGTTTTTTAGCGACGGCTATTAGTGACTGAAAAATTACCGTCGCAAATTTGAAATCCCGCTAATTTAGTGACGGTTTCCGTCGCTATGCTAGATTTTTCGTCGCTAATTAGCGACGGAAATCTCCATCACTAATTTTTTCGTCACTAATTAGCGTCTTTCTAGTGTTAGCACCTATGAAATATAAGGGAATTGCACCCTCATTTTTCACCACAATAGGTGTTCAAAGTTCAAACCACATTGGCAAATATAAATCTAACAACCCATTCTCTCTTGTTATAGGTTAAGTTGAAACCCTCAGACTTGCTAATAACACTCGCATTCGTGAACATGCACGAATAAGCTGGTGAAAATTGAAAGAATTGTTTTCCCGTGCCTCATCTCCTTTATTCATCAGCTATTTATACAATGTACAAGGAAGAATCAAAGGATAATTCTTAGAGATGTTAAAAGGGCCACGGCCCGTAGGGTTGGCCCGTTTAAACCGAAAAAAATAGGGTTAGGGTTCAATATTTTTGGCCCGTTTAAAATCAGGGCTTTTTAGGGCTAGCCCGTTTAACCCGCGACCCGTTAGGGCTAGCTAGCCCGTTAGGTTTCAGGGTTGGCCCGCCAGCCCGCGTAATATTAATTAGGCCGTAAAAAGTTTAGGAGATATATAAAATAACCACCATGAAAATAAAACCAACAACCTTTAATCCAAAATTAAACACATTTATCATTTGCACTACAGGTTTTCTTTGTGTACTTGTGAATAAATACTAAAATATAAACAAAAATTTTGGAAATAACTGCTTAGTAAAGCTATTACATTATTTATTTTGAGAATAACAAGTTGGAAATTATAAGACATTGATGTAAAAAAATGTCTAGTTTATATTTCTTTTGAAAACATAAGAAACTATCAAAGTTATGAATGATTTATCGATTAACTATTTCAAAATATTGTTATATTATATCTTTAATCGTGGCCCGATAGTGGCCTGTTTAGCCCGAAACCCGCTAGGGTTAGGGTTAGGTTTGCAATATTAGTGGCCCGAAAAAATTGGACCGTTTAACCCGTGGCCCGGTAGGGCCACAACCCGTTAGGACGGCCCGAAACCGCTAGGGCTAGCCCGTTTAACATGTCTAATAATTCTTAGGCTATAAAAGAGGAAACTGAATATCCTAGGCTATACATTGGGAAACTGAATATCCTAGGCTACAAATTGGGAACCTGATTATATACATGTGATTATAGTAATATATTTACATATATATCTTAACACACCCCCTTAGTCAAAGCGGGAGGTTTACGGACGCTGAGACTATCCCGAAACTCTTCGAATAGCACAAGGGGAAGACCCTTGGTAAAGATATCCGCAATTTGATGCCTAGACGGGACATGGAGAACCCGGACATGCCCACGCGCAACCTTCTCCCTAACAAAATGTATGTCCATCTCAATATGTTTGGTGCACTGATGTTGAACCGGATTCCCTGAAAGATAAATTGCACTGACATTGTCACAATAAACCAAAGTGGCCTTGTGAATAGGACAATGCAACTCTAAGAGCAAGTTTCGAATCCAACAAGATTCAGATACCACATTTGCTACCCCCCTGTATTCAGCCTCGGCACTTGAACGGGAGAGCGTAGCTTGGCGTTTTGAAGACCAAGAAACCAAATTGTCACCCAAAAAAACACAGTATCCCGAAGTAGATCTTCTCGTGTCGGGACACCCACCCCAATCAGCATCAGTGTACGAGAGAAGGGTAGAACACGAAGACGGATATAAATGCAGGCCATGATCAAGAGTACCCTGAATATACCTAATTATCCGCTTAAGAGCAGACATATGAATATCCGTCGGAGCATGCATGTGCAAACATACTTGTTGTACTGCATACGATATGTCAGGCCTCGTGAAAGTAAGATACTGTAAAGCCCCTGCAAGGCTACGATAGTGTGTCGGGTCAGCATAGGGAGAACCCAAAGAAGTACTCACTTTCGGCTTTGTGTCAACCGGTGTAGAAGAGGGCTTACACGATGACATACCGGCGCGGTCAATGATTTCTTCTGCATATTTTCGCTGTGAGAGAAACAGACCGCCCTTGTGACGGGTGACAGCGATGCCAAGAAAATAACTCAAAGGGCCCAAATCCTTCATAGCAAATTTCGAGCTAAGTAGAGACATAATAGAACACCGGAGAGTGTCAGAAGAAGCAGTAAGGATAATGTCATCAACATACAACAAAATATAAGCCATGTTTGTCCCCGCACGATAAATGAACAAAGAGTTGTCACATTTGTCGTTAGTAAAACCAATCGATGTCACAAAATCAAATCTTTTGTACCATGCCGGGTGCTTGCTTAAGACCATACAAGGACTTTCGCAACAAACAAACATAATCGGGATGAGTCCGATCACGAAAACCAAGAGGTTGATGCATATAAACCGCTTCGAAGCTCACCATGTAAAAATGCATTCTTGACATCAAGTTGATGAATCGGCCAAACCTTTGATAAGGCCAGGCTAAGAACAGTACGAATAGTTGCCGGCTTCACCACCAGGCTAAAAGTCTCACCGCAATCAATGCCAACTTGTTGTGTTTGGCCATCACCAACAAGACGGGCTTTATGCCGCTCAAAATCACCGTTAGATTTTACTTTATGAGTAAAAATCCACATAGAACGAATGACATTAACATCAGGTGGACGGGGCACCAACTCCCACGTCTTATTTTTAATAAGAGCATTAAATTCATCATCCATAGCCATTTTCCAATTCTGGTCACGAAGAGCATCTATGGGGTTACGGGAAGAGGAGACTTTGTAACTTTAGATGCTATGGCATAAACCGTATTTTGTATTTGGTTTGAAGATGCCATGTTGGCTTCTAGTGACCATACGAGGAGGAGGCTGTGGGAGAGGAATAGTGGGCTGGGGAAGCTGATGGGTCGGGGAAGAGGGAGAAACGGATGGGCCTGTGTGTGGACTGATGGGGGAAGACGGCTCATGCTGGTCATGGATTGGGGAAACCGGGTCACGGTTTGGGTGCACAGCAGGTGGGGAATGGGCTTGAGGGGAGTGGACCCAACTGAAGGAGAAGCCTGCATATGATGAATAAGATATGGAGAGAGAACATTATCTAAGAACTCATATGTGGTAGAAGTAGGAGAATGAAGTTTGGAAAAGGGAAACACGGTCTCATCGAACACAACATGGCGACATATTATGATTTTATGTGATGATAAATCATAACATTTGTAACCTCTATGGTTAGGAGGAAACCCCAAGAAAACACAAGGTGTGGAACGAGGTTGGAGTTTATTTATGGTAGTAGAGGGAAAGAGAGGGTAGCAAAGACACCCAAAAACACGTAAGTGTGAGTAAGACGGTTCCCGATGATAGAGAATTTGAAGAGGAGACTTGTTCCCTAACAGTTTGCTTGGAAGGATATTATGAAGGTATGTTGCCATTTGTAATGCATGATGCCAAAAGGAAGGTGGTAGAGAGGCATGGGTAAGAAGAGTGCGAGTGATATTATTTAATGACCTTATTTTTCTTTCGGTTTTACCATTTTGAGGAGACGTATGAGGACATGAAAGACGGAAAGATATGCCTTTAGACTCACAAAATGCCCAAAAAAGACCATTGTCATCTTCCCTTCCATTATCACATTGGACCGTTTTAATAGGACGCTCAAATTGGGTTTGAATATATGAATGAAAAGCTAAAAATTTATCAAAAACATCTAATTTTTTAGCTAAAGGAAAAGTCCACAAAAACTTCGAATAATCATCCAATAAGAGCACATAATAACGATGTCCCGAAGTACTGAAGACGGGAGATGACCATAGATCACTATGGATAATATCAAAAGGCATAGAAGTTTTAGAAATAGAAGAAGCAAAAGGCAACTTAATGTGTTTTCCAAGCACACAAGACTGACAAATACTAGAACTAGGAGTTCGATTACATGCAATACTTTTATTATGACGAAGAGTATCTAAAAGAGCTGCCCCTGGGTGACCCAACCGGTCATGCCAAAGGGAAGGAGCTAAGGCTGCAAAACTCGAAGGAGAAGAAACATTTGTGGATATTGTGGTTGTGAGTGGATAAAGATCACCCGTGCTATCACACCGCATTATTGGCATCCCCGTCCGATAATCCTTCAGAAAAACCAAAGGGGTCAAACTCAACGATACAAAATTATCGTGGTAAATTTGCGAACCGAAATTAGATTTTTAATGAGTTTGGGAGCATGAAGGACATTTTTAAGAGACAATGGTGGGTTCGGAGAAGGTAAGGTAGTATGACCACAACCACGAATTGGAATAGTATGACCATTACCAACAATAATACCATTATGATGATTGCTCATATTAAAATAAGACGAGAGATTACCATTAGATGATGTCATATGAGATGTAGCACCGGTGTCCATAAACCAAGAGGGATCGGGTTGATGCAAAGTCATGGTGTGCATAGCCGATTCGATGTCCGTTGAGTATATGGCATGGACCGAGTTGAAGCCGTATAGGCTTGCGGTGGGCGAAGGCCCACAGACCAAGCTGCTTCATTGGGCCTTGAGGACGAGCCCAACCTTGAGTAGTGTAAGGACATGGGGGAGCGGCCCATTGAGGAGGGGCAGGAACCCACCCCCATGCGGGGTACTGCTGCTGCCAGTTCAGATTTGGAGGAGGAGCTGGCCACTGTTGCTGCTGGCCTGGGTTGCCACGGCCACCCCCACCATTACTCCGGCCACCCTTTCCACCGGAGTTTCCACGGCTACCACCACCGTTTTGTGTCCGACCAACGAATTCTTCTGGTGTTTGTTTCTGCCACGAGCACTACCAGTATTATCATACCCATCATCTGAGTCTCTCGAAGAAGCGGCAACCATTGCTGAAGCGGCAGCCTGCTTAGCCAGCCCTGCTTCCTCCAATGTGAGCATGGAACGGGCTTGGTAAAAAGGGGGAAGAGGATTACTCTGACGGATCAAGGTAGCAACACCCTTGTAAGGTTCTATGAGGCCGGAAACCAACTGAAGAACCAAGCGGCCATTGTCTACCGGCGCTCCGACATTTTTCAATTGATCGGAGAGGCTCTTGAGCCTTTGACAATAAGCTGAGACATTTGGGTCCTCCATTTTCGTATTGGTAAAGTCATGCTCAAGAGTTATGGCACGAGAGTTTTGATTGTCTTGGAATATATCACGCAACCTATCCCAAGCCGCCATAGCCGTTGTGTCAGGTTCAATGATGGTATGCAAGAGGTCATTGGAGATGGTGGCATAAATCCATGACAGGACCGTCGCATCCAAGGTAGACCAGAGTTCTTTTTCCTCATCGGTGGAAGGAGCCGTCGCCTTACCTGTAGCCGGGGGAATAATATGATCAAGAACCTTGTGAGAACGAGCGTGAATTTTAAAAAGTTCCGCCCAGGTAGAGTATTGAATGTTTTCCATCTCAAGAGTGATGGAAATGTAGTTTCTAATGTTAGAAACAACAAGTGCCGGGTGGAATGAGGACTTAGAGTCTGTCATGGCTGCTGTTGGGAAAGAGAAAGAAGAAAGGGAGAAAAAGAAAAAGAAAGAAGAAGAAATATGCTAGAGTGCAATGGAAGAAATCGCCCTAGGCTTTGATACCATGAAAGAATTGTTTTCCGTGCCTCATCTCCTTTATTCATCGCTTATTTATACAATGTACAAGGAAGAATCAAAGGATAATTCTTAGGCTATAAAAGAGGAAACTGAATATCCTAGGCTATACATTGGGAAACTGAATATCCTAGGCTACAAATTGGGAACCTGATTATATACATGTGATTATAGTAATATATTTACATATATATCTTAACAAAAATATTGGTTAGTCTTGAATGCTTCACTCTAAATTTGATTTCTGAGCTTTAATGCCTTGGCCAACCTTCTTCAACACTTCAAGAAAGATCTATTTATAATGAGAGTTGTTGGAGCCGTTAGAGAAGGTGAAGTCTTCAACTTTGATTGTCAAATCTGGTGCATTTAATGCAAAGAGCTGTTAAGACTTGGCTATCAAACAAAGGATTTTTTGGTTGCCTATAATGCATTAAAAGTATGACAGGTTAGCTGAAAATGACAAACTTTGCTTTAACTTCAAAAATTTATAGATGTATGTCTTAGCCATAAGTGAGAATGACTGTTGGCATCTTAGAGACTTCAACAGTGAGTGTGATATGACTGTGGAGATTATGTTGGACGATAGATTCTTGAAATTTTCATCTTCAAATATTAGCAAATTTATGTTTGAAAGTATAGGCAGCTTTTTGTAAAGCTGCAGACCTTCAAGCTTGCCGAAAACTAGATCCTAACACTTAGCTAAAATCTTAGCAAAAACTAAGTCTATAAAGAAGACATTGCCTATTGTAATGTGAATACTACTTACAAAATAGTTAGCGGTTTGATCAATTAAGACCAAGTGATGACTCAATCAAATTAATAAGATGCTACATATATTTGAGCTAATAGTTAATATTTTTGGAAAGTGGTCTCGTGCGATATAGGGGTTAACACACGTGTGTAAAAGGGTGCAGTAGTTAGGGATGCTAGTGGGGTCTGGATGATATTGACCAATATGGCAACGAGTGGGGAGGAGTTAGACGTTAAGCTGTCACTAGTGGTGGCAACGTTTAGTTCAAGGGAACCTAATCTAATTAAGGCAAAAATCTTGAAGCCTAACGTGATTGGGCCTGGTGTTAATATCTTGGCTTGATGTGGAGAGGAAGATTGCTAATTTAGTATGTTTTGATTGGTTTGTGATATCAATGATGTGGTATCACCTGTTTTGATTGGTTTGTGATATCAATGACGTGGTATCACCATTCCCCTCAATATTTACTCATGAGTAAATTAAAGAAAATGGTAAATTATAAACAACCCCCCTCAACCATGGGTTGGGTTTGAATTTCCCCCCTTAACTACCAATTGAAGCAATATGTCATCGTCAACTACAACATTTTCTTTAATCGTAGCTTCTGTTTAGGCACTGCCATTTGAGTTGACGTAAAATGCCCACGTAAGACTCATATGACCATCTTTAGACATTCTTTTTAACCATAGTACCCTTTTGGTATTTTAATTAACTATATTATCATTGTTGTTCTAAGACCCTCTTTGTACATAAAGATGGTTAATAAAATAATTTCTTATCTTTATTTTGAATATTATAGTAAATATGATACGTACAGATGGTGCCATGAGTCTTTGGTGGACAAATTTCGTGAATTCAAACTGAGGTGTCTAAATAGAATGTGTAATTTAAAAAAATATTATAGTTGAGGGGGGATACACTACTTCAATTAGTAGTTGAGGGAGCAAATCAAACTCGACCCATAATTAAAGGGGGTTATGTTTAATTTACCCTAAAGAAAAATTACTTATTGTCAATTCATTTCTTAAAACTATATGGGACACTTATTTTAGAAGAGGGAATACTAAAAATGACCTAAAAGTCAATTTCCTTAATTTTTGCAGAACATTAATAGAGAACACTCCGACACTCTGTTTAAGATAAAGGGAGTATAATTCAAAATAATTTGAGGTGTCCATTACAAACAAAAATTACATACTCCTGCCGATCTTATTATTATTTTTTTGTTTAACTCGACACACAGATTAAAATTTTTAATTAATTCTATTATAACAAATAGGGTTCATTTTTTAATGATGTACATGTAGTGGTGAGACCCATTAATTAGAGTAATAAAGTAAAGCATGGTAAAAATATTATCTTATAAAAGAAATTTGTAAAATAAAGAAGGATAAATTACACATAACCCCCCTCAACTATGGGTCAGGTTTGATTTACCCCCTTTAACTACTAATTAAAGCAATGTGTCCCCCTCAACCATAATATTTTCTTAAATCGCACCTTCTATTTAGGCAATATTGTTTGAATTGACGGAATTTGCCCACCTAATATTCACATGATCATCTGTACGTATTATTTTTATGATAATATTCAAAAGAAAGATAAACAATTGCTTTTTTGACCATCTTTTTGTACAAAGAGGGTCTTAGAGTAATAAGCGTAAATTAGTCAATTGAAACAATAATAGGGCTTTATTATTAAAAAAATACTTAAAGATAGTCGCATGAGTCTCGGGTGAGAATTTTATGTTAACTCAAATGACAATGCCTAAATGGCAGCTTCGATTAAGGAAAATGTTATAGTTGAGAGGGGTACATTGCTTCAATTGGTAGTTGAGGGGGGCAATTCGAACCTAACCCAGAGTTGATGGGGGTTATTTGTAATTTACCCAACAAAGAATACAAAGTATTTTTTACAACAGTTTAATACGTAATACTCCATCCGTCCCTAAATTATTGTCTTACTTTCTTGTTTTGTCTATCCCAAAATAACTATCTTGTTTAAAAGTTTCATTTTTAGTACAAAACTTTTACCATTTTACCCTTACTTTTACTTCCTACTTTAATTATGAGCCACATGCACATGGACATTAAAAAAAGCTACATATTATACCAATATTAATAAATCACGTTAATTGTTGTTTCTTAATCTATTTGCTGGTCAAACAAGACAATATTTTATGGACGGAGGGAGTAGTCTTTATGGTTCATAAGAAAATTGATATTTACTGATATTTATTTATTGCTAATAACACTTGACCGTATTCAATAAATATTATTTTTTGATCTTCGGTCTGAAATATGTTAAAAAAATTCTCCCGTTCCTAAATTATCGTCCTGTTTTATTTTTTTTTGCTCAAACATGATGTTTTTCAAATAAAAATTTAATTTATAGTTATTTATTTCTTTTAAAATTATAAAACACGTGATTTCGTATTACTTTTAAAATACTACGAATTACGTATTTTATAATTTTAAAAAAATAAAAAAAAGATACATTAAGGGAGAAAACTCCATACATTATAGGATGTCATTCATTTTTTAATTATGTACATGTAGTGGTGAGACCCATTAATTAGAGTAATAAAGTAAAGCATTGTAAAAAAATTATCTTATAAAAGAAATTTGTAAAATAAATAATACAAAGTAATTTTTACAACAGTTTAAAACATAATAGTCTTTATTTTTTTAGGACGATATATAGTTCATAAGAAAATTGATATTTACTGATATTTATTATTACTTCTAACACTTGACCGTATTTGATCAATATTATTTTTGATCTTCGGTTTGAAATATGTTAAAAAGTTTCTCGTTCTTAAATTATCGTTCTGTTTGATTTTTTTGCTACGATGTTTTTCAAATAAAAATTTAATGTATATTTATTTATTTTTTATAAAATTATAAAATACGTAGTTCATATTATTTTTAAAATATTACGAATTACATATTTTATAATTTTTTTAAAAATAAATAAATATACATTAAGGGAGAACCCACCCCCCGCTCCCTACATGTTTATAATTTTAGAAAAATTAAAAAATATAGATTAAGGGAGAAACCTTCCCCGCCCCCGCCACGCCCACCCCCACCCCCACCCCCAACACAAAATGTTCAAACGGCTACTAGTGTAAATAAATATCAACAAGGTCAAATCCCACTCATTAAACTTTTTCCAATCATGGCTCCTCTACTTCCCCCATCACCCCCACCACCCCCACCACCATCTCCTCCACCTCCTCCTCCAACCCACCACCACCACCAACACAACTATTTCTCTTCGCCCCCAACCCCCTCCCATCACAACCAATACCGTCCAAATGTCAACCCCTCCCTCCCTCTCCCCCACTCAACAACCCCCTCCTCCGCCTCCACCTCGCTGGCCCGGCGCAAAACTAATCCCACTAGCAATTTCCATCGCAATCGGCTTAATCATCCGCTTCGCCATCCCCAAACCCACCAGTGTCTCCACCCAAGCATGGCAACTCTTCGCCATTTTCCTCACCACCATCGCCGGCTTAATCTTCGCTCCACTCCCCGTCGGCGCCTGGGCTTTCACTTGCCTTACCCTCTCCGTTATCACCAAAACCTTACCCTTCTCCTCCGCCTTCGCCGCCTTCACCAACGAAGTCATTTGGTTGATTGTCGCCTCGTTTTTCTTCTCTCGCGGGTTCGTTAAAACGGGTTTGGGCGATCGAATTGCTATGCATTTTGTTAGGTGGCTTGGGAAGAGCACTTTGGGGTTGTCTTACGGGTTGGCTTTGAGCGAAGCCTTGATTTGTCCGGCAATGCCGAGTACTACGGCGAGAGCTGGTGGCATTTTCTTGCCGATTATTAAGTCATTATCTATTTCTGGTGATAGTTTCCCTAAGGATGCTTCATCTAAGAAGCTTGGAGCTTATCTAATTCAATCCCAATTTCAGGTTAGTTTTTAATTTTGATTGCTTTTAATAGATGAATTTGAAACTTATTTGATGTATATTTTGCAGCATTAGGTTGAGTTTCTATATGTTTTTGGGTGATTGGGTCTGCTTGTTGGAATAAACTTAGTGCATTTGGTGCACCACGTGGCTCCCAAAATGTTTCGACGTGTTAATAAGCAATATGCTTTTGGTTGTAGGTGCAAATATTATATCAAATGTGTAAAACGTTGAATGATGGTGCATTATTTTTTCTGTGGACCCAAAATGTTTCAATGTGTTAATAAGCAATATGCTTTTGGTTACTATGCATTTCTTGGATGGAGGTTTTAATACAAATCTATATTAAAATTATAAAGTGCCTTGTTTATGGTACTTAATTTTGTAGTTTACAATGGTTGTAGTTTTATTTTCTAAAATTATATAAATATATATCTAATATCCGCAGAAATGGTCAATTTGACTTTTTAAAAGT
The DNA here is from genome assembly GCA_016624345.1 of Platycodon grandiflorus. NCBI lineage: Eukaryota > Viridiplantae > Streptophyta > Magnoliopsida > Asterales > Campanulaceae > Platycodon > Platycodon grandiflorus. The sequence continues at coordinate 12,286,334 of CM028367.1, read as the reverse complement.
CAAACCAAGCTATTTGATTGGCATGGAGGAGTGAAAATGAAGGGCAGATGCGGTTGGTGAGTGCATACGGCAAACTATATGGATTCTTGCATTTTACATTAAATTAGAAACCTTCTAACTGACACGTATAATTTTCAGTGGAGTAATGGAAGATTCACTGTGGCCACATCTAGGGACCAATGATGGTCTAATAAACAACAATTAGCACATTCGTTCCACTTAAAGAGTTCCATTCCGAAACCTTATAATTAATGGATACATTATAAAAACCCTTGGAAGTAAGCATTATAGCAGAACTTTTTGATGTAACCAAGTACTTGTTGAGGGTAGAATTAGAACCTCATGAGAATTGTAAGCTTAATTTTCAAAATGATATTCTATTTTAAGTAGAACATACTCTATGGAAGGAGTACTGCTTACATGCAAACTTAGCGCAAAGACCCAAAGTTTAGCTGCTTCACACTCTCAATTAGTTAACTTGTGTTGATGGTTACTATTTTTAAGCATTAACCCAACAATGAAAATACACACCTATGGTAAGCCTATACAACCTTAAATGGCAAACCAACATTTGATAGTCGAAATCACAAATGAATTTTACTTGATGTCTGGAATTCAATGCATTTGGATTGAGAAGTGGACATGTTTTGATTTTATTATAAGTGGAACTTGAAACTTGACTTATGGGTGCAAAACGATGTTTATAAATAGCATTCTTAGTGATAAAATTACATCATCTGTAGTGTTTTTTCTCTAATATACTCACCAAAAGAAAAAACTTGGTTTTTCTCGGACATAATGGTAAAAAGATTGGCAACTTTTTTATGGAATTGGTGCCATAATGAATTTCACATAACATAGTAAGTGCCTCGAGTAGATAGTAGCTTTAATATCTTTTAGTTCTTTGTATATCACGAAAAGAAAAGCAACATAGTGTCCTCTCGCGTGCAAGTAACAACAGGGCGAGCAGAAAGTATCATACAACTTGCACAGAGTCTTCATTGGTTCGAAAACCTAGCGTAATTTAAACCCTGTTGAAATCCTTTTGGGTTTAGGATTGGAATCCTCTTAGGTTTAGGATTGGAATCCTCTTAGCTTTAGGATTAATAACAAATTCATCCTCCATTCCATAGAAAAGAGTTCTTTTTATCTTAGTTTGTCCCGAAAATATCACATCAAATGCATCCTCCATTCCATAAAAAAGAGTTCTTTTTATATTAGTTTGTCCCGATCATATCACATTTAAAGTACTGCTAAGCTTTAGATTTCTGTTGTCCTTTCAAATTTATTCTTAACTTTCCATAAACATGGAGTTCGATTATGCGTTATGTAGTTTCAATATTAAAAAATATATGGAAGTGAAAAGAATTATTAAAATTGTGACTTTCGAAATGCGACTTTCTTTTTGGTACGGAGGGAGTTTACCATCATTATGGGCTTATATGACATTACTATCCTTATCGGAACTTCTTGTTTTCTATTCGTAGTCAGACTTGCCATAAAATTGGTACGGTACGAAGTATATTAGTGAAAATGTCGCTATCTTTTGCTCATGCCATGACGTTTTCTTACTGATATTTTTTCCAGTGTCATTGCATAAATAACCTCTGCGCAGAGATCTATATGGATTGCTCGTGAGAAAAAGGGACATGTTTCAACAGACGGTCCAATTTGAGAATTCCTGCTATTTGTTATTTTATGCAAAATTTTTGCACTCCCTCCCCCATCCTCGCTTCTCATCATAAAAACCTCTTTGACTGATAAAATATGGTTCTTGTCATGTGACAGTCGTCTAGTAGCTCGAGTGCCCTTTTCCTGACGGCTGCAGCTCAAAACCTGTTGTGTGTCAAATTGGCTGAGAGTCTGGGGGTTAAAATTGCAGCTCCATGGCTTACTTGGTTCAAGGCTTCCTGTATACCTGCACTCATATCTCTCCTGGGCACTCCATTTATTATGTACAAGATCTTTCCTCCTGAGACCAAGCACACACCTGATGCTCCAGTCATGGCCACTAATAAACTGGAGCAGATGGGTCCTGTCAGTAGGAATGAGTGGGCGATGATTGGTACCATGCTTATCACTGTTGCATTATGGATCGCTGGGTAAGCAGTTATACTATTCTTCTTGTAATGCATCTATCATTTGACAGTTCCTTCTTTTTTCTTTTTTTTTGGTTGGAAAAGTGACTGTATGATCTCCTGAACTGAAATTACTACATTAATCATGTTTTGTCGATTTTCTACATTTATGTAGCCGACACCAGGTAATGGGGACAAAGGCTAAGCTGAGTTGTTTCTTCATAATATTCTAATCTGTTTAATGTTAACAGAAGGTAACTTTGCCTGGCTTAGTTGAAATTACTTTTGCTAATTTTTTTCTAGTTAGAAAATAGACATTTAAGTTTATTTAAGTTATTTTCCCACTTATCGTTTGAAAAAAATTGCCACACTTGTTGGTTTTGCCTCATTTTTATTTCTAACAATAATGTTACAATAATTTGTACTTTGTCCGCCTTTTTTATTTTGTTTGACTTGCCACTGTTTCCTTTTGGTTTTAGACAAGTATGGAAGCTAGGCCTTTCAATTTCGAATAAAATAAACCAGAGGTTGCATACTTTCGAAATGATATTTCTTTTGCTGTGCGTGTGGCTTCCTCACTTATTATCATTAGTCTTATTTTTATTCATTAGTTTGGCTTTTCCATTATAGTCTCAAGGTTTTAAGTAAACATTAGGTTCCCCAATAAAAATAAAAGGTTAACAGTTTGTAAAGGAGAAAATATTTAGCTCCATAATAATTTGGCACCCATTATTCTAGGTCTGCCCGTTTGTGCAAGGATTTATCTACTTGCATGTTGGGGGTAGCGTCTTGGGCTCTTGTGTCTTCTGCACATTTTATGCTTTTGTGTTTATATCGTCTTTAAACTAGATGCACTTTTGTAACTGTGAATATTGCTTCTTTAATTTAGTTATTATGCCAATTGGTCGATGAATGGTAAAACTTGATCTCTTTGCAGGGAGGCTCTTCATGTGTCAAGTGTTGTTTCAGCAATGCTGGGTTTGTCAATTCTTTTGTTATTGGGAGTGCTTGACTGGGACGATTGCTTAAGTGAAAAATCAGCATGGGATACCTTGGTCTGGTTCGGGGTGCTAGTTGGCATGGCAGGCCAACTGACGACCCTTGGCATAGTTCCATGGCTGTCTACTTGTGTGGCCAAGTTTCTTAAATCTCTTTCAGTGGGCTGGCCAGCTGCATTGATTATCCTTCAGGCAGCATATTTCTTCATCCACTATTTATTTGCCAGTCAAACTGCCCATGTTGGAGCCTTGTACTCTGCTTTTCTAGCAATGCACTTGGCATCTAAAGTTCCTGGAGTTTTTGCTGCTCTGGTTTTGGCATATAATACAAATCTTTTTGGAGCACTAACACATTATAGTAGTGGTCAGGCTGCTGTATATTATGGAGGTATTGCCATTTTCCTTTTATATGCTTCTCTTCATTTCATTCGTTTCGTCTTTCACGTGACTTTTGCTACTGCTAATAGTAACTTTGTTTCTTTTTGAGAAACTGGAGTTACAGAATTTCTCTATTTGAAAATTTTCCAGCCTTCAGTTTTGAGAAGTTCATTCATATGCTCATCTTTATTTTGCCTACCTAACCAACAAAAAGAAAAAAGTAAGTATTATGCCTGCCTGAAGGAAAATCTGGAGTTGTTCCTCAGGGGAAGAACTCTAATAAATCCTGCACACCGGAATTTGTATGTGTGATAAAATATTGGTCCCACGTATAACTATTTCACATTGACTAGTATATGGGATTTCAAACTATTGGGGCTCAATCAATTTTCTGCATAATGTTCTTTTGCACATTGAAGTGGGATGATCATTATGATGAGACGAAGGGAGGAGCAGAGAATGAACAATATAAGAGGAGACAGCAACCAAAACGAAATCCTTTTGTTTAGGGAAGTGCAGTAGGTGTGCTAGTAATTCTTTGGTCAGAAAAAGATTTTTCTGCAGGGTTTCTTGCGATTAGAGTAGCGCAAATGACATAGTCTACTCTTTCTATGTTGAGTGTATAGATACTGAAAGAAATACAGAAGGAAAACTTCTGTAGTTTTTCATATATTCTAGCTTGATGATACACTGTTTATATAAAAGATTACAAGAGAAAAATCAGTAACTAAATTACTCTAAAATAGGTAACTATTCTATCTACCCTAATCCCTCAATTTAAGGGATTTAATCTCTTATCTAATTTTAAGCTCTATCTAATCAAATCCTTTAATTAAAGGGATTTCAAATAACTCCTAATCTATTTACAGCCTATTTTCATCTCAACACTTCCTCAAGCTAAGGAATAGATATCTTCCATTCCTAGCTTGAATACAAAATCATGGAAATTTGAACCGCTAAGCCCCTTAGTCAGAACATCAGCTAATTGACTCTTCGATGGAACATAGGACATGCACACTAACCCTTCTTCCAATTTTTCCTTAATAAAATGTCTTATCAATTTCAATATGCTTTGTCCTATCGTGTTATATAGGATTATGAGCAATATTGATTGCTGATTTGTTGTCACAATAAAGCTTCATAGGAGTTTCGCATTTGACTCTTAAATCATTTAGGATAATCTTCAGCCAGAGAAGTTCACACAGTCCTTGTGCTATAGCCGTGAATTCTGATTCGCCGCTACATTCTGTTTTTTGCTTCTCCATGTTACCAGATTTTCTCCAAGGAATGTACAATACCGTGTAGTTGATCTTCGATCTACTAGAGAGCCTGGAAAGTCTGCATCAGTATAGGCTTCTATTGCAAGATTCTTATTTCTCTTGAATAAGATTCCCTTCCTGGATTGCCTTTCAAGTAATGCACCACTCTGTACGCTGCTTGAAGATGAGGTTCTCTAGGATCATGCATAAATTCACTAAGTATGCTATGTCTGGCCAAGTGTGAAGAAGATATATTAGTTTACCAACTAACCTTTGGTACATTCCTTTATCAACAACCGGTTCTTTTTGGCTTCTCCCAGTTTATGGTTTGGATCCATTCGGGTAGAGACCGGCTTACATCCACTTTTCCCTGTTTCCACTAGTAAATTAGATATTTTTTCTGAGATATGGAGATTCCTTGTGTAGAATGTGCCACCTCAATCCCGAGCAAGTACTTTAGTCTCCCAAGTTCTTTTATCTCAAATTCCTTCACTAGTCTCTTCCTCAATTCATTCCTCCCTCTCTTATCATTTCCAGTCACTAGTATGTCGTCTACATACTAGAAGAGCTGTCACCCCCCAGTAGCTGAGTGTTTAATGAAGAGAGTGTGGTCACCTTGGTTTTGTTTATACCCAGAATCTTTCATAACCTTTACAAATTTTCTAAACCATGCTCTAGGAGATTGTTTTAACCCATATAGAGCCTTTTTCAGCTTGCACACTTTGTTAACTTTGTTACCAGTTCCTTCCTTAAATCCTGGTGGGATGTTCATGTAAATTTCTTCATCCAAGTCACCATGAAGGAATGCATTCTTAACATCATACTGTAGAAGTGGCCAATTGAAGTGGGCAGCTAGTGAAATAGAATTTGTATTCATTTTTGCAACAGGGGTAAAGGTTTCCTGATAATCAACCCCATAAGTCTGAGTATACCCTTTAGCTACTAATTGTGCTTTATACCTCTCAAGGGATCCATCAACCATGTATTACAGTGTAAAAATCCACCTACAATCAACAACGTTTTTCCCTTTCGGTCTCTCAACAATCTCCCATGTTTTATTTTTTTTTACAATGCACTCATCTCCTCTTTCATAGCAGCCCTCCATTCCCTTTTTGACAATGCCTCAGAAACCGTATTAGGGATTGATATGGTGTTTAAACTAACCATGAATTTTTTGTGGGCCGGTGACATGTGCTTAAGAGAGACATAGTGAAATAATGGATAAAGATGTCGTTTAGTGCATTATCTAATACCTTTTCTAACAGCAATGGGAAGTTCTACAGGAGCTGTTATGTGAGCAGGTATTGCAGCAGATTGTGTGGGTAAAGGTACGTCAGATCTCACCATGAACTCATTCCCAGATTCTGAGTTTGATTCTTGGACTTGTTGCAATTCTAGAACAGCCTTTCTTCTTGAATACACATGGGAGAACTTTGGAAAATTTTCAGTGACACTGGTTGGGGTAGGAGATGGCTTAGAACTAGACTTAGGGGACTCATATATGGGTGGCTCAGAGGACTTAGACTCGGGTTCAGCCTCACGTGCTGGAATAGGAGGGAGGTCAAGGGTTTTAAGAGGTTCAAAATCCTCACAATTATTATTTTTCAGCATTGAAATTTCCCCCTTAAGAGAGGATTTGGAGAAAAACATAGCATTTTCAGCAAATGTAACATGTGCACAAATATGGAATTGACTGGATGAGCGATTGTAACACTTGTAGCCCTTTTGAGTAGAAGAGTAACCAAGGAAGACACATCTAATGGCTTGTGAGTCTAGTTTGCCTCTATGTTGATTGTGGTTGTGTACATCCAAATACATTGGGTGTGAGGCCATTAGAGGTCCTGAAGTGAGGATAAAAACCGTTAAGGATCTCTATGGGACTTTTATTATCTAACACTTGTGAGGGAAGTCTATTTATCATATATGCAGGAGTAAGAACAACCTCTCCTCAATAGGATTTAAGTACATTTCCTTGAAAAAGTAAGGCTCGGGTGGTGTTAAGCAAATGTCCATTTTTTCTTTCGGCTATCCCATTTTGTTGTGGTGTGTAAAAACATGACAACTCATGGATAATGCCCTCTGATTAGAAGTATGGTGACAGAGTCTGGTTGAAGTAGTCACTGGCATTGGCTGTCCTAAACCTCTTTATTTTGACCCCAAATTGGTTTTGAGTGGAAATTAGGTATAACAGTGCTAACATCGATTTTTGTTTAAGAAGGAAGATCCATGTAACCCGAGTAAAGTCGTCAATAATAAGTGATACAAACCAACGGGCCCCAGAAATATTAGGCATGGTAGAAGGACCCCATAAGTCATTATGAATTAGTTGGAAAGGATGGGAACTTCTTTTATTGCTGATAGGAAAAGATACACGAGTATATTTCGCTAATTCACAAATATCACAATGAAACTCAGAAATATCTAGTCCTTGAAATAACTGAGGGAACATGACTTTTAAAACTCGGAAGAACTCGGAAGGATGGATGACCTAGGCGGAGATGATAAAGCCAAACGGTTTCTTTATTTGAGGAACTAAGGAAAGATGAAGGCAAGTTTTTTTGAGATGGTTCAAGATGATATAGACCGTTCCATTCCTTAGCAAGTCCAATCCTCCTCCCCGAGATGTGTTCCTGAAAAACACAATAAGAGGGGAAAAACAACATAACATTTAAGATTATGTGTAAGTTTTTGAATGGAAACAAGGCTGGCCGATAGCTTAGGTACATGGAGAACATTTTGTAGGATAAGGGTAGGTGTGATATGTATATTTCCAAACCCAGCAATAGTAGCTAAAGAGCCACTGGCTACCACAATTTTCTTCCTACTTGGGCATGGAGTATAGGTATGAAAAAGCTGAGATATGGGACTCATATGGTCTATAGCACCCGAATCTATTATCCAAAAATTGTCAGAAGTTTTTTCGGAGGCATTCAAGGAAAAAGAAATGGAAGTCTTACTTGAAAGTGCGCTAGAGAACGATGTTCTCTAGATGGTTTCTCAAGAGACCCTAACAGGCTTCTTAGCTGCCCAATTTCTTCACCATTGAACCCTCTTGTCACAGGGTTTACCTCGGTTTTGGATTGCTCTGCCATATGTGCTTGTGCTTTTGCTTTCTGCGGCCTCTCATGGTTTCCCCACTCTCGGCTTGGTGTCTTACCATTCAGCTTTCAACACTTCTCTATCTTGTGTCTTGGTTTCTTGCAATAGGTGCACCACAGGTTATCCTTGCTCTCCTTCCACGAGTCGTTGGCGGAATCCCGCTTTCCTATCCGCTGATGGGCTGTTTTTGTTGCTAGGGCTGATCCATCCACAGTTTGTGGTTCAAGCATAATGTTCCTTCAGCTTTCTTCTCCCCGAATTATTGAAATTGTCTCTTCTAGAGACGGTGTGTCTTCCTTGCCAAGGATTTGAATCCTGACCTGATCATATTCAGGGTTTAGTCCAGCCAAAAAATTATAGACACGATCTCTTTCTATGAAGGTCTTTAAAATGGCAGGCATTTCATCTCAAAGACTCAATAATGATCAAGTTCTTGCCACAGGTTTTGCAACAGGTTTGCATATTCTGTGACAGATTTGTTTCCTTGCTTAGTATTTTGATCTTTTATCTTGATCTCATACATTTGAGCGGCATCTCGGGCCTTTGAATACGTACGATGAATAAAGTCCCAAATTTCCTTTGCTGTAGACATGAACATGCATGCATCGCTGATCATGGGTTCCATCGAGTCCCATAGCCAGGACATTATGGAATCCTCCTCATCCCATGCTTTAAATTTTGGATCATTCTTTACTGGTCTTGCTCCAAGAAGATGACTCAGTCGTCCTTTGCCATTGAGGTATGTGCGGACAAATTGAGACCACTTGAGGTAGTTCTTCCCATTGAGCCTATAAGAGGCCCGAATATTCTGCAACTCTCCAATTTTTTGAACAGAATTGGATTCCTCAGAATTGGAGATTGACATGATGAAGGAAGGGAATTTGCAGCAATTAAGGTTGTCTATCAGAAAGTGGGAAAAAAAAAATTACAGCAGTGAAGGCTGCACAAGTGGAATGCCTTGGAAAGCCCTAGAGCTCTGATACCATGAAAGAAATACAGGAGGAAAACTTCTGTAGTTTTTCATATATTCTAGCTTGATGATACACTGTTTATATAGAAGATTACAAGAGAAAAATCAGTAACTAAATAACTCTAAAATAGGTAACTATTCTATCTACCCTAATCCCTCAATTTAAGGGATTTAATCTCTATCTAATTTTAAGCTCCATCTAATCAAATCCCTTAACTAAAGGGATTTCAAATTACTCCTAATCTATTTACAGCCTATTTTCATCACAACAGATACTCCCTGTTCTAGATAAATGAGCATGCTAAAACTGTAAAATTCTAAGTGCTTCAACCCTATTTTTTCTTTTAGATCCCCATGAGTGGAAGCATAAATATAATTCCTTGCTTTTGCATTTGCCAAAGATGTCATGAACAACATATACAAGTTTTTGTTGTCCAATTTGATGTGGATTATTCTATTATTACAGTGGCATATTATTACAAAATGATAACTACTTTTCCATTGATGTAAACGCCGTGAAATTGCATTGGTAGTAATGTAAAATGCAGCTTGGTTATCACAGCTCTCGTAATATCAGTTTTCAACCTCATTTGTCCTAGGAGAAGTTTTAAATTCAAATCCAACAGCTCCTATAGCAGCTTTAACCCTACATTCGTTTTTGTTCCTTTTAATCATGATCGTCTGCTGCTTGCTTATATCTTAAGCTTTAGAAGAAAAAGTGATATACATGAAGTTGGAGGTCTAGTCTAGTTAAAGTCCTGGCTTCAGGTTTTCCTGATTGAATAAAGTTTTCCATCTATTTGCTTTTGTTTGGTGTGTGTGGATATTGATTCAACTTAGTTTGTCTCTTCATATGCGAAAGGGTGTCACATGTGGAGGCAGAATTTGAAGCATGATATACTTTTTTGTGATAGCATATTAATAGGTTAAGTTTTTTTTAGAACGGCTTCTGCGTAGGAGACTCATCCATGACTCTGTGTGGTTACGATAATATGTATCTTAGTTGTCATTAAGGAAGTATGAGAGCCGAAATCAATGTCTTCCGCACCCCGCCCCTGCAAAGTAATTAATACTCTGTTTCGGATAAATATTCCTAGTGGATAAAACACAGGAATTAAGAAACATAATTAATGATGTGCTGTAAAATGTGGTCTGACCATAATACCCATGAACATTAATTGAGTTCAACTATTTTAAATAATTGAGTTTCTTTGGGATGTGTTATATTAAATGAAGCTTTAAGGGTATATTAGGAAGAATGGTAGAGAATAGGTATATCAAAAGTCTTTAGGAACATTAGTTGGGACTTTCCAAAATAGAAAGCAGGAACATTTATCCGGGACGGAGGGGAGTATTCACAATCTTATAATGTCGGAGGAGGATTGAAGGCTTAAACCCAAATGCCTCCTAGGAGGTTTTGTACCCAACCTCCTAATGCTTGTCTCAGATTTCTATAACAGTTAAGTCGTAAGATAAGCAGATAAGCTTTCTGTTACCCCTCTATACTGTTTTCGTGTTGTCAACCTTCAACTTCATGTAAATTCCGTGATGCTACATTGAGTATTGCATGTCTGAGCCACAGATGTCTAGTCTTCTAGGTTCATTTGAGAATTAAAAAGATCTGGAATCGCGTTTTTATTTTTTTTATTTATTGACAAGCTCCGTGACTTTGTTTTTGAAATAGAGATCCATGACCTTGCTGCTCCTGTTTCAGAATTATTTAGGCTTCAGATTGAAGTGCCTACTTGAGTTAACATCTATCTATCTATACACACACACACACACACACATATATATAGTACATTGAATGATCTGACATGGATTCATCACTAATCCAATGACTCCTGGATTTGGTGCAACGATGGTAAACATAATCAGAATGATAATGTTGGATTGATGTATTACCAATCATATTGCAAGAATGAACATTTGCAAGCATAATAGAACAGTTAGCATTATGTGTTCGAATAGGAGAACATAGATATCCAAGTAACCATGTGAGCAAATTCTCCCAAGGACAGGTCGGAAATGCTTGAACAAACTGTAAAATTGCCTCTTATGTGGGATTATTGTCAATTGTGGCATATACTTGGATATGATGATGCGCCTCATATTGATACAACGGTGTTTAGTTTCTGAACTTGGGAATTTGTTAAAATATGATCTGCAATTGGGCTGATAGGGCATTATTTTTTATTTTCTTTGTCAGCTGGTTATGTAGAACTTCGTGACGTGTTTAAACTTGGCATTATAATGGCCCTTATCAACATCGTAATATGGGGGCTAGTTGGAACTGCTTGGTGGAAGATTTTGGGCCTCTTTTGAGGACAAAGTTGTAAGTTAATGTGATTCCATTGTTATATGGTATTCCTTGAATTACAGAGTTTTGTTCTACTCATCATGCTTCTTTTTTTTATTTAATTTTTTTTTATAATATGACAATATCCTGCAAGCCTTGAAATTTGAGTAGCCAATACCACCAATCAGGACACGTTTTTGCATTTCGTACAACATCATAACGGTGAAAGCTCAGGTCCCAACTTCGTCAAACTAGTTGCTCAACTCATTCTTTTCCTTTTATAATTTAAGTACTAATTTTTTATTATGTGGGATATACAACATATGCTCTTTAATCTTTGGATTAGTTAATTTTCCATTTGGTGGAATTTTCATATGTTGAACAAATGAAATGGATTCATTTCCTAGAAAACCATGGCCGTTGAGGAATTAAATTTCAAAAGCTCGATGTGTTTTCATTTGGCCATCCTAAACACATGCTACATGTTTTGTCCATTTGGACATGTTAGATCAAGTTAAGCAAAATATGTATTTAGTGTGCTTCTATGCTATGTTACTTCAAATAATCCTCCGCTAGTTAATCAATGACTAGTTGCAATGTTTGTTTGTGAACTATCCAAACCTCCATAAGAGGGCATATGAGTCTTTACACTAAGGCAACTTGAAGAATGGGGGCTCAGCCTAGGTGCTCTATAAACTAAAACACCTCAGATGGCCGAGCGACCATTTCATTACCATGCTCGGTCAGCCATCACATGCTCGCCCAACGGTCACATGCCACGTGAAAGCCACGTGCCACATGAAGGCCACCTCAGCCTAAAGGCCACGTGCTTCTAGAAAGAGGCTTGGACACGTTTCCCAAACAAGCCTAACAAACTCTGTTTGTCACGTAAACTTCCAAGTGTTGCATGACCACCGGGGGAGGCGACCACCTGGGAAGACCTTCATTGGAGTCCCTTTCATGAAGCTTAGTCAAGTCCTTAGCATTGGAGGCCGTATCGATACTTGAGCTTCCAAGAGATTAGGTCTTCCATTTCAACCTTCCCAGAAGCTGATCGGAGGGCATTTGTCGACCCCGCTATAAAAGTTTTCCAAGAAAAAGGGCCAAATTCCTCTTTGAATTCCTGGCTTTTCTTGTAAGCTTCAATGGATTCTTTCTTGGCTAAGTTGCACGGATACTAATACGCGGATACGGAGATACGGGATTTTTGAAAAATATAGGATACGGGTATGGGGGGCTAATATGTAAATATTAAAAATATAAGGACCAAAATATAACAAAATATAAGCCCAAATAACGAAGACTATAATACCTAGGGTTTCGACTTCAAAAGGAAAAAAACGAAGACCGACACCAGAACAGTGAAGACGCTAGGGTTCGACTTCAATGAAGTTTTGCAAATCGACAGAGGCACAGAGCAAATCGACTTTCAGCAGCGGCTAGGGTTCGCGGGGGAGTGGCCGAATGGACCGTGCTTCGACGAAGGAAGCATCGACGGTGGCGGAGGTTGTTTGAAGTCGGCTAGGGTTCATTTTGAGAAGGACGTCTTTGAGAAGCAATCGACAACGAAGAAGAGATCGAGTGATACGTATCTAATTTCGGATATACGTGTCTGGATTCGGGTTGACGTATCTGGGTTCGGGTATCCCGTGTCAAAACTTTTCGATAATCCAAATTCGGCCCCGGTACATATTTCTAGTCGTATCCCGCGTATCCGAGTCGTATCCGTGTTGGACACGTATCTAACACGCGATACGTCGGCTTTGAGGCGTGTCCGTGCAACCTTCTTGGTGGTAACGATCAACAGGTTCTTCTCCACTTCGAACTCAATCTCTTTTTCGGCAATGGCAATAGCCTTCACCATTTCCACAGAGGAGCGAACTTTCTCAAGCTCGGAACGAGTAGCATCACGTTCTGGACAAGTATGGGCAAGCTCACTGCGAACTCGCTCAAGCTCATTGGTCAAATCTTCAATTCTTTTGTCAGAGCTGCCCGCGCGGTCCTTGCCAGCATCAATAAGCTTCTCCATCTTGCCCCGTTTGCGCCTCTCAAAGGATGAGCTCGCCTCCAGAACAAAGCCAGCGTTCAACATCTTAAAACACCAAGGAACAAAGAATTTAAAAAGGAGGAAAAAGGTCAAAGATAACAAGTCATTAAGGAGGACAAACGCATACCTCCATTGCAGCAAAACCCATCTGGGCTAGGGCACCCTTTGGGCCACTGAGCTGATATTATCCACAAGTCCTTGATGGTAGAGGCAACCAGCTATGCCATGTCCAAGCACCACACTTGGAAAAGTTTTGTCCTTAATATTCAGGCAGTAACGGTAGGCACCTTTTCGATATATGAGGTCAACTTGCTGATGTCTTCGAGGAGTTGAAGGAGAGCTGACAAGGATGGGGCCCACCGGAGTGTGCGCGGGATTGTCTGCTACCTTAGGAGGATCGGCGATCATTGGCCGCACTCTCCACTTGCTCGTTGCTCTAAAGGCCGAGCTCTCTTCCTGGAAGGAGGGCGAGCATCACCAACATTTACCGGTCTCTTTGCTACCCTCCGAGGTCCAGCTTCCCCAGCGATGATAGGAAGAGCTTCAGCTTGGGGTGATTGCTGGAGTTGAGTGTTGTGAGCAGTGCGACCAGCATGGCGCATATTTTGAATCTCCTGTAGATCAAGGTCCAAGTCAAAAGTCATAGCTACAAAAGCAAAAACAAGATCAGAAAATAAAGTAAATTTACAATAAACGAGTAAAGAAAAGAAAATAATGGTACAAAAGGATGCTCGCACAAGCTTACTTGGGCAAAGATACCCTCCGAGCAAAGGGTACAATCATCTATGAACACCTCTCCACCATAAACAGTTCAACCCTCACACTTGAGCCTACCACTGTTACCCAATTCCCTACGTGTCTTCTTGACAACCTGGACAAGTACAACCATTTAGCTTTGTGCATACGCTCGCAGTGGTACCTCCTTGGTATTTGCCGCGCAGATGAAAGGAAGCACCTAAAGCCTCATGGATTTTCCTCCTCATTTCCCGATCTTTGGGAAGCGTAACATCAGCGCACTTGATCGCCTGACAATCTTGGGCTGGATAAGGCAAAGGAAAATTCCACCCCTGGCGAGATTCCACCAGAATATACCTTGAGTCCCAATTGGCCGTTTTGTTTGGGGGCTTAGAGTACAGTTGAGGGCCATAGGGACGTTGGCGGACACCCAAGGTGTACTTGGTTCGGGATACGTGGCGGTATGGAATTGGAAAAATAGGCTAAGTTTGGGCTCAAAACTCAAAGTACAACAAAGGATGGCAAAGTTTATCAAAAATCTGATGGAGTTCAAATTAAGGTCTATAGGGGCCGCGTGGGCTCGATGAAGGAACTCACACACAAAAGGATCCAAGGGCAACCTCAACCCTACGACAAAGTGTGATTTGTAGAAAGCAACTACATCCCTTCTAACACGCAGGGACTCGCGATCAACTGGATTGTCAACTACTACAATTCTAAAATTATCTACATTTATCCCCATCTCCGCAGCCCAGGAGGGGACATCTATATGGTCTAAAGGTTCTGGGAAGCTTCTCCATCGAGTAGTCAGAGTCGTACTCAGAATTGCCCGCCACTCTTACATTATCGTCATTCCCTTCCATATCAGCATCACCACTCTCAGCATTTCCCTAATGCTCGCGCGACCTCTAAGAACGTTGCAATGACTTGGGATGATCGCTCGAAGAAAGGGTGGTCTCTCTTACACTTGATGAAGAGAAGCTCTTAGAGCTAGAACTAGAGTTCTGGGAAAAGTTGTCGCTTAAGAAATCGACAAGGAACTTGTGAGTATTGAAGTGGTTAACCCTAATACCTAAAGGAAAGGTTTGAGGAGAAACTTCTCAAGCATGTATCCTATCCTTTTCAAAACCCAGCTTAATCATCAAGCTCTTAATGTCGGCCTTGTTAAGTGATCGCCAGCCTATTTTTTCATCGGCGGTCACCAAGACACAGGTAAATTGGGTAAGGGCATAGTTATCCTTTACCTGAGTTTGCTTTGTTGTGGCTATGAGTATGTTTCAGAGTAAAAAGAGAAGAAAGAAAGAGTAGTAGTGAGCAAATACCTGGCTAGAAGGAATGATCGCCACACAAAGAGAATGATCGCCACTCACAAACAGTCGGGAACACCGTGAAAGGACGGGAAAGGACACAATCGTTTTTTCTCTCCGACAACGAAAACGGTAATGGAGGAAAAAGAACACAAGACAAGGTAAATCACTGAGAAAAAGGAGTAGGTCACTCCACGCAAAGACTAGCAAAAGAAAAAGAGACACGGAGCAGCAAAGAGTAATGAGTCTCACGGTGGTGAACAAGAGATGATTTGCGCAGAAGGATTGCCAGAGAGCGATTGGTTCTTTCTTTGGTCTTTGGAATGCTGGGTTTGAATGGAGGAGTTGAAGAAGAAGAAGAGTGATTGGAGATGACAAGGGGGCTTTTTATATGAGACCCGATAGCTTGCCGGGTCATGGACATATCCATCAAAAAGGTTGTCCTCGGAATACAAAAGCGGGACAATTTAAACATTTGGGTAGAAACAAAGGACGACTGTCATTATGGTACAGAGGGGCGAAAAATGCTGTCACACGCAAGCGTCACAGAGGAGGTGACGGTTCCACTAGCCACAAAACCGGTGTCAACACAAACGTCACCACCAGATGTGACGTTCCCACTAACCCTGACAATAGAAGTACAAATTTCAAAAACATGGAAGCATAACCAAGCGAACATGTGGAAAAGCGACCATGCAAAGATACTTGATAGAAGACGGTGAGTATTACTCCTTGGTCCGAGCATGTTCGCACAAACAAGGTGTAGGGGGCTCCTGAACTACCCAAACCTCCATAAGAGGGCATATGAGTCTTTACACTAAGGCAACTTGAAGAATGGGGTCTCAACCTAGGTGTTCTACAAACTAAAACACCACAGATGGCCGAGCGACCATTTCATTACCATGCTCTCCTAGCAATCACATGCTCGCCCAACAGTCACATGCCACGCGAAAGCCACGTGCCACATGAAGGCCACCTCAGCCTAAAGGCCACGTGCTTCTAGAAAGAGGCTTGGGCACGTTTCCCAAACAAGCCTAACAAACTCTCAACTAAATAGTAGATTCACCCTCTGATGCAAGGTACGGTCTAATTCACACCTACATTCTCTTTACGGGTCATAGACATATCCATCCAAAGGGTTGTCCTGGGAATACAAAAAGGCGGGACAATTTAAACATTTGGGTAGAAACAAAGGACGACTGTCATTATGGTATAGAGGGGCGAAAAATGCCGTCACACGCAAGCGTCATAGAGGAGGTGTGATGCAGTCTTTTTCTATTCTCTTCTTATCCCCTTATCTAGTTTTTTTCTATTCTCTTCTTATCCACTTGTGCATGTACTGGTTCCTCATTTGCAGCCTATATAAAGAGGAGCCTGTCAAGCATTGTGACATCAACTTTTACAAAATAAAAATCAGTCCTCTTCTTCCTTGGAAAATAGCAGCTTAGTTGTTTGTTTCCCTGTCTGATTGAACGAAATCAATCACCTGTCAGTTCGTATGTCAACGAACTTGTTTTATCTCCCAAATCTGTCCTATATCAGTTGGTATCAGAGCTGAAGTTCGCGCAATTTTCCCATAAATTGCAATCCTGTTCTCTACCGCTGCTCTTGGTTCATCTCATCGCAACACCCCAGCTGTTCGTACTAATAGAATTGTTGTTTAAACTACTGTTTCGTAGTGCTGTTACTACCTTCAGTTCACTGATCTCTTTAGATTATCACTGCCTTTATTTCATCAACTTCTTTGAGCACTTCTGTTCACCAAATGGCTGAAGAACCTGCTATGATCAACATCTCACAGCCTTAGAACAACGTTTCATTGCCCTAGAAGACGCTGTACAGGAGACACGTGCTTCGATCTAACAAATTTTGGAAGCCCTCCGACTTGAAGGACATCCACGTGACAATCCAGCAGTGCGCGAACCAGTCCCAAATGTCGCGCAACAAAAATACCTGCCCCTGCCGCTGCTATCCAACCAAACCTAGGATGTTTCCCTCGCCAGGATGACTATGATGGGTATCGAATCAAGACTGAAATTCCAATCTTTAGTGGTAGTTTGGAGATAGAATCGTTTCTTGATTGGCTTAATGAGGTTGAACGATTCTTTGAGATTATGGAAGTTAGTGAAGAAAGAAAAGTATCCATTGTTGCGTATAAATTAAGGGGAGGTGCAGGAGCTTGGTGGCAGAATCTACGAGAGGAACGCTACCGCCTTCGCCAACCACCGGTTCGAGATTGGCCTTTGATGAAAGAACTATTGCAGCAACGATTTCTTCCGAGCGATTATACTCAAAACCTCTATCGCCAATTGCTCGATTGCTATCAAGTCAATCGTTCAGTAGCAGACTATACGGAAGAATTCCTATGATTGATGGCTCGGTATAGTATTCGAGAAGATGACGATCTACAAGTTGCTCGATACGTCAGGGGACTAAAACCAGAAATTTAGGAGCATATAGGTGTTCTGGCCATTATGTCTTTAATGGATACTCAAGAGATGGCAGCCCGAGCGGAGGCTCGGTTATCTCAGCCACCCCCAAAATTTACGTATGCTCGACGAACCTAGTGGGAGTCTCAACAACCACGCCCACTCGTGGTCATACAACAGCGCGCGCCCGCGCCTGTACCCGTCGGACCACCTGTGTCATTCAGTATAGAGGCTAGGCGAGCCCCATCCGAAACCCACCAGACTCAGTCAAATCCCCGTCCCACCGTCAGACTAGCTAACCAGAATCCATACCAGCATCTATACTCGGGTAAATGCTACAGGTGTAATCAGCCAGGGCACAAGTCTAATGAGTGTCTTAATCGCAGGCCAGTGTATGTGGTTGATACCGCACCCGAGGAAGAAGGAGACCTAGGTGAAGATGAGCACAATTATGAGGCTGATGATATCTGCGGTGATGAGCAAGGTGATTTTGTGTTCGTTATTCAACGTACTTTTCGTTCGCTCAAACAGGTGGACCTGAGTCAGCGCAGACGAATTTTTCTGGCGAAGTGTCGAGTGGGAAAAACTATTTGCAGTTTGATCATCGATAGTTGCAGTTGTGAAAATTTGATTGCTCAGAAATTAGTTGACCAGTTACACCTCCCAACTGAACCACACCCCACTCCGTATCAGATTGGTTGGATCTAGAGGGGTCCAAAATTGCAAGTGAATCGTATTTGTAAGGTGCCCTTGGCGATGGGTAAGTTTTATTCTGATGATGTCTTCTGTGATGTTGTGGATATGGATGCGTGTCAGATTTTATTGGGACGACCTTGACAATTTGATGTGGATGCCACTCATAAGGGTCGTGATAATATTTACATGTTCCAGTGGAAAGATAAGAAGATCGTAATTGCACCACCCGGTAGTCCAAAGTTACCTTTTAAAGTGGAAGAGAAGACATTCCTTTCTCTCCCAGATTCTAGTGGTTCTTTTATGGCAAATGTAAAGGAAAGTGGTGGTGCCTATGGTCTAGTGATCAACCGGAGTATGGTGAGACAAAGATTCCTGAGGTTGTTCAGCATTTGTTGACTGAGTTTCCCCAACTTACTTCAGAGCCTACTCAACTACCTCCTATGCGTGATATCCAGTACCAAATTGATTTTGTTCCGGGTGCCAGACTACCCAATCTGCCCCATTATCGTCTAAACCCTAAGGAGGCGAGGATTCTACAAGAGAAAGTCGAGGCTTTATTACGGATTGGGCATGTACGCGAAAGTATAAGCCCGTGTGCCGTGCCTGCTTTGTTGGTGCCAAATAAAGGAAACCAGTGGCGTATGTGTGTAGATAACCGAGCTATCAATCGTACAGGTTTCCTATTCCCCGTTTGGATGATATGCTCGATCAGCTATCTGGCTCGGTTGTCTTCACCAAAATTGATTTGACGAGTGGTTATCATCAAATCCATATTTGCCCTGGAGATGAATGGAAGACCGCTTTCAAAACCAAGGAGGGATTATATGAGTGGCTAGTGATGCCCTTTGGTCTATCTAACGCACCCAGCACGTTCATGCGACTTATGAATCAGGTGCTTAAGCCATTCCTTAATAAATTTGTTGTCTACTTTGATGATATTCTTATATACAGCAAAAGTATTGAGGAGCATGAGGGCCATTTAAGGCAAATTATGACAGTGCTTTGTGATAACGAGCTATATATTAATTTGAAGAAGTGCCATTTCATGGTGGATCATGTTTTATTCTTGGGATACGTGATCAGTAAGGATGGCGTACATGTTGATCAGCAGAAAATCCAAGCCATTGTTGACTGGCCTACGCCTATCACTATCTCTGAGGTACGCAGTTTTCATGGTTTAGCTACATTTTATAGGCGCTTCATTTGCAATTTTAGCAGCATTGTTGCACCTATCACGGACTATCTAAAGCTGTCTCGTCCCTTTAAATGGAACCTTGCTGTTGAGCAAGCTTTTGAGGAGATTAAACAAAAACTCACTTCTGCCCCAGTACTTGCATTACCTGATTTTAACAAGGTGTTTGAGGTGGAATGTGACGCTTGTGGGACAGGTGTGGGAGGCGTTCTATCACAAGAAGGCCGACCTGTTGCCTTTTTCAATGAGAAATTTAATGAGGCACGTCAGAGTTGACCTACTTATGATCAAGAACTTTTTGCAGTTTTTCGTGCCTTTAAAAATTGGGAGCATTACTTATTACCGAAGGAGTTTGTATTATATACGGATCATCAGTCATTGGTACATTTTCGGACTCACGAGATCTAAAATATAAAATGCATGTTCATTGGGCTGCTTACTTTAGCCAGTTCAATTATGTGATTAAGCACAAATCAGGTGTATCTAACAGGGTTGCTGATGCTTTAAGTCGGCATGCAGCCCTCCTTGTAACTGTCAGTAATGAGGTTATTAGGTTTGACTTTCTCCCTGAGCTTTATATTAATGACCCAGATTTTGGTGGTATTTGGTCTAAGCATCTTGCCAGACAATCAACGGAAGACTTTGTGGTTCAGGATGATTATCTATTTAAGGGAAATCGTCTCTGTATTTTGTGGACTTCATTGCGAGAGAAGCTTATTCGTGAGCTTCATGCTGGATCACTTAGTGCTCATTTCAGTCGTGACAAGACCATTGGACGACTTGAGGAAAGGTATTTCTGGCCACAGTTGAAGAGGGATGCTGGGAGGATTGTGCAGAAGTGTTCGATCTGTCAAACTCAAAATGGACAGAGCCAGAATAGTGGACTTTATATGCCTTTGGCTATTCCGGAGCAGCCTTAGGAGGATTTATCTATGTATTTTGTTTTGGGTCTGCCCCGTACACAAAGAGGCTCTGACTCTATATTTGTTGTAGTAGATTGCTTTTCTAAAATGGCGCATTTTATTCCATGCAAGCAAACTACAGATGCACCTCATGTTGCGAAGTTATTTTTTCAGGAAATTGTTCGACTTCATGGTATCCCTCGTACACTGACTTCTGATCGTGATCCGAAGTTTCTTGCTGTATTTTGGTAAACTTTGTGGAAACGTTTTGGGACTGAGTTGAAATTTAGCAGTTCTGCTCACCCCCAAATGGATGGACAGACTGAGGTCGTGAATCGTACCTTAGGTAGTTTGCTATGTTGTTTGTGTATTGAGAAGAAGCAATGAGATGTTGCATTAGCTCAAGCAGAATTCGCCTATAACAGCACACAACATCGAGCCACGGGCATGTCACCATTCGCCATTGTCTACGAAGAGCTCCGGCCACCACTATTGACCTTATTAAGCTTCCTACGGGTTTTAAGAAGAGCGAATCTGCAGATTTATTGGCTCATCATCATGTGGATACTATTGCAGAAGTGAAGAAAAAGTTGGAGGAGACGACTGCTAGCTACAAGGCTGCAGCTGACGAGCATCGTCGCAAGAAGCTTTTGAGGTTGGCGATATGGTGATGGCCTGTTTGCGCAAAGAACGGGGAGGAGGACAACACAAACTTGACTCTCGCAAGATTGGTCCTTTCAAGATTCTCAAGAAAATTAACTATAATGCCTATGTCCTAGATTTACCTGAACACATGCGGATTTCTAAAACGTTTAACGTTGCTGATCTCTACCCCTACTATTCTGACGACAATTCCGGGTTGGATTGTCAAACAAGTGGAAGGAAATGATGCAGTGCTGAATTTATACATGTATAATTTCCAAGGAGATGTAATCAGCCGCCCTTATCTAGGCTTTTTCTCTTCTCTTCTTATCCCCTTATCTAGTCTTTTCCTATTCTCTTCTTATCCCCTTATCTAGTCTTTTCCTATTCTCTTCTTATCCACTTGTGCATGTACTGGTTCCTCATTTGCAGCCTATATAAAGAGGAGCCTATCAAGCATTGTGACAACAACTTTTACAAAATAAAAATCAGTCCTCTTCTTCCTTGGAAAACAGCAGCTTAGTTGTTTGTTTCTCTGTTCGATTGAACGAAATCAATCACCCGTCCGTTCGTACGTCAACAAACTTGTTTTATCTCCCAAATTTGTCCTACATCAAGGTGACGGTTCCACTAGCCACAAAACCAGTGTCAACACAAACGTCACCACCAGATATGACGTTCCCACTAACCCGGACAATAGAAGCACAAATTTCAAAAAGAGGATAAGCATGGAAGCATAGCCAAGCAACCATGTGGAAGAGCGACCATGCAAAGATACTTGATAGAAGACGGCGGGTATTACTCCTTGGTCCGAGCATGCTCGCACAAACAAGGAGTAGGGGGCTCTTGAACTACCCAAACCTCCATAAGAGGGCATATGAGTCTTTACACTAAGGCAACTTGAAGAATGGGGTCTCAGCCTAGGTGCTCTACAAACTAAAACACCTCGGATGGCCGAGCGACCATTTCATTACCATGCTCGCCTAGCGATCACATGCTCGCCCAACGGTCACATGCCACGCAAAAGTCACGTGCCACATGAAGGCCACCTCAACCTAAAGGCCACGTGCTTCTAGAAAGAGGCTTGGGCACGTTTCCCAAACAAGCCTAACAAACTCTCAACTAAATAGTAGATTCACCCTCTCTGATGCAAGGTACGGTCTAATTCACACCTACATTCTCTCGACGACATATTCTCTCTCTCATACGCCATCTCACTCTCACACCGGAGGGGCTTCGCCGGGCACGCCCCCGGCTTAGTAACCACCGTTGTTTCCATTCTCAGGTGATTCCAGTAACTTCATTCCGGCACAATTCCCAAGCATCGCAGATCAATACCATTTCACTCCTAGGTGCAGAATTTGGCTGCTTCAGTTTGTTTGTTTGTTTGCTTTGTTTTGTTTTGTTTTGTTTTGTTTTTTTTTTTTCAGTTTTATTCTTACTATTCTTATGTACATCTCGTAGTTTCTGCAGCAGACCTGTTATAATGACCGAAATTGAAGAAACTGTCTTAACTTTTGAACTTGGGGTTTCACATGGGTCTCGGTTATTTAACACTGATTTTTACGTTTCATTTCAGTGAGAGTTTAATTGAGAAGTGTGGATATGTGATGGGTCAGAGTCGAGGGAGGTCAATGAAAATTATGCTGAGCAGTAATCGTACATCTGTTATTACAGTTCCAAATCCTGAACAATCAGCTTAGAAAACATTGGAAGGGAGACGGAGACAATAGAGAAACTTACACTCATTACTGCATTTGAAGTATAACTTACTGATAAGCTATTAAGGTAGACTGCCAGTCTGGACGTTATAAGCTCCGTAGGAACAGAAAATATCAGAAAGTGAAGCGATGCTGATGCTATAAATTTCTGCAATCGCCAACTTCTTAAGATTCTTTCTGATTGGTGAACTTGGATACTTGGGAACACGGAGTAAAATTTCCACGAAACCCCAATTTCCATTTTGAGCTAAAATATCAAGATTTCATACATGTGACTATGTTGCTATTTTGAAGATGATGATGATACTGCAAGGAGTGCTAGATTTTTTGTGTTACAATATGCATGTCTTGGACTATGTTTTATAGTATCTATCCAAACTGATATCTTAATTTCAATTTGTATATCATCTTACTTGGAGAATTTACTAATACTTGAGATTCTTTCTTCTTTACTTGAGATTCTTTCTTCTTTGATCTTTTTTTACGTATAGTACTTTCCTTTATTAGGTTAGGGTATGGGTTGCTTCTCGGTTATGGGAGGAGGTTTTAAGTGTGCTACTAATTTAAAGCACAAGTTAGTAATGGTGTAAAAAAATGTGGATTTTGTTTGTGACAAACACGTGACTGACCCATTAGGCTCGGTAAAATCTCTGCTTGTTTTGGGTTCATGTTTGTGGAAGAGGGTTAGCTCGGGGTTTGCTTTTTTCACTGTTTTTTTATGCTGACGCCCCCTCCTTCCCTGATATATGCCATTATTAATTTACATTTGTCCCGTATCCGGAACTACATGAAGATTGAGTTATTCTTGCTCACCTATCACTCCTTATGGACATTGTTGGACCATGTAGTTTTTGCTCCATTTTCTTGCAAATCATTGTTTGCTATCTCGTTTTGCTCTTGGTTTTTGGCCTCTTTCGTTAAGAAAGCTATTGCTCATTCCACAATCAAGAATATGTTTGATTTCTGGTCCACCATTCCCTTGAGCGGTCCCCTCCTCGATTGTCAATTTGCTTCTTGTTAAGTTCAAAGGATTTGGCAGCCGAGAAAGATGTCTATAATCCTTATTCGTTAGGCGTTGTGGATGCTTTTTTGCACTTCTTTGGAGCATTTGGGGCAGAGAAGAAGGCACGACCCTTTATTGACATAGTGGCATTCTTGTTGTAATTGTTTTAACAACATTGTTGGACCATGGAGCTTCACTTCTGCCGAACCAAATTATTGTACTAACGCTCGTAGATGTTCTCGTGTAGGGTTGTACTTTATGCGTTCACGAGTTGTACAGTCATTTTTCATAGGTACAGCTTTCATTCAAGAAAACCATATTCAGTACAATGTATTGCATTTTAGGTGTCTTCAAGGAAAATAGATTACTTGTCAATCAAAAGTTCAGCTCATCAAGCCAAAGGTAAAAAATATCCCCCTTTGTACACTCCCAACCCAATATCCACATCAGAGAACACTTTTCTTTCCATCATTGAAAGGGGGAGAGAAAACAAAGTCTTGGCAAGATTCTACTTTCTTGTGCCCTTTGGACAGCACTCACAAAATAGAAGAAAAAGAAAGGAAAAAAAAGGAGAAAAGGCTGCCTACCATTAGGGGGTCTACACTCTAAAAAAACCCACTCACCTAATCAAATCTTTTCTCAACTTTTCTTGTTTTTTAAAAATTTTCATATTTGCTTTTTTACTAGTAGTGTTTAGATTCTATGTATAGTTAAATATGGGCCCCATTAATCATGGGCCCCTTTTACCCTACTAGGCTGCTGCTACTCCAAAAAACTAAAGAAAAGCCCATTCTCTTTCCTACTCTCTAAAGCAAATAGGATGGGAACTCATATGAACTAGTATATTTCAAATGTGTGTCAGTTTCCCATCACTTTTGAAACATCAAACTCACACACATAGCTCTCTATACCTCTCTTCTGGAAACCTAATTTGCCATTCCATGGAGTCCCATGTGATCAATTTTGACTAGATTGGTTATTAATTGATGGAGCTAAGATATTATAACCTCAATTTGAATGCAGACAACAATGGGAATTGGAAGGGAAAGGAGAAGTATAACTGCTTAGGTTTCGATATCATACAAACTATAAGGTACTTATCATATCCGTTGTCTCGCTAACAGAATGCATCAAAGGGAAGCGAATAGAATGCTGCATCAAAGGGAAAGTTTACGACTAAACCGTTCCAAAATTTACATGTCAAAAACCTATGATTGTACGGAAATCATTTTATCTTCGAATTACGATTTACGCAGAACCAATTGTTAGCATTAAGATTCTCGAGTCTCGACAATGAAAGAGAACCCTAAGGTCTTGTTTGCAAGTTCAAAAACTTGCTTGAGCGAAGTGTAGAAAATCATTTAAATCTTTATATTGACATTAGCTTAACAGGGAAAACACACATAAGGTGCCTGGATTCTTGTCACATTGGTAACCATTGATATGCTTTCCACTAAGTCAACATTTCCTACCTACTCTAGGTATATGCTTTCTTTCCAATCATTTTTTTTTTCCTTCAATTTTTTTTTAAAATTTTATTTGAAGATTAGGATCTTAATGAAAGGTTGGTGTTAGGCTATGGGCCCCTCCATTGAAGCCAGCTGCCATTAGAAGAGAAAAAGATGATGATATTCATTGTTTTTTGTGGTTTTGTAGATCTGGAGGGCTTGATTTCCGACATGCTTGTAGTTTTGGGTTGATTTGAAAATTGACAACACTAATTGTTTTTTAGGGTTAAAAACTTATTGCTAATTGAAAAAGTAAGGTTGGTGATATAACACATAAAGAAGGTGTTACCCACCTAATTAGGATTTGTTTCCTTGGCTAAGCTTGAATCAAACATGCTCATATCTTTCTCATTTAAGTTAGGTTCTTGACCTTCAATGTTTCAACTCTAACATGACACTCCCTCAAGCCCAGGTAGGTTCACCTTGATTCCTTTCCCGATTCAAGTTCATTGACAGCTATGTCGTCACGACAACGTTAAGGTAAGGTTGTGGCACTTCATTTTATGTTTCGATCTCTCAGTAGAGGTGACAGTTATGAAATTGATCAAATAGGGTTGCCGAGTTAATTTTTCCTCTAGTAAACTCTATATTGGTACAACAAAATTGTTAGTTCAAATTTGGATCTCCCAATAGATCGATCCTGAGAGTTATGACAGCGATAAAGCACGTTGATCAAGGCTATTTGCCTCGTAGTAACCTCTATTTTGGCCGAACAAAGATGTTTAGGTTCTGATCTCCCAATAGATGTGACAATTACCACAACAATCAAATAGGGATTTGCCTAGCTAATTTGGCCTTCTCCATTTTGGCACAACAAAATTATTATGGTTTTAGAATATTTATGTAATGTGGATTTGGGCATAGTAGGTTTATTTTTCACTTGAATGTAATTATAACTACATGACTGTCTTGTTTTTTTGTGGGGAAAAAAAACAGACCAAATGATTGTTTCGTGGATATTCTTTCAATGAACATTACTGCAAAACACACACTCAAATCAAGAAGCTAAGGTGCTTTTTCAGAGCTTGTTAGTTTCCATATAATCATAGAAAAGAGGACAAGATTAAAAATAAAAATAAAGAAACACATAAAATCCAAAGGTTATATATATATATATATATATATATATATATATATATATATATAGAGAGAGAGAGAGAGAGAGAGAGAGAGAGAGAGAGTACTTTTGATTTTGATAACTTTGGGGGTGTGATTTTGATTTTTTTGAGAATGAGAGAAAACTGGTTGCCGTAAATTAAAAAAATAAAAATTCAAAATCACAAAATTAAAGTCACTAAATCGCGTTGAAGAATTGAGTGATAGTGAGAATGTTATATCTGTGACAAAACTATTTGTTTCTGTTGAAGATATAAATTCAAAATACTGGCTATGAAATTTTTTTCGAAAATCTCTTACAGATCCCGTTATTTTCTTGTAATATGATTGAGTAAACTACCGCATATGGGACCAATAACTCGAACCCGCAAGGATTTTTAAAAGGAGAAATGGTTGGCCGGTTCATTTTTAAATTTTTTAACCCTTTTAGTCCACATTTTTTTTTAACCGAAAAAAGACACTTTTATAATTTTCTTCCTAAAATGCTCCCGTCTCTTTCATCCAAACCAACTATGGCTTCCAGTAAATGTCCACGTCTCTTTCATCTAAACCAACTTTGGTGAATCTTCTTTTCTTCTTAAAATTTTTTCGGTGAATTTTCTCTATAACTTCTCTCTAAAATTTTTCTGGTGAATCTTTTTTTCTTTTTAAAATTTTGCAGGTGAATCTTTCTTCCTAAAATTTCTCAGGTGAATATTTGTTTCCAGTTCAATAGTTTGTAGCGAAGAAAGTTGATTTTCGTGGATATAGGAAGTGATCAATTACCGGGAGTCAAGTTTATCTAACTTGGAAGATAAATGCGAAGAAACATAGTGAAAGAAAAATCAAAGCCGATGCATTCCGATGCACAAACTGATGCATCGCGATACATGATTTTGAATTATGTTTCCATCGCGATACATGATTTTGAATTATGTTTACATTGCGATGTATGATTTTTGAATTGCGATGCATGAAACTTCTTACTAAAATTTCTCCGGTGAATCTTCCTTTTCATTCTAAGAGCTTGTTCCTAAAATTTTTCCGGTAAATCTTTTTTCCTAAATTTTCTTTAGTGATCATCCTTTCCATTCCAATCTAATAGCTTACAATAAGAAAGTCGATTTTCGTGGATATGGGGTAATTAACTACTTGTAGATATCTTCTTTCTTAAATTTTCTTTGGTGAATCTTACTTCCTAAAATTTCTTCGGTAAATATGCATCGCGATGCAGAAACTGATGTATCCCAATGCATCGACTTTGAATCGCGATGCAGTGATGAATCTTAATTTCTAAAATTTTTCAGGTAAATCTGTATCGCAATGTAGAAACTGATGCATTCTGATGCATCGACTTTGAATTGAGATGAAGTGGTGAATCTTATTTCCTAAAATTTCTCCGATAAATCTGCATCGCGATGCAAAAATTGATGCACCCCAATGCATCGACTTTTGAATTGCGATGCAGCGGATGTCTGATCAAATTTCATTAATGACATTTTTGTCATTTCTCCTCAAAAGTATATTTTTTTCGATTTAAAAAAATAATAATAAACTGAAGCAATTACAAATATCTAAAAAGGGACTGCTTATAATTCACCACTTTTAAAAAGTCTACTGGATTTGGGTCGTCGTTACCCAACCCGCGCCCGTGTGTATAGGAAATTAGAAATTTAGAAAAAATATCTTTACTTGTTGTAATAGCTATAGAATATTTTATTTCTTTTACCCTAATTTGAAAATCCTATAACCCAACCCAAGATTGCAAAATTATAGGTGAACAGGACGCCGGTTCTTTTTCAATATTTCAATTCGTTTTAATTTACTTTTTTTTTTAAATTAGAAAAAAATATTTTTTGGTTGAAAAGATAATAATATCCTTAATGAAACCAAAACATGCATGTATCTGACATCCCAAGGCATCGGGATATAGCAATTGGGCATCGAGATTTAATTTGAGATGTAACAATTGGGTATCAGGATGTAACAATTAGGCATCGGGATGCAGTGCCACTTTCTTAGATTAATTTGGGCATCGAAATGCAAAAATTAGGCATCGAGATTAAATTTGTGATGCAACAATTGGACATCGGGATGCAGTGCCACTTTCTCAGATTAATTTAGGCATCGGGATGCAAAAATTGGGCATCGAGATTAAATTTGAGATACAACAATTGGCATCGGGATGCAAGAATCGTCCATTCGCGAATTCTTTTATACTCTTATGGAAGAACACAACGCTTGCTTGAAGGCTCAATATCAGAAGGTAATGGGCTTTCTTCTGCTATTATAACTTATAATTACAGGGTATATAGCTTCTTACATATTTATTACTCCACTTTTCGATCAATCCATTAATTAAAATACATACAGTTTGAAGTGTGGTTATGAATTAGTCATATGTTTTATATCGTGTTTTGACTAATGATCTGGTTATTGATTTAAAATAATTGATTGCAAAATTTGGAGGAAGTGTTGTCCCTAAAGAAGGCGAAAATTCTGCTCCCCTCTAAACGGTAGTGAAAAACTGAGAAATTTAAACGCAAGAACAGTTATGGAAGAAACGGGGGTATTTTAGGAATAATTTTATAAAAGTGCCTTTAGCGGTTAAGAAAATAAAAAGATAAACTAGAGAATAAAAACTTTTCAAAGTGAACCAGCCAATAATTTTCGCAAAATTTTCCACGATTCCATACCCAGCACCCCAATTTTGAAATTGAGCTCACTCTACAGCTCAGCACTAGAGTGTCTTGTGGGTTAGAAACTTCAAATGGGGATTGAAATTACAAAGATACCCCTGATAGAGTAAAGGCGCTTGTATTTGGACACTCTTTTGTCGAGCTTGGAACCCCACAATATGGACATTTTTGGCATTTATCACTCTCTTTTAGGCTAGTAATTGCTCATCGGTCGTGAGCCCAAAGGAAGTTTACTGGGTTTTTCTCCGGTGAGAAGTCTCCATACCACATTGAATATGATACTAATCTACTCTCATCTGAGACTGTTACTGGCCCGAGAAAATTTGTAACTGGTGAGTCAAACACGGAACATCGCACTAAATAGATAGTCTCATACAAAAACCAAGTGATGATCAAACTATTAAATTGACTCTACATCTTCGTGTAACTAAAAAATGACGTTTGTAACAGATAGCACATCATATCTAAATACTTGTGTAACGCAATAATTTCTCAGACAAAGCGTTCATCCATTCTATTTCCATTTTTAAACTCGTAATTTCTTTTGTTTGTTTCCATAATTCAAACCCGAGGGAACAATATATAACCTCCATATATATATATATATATATATATATATATATATATATATCAAGGACAATGTACTGGATGGATGGATACCTAGCAGCAAGCACTCCATCATCAATGTCTGAACTTTCTTTTATGATGATTCAAAGTTACCCACAACATGTGCACAACTCATCACTTTCCCCTTTCCTGTGGGGTTTTCTGTTTAGGAAAAAAATTTTTAAAAAATAAAAATAAAAATAAAAATGAATTGGGGACCCAACTAACACGTGTTGTCCACCTTACAAAAGTTGATTGGCCCACAAAGAAACCAATTCTCATCCTGTTGGGCCCACACATTTGTACTAGAGTAGTAGAGCCCCCCTAGTGTGAAAAGTTCACAGGTTGGGAGAAATACTTAGCCAAGAAACTATTGGAATAAATGGGTTGGTGTTAGCTTAAATAGGTCATTTTAGGGGATTTGTGTGACAAGAACTTGGTATACATTCTGTGTGCCATATGGGAAATGAGTTCTTGGAAGATTGTTTTTTTCTAGGAAAACTTGTGGGAATGGACCATTGGCATTGCCCCCATGATTTGGTTTTGCCTTGTGAGTTGTGATTAGGGAGGGAACTGTAATGTGCCATGAGTACAAGAAAAGTAGTAGCATTGATTTGGAACATATTCATTGTATTAGTAATTAGTTTTTTTTTCTGAAGCAAGATTTGCTCTTCAGTCTTATTAATAGCCTTGCGATGGTCGACAAAACTGGTTTCTCAATGGTTCTGATTGCCATTAACTCTTCCAACTTAATTAAAAAAAAAAAAAAATCAATTTAGGTCGTGATCACGCCAAAAAGTGAGTGATCTAGTCGAAAGTCTACGTGGATGTTTCAAAATAGAAATGGCTGATCGGGATATTTTGCTTGAACATGTGGATATTGTCTTGAGCGATTGTTGTGTGACTTGCGTATGACAATGAACAACACCGTGTGTGAGTCGGGGTTAGGCCCGACTCAAAACTCTTCGGTGTGAGAGTAAGAGATATGGTTGAGAACTAGGTGTTTTCCGATGACTTGGTCTAGAAAATACCATGAGCAATTACTATTAGAATGAAAGGTATTAATGCTTTGAGAGAATAATGAAAGCAAGAAGACGGGTTGAGAAAATAAAATGTCTATAGAATTAAATGTAGATAAACACCTTGTATTTATAGCAGGGCTGGCGGCATGGAGGACGAACAAGATCTAGTAATGCAAGTGCCGGACATACCGCTACTTTCCCTTGACAATCGCCACTGTTTGCTCAAATTCATGACACCGCGGAAAGGTCTCTTCTGTCTTCGGTCAGAAAGACAGCGGAATTGGTACAAATCTCACTAAATGCCTAGTCAAGTCTCATTAAATGCGTCCAGCCAACTCGATCAGTTAGCTCGAGATGGAAGTCCCATTTAGCTTGGATGTCCCAGCTCGGAGTTTAGGGAGGTATTGTGATCAATACTGTCGGAAAATAAGTGAGCAGGGGCACTTCCTAATCAACCAATGAGAGGAGACCACGTGCTAGACGTCGAGCTCAGTAAGTCTGAGGTGGAGATCATATAGCTCCACAAGGATCTGCTTGGTCCTCGGTCCTTGGCCTATCCATGATCGCCCACTCTCGATTATCTTAGATTGCTCCTGCGGCCACGTCACCTTTTGGCAAAGTGGGACCGAGCCACGTAAGATGAATTTCGTAGGGTTCCATTAGGCCGAGATGTAGATTTAGATATTATATGTAGTTGAGGAATTACCTTCCTTGCATATATATATATATATATATATATATATATGTATATTCTTTTTCGCTCTTTTTTTTTTTTTTCCTGATGTTAATTGTAGTTGAGAGTATGTACATCCGACATAAACGAGGATGCTAAGATAGCTAGAACTAATATTTATATGTAATATTCTACAATGAAATGAATTTTTGGTTTTTAAAATAACAACAAAAAAAAAACACTAAATTCTTGAAGAATGAAACTTATTAATTATGGAAAAAGTATAAATGGATTTAGGAATTCAGTTTAGGTTTAAATAATATTTTGGTCCCTTACTTTGTCATCTTTTATTTGTTTGATCCCACTTTTTTTTATTTGTTATGCCTCACTAATTATTTTTCTTGGTCAATTTGCCCCTTCACACCATTACTATTAGTTTTGAGTCAAGTTTTTAAAATATCAAAAATACCCTCAGTGATATATGCAATTAAACAATTTAGCAACCTTCTTTATCACCAACCTCTTTTTAAAATTAAGCTATTTAATACAAATTAATTTCTCTTATGAACCTTTTTTTTTCTTCATTATCTTTTTTTTATATTCATTTTAAATCTTTTTTTAACTCATTTTAATTTCTTACATTAACAAATGTATATAATATATAAATTTGATATATAAAATGAAAAAACTGGACCTAATAACACTACAAATCAAAACAAAAAAAAAACATTTACTTAAAAATGAAGTCAAATAGTCAACATAATGAAACCATTAAACTTATTGAAAAATAATTATGAAAAAAGGGATCCCCAATTCCCCTCCCCCTGCTTGTCTACGATTGCATAAGTAGGACTGGTAATGTAGCAGGTCAGATTGGATCACGATTTGATCGAACATGATCTATTAGCTTATTTATGGATTAGACCAAATTTATATACTAAATGAATTAGATCTTGATCCAAATTCTAATAATTTAGCAGATCCAAGATTGGATCCAATAGACCATGATCCAATTATATCAACAACAAAAAGTTGTCTAAATAATTATTTTTTAAACGAAAACCAATCAATTTGTCTTTTTTGTTGTTGATCCAAGCATATCACAATTTTAATTTACTTATTATAACACTTGGTAAAAGGTTTCACTAACATAATAGGTTGCTTATAGTAGCTATTAAATTTTTTTTTTTTTTGAAGAACTAAGAACGATGGTATATATGTATTTAAAGTTATGCTTCATTCACAGATCATTTAAAAAGAAATCCTTAACACTTTGAATCACGTCAATTAGATGAACGAGCGAAAAGTGAAGCCCAAAAGATAGCAAGTAAAATGACACCCGTTGGTGGCCGCAACCTATGGGTGCTACGCCCATCAATCATCGCCCAATTTCATTTTACTCGCTATCCTGACTTCTCATTCGTTTTCCCGATCGACGTGATTCAAAATGCAATTAATATTTTTTTAAATAATCTATGAAGGGAATATATATATATACACACACACACAGTTACACACACATGTAAGAAATAATCTGGAACAAAAGGGGTCACGCATATGAATTTAATTAGTTTTTTTGGTTAATGAATCATTAATGGATCAAATATGACTGATTTGGATCATGATTTGATTAACTAGACTTGGCAAATCATTGATCTACAAATTGTGAGAATCTCAAAATCAATCACCTCGAAGTACGATCAGTTCAACACCCTTGTCGTGGACTCTACTTGTGTTTACCTAGAGTTGCCACCTACATTACGATTCTAAGGCCAATGTAAGGAAGCCTATTCTAATTTTTCCGGGGGTTAGGTTACGAGATGAGAAGATGTTAGGCACCTATCTTGCCTGGTCTATGGTGACCGATCTCATTGGTGGTCTAAGGTCAATTTAAGGGGCATGCAAGTCCTATACTAAGTCCAACATCGGGAGGTCAAAAGAGATCTCATAAAATGAACTCAAAAGAAAGTTATCAACTTGCAAGTTGTTATGCTAGTTGGTGTAAGGTTATTCATTTTGTTACAAGTGGAAAGGTGTCGAGTGTGCGAGTTGGCATCTCCAGGGACTATATATATACTTAGGCAGGTAGCACAGTAAAGTTAGTTAGATGAATATATTTTCTCTCTCAAATTAAATTCCCAGTTGAGTTTAGTTTTGTATTTTTCTCTTTCAAAGGTTGATAATGGAAGATCACTTTGATCAATCTCTCTTCTCTTCAACTTCATGAATGAGTGATGATAAGCTTCAAATATTAACATGCATGGTATCAAAGGTTTTGTTCCTTCTTAGTACACTTTTACAGAATCAATCAAATGGTTTCTAGTTCATAGTCTAGTTAAAGCTTCTCTATTAGGGCATTTGATGAAGTTGGTCTCAAAACATGAGTATTGGGTAAGCACAAATTAACTTGTACTTAAGTGGTGATTTAATTAACTTTTATATAAGACTAGTTACTAGCGATATATTAAACGAGACAATGTGTGATTTTTGTTATGTTGGAGTACATAGAAGGGGTGGGCAATGAGTTGATGATGGCGGTCAAGATAGGAGCACGTGTTCTATTGGTTGAGGGAGATCTTTATGGCAACTCGATGAACAAAGTAATTTTAAAGAGTACTTCAGAGTGTGACAAAGAAAAAACTATAACCATTGTTTGTAGAATGTCGACCCTTGAGTAATGGAGGGTTAACCTTGGTCAATGGCGAAGCCACATTAAGACCAAGGGTGGCCATGGCCCCCCTAAGCTTTAGTAATATATAATTTACCCCCTTTAAAATATACTCCCTCTGTCCCTAAATTATTGTCTGGGTTGACCCGGCACACGGATTAAGAAAACTCAATTGACTTGATTATTAATATTGGAATAGTATTGAAAAAGTGTATTTTTTTCCTTTAATGCCTATGTGTATGTGGCCCATAATTAAAGTAGGAAGAAAAAGTAAGGGTAAAATAGTAAAAATGATGTTCTAAAAAAGAAAGTTTCAAACAAGACAATTATTTTGGGATGGACGAAAAAGGAAAGGAAGACAATAATTTAGGGACGGAGGGAGTAGTT
This sequence comes from Platycodon grandiflorus, assembly GCA_016624345.1. Taxonomy (NCBI): domain Eukaryota; kingdom Viridiplantae; phylum Streptophyta; class Magnoliopsida; order Asterales; family Campanulaceae; genus Platycodon; species Platycodon grandiflorus. Next base: position 12,251,921 of record CM028367.1, on the reverse strand, counting down.
ATTATCATTCTTATTATATTTTGGCTCTTTGAGTTTTAAATGTTACACTTTAAGAGTTAAGTTAACTTAGCCCCCCTAAAAATCGAATCCTAGCTTCGCCACTGACCTTGGTTATTTCAAACCGTAAGGAGTGTAGTGTTAATCAAGAAATCTAGAAAGCTGGCAACAAATGTCAAGAAAACTTGGGGTACCTTGTGTAATTACCCAAAATTCAACTCTACGTGCTGGAAATAAAAAATTGGTTCTCTCGTAATCACAATTTGATCGCACTGACTACCCCGTCGCGGCAACCGGGATACGCTGACACCGCACAAATCCTCAAACCACATCGGCTCTAGCTCAGCCATTTCACAAGCCAGCCGTAAACCATCAATTTTTTTGTTTTTGTTTTTGTATTATCCTAATCTGAAATACTTAAAACTGATTTTCGAGGTATAATCGGGCATTAGAAGCAGAGATTTAGAAAAACTAAGACTAACTTTTGAGAGAAATCAAAACCTTTAGCTTAAACGAACAAAATCCTTTTCTAAGATTGTTTTTTTTTTTTTCTTTTTGGTCAGGTGCTAGAATCCGAGATATCTTGTGCAGTATTTTGGCTGCTAGAGCTGTTAACACGTATTGAACCCGTCGGGCCTTTTCATCCCGCCACCTAAAAAAAATGGATTGAGTTGATAAATTTTGATCCCGCCTAGGAGGCGGGTCAAACGGTTTGGACCCGCCTGTGTTACGGGTTGGATTGAGTTAACCCGCTAAATTACTTGACTATATAAATTTAGTTTGACTCTTTAATTTTGACTATATAAATTTAGTTTGACTCTTTAATTTTTAAGAAGTATAGTTATATTTCCTTAATTTTTTTAGGTTTAATTTTTTAGATTCTTTCTTGGCCTTTTATTTAATTTTTTATTTTATTAATTAAAAATTAAAAATAGTTGTGATATATATATTTTTTGCTTTAATTTGTTATGTATAGTGTTTTTTAACAAAATTTTTTTGTGGGGTGGCCCGTCCCAACCCGTAACCCAAGGTGGGTTGGGTTGAGATATTTCAGCCCACTTATTTAACGGGCTAGCCCAACCCAACCTGTCTGGTGACGGGTTACAGGTTAGTCCACCCCTCTGACCCATTTTGACAGCTCTATTGGCTGCACAAGAGCTCGAATCAAACCTCTTACTTAAACGATCATAACCCTTTCTCATAAATTTCTTCGAAAAATTGCTGGTCGGTCCATTTTAGAAAGTTTTTATTCTCTCCACTCAACCATTTTTTTTAACCGCTAAAAGGCACTTTTATAAAATTATTCTTTAAATGTCCCGCAATAACATATACAATAGCTTCTTCCTAAAATTTCTCCGGTGAATCTTCTTTTCTTCCTAAAATTTCTCTGGCCAATATTCCAGATAACTTCTTCCTAATATTTCTCCGATGAATCTTCCTTTTTTTATAAAATTTCTCCCGCCAATCTTCCAGATAAAATTTTCTAATATTTCTTCGGTGAATCTTCCTTTCTTCATAAAATTTCTCTGATGAATCTCACTTCCTAAAATTTCTCCGGTGAATCTCTATTTTCATTTCAATAGCTCGTAGCAAAGAAAATTAATTTTTGTGGATAGCCTCTATTTCCATTCCAATAGAACACTAGTAAATCTTGTTTACTAAAATTTCTCCGGTAAATCTTTCTTTGGTATCAAGGCATCGCGATATAGAATTAGACATCGCAATTGGGCATCGAGTCTAAAATTTCTCTAGTGAATATTACTTACTAAAATTTCTCCGGCAAATTTTTCTTTGACTATATTACGATGATGAAATTAGGCATCATAATTGGGCATCGAGTCCTAAAATTTCTCCAGTAAATCTTATTTACTAAAATTTCTTCGATAAATCTTTATTTGGTAGTATGGATGATGGAATTAGGCATCTATGATGAAATTAGGCATCGCAATTGGACATCGCGACGATAAAATTTCTTTAGTAAATCTTTCATTAATAGTGTATCTTTTTTCAATTTTAAAAAATATACAATAGACTAAAACCACTACAAATGTTAAAAAAAAAAAAAAATCGACATGTAACTCACCCAAAATTATTTTACAAACACAAAGCCTCAAACCTAATACAGTACTATTTCTTAATCAAACGATCAGATGCCTTTTTTCCACGGATGCAAACCCGTTGATAAACCGTCATTCTTTCCAAGCCTACTTATAGTTATCGCAACACAACCACCATAGTTCATCCTGCATCTCGCCAACCCAAAATATCTCCTCTCCCCTTAACGGTCTAATAACCGGCACTAGCCGGTAACCCATAATCTGCATTTGAATTGAATTTGGGTTCCATTTCATTTTCCAAACCTAACCCTAGTCAAGAATCTAACCCTGTGTCTGACCCAAGTTTGATTTATTTATAGAGAGAGAAATAGAGGAGGTGATAGGCCAGCTGGGTTTTGTACTGGTTCACTGATCTCTCTCTCTCCCTCTCTCTCTCTCTCTCTCCAATTTTCTGTATAGACAGATGAACAGTAATAGACTTTTGCTTGAAACTTATAGCCAACTGATTGAGTAATCATGTAGAGAGAGAGAGAGAGAGAGAACTTGTTTGTAGATTTTTCAATTTTTTCTCATCTGGGCTTTTGATTTTCTTGGGAAAATTCACTTAATTTTCTTGCCTTTTTCTTTTCTTTTGGATGGGTACAGAAGGGGAGGAGGTGTTGGAAAAGAAGAAAGAAAATGGAGGAGCAAACAAGAGAGCAAAGTGGTTGCACAGTAAATCAATCTGTTGTACAAACTACCACTCCACTAATTGGGCTGTGTTTGGCTATGGAAAATTTCCTTCCGTTTCTTCTTACAAGTGAAAAACAACTTTGTCCTACTAGTACTACTCTCTCTTAGACAACATCATTAACAACACAAAACTTTACTGTGTGAGGGGTTGGTTGGTTTGATCCCAACAGATCTTTGGTTTTTTAGAGTACAAACTTTGAGGACTTATCGTTGACTTCTTCATTATCATCACCATCAGTAATGAAGAGGCTTGGCAGCTCAGATTCCTTGGGTGCTTTGATGTCCATCTGTCCAACCACAGGTGTGTGTGTATGTGTGCGTTTACTAAATAATTATTCCATTTCTGTCAGACTATTGATGTTTCATTTCCAATGATCCAAACACACCCTTGTCATGTTTTCTTGTCTCTTAACCTCTTTCATGGATCATTAATCACATGGAGTAATTAAGTTTGTGTTATGTTCAAAGTTGTTTCTTTCCTTATTTAGTAACTTCTTCCTTGTTTTACTGTCTTTCCTCTCTAGCCATAATTTTTAGAATAGCTAAATCCTGTCACCAAATCAAAACATGGTACAACTATTTATGCATAAAGTACAGCCATTTTAACTTGGCAACAATTAAGGGGGACACTAATATCTATTTTACCACTACGTTTTCTCTTTACAGCCTAGTTTTTACTGTAAGCATGGTACGATTGTTTTTGCATAACGTACAACCCTAGGAAGCTGTACTTGTCTTGGTAACACTTGAGGGGGACAAACCCAGTAAGTGTGTGCTTATTGGTTACCTCTATTCTTACCAAGTGTTTGATCTTTTGTAGAGCAACAAAGTCCAGGAGGAAACTCCCATGTTTACACCAGAGAGTTTCAATCAATGTTAGAAGGCCTGGATGAAGAAGGCTGTTGTGTGGATGAAGCCGGTCAGATCTCCGAGAAGAAGCGGCGATTAAGCGTTGATCAAGTGAAGGCATTGGAGAAGAATTTCGAAGTCGAAAACAAGCTTGAACCGGAGAGGAAAGTGAAGTTAGCTCAGGAACTTGGGTTGCAGCCTAGACAAGTTGCGGTTTGGTTCCAAAACCGCCGCGCACGGTGGAAGACAAAGCAACTCGAGAGAGACTACGGTGTCCTCAAAGGCAATTATGATGCGCTCAAGCATAGTTTTGACTCGCTCCGCCATGACAATGAATCTCTCCTCAAAGAGGTAGCCATTAGAGTCTCAAAAATTTATTCAGTTATTACTGTATTATGAATAATACAAGCTAACAATTTTACGAGTGTTCATTTTGTTCGAAGTTCGAAAATGATTGTCCATTTTGATTAATTGACGTTGAAAAATGAGTGTTCATTTGCTTAAGGATCGTCCCATGTTCATTTGGTTGGAAGTTCCAAAATGAGTACTATTCATTTGGATTAATGGACATTATAAATTAGTGTCCATTTATCGTCCCAAAACGAGTGTCGATCTATTTGATTAATCGGCTCATATTTGGACGGAGGAGGAGGGAGTATTTCTTTTCTATTTGCATGAATCACTTGTTTGTTCTCGAAAATTTAGTTTTAATGTTTTGTTTGACTTATAACTTTTTATCTTGTAGATAAAAGAATTGAAATCGAAGATAAATGGAGAGAATGATAACAATAAGGAGAACAAATATTCAGTGAAGGAAGAGACTAAGGAAGAGACTATGGGGTCTGAGGAGAAGGAAAAGTCACCGGATAATGGCGAAGAAGAGGATGATGTCGAATTGAACTATCAAAGTTTCAGCAATAACCATGTGTTGATGATGAGAGAGAGTTTTTTCCCGGACTTGAAAGATGGTTCATCCGATAGTGATTCGAGTGCTATATTGAATGAAGAAAACAATAGCAATAGTAGCCCAAATGGTGCTGCCATTCAAAGTCATCAGTTCATGCCCATAGTGTCGCCGCCCACGACAACAACAACAACAACGTCCATGAATTGCTATCAGTTTTCAGAGTCGAAATCGATTTTGGGAGATGCCCAGAAAGCCTATCAACCACAGTTTGTGAAGATTGAGGAGCATAATTTCTTTAGTGGGGATGAACCGTGCAATTTCTTTTCGGACGAGCAAGCTCCGACGCTGCAATGGTATTGCCATGATCAATGGAACTGAAGAAAATTCAGTAAAACCTCTATCCAGATCCCAAAAAGATGGATCAGTTTATCATGAAGCTTTTATAATAAGAGAGAGAAGAGGGAGGGGACTAGGAAGAAAGAGCGTTACTGAATTTTGTAAAAAATGGGACAAATTGAACTCTGGGGGACTGGAATGTAATTAAGCCTTTGATTTCTCCCTAGTGTACAAAATGAAGTCGGAGCTTTAGAGGTTGGATGGTGGGGTCGATAAAGGTCAAAAAATTAGCTGAGGGCCTAGTCACGGAGGGGAAACCGTGCGGTAATGATTAAGGGGGGGTAATGAAGGTCTTTTTTACTCTGCCATGATAAGGACCAAGAAGAGAGAGATAGAGAGCTTCAACTTCTATGGAGGAAAGACATTATTATCATGTAAAGTTGGAAATAATCAATGGCTTCTTTTGAAGAATATAAGCTAAAAAGTTACATTGAAATGGATGGTCTTATTAGCCGACAGCCCAACACTGTTCTTTATCTCTAAGTAAAGTAAGGCTATGATAATTAAAGTAAGATTATGACTGAATGTTTAATTTCAGAGTTTGGAATTGAAAGAGTAATTTGAATTTTATGATACACAAATTGTTCATTTAATTTTAATTCTAGAGCTTAACATTGAGTAACTTAATTTTAGTTTGTGTTGAGAATTGGAATTCTATTGACAACTTAACTCTAAAAGTTGGTTGCCACCGACTTAATTTTATTGAATGATAAACATGGCTATTATATAGCCTACGACTTTAACGAACAAAGCTAAAAATCAGCTCACATTTTGGTTATATAGCCTACATGCAGCCTCAATGAGGTTTATTTGAAACACAAAAACTCAACTAAAACCCTTCTAAATAGGGATTAAACAACCAACTAAAAGTAAATGACCCTAAAGACTAAGACAAACCTACAAACCACTTCATTCCCTCCTTGAAGCTAAACATGGTGAAAAACTTGTTTAGCTTACATCTCCGACTTAACACATTCCCATCATGTTTTTGAGTTTAACAAAAGCCTCGAACTCGAGAGGTTTTGTCATAATGTCTGCAATCTGTTCAGTGCTGCCATAATCTAATAAAGCAATGCACCCTTCTTTAGTTAAATCTCTAAGAAAATGGTACCTCACTCGAATCTAAACATGGTTTCTCGAGAGCTTGATGGCCGATGTATTATCACACATGTTGCTTGTACATTCTTCTTCTTCATGACCAAGCTGCTTCAAAATCCTCTTCAACTGGATTGCTTGACACACACTAGTTGTAGGTTCCACAAATTTTGCTTCTGTTGTAGTTGATAAGGTCACAATAGGTTGTTTCTTTGAACTCCAAGATATGGCTCCTGAGCTTAGCAGAAAAACGTAACTACTAGTGCTCTTGTTGTCTTCTACATCTCCGGCGTAATCACTATCAGTGAATGCCTTGAGCTTGTTAAAGTTCTCACGCCTGAGGGTTATCGCTGGGACGACCCATCCCCCTTACGGTATTCTCTGTTGATCACAGGTTTCAAGCAGTTCATACTTCAATGACAATCCCTGCAACGTAAGCCGAAATCCTACTAAACTACACACGTGGATCAGACGTGGTCACCCTCAATCTTTTTTGCGCGATCAGTCCCAGTAATTCCAACCACGATGAGAGAAATGAGAAGTTCTTATAATTGTTCATCGTCTCTCGCAACTAATCCAATCTAAATTGTATATGCAACACGATCCATTAGGGCAACTCCAACAATGGGTGTTGGCTCATAGGTATCAAAACCAAATTTTGATACCTATTGCTACTATTACAAGGTATTAAATTATCATCTCCAACAATAGGTATCAAATTCATGGTATTAAATTCATTTTTGATTTTTTATTAACTTTATTGATACTTTATACATTATCAATTATTTAAAGTATGACAGTTGTTTTAATTAATTAAATTTTTTTAAATATAAATTTTGAAAAATTATAGTCGTCATATGTCATGATATAAAAACCAAAATAAATTATAAATTAATGATAATCCACCTGCGTGCATGTTGCTCAACGTGAAGTCATAAGAGAGGTAGCAAATTTGCTACCTCTTTTAGGACTAAGGCAAAATTTGATACCCTCTGTTTTAACTATTGGAGATACTAGGATCTTCAACTAGATATCAAAATTTGGTTTTGATATTTATTGTTGGTCTTGCTCTTAGAAAACAAGTTTGTCATAGAACTCAAACATTTACTCATCAAAACTTGACAATTGTGTAGACCATACACGTAACTTTTGGATAAAAAATTTATGCACAGTTTTTAACTTGGGGCGCCTTCTTGTTTCCTTACATTCTTGCCGATAAATCTTGTAAAAGTAGCTATTGCATTGAGTTTCAAACTTTGAAGTACTTCAATCCTGCAATATAATCTACTTCCTTTCACTCACGGATCCACAGCTTCCACAGCTTGAGCTCGGCCGGTACATGACCCCACTCAAAAAAAAAAAAAAAAATTTTACCTTACAAAATTGTGGAGTTTTTGATAGGGGCTTTGCTCAAAAAAAAAAAATATATATATATATATATATATATATTTACCTTCTTAAGTAATGCACAGTAGTAGAGATCAGTGATGAATTGTAATTTTTAAGTTTTTTTATGTAATAGTTAAAATTTGTGACATACTAATTTTTTTTTTTTGATCCACCACTACTTTCTGTCCATTCTTCTATTATTATAAGAGTAATGCTATGGGTACCTAAAGAGTACCAAATTTTTTGAACCAAATGATGTGTCTGCGATGTGGCAGCTGATGTAATGCATTAATTATAATTTTTAATTTTATTTTTTATTTCACAGCTAACACATCATTTAGTACAAAAAATTTAGTACTCTTTAGATATCCACAGCATTACTCTTATTATAAAATAAAAATTAAAAATTGAAAATTAAGTATTTAATCACAGAGTCAAACTTTAGAAATCCCGACAAACATGAGAGAAAGGGTGAAGGCATCAAATGAAATTAAAGGGTTAGCTTGAAAAGTTGCGCCACATGATTGAGTTTGAGTACCCCATTTTGTACTGTCGACTGTCCAGAGCCCCCTGCCGCTTTTCTAACTCATCATTCGCACTTTATTTTTATGTACTCCCCGTGATATTAGTAGTCGCCCCGTTCAAAATACTCCGTTAGTTATTTTTTTATTTAACCAGATATACGAATTAAAAAAAATACTTAATTTAATTATTAATATTAATATAGTATGTAATTATTTTAATATTTATGTACATGTGATTCATAATTAAAATAAAAAGGTGGATAAAATGATAAAAATATTATCCTAAAAATAAAACTTTTAAATAAGACAATTATTTTGAGAGAAGCAAAAAAGGAAAGTAAGACAATAATTTTTGGACGGGGGAGTAATGTTTTATAATTTTATTTTAAGACATTTTAAAATATTTTTTTTAATTTTAGAAATTATTTTTGAGAATATTATTATTATATTCTTATTAATTGTGAAGTAAAAAAAATAAGAAGGGCCTATTGATTTGATATAATAATACTTTGAGAAAAGATTACATAAAATAAACTACTCTTTCAGCCATGGATGAATATTCCTCGTTGACAAAGCACATCAATTAAGAAACGTACTTCCTCTGTCTTGAGTAAATGTTCTTACTTTTTATTTTAAGATGTCTCAACTAATGTTTTTAGAGACCTTTGATTTACAAATTATCTATTATTCATTCCAATTACCCTTAAAGCTTTATTTAACATCAACATAGCTCATTTTAAAGAAACTCACTTGTTTATAATAGTAGAACTCAATCAATTTAGGAGAAATTGAGTACTCCTTCCGTTCTAGGCAATGAGTTCACTATACTATTTTGGGACGTGTCACTCAAAGAGTCCACTTACAAATAATTATGCCTACAAACTCGATAAAATTTTCAACTTTACCCTCCACATGTGGTACAAACATATTAACTATACTAAAATATTTTTATGATTATGACCAACTCTAATATTACTTATATATCGCTTAATTATTAAACTTTTCAAACGTGAACTCTTTAGGTAGAACGGATAAAGTACTATAAAATATTTAGTTGAAAAGTAAGTTAAGAATAAGAACATCGTCTTTCAATAATGTATTAATAGAAGGTTAGTCAGTTAGTTCTCCTAGTGACATTGGAACATAAAAAATTAATAACATAATATTTTCATAATAAGAACTTTTGTCTTTACGGTATATGTTAGCTTTAACTTTTAAGGAAAAGTAGGATGAATCTGATGTGGTTACTTGATTTTAGGCTTTACCTCCTAATCATCTTTTTTGTGTAGTTTCACCTCTTTTTACTTACAAGTGTTTAGAGATGCTATGTCTTCTTTGTATTTTGACGACGGAAACATATAGAATGACTAAAATGCCCTCTACTACATTCTTTCCTTGTTCATGCCTCAAGAATCCAACTCACTTTTTCTCTCTCCATTTTGGAAGGTGTGTTTCTCTAAATGCTTGTAAGTAGAAGGAGATGAAACTATACAAAAAATAAGATAAGGAGGCAAAGCTCGAAATCAAGTAACCACAGGGAGTTAGTTCCTCATATTTTTTTCTTCACTTTCATGCTAGTAAAATAGAAAATTATAGAGATTTTTAACTTTTAATCCAAATGATCTATCCCAATTTATATGGTAATGCATGTGATTAATTAAAATTAGTCTTGTAAATTAATTATATGTGAACGGCCTCAGCCTTAATTTTTACATGTGGTAGACACCGCAGCATCAGACGTAGCAGGTGGACAACGTCGAGGTGTCATATGTCAGCTCGGATACGACGACCTGGTAACCAGGATCTACCAGGTCGCCCTCTCCCTCAACAGACATACCTACACAAGATGCCGATCTCGGGGACCCACAGTGCGACCTAGTTACATCCTAGGCCGACCACGGGAGCATCTCGTGACCTGCCAGATCCCAGGCAAACCATCTTTCAAACTGGGTAGAATCCTTCTACAATTCTACCTCCATCTATCCTAAGCAAACTCGTAATCGTTATCCGCTAGACACGGGATTTGATCATATCATACCAAACCCGAAACTGATAAGGATTGAGAATAATCTTCTTATAAATAACAGCCTCAAAGATATCATACAGTACGTGCAAATTACATACAACTATATTTTGTTGACCATTATATTCTCTACAGTCTTGCTGATTCTCACGCCGGAGGATTATTGCTGGGATATCCCAGCCCCCCTTTACGGTGTTTTTTGTTGATCACAGGGCCTTATATCTCTTTTTTTTCAAGAGCAATCTCAGCAACATCAGCCGAAATCGTACTAAACTACACACGTGGATCAGACATGGTCACCAAAAGCCTTTTTTGCATGATCAGTTTGCTTCCGTTGTCGAGACCTTCAAAGATCTTACTGTGATCAACCATGACGACTTCAAAGCAAGTTTCTAAGAAGGCACCCCCGGTGGCTTCCGCGAGACTCCCGCTTCACGAGAACACCTGTGCCAAGAAGATGGCGAGGACAATGATAACGAAGAAAGTGGCAGGAAAGAGACAAGCCCCTTAGGGGAAAAGACCGATAAGGTCAAAATGGGATGGTCGGATAACAACGCCTTCTTCTGCCTCAGAGAGTGAGGTTACATGCGAGAAGGATAATCTCCAGGTAATACGCAAGGGGCGACCTCTCACCGAACATGAAAGAAACCTCGCCGAGCTAAAACATATTCGCCGTGAAAAGGCTTTTTTGGAAAAATAGGGGGAGTTGGAGCGGCGCAAGTTTGAACTATCCTGCAAGCTCGCGACCCAAGCAGCCCACCTACCGACCCCGGACCCTTGTCCTCGATAGGACGACCATGATGGTCGACCTGAAGGGAGAGGAGCTAGGGGATCACAGGCAGATAGCCATTATGGAGGGTCGCGAGCAAATGTTCCAAGGGTGAGTGCAAAAAACTGACTTGGGCGAAGAGTCGAGGAGAACCAAAAGCCTAGTTCAAAGATCGCCTAGGCACTCCAGTACAGGAAGAGCGACCCAGGGCAGTGTGCACTCCAGGATGGGAACCAGAGCTAGAAATCCCAGTCTAGCTAAATTGCATAGATCTTCCCGAGTAGAGCTCGGTAAAGAACGACCCCGAAAGCTGGAGGCAACCCGCAGTCACAGACCAAAACGTAAATCTCCCCAGCATAGTACCTCCAGCAGTGGCGCATCGTCCCACAAGTACTCCAAGATCAAGGGCCATGATCATCAATCTAAACAAAAGAACAGGAGTGAAAAGCCGGAAGACGAGGTACTGCACAAAATAAAGGAGAGACTAGAAGCCCTCGAAAGGGGAAAAGAGAGCAAGTTGCCAAGGAATGTAACGGCGGCGTTCTGCAGGAGGATCAGGGATACCCTGCCTAATCACCGCCTGAAGCTGCCGTCCTTAAAAAATTATGAAGGAAATACAAATACCCGAAGCCATGTATCGAGCTTCGAGGCAAAAATGGGAGTATGCACCAGAGATCTGGATTTGTGGTGTGTAGTGTTTGTTCGTACATTCGAGGAGGTTGTCCTCAAATGGTTTGAAGAACTCGAAGAAGGATCCATCAGGGACTAGTATGATCTAAAACGGGCCTTCTTGGAAAAATACTCCTCGACTGGTGACTTCCCCAAAAGAGAATTCGACCTCTGCGGGATCAAACAGAGACCGAGAGAATCTCGGAAAAGTTATTTGGAAAGATTCAAGAACATCGCCGAACATCTTCAGAACGTCCAAGACAAAATCGTAATGGCCTTCTTCCAGGCTGGATGTCGATCAGCTAGGCTCCTATCCGAGGTCGGCATGCGACTACCTTCTAACAGCGCAGAGATGTATACTGCTGCGCAAAGAATTAGGAATGTTGAAAAAACTTTGAAAGAGCAGGAGAAGGAAGGTCTGAAACCCGCAGGAACCTCGAAACAGAAAAACGAAGAAAACTCGGGGGATCAGAAAAAGGAGGGAAATGGCAATGAAAACATCAAAGGAAAGAGGAAGAACAAATACTAGAAGAAAGAGGAATTCTACACCCCACTAAACGCGACCAAGGAGCAGATTATGAACGTGCTCCTTTAAGAGAACATGATCGGCCGACCTCCACCTCAGAGAAAGACTCCTTATCCTCGTAATCCCAACAAAAAGTGTGCCTATCACAATGATATTGGGCATACCACCGAGGATTGCATCCAGCTTAAAAAGGAGATTCAAAAACTAATTGACAGAGGGGAACTCAGAAGATATGAGCAGAGAGGAGACGAGAGAAGAAGGCCAAAGGAGGCCTCAAGAGCTAATGCCGAGGAGGACGAAATATTGGTCAACACGATCATGAAGGAATGGTCAAGCATCACCAAGTTGAAAACCGCGATCAATAGTCTCAACCATATGGTCAGCCTGCTTCAGGTCTAGGGAGAAAAGGGAATCACATTCCTACCCAGTGAGCTAGTAGGTGATAAATGTACAAAATGTCTATATTTTAGGATGTTTTTAGGCTTGTTTTCTCTTCAATAATGTGTATTTCAAAGTAAAATTAGTTGTTTTAGTTCATTTCACTATCTTTGAGCTTAATTGTGCAGACTTGGAGCATTTTGGATCAAAGTTTAAGCTTGGGTGGTGATTTAAAGCTGAATGGAAGAGGTTCGTGCCATCGGCATTGTTCGTGGGCTGCGATTTATTTTACAGTGGAATTTGAAGGCATTGTTCCACTTGAAGCGGTTTGGTTCGCAGCCTGGCTGCGATTTCTTTCGTACCCGCGAATCGACAGATTTTGGGCAGATTTACTATTTTGCCCTATATTTGTATCAAGTGTAATTTTAAGTCTAAATTAGGAAGAAACTCTTGAGTTTCCCTCCCTTTTCAGGTGCGTCTCCCTCTAGATTAAAAAGGGAGCGCATTCTCTCTTTGGGGACACACTCTCGTTCTCTACAAAAAAGCTAGGATTTTTCATATCTTTTTCTACACAATTTTTAGGGTAGATTTTGGATTGTAAGTTGAAGATTGAAGACTTCATCATTTGGAATCATTTTGGAGACAAGTTCTTTCTCTTTCCCTCTCTTTAATTTTATTATTTTCATTTCGTTGTTTTATAATGTTTCCCATGATGTTCTTGTTGATTTCTTCAATCATGTGTGAGTAGTTTCCTATTTCTAGGATTAGGTGTAGCCCACGATGAATTTATGAATGAAGTTACGATCTTTCCGTTTACTATATGAATGTTACTTGTTTTGATTCGATTTTAGTTTCGTTAATAATTGCATGAATATGTGGAAGCGAAGAACCGAGAGGTGAAACTCCTACGTTTATGCGATAATCTCAATTACCAAAGCGAAGGACCGAAAGGTGAAGTGTAGGTAATGGAACCCTAAAATCGAACTAGAAATTCATGAGAACGACGGTTAATTGAGTTTCTAGAGGCTAATTGAATTGTAGGACATAATGGATTTAGTTTAATTCATTGAGCGAGACATCGGATTTGAATTAAGCTTGGCACGGTTGAGAGTAGTTCGAGAGAATACAATCAACTATATTGATGCAATTCGCCTTCAAAACTTGACATTTATCGTAAGGGAAGATCGTTGCGGAGTTTATAAATTCGTCGTTGTGGTAAACCGAAATCCTAGAAGCTTTTATTTACTGTTTTCAATCAAAAATCTAATTTTGTGTTTACTTAGTTAATTTAGTCTAATTAGTTTAATTTTAGTTCATTTCTACAAAAACCTTGAAATCAACCTGTCTAGATAATTTAAGTTGCGAATTCTTCGGTACTTGATTCAAAGTCCCTGTAGGATCGACATCCTAAATACTATACGATAAGCCGTGCGCTTGCGGTAGGATTTAGTGATTAATTTGAAAATCATACATCAGTAGCCAACCCTGCAGCCAAAGGCTATGCTTTAACCATAGAAGCAAAAATTGGCAAAGGAAGGGTAAAGAGAGTATTGATTGATACATGAGCAGGAAAGGACATTCCGTTTTACAAATGCTTCCAACCAATTGGATTGGGAAGCTCACATTTAACCCCAAGTGGGATCAAGTTGGAAGGCTTCACGGGGCCAAAAGTCGCTATCAAGGGAATGGTCGACTTAAGGGTAGTCCTCAGTTCGAAAGATAACTCTCGTACCGAGGTCGTGACTTTTTTAGTCCTTGATATTCCATCCCTGTACAATGCTATTTTGGGCCTTCTAACTTAGAAAAAGTTCAAAATTTTGATCTCCCCAAGTCACCAAAGGATTAAATTTTTCACAGATAACGGGGTCGGGTAGCTAAAGAATGATCCAAGAAGTACCATGAATTACCTCCTGGAGGAAAAAAAAGCTGAAAAAGCTTGGTTGAAGGGGAAGAGGAAGATGACAACAGAGGCCGCAAGAGAAGAGGTCCACAAATAGGATCACTTTGACAAGACACCAAAGTCAATAATAATCAAAGAAAAGACAGAGCTGAAAAAGGGAGCCCCTCTAACAATCGAGCGTAGCAATCAGCGCGGGCTGGCTCGTTCAGCCCGCACACCTCGAACGCCAAAAGCGACGACGTGCCCACTTCGGGCACCGAGCACACCGATTCGGTCACAGTCATTGATACACATAAACGAAAAGAACGCTCCACCTCGCATCCCAACAAAAGCACGAAAGACGTTTTGCCCGACGTACTCACTTCGAGTGCCGAGCAGGCCGACTCACACCCGGCCGCTGATGGGGACAAAAGGAAGAAGCATAACAAGGTCGTCACAATAGAGAGCTTAGATGCTAGAGATCAGCCGGATATTCAGCCCCAGACCTTGACGAGGTAATTATTAACTTCGACTTCCTAGAACAAAAAATCAAGGTTGGGGTTGAAATTGACAAGCATGAAATGGAGGCCATAATTGCATTTCTTCGGGAGAACAAAGACGTGTTCGCTTGGAAGACCGAAGACATGGAAGGAATCAGTGAGGAGGTCATTGTCACAAACTAAATGTCAATCCAAGCGTAACACTTGTTCAACAACGACCTAGAATATTCTCCTCGAGAAACAAGCAGCCAAAAATGAGGAATTTGACAAGCTACTCTAGGCCAACATCATCGAATAGGTCTTTTATCCGACCTGGATCGCAAATGTGGTGATAGTCAAAAAGACCAGTTGAATGTAAAGAATGTGCGTTGACATCACAGACCTGAACAAAGTCTACCCCAAAGATTGGTACCCACTGCCGAGGATAGACCAGCTGGTGGACGCGATAGTGGGCCACAAAATACTTAGTTTCATCGATGCATATTCGAGGTACCATCAGATATACAGGTGGCTAGCCGACCAAGAGTTGATAGCCTTTCGAGCACTGGGAGCTATTTATTGCTACAAAATGATGCCCTTTGGGCTTAAGAATGCAGGGGCCGCTTATCAACGCATGGTGAATAAAGTCTTTGGAGACCAGCTAGGAAAAAACGTGGAAGCCTACATCGACTACATGGTCATCAACACCAAACAAGCCAACCATGCCGAAGACTTGAAGGAGACCATCGCTAATCTCAGGAAGACACAGAATGAAGTTAAATTCGGCAAAGTGTGCCTTCGGAATAAAGGCAGGCAAATTCCTGGGATATATGGTGAATGAAAAAAATCCAAGCCTTGGTTGATATGAAGGCCCTCAGCTCAATCAAAGAGGTACAATGCCTGAATGGGAGAATAACGGCGTTAGGAAGATTCATTGCAAAATCGGCAGAAAAGAGCCTACCATTCATCAAGACACTAAGAGGAAGTAAGAAGTTTGTCTGGAATGAAGAATGTGACAAAACCTTTGCCAAGCTGAAAGAGTACTTGGGCAACCCGCCGTTGCTGACTAGCCCGACTCTAGGAGAGCCCCTCTACGTCTACCTCACCGCCTCAGACACAGTTATCGCTGCAGTCTTGCTCAGAGAAGAAGGGTCAGTCCAAAAGCTGATATACTACGTCTCCCACGCACTCATAGATGTAGAGACGAGGTACTTACATGTGGAGAAGGTAGTACTGGCCAAAATAATGGCAGCAAGAAAATTAACTCACTACTTCCAAGCTCATGCACTGACGGTATACACCGACCTCCCACTCAGACAAATCCTCCACAAACCAAATGTAGCTAGAAGGATGTTGAAATGGTCAGTTGAGCTCTCCGGGTATGACATTACTTATGAGCAACGCAAGGCAATCAAAACTCAAGTGCTCGCAGACTTTATTACTGAGACCTCATTTGTCAAAAAAGATCAAGGCCCGACCACCATGATGGCCGAGCCGAGCTCTTCGACAAGCCCTCCCGATCCGACCAAACAAATAAAAATGACCAGCTCACCACTGGATGCTTTATGTCGAGGGTTCGTCGAGCAAAACGGGCAGTGGGGCAGGTTTATCCCTATACCCACTAAAGGGTGGAGAGATCAGTAAAGCATTATGGTTCAAATTCCAAGCTTCAAACAATCAAGCAGAGTACGAAGCCCTAATAGTAGGGTTGGAACTCATATTGGAGCTTAGAGCAAGACAGGTTGTCATCTTCAGCGACTTCCAGCTCGTCGTGAAGCAAGTTTGGGAGAAATATGGGGCTAACCATCCCACTTTGACAAAGTATTGCGAACTGGCAAAACACTTACTGGAGAAGTTCGAGTACTGGAAACTGAAACAGGTGGACAGAACAAAAAATATGTGAGCTAATCACCTGTCAAAGATCGCGTCATTAGAAATCAGTGACCTCCCTTCGGACGTATGGTTGAAATCCCTTGAGACACCCTCGGTGAACAAGGAGAAAGTCATGCCCATAGACCCTGCTGAAAGATGCTGGGTAGATGAGATACAAGATTATACCAAACATGGAACATTGCCTGCCGAGAAGGACCTGGCCCAGTTGCTAAGGAAAAGAGCAGCCCGCTGCACAGTGATAACCAGAGTGCTATACAGGAGATCATTTACCAAGCCCTTGCTCAAGTGTGTCCGACCGGAGACAGTGGAGGACCTGCTCGCTGAAGTCCAGGTATAAGGTCCATAGCTGACAGAATTATTTTGATTGAAAGGACACACACTCCAAATCTGGACTCTAATTTTGAGTGAAAGCTTTGTATAGCTTCTTTGTCTACGTGAGCTTGCATCTGCCCGCATTTATCAATATTTATTGCATCAAACCCTTGCAAAAGCTAATCTTCTACAGGTACTCTCCTTGGATCAAGTACACTACATCATATCAACAATCACCTTCCCCACGGGTGCAAACATCGCTGACGCCTCAGCACTTGCATCATCTCTAGTAGAATCCCCATGAGACTCTACACATTTTATCTCGAAAAAATCATTGCCAATGGCTGTGAACAAGTCGCTTCCCCACGGGTGTAAACCTGAGGCCTCTGGAAATTAACCCCTCAACCGATACATCTCAGAAAATGCCACTGATGACTCAGCACTCAGAATCATCCCAAACCGTATCAATTATTCGGTCGTTTCCCACAAGTGTAAACCTGAGGCCTCTGGAAATAAGCCAATTAACTGACACAGCTAAGAAAACGTCGCTGACGCCTCAACACTCAAAATCTATCCCATCGGACACCACACAAGACGGTATCTCTTGGTCATTTCCTAACGGGTGAAAACTTGAGGTTTATGGATTTGACTACCCAATCATATCTTGCAATGCATTCACACACGTTTGCACACCCAATAATGTCACACACATGCTTTACAGCTTTTAAAAAAAATAAAAAAATAAACAAACAAAAAAATAACAAACAAACAAAAAACAAACAAACAAAAAAATAAACAAAAAACAAAAAAGCAAAAACAAAAACATCTTTCACATCTTTGAAACAAAAAAAAATCTTCCACATCTTTGGAAAAGAAAAACAACAGACATGTATCCCACACCTGAACTACGTTTTAGTCTGATTCTCGAAACGGGATACGTAGGCAACCTCTTAGGAGGTACGACCATCCAATTATATCTCACACCACACGTTTACTAATTGACATGCTTTTTCACACCCCTGAACTACGTTTTGGTCTGATTCCCGAAACGGGATACGTAGGCAACCTCTTAGAAGGTACGACAATCCAACTATATCACACCCAACTTGCGTTTGGCTTGATTCCTATTTAGGATACGCAATTAAACCCCAATGGGGCCCAGCCAATCTTTTCATTCCATACGAAGCTGGATGTCTATCTTTTTCGATGACGTTCGCTTACTTCTAAGCGAACGTAGTCGAGGGGCTCTGTAAACACCCAGAATTCGTACCCCACATTATACAAATTATCCTATAAATAATTGTTTATTTATAAATGGACTAACACTTGTTTCTATGATTATTTCAGGAAACAAAATATCAAATAGGACTAACAACGTCCAACAAATACAAACGACTTCAGTTAGATCAACATCAAGGGTCAAATATGAAGATACAAAGCTTGAAGGGTCAAAGCACAAAAGGAACAACTTCAAGGCACAAAGATTAAATAAAATTGATGAGGGACCTCAAGCATTAAGAATCAAATATGAAGATTCTAAGTGTAACACTCAGGGTTTGGTGCGCTGATACACCGAAAACACGGTTTGGTGCGCGGGCACCATGCCAGGTGCGTCGCGTACCAAACCAAGCTTTGCCTTACAAGTCAAGTCACCTGGCTACTGAATACTTTGGTGATTGAACGAAGCTTCCTCTTAGTTTGGGCTGGAGAGTAACACACAAATATCTCCCCCAACTCCCTCCTATAAAAGAGCTCTTAGCTCTCTCCCTCAGACATATCATCAACAATCCATCTCTCTCACTCACTGAAACATTAAGAAAGAAAGAAAAAGAAAAGAAAGAAAAGCTCTCTGCTCTCTCTCTCTTGCTCTCCCTCAGCCTGAGAAAACAAATCGTTCTCTCGCTGGGCAAATTTCACACACACACACACACACATACACACAACAAACACACACATAAACACACAGTGTTCTTTGAACACACCCAATATCAAAACGTAGTCTTCCTTTCCTCGTATCGGTAGCAGTGGAAGCACAACGTTCAGGCTACGAGCTAGCTTGATCAAATATAACACAACGGCCTAGAACTTGGTCTGAATTCTGTAAAACGACAGAAGGTAATCCTTTCTGTTCGTTAATTTTATTTATCCATTTTAATATGTACATACGTTGAATGAATTACAAATATAAATATATATATATATATATTCATTTCGATACATTTAATATGTAAATACTTTTTTTTTAAACAAGGGCGGCACCCTGCTAGATTTTATTGAATAGAAAAAAGAATACAAAATTTAAGAGGGACAACTAGCCTAGCCCTTAAAAGAGGGAGGACAAAGGAGCCTGATCTCGAAAATAATACATGAATCAACAAACGATACCGACTAAGAAATTCTAATGTGGAGGGTGTCTCTAGCATCAAGCAGAATAGTATAATAAACCCGTAACATATAAATTTGAGCATGCAATCATAAGAGACCGAAAGGGCGAGTTGGGTGCGTAAAACCTTCCTAACTCGTAACTTAGCCTCCGAACCCACAATCTCAGTTTTTCTCTCGTTTTCTATATAAACGAGGGTGACGACTTTGTATTTTTATATAAATGTGTCATTCACATTTATTACACATTTATTTCGGGAGTCCAGAGTGAAAGGCCCAGAACGATCTGCGGATCGGGGTGCTCACAACGTCCACTACCAAGTTGGTCAGACTTGTATTTGGAAGTACACTAATATTAATAATCCTAGGTTATCACTAATGGATCAGTGTACAACAAGACCTGTGAATATGGAGATTGAATGTTCATCAGGAACAAATCAATCTCTTGTGTTATAATCAAAGATCCCTAAAAAACTAAGTAGTTGGGAGGGATGCTTTACAATGATTGAACTATAAAGGCAAATACAAAGCGAAGGGAATAAAATAATAAAAGCTCTAAGTGTTTGCTCTTTAATGCTAAAGCTCAAATATTCTTGAAGTGTTATGAATTTCTTTGAATGCTTGAATGCTTCGGAGAATGTAGTTGTGGTTGAGTTCTTCGTGGGGCTTCTGTGGCTTTAAATAGGCAGAGATGAGCTTGTCGCCGTTGGAAGCTTTTTGTTTGATTTGCAATAAATGTCTGCAGGAGTCTGAGTCAAACAAGCGAAGAACTCATTTCAATACAAGGGTTGTCTTTGTCTTTCTGAAATAAGCATTAAAGCTCAAAACGGAAAGTGTCAGAAAACACAAAACAAAAAGCATGTTTGTTTTGTTAAGGAAATAGACACGCAAAGTACCAACTTAAATTCAAAAGATAGTCGGGGAAGCTTATCAAAGAAGCTTCCACTAAGATCAATAGACTGACTTAAGATATAAGTCAAAGACATTATCAGTCTACTGACTTATGCCAATTATCAGTTGACTGATTTGAAAATATTTAAGTCATCATCAACCACTCTGACTTAAGGCAAGGAATCGGTTAGCTGACTTAAGGAGTTAAGTCAACTGACATGGGTTTATGATTCCAGATAAGTTAAAATGGTTTTAAGCAAATCATGGAAGGACCAACAATTTGATTCATTCATTACCCTGGACAGTGCTAACAAATCTCATTTCACAAACCTTGGAATATAAGTTCTACGAGTCGGTTGCACAATATTACTCTGCTCGCACAACCAATACTGCATACAAAAATTTAACACAGTTAATATGATCAAATCAACATGCATCATACACAAAAATTATAGATAATAATATCAAATGAAATTAAAGTTACAAGCAGCAGCAACATGCATCTCTCTATGTGGTCATCAATTATATTTTCCAAGCTTTCCAACAATGAATCAATTACATGTTTTGACCAATTGTACAATTATATTGTGTTCAAATTAGACACAAGCATTGTGTAGGCCCATGGTAGATAGGATGTTTGGTTGCAACCAGCAAGGTCGTAAGAACAAGAAGTGTTGTCAAGCCAGAGACTCAGTCAACATCTACTTGGTCCAGACTCTCTATCATTTCTTAATTCTATCAGAAATCAACTTTGGCTTCAATCTTATGTGCTTTGATTCCTTTGACATCTTCTCCAGGAAACATATTTGGAGGAAATCAGTGCGATCCAATTTGTAAAATGATATGCTGATTTCCTCCCCTCCATCGTTGATGTCGAATATGAGCTTCGCATCTATTGCTTTAAGCTTCAACTTTTTGCACCCAAACTGGAAACAACTTTGTCCCTCGACGTAACATCTGGCAATACTTCTTATACAATGCTCGCGGATGACATGATCACCAATTATGCTCTTTATCATGTACCAAAAAGGTGTTTTCTTTAGTGCAGTTCTATGGTCATCCCTGAAATCGATATTCTTAATCTGACCTATAAGCGACTGCATACTGGATCTGTATATTATCTTGGTGAGATTTTTAGTTATCACAACTTTACAACACGTATATTGTGGTTACAGTCACACGAAAATTGATGCATCGCGATCCACAATTGATGCATAAACCCCAGAATCTCGATTCAACAAATTCCAATCGCAATGCACAAATACTACAATTGCTTTGCATAAATCGTATAACGAACTCGAGAAAAGTGCAAACCAAATCACATGCATAACACATTTTTCAAATGATTCATTTCTATGCAAATAGTATAACGAACTCGGGGAAACTCTATTTGTATTCAAATTTTTTCAGATTTCACTCCATTATTGAATTTTTAAGAAGATAGTTGAACTATAAAATGTATTTCAACTAGTAATAAAAGAAATTCAATTTCTTCCTGTTGTCGTGCTTTGCTTCTTCTTTTACTAGTTTGTTTCGTTTCTTTCTTTGTTATTGTCATATCAGTACTCTCTAGTAGTATCAATGATTGTTCAGTACTCATTTTTCTGTAGTATTGAAGGTGAGGTTCACTTTCTCTCATATTCGCCGGAGTATTCTTGTGTAGAAATGGCGGGAGGATGGTTTTGGAAGTGGAAATAAAAATGATAACCGGTAAGTAAACATAAAAGGTTTGTGAACAATCGATTATAGCGTACCTGTTCTTTAATTTGCATAAACGACTGGATGCATCGCAACGCCAAAATTGATCTTTAGCAATGCTCAATCATTGCATCACAATGCCTTGTGTAAACGGTGCTTAGCGCGCTCCCATGAATTAATGGCATTTTCGTTATTTCACAAAAAAAGTGTCTTTTGTCGGTTAAAAAAAAGTATTGGGCTGTAAAGTGGTTGAAAAATGTCCAAAGTGGGCCGGCCCGAATTTCTCCCTTAAAAAATGTAATCACCAAATAGAGCCTAATCAGTTTACTGAATACTCTCTCCGTTCCACCCAATGAGTCTGTTAGAATATATGGCTCGGAAGGCTGAAGTTTCTGGAATTTATGCGAATGTACAGTGCAGCCGCATAGGCTTGGCGCTGTCGCACGAGGCATAGTGTCACGCCGCGCTGACTTCAGTACTACGAGTTTTACTTTTCTATTTTGTATTTAGGGCTAGGTCTTAAATTTTATATATAAGTTGTAACCCTAAAACGTATAAAAGGTTAACATATCAATATACATCAATTTTAAAACCACAAACTCTCTCTCTCTTCTTTCAATTCTTAATTGTTTGATCATTGATTATTGCTATATTCATCGTTTGCTTGCTTCCGCTGTCCCACAATAAGTCCACGTTTGAATAATCAAATAATTAAGTAATATATTAGTGTCATTGAAGTTGGTCATTATTACAAAAATACTTATGCACAACAAGATGTTTACAACACAATTTGAGGGTAAAGAAGAAAGATTATGGACATTGTGAGCATAATCTTTGGAAGTGATCTTTTTGAGTGGAATATTAAAAAAAAAAATAGTGGACTCTTTGTCTAAAATGAAGGGAGTGTATAAAAAGCCAATAAATTTGTTTCTCATACAACAACAGAAAAAATTTAAAAAATAAAAAAATATATATTTTCCGTAACACTTGCGCATAGTCTGACCCCTTCAACAAAAACTTTACTACATTCCATAACACTTGAGAATAGTCTGGCCCCCTCAACGTGTAGGTCTTGGGTCTGCCCTTGAATAGCACTGCCCAAATTTAGAATCGGGCGGAGTTAAAGGGGTTATAGTCTCCTCTAGTTTCAAAAGAGTATCTATGCGCCCCGTAATCTTAAAAAAACAAATTTTGCTACTATAAATTACGTATTTTGTCATTTTAGCTACCGTTTGTTTAAAAAAAGGGCAAATTACACAAATTGTCCCTGTACTTTTTGATCCTTTTGGGATTGGTACTAAGCCCACGTCAGCGGTTCCTGAACTCTATTTCTTGACACATTTGGCCCTTTGGTCCATTGCCGTCTATTTTTTTTTCGTTAAGTGGAATCACGTGCATTTCACGTGATTTTGCCCAAGGGTAAATTAGTTATTTTTAGTTAAAAAGTACAGGGACCTTTTGTGCAACGAATTAATTGTAAATAGTTCAGGACCATTTGTGTAGAACAATTTGCAGTAATCCAAGATTTGAGGGTGGAACTGTAAAATTGGCTCATCTTCCCCAAACCAATTTTATAGTTAACGATATATAACACTCTCTCTCTCTCTCTCTCTCTCTTACAGTTCACGATACCCCGTGATCACTCCGGCACCTCGCGTCGTCGTCAACCAAACACTGCCACCACCACGACATTGAAAAGTGTTGCGCCGCCGAAAAAAGAAAGCGGTTGCCGGAGCATGCGGAGATGAAAAGATCGAACCCAATTTTGATTTACAAGAGACAATCCAAAACTTCAACTTCAAATTGGCCAAATTTGTGGGTTGGATTGCAATCCATTTCACCATTAATGAGCGAAAGACGACCGCCGTCTTCTTCGTCGACTGTGGGACTCGGTTCCATCTCCATCGACCGCACCGATGACGTCTTTCTTGATTGATCCCTGTCGTTAAGAGCGGCAACAAGAGTAGGAATCCCAGGTCCTTGCTATTAGAGGTTTCCCTCAACCCCGAGCTTGCCCTTTAACATTCGTCTTTAATTCTTGGTATTGGCGAGGCCTCTTCGACTTCCAAGATCTAGTTGGGGATCAAAAGGGAAGAAAAGAAAGGCTTTGTGAACAAAAAAAAAAAATCAGATCTACAATTTCCAGATCTGCTATGTGAACAAAAAACTCAAATCAATACTCAAACCGTAACACCCCAAACTCGGTACCGACTTCCTGGTCCCACGGTTTGGCCACGTCACCATTCAATTAACACTAACTAATGTTATTCCCAATGCGTAGTAAATAAAAACCATTGAATTTAAACATCCTAACAACTTCACCAACATAATCAAACTTCGTAAATGAAGTACTATATATCTCGAACTTATCGAGTTTAACAAAACTGAGTCATTACAAATTCAAAACGAAATAAGGATTTAAACAACGTCTATTTTAACAAATGCCCCTGCCGACGTCCACTCGGGCCCAAATGGGTTTTCCATACCTACTAAAGTCTTGAAAGAAAAGAGTAGGAGGAAGGGTGAGCGAACAATGCTCGGCAAGTTCATATACAACCCTCGGTTTCTAAGGAGGAGTTAACTCAAGAGAAAACGATTAGTCAAAATGGTTTATCAATCAAATAACAAAAGGGATGATTCTCCATCATCCGTAACATGAAATAATCATTAATCAAAGAAGTAAATGTCCAAAGCAATATGACAGATATAAACACGATATTTTAAACGAAAAACAAGAGAGACAAAAACATAGCGAGAGGTCCAGCGACCGCCAACCGTCCCATACCGGTTGGAAGCAACGGCCAACTCGCGAATACTCATAATATCATATGAGCAAACAGAATTCCAAGTGAAGGCTAAAGACTACAAAGGACTACGAGAGTACGGCTACCGCCAACTGTCCCATACCGGTTGGAGATAGCGTCCAACTCGTGGACACTATGATCACATAAGTGGTCTCAAGACCTTAATTAACCAAATAATTCAAAGAGTTTTGATGATTCACAAATTCGTATAAACAAAGGGTATATCAGGATAACCGCACCACGGGCAGGTGGTGTAAAGTATTCGTAACAATTCATAACAATTCGTAACAATTCGTATCTCGTTGTACCGTAGTACCCCGTGACGGTTGTTGACTTAGTGATCATAGTAAGATTTTCAATAAAGTACATCATAGATTCGAAATTGAGATATATCACAATTGAATGATTTTCACAAAAGATATTTCTCATAAGATAAAGATTCGTACATAGGATTAACGATAAGTCGTAATATGATATGAGAAAGAAACGGTGCGACGGAGTTCAAACAATTACCGACACTAGAGTCGGGTATAGCGTATAAAATGACGTTTATCAACAAGAATACAGCGGAAGCCTATCGAATGAAAATAAAATTCAAATACTTAAAAGATGTATAATCCCTTACCTCGTAATTGCAAAACGAAGCTAACACGTACGCAAATGTCGTTACACGCGATTGTCCGAACCTATAATTAAAACGCAAATACTAATTACCCAATTATACTAATAATCATTAGATAGACTAATCCAAAATAAATACTATTTTAACAAAACTCTTTTCTATTAAAAAAATTATTTAACTTTTATACTATATCATAATATTAAAATTACAAGTAAAGTATTACCAAAAGAAATACTAATTTATTAATATAAAATTAACAATATTAATAATTAACTAAAATCTTCCCAATTAATACCCACACACACCCAGCACACACACACCCCCAGCACACACACTCACACACACACACACACCTAGTCTACCCCACCCTACTCTGCACAGTACCCGTCCCCCTTTGTTTTTTTTTTTTTTTCTCTTTTTTTTTTTTTCCTTTTCTTCCCTTTCTTTCTCTTCTTCTTTTCTCTCCTTCTTCCTCCTTTCTTCTATGTTCTTCTCTTTCCACTGGTGCGCCCACCCACACACACACCAGTACATTTTTTCCTCTTTTTTTTTTTTTTTTTTTTTTTTTTTTCCTTTCTTCTCCCTCGTTCGACCCTGTAAGCTGAGACATCAACCCACCCCAAACTTCTTATTACCAAAATCATTCAAATCATTTCCACTTTACAAAAAAACCCAAACTTTTATTCTAACGATAAGCCTATAATTCAAATGCAAATGACAAACTGAGATGACATTCTCAAATGTACCAAGGGACCTCAGACTAACCTCCAAAAACCAAAGCTCGATTCGCCCTCGATAATGCACACCCAGCAGCAAGCCAAGACAATATCTCTCTCTGCAGCTCTCTCTCTCTCTCTCACTGGTTCCGATGGTTGCTCACCCCTTTACCCCTTTCCCTTTTATACACCACCGGAACCCCTCTCCACTTCCAACCATTCACCGTCACTCCCGCGAAACACTACCCCTCAAACTCCTCCACTCCACAGCCCCACCTCTCCCACGTTCCCCACTATTTTCTGTTTTTTTTTTTTTTTTTTTTTTTACACCATTATTATTATTATTATTATTATTAATATTATTATTAGAGGTTAACAAAATTATTGGGCCAAGCCCAATTTTAAAATGAACAAAGCAAACCAATTGAGTACCCAACAAACTAGGCCCGAAATAAATTAAAGTTTGGCCCAAAAAGTATAATACAATATATATATATATATATATATTTATATAAAAAACAAAATTATAGAATTATAGAAATTTTGGGTGTATTATACTCTTACCCCTTAAAAAAAGTTTAGTCCTCTAAACTTCTCGTACTGATTACACAAAAGCTCGGGTACTACGCTCCCATCTCTTCCTCGAGCTCCCAAGTAACCTCAAAGCACTTACAAGAAGTTATAATTTTTAAAACCTATTTAAATATCAAAATATCTACGACGTAGTCAATTACATGATAAATCAAGTCCTTAGCTTTTACCTAAATCAAAATTTTTCATAATCATTTTCGCTCATGTCTTCTTATCCATCAAACACAAGACCCAAAACACATATAGCGTAGCTAGCTAAGATCCCAAAATCATAACCTAAGTCGTAATCATGCTCAATTCGTACTCGAGGCCTTCCGTAAGCTACCTAAAATCTTTGGGGCAAACCTAGCGTAATAGTCGACACTATCGGAGCCGGTACCCCATGTAACCAGACAATTCCGTCTGTATTTCCTATCGTAATACATGCAATACTTCCCTTAAATGTTTTTCATACTTATCCGAAAACTTAAAGTAAACCAATATATCTGAATAGACACAATCACCCACCGATCATGAAGCTCTTGAAACCCCAATCAATAAATTCTTAAACGCAGTTGGGGCATTCGTTAGTCCAACATCATTACCAAAAATTCATAGTGCTCATACTTCATCATTAAATCAAATGACTTATCCATCCCAAAAATTACATAAAAATCTTTAATGTCTAGAGTAAACAAATCAATAGGCACCCCTCAAAATCAACACCTATGTTACGAGGTGACAGTTTATAAGTCGTGCAATTTATATCATCTGTTTTGAGTGTAAAGTACTAGGATCAATACGAACTTAAATGTCGCGAGGACAAAGTTGTACGATACCTGCCACTATGTCATGGTTGTCCGAGCACACAAGGTAGCGAGAAGTCACAACACTAGATAGGAAAACAAACTGCTATCTCACGATCGCTAAATAGGAATGATGCATATCCATTACGCATATTATAATAAGGTGTGACAAAAATTTCTAGTAGTTCTCAGACACAAACATGAATGTGTTATGCTTATATAGAGTTAAAACATAATTCAAAAGTGACACATACGAAAATGACTTCTTTCGAATAATATACTAAAACTAGTTGGTTTCTGAATTCAAAACAACCCCAAAATCGCATCATAATATTTCAAGAAATTAAGAGAAAACTAACTCTAATGTTGAGGCTACTCTTCAGCTATAAACTACCCGAACTAAATTATCATTCTTTTGGTACTCCACAGGTTGAGCATCCTTCGCGGTCATGGTATCAATCCTCCGTCAATTTTTAAAATTTGACTTGTCCTTTTCTTGACCACGCGTAAACTTGTCTCTAAGTGGCTCTTGGCAGTCCTTAATCTTATGCCCAATTTTTCCGCAGTTGAAACATGCTCCACTAATCCGGTAACAGTCTTTTGCATGGTGACTCTTGCCACACCAGAAACACTTCATCTTCTTTGTTACCCCTTGACCCTGGACATGAATATTCTTTCTCTTAGCCTTTATAACTTCTTTAAGTACTTTCTTCATATAATAGTTACGTTCTTCACGAGCCTTTCTAACTTCCTCTACAACTTGCATCCGAGTTTCACATAGCTCAGCTTTCATTGCATTCAATTGTTCCTTTAAGCGTTCAACCATATCTCGTTGTTCGATTGGTCCAACTCCGCTTACATGGTTATGTCCACCACCATACTCAGGTGTGATTCTTGTCTCCATATCATCAGTCCTCCCATAAAGAGGCTCCCCTTGACTATTAAGCTGCCAATTAAGCCTCCTTGCCATCCCAACAGAAATCTTGACCTCCGAGAGCTGCTTAGTTGACTTCTCCAATTCTTGATCTACTTTGTCCATCAACGTCTTTTCATCCATCATTCTCTGATACGACATCCTAAAAATCATCATAGAATTCAACCTTCAATAAAATTTTCAAACGAGTACATTAACCTTAGAATTTGAACCAAACTCCAATATTCAACTCAATCAACTAATTTCCTTAAATTTCAAGAACGTGACACAGGTTCAAGATATATTTATATTCATATAACTCCACTCATATAATTTATCAAATGGGACTACCAAAACGAACCCCTAATATACTTACTGAGGAAGATACCCTACCTTAAGAGGTCAAACCAAGGCATATCTAGCTTCTTCTTTTTTCAGAATTCAAACAAAAACTCATTCTTTCCTCAGCAATTAAATGGATGATGGCCTACTCATGTTCCTACGAGTCTTCATTACTAGGGTCATCCTTACGATGCATTGACCGTATCACTTCCCTAAATATCCAACAGCGATGCTAATACTAATAAAGTAATATGATAACAATACCTATATGCACAATCATAATCTTAATTCTACAGTTGTTTCCCTAATTCTAACAGTTTCTAAGTTTCTAAACTTCAGGACCTAAAGCCTAAGCTTTGATACCACTCGTAACACCCCAAACTCGGTACCGACTTCCGGTCCCACGGTTTGGCCACGTCACCATTCAATTAACACTAACTAATGTTATTCCCAATGCGTAGTAAATAAAAACCATTGAATTTAAACATCCTAACAACTTCACCAACATAATCAAACTTCGTAAATGAAGTACTATATATCTCGAACTTATCGAGTTTAACAAAACTCGAGTCATTACAAATTCAAAACGAAATAAGGATTTAAACGAACGTCTATTTTAACAAATGCCCCTGCCGACGTCCACTCGGGCCCAAATGGGTTTTCCATACCTACTAAAGTCTGAAAGAAAAGAGTAGGAGGAAGGGTGAGCGAACAATGCTCGGCAAGTTCATATACAACCCTCCGGTTTCTAAGGAGGAGTTAACTCGAAGAGAAAACGATTAGTCAAAATGGTTTATCAATCAAATAACAAAAGGGATGATTCTCCATCATCCGTAACATGAAATAATCATTAATCAAAGAAGTAAATGTCCAAAGCAATATGACGAGATATAAGCACGATATTTTAAACGAAAAACAAGAGAGACAAAAACATAGCGAGAGGTCCGGACCGCCAACCGTCCCATACCGGTTGGAAGCAACGGCCAACTCGCGAATACTCATAATATCATATGAGCAAACAGGAATTCCAAGTGAAGGCTAAAGACTACAAAGGACTACGAGAGGTACAGCTACCGCCAACCTGTCCCATACAGTTGGAGATAGCGTCCAACTCGTGGACACTATGATCACATAAGTGGTCTCAAGACCTTAATTAACCAAATAATTCAAAGAGTTTTGATGATTCACAAATTCGTATAAACAAAAGGGTATATCCGGATAACCGCACCACGGGCCAGGTGGTGTAAAGTATTCGTAACAATTCATAACAATTCGTAACAATTCGTATCTCGTTGTACCGTAGTACCCCGTGACAGTTGTTGACTTAGTGATCATAGTAAGATTTTCAATAAAGTACATCATAGATTCGAAATTGAGATATATCACAATTGAATGATTTTCACAAAAGATATTTCTCATAAGATAAAGATTCGTACATAGGATTAACGATAAGTCGTAATATGATATGAGAAAGAAACGGTGCGACGGAGTTCAAACAATTACCGACACTAGAGTCGGGTATAGCGTATAAAATGACGTTTATCAACAAGAATACAACGGAAGCCTATCGAATGAAAATAAAATTCAAATACTTAAAAGATGTATAATCCCTTACCTCGTAATTGCAAAACGAAGCTAACACGTACGCAAATGTCGTTACACGCGATTGTCCGAACCTATAATTAAAACGCAAATACTAATTACCCAATTATACTAATAATCATTAGATAGACTAATCCAAAATAAATACTATTTTAACAAAACTCTTTTCTATTAAAAAAATTATTTAACTTTTAATTTTGGGTGTATTATACAAACCTTGATCAGATCGAAATCTATCCTGCAATTTTAGATTTTGTGATGGGAATTTTAAATTTTGTAAAATGCAATTTTGAATTTGTGTTCGCCGGCAATGATGGGGTGGTGGCATTCATAGTGTAGTGGATGAGATGGGAAGGGGGTTAGTATGGAGAAGAAAGAAATGTAAATACATTAATGCCCTTATATCAAGTTTTAAAAATAAAGATATCAAGGGGTATTTTTGTCTATTCAAAAGAAAAATGTATAGACAATTTTACCCTTACCAAAAATCACGTGCGTTGCACATGCTTACACTGAATGACATTGGACAGAAGGATCAATTGCGTTTTACTTGTTTTGTACAGAGACATAATTTTTGCAAAAATTAATTTAGGGACGAAACCCAAAAAGATCGAGAAGTACAGGGATCATTTGTGTAATTTGCCCTAAAAAAAAAAAGGAATATACATACTAGTTTCCCCCTAATTGATGCAAATTCAATTACTAACTTCCACTTTTTTTACATCAAATATTATCTTGTCTCCATTGTCACCCAATCCTGCCTTCATCCTGTCTAGAATCCTATCATTTTTAAGTTTATTTTAAGTTCCATCATTTTCCAATTGTGACACATCATCTTGCAGGGTATTTTTCTCTTCTTGCAGTTATTTGACCAAAAGTCTCTCTTTCAGTAATGTGGACAACGGTGATCGGATATGTATTGGCTACATATATCATATATGTGAGAATCAGAACCAAAATTTTATATTATCAATTCATTCAGATTCATTAATCTGACGGATTAATTGTATGTCAATTCATATCTAAATTTGTAACTAATTGATATATCTGACAAAATATCTGATTTGATCCAAAATTCTTATTAATGAAATTTTATGAATAAAATAAAATAAAATTATATCTCCTCCAACATATATTTATGATTAGTCTATATACTATTTATGTGTATAATAATAAATATATTATATTTGAATCAAATTAGATTCTTAATAAATCAAATATAAGTAAATTTATATTCAATCCACTAAAAAAATAGATTATCAAGATTGAATTCAAATTATTAAATTATTATACAAATCTATATCCAAAACTACTTAAGCATCGATTTGAGTCGAATTCTGTCCAAAATCTGATCCATTAACTGGCCAAATATTGAGGATACTTTCTCAAAAAAAAAAAAAAAAACACAGGAGAATCTCAATACTCAATAGACTAGTAGCTAGGTTACCTCCATTGCTTACATAAGCCCTTAACCTTTACTTGCTCTTACTTTTTCTACTGATGTCTACCTCCACTTGGAATTTATTTATTTATTTAATCCTATCTATATCAACTTTAATTATATTTCCTGAATTGTTTAAACCTAATCATGCTGATTACTTTTACATATTTAACTTTGATTTGCCCTTTTTTTTTTTTCTTTTTAATAACATAAACAATTATACTCCAGGCCGCAAGCACAAAAGGTGGCATGCTCCACTTTGTTCACTCAATGCTCAAGTACTATGTTTGGGTTTATTTATGTATAACAAAAGCAAATTGGTTTTGATATTGGAGATCACTACTTCTTTTGCTAATAAACTTTTTTTTCTTTTTGTTTTCTTCTTTCCTCTTTTGTGCCTTTAATTATTTATCAATTGCATGTAACCTTTTATTGTGCATGCCAATATATATTCAAATTAATATTGTATTGTATGTAGTGGTATATCAATTTGAGATGATTTAAAAAAAAAAAAAAAAAGATTGTTGGGGATTATACCCTATATGCCAAACTTATGGATATTGGGAAGAGAATGAGTAGAAAATATATACCATCACTCTAGATATTATGTAAATATGATAACCTCCCAAACAAAAAAATATTACTTTCTAAATTTTCCATCATTCCCAACTTACAATAGTTTTATAGATTCAGGGTTAACTCAGTGGATAATACTAAGTTTACTTGCATGAGGTTGTATGTTTAATTTTTGATTTTTGGTTTTTTAGGGTTTTTTGGCCTGAAGGCTCAAAACTAATTCTCCAGTTGGATAGGATCACAAAGGCGGTAAAGCTCTTCTCATCAAATTTTAGCGCAATTGGATTCTTGGAGCACATATACATAAATACCTTTGGTGTCCACTATAGTATAATAGTTGACAAAGATGAATTTAGTAAATTTATTAAAAAATAAACATGTATTTTGGAATAATTTTATGGGATGGAAGGAGCAATAGAAAATGAGTAGTAATTGAAACAAATATTAAAAAAAAAAAAAACCAAACAAAACTAAATAAGTATGTGTACTTAAGTACGAGGTCGACTTTTACGAAAATCATCTTTCCAATTGTGTTTGTCTTTGAAGGCTTTTTTGAGAAAGATAGTTCAAAACTAGAAAAATAAAAATAATAAAAAATAAACCCTAAAAAATCCTCGTCCTTTGTGTACTTATTGATTATCTTGTTAGAGTACTGTTATGTGATAGTTTGATATTTGTAGGACTCGACTCAACTCCATGACTAGAATTCGGTAATATACTGTTGAAAATGTTTATCACTTCTCTGCATCGTTCCAATTTTTTATCAGAAGTCGTAAAGGGAAAAATGTTTGTCACTTTTAAATGAAGAACACATCATGAGCATAAAATTTTGTGCATCAAGAAAATTTGAGTTACAAAAATGATAAAGCTACCGATAAAATCAGCAGACTATCAACCGAATGTGCATCAAGGGAGTCTATTGGTTTTATCGGTTGACATATCTTCGCTCTTTGAGTTAGAGCCTGTTTGGTATAGCGTTTTTAAAATGCAGTATTTTAAAAATGCATCGTTTCTAAGATGCAAATTATTTAAGACGCGGTTTTTTTCTTTATAAATGTGTTTGATATATTATGTCAAAACGCAGCTTTTTATTCCCTACTGCGTTTTGGGAAAAAGTTGGGAATTTCAGCGTTTTAAAACGCAGCTGCGTTTTGAAAACACAGTTTTTTCTACTGTAGCATTAAAACGCTAAGTTTAGTAATAAGCTGCGTTTTAACGCTGCGTTTTGGCCAAACGTACGAACAAATAGGTTCTTAGAGCCCGTTTTGTCGAGCGTTTTGGTCAAAATGCAGCTTATTTGCAAAAATTGTGTTTCAATACTACGTCAGAAAAAGCAGCGTTTTCAAAACGCAGCTGCATTTTAAAACACTGAAATTTCCAGCTTTTTCCCAAAACGCAGGTTTTAAAACGCTGCTAGGAAAAAAAAGTCGTGTATTGAAGCGATATCTTCAACACATTTATAAGAAAAGACCTACGTTTTTAAAACATTGTATTTTTAAAACGCTATAATTTTAAAATACTGCGTTTTGTAAACGTCACACCAAACGGGCTCTTAATCTAAGTAGCAAAGAAGATTTCAATCTATATACATGCCTAGTAGTAGGGGTGAAGGAGGTTCGGTTTGGTTCGGTTTGAGCCAAAATCGCAAACCGAACCACCCCCTAACGGTTTCACATATTTCAAACCGAACCGAACCGCCACAAACTTCGAACCGAACCGATCGGTTTGGTTCGGTTTAGTTCGGTTCTGCAGTTTAATTATTTAAATATTTTAAAAAAGAAAAAACTTTTATATATCAAAAAAATACTTTTAACATAAACTAAATAATTAAAAGTCAAAAAATTAATTTTAAAATTACAATAATTCAATCAAAATGTAGGCAAACAACAATAATTTTCTTATTAAATTCAATTACTAATTACTAATTACTAAATAATATACATATATAAAAATAGAAAAATAAAAATTAAATAGTGGTGGTTCGATTCGATTCGGTTTGGTTCGGTTTGGCACCAAAAACCGCAAACCGAACCGAACCGAACCGCTCGGTTTATAAAATTTCCAAATGTAAACCGAACCGTCCTAACCCAAAACCGAACTGAACTGGCCGATTCGGTTCGATTCGATTCGATTTGGCGATTCGGCGGTTCGGACTTACACCCCAACCTAGTAGATGTATGATTTTCCAATTAGGTTGAAAATTAATCAAAAGGATTTGATTTTGAAATTGTATGGGACCCAATGAGATGTTCTAGTAAGTCTAGCTTAGCTTTTAACTTTTAGTATTAGGTTTCTTTAATCATCTAAATTAATTAACGCTATAATAATACTCGGTCTAGACATAAGCTTCTAGGCTTAAAAGGTTAAACTGCATTGTCAGCTTCCAATCACTAACATACCCGCAGCCCATTTACCCTATTTGTTTTCTTTATTCAATCAATTATTCAATTTTTTTATTCTTACAAAAGATTTACTTATTTTTTGAGGATTTGTACAAAAGATTTTTAAAGGCTCGTTGCTTTTAATCAACCATATCTTAGGTTTGAATCTTGCTTCGAGCTGTCCCGACGAGCTAGGCGATCTGTAAATATTACTTTAAGCCCTCGTCGAAGCTGGTGGTATGCCCTGACTTTAAAATGGAGCAACCTACCCAATTTCTAATCTTTTTTGTACAAAAAAAAATCCTAAAAGAATTTTTGTGTCACTAAAATATGTGAACTGGTTGTTAAGCCTTCAATTTTGATGCAAGACAAGTGAAAAGAAGATGGAGGAAAAAATAATATTCCAAGACATGGATTATCCAATGGATTTCTTAAGAATAAATAAATGAAATAAATCTATTCAAATAGTTTATTCAAATGAGTGATCGTTGTCACCTGCCCTACCAATACATTTGGTACAACAATGATTTAATACAATTAATCTTAATTTTTAATTTTTGCTTCAATAAATAATAATAATAATAACCATTAATTATTACTTTATATATATATATATATATATATATATACACACACACACACACACTCATACAATACAATTAATTCGAGCCTTAATTTTGTATGGATTTTGTAGTTTCAAAAAATAGACTATTAGCATTTCAATTTAAACTAAAGTACTTTAGATTAAGTTTCATGTACAAATAAAATAAAATAATATTTAAAGTGTCGTTGTAAGAAATTGGAAGTGTCAATACCCTAACACTAATTTCAAATATTCAAGATATATAGTGTGTACGTCTTGCTAATAAGTTCTTTAGATGCGCTAGTTAAAATTTTGATTTGAAAACACACTCATCTGAAAACATAATCAAGATATGTTAATGCATTGATAACTATTTTTATAACACAAAGCAATTCTAAATAAGGAACCTTAGATGGAAAATTATATAATTAATCATCTTACTAATTGGGGCCTACCTATTTCACCAACGTATTTTTAATATCCCAAATGTGCCAACCTACTCTCAATTTAGGTCCGATATGGTCCATTCAGTCAAAGTTCAATCCAAAAATTTAACGGAGTATCTTGTCCGTATCGGCATGCTAGTTAAATTTTTGGATGAAACTTTGACGACAGGGACGACATTGCACCTAAATTGAGAGTAGGTTGGTCACATTTGGGATATTGAAAGTACGTTGGTGAAATCAGTAAGCCCCAATTAGTACGATGGTTAATTATATAATTTTCCCTTTCAGATTTGAGGCATGCATGAGCATGAACTTGGAAGGGAAAATTAGCCAAATGACCAACGTACTATCGTTTGGTAACCGATTTGACCAACGAACTTCCAATATATCTAATCTAACCAATGTACTCACTAATTGAGTCCAATATGGTCCCTCCCGTTAACTTTTCATCCAATTTTCTAACGGGACTGTTAACGTGATTAATAGAACTAATTTATGAGGGGTATTTTTGTCCTTTCATTCCAAATCTCACCAACCCCACCAGCAAGAGAGAAAGTGTATATGGGTGGGGGTGGTGAGAGTTGGAAGAAAATGACAAAAATACCCTTCATAAATTAGCTCCGTTAACCAAGTTAGCATCCCCGTTAGAAAATTGGATAAAAAGTTAACGGGATGGGCCACATTGAATTCAATTAGTGAGTGTATTAGTTAGATTTGGTATTTTGAAAATTCGTTGGTCAAATCGGTTACCAAATGATAGTACGTTGGTCATTTAGCTAATTTTCCCAACTTGGAACAACTAATGTGCTTTAATGAATATTCCCTCTGTTTCAGACAAAAAGTTCACTTTCTTTTTTAGAAATATATATGGGACTAAATTAAATCAAAATTTTACATAATTTACTTATGTTTTAATAAATACAATATCATTAATTAAAAATTATCTTAAAAATATTATGTATTACAACTTTCATAACTTTGAAAAAATAACTAAATTTATGTTAATTATCGGTCAAACTTTATTAAGTTGTCCGAAAAAGTTAAAAGTGAACTATTTATATAAAAGAAGGAAAAACTTTAATTAAGTTGATGGAAAAAAATTAAAAGTAAACTCTTTTAAAGTTCTTGCACAATTGATAAGTAAGTGTATTTTAGACGGTAAAACGTTTTACCTACAACCGATAAATCGTAGTTTCAAATCATCGTGGATAAATAAAAAACCACTGTTAATCCAAATTTATTTTAAAAAAAAGAGTTCTTGCTCAACTAACAACCATGGTTGTTTGTAAATACGGCGGGTTGCCGGTGACGTGACGTATTGAGTCAACAAGTAAACGCCCAAACCAATCAACGGTCAGTATGATCCGCTCGAGATTGGCGTGGAACGACTAACAACGTCGGCTTGAAAATGACAGTATGGCTGTCAGATTCGCGAGTGAATACGACGTCGCCGTGCACGACAAATAACTTTCTTTACACTAAAATGTTAGCGTGTGCATGTGAGAGTTTTTGCGCCATCAATGTGATGGGTGATCACGATGGTTCTTGACTTGTAGACCTACAGTTACTTGATCTGGGACCCACCCTGAAATTTTGGGATCTAAGAACCACTGATAAAAGTACACGTGCACTGCACCAGCTCCTCATTTGCCAGACCGTCCCAGCTGGATGCCTACATCTGTACTTTTCCATGTTGTCACTGTGGCCCACACCACATGTTGGATCTGTTACAAAAGATTTGGGGCTAGCGCACCACTGTTTTATTTATGTTTATATTTTTTTATTTGTTTAACGTGGTTTATTCGTGTAAGTTTGTCCATTTCTAATTTACGATAAGAATAATGTTATAGTAACAGAATTAATTTATAAATTTAATTTATAACAGCTATTAAAATGTGGTATAATTATTAATATATTGATAAATTATACTATATTACACTTTAATATTTACTATAAAAATATAAACTAATTTTGTAAATTAATTATGTTATTTTATTAATTTTCATTTAAGTTATTTTCTCGGATGAGTCCAAAGATACATGCCGATACTCGGTCATATTTGGAATGAATACAATATGTACAAGTAAAATAAAATCATTACATGAAATTTTCTTAGTTGAAAATAAGGTAAGATAGTGTTTCGCTTGGAGTTATGCATCTATGATCAATTTTTGCATACTCTAAGTTTCATTTTATTTTACTTGAGAATGATTAATTGGTCCATTTTATTCTAGAATACCTTATTAAAAAGTATAGTAAGAATGAAAAATGCTAGATTGTGTTAAGAGAAATGGAATAACACTATTTATTGCTCACTTTTCAATTAATATCACCACCCTCTTGTAGTTTTTTTTTTTTAAATTATGTTTGACTCAACGCCCAAATTAAGAAAGATTAATTGACTATTAAGATGTTGTATATTTTCTATTGATACGCATGTGATAGTGCAACTCATCAATTAAATTAAGGATAAAATGATTAAAATAATATAAAAAAATAAAATATAAATATATTTTTTTAGATGGATCTAAACAATAAAATGATTTGAACTTAGAAGGAGTACAAGTTAAACAAAGTTTTACATCAAGTGTCTAGTTACAAAGTGAAGGGATAACTATCCAAAACAAAAAAATATAAAAGAAATTAAATAGACAATAACATAAAGCAAATAGCTTAAAGCTTTGAATCTAAAATTGCCCGATTACAAATCTATTCCTACTTGAAGAAAAATTATGTAATTGTAATGCACATATTTCCTTTAAACTGTACTAGATCACCCTAATGAAATCTCGATGAGAGTTCTAAATCCTCACTTGTCGTTGGCTAATTAGTTTTATCATGAGATCAACAACTGGTATGACTGGAGTTTCTTTTATGAGTATCATGGGAATTTCTCCTTTTATAGCTTCGACAATCCATTGGTTTTGCAAGGATTGAAGTGGCTTCCTTACAATTGGTAGTACGGAGGTGAAAAAAGGTGGTAGTCAAGTCACTGAACCGGAGGTACCCCTAGGGTTTCAGCGATGTAAAACTTAGGAGGTGTATATGATCGAATTCGTAAACCTCTGATGTTAGGAAGACAGAAAATAGTGAAATCACGGGTAGGTAGGAGGGAACTTCTCCGTTGCCAACTATAATAGGGCTAGGTTTCAGTTTACACCAAGGTATTTGAAGAAGATGAAGTCAATCCTTTTTAATATGTAATCTGGTATAAGTACGGGCCAATATGGATATTATGATAGCAAAAGTTTCCTTCAAATATAATCTGGTATAAGTAAGGCCAATATGGATATTATGATACCATAAGTTTCCTTCAAAAAGGAATACAACTCTTTACTTTACAATATGAAATCCTGTATTATACTTAACATTTAGGTCCTTTGCATTATTTTATTATACATTAAGTCCTTTTTTAGATAATGACAAAAACTTTAAAAAAATGGTTTTACATAACGGATCTCCTTAATTGACTTAACTCACCGTGTATTGATTGGCTGAACTGTGAGTGAGTGTGGCTCCGTTTTATAAATTAGGATCCGTAAGACGATCTGAGACTTACTCTTAAATAATTATACCAAAAGTGAAATAAGAATATTATTTTTGAGATATATTAGGCAGAGAAATTACTACTCCTATATGAAATCTAGTCACATTTGACTTTCAAGTAATTAATTTCATTAAGCATCGTACACAAGTGAACTAAATATAATTACTCCATCTGTTTCACCCGAATAGTCCACGTTTGAAAAGTCTAATAATTAAGAGATATATAAGTATCATTAGAGTTGATCATAATTATAAAAACGCTTGAGTATAATCAATCTGTTTATATCAATATGAAGAGTAAAGTTGAAGAATTTATAACGATCGTAGACATAATATTTGAAAATGGACACTTTAAGTGAAATATCTCAAAATAGAATAATATATTTTTTGTCTGGAACGTAATGCGTATTACTTTGATTGGAATGAGAAATTTATACTCCCTCCGTTCTAAGTAAAGAGTCAACTATTACATTTTGGCTTGTTTCACTTAAAGAACTCACTTTCAAAAATTATGTCCACAATCTCTTAAAAAAAATTAACTTTACTCTCCATATGTAATATAAACATCTTGATTTAGCTCAAATATTTTTGTAATTATGACCAACTCTAATAACACTTATATATCTCTTAATTTAGACTTTTCAAAAATAAATTATTCGGGTGAAACGGATAGTAAAAAAATTAGATTCATATCACTACTACTCTATCTAGTAGGTTCAAATAGATCAGTTATTGTTGTTGAGATCGATAAGATCACATGTTTTGATTTGGTAAAAATTTAATCACATGAAGTTAAGTGACCCTCTACATACATTGTTTAATACTCCCTAGTTTTATAAAGACAAAATTTTGAGTTATTCCATATATAGTACGAACTAAAGTTTATCTTTCATTAATTTCACTTTCTTATTTTTCTAATCATTTGCAGCCGATCCTAGGTTTATTCTCTCTCAAAAACAACAATTTTAACAAACGTCCCATGTGGACGCTGAATATATTAATATTAGCAGATGATGATTAGGTTGTATTTTAGAAAGCAAGAGCTGTTTGTTATGTTATGTTTTTTTTTTTTTTTGGTGTTTTTTAAGCCCTTGATAACACTAGGTTTCGATGAGTGAGTGAGAGAATCTGCCCCTAAACAATTTAGTACTTCTATTTTAGGATGCTCTAAAATAAATGTCTATTTTCTTTTTTATTCTTTAAAAGATTCTTAAAGGCAATTTTCTATGACATTTTTTTGACTGTGAGATGAAATAAATAAATGGGTTTCATTGATTTTACTCCAACAAACGATACTCTGCGAGCGTGTGAATCTTGGATTTGCTTTGAGGTTCGAACCACTGGACTCGCGTGCGAGCACGAATGCTAGACCAAATGAGTCGTGCAGACTAGCCCACATTTTACTAATTTTTTGGATTAATTGTGGGTCGGTACCTTTTGTAGGACTTTCAACAACATTAGTCTACCACAATTGTTTTCAACTGCTTAAGTCCATTTTTTATGATAAATTGACCAATTGTTCCAGAACTGTTCCCATAATAACTTATCACGTTTTAAGCTATGTCTTCCTTAATTTTTACTCCTGATCCTGTCTTTATTCCTATTGTGATTTCTTACTAAAATTTTCATCCATATCAACTTGAAGAAACTTAAAAAACGAAATTGAATGAGCAGAAGATCAAATTCATTGTGAAATCGAAATCAATGGATTCAATGAAAATTGTTGTCATGTTGTTGTTGAAATTCAGAGGAGATATCATTGTTTCAAAAGTTTCTGAGAATATTAGTTTATCTGAGCTAGTCGAATGCATTAGAAGTAAATATTTCAATTTTCAATTAGATAATTGTATTTTAAATACACTGTAGGATTAAGCAACGATTGTTGTTTAACCAACGAAAAAGATTTCAAAAAATATGGTGTCATTGGCCAAAATTTTATCAGTTTGCATTATAATTGTTGATGTTTTTTGAAACATATAATGGTTTGACTTACGGGATTAATAAAGAAGGCAAACATGGAGATGAGATTGCAGAAAACGCACCCGATGCAACAATTATAACAGACGATGCACAAGACATGCATCGCGATGCACAAGTCTTGGACAAAGGTAAAGCAACATTTGTGCATCACGATGCATCAATTTTATTTTGCGATGCACTGTAATGTAATGAGCATGACAGTCAAAGTAAGTGTAACAATTCTGCAAGTTTTAAAAGTGATGATGAAAGTGTGTCATGTTACGACATATGTCCTATTCAAACACCAAAAGAACTTTTAAATTTTGGTTGTGCATCTCTTAGAGCCCATTTGGTTGTGTGTTTTGGTCAAAACGCAGCTTATTTGCAAAAATTGTGTTTCAATACTGCAGCAGAAAAAGCAGCATTTTCAAAATGCAGCTGCGTTTTAAAACGCTAGAATTCTCAATTTTTTTCCAAAACACAGGTTTTAAAATGCTATTAGGAAAAAAAAAAGACTGCGTATTGAAGTGATATCTCAAACGCATTTATAAGAAAAAGTCAGCGCTTTTAAAACGCTGCATTTTGTAAACACTGCACCAAACTGGCTCTTATTACTGGTGTTGGTCAAACATTTAAAGGTGGAATGAAAGATTTTCGTTTGCAGCTTATAAAGTATAAGAGTTGCTATTTACACCCCCAAATTTACTTAGTATACCCCTTTACTAAGTACACCCCCATCCCAAATAAAACCTACCCCCTTCCTCCTCCTCCCCCAACCCGGTCAAGCGCCCCACCTCCTTTCCCCCGCACGCCCGCCTCCTTCCCCACCCAACATCCTTTTTTTTTTTTTTTTTTTTAACAATTGGTTCGGCCTGTGTGATCGAACACCCATAGTAGTGTTCGCACCCACTAACCGAACATTATTATGGGTGTTTGACACTCCTTACCAAACAACTTTAAGCGTGTTCGGTAGGGGTCGAACGAATTAAAAATTTTTTTAACCTGAACAAATGAAAAAGAAATAAGGGCATTTAGATCAAAATTTATAATGACATTTTTGTAATATATGAGGGGGGTGTACTTAGTAAATATGAGGGTGTAAATAGCAACTCTCATAAAGTATTCATTCAAGATTGGATTAATTGACTACATTTTCATTAAGAACAATAATAAGAGAATTAGCGTTGTATGTGCAAAGAAATTCAGTGATGATTGCAGTTGGTTCATCAATGCATCTCCATCTATTGATGAATCAGTATCCATACACAAGTGCAACCTTTCACACAGTTGTCATTGACCATGATTGACGATAAAAATTCAAAAGGATGTGTTGTGGTATAATTGCGCACTTGATTCTTGAAAATGTTCGTAATCGACCAAGCTATTCGCCGATTGATGTAATTGATCACATGAGGATCAATTATGACATTGAGATATCATACAGTAAGGCATGGAGGAGCGTCGAGAAGGCTTGAAAGAAGATTTTTGTTGTTATAAATAATCTTTTCAGAAGCTGCAGTAGTTCGTTAAGGCATTGCGTAAGAGTAATACGGGTAGCTTTGTTTTCTTGGAATCGAACGATGTTACCAATCGTTTCAATAGGTTTTTTATTTCATTTCGTGCATGCGTAGATCTACTTGATTCGGACTCTCTATCATTTCCTTAATTCTATCAAAAATCAACTTCGGTTTCAATCTAGTATCCTCTATTTCAAAATGTTTGTCGTTTTAGGTCTAAAAATTTGTTCCAAAATGATTGTTGTTTTAGGTTTGTAATGTATGTTTTGCCTAATTTACCCTTGTCTTTTCCCAATTTTCAATAATTAACCATCTCTTTATTAAATAATTTATCTTCTCCCAATAGTTATCTCATTCTAATTTATCTTTTCAACTACTCCTAGCACAAAAATTAAAGATATTTAATAAGGATATATTTGTCAACCGACAAAATTTCTTAATACGTGTGCACAACTCTAAAACGACAATCTTTTTGAAACATAGGGAGTTTGTTCTTTGATTCCTTCGACATCTTGACTGAGAAGCACCTTTTGAAGAAATTGGTGCGATTCAATGTGTAAAAAGATATGTTGATTTCCTCATCTCCATCGTTGATGTCGAATATGAGCTTCGCATCTATTAGTTTAAGCTTCAACTTTTTTCGTTCAAACTGGAAACACCTTTGTCCCTTGACGTAGCATTTGACAATACTCATTATTATTGATTCGTCCTTCTTAAAATGCTCACGGACGACATCATCACCAAGTATGCTCATTATGAGGTGCCAAAAAGGTGTTTTCTTTAGCGCGGTTTTATGCTCATTCCTGAAATTGATATTCTTAATCTGACCTATGAGGGACTTTATACTTGATCTGTATACTATCCTGGTGAGATTTTTAGTCCTCACAGCTGCATAACACGTATATTATGGCTACAGTCACATAATTGAATAATTACAAAAAAGAAGTAAAACACGATGCATCAATTGTGCATCGCGATGCACAAAGTCATGCATTTCGATGCACACATTGATACATCGTGATAAACAAAATTGATACATTGTGCATCGCGATGCACAAAATTTTAAACCCTACAAACGGTGTTTATATTTCAGTGAACACGATGCAACAATTTTTTCAATTACACCTTGTTTTTTCAAATAATGCATTGCGATACATCAAAAACATAATTTCTAAGCAAATGTATTTAGATTTCACTATATTCAGGAAGTTGTAAACAAAAAGTATAACTTTAAAATGTATTGAGTAATACATACCTGAAACTTCTTCAACTTCTTATTTTTGTGTTTTCCTTGTTCTAGTGCTCTGTTGTAGTTGTGAAGACATCTTGTTCTGATTGTTAGTAACTCACCACAATGTTTTGAAATCTTTCATAAAATCGTCGGAGGTTGCTTGCTTAGAAATTTCCTGATGTTTTAAGTTTTTTGGAAGTTTAGAGAGTTGTTGGGAGTGTTTTTGTGTTAAACATTCAATAGCATACATTTTTTTGGAGCGAAAAGCCGATGCATCGCGTAAGTGTTAGAAGGAAGGGCATACACGATATTTTGTAATAAAAGTGTCATTTTTTTGGTTTAAAACAATTATAGTGGACTAAAGCGTTTGAAAATTCATTAAAAGGTACCGGCCCGAATTTCATTATAGTTTTTTCTGAATTAATTTCAGAATGTAACTCTAAGCCTCTTCATTAACGGTCTTAATTCTCTAATCAAAATGGAAAACGTTTTTAATCAGCAAAAATGTTTTCTGATTAAATGGGGCAGATGAAAGGTCTAATTTTTGGCTATAAGTTCAGCTCACTTTCCACAGTTTGAGACAACAATTTCCAGAATCTTCAAACTCTCGGCACTCTGCATTTGCATATTTGCATATTGTGAGCTTGGCCTTCTAATGTTTCTTTGGTGATGCTGTTTCAA
Source organism: Platycodon grandiflorus (assembly GCA_016624345.1). Lineage (NCBI taxonomy): Eukaryota > Viridiplantae > Streptophyta > Magnoliopsida > Asterales > Campanulaceae > Platycodon > Platycodon grandiflorus. Next base: position 12,207,340 of record CM028367.1, on the reverse strand, counting down.
GCACATGTCAATTTACCGGATTCTCAAGTGTTGACGCTGCTCTTGTTGTCCGTTGTATTCTAAAAGTTAGACGTTCATGAAACCTCGAAGGACTAACGGTAAGGAAGCAAATATGTTTTAAGAAAACTGTATCCGGTACAAACCTCGGCTCGTCACAACGAAAATTTCACATTCCCATTTCTTTTCTTTCTGTTTCTGCATTTTCTGTAATTTGTGTTATTTTGCTAACACCATGTTAATAAAGGAGATGGGTTTCAATAGTTAATACTCCCTCCGTTCTAGTCAAATAGTACACTATATTATTTTTGGATATTTCATTTAAAGAGTTCACTTTCAAAAAAACTATGCTTACAATTTTAATAATCTTTCATCTTCACCTTTCACTAGTGTTGTAATCATCTTGGTTGTTGTAATTATAACCAATTCTAATGACACTAATATATTCCTTAATATTTAAACTTTTCAAACATAAATTCTTTGAGTGAAACGGAGGGAATATTTCACAAGATAAAGTAATTTTGCAACATTACTTTTGAATATTATAGCCCGTTTGGTACAAATACAAACGCAGTGTTTAAAAACGCGTCTTAAAAAACGTGTTTTAAAAACGGAGGTCTTTCCTTATAAATACGTTTGGGATATCACTTCAATACGCAGCTTGTTTTTCCTAGGAGCGTTTTAAAACCTGCGTTTTGGGAAAAAGGAATTCCAGCGTTTAAAACGCATGCGTTTTGAAAACGCTGCGTTTCCGCAGATTGAAACACATTTTTGCAAATAAGCTGCATTTTATCCTGCGTTTTGGCTAAAACGCTCGACCAAACGGGCTCTTATAATGGAGCTTGAAAAGAGATTGAATCTTGTGATCAAGGCCCTCAATCTCTAACAGAGATTGAATCTTGAATATTATAACGGGCCAAAACTTTAGTTTTCTTTGATCTATTTTCACACCCACTAAAGGGAAAAACTTTAGTATTTTCATGAAATTTTATACTTCTACTTCAACTCTCATTAGTTAATTAAATAAGTTAAAATATTATGGAGACTTTATAATAATGATAATTCTTTAGGGAAGCAATATGTTCCTAATTTGATTCTTTTTCCTATTGAGACTTATAAATAAGATCGTGTCTTCTCACTTTCCGCACCCCCTTAGGTCAGACACATACAAAAAAAAAAAAATCAATAAAAAGACTGTTGTAACCTTCTAGTATAGTTTTTCATAAATGCCTTATAATGAAATACTCCCTCCGTTCCAGGCAAAGAGTTCACTTTTGACTTTTTTGGGTCAACTTAGTTAAAATTTGACCGATAATTTATATAAATTTATTTGTTTTTACAAAGTTATGAAAGTTGTAATCTATAGTATTGTTAATGTAGTTTTTAATTAATAAAATTTTATTTCCTAAAACATAAATAAAGTATGTAAAATTTTGATTTGATTTAGTTACATGTTGACTTTTAAAAAAGAAAAGTGGACTTTTTGCCCGAACAGAGAAAGTATATATCATTAATAAAAACTTAATAAAATGATATAGGGGGGTTAAAAAAAATCAAAAAACAAATGATATATGGACACTCAATAGTAAAATCCTAAAAAATAAATTTGTGTAGGTTTAGTGGGGTGGTGGACCTGGTGGTGGTTGGGAAGACAGGGCACGGGGATTCCTCTCGCTGGGCTACAACCCACGAACAGCTTAATCTGAGTAAAATTTGGGCTTTGAGTGGGCTGTAATATGTCGCTTTCTACAGGACCTATGGGGCCCTCCCACACGCCCATCGAGCCCTCGACAATAACATCCCATGTAAGGAATGGCTAACAGGCCCATTTCTTAGGGTAAAAAGGAAAGTACAACGCTGTTTCAGCCCACATGCACATTTAGTCTCGTATCTATAGCACGGTGTATGTTCAAGGTATTGTAGGGGTGTCTCATCAGAATATTAATTAAATCCAACCCCCACAAAATGAGTCATTTTAACGGTCATGATAAACAATACGATAATTCAGTAATAACGAATTATTTGCGACTGATACTTAAATAATATCATAAAGAACTCGGCTTCTCAAGAAATATTAAAAGATAAATGTACAGTAGACATAGTTATTGAAGCCCGAGTAATTTAATAAAAAATAAGTCATTTTATTTTATAAAATTAATAATAAACATGTGAATTAAAATTCTCGGGGTTTGATAACTAATATGGGTTTTTAATATTGTTGTTGAGACTTTAGGGATTAGGAAGACAATTGTGCAAAATGGAGGCAATTCGGGCTAAATTGGAAGACTTGAAAGGTCGTTGTGCAATAGTCTAAATATAACGGATAACTACATTCACATGTGTCAATGTAAGATTAGATCCTAGCCATAGAAATATATTAGATTGTGAAATCTTGTCTAATAATTAGGTTTTGTCAATTATGCACGTATAAAGTGAGCTCCATTATTGTTTAGATGAGTTTGGAATTGGAGCTACTTATAATTTGAAATTGTGGCTGGCCAACAACACAAATATTATAGGAAGTTAATTATTAAGGATTAAAGTTTAGCGGTCTTCATTCTTGGTTCGTTCAGCAGTCTTCAGTCTTGACTTCAGCATCAGCAGTCTTGGCGAAAAAGGGGAAAATGAAAGATATGACCAGAAAAGAGTCTTTTCTCGCGAGTTATCTTTTTGAGGTCATATCACGACGGTCCCCCAATGGATGTTTTTGATTAGTCACATTGGCTTCTCCTTCTCTTTACAGAAAGAGAGGCTTCAACCTATTCATAATGGGTCCGAAGCCAGATGAAAGATTCTCGTAGAAAGTAGACGTGACTAGCCGAACTATTTAGGCTGAAAAGATGGGATTCCTTGAGCAGCAGTCTTGACTTCAGCAATCTGGAGGGTTCAATTGTAATGTGTAGTTTAGTATCTAAGTATAAAAAGGACTATTATGTCAGTTAGATTAATCAATTTAATTTACTTTACTTTTCCTTCTCTCTCTCCTTTTGTAAACAAAACAGAAGGCTACAATATAATGAGAATTTGAATTCATCGTCTTCTTCTTCTCAATTCTGTCATCAATATCCAAAATTGCTCACTTTGTCATGGTATCAAAGCCATAAGATGCTGGTATTGCTATGGAGTAAAGGGAACATTAGTAGCCCCATTGCTTTCAATTTTATCACCCTTGTTAGTGCCTTGGTGTGTTATTGCATTTACAGTAGCAGGGGCCTTTCCTTTACTTTTATTCTTGGGCATTTTAGAGAGATCAGGCTTGGTCCCATATAGGAAATGCCATTCAGGGTAACCAAGGATAAAGAAACATTTATCTTTGGTGTGGGAATCTCCATGGAAGTGATCACAAAAGAGTTTTCCTCTTGTAGATGGTGAGGAGTTACCCACAGTATTCTTATTTTTCCTTATCCTTGAGTCAAAGTTTCCAAAAGTAGAAGGTTTATTAACCTTTGCAGAAGAGGCAATGGACAAGGGCTTAAAATTGACACCATTAACATACAATCTCTGCTCCTCTTCTTGGACAAGCATAAAGACCACTTTGGAAATGGAAGGAAGAGGAGACATCCCGAGTATCGGCCCCGTACATCAATGTAACCTTCAGATAGGCCCATAAAGAATTGAGTGATCTTGGATATGTGTTCATAATCTTCTTGCAATTTGGTAGCTCCACAATTACAACCACAAATATACATAGGTAATTGGAGAAGACCTGGCAGTTCATCCCACAATCCTCTAAACTTTGTAAAATAGGCACTAACACTTAAATTCCCTTATGTGCACAACATTATTGACTTACGAACCTGATAAATCCTAGTCCTTTCATTTCTAATCTTGCTTCTTACAGAAGACTCATTGGAAGGCTTATACATCTTACTATATCTAGACCAGATATATCTTATGATGTTCATGTGCTCAGCCAGTTTATGTCCAAGCCCTGTGAAGATCATTGGAAAGCTGCCATGAGACTAGTAAAGTATCTTAAGGGAACAATTGGACAGGGTCTATTTTTCCCAAGCCATGGTGATTTCTCTCTACAAGCATACTGTGATTCTGATTGGGCATTTTGCCCTCTTACAAAGAAGTCCTTGTCAGGCTTCTGCATCTTTCTGGGCAGCTCTTTGATATCTTGGAAGTGCAAGAAACAAGCCACTGTGAACAGATCTTCTGCATAGGCAGAGTACAGAAGCATGGCTAACTATAGTTGTGATATTAAATGAATAATGGCTCTACTAAAAGATTTCAAAATTAATCATGTACTTCCAGTTCCTCTTCATTGTGATAATAAGTCTGCCATACATATCTCAGCAAATCCAGTATTTTATGAAAGAACAAAGCATATTGAGATAGACTGTCATCTAGTAAGATGGATGATTCAAGAAGGCTTGATCTCAACTGTGTTTGTCTTGTCAATGGAGTAACCTGCAGACCTCTTTACTAAGGCCTTGTCTTCTGCTCAATTGAAATATTTGTTGTCCAAGCTGCGAGTTACAAATTTGTTTTCTACTAACAGCTTGAGGGGGGATATTAAGCATTAAAGTTCAGCAGTCTTCATTCTTGGTTCGTTCAACAATCTTCGATCTTCCTTCAGCAGTATTTAGTCTTGGCTTCAGCATCAGCAGTCTTCGTTTGAGCAGCATTCTTGACTTCAATAGTCTTTAGTAATGGAGGGTTCAATTGTAATTTGTAGTTTAGTAGAGGGAAGCGGGTGTATCTAAGAAGGGTTGTAAGTATAAAATGACTACTATGTTAGTTAGATTAATCAATTCAATGTACTTTACTTTTCCTTCTCTCTCTCCTTTTGTAAACAAAACAGAAGGCTGCAATATAATGAGAATTTGAATTCATCTTCTTTTTATTCTTCTCAATTCAGTCATCAATATCCAAAATTGCTCACTTTGTTTTTAATACTTTTCAATCATTTACTTGATTTGCATAGTAAATCAAAATGTATATGGTCTTTGGGGAGGGAAGGAGCAATATATTAGCTAGAAGACTAATGCAAGTCCTAATTTTTCTTGTTTTAACAATTAGGTAAGTTCGTATTATCATGATATTATTTACTGACTTTTAAAATTTAAATTTTCAAACTTTTATTCTTCATAAGATACAGAAAACGGTCTTGTCGATCTTACAAACTATACCAATGTCACATATGTTTTTAAGAAGTTGTTCGTTAGCTTGACCTTCAACCAAAATACTGATACATCTAAGGATTCAACGTTCTACATAGTAAAAGTAATACTCCATCCGTTTTAGGCAAAAAGTCTACTTTTGACTTTATTGAGTCAGTTTAGTTAAAGTTTGACAATAATTTACATAGATATATTTGATTTTACGAAGTTATTAAAGTTGTAATTTATTTATATATGTAGTTTTGTGATAGTTTGTAATGCACCAATGAATTTTTTTTTTTTTTATTGAAAGGCTTTTTTGTGTGTCGAAAAACAAATGACGAGTGACACCACGTCATCAAGATGAAGTGATTTGAGTGAGTCATCTGACAATCTCAACGAGTGATTTTTCTTTAAATTGGATGAGTTTGAAAATACATGTTCTTATTCAAATGGGAAAACTGACTACTTTGAGGTTTGAGGTAATCTTGATTACATCCCCTCTTTTCAATAAAACATAATCTTCCCAATTATTAATTAGAGAATTTTATGATGCTTACTGAAAGTAAGAGCCTATTTGGTGTAGCATTTTCAAAATAAAGCGTTTTGAAAATGCGAATTATTTAAAACACAGCTTTTTTCTTTATAAATGTGTTTGAGATATTATGTTAAAACGCAGCTTTTTTCCCAACTACATTTTAAAATCTGCGATTTGGGAAAAAAATAGGAATTCTAGCATTTTAAAACGCAGCTGTGTTTTTTACCGCAGCATTGAAACACTAAGTTAAGGAATAAGTTGCGTTTAAACCTTACGTTTTGGCTAAAACGCACAAACAAACAGACTCTAACAAATCATGATTATTCTCCCTTCTTAAATAAATACTCAGCACTATAGAAAAGAATTTTAGCTATGAGCTCATTAATTTAGCCTAATTGATTACTACTAGTTCACAAGTTTTCAAACGTTAATCAACATATGCGCTAACTATTACTATCATTAGATTTAACTAATGCGATAAACAAAGAAATTAATGAAAGGGAAATAAATAGATTTTAAGGAGGATTTGACATCAATTAATTACCTTAATCATGAATGAAATAAATGAATCAAATTTCCTGTGACACAAATTGTATGCCACTTTCATCTCAACTATTGATTTTTGTGTTATCTTAAATATGTATTATAAAATAAATGAAGATTATGTTTTCTTCAATTAATATTGACTCATAAATATTATAATTATAAGTATTATTCTAGCATTTACAAAAAAATAATATTAAAACCAATAACTTAAATGTTGTTTTAAACTTTCTTTATTATTGAAAAGATATACTCGTGGGTTCCAAAAAGGAATTTACGAAAATAATAAACTTTTTCATTTTCTTTAGTTGACATTGGTAACATGAATTATTGAAATATAGGAGATAAATGTTAGTACTAGTTACTATTCAAATTTTAAAAAAAAAAATTACAGAACTTGAGTCAAACACCATGGTATGTAAGTGTAATTATTTATAAATGCAAAAGGCTACCATATAAAGACGAAATAGTGTAAGAAAAAATTAGTGAAAGAGTGTATAGTGGTAAAATTACTTGAAGTGGACGACGATGAAACCATGGTTTATTACAAGGAAGTAGAAATGAATACTCCATCCTAAATTATTGTTTGTTTTGTTTTGTTTACTTTACATACTAATTAAAAAAATTAACTAAATTATTAATATTTGTATTATTGTACTCTTTCACGTTACCCTTACGAATATGAGTAAGATGACTATGTATCTTTTTGAAATTTAAAATAATAATTATATATTCTCTCCAATCAAATTTGAATAATTCAAATTCACTCTAATTAAAGAATAAATTGGTAAAAATATTTCCTAAAAAAGAAGTGTACAAACAAGACAATTAATATTTTTTTTAATTGACGAAAAATGATAGCAAAACAATAACTTAGGAGCGGATGGAGTAACACAATTATACCGCCACAATCTTGTACTCCATATGTTAAAAAAGTGTCATGTGTGACTTGATACGGTGACTAAGAATAATTAATTCACTTTATTATAAATATTGATATGATGTATTTTTCATTGAAGTTCATGTGCAACTGGAATTCATAACAAAAAAAAAAAAAGTGTAAAATAGTAAACAAAAACTTTTTAAAATGAAATATTAGAAAATGAACAATTTTTTTGAAACGAATAAAAAATGAAAGGTAGACTTTTTTTTTTAGGAATAATGAAGTACTCACACTCTTCTAGACAAAGAGTTCACTATTTTATTTTTGCATGTTTCACATAAAAAGTCAACTTTACAAAATTATGCCTATAATTTCCTTAAACCTTTTAATTTTACCTTTCACACATGCTATAAACATTTGTATTGCTCAAACATTTTTTTGTAATTAAGACAAACTCTAATGATACTTTTATATCTTTTAATTATTAAACTTTTTAAACGCGAACTTTTTAGGTGGAACGGAGGGAGAATTATGTAAAGAAAGTCATATCCCACCTTGTGCAACCATGTTTTGCAACAATGAATCCTAGCAATGATGCATCTAGCCTACACAAAGTATCTTTATTCATCATAAAGATAGTGTTGAGATTATTGATTAAGAGTGCACTTCTCACCCATCTACCTACATGACTTTAGAAGTTAAAGTTTATAAGAGCATCTTCAACGTAGGTTCTTGCTAGATGTTATAACACCAAAAAGAACAAGTAACCGTTGGGGTTTGTTCTTACTACACAATTTCAGATTCAATGAATACGCTCTTGTATTTTCTTTGGTGAATTAAAAAGTTACTTAATTCACAAGTTAGATTTTAACACGTGTCGTGAGAAGACACATGAGAAATTTAGAACTCTAACTTGTGAGTTACTTCGCCGTTTTGGACTAGGCAACAACTATTTTTTAGTGTACTTCATGTGAAATAATTTTAAGAATAACGACTTGATTACAGGATAACGAGAGTGGTGTTAAAATGCTTTGAAAATAGTCGAGACAGAATTCTCATATCAAACAATGGAATAGGTCAAACTTAAAAGTAAACATAAGAGACTCATGAGTTAAACAAAGAATAGAAGTGTTATTCATGAAAATCGATGAATAAAGTGATTGCATTATCCTAAGTTAATTAAAACATTCTCGTCTATTCAATTCTAGTCCTACTAAAAGGGTTATATCTGTGGAAACTTTTCCTTGAGATCTAGCAGTTGATCTCAAAGAATTATCTCAAACTGCATGCCCAAGCAAATCGTTTCGAGTATGTCCAACTCGATCTTTACTCGAGCAAACTTAACTAGCAAAGGACCGAGTTTCGTAGCCTGTTTTAACTGCAAATAATGTGCGTGAATCGAATGCAACGAACGTTTTAATGGTAGGTTTGGTTGAGTCACCCGACCATCACTACGTTGTTTTGATTTGAGCCATGATGTTCAAACGGTTCTATGTAGCTTCGGGCCGGGAGCAAAAGATCAATATTGTTCATAGTATCATGCAACACTTGGTATAATTTGTTACTACAAAATTGTAATTTGTCGATAAATCATATCCGTGACCGTGAGCACAAAGCACACTGCAAGTTCGATCATTCTAAAACGTGCGATAGTACGTAGAAGTCTTGTTATACAATGAACATAAGATGCACAATGCATATATAAACTCAAGAAGAATATGTATAATCATTAATATATCGTATAATAAATCTATTATTTCTTCTAATTGATTATAAGTTAAACGTTTTAAAATTGTAGCTTTACTTATTTGTACTGTTTTTAGCTCCTTCTAAAATTATAAGTACATATTTTTTAAAATGCGACCACTTTTTAACCAAAGAAAAAGTGGGACTATTTTCCGGAACGGGGGAGTAATTGTTGAAAAAATTTCTATTTGGACTTCCATTAATTTATAGTTATTTTAAGTTTATGAAAAATGGGCTAATATATATGTTTTAAATAAGAAAAATTGCGAGCCGTTACCTTTTATGGAATATTCAACTGTTTGAGTCTACTATATTTGTTTTCATTCGCTTAAGTCTCTTTTAAGTGATAAATTAGTTATTTATTCTAAAACTGCCCCCGTATCAACATACTACACTTTTAAATGTATTTTGTGCATCGTCATATTTGTGAAATGTGCATCGTCAATCCCAATTTATCTCTCCAATACTACAACCACCCCCTTCATTTTTTTAAAAAACTCAATTCATCTCTCCAACACTACAATCACCCTATTTACTTTCCAAAAAACTCAATTCATTACTCCAATAAAAGAAACCCCTTCATTTTTCCAATTATCCCCTAGCAGGCGAATGAGAGAGGTAAAGTCTTATAGGGTTCTATGTGAAGAACTATTTCGATTCTAAAGTGTACAGGTGCGGGTCTGTCATCTTAGATTGAGACATGGAGCAATGATTCAGCAACTAAAGTGACTTGTGAACAGTTCATCCCATGCCCACGAGAAGGAAGTTCCATCGTTCTACTCGCAGAAGATCTTAGAGCCCGTTTGGTTGAGCGTTTTGGTCAAAACGTAGCTTATTTATAAAAAATGTGTTTCAATACTGCGGCAAAAAATGCAGCGTTTTCAAAACGCAGCTGCGTTTTAAAACGCTGAAATTCCCAGCTTTTTCCCAAAACGCAAGTTTTAAAACGCTCCTAGGTAAAAAAAACTGCGTATTGAAGTGATATCCCAAACGTATTTATAAGGAAAGACATCCGTTTTTAAAACACTGCATTTTTAAAACACTGCGTTTTGTAAACGCTGTACCAAACGAGCCCTTATTCTAATATTATGCTTCCCTCGAGATACTCTTTTTCACAATTCTTCTTCTTCCTTTTTTCTGGGCGGTTGATTTGTGCATTACAAAAATTGCGATGAACAAAAATTTTATGCATCACAAAATTTTGTGCACCGCGATACACAAAATTTGTGCATCGTCTTGTATTGCGATGCATTTTTTTTTTTTTTTTGTGATCCACAGTTTTGTCATTCCGTGTTTTATGTGCATCATATTGTGTTGCGATGCATCGTTTTGTGCTTTTCCGACACATCGTCTTATGCTTTTGCAATGCACAGCGTGCACTATTCCGTATTTTTAAAGAGCATAGATGATATTTTATAACAAAAGTGCCCTTTAGCGATTGAAAACAATTATAGTGGACTTTAGCGAATGAAAATTGTCTAAAAGGGACCGGCCTGAATTTCGCCCAATTTTTAACCACTAAAGTCCACTATAATTGTTTTCAACCGTTTAAGTCAATTTTAAGTGATAAATTGACTATTTGTTCCCACTGCTCCGTAATAACATATGACGTTTTTAAGTTTATTTTGTGCATCGTTATGTGTGCAAAATATGCATCGTCAATGTAATTTTGTGAATGTGTGTTAAGAAATGTGCATCATGAAGTATAAAATGTGCATCGTCAATGTAATTTGTGAATTTGTGTTAATAAATGTACATCGTCAAGTATATTTTTTGTGCATCGCCAATGTAATTTGTGATTTTTGTGTTAATAAATGTGCATCGTCAAGTATAAAACGTACATCATAAATAAAATTTTGTGAATTTGTGTTAAGAAATGTGTATCGTAAAGTATAATTTTGTGCATCGTAAAGTATAATCTTGTGCATCGTCAAGTATAACAGTACTGTTTTCAGTATACTTTATGTTAAGAAATATGCATCGTAAAGTATAATTTTGTGCATCGTCAAGTATAATAGTACTATTTTATTATATTTTGTGTAAAAAATGTGCATCTTCAAGTATAATTTTATGTATTGTCAATTATAACAGTACTATGTCAGTATAATTTTATGCATCGTCAACTGTAATAATTATAATTTTTTATTAATTCCTCATGTTATTACAAAAGTTGTTGAGAATACAATCCATAGCACACAATTGATATTCTATGGTATGTATTTGGTGGTAAAAAATAGGAAAATCTTGTCTATAAACATGGGGTGACCTTACCCTGTTACACAAAAAGATTCGATGTTGTCGAATGACGTCAACTGTGACCCAAGAATTGTTTTGAACCCTCTTTGTTATGTCTTGAGAAGTTTGCCTATATGTTATACTTCTCAAGCACACAGTTCCTTAACATCTCCATGTCAAACGTTCGAAGGTCAATGTGATGTAAATAAGAAATTAAGTTATATAGCCAAGAAAAATAAAATAACATTGCATATGAAACTGGTTCATTCATTCCATTAAATAAACATTACATTCAAATACAATATAATGCATTAAAAATAAAGGTTATGCATCACAATGCACATAATTAGTACTTTTTTAGTACAAATTTGTGCATCAGGATGCACACCTTCTATGCGCCGCAAGTAAAATAAAGGTTGATTGTGCATCGTGATGCACAAAAATAATACCTTTTTAGTATAAACTTGTGCAATGCGATGCACACCTTTTAAGTGCATCGCAAGTGTAATGTTGATATCATTTTTTTCATGTGAAAGCAATATCAATGTGTGAAAATTGGAATACATACGTTGTTCTTCAGCATTTTGTGTGTCAACAAGAGTTGGATATCAAAATAACAAACAATTGGATCAATATCCACACCCATACAAACAATTTCCCTGCAAAAGATTGAGGTCCATATTAAGAAGGAATTCACACAATACATATAATAATGTTATGTTATTGAAATTCGACAATATTAAAATTTGACTTACTAGTTTCCATCATCGTTTTCGTAAAGTTTGGGCAGTTTCGATTTGGATATGAGTTTCAGTTCAAAAGGTTAGTTGTGCATCACGATGCACAAAAACAGTACATTGTACTTTAATTTTTATGCATCGCAAGTGAAAAGGCAATTTGTGTTTCGTCTTGTGCTGCGATGCAAAGCGTGTCGTTCCATGTTTTTATGTGCATCATCTTGTGTTACGATGCATAGCGTGCACTTTTTCATATTTTTAAAGGGCATAGATAACATTTTGCAACAAAAGTGTCATTTTCCGGTTGAAAACAATTATAGTGGACTTAAGCGGTTGAAAATTGTCTAAAGGGGACCAGCTCGAATTTTGCCCTTTTAAATAGGAAAAATTACGGGCCAGTACACTTTCTTGGATATTCAACCGCTAAATTCTACTATATTTGTTTCAAATTACTAAAGTCCACTTTTGTAGATAAATGAATAAATTTTTCTTAAAATGCTCCCCGTCTTTCAAGTAAGAAATAAAAAAATGGGCGTGGGTTTGGTTTTCTTATTCGATCGTCTTTCGTGTACTTGAAGTTGAGCAAAGCGGTTCACAACCACAAGAAGAAGTAGGAATCCCATCTCCGAAGGTTGGAAGCCCTTTTTTTCCAGTCGCCTGCAGTCGACCGTTTAAAGCTAATACGAAGGAAAGGCTGAGTCCTTTTTTGGCAAGAGATTCTTCTGAATTGGTACAATACTTGCATGCCATAAGAAGACCCGAATTGGCTTAAATGAAAAAGATTTGGATTGGTACAGATAAAAGGTGCTCCGATTGAGATTGAAGAGCAGTGGATGGAAAAGAAGTTCATTCGTCTTAGAATTTCTATTCCTCGTTATCTTTCCCTTGACAAGGAACTTGAGTTATTGAAAAATTTGTGCATCGCGACGCAACAATTTTGTGCACTGTGATGCATCAATTTGTGTATCACAATGCACAAAAATAATACTTTTTGTATATCACGATGCAACAATTTTGTGCATCGCGATGCAATGAGGTGGGAGCCAGATTTCAAGGCGAAATACGCTACGGAAAGGAAAAGAGCAATTTGGGTGCGTCTTCCTGGCTTATCGATAGAATACTATGAAGCGAAAGTGCTTTTTAGAATAGCAAAATTAGCGAGTCGTCCCGAATGTTAACACCACCACCGCAAATAGAGCCAAATATGCTCGAATTAGCATTAAAGTCGATCTTCAACAGCCTCTCCTTGCTAACTTTGATATTTGGGGAAAAACTGAGACCATTGAATTTGAGTTCATACACTCTATTTTGCTATAATTGTGGGCAAGTGGATCACCGAAAAGAATGGTGCCCACTTGGTAAGCTGGAAAAGGTCAACTGAGCTGAGGCAAGACGTGATAAGCCAAGGAACGTGGGACAGAGCGATGGAGATTAAGAAATGGGATTTAGGCCTTCGAATATGATATCTAGGAAAGCCAAAAGAAGGCCAATTCAAAAAGTGAACCCAGCTGTTACGCATGCAGCAATATTTGTGCATCGTGATGCATAGCGTGTCGTTCTGTGTTTTTTAAGGGCATAGATGAAATTTTGTAACAAAAGTGTCCTTTTTCGGCTTGAAACAATTATAGTAGATTTAAGTGATTGAAAATTGTCTAAAAGGTATCAACCTAAAATTTTTCCTCTTAAATAAGTTACATGCATAATAAGCCCAATAGATTTAGTGATCTATTTAACTGGGCTTATATACACTCTAGGCGCGATGTGGTTAGATGGAACATTATAGGTTTTTGTCCATCGGTGCTCGTAATGGGGGACTCTATTAGACTTTATAGATACGTTAAGGTCTCTCTCCACTCCTAATAGTTAAACGGACACCCCATCGAAAGCCATAAATAATTGCAGAAAATGGAGAGTAAGACCAAGTCGGTGCATAGACGTTTCCTCTAATTAGAGCCGGTAAAATTAGCCCGGCCCAATGGGCCGGCCCAACCAACCCGATATTATGAGGGGTTTGGGCTTCAATTTAGAAGGCCCGAAAAAATTTGAGCTTTTTTGGCCCGGGCCAATTGGCCCGTGGGTTGAGTGGTCTCAAGCCAAAAAAATCTGAATTTTTCGGGCTAACCCAGCCCAGCTCGAAACAATTTTATTAATTTTTCATTTCATTTTTACTACTTAACTTTGTAGTGTTGTACAGGCTGTACAAAAAAAAAGTGAAAAACTCACACAGTGAATAGTCAACCGAATTCTGTTTAAGGTTTTAAAAATTTTATTTTCGGTCATTAAAAATACTAGGAAACATAATGTTTATAATCTTACTAAGACAAGTAAGTTTATATAAATCTCTAGTCAACATGAAACAGAGGGAGTAGTGTTATTTTTATAACATTTTTAGTATGATTTTCTTTAGCTAGTCCTAAGTGAGGCTGGAGCTCATTGCTGGTGCACGAAGTAGTTGAGTCAATTTTCTTTAGGATCTGAATGTGGACTGTGGAGCTATAATGCAGAAATTTCCAGGCTTCTAGCTCATCTAATAAAATCTGAAAGATGATATATACATGTGAAAAGTTAATTAATAAAATCTGAATGATGCTTAATTTTTTACTGTCCACACCACAAGCCACAGGGGTTTATTAATTTGAATTTTTTATTGTCCTCCTAAGTTCTATCTACAAACAGTTTATATAGTTGTATTTTAATCCATTCAGATGAGACTTATTATTTATACGTTTTATTTAATAAATTGTAGACTTATAATGAGTTGTGAATTTATTTTTATGTGATAACTTGTAAATTTTGTAGAAAATATGTTTTGGTACAAATTTGGGTCAATTTGGCCCGATGGCCCGAAAGCCCGATGACTTGTGACTGGGTTGGGCTGGGTTTGAGGTTTGAGACCCGATGCAGTGCCAGCCCAGCCAGATTTTATGTGTTGGCCAGATGAACTTGGGCTGGGGCCCAACCCAACCCATTGCTAGCTCTACCGCTAATTGATGCATACATAACAATGGTAAGATTGCTCGATTACTTGTCGGTGTTCTATATTTTATGTATGATATCATGGATTTATTCTTAGAGTAGTAAGTATATGTTGAAAATTGCTTATACGATTAGAATGAGTGCATTTCATTATACATGTTACTCCTTCCGTCCCTAAATTATTGTCTTTTTTTTTTTTTTTTATTCGTTTTTAAATAATTATTTTATTTAAAAAAAAATTTAAGACATTATTTTTACTATGTCACCCTTACTTTTTATTCTTCTTTTAATTATGAGTTACATAAATATGAACATTAAAAAAATTACATACTATATCAATATAAATAATTAAGTTAATTATTTTTTTAATTTATATATCAGGTCAAATAAAATAATAATTTAAATACAAAAAGAGTATTATTTTAATCTAAATGCAAGTTGGAGGTTCAATATTGTGATTGACGCGACCAAATAATCTTAAGTCTAGACATATATGAGTTGGGCTGAGCTTGACTGACGTATCATTCTCCTTTTCCTTAATTTTTTTTCCTGGTTCTTATCCACTAAAAGTATCAAAAGTCTAATTCAGTTGCTCTCATTTAATTGACATTGACAATACAAATACAATAGTTTAACGCCTCTTCCCCAATGGTGGCTGATTCAAGTGACTGAAAGAAGAAGTTTTTCTCAATGGAAACCTCTATTAGGGTTTAGAGTTTTTTTTTTTTTTTTTTTTTTTCCAAAAGTATCCCCGGACCAAAAGACTTAAAGACTAATCTATGAAATATTGTCGCTAAAAAATGAGGTTTTTTCCTTAGAAATTATTTTTGCATACACAAAGGATCGCAACGATCCAAGTTTGTAATCAAGGGGATACCCTCTCACCATTTGGACTCAAAAACCACAAAACCAATACATTGGTGGCCATAGCTACCCAAAGTATTGTTCTAGTGCTGTATCAGAGTCCAGGTTTAATTATGTTTGCTCCTCGAGTCTTTGCTCGGGTTCGATTTCGAGCTCCACGAGTCTTTAGTTGGGTTCGATTTCTGCGGTTAGTTTGATGAGGTTGCTCGTAAAACTATTTTACCGATATAAAAATAAAATCACTTATCATTATTGCAAATTAGAAGCATCTTGTAAGAATATTACTCCATCCTTCCCTAAATTACACTTTTTTTTTTTTATCCATCTTAAAATAATTATCTTGTTTAAAAATTTTCTTTTTAAAATAACACTTTTATCAATTTATCCTTATTTTTTTTTATATTTTAATTATGGACTACATGCACATGGTTATTAAAAAACACTACATATTATATCAATATTAATAATTAAGTCAATTATTTTTTTAATTTATGTACTAAGTCAAACAAGACAATAATTTAAGGACAGAATAGTGATGGGAATGGAGTTCTACTTCTACTTCTGAGTGAGGGTGTGTGAGATTATAGGTCCGGGCTGGGCCGTCTCAAGCCAAGTGGGGGCCCTAAACGAAAACCAAAGATGGGGCTTATTTATTTATTATTTGGAGAAATTGTTGGTCGGTCCATTTTTTCAAAAAAATTTCTCTCCAGACACTCTTTTTTTTAACCGTTAAAAGGTATTTTAAAAATTTTCTTCCTAAAATACCCTCAACAACATGGTTGCTTCAGATTTGAGATTCAAATTGATGTATAAATGATTTCATGTTGTTAATATAGTCTTTACTCATATTTGGGTATCAATTTTCATGCATAAAATACGAATTTAATCAAATTCAAAATTTTTGAGTTTGTCCCGTTTTTCTTTGTTCTTGAGCTGTTTTGACCACTTAAATCTCTGTTTTAAGCTTCGAATTTGTTTAAAATCAATCTCATATTATTATCCTAACTAGTACTATATTTGTGCACAATTTTTCTACCAAAAATACTATTTTTGAGCTTCAAATCAAGCTTGACAGTGTGCTGTCCGAGAAAGATGTTCTTGGACTGATTTAATTCCAATCGCAGATCTGGGCAACGCAATCGTTGCATCATGAAGCCAAAGTGGTGCATCGCGATGCGTTGATTCCCTAAAGCTGCTGCGATGATCGCGATGCCAAAGTGGTGCATCGCGATGCGTTGGTTCCCTAAAGCGCGCCGAGATGATCGCGATGCCAAAGTGGTGCATCGCGATGCAACAATGGTGCATCGCGATGCGTTGGTTCCCTAAAGCGCTGCGATGCACCAATTGTTGCATCGCGATGCCAAAGTGGTGCATCGCGATGCAACAATTGGTGCATCGCGATGCCAAAGTGGTGCATCGCGATGCAAAGGTAGTGAATCACGATGCATTGGGTTACTGAAGCACGCGTGTTTTTCTTTCATTAATGACATAATCGTCTTTTTACCCCAAAAATATCTTTTTCCAATTTTTTATAAAAATGAGTGAACTGAAACGATTACAAATATTTAAAAAGAGACCGACCTATAATTCATCCTTATTATTTTTTTGCGAACTGTCGTCGCTAAATCGGGCATGGGACCGGCAATGTAGCGATATAAACGTTACATCGGCAGTTTTAATTATAATTTGTAAATTTCAGATAAGAAATAGTTGTGCATTTATTATTCTTTATTATGTAATGTAAAATGTAATATAGATAATTAATGGAATTTAATATTTGTTGCTTTTTGTGATGCAAAATTGCTAATTATGTTTTTATATACAAGAGTTCTCAAAATGTTAGTAACAATTGAATTACAATTTGGAACTAAAATATTAATACTTAATTAATTTTTGTTTATATATAATTAATATGTATATATTCCATTTTTTTGGGACACTTAAAAAATATGGGCCCCAAGCGGCTGCCTATTTTACCGTACACTAGAGACGGCGTTGGGTCCCAAAAAAACATACTCCCTTATTTAGAGCTCTGCAACCTTACCGATTAACTTATTTCCCCTGATTCTGATTCCAAATTTTGCTCTGAAAATAAGTTAAGGTACGTAATTTTCATACTAGTTTTATTACATTATTTTTTTTTTATTTTTCTTATTCCTTTCTTCAGTTGTAATCAACCGGTCCTATAAAAGGGTCATTAGTATTTTGTTTTGAGACACTTTTTCCGGTTGTTATCATATCAAACCTATGGTATTTTTCTTTTTTCTAGTTAATTCTAGTTTATCTTTCTTAGTAAATTGTAGGGTTTATAAGGTTAAAAAAAAATCAAATTTAACTGTTGTTTGTGTTTCTACGTTAGAAAGAACGGCCATGTTCATATACATGGTTGGGTTGGGTTGGATTTGGGTTTCGTAATTTTTTTTCTTTTTTGTGGCTTATAATTTTCTTTTTTGGTTCTACTATTTTTTTAAATTTTCACTTGATTACTATTTAATCTAGTTATTAGAAAATTATGAAAAATTAAAAAATAATAAATTGAACCGTCAATTTAGTTATGGTCTATATATTAATGTCTAGACTTATTAATGACTTCAATATTGAATTTGTGAACAGTTTTCTACTTGAATATGAAAGCTCCGTTGCTAGACAAGTGCGGCAAAGAGCAGCGACTCATGGCCCGTGGCCGGTGGGCGTGGGTTCACACAGCCACACAGGACATGACTTATCACTGACTACTATTTCATTTTCTATTAATTTCTCAGTTGATGGGACTATTGAACTACCTTATTTATAATCGTTACAAGTACGCCTGTGAAGGAATCGGATATTGACCCAAATCCGATCAGTTTCGATGAAAAAATTCAGATATGAATTTGTATAGAGAATTGCTATTTACGCTCGAAGATTTGCTTAGTACACTTGTGTTGGTGTTCGGCACCTCTGTCGAACATCACTTAGTACGCCAAAGTGATGTTCGGCAGAGCTGCCGAACACCAGGGGTGTACTTAGCAAATCCCAAGGTGTAAATAGCAATGCTCATTTGTATAATGATCCAATAACTCGAATTTAATCTGAATTCGATAATCTGTTATTTAGTGGATCAGATATGAATTTACCTATATCCGATCCGTTAAGAACTCAATCCGATCCAAAAATATGTAGTTATTATTATACACATGCATAGTATATCATTAATCATGAATATTTGTTAGTAGTGGTACAATTTTTATTTTAGGCCAAAATACTATTTACCCCCAAAGTATCCACCAAATCTCGGTTGCTACCCATATTCCGTTTTGTCCCACTACGGTACCCAATGTTACCATTTGTCCCAGTTTCCCTGGTTGGACGAACGTTAAAAAATTAACGAAATTTGGACGGACGTTAAAAAATTAATGAAGTTGACATGTGCATGTTATGTGAGGGTTACTTTGGTCATTTTAATCGGGGTGCAAAATGGGATTTGGTGCATTTTTCTTAAATTGGTTAATGCAATTTTAGTAGTAAAATTAAAACTAAACTACAAATCAATAAATATATTTTATTAGTATTTAAACTAAGTGTTTTGAATGATAATTTTTTTAAGAGAATTAAAACAAAAGAAAATAAAAATTGGTAATCACTAATATTTAAGATAATTTTAAATTATAAATTTTCTTAAAGAAATTAAA
This sequence comes from Platycodon grandiflorus, assembly GCA_016624345.1. Classification (NCBI taxonomy): domain Eukaryota; kingdom Viridiplantae; phylum Streptophyta; class Magnoliopsida; order Asterales; family Campanulaceae; genus Platycodon; species Platycodon grandiflorus. The sequence goes on along the minus strand of CM028367.1, from coordinate 12,188,042 downwards.
ACAAATTAAAATAAAAATTGATACCCATTTGATAATTAAGATAGTTTTAAGTTATAATTGTTTTTTAAAAATTAAATTTTTTTTTTTTTAAAAGTTCATTCATACATTTTGTTAAACACTTGTGGTGCATTTTTTAAACCCACTTTCAATATACATTTTATTTATTCAAGCAACCCAACAATTGATTTCAAGCAAATACACAAACAAGAGCCACCCAAAACATAGACCTCGTCCGGCGAGCATGCGCTTTTTATTTTAATTTGTTTTAATTTCTTTAAGAAAATTTATAATTTAAAATTATCTTAAATATTAGTGATTACCAATTTTTATTTTCTTTTGTTTTAATTCTCTTTAAAAAATTTATCATTAAAAACACTTAGTTTAAATACTACTCCCTCCGTTTCAAAAAGATTGACGTTTTAGAGTTGTGCACACATATTAAGAAATTTTATAAGTTGACAAATATACCCTTATTAAATATCTTTAATTTTTGTGCTAGGAGTAGTTGAAAAGATAAATTAGAAGGAGATAGTCATTGGGAGAAGATAAAGTATTTAATGAAGAGATGATCAATTATTGGAACTTGTGAGAAGACAAGGGTAAATTAGGTAAAACATGCATTGAAAACTTAAAACGACAATCTTTTTGAAACAAATTTTTAGAGCTAAAACGACAAATATTTTGAAACAGAGGAGTAATAAAATATATTTATTGATTTGTAATTTAGTTTTAATTTTACTACTAAAATTGCATTAACCAATTTAAGAAAAATGCACCAAATTCCATTTTGCACCCCGATTAAAATGACCAAAGTAACCCTCACATGACATGCACATGTCAACTTCCGTTAATTTTTAACGTCCGTCCAACTTTCGTTTTTTTAACGTCCGTCCAACCCAGGGGAAAATGGGACAAATGGAAACATTGGGTACCGTAGTGGGACAAAACGGAATATGGGTAACAAATTGAGATTTGGTGAATACTTTGGGGGTAAATAGTATTTTGGCCTTTATTTTATTTTATTCATAAAATTTTATTAAAGAGAATTTCAGATCGGATCGGATATTTTTTCGAATATATCAACCGGTAACGAATTTGGATATGGATTGTTGTAGATCAATTTCAACACAAATCCTAGTGGAGATAAATCAAATCTTAACTATGTCATAGAATTAGCTCCGAACTTCTGAGAATAGCAGTTCTAAGAGCCAACTTTTATCGACCTGACATACATATGATTCGTCGGGTTATCGGATCGGATCGAATTGACAAAATAATATTTTGGATCGGATTCGATATACCTATATTCGATGCATATCTGATCCATTGACAAGCCTAATTACAAGATTGCTAGGAGCCAAATGGTTTGTTTCGAATTTTAACTACTCTGAGTCCATGCGTGAAAACGATTCATTTAGTTGATGTTATGTTTTCGACTCTTACTAGATACCGTGAGAACGAGAATTAATTTCAACCTGGTGGGCTCCCAAGGTATAGTGACCCGGCCCATTCTACTATATATACAACTATTCGCCTTTAAGCTATAGTAAGACGCTTTTTACACAAAATACTGTATTGTCTTATTCTCTCATGATCTAGAGACTGATTAATACATCAAAAAATTTTAACAGAGAACCCACCCCGCCCCTCTTATGTTAGCTCTTTTTGTAAATCAATCGACGCTAAATATCTAAAATTCAAGACGCAACAACAGCTCATTCAGCACCCCTAATACAACCGATTTTTCATGCTAAATCAAGCAATATGATTTAGAAACAACTCTTATAAAGTGGAAAGCTGACCGATGAAGAAGACCCTCAAAACAGGATTTGATTGTTCTGTTTTTATGCAGAATTGCTTTAATATTCATGGCAGGTTTATGGACCGCCTGAATTTTTTGTAATTTCCTAAGCCTATAGTGTCAGACAAAATTTCCCAAATACTCCCTCCGTTTCTAAATTATTATCTAAGTTGACTCAAGACACGGATTAAGACAACTCAATTGACTTAATTATTAATATTGGAATAGTATTGAAAAAGTGTGTTGTTTCCTTTAATGCCCATGTGTATGTGGTCCATAATTAAAGTAGGAAGAAAAAGTAAGGGTAAAATAGTAAAAGTGATATTCTAAAAGGAAAGTCTCGAATAAGACAATTATTTTGAGACGGACGAAAAAGGAAAGTAAGATAATAATTTAGGCGAGGGAGTATATAAGTACACAAAAGATTTTGTAAACGAGTATCCGTAGCCAACTTGTTAAGAATGTAAGAAGAATTAGAAATATTTTGGGCTAAGTACACCAGTCGTCCTTATACTATAGCCTCATTATACAATTGGTTCCCAAACTTCAATTTATTTCAATTTTTTACATGTATTATGTTTCTGTGACGCAATTGGTCCCGTTATCCATTTTCATTAATTTTTGGTCACTAACTTCACATTTGCATGCCGGGTGCACTTTTCTTGAGGACATTAATGTCATTTTCTCACGAACTTACCAAACAAACCCAAAACTTAATTAGTTTTGACAGGCTTCATGTCTAGCTACCAAACATCAAAAACCCAGCCAAACACACTTCTCCTGATCACCACCTTCAAGTCTAGCTACAAACATCAAAAACCCAGCCAAATATTTCATTAATTTCTCTATTTGGAACCTTTTTTCCAGTTATCAATTACTCCCTCCGTTCTATCCAAAGAGTCCACGTTTGAAAATTTTAATAATTCAGAGATATATTAGTGTCATTGGAGTTGGTTTTAATTACAAAAATACTTAAACACTACGAAGATGATTACAACCCAAGTGGAGGGTAAAGATGAAAAATTATGAAAATTGTAAGCATATTTTTTTGAAAGTGGACTCTTTAAGTGAAACATTCCAAAATAATATAGTGGACTCTTTGCCTGGAACGGAGGGAGTAGTTATGTACTCAAAGTCCCTATTAAATATTTTTTTATTATTATTTTTTTAATGTTCTATTTTGGGTTTACCGGTGGTGGTTCCATTCTTTAAATAAAATTAATTTCTTTTTTCCAGTTATTTTGTTGTTGTTGTTGTTGTTATTTCATAATGGCGGCGTCAGTAGAGAAATTAATGTCTTGAAATTTTGATATTAATATATTAACTTTATTCTTTCGAAATAGAAGAATTTCTCAAGAATTGTTTATGAATGAAATATTTTTACAGATAATTTTGGTTATTTACTAATAATAGTAATAATTTGATGATGGTGATGATGATTATAATATTATTGTTATTGTTAGATTTTAAATTTACCATATCAAAAAACCACATTTAGGTTGTGATTTTCGGTTTGTATTTTATTAAATTATTTTTATCTTTCTTAGATACATCAGATCAAATCAAGAAGATTTTGGAGGTTGTTACATATAGACACATTGTATATTTAGTAAAATATTAGATTGAATTGTTAAATATAGTAGTGTATATTTCCTAACCTATAATACTTCTTTGTATAGTTTCTTTCCATATTTTGTAGGACTCTTCGATGGCTATATAAAGAAGATGGACGTGCTATTTCTAGATACACAGAAATACACAAGCTTAAAGAATGAAAGAGTATAACACGAGTTCACTACTGCATTTCCTACAGACGAACGTCTGCTCCATTTGTCACGATTTTACCAAGCAAACACCCCAGGGTGTGTCTAATATTGAATGAATGCTTCATTGTTGGTGGGACTAGCCATGCCAAATAATTGATGGGAAGGCAAATATTCTCCAAAGGGATGTGATTTAAGGAAAGAACGGTACGCGAACCTATCTCGTGACCCCACCACCCTCGGAGGTCCCTACAGAGGTCACCAGTGAGCTCGCTTGTCTCGAACTCAGAAAGGTCAATATCGGGCAGCCTTTGCTCCAGCCCAAATTGCCGCATCACTCGGGAGGCATAATAAAAGGTCGCGGCGCGGAGCCTTACAATTATGACCTGTGAAAATTGATAAGTCCCCGGTATGAATCGCTGAATTCTCCAATGGGGTACAACCCACACAATATCAAAGGAAAGAACACACAAGAAGTACTCCACCCAATCTTTTTCAGTCACCAAATAATCATGTTGGTGACCTTTCTGGGCATAACTGGTTGGATGATGTCTCATACCAAGAACTGGAGGAATAACCCTCATAAAGCGTTCTTCAAGCCATATATATAAGAGAATGGGGCTGCTGGAAGGAAACCATTCCTCCCCGTTGGCATAACTGTCCAGGTTGAGAAGGGTCTCTTCTAGAATGAGAGGAAGCACTTGTCCCCTGACTTGCAGGACGATATCTAAGACCCGCACATCAATATAACCGTCAAGGTTAATTAGGAAGAATTTTTCTAAAATACACAAGAAAAGGGCTGTTTGCCCGTGTTCTAACTGTGTGTCGTCGGGTTGGTAATTAGCAAAGAGCTCGGGAGTAGAGTTAGGTCGAAGAGTAGACCATGCAACATTTCACGGGCCTCTCGAGTGGTAAAACCAAGCAACTCTTAGATGAGCAGCAAGGGGGGTTTTCTCAACATCGGTATTGCGACAGGACCGCCGATTGACGTGCCTGTCAGGGCACAAAAATCTTCAAATATGGGACACATCTCATTTAAGGAGAAATTGAAGAGATGGTTTTCTGAAGACCAAAAATGGGAAACACCTCATATCATATGCCAATGAATTCGAATACGTCTCCATCCAAATGCACATCTGAAACCATAGGTATTAGCAAGATATCCTTTTTTAGCGGCACTGAGACTAAGGAACCAATCATCTACACGGGCTTCGTAATCTACAATGGTCTCAGAAGAATGATTCATCTTTCAAAGAGTGTTTTTCGAAAGAAATAAATGCTGCCTAAGGCACGAGATAAACTTCTCGGGAGAAAAGAGAGCGATGAGTGTTGTGCATTGATTGTATCTGGATCAGATACCTTATAACGAGGCATGTGAAGAAGCCTCCGACAGAACCTTTAGCCTAGGTGTTAGGCACGAAGAAAAATGAGATGTAACATGTATCCGCACATCATATTCAGTAACAAGAGAGAAAAAACCAGTTTGGTGCGCGGGCACCAAGCCGCTACAAATTTTAAACTTTCTCCTCTCGTGCGAGAATCATTCAGCAATTAGACACATCAACCAACAGCCGCCATTGACCAAGTTCCTACTTTCTCTCCCGCAACATAATTTTTGTGTAATTAAAAGCAATTAGAATTAAGACTCTAAGTTTTCTTTTCTTTTTTGCATTTTTGTTAATAATAAATAATGCACAAAGTAAATAAAATTTGTTTACAAATACATTCTTTTACAATAAAAAAAACAAAAAAATAACAGGAAAGGAAAATCACTGTCTTCCTCTCTTCGCCTTGCTACTGCTGGCACCTTCGGAGCCTTTGCTCTCGTCACCTCTTCGACACAGCCCAGTCGCATCTACGCCTCCTCAGTAAGTGAAATCACTGGCCACGGCCTTCAGTCTCCGATATAAATCGGACAATTTGTAGAATCTGCTCAGTAGCTTCTGATAGGAGCTAGCCGACACCTGTTCATACAATAAATTTTTCATCAATATGCAAATATAGAGATAAAATAGATAGATAATATATATACAGAGTGACCAGAAGCATACCAGATCTCTCACTCGCAGAAAAATAGTCATAAGGTGGGATCTCACCACCGCTCAAATCCTCCTCCCTGTAATTTTCCACCTCTACATAGTTGATAGTCTGCGAGATTTTAGGATAATGTATCCTCCCCGCAAAAGAACCGATCTTACCCACAAAGATGGAAAAAGGACCCTCTGCTTCCTGAGCAGGAGGAGGGGGAGGAGAAGGATACAACACCATCTGTACGAACACCTCATACTCCATCTCCACATAGCTATGTGGATTGATGGTCTCCCTTGCGAGAAACCATTCCCGTCCCGACATCACATCCAGGGTAATCATCCCTAGAAGTGGTGACGGCGGTGTCAGAGGATGGCCAACATTGGGCCCATGTTGGCAATTAACCCGATCGCCAAAATACACTAAGTCGCATATGATGGAAACCATCAAAATGCGATAGTTGTTGGCTATCTGGGCCGGACCGTAGGAGGCAGGCAGCTGACCCCAGGGGAAGAAGCTCACAGATTCAGGACTCGAGTTGATGATCGCAGTCTGAATCACCTTGGTGTCGGACCGAGCAAGCACCCTTCGAGCATACTTCCGGTTTGAAGTTCGAAAGTTGACCACAAATGGTGAGGTAACCACCCTAGTGTGCGGAGCGTGAAGGGGTGAAAGCTAAACATCGCGTAAGCCCAAACCTGTCACATCAAAATAAAGCAATGAATCAATATTTATTTAAAAAAAACAAAAGAAGTTTTTTAAAATATATATTTGTTCAGAATATTACCACCCATGCCACATTGTAGCTCGTCACACTACTGGCGACATTCCGGCTGCCGTGATCCATAAAAAAGTAACATTCTGTCAGGCTAGCCTGTCCTCGATCAAAGTCGCCAGATGGCGCAGTCACCTCAAGCAGTCAAGTAGAAATACTCGTAGTGCTGAGGAAGCATTGGTAAAAAAGGTGATTCCCAATGCCAAGAACAAGAAAATTTGAACAAATCGGGTCACAGTAGACCTGTCGGCTGTATCGACAATGTCCACATTGTTAAGCAGTCACTCTTTGACAAAGCTGACTAGAATCTTATCATAGCTTTTATACACGGGAGCAAAACCCAGCAGCTGAGTGACGACGTCGGGACGATGTCATAGTTGGAAATTAGGCTCAATACCTCGGTCCTGACAAGTCGGTATCCCCGTGATAGCCGAAAAATCTGTAGGGGTCATAGTCACTTCCCTGCACGGTAAATGAAAGGTGTGGGTGGTGTCCCACCAAAAACACTGCAGCACCTTGTGAATGTTGGTATAGTCGATGAAACCGCCAACATTCTAGATGAATGTCCCAAGATAGGTACCATCCACCCTCTCCCGGATCAGCCGAGGGAGACGATCATAGATCTCCCTCACCATATCCCCATTCGCCCGAATGCGGGTAAGCCTCATCCGTGCCTGAAAAATAAAATTTCAAAATTAAATTCCTGTGTGTCATCACAAAACACACGTGCACAATTTTTATGTCATCACATAAATTTTCATCAAGTCAATTTCTTTCACAAAGAAAAAAAAAAACCTTGAATGTTTTTTTTTTCTTTTCCATACATAGTCCAAACCCCATCCGTGGGATCCCGGGATCAAAATAAAATGTTTTCAAGTGTTTAGTGAGAGTTTTCTTTACTTTTCTTCGTTGAGACATTTTGTCAAACAGATGGTGCGCAAACACACATTTTGAGCCACCCCAACAAAATCAACTTGGGGGTTTCCATCTCTATTCACCCCATCTACACATATATACCCTCGGTTTCTAATTTTTTTTTTCTAACATGTCAAAAATTAAAATTAAAGTACACTTTAAGCATGCAAAATTTCACAATATACATACTTGTTTATACCCATTTCATATAAATTCACATTTTTTGCTTAGATTCAACATGCAATAACATATATTTGCTACTTGGATACTAACAATTGCAGGATTAACATCAAGAATCCAACAAATCACACAAAAATTTCAAATTTAGCATACTTTGCAGAACAATTGGGTTTTCCGAAAACTCACCGTGGGTGGATCTAAAGAAGAGATGTGACTACTCCGGTCACGATGAATATCGTTCGGATTGCTATCCGAGAATGGGTTGCGAACCCTATTCCTTGCCATCACTTCGTTGGCTTGTTCATCACCGACACCCAAATCGACGAAAATCTCATTTTTTGAGTCCGAATTGTTCGCCACTATCGCTACAAACAATTTTAGGATAATAAAACTAAAACGGTTTGAATGATTTCGGAAGAAATTCAGAAGAATTTGGAAGAGGTTTGAAGAGAAGAAGAAGAGAGAACAACGACAACTGCAAACAAGCTGCTACTGCCGTGTTCTTCCTCCAAGAAGAAAGTGGATTTTTTCCTTTTCCCACCAATTTTTAGCATTTTTCAATTTACACCCCCAAGTTCTTTTAACGGCAATTTAACGTCTAACTAACGGTCATTAAATGGACTCCTTAACGGAAGTCCACCATCAACATATTTTCAAGAGAAATTCCAGCAGAGTTATTCCCAATGGCCTCGCTGTCTAATTCAACATCTCCAGCAAGAATTACGAAATGATTATCAGGTTAGGTCATCTTCCATATTTAAGCAGCATAGCTGATATAAAGAGATCAGCTGACATGAAGACTGCTGGTAGGAAGATTTGTTATACTTCGATGTTAAAAGAGTAAAGCAAGTGGAAGAACTAGCGGATAAGTATAACTTAGAAGATTAAAACGACTTTAAATAAATAGGTACAAGTACATCATAACAAAGAAACTTAAATCTTATATTAGATTCGTAATCACTTTCTATACCTAGATTGCACAACATGTATGACATACATTACAGAAAGATAAGTAAAGGCTGAATATAATAAAATATAATTTATATTAAAATTCACAGAGGTTTGCTCAAAGGCAAACATGCTTAATACATCAACCTAGACTCTCTAACCTAGCAATCTCCCTAGGGAAGAAGGAAAGTGAATTGGAAAGAAAAGGGAGAGATTAAGAAAGCGAATTCAAATTTATCAAAAATATATTGGAAGATGTAGTCAACATTTATCATGTTATCTTCCGTAGTATCAACTCGATAAATTTGTTGTGAGAAAAGAATATTACGAGTTGTTCAAATAACTAGTATTTGAACAACCGAGTGCAAAGCACTCGGCCAAATGTGATGATAATTCATTGCACAATCCATAGCCCTTATAATGTAGTATAAGTCCGCCGATATGAATGCGGTATGGATTATTAGGCTCGGTTCTTCATCGAACATCAACGATAAGCGAATGCTTAGTCTCTAGCTATGGATTTGAAATATAGCCGAAGAGACGAGTCTTTCGAAGGAAGAAAGAACTCAAATCAAGAAAGGAGTTCTTGATTAAGCCGAGCTTTTGCCTTAGGAATTTCGATTATTCTCCCACAAAGTGTTTGTTCTTACACTTGTGTTTTTCTCACTCTAATTGGTCTTTTCATTGAAGCTTCACAGCGTTCATTATTCGGTGTTTTTAAAGGGCATAGATGACATTTTGCAATAAAAGTATCCTTTTCCGGTTGAAAACAATTATCGTGTCCTTAAGCGGTTGAAAATTCTCCAAAGGGGACCGCCTGAATTTTTTCCTACTTGTTTCAAACCGAAAAAAGACACTTTTATGGCGAAATATCGTCTATGCCCTTAGAAAATGCGGAATAGGCACACGAGGCATCACAATTTCAAATCGATGCATCACATATACAAATCGATGCATTGCAAACCAAAGTATTCATCGCGATGCATAGTTTTGTATTAAAAAGTACAGTTTTATAGCATCATCATGCATGAATTTTATTTCTCATGCATCATATTGTTCTAAATTAATTGACATTTAAATTGCAATGCATCAAAGTGTGCATCACGATGCATAGTATTGTATTAAAAATTACTGTTTTATAGCATTGCGATTCTAAAATCAATGAATTGCAATTTCAAAATTGATGCATCGCAAAGTGGCATCACGCATTTTAATATGGGCACCACGCCCCTTTTAGGTAGCAAAATTGGGCGTCATGCCTCCCCCTTAGAGAAATAAAATGAATCGTAATTCAAATTTTATGCATCGCGATGAATCAATTTTGCATCGCGATGCATAAATTGATGCATTACGATGCAAAATTGATGCATCGCGATGCAAATTTTGTGCATCGTCCGTAATAAATGTTGCATCGGGTGTGTTCTCAGAAATATCATCTCCATGTTTGCCTTATTTATTCATCTTGTACGTTAAAGCATTATCAATTTCAAAAATATCAACAATTATAATGCAAACTGATAAAATATTGGTCAATGACACCATGTTTTTGAAATCTTCTTCATTGGTTACAGTGTATTTCAAAATACAATTATCGGATTGAAAATTACAATATTTACCTCTAATGAATTCGATCAAATTAAATAAAACAAAATAAAAAATTTCTGAAACTTTCGAAATAATAGTATATTCTCTGAATCTGATTTTCTAGTGAATCTATTGATTTTGATTTTTCAGTGAATCTATTGATTTCGATTTTGAAGTGAATTCAATCACATCAATTTGAAGAAATTTAAAAAAGGCAAAACACACAATCGGCCGTACTTTGGGGAAGGTTGCAATTCGACCACCGGTTGTTTGAAAATAATTTGCAATATTGATTTATGCAATTTTAATATTATTAACGAAAATTTGGGGTATTACAGTTATTTGGGCCATTGTACTTCAGTTAGCAGAAGATCGACTGTGATATGAAAGAAAATTTTCGTAATAAATCACAATGGAAGGGAATGCAAGATTTACAGGAGTAGATCAAGGATGACGATGCTTAAAAATATGCCTTAGATTGTTACGGGCGTAGTTTTGGAACAATTGGCCAATTTATCCACTAAATTGCACTTTACCGGTTGGAAACAATTATCTAAGTTTAAAGCAGTTGAAAATCCTACAAAGTGTACTGGCACGCAATTGTTCCCAACAAGTACCACGTAGTGGAGTATATGCAATATATGGGCTTTTGAATAACATAGTTTTAAGGGTGAATTACAGACCGGTCCCTTTTAAACATTTGTAATCCCTCCAGTCCACTCATCTTTTTTAAAAATCGAAAAAATGCATTTTTGGGGCGAAAAGATGATTATGCCATTAATGAAAGAAAAACACGCGCGCATCAGTAACTCAAAGCATCGCGATAAGTAATCTAAGGCATCACGTGGGTTAATCATCGTGATGAACAACCAATGCATCGCGATGAGCAACCAAGGCATCGCGATGAGAAACCAAGACATCGCGATGAGCAACCAAGGCATTGCGATGCACCACTTTGGTGTTGCGATGCACCACTTTTGCATAGCGATACACCACTTTTGTAAATTGGGGCGTCGCGATGCAACAATTGGTGCATCGCGATCATCGCAGCCAGCCTTAGAGAATCAATCGGTGCACGCCTTAGCGAGCAGGGGGCCTAACTGAAAAAATTGAATTGCCGTTGCTCACTAAGGCGAGCTGTTGCTCAAGCCATCCATTTCAGTTTATTCACAGAGACAAAAAGCGATGCTTCACTTTGTACATCGCGATGCTTAAAAGAGATATTAAAGTGGTCAAAACAGCTCAAGAACAAAGAAAAACGGGATGAACATAAAAAATTCAAATTTAATCAAATTCGTGTTTTATACATGAAAATTGATACCCAAACATGTGGAAAAGACTATATTAACAACATGAAATTATTTATACATCAATTCGAATCTCAAATCTGAAGCAACGATGTTGTTGAGGGCATTTTACGAAGAAAATTCTCAAAGTTCCTTTTAGCGGTTAAAAAAAAAATGTGTGGATTAGAAAGAAAAAAAGTTTGGAAAAATGTACCGGCTAACAATTTCTCCTAGTTTTAAGCGCTGGGTTGCACCAGAAACTACTTCTAGTCTTAATACGTATACAGCCCTTTTATTTTGGCAATCTTAAGGCCCAAACATGAAGGCCCATATGACTAATCTTTGATTCAGTATTGGGTTAATAACTTTCATTGGACATACTGTTTGGTGTGAATTTTTGGGTTATGAGCTCCCGAAAATCAATAGGATAAAAATCGAGAAAATTGTGAACGGGTACGTTTTGGTAAATTTTAAACTGTTTAAGTACTTTATATTTTTTTTAAACTTGCAAAAGACATTTTTGTGCATCGCGATGCACGAAAGAAATAATCGCGATGCATCAATTTGAAATCTTAATGCACAAAAATGTCTTTTGTCAGTTTAAAAAAAGTATAAAATACTAAAGTGGTTGAAAATTCATTAAAGAGAACCGGCCGGATTTTTACCAAGAAAATCCTGGGATGTGCTTCATAAGAAGTATCACATATTCCGAGTATAAATTCGTCATTTTTCGTTTAAAAAATGCGCAAACAACAGTAAAAACCTTTTTTAATACTACAACAATGATGTTTCTCACACAAAGTTGATGGGAGAATATAGTTAGTAATCACTTGTATAATACTCATATAAAATACGTATATATGAATTTTATTTGTTAAGGTATTATACTCATAGCCGTCCCATTTGTTTTAAAAAATAAATAAATAACAAGTCTCACTCTTTCGGTTCATTTAGAGTCCCCTTTCTTTCCTAATTTAGTAACTTGGTTTATAATTGTGAATTTTCTCTGTTTGGTCTCACCAACTCTCTATCTCCCTCATTTTTTTTTTCTTTAATCATCACTAAATAAAAACTCAAATTTTAAAATCGTCCCACTAAATCATGAAGAATATGGGTGGAAATATTTTATCCAGCCCATTAACTCTTCCAAGATACCCATTATAAAAGATGTATTGGGTTAACCATTTAAAATCCAATAACTTAATTAGGCTTAAATGGTTCACTCAATAAATACCAATAATAAAAATGAATAAATGTGGGTTTTAACCTGGTTATTTATTGAGTTCCCAATATTGCCAATTCAAGAACAGTAAGTAGAGGTGCCAATTTTTGACCAACCTCTAGCGTCTCCCACCGGTATCGACGTCAACTTCCGGTGTCCATCGTCGCCGGCGGCCACCACCACCACTTACGATAACCTATGACGAACACCACCACCGCTGACAACCTCTAGTGCCCAGCATGTAACGCCCGACTAGAAATCCTATACAGATTTTCAAGTCGCGCGCTTGATCTGGATCATGTAACAATAATTAGTAGTGAAAGTTCTGCTAAAAATCGGAGCTAATAAATATAATCAAGACAAAATCTCATAAATTACCGTCTCGAGTCATTGATCTCAAAAATATCTTATAACTACTTTATCAGAGTTACACAGCTTGGTGTAAAGGTACGACAACTTGTGCCAACTACTAATCGTCGGTGTTCAAAAAGCGCTCTAGGCGCCCGCCTAGCGCCGCCTAGGCGTTAGGCGGCAACAAAACGCCGCGATTTTGGCAAAATCGGCAAAAAAATCGGCCAAGAGATAAAATCGCCGCCTAGGCCGCCTAGCCGCCCGCCTACGCCCAGCCGTCGCCAGAAAAAAATTGGAATTTAGGGCTGAAATCTCGATCTCTCTTCTCATCTCGAGTCCACACTCCACACACCATGGCACCACGACTCCAGTTCACAGTCCGACGCCCGATGCCGTCCCTTTTCTCTCCGCCGCCGTCGCTTTCCCTTCTCCCTCCTGCTGCGCCGTGCTTTCCGGCTTCCTTGCCCTACCGCTACCGTGGGACAACACTGCCCTGCCGCTGCTACTGCCGTGGAGAGAAAGAGTGAGCAAGAGAGAGAGGAGAGAGCAAATGAGAAATGTTGTTGTCGTTCGTTGGAGACCGAAATAAAGAAGCAAAAAAATAATAAAGAGAAGGGAAAGTAGTAAGAGTTTTGTTTGGTGGGGGAAGGAGAAAGTGACGGTTAGAAAGGGAAGGAGAAAGAATGTACTGTTGGTAATTAATGGAGTAATGGTTAATGGGAGTGGGTGGATTGGGTAGAGTAAGGCGTGGTAGAGAGCTAGGGCCTGTGAGGGTTTTTAGCCTTTTACACTTTTCAATTTTTTACATTTTTCAATTTTTAACTTTTTAATTTTTAACTTTTCACACTTTTTAAAAATAACAATAAGGTTAGTATAAATTATTAAGTATTTTTCATAAGTTATTAAACTAAAATATTTCTTCTTTTTCTTAATTTATTAAAGTATTTTCCTTTTCTCTTTTACTTTGAAATTATATTAAATTTAATTTTAATTTTTAACTTTTAATTTTTAATTTTATAATGTGATCATTAATTTTAGTTTATTTAGTTATATTTAGTTATTTACTATTGTTGCGGGTTTGGTATGAACCTATAGTGTAATTATGCCTCAATTTCTAGGCCCCGCCTAGGCCCCGATTAGGCCCCGACTAGGCCCCTAGGCGCTAGGCCCTGCTCTGGCGCCTAGCGCCCGCCTAGCGATTTTTAGAACAAAAATATCTTATAACTACTTTATCAGAGTTACACAGCTTGGTGTAAAGGTACGACAACTTGTGCCAACTACTAATCGTAAATACGTAGCTGTGCTACTTACCTCTAACAATCGTATCGATCTGATCACAACCGCTGCATTGCTTGGTAGAACTATCGTCCTGAACAACATCTCAACAAATCCCTGCTAGTAAATCTCACAGCGTCTGCTTTATCCGCATACCAAACCTCAAAAAATCAAACAAACACAAAGTGAGTTGAACACTTAGCAAGTTACCAAATGCAATTACATGGCATGTGATCATGCAGCATGTCAAGACAAGATATAACAATGATTCAAGTCTAATTTCAGCCAATGCCATATTTACGAGAGGCTCAGCTGCTGCCAACTATCCCATACCAGTTGGAAATCGTGACCAACTCGAGGAATATGGTAGGCCCATCATGCCCTACTAGAGGCTCAGCAGCCGTTAATCGTCACATACCAGTTGGAGACCTCGATCGACCAACCGGTATGCATAGCTAGCATATAACAAGTAACTTACAGTACAACATATAACAGTGTCGAGATATGCCCTCAACATCCCTTTTACTTCTCATCTTACTCTTCTTGTTCGCACATGTGCTGCTACTGCAATGCAAGTTCTCAAGTTAATACCTTAATTTATTCCATAGGCGGCTCCACCTTTATGGGTAGCCCTTTCCGCATGACTGGTACCATGAGTGACTCTACCTCAACGGGTAGCCCTTTCCGCATGACTGGTTCCATGGGTGGCTCCACCTCAACGGGAAGCCCTTTCTGCATGACTGGTTCTAAGGGTGGCTCCATCTCAACGAGCATCCCTTTCCGCATGACACCCAATTACCTTTAATTACTAACGACAATGAGGCTCGTAGCATGCCAGTGTCGCCCCTATTAGTTACGACAGTGGGGACTACCTCCTACCATAGCAATTAGCAGGCTTATAACTGAGTCCACGATTAACATATCGCGCATTAATCTTAGCCTACGGTTAACACCGCGCATTAATCTTAGCCCACAGTTAACACCATGCATCAATCTTAGCCCATGGTCAACACTGCGCATTAATCTTAGCCCGCGGTTAACACCGTGCATCAATCTTAGCCCATGGTCAATGCCGCGCATTAATCATAGCCCACTGTTAACACCATGCATTACGCAATTATCATCATGTATTTCATGTATCAACACATTCTCGAGTAATTACTGGCTGGTTTTTTTATCACAAACAAGTAGATGTTTATCTGTTATCTCTTATCTTGCTTTAACTTTATGAACAAGTATATATTTACTTGTATTAATCTCATGCTACATATAAGAATCAAATATACAGATATTTACTTCTAGCACATGTTACATATACTTATTTATCACATATCATTAAACCTAGAATTCGCGTTGTACGTACCTGCTATAGCTTTATTAAGCTAAGAGCTCAATTCTCGGGTCACAGTGGATCCCGTCAATTCAATGTCCATGTCATATATTTATGACATCAAATTCGTCTTTATCTTCCACGTGTTGTCCTGTATCCCGTATTGATTCTCGTCACTTTTACTACTTTATTGAGCTATCTTTTATTTCCCGATTTACAATGGATCCCGTTACTAACATGTCATATTTTTATGACAATAAAACTAGACTTTACTTTTATCCATGACGTGTTACTTTGTGTCCCATACCAATTCTATGTCCACTTTAGTCTGTATGTCATAGTATTTATGACATTATAACTTCACTTAAGTGTCTTCCTAATATTTTAGGGACACTTCATACAATACCCAATAATCATATTTGACCCTATTAAAGTCATTAATCAATAGCACTTTATTATTGTGATGTAATGTTATTACATCCTATTTGACTCTGTTTGAGTCGTTATTATTCTGGGACGGACAAAAAAGAAAAAGAAAACAATAATTTCAGGACAGAAGGAGTAATTCTTAATTATTAGACTTTTCAAATATAAAATCTTTGGGTGGAACGAATGGAGTTTATCGTTTGGTGACATTTCATTAACATTTAGCGATACACTAAAAATATTAGTGACACTTAAAGTAAGATATAATTAGTTAATTACATGTTATTGGATCATTAGACTCGTAAATGTCATTGAAATAGAATGGCCTAATGACATTTTATTAACGTAAATTAAGATTTTTTTTTAAGTGGAGACACGTGAACCCACTAAAGGATACGTGCGTTCGCTCCTACCTGTTTTCTCTCTCTCTCTCTCTCTCTCTCTCTCTTATTTTATCTTGAATCATACAAAAAAAAAAAAATTTAAATTACAAAACTAAAATCAACAAAATTGTAAAACCAAACCCACCCAAAGAATCTTGGATTTGGAAGAAAGGGATCTTATCTCAAAGTACATCCAAGGAGATGAGAGATATATATTTTGTTCTTTTAGAACTAATTCTTTTCCAAATAAATGGGACTGCAGTTCTATGTAAGATGATATAGATGGGTTTGTCTATCTTGACCAACATGATGTGTTATTTGTTTGACTACACCAACCTAATATGATCAAACCTAATGTTATCTCTCTTTTTTTAGGTACGGGATTAACGTTCGCAGCTTTCGTCCGGCTCAAACTCCTGAGCAAAAAATGAAAGCATATCCACTATATAAATTCTTAATTTATCACTTAAATGAGTGTTTATTTATAACTTTTGAAGTTCTTTTAGGCCACATGTGCATTAATGTTTTTAAGTCCACTTACACAACTAGAAATCTACACTATAACATGATAAGTGTCAAATATAAAATTAATAATATATACTCCTTCCGTTCCATCCAAAGAGGTCACGATTGAAAATTTTAATTATTAATAGATATATTAGTATCATTGTATTAGGTCATAATTACAAAAATTTTTAAGCACAACCAAAATGATTACAACACAAGTGGAGGGTAAAGATGAAAGATTATAAAATTGTAAGTATATACTTTTTTTTTGAAAGTGGACTCTTTAAGTGAAACATCTCAAAATAATATAGTTGACTATCTACCTAGAACGGAGGGCGTATAAAAATATGTTATAAAAGCGAGGATATTTTTGGATTAAGAATTCTAAATTTTTATCTTTGATGCAGAAGCGAATCGGTCGAAAATAATAGTACCATGTATTTGGAGAAATAATGGCAAGAAAATAAAAAATATAACGGAATCAAACAAAAGGGAACATAAGATTTACGTGGTGTAATCCACTCCAAGTCAAGCAACAAATCCACTATAAACGATGAGGCGAGAGTTTTCAATGTACTCAACCTACTTAGAACAAGGGTTTCAAGGATTGACACGATCCCACAGAGTAACACAACTCTCACAGCCCCAAATAGCCACGCATTATTTTGTCTAACACCGCCAAGATCTCTCGATCACCAAATGTGTCCGTCGTCTGTTTCTCACAATTTATATCTCTCTCACTTTTGGTCTTGTCAATAATTGAAGTCTCATCACTTCTTTATATAGGCCCTAAGAAAAATCTATATAAATTGGGATTAAGACTCTTAATACATGTCAATAAAGGAATCATTTTATAACTAGTACCAACTTGTTTAACCTTCTTCAATTAAATCTAGGATTAAGTAATACAATCCTAACTTTTGTATAATTCTAAAGTCCATATGAATTTGAGACATATTTTAACAAAATAAACACTTGTTTAGAGACAATAATTTTTTTAAAATGGACACTCATTTAGGAACGAAAAAGTACTTTTTTTGTCCCAAAAATACTATTTTAATTATTATTTTTATCTGTCCCAGAATACATATACTATTCAAAAGTGGAATAACTAATTACTATTTTTAGTGTTGACAATAGATATAATTTATTTGAGAAGATAAGAAAAGGCAAAAATAAAATTGAAGTTATAAAAAATAAAACAATTTACTAGACATTAGACAAGTATTTTATCATCAAATGAGGTAAGTACTTGAAGAACGATTGTGTCATGACATTAACTAATTAAACGAACCAATAATAAAGTAGTGAATTAGTAAATTTATGGTAAAAATAGACTCTCCATTTCGTAAATTTAATTATGGTATCTTAACGAGATTTACTACAATTATTGTATCTTACCAAAACTTTTATAATTATTATATTTGATCAGTATTGTTAATTTCGGTAATTTAACAAAATTATCGTGACTTTGGCATTTTAAAAATCCAGATTTACTCTAACTACAGTGATAATTACATAAAAAGAACATTTTGATAAGTCAATAGTGCAATCTCAATGTATTTTCTTAAATATTTTGATTTAATTCTAGATAATAAAACCTATACTACTTACTTATGGTAGCTAGCAAATACTGTCAAATACATTAAAGTGAAAAACAAATTAATGATAATTTATTATACGTAATTAGATGTGCAAATATGGTAATAATTTTTTCATTGGAAAAAATAATTACTTCTTTCGTCTCTAAATTATTGTCTTACTTTCTTTTTTTGTCTGTCCCAAAATAATTATTTTATTTGAAGGTTTCCTTTTTAGTATAACACTTTTACTATTTTACCATTTACTTTTTCTTCCTACTTTAAATATATGTCACATACACATAGACATTAAATGAAACTATACAGTATATTAATATTAATAATTAAGTTAATTATTCTTTTTTAACCCGTATGCTGAATAAAATAAGACAATAATTTAGATACGGAGGGAGTATTAAAGTTATGGTCATAGCCAATGGATCAAAGGTATTTATACTTCCTCCGTCCCGGATAAATATTTTTACTTTCTATTTTGATATGTCCCAACTAATGTTCCTAAAGACTTTTGATCTACCTATTCTCTATCATTCTTCCTAATATACCCTTAAAGTTTCATTTAATATAACACATTCTAAAGAAACCCAATTATTTAGAATAGTTGAACTCAATTAATATTTATGGGTATTATTGTCAGAACACATTTTACCGCACATTATTAATTATGTTTCTTAATTCATGTATTTTATCCACTAGAAACATTTATCCGACGGATAGATGAAGTATTTTTTTTTTTTTTTTGATAAAAAGGTTTTCACAAGTCAAGTTTGTCATATATCTAAATTAGTCATTACAGAGGATTTGATGAAGGATAATAAAGTACACTTGATCATTTGGCGGCGGACTAAAAATGGTAACAAAGCTGAGCAGGAGTGACTGTAAAATCTCTAATATTGAGTCACTGACCAAACGTCTTTAGGTAAGCACCGAAACTCAGTGAAAAGGAAAATTTGATATTTTACGTTGGGCAGATGTGAAGTTTGTATGTGTCTGTCACGAATGACCTCTTTAGGCTCAATATTTTTTTTATAGACTTTTGGATAGTTTATGACAGATCTAGTTGATCCAGATATTTAGTGCGTGACGAATCAGACTTTAGGCTCAACCTCGGGTTGTTTTAGAAACTGACCAAACGTTTTTTTGTAGGACACCGAAAACGGGCCAAACCAGATAGGGTGGCGCTGCATTTTACCCTCTATTGAGCCTAGAGATGTTAAATGGGCTAGTCCTAGCGGTTTCTTGTCAGCTCTAGCGGGCTGCAGACTAAACGGTCTAATTTTTTCGGGTTACTATATTGCAGACCTAATCCTAATCCTAGTGAATTTCGAGCTAAACGGGTCACTATTGGACCATGACTAAAAATATAATATGACAATATTTTAAAATAATGAATCGATAAACCACCCATAATTTAGATAACTTATTATGTTTTTCATAAAAAATACTATAAATTAGACATTTTTCTACATCGATGTGTTATAATTTTCAACTTATTTTTCTCAAAATAAATATTGTAATAGCTCTACTTAGTAGTTCTTTTCAAATAAATTATTTATATATTAATATTTATTCACAAATACACAAAGAATACTTATAGTGCAAAAGATAAATGTATTTCACTTTTAACTAGAAGGTTATTAATTTTATTCTTACGATAATTATTTTACTTATGTCCTAAATTTTATATGACCTAATTAGTATTAATGTCAGTCCTAACAAACTATAGGTTAAACGGTCAGGATTAAAAAGACTTAGTTTTAAATGTGTCAAAAATATTGAACCCTTGGCACTGTTTTTCTCAATTTAAACAGATAGCCTTGGGCCCTTTTAATATCTCTGAATGAGCCCACACCACTCCACCCCACTCCACCCCACCCCACCATTTCCCTCCCACTCGCATGCAATTATTGAGTATTATTTTTATATTCTTAGGATGAAACGTGTATCTCAACACGTGCACGTGTATGTCAACACCTGCACGTGTGGAGGGGCATGAAATATATGAATTTGAATTGTGAAGATCTTTCTTGACCCATTTTCTGTCTCTATTATGACCAGCTAGAAGTCTAAAACCAACAAATAAGAGATAGAAAAAGATTATTAACAAACTCATTTTTTTAAAAAGTCGGTTGCGACGCCTTTACGTCTTAATGTGGTCCCAGCCGGCCGTATTTATGCGCCAAACTATTTTTAATTCGTTTCACACGCCACTGTCGATTCGATCTATCGAATCAAATTGAATTGGGTGGTTATTTTTTATTTAGTAAATTATACTCCCTCCGTCCTTAAATTATTATCTGGATTAATTTGGCATACGGATTAAGAAAATTTAATTGATTTAATTATTAATATTGAAATAGTATTGAAAAAGTGTGTTGTTTCCTTTAATGCTCATGTGTATGTGACCCATAATTAAAGTAGGAAGAAAAAGTAAGGGTAAAATAGTAAAAGTAATATTCTAAAAAGGAAAGTTTCAAACAAGACAATTATTTTGGGACGGACAAAAAAAAAAGGAAGACAATAATTTAGGGACAGAGGAAGTATTATTTATTTTGATTTGAATGTTTATTAAACCGAATAATTTGATTTGGTTCTTGGTTTTGTATTATAAACCGCGGTTCCAACCTCCAAATTGAACAGCCAAACCATGTATATTATCTCACTGTTTGTTATTCGAGTAGGACTATACACACTCTCTAAATTTCTAAATATAGCCGCTCCCAATATTACCAAAATATCGTTGTAAAAAGTGACAGAATTATCCTCAGTGTTACTAAGTACACCCTCCTCAATAATATTGATACACTCTTAAGCTTTTCACACAATACACATCCAACATTACATTTTCATTTTCATATCTTCAAATTCTCTCTAAACCCTAAACCTCCGATCATCTAAATTGTTGCAAAACACAAACATAGAGTATAAAGAAGTCAAAGGAACAAATAATGTAAGTATTTCATATCATTTTTGGCTTATATTTTTGTGATTTCCCGTATTCTTCGAGCCACACACGAATTGCTTGGTAACACATTGTTCGGTCAATACCGATAGAACACATCAATGAGTGTTCGGTTGGCCGAACACTCCTTATTGTGTTCTATATGTGTTGGTCGAACACTCTTAAATGTGTTCTATAGGTGTTGGCCGAACACTCCTTAATGTGTTCTATAGGTACTGGCTAAACATTCCCAAGTGTATTCTATCATTAATGGCCGAACACTCTTTATTTTTCTTATTGATGTATTTTTGTAACAGTTAACAGGATTCAAATACGTTGTCGACGGAGCCTAGTATTATTGGTCCTGAAAATAATCATATCGTGCCTGTGTAAGATATTGTTATAAATTACATTGAATTATTTTCATCTCGCGAGAGATTGTTTGATTGGGTGTGCGCTAGGGGAAAAGAGCATGGCGTTGTGATAGTAATCAGGTCAGATAGTGGTTCAGGTAAGAAAAGAGCTCGGATGTTGTTGGCTTGTGAACGTAGTAGGCAATTCCGTGAAAAGAAAAAGGTTTTGGCATCATCTCGAGGAAGTCAATCAGCGAAAAATGTCGAAAAGGCTAATACGAGTAATTATAAAGTGAAAAGTAAGAGAGAAATTACTCGAACAAAGAAGTGTGACTGTCCTTTTCTTTTGAGGGGGAAGGAAGTATCAGTTGATCAATTGCAATTGGAGGTTCAATGTGGTGTGCACAATCATCTAATTGCGGATTACTTGGAGGGCCACTTATATGTTGGTCGATTATCAACAACTGAGGAGGACTTTGTGATTGATATGTCTAAGGGGAATAATAAACCCAAAGACATTTTGTTTGGTTTAAATTAAAACAAAGATTTGAAGATAATAGGTCCACAATAGGGACTATCTACAATGCTCGTATGAAGAATAAAGTTAATGAGCGTGATGATCGATCGAAAATGGAACAATTTATGTTTAAATTGAAAGAGCATGGGTATTTTTTTCCATCATCGGTGCTGCGAGAAGACTAATATTGTGAAGGATCTTTTCTTCGCTCACCCAACGAGCTTTGAGTTATTGTGGTGTTTTTTGAACGTCCTATTGATGGATTGTACTTATAAGATAAACAAGTACAAGTTACCTTGTGCTTATGAGATTTCTAAATATGGGAAATTGGACAAGCCAATTCCCCTTGATCATGTTGATGATTTTCGGAGAAAATTAGTATGTTACCACCTAAAAGGAGATGATATTGGTGTGGTGGAGAAACTAAATATTCGATTGACTGAGTGTGTTGATGACGTCGTCAGTAAATTTCAAAAAACCCCTGAGTCAGAAAGAGTGTTAATGTTGAAAAGATTGATGGAGGTCAGGAATCCAGTAACAACAGAACTTATTACGCCCTTACCCGAGGTCCAATTTCGCGCTCGTGGTTGTCCCAAGTCTGCAAAGGCTAAACAGTCCAAATCAGCCAAACGGGATCCCAGCAAGTTTGAGTACGTTGAGTCGATTAAAGATAGTTGTTCGCCGTTTGATTAGTTGGTAACCTACGAGGTTAGTCCATCAAATAAACCTCTTATGTTCACTACGACGACTAGGATAAAGATGCCGGTAAATCTTGTCTTCTTTTTTTATGCATAAAAATTGAAACTATCGATTTCATAAAGTATACTGACTTTAATGTGTCATATTGAACATAGATTGTGCGCCGAACTACTCGACTTGTTATTGCTAGTGGTTTTATGGATCAACTACCACTCCACTTACACGACTTTATTGATGACACTAAGAATGTCAACAGTGATGGTCTTTGTGGTTTCCGTGTCGTAGCCGACTTACTTGGCTACACTGAGGAGTCATGGGGTATTGTTCGACGAGACCTCCATAATGAGTTGATAAACAACAAAGATCGAGTTATACACCGATGTTTTCAACGAAGATGGTCGCGTTGATCAAGTGCTGGAGAGTCTCAACTACTACGACGTGCCTGCATCAAAGATAAATTGGTTTTGTTGATCCTTACATAGGCTACTTGGTTACATTGGCATACAATGTTGCTCTTGTGTGTTTGGATCAAAGAATGTCCTTGACTTATGTACCTTTGAGAACCGAAGTCCTATCTAGTTCGAAGTTAATCTGAATCGTATTTATAAACCGAGACCATTGTATTGAGGTACACACACATCCATTTCAACCTTGTAATTTATGTTATATAGATGCCTTTGCTGTTATGTATTTCAAGCTAATGTATTTAATTTGTAGGTATTCTTGCATGAGGTTCATCTATTACCACCAATGTCAACAATGTGGGATTCGTATGTTTTGCCACATGTGTGCAGTAGGGTGAAAATATATTCATAGCAAATAACTCGATATGTATAGTGATAATGTAAGAAACAGTCGGTAATTGGTTGTAGTATTGAAAGTATCGATCTGTAACTTTGTTTAAGGATAATTTTGAAGTAATTTAAGTCTCAGTTTTAGGTACAACGTTAACGTGTTTTTTTAGTTTGTTGGTTTGTGACAATGTTTTGATCAGGTTTTGGTTGAAAAAAATTAAAATAAAACAGAGTCTTGACAAAATTAGCCATTGTCCGTCCTGTACTTGCTGAACACAACCTCCTAATGTTCGGCAAGTACCAACCGAACACCACTTGATGTGTTCGGTAGGTACCTACCGAACGTTAGTAAGATGCGTTCAGTAGGTACTAGCCGAATACTTCTATATGCCCTGATTTTGTTAAGTGTTTAAGCGAAACATATGTGTTTTCAACCATACATAACTGAAAATATATAACATTGAAAATATATTACATTCACACATAAAAATATAAGTTTGTTCAACCATACATTAATATGCATAACATCAATGTCAAATACATATAATCAATAAAGTAGATAAATAAAAGTGTATCAACTGAACCAAAATGCACCAATGTAAAAGTTCAAAACTGTCAATATCTAAATATATCAATGTCTTCTCCTATGACGAGAACGGGCATGAGATAGTCCCGCATCATCTCGAACAGAAGTAGACGGTTTCGTACCATCTTGACCCTCTAATATAGTATATGCTCGTTCCATCACAGACATTCTCTCATTGAATATTAGAGATTGGTCTCCCAACCTCCATCTCTGCAGCATCGGTCCCATCAAGCTGCATACAGACTTGACTATCTCCTATGCATCTGGTACACTTGTATCTGCTTGGTTGCCAACATAACCAGACCTCTTTGAAGGGTTTTAAAGAAATGGATGTGAATGTATCTGATATTACTCAAAATAATCGGGTGTACACTCTGATGGTGGTTGTGCACGTCTACCAAGACGCTCGGTAGATAGAACATGACTATCCCATTGTCTAAAGTACTGTACAAGTGTCAACAATGTTGCCTTATTATTCTTCTCACCTCTATTAATTATATCAACAACAATAGGACGAGATGGAATGGTCTGAACATGACCGAACTATCTAAGCACTTGGTCAGGATGGTATGGCTCGATAACATCTTCGCGTCCCTATACAACCGTGATATAAAGCAACCATGTCGAATGGAAATTTTTTCCTCACCCGGTCTGTGTACGGAGTCCAAATAACCTACATCAAACAAAAAAAAAATTATAACTTTTAGGTTTATAACTATTAGGTTACGAGCATAACTAAATAATACTCACATCATTGCATGTAAGGCTGTCGAGACATTCTCAATGTGCCTGTAATGTTAAGAGTGAAATTCCTTGTCCTTGTGGTTGCCACCTCATTACAAGTGGACTCTAATCAGTATAAGCGACGTTATGTGTAGGCCTAAATGTTTTGAATCGTTCGTATATGCATGCCTAGCTACGTGCAATAAAAACAATTTGTCAAATTAACTATAAATATAATTCTTGAAATGTAAGTTTATTACCTCTAATAACATCGAATATCCGGCCATCTGTGTACAAGTCGCTCTAGATGCTTGCCCTAGCTGTCTATAGAGAAAAGCTTGAGTTGCAGCTCCCCATGCATACGTATGGACTTCATCGAGATCATTTAGAAAATATAGGTGCGTTTGCTGACTCGAGTACCGTTCTAATAAGTAAAAATGGTGCAATCCAATGTATACACCAAATAGGCCATAACTGAACAATCACATGTAACCAGATCATCAAAGCCAACATCTCCACGGAAGGTCGTACGTAACCACTCTAGCCGAACTAAGGACCCCCTCGCACCATGCATACCCTTAATCACATCAACACGAGACACTCCCAACAACTCCCTACCCTCATTAATGAGATTTGCACTATCAGCCCGTATCGAACTAAGTAGAAGCCTAGTCACTCGAAGAACTGTAAGACAATGCACATCATCTAATGTGATTTTCATC
The DNA here is from genome assembly GCA_016624345.1 of Platycodon grandiflorus. Taxonomy (NCBI): domain Eukaryota; kingdom Viridiplantae; phylum Streptophyta; class Magnoliopsida; order Asterales; family Campanulaceae; genus Platycodon; species Platycodon grandiflorus. The sequence continues at coordinate 12,162,335 of CM028367.1, read as the reverse complement.
TCACCAAACGACATGTGGAAGGTATTGGTCTCAGGGTGCCACCTTTTCATAAAAGCTGTCACCATTACTTTATCAACCTCACGATATGATATTCGCCTTAACTGATTGAGTTTCGAGGCCTTGATAAGAGTCCTCCAACTTTCAGATAATGAATTTTTCTAAAGTTCCCACTCATACAACTTGGATGTGTGCTTGTTGCACTTCAACACCCCTCGCTCATCCCCATTCCATATGGATGCCGCTATGTGTAAATTGAAAGTAGTAAGCATCCTTAAAACATATGGCCCACCAGGAAATTGGGTAAATTATTCTTCTTCTTTTTTCTCCACATGCTTCTCCTCATGTTCTTCCTCCACATACTCTACTTCTCTTTCATAATCATATTGATAAATCTCTTGTTCGGGTTGTTGATGATCTAGTACTGGTTGTTGACGCTCTAAATCTTGTTGTTGATGCTCTAGGTCTTGTTGTTGACGCTCTAGTTCTTGTTGTTCATGTACGCTCTAGTTCTCGTTGTGTTTCTTTCCTATTTGATGTTGTAGGTCTTTTCCTCGAATATGTCTTTTCTGCACATAAGAAAGAAAATTTATCTATTAGATCAATGCATTCAACAAAGGTAAAATGTAAAAACAAAATAAGAGCACAAAAAAAAAAAAAAAAAGAGATGACCAAAATCCTAGGCTTGTTCGGTAGGTAGTGACTGAACACCTTTGGTAGTGTTGAGACAGTACCAACTGAACACCTTTGGTGGTGTTCGGTCAGTACCAACCGAACACTTTCATAAGTGTTTGGTTGGTACTGACAGAACACCACGAAAGGTGTTCAGTCAACCATGACCGAACATAACAAGCCCAGTTTTCTTGCAATTTCAACCTAAAATCCAAAATATTCTACACAAACCACCAACTTTATATTCAAAACCTTAACAACAATTTAAAAAAAAAAAAAGAGCTACTTAAACCTGAATTGTAAACAAATAAAAAAGATGATTACATACTTATGCCCGGCGCCCTTTCCGACATTGTTAATATTGAAGTGTGCCTTGCTTTTCCTCCTCTTTTCTTTAGAATGTAGTTGAATTGGAGAAAATGGTGGAGGGCATTGTAGTTTGAAGGAGGGTTTCCAGCATGCGTATGTTTGGGTGGCCGGTGGTCGTGGTGTGGGGGGGGGGGGTTCCAGCCTGCAGTGGTCTCAATAAGGAAGGGGTGTACTTAGAAAGGGTCTCTTATTTTGGGGGAAATATTAGGAGGGGTAAAATAGAAAAAAATAGGGTGTATTTAATATTTAAGGAGGTTAACAATTTAGTGGGGGATTATTATATATTTGACCAACGTACTAATTGGGGATTCTTGATTTTACCAACGTACTTTCATTAACCCAAAATTGACCAATGTACTATCAATTTCGTTGCAATGTTGACCCCGCCGTTAACAGACCATCCAAAAAACTAACGCCTTGCTGACGTGGACTCTAAACGACCCAAACAATGCTGAAGTGGAGCTTACGTGGACATTTAGTAACGGTAAAATAACGCATGCCCTGCACACGTGATCTTCTTCTCCAGTGCATAAAACACTTCATCCATTTCCAAAACGATCTAGGGCTAAAAATCGAGGTTATTACACATTGTATTCAAGGCGATCTTGAAATCAATCTTTGGAATCCACTTCGTTGCTCAAACCGAGGTTATTGTTCAACTCTTTGTGGGTCAATTTCGTGCAATAATGGAAACCCCAATTTTTGAAGATAAGCAGCTCGAAACCCTTAACTGCAATCTGAATAGGGTTTGTAGTTGTGGTATTCGAGCACCTATGTGGACATCTTGGAGTGAAGAAAACCCAGGTAGAAGGTTCATCGGATGCCCAAACTATAAGGTTAGTTTTTAAAGCATAATTTTAAATTTGTATGTTTATTTATTTTAAATTTATCAAATAATCTGTGAATCCCTTATTGTTTAAACTTACAGGATCGAGCTAAGCATTGTCATTTTTTTGCTTGGCTTGACCCACCATTGCCTGAAAGATCGAAAAAGACACTCATTTGTGGACGGATGAGATCTCAAATAGTGGAATTGAAGCATGAAGTTGATAAACTTGAAATGCAACTCAGACAAGTGGTTGAAGAAGCAGAAAAGTTGAAGAAAAAAAGGGCAAAGCTTAAGGTGTATGAAAGAAAACTGGAAGAACAATTGAGGAAGGCAAAAGAGAGGGAGCAGTGGTATTTGGGTGTAATTTTTTTTTCTTGGACAGTGGTTGTTGGTTTGATTATGGCAATTTTCAAAGGCAACACAATTGGTTCGAATATGTTGCTTCCTTAGTGTAGATCTGTTAAGTAATGAGGGATCTTGTGTTCTGTAATGTGTTGAATTTGATCCAGTTATGTAATATGCAAGGCAGTTCATGTCATTGTGTGATTATTGCTCTGTTATGTAATGAGGGATCTTGTGTTCTGTAATGTATTGACATTGATCCAGTTATGTAATATGTTGCAATTCATGTCAATGTGTGATTATTGCTCTGTTATTCAAGATATGCTCTGTTATTTAAAGATAATTGCTCTGTTATTGCTCTGTTGTTGCTCTGTTATTGCTCTGTTGTTGCTTTGTTATTGCTCTGTTATTCACCAACCAAAATATGCACACAATTATATATAGAGACCACTCACAGACCAACAAAAGTAATTGCCCATTCATATGTATCACCAACCAAAAGACAGTAATGTTGCATACACACCACTGTAGTACAGACCAACAAAAGTTTTGTTGCATACAGACCAACAATGTTAACAAAAGTAAACAAAATACAAACTATACAACTTGGTTGATCTGCTAGTACTCAAAAGACAGTATTAACATTAACTTCAAATACTAATCAAACATATGCTTCAGTCGTTTAAGCCTTGGTGACTGCCTGATTGATTCATTCCCAGCTGGTGGAGGGGTCTTTGGTGTTTGGCTACCCTGAGAAGGACCAGTCAAAGGTAGCTCACACTCTTGATTGTTGATCAGATCAGAATTCCCTTCTTGTTCATTTAAATCACTTGTGGTGAAGCACTTCCTACCATGCCAAATCATTTGATGAGTAGTTGGTGATGTTGGCCCTGTTGTAGGGACATTTCTTGCTCTTGTTCTTGGTGGTGACATGGGTACTGAACTACCACCTCTCTAAAAGAAAGAAAATACAACAAATATTAAGTATCTTGGATTGATGTTAAGGACAATATCTTGGATTGATGTCAAAGAAAATTCTCACCACAATGTAGGCATCTCCAGTATTTTGATTTACATAAGTGCCAAACCCTGTTGGAACATTTCTCCTAGCTACAAGTTTGGTAGATCTTCCAGGCCTTCTTTTTGCTACAAATGGAACATTTTGTTGATCTGATTGTGCAGCAAATTCAGAATTCAACCTTAAAAAAAAACAGTGATATTAGATTAGTTGTCATAAAGCAAAATTTTACCAGTATGAATTAAAGTAATAGTTGCTTGCCTTGTGTCAGCTTGCTCAATAACTGGTTCATTGTTCAATTCCCCTGTCTCTGTAACTGAATCTCTTAGCACTTCAGAATTCAACCTTTTAAAAAAAAAAATATTAGCCCTAATTTCGAAACCCTTTTTAAGCCCTATTCTTTAAAGCACAAATCAGTACATTCAAAAGGAAATCTAAGATACCTGATTCTTGATATGTATACGCTCTGTTGTTCAATCTTCAGGCAAACAAACCATTCAGACGATAGCTGCTTCGCAACGGTGAGTTTGAAGCGTTCAATCGACGGAATTTCGATTTTCCGTTTGAAGACTCCGACGAAGACCTAATGTGATTTTCCCACCAAAATGCGTATAAGAGACTTCATTCTCCACGTGATGTCCACGTAAGCTCCACTTCAGCATTGTTTGGGTCGTTTAGAGTCCACGTTAGCAAGGCGTTAGTTTTTTGGATGGTCTGTTAACGGCGGGGTCAACATTGTAACGAAATTGATAGTACATTGGTCAATTTTGGGTTAATGAAAGTACGTTGGTAAAATCAAGAATCCCCAATTAGTACGTTGGTCAAATATATAATAATCCCCAAATAGGGGGGGGGATGTATTTAATATTTAGGGAGGTTGACAATTTGGGGGTGGGGGGTTGTACTTAGAAAATGAGTGTACTTATATATTTAGGGGGGGTGTGAATAGTACTCTTATTAATAATATACATTTCAATTCAACTGTTGGATTAGTGAAAAAGCACTATCTCACACTTAAGTACTCTAGTTCCTTTTTATTTTAATTTGTTTGAATTTTATTTGTTTTGTTTGGTTTAATGTAATAAGGAACTCAAAAGTAATATGTTTCGCAAGCTTTCATTTAAGAATTTATTCAACTAAACCAAACGCGGTTTCAAATCAAACCGAATCAAACCATTGTGGATCGGTTCAGTTTCAAATTTAGGTTTGGTTTGACTTCAAATTTCTCAAACCGATCACCTTTGGTTCAACTCATATTTTTGTCAGAACTGAACAGACTCAATCATTTACACCTCTACCCCCATCTACCCAACAGAGTCTCTTCAAATTGATTTAATAGCACAATGATAGTCTAAATTGATTACTATTAGTTAAATGATGTTACGAGTTCGAACTTATAAGTATTACCACAAGCTTAGATGTTAGTACGGTTCGGTCAAAATTTACTTAGACCTCTACACCATTGGATCAAATTTGTCTTTAATGTAATAAATTTGATCCAATGGTGTATAGATCTAAGTAGATTTAGTCCAACGACAATAACACTAAAGCTGATAATTATATTACAAGCTCAAGCTCGTAATATATATCGAACCTCTTACTATTATGTACCAATTTGTCTAAAAAGGATAGTTTTATTTAATAAATCAAAATTTTAAAACATCTTTACTTGTTTGTACATTCTTTTAATTATACTATGCATATATCTTTAATAGAAATAAAAAAATTAAACATTCAAAAAGAAAAATAAAACTACTTTTTAGACACAAAGATAGTACTCCTCCGTTCCAAAATTATCGTCATGTTTGATTTTTTTTTTGTCAAACAAAATATTTTTCAAATGTAAATTTGATGTATGTTATTTTATTTTTTCCAAAACATAAAACATGCAATTTGTAATATTTTTGAAAGTGCTACGAATTACGTGTTTTATGATTTAAAAAAAAACAATATATGTCAAAGTTGCATTTAAAAAATATCCTGTTTGACTAAATTAAAAAAGTCAAATAGAACGATAATTTAGAAAGAAGTATTACTTATATATATAAATTAAGATTCGAGCATACAGGGTTATTATGTTAGTCTGAGTTCAATGCCACCTTGATTTGAGTTTTGTAACTTTTGTTCAAGTTGTAACTATTTGCATATGTGTTGAGCTTGAAATCTATGTCGACAGATTGTATTATTAGAACTGTAAATATACTCCATTCGTAATTTAAAAAAAAAAAAAAGGTTAAATTCAGATTTTTCAAGTAAATTTAATTTTTTAAAAAATAAAAATTTGATATAAGTTCACTATTTTCTTAAAAAAAGTATTGTCTTATCTCAGCAATTAACGAGTAGAGGTCAAATCAATCTCAAAGAAGCGTTCTTCGCGTACACTTTTGAAATTGTACTTTGTTAACAATAATTTATTTGTGATTTGGAGCTATTATGGCACTAATTTTGATAAATAGTTTGAAGTCAATTCTTATACTCCCTCCAACCTTTTTCCATCTCCATTCCGTTGTCCCTTTCCACATCTCTCTCCCACTTTGTATATATACGTACACACATTCTCAAACACATGCACATAACTAGCTAGGTACACAAATAAGAGAGAGAGAGAGAGAGAGAGAGAGAGAGAGAGAGAGAGAGAGAGAGAGAGAGAGAGAGAGATTGTGAACTAAGAGAATGAATTACATGGATACAAAGGTAGGATGCAAGAAACACCCATACAACAAACAACAACAAGGGGTATGTTCCTCATGTCTTGCAGAAAAACTCTCCAACCTCTCTACACCTTGTAATTACCCTTCCTTCTCTAATTCCCAAGCCAAATCAACCCAAGTAGGTGCAGCTAATGATTCCTTCTCTTCTTCGTCCTCCGGCAACATCTCGCCTCGAGTCGACCGTAGTACCCGTCGTCATGCTCGACATGGTTCCGATTGGACCGGCCACGTCGGGAGCGCAAGTAGCGGCCTTAAAAAGAGCAGATCAATGATAGCGTATGCTTCGAGGAAAGGTCGGGACGTCATGGTTGCCGGAGGACGGAGTGGGAAGATGATGGTGAAGAAGAAAGGAGGGTTTTGGGCTAAGTTGATTCGTTCCACTAGTAAAAAGACTAAAGATGTTTTCACACATTCGAGGAGTACTACTTGTCATCAACAAAGGTTTGATATGTCTCATGTTAATTAGAATGAACAATTGTTAGGCGCGTGAAATCAATAAAATTATGTACTTAGAAGATATGGAAAAACTTTTTATTTCTTCTTACTTGGTCGCGCTAACTGTAATGATAATCGTGGTCGAGTTACTAGCCAACCCATTAATTAAAAGCTCGTTTGATGCGACGAACGTTTTCAAAACATAATTTTTTTATTATAAATATATTTGAGATATTACTTCAAATGTCAATAACTTGAGTCGGCTTATCATCTTATCTTGAATATGACTAATACCAAACAATATTATACAAACCCATTTCCAATTCCGAGGTTTGATCTATGATCGTGAATGATAGAGTCACACACGCCATGACACACCGGTCAAAATGTTTGTGCTGAGGTCAAAATTCTAATTTTTTTATTTCTATTTATTTATTTATTTAGTTTATACTCCCTCCGTTCCGCAAAGAGTTTTTGACTTTTTTTGGTTAACTAAGCTAAAGTTTGACCAATAATTAACATAAATTTAGTAATTTTTATAAAGTTATTAAAGTTGTAATCCATAGTATTATTAAGATAGTTTTTAATTAATGAAATTTTATTTCTTAAAACATAAGTAAAGTATGTAAAATTTTTATTTGATTTAGCCTTATGTTAACTTCTATAAAAATAAAGTGGACTCTTTACCTGGAACGAAGGGAGTAATTTGTTATTTAAAAGATTAATCTTGATTATATATAGATCAGCCTGATTTGGACATTATGCTTTAATGAACTACCCGTCCTCTGAAATGGGGTCAGAGTTGGCCAGTTTGGTTTTCTTCTTTTAGTTAGGTTATGGCCGTCCGACCAGTCAAAGTTAGGTTATGACAATGGCTTCTCATGGCTGCATTTCAACGAATTAAATACAAAACCGATTCTAAAATATTTCTCAGTTGTAGACAAATGACAAATTAATAATAAAAGTTTAAGCTAATTTTAATTGATTAGATTTAAACACAAACTCGTAACATGAAAAACAGAAAGTTTTGGAGAGCAACCAATGATCAATGATGTAACCAAGCAACGTTGAAAATGGAATATTTGTTTTGATCTAGCAAAATAGCGAGAAAAAAGATAGCAAAACTGGTTCATGGGAGAAAATATTCAATAGTTTAGAAACACTCAATTGGCAGATTGCATGCATACGTTGTGCAACACGAACAACAGTGTATAGTGTCAAAAGTGACTTAAAAAGTAATGTTTACTTTGCACGACTAATAACAACAGAACAATAGAGTATAGTGTCAAAAGTGCCTTAAAAAGTAATGTTTACTTTGTATGACTTTGACATTATATAACATATTGTTATTGGTCATCACGTGATGCTCTGAAACCATCGAATATTTTCTCGGTTCACGTGGCCAACCCCCAAATTGTTGGGATGAAGCTTAAGCTTGAATTGAGTTTGGGTCTGCAAAAAGCAAGTGCATCACGAAAGGGGAAACTTTTTTGGCTGATCTACTGATCAAACACATCACACACACACAAACACACACACACACACAAATACTCCATCCGTCCCTAAATTATTGTCTTGTTTGACCCGACACACAGATTAAGAAAAAATAATTGACCTGATTATTAATATTTGTATTGTGTGTAATTGTCTTTAATGTCCATGTGCATATGATCCATAATTAAAGTAAGATGAAAAAGTAATGATAAAATAGTAAAAGTGTTGTCCTAAAAAGGAAACTTTCAAACAAAACAATTATTTTGGGACGAACAAAAAAAAGGAAAGGAAGACAATAATTTAGGAACGGAGGGAGTAATAAATTAGAGAATAAAAAAAATTGAGTTTAACGTGCTGAACCAATGGTCTCAAATTGAAGAAGCACTTAATTGAACCACAAAAAAGGCTGAACTATTTGTATACAGCAACATATTTACAATTTCGGATTCTGTTTTGATCATTTGAGTTTTTCAAACAGTTATTGCTAACTGTAAGTTAGAGGTAATACAGACAGACCCCAAGCCCTTAGCGGCTCCAGTTGGCCGAGGAGAGGAGCCTCTAAAAATAGGAAAGAACTGGGTCTCAACCCTTCACTAAGACCTGTACATTTTTTTGAGCTTTTTTTCGCAACCCTTTTCAATAAATTGTACTTATAAAATTATACTAGTAAGCACGGGAACTCACAAATCCGTATCATCTTCATCCTTATCATCATGAATCCCGTGCTCTAAAGCAGGTCTTTTCAATTTCTGAAATATTGCATCCAGGGATACTGAAGAGGAATCACGCGAGATAAGTCTATTATCATCAGCTTGGTGTAGTGGAAGGAACTTTTTTCTTTCTATGTTTGCTTTGAAATTTTGAAAGCCAGACTTCATTGATGCCCATGTTGAGGATAACTTAGAAGATGGAGCTCCTGCGCTGTTACTAGAATGAGAGGCACCTGCCTCGAGCAAGGAGACCTTTGCAGAGGCAATGTTTTCATCTGGCTTTATGTTGGAAGCTTTTCTGTTCTGTTCCCTCATGGCAGCATACTTGCTGCTAATGGCTTCTTTGCTCCCACCGTATCTACGAGCCTCACCTCTAAGAGGTTTTGACGAGCTTTCCTTCGGGTCATCCTTGATTAAACTTGTCCTTGCATTCATTTCAACGGCATTTCGATCCTGATGATTTTATTTGTCAGTGTATTGAACTAGTATTCCAAGTTTGAACAGAGAGAAGAAATAAACTTTAGAAATAAATTAAATAAACATTTTAACTCAACAGGTTATCTGTCAAGAGGCCATTGATAGCAGAATTCGAAATCCACTTGTTTAACTGCATAATCACATATACCCCCCACCCCCGCGGCGCAAGTAGTCCTTACTATTTTGGGATGTGACACTCAAAAGAGCATCATTTACAGAATTAAGCTAATAAATTTTACTCCCCCCATCCCCAAAAAAATAGTCTCATTTCCTTATTAGAAAGTCAATCTAAAAACATATCCAATCACTATTAAACATAATTTATTGTGTATTAGGTAATGGAATTTCAATAATTGATACAAAATAAATAATGCTATCAATAACAATTTTTAGAATTTCGGAAGTATAATTAAATTTGTATAAATCTTAGGTCAAATTTTTATCAAGTTGACAAAAAAGTCAGTGGAACTATTTACAAGTATTTTTTTATTTTTTATTTTTTGGACAGAGGGAACACCAAGTTATCAGGCTGAAGTCTCTGAACAGAGAGAAGAAATGAACTTAAAAAATAAAAAATAAAAAAATAAAAGATACTACTCCCTCCGTCCCTTAATTATTGTCCTATTTAACCCGGCACACTGATTAAGAAAAAACAATTGACTTGATTATTAATATTAGTATAATGTGTAATTTTCTTTAATGCCCATGTGTACGTGGTCCATAATTAAAGTAGGGGAAAAAGTAAGGGTAAAATGATAAAAGTGATGTCCTAAAAAAAAAAAGTTGTCAAACAAGACAATTATTCTGGGACGGACAAAAAAGGAAAGGAAGACAATAATTTAGGGACGGAGGGAGTACCATTTTTCCTCAACAGGTTTCAGTCAAGAGGCTAAGGAATAGCAGAACTTCCAAACCCACTTGTTTAACTGCTAAAGATGTATACCCCCTCTCCCTCGAAGAGTCCTTTCTGTATTGGGACGTTTCACTCAAAAGAGTATGAGTGTGATACAGCTGTGGAGATAACGCTAAAAGATAGATTTTTGAGATTTTCTTATCCTCCACATAGACATCAGTAATACCTGCACGTCTTTAATGATTGGCAGCTTCTTATGTACATAGGATAGGCAGTTTTTGACAGTGAGCAAGCTGTAGATCTTTAAGCTTGCCGAAGAGCAGAAACTAAGCAAAAACTAAGTCTATGAAGAAGACTTTGCCTAAATATGAGTATTTGAAGAAAAAGGCCCATAAGAAAATTTTCAAGCAAACGGGCATGATTATTGATGAAACAGAATCAAGTGAGATGCCAACTTGGACATGATTCTGAGTCAGAAGGTGAGTGCGACTTCACTGAAGAAACATATTTTTGCCTCGTTGATGAGGATACCTCTAAAACTTATACGATGACTTGCATATCCCTCTTTCTCAAAAAGGTGAAGAAGTAGCTCTACAAAAACCCACCAATTCTAAAACTGATTGACAATCTTTTGATGCAAGTCAAAAGTCATTGATTGTTCATAGAATAGGTGACGGCCTTTATGCCAATATCCCTAGACAATCGATCCAATCCAATTCTAAGCCTAACCCTGAAAACAAGCCTACTATTTCTAAGGTAGAGCGAGATGATTTTTCTGATCTAGTGATCTTTCTAAAGAAGAGCTTGTAAAGGCAGCTAAATAAATGTTTGAGCAATTTACTGTGTTTAGGAAGTCTTACGCGAAACTTGCTACTAATTTTGATGCTCTTACACTTGATGTGCTGAAGGAAGTTGAACTTCTCCAGTTTAAGCAGAAAGTCAATCTCAAAGTGCAAGAAGACAACAACTTTATGAAGGAAAAGATAACTTACCACTACGGACAAATTCATGATTTGATAGTGAAAATAATGGCCTTACTGAGACCATTAACACGTGGTCGAAATCTGGAAAAATTACTGGAGATATTCTTTCAAGTCAAAAGCCTAGTGAGAATAAAACAGGCTTAGGCTTCCAAAGCAATGAGTTCGAAGAAGGAAATTCATCTCATTCTCATGATAATGAGTCGGTCAAACAAAGTCTTGAAAATTTTTGTATTGCTTGATAACGACCTAATAATAGGAATAGGAAATGTGTTGGTTATAAGAATGCCAAGCATATCGCACCTTATACTAAGATTCAACATGAGAAAGTTTACAATGATAACAAAAAAGGTGCAGAGCATACTGATGACTTCACTTATGAACGTTTTGCATGGTCTTAGCCTCCCACCAGAAAACCTACTCATGCAAGGACTAGACCCAAGCCCTATAAACCTAAGTTCATAAAGTTTGCCAAGGGAAAGCCTGTTGAACCCAAAGTTGCTGACAAAAGAAGGTTGTTCAAAACATTGTGAAATCAGTAACTATTCGCCGCTTCAATGCTTGTTAGTTATGTCATAGTTCGGTCATTTAGTTCATGAATGCCTTTTCAGATTCATGCATAAGCCTAAGGGATTTGTTGCTCCTAAAGCATACTTGGTATGGCTCGCTGAAAGGTGCTAATCCTTTGGACCAATAATAAGCGAACCATATGCTTCATGTTTTATTTCAAAAATGCTTTTTGTGAGCAAGATTTATGGTACTTGGATCGTGGCTGCTCAAATTACATGACAGGAAACAGAAATTTGCTTGCAAATATTACTGATACTGAAGGGCCCTAGTAATCTTTGGAGATAACGCCAACGGAAAAACAGTAGGTTATGGAAAGATATCAAGAGGAATTGTCATCATCAGTAGTGTTTCTCTCGTGAAAGGATTAAAAGTATCTCCTAATTTAGTGATAAAGGTCTCAATTGTCTATCAACTTCTAAGTAATGTTTCGTGAGAGACAATGAGACTGGGACTACGACATAGAAAAGGTAACATTTATGTTGATTTAAATTCAGTTTCATGTGTTACTAATGTATGTCTTGTAGCAAAGAACTCTAGTGGATGTGGCATAAGAGACTGAGTCATTTCAACTTCAAATACTTACCAAAGTTATCTCAAGGCAACTTAGTCAAAGGATTGCCAACAGTCTCTGCTGATCATTCTAGAAAGTGCAAAGCTTGCCAAATGGGAAAACAACCAAAGTCTTCCTTCCAAAGCAAGCCTTATCAACTTCATGACCACTCTAAATGTTACACCTAGATATGTTTCGACGGATCACAACAAGAAGCATTCAAAAATACAAATACACTCTAGTTGTTGTTGATGACTACTCAAGATATACATCGGTAGAAATGATGCAGTCAAATGATGACACATGTGACATTGCCACCTCACTCTTTAGGTTGCTCCAAACTAAAGACGAGAGTGATATCATTGACATCAGATCCAACAACGATACTGAATTTATGAATAATGGTATCGGCAGGTATTGTGATGATCATGAAATCGGTCACAATTTTTCGATAGCACAGAATGGTGCAGTTGAAAGAAAAAACATAACCTTGATTAAGCAGGGAAGACAATGCTAGCCGAAGCAAATTTGCAACGTTATTTTTGGGCTAAGCAGTTAACACAAGATGCTTCACTCAAAATAGAAGTCTGATCAAGTTTCATAGCAAAACTTCATATGAATTATGGAGAGGCAGACCCCAAATATCACATACTTCAAATTTTTTGGATGCAAATGCTATATTGTTTAAAATGGTAGAGAACATAGAGACAAGTTTGACTCCAAAGGTGACGAAGGTATATATCTTGGTCATGCCAAGTATTCCAAGGCTTTAAGAGTTTTCAACAAGAGAACTATGAAAATCATTGATTTGGTGCATGTTGCTTTTGATGAATTTGATTTTCTTGAGCCAAATATGGCTTCAAATGTTGCTGATCTTTTTGATGACACTCTAAGACTGGTGAACCTAGTAACACTGCTAATAATGAGATTCCAAAGTCTACTAATCCATCGGCAAAAATCAATGCGCCAAATCCCCCAAGTATGGATGAAAGATCTGCATATCCAAATCCTGTAGATCATGATAATTGATAACCATCAAATTCTAGACCTAGAACCTACCGACATACGTAAACCTGTTCCTCACCTTACTCATCTTCCTGATGAAGATTTCTGCAATGACTCTTCTTCTCCAAATCTAGAAGAACTACAACAAGAACTTGCAAGACAAGACCTTCCTGCCAAAGTTGTGAAAGTCAAGGATCATCCTATAGATCAAATTATTGGTGATCCGAGGGCTAGTGTTTGAACAAGAAGCTCATTCAGAAATGAATGTATGCATTTTCTCTTAATTTGAGCCCAAAAAGATAGAAGAAGCGCTTAAAGATTGCAGATTAATTAAAGCTATGAAATAAGAGCTCAACCAATTTGAAATATGCAAGGTTTGGACTCGGGTTCCAAGACCTGCTAATCAAAGTGTTATTGAAACAAAGTGGGTCTTTAACAACAAGATGGATGAGGATGGTAACATCTCAAGGAACAAGGCAAGATTAGTTGCACAAGGTTACCAACAAGAAGAAGGAATTGATTACGAGAGGCAGTTTTTGACTGTGAGCATAGCTGCTTGCTGAAGAGTAGCAACAAGCACTTAGCAAAAACTAAGTCTATGATGAAGACTTTTCCTATTGTAGTGTGAACACTACTTACATGAAGATTAGAATCTTCAATCAAGACCAAGTAATTGACTCAATCAAATTAATAAGAGGCAGCATATATTTTCCTAACAAGTATAATTTACAAATTTAAGCAAATAAATTTTACAAGTTTGCATATTTACCCATACTACAGTTAGCTTGAAATCAGGAACCTCTTGTAATCCTTTGTATGTTTTGACTTTCAAACATGAACTTTTTGAGTGGAACGAAGGGAGTACTAAAATAAACTTGTATACAAAGTGATACAAAGTACTCCGTCCTAAAAAAAAAAGTCACACTTTCCATTTTTGTTTGTCTCAAAAAAGTATTTCTAAAGTTGAAGTTTCAAATCTCCATATTTTTCAACTTTTTTCTTTCTTTTCGAAGATATGTATTTATCTAACATGTCATTAAAAAAAAAAGTATAATTTTAGTGCAATTTCAAGGAAATATAGATAAGTGAAAGCACAATATTAAAAGGTTTGACTTGTCAAATGCGACTTTATTTTTGGGATGAAGGGAGTAACATGAAAGAGAAGAAAGAACACAATTGTTACTTTGTCCATGAGAAAAGACTACATACAGTGCTAGTGTTGCCCCACTCCAAATCCATGCTTGCATCATTGAAATTTCTAGCCAATGGAATAACATGTTCGCCGATTGTGCGCCCTTCTTCACGCCATATTCGTTCTATACATATTCAGGGACAAGTAAAATCATGTAAATATTGCAGCTTCTCTCCCGTGGGTACAGGAGTGAATCAAATACACTTCCATGCATGTAGAGTATATGAAAAAGATTCAGGTATCAGATCATTATTCTCCAGAAGTCAACTAGCATACCTTTTTGCAATATGATTAAACCTGATGGATCAAATCCGTCCAAATCGTTTGCTTCATTTTGGAATGTAAATATCTTCCAGTTGCCAAACGCATTGATTATACGGTCAAAGAAACTGCTTGCAACCAACAGAGTATATACAACCATAATAAGTGGATATATTTTGTTGAATCCTTTACCAAAGAAAGGGACAGCATTGTCAATATTCCCCATTCGCTGCAGTAGCAAAATTACCATATTGAAGGAATTGGTCAATCTTAACGGGGTGCAGCCGTAAGGCAAAAAGGAAAAAAAAAAATAAATAAATAAATAAAATAATATAGATACATGTATATAAATACATATTGTGTGTATATATATATATATATATATATATTTAAAGAGAAACAGTAAACTAGAACAATAAAGATAAGACCATAGTTAGATCAGCAAAAACAAAGGAGAAGTGACAAAGAATTATCGGAAAAAATGTAGATAATCAGCGAATAATGTTAGAAAAAGATATATATTAAGATTCTGAAACAATGTACGAAACCAGACATGCTGAATGCAATATACATTTCCTATGCCTGAAGGGACCATAACCTAAACACTTGATGATCCTCTAAAATAAGTTAGAGATTTGGATATTAAAGGACGCCCTGGTTAAAGCACCAATGGGCTAAGAGTAGTTTAGGCATTGATGCGAAAATTTGGACTGATTAGAAAAGAAGTATTTATTTTAGATATACCTTTTTTTTTTTAAGTTGTATTGCATTTTCACTAAGAAGTCTATTAATCCAAAAATAATCAATATGTATCAAAAGTTATTTAAAAATATCACGTGCCAAGCCGGGGAAAGCTAGCCTATTACGAGCCCAGCACGTGAGCTCACAAGATGAGATCTGCATGCTGGAGATCAGCCCATTTACACACACGGGCTTACTCACATGATTGGTCTTCGGTCAAATACACACAAGCTGTTGAGCTCAAGGCTCAGTTGATGAGCCTTACATGCCATGAACATCATATGACTGTTTCTTGTAATATTAGTGATTCATTGATCCATGGAGATTCAATAACCAGAGACGATGAGACTGACAATCAGGAAAGAAAATGATTATACAAGGCAGACACAACAAAGGCTTCAAAAAAAATACTCCTGTGAGCCAAGAATAGGAGGTTGAGAACAATGATAACTTTTGTGTCCTTTCATTTGGCTGGGAAGAAGATAGCATAGTTTTTTGCACGGTGCGGCTGTTGCTTTGGATACAGACTTCAATGAATCATTTACTTCGCTAAATCAGGTAGATCACTCAACTGGTCTACTTTAAGAAATGAGGAACCTTTGGGGCTGGACTAAAATGGAAAGTAAGACTAATTTTTATGGGTAAAATGTATGAAGTTTGGCAACTTTCAGCAAGGGCTATCAGTCTGATTCGTTTATCAGTTGTCATCTTTTTTCTTTCTCCTTTTTTTTTAATTCCTTTTTCAAACAAAAAGTTTAGGATACATGACTAGAAGAGGACAACCATTTTGGTCTTCACGGGTGACATAATTCGTCCAGTTTCTATGAAAGGAATCCCACTGGTTCATTTAAGTACATGCGTGCTCATGTATAGGCCATCAACCTAATCACGCCCCAGTTTATGCAAAGGACCATGTAAGCAGCTAGAACAAATTGACTAGAGATAGATGGGATAGAAGGGAAGCTCACCTTCTCGAAGATAGTCTTCTTATTCCCATCAAGACTAACAAGATTGAGGAAATTGTACGAAATGGGAGGCGCATACCGGGCAACCATCCTGGCAGAGATTGTAAAAAGTTAAACCTAATTGTAGATCGCAGGTTGTAAAGAATATAACAGAATTAAAGTACAATGAAAAACTTACGAGCAGATCATAAGCAGGCTGACTGAGTTTGTTTGCCGCGGTGTAAATGAATAAAACATCAGCATTCCTACTTTGAACAATGAATAGTATGTGCAGATGCCCATATACATCAGAGGAACAAACGCAAAGACCTACATTGCGCAGAATAAGGCAATAAGAACAATCATACTATTAACAAATTACAGTGACAGAAGGTTAAATCACATTACAGAGCTATAAGCATGACTCAGAAGCAACTAATGATTAGTGAGCAATGATGGAAAATACTTAGTAAGTTGGTGAAGAAAGATGAAATGAAAGACGCAAATCAAAGAGCAAAATATAGTGCATTAAATAGTTTGTTTTAGTAATTGGCGATTTACCCATTCAGTGAAAGAATGGGATGTGGATCCTTTTTCAACTTGCTAGCAATTGTTTTTTATGTTTAGGATCAGTCTTTTTCTTTCTCTTTTATGTAGAGTCAACTTGGTTAAAATCTATTTCACTCTAATCTAGGTGTACACTAGCCACATTATCCCATTACGATTGAAGTAGACTGGTCACTAGTCTGAATCAGCCAGAGGCTCAGAACACCCCCAAATAAATAAAGGTGAAAATATCTTGTTCCACTCCGAACCTCCCCTTCTGCATTTCAAATTACGCTCTCATCTTCTTCATACAAGGAGGTTATGCAGCACTTTACTCACTGTCTTTGCACACCTTAACAAAGCAACCACTGGAATGAATCATCCCCGAAAGCCGTCATAGGAAACAAGAACACAGAAGAACTTATTATGATTGCAAAAATAGTGGCCCATCTTCAAATCGTTGTTAAAGAAGTGCAAGAGAAGCTTAGATTGAAAAGTCTCACAAGGCCGAAATCGCAAATATTACGAGACATGAAACAAGCATTATATTCAGGAACATCTCACAACATGGAACAAAACTATTTGACATTTTGAACTGCTTTCCTTATCCAACTGACAATATGCATTACTTAAAATCAACGTATGGTATTTCTTTTTTCTTTTTTTTTTTGTATTCCATTTTTTTAGATCTAGTAATAACTGGTTTTTGGGGTGAAGCAATTCCCATAGTGATGTAGAACACGTAGCTAATGTGTACTTGCACAAGATGGAAAGGAATAAGAAGTTTGGGAAGAGGATTGGAAAGTTAAAGGGTAAAGTGGCAATAGGCAGAACTAGTACTAGTAGAAATCACGAATTGGAGGAGTCTTCCGTCGATAGGGCATAACTTTTGATCCCGAATGAACCATGGGACCCACCGCATATCAAATCGAAGCTCTCGACGAGATCTACAAGACACACATGGTTAATCCTGTGACGCGTTCGTTTTTAGCCCGAAAAATACTGTTTAAGTATTGTTTTGGGCCTCGGAAGTTTTCTCGGGTTTTCTTTTTCTTTTTCGTTATTGTTTCCTTTTAGGGTTTGGTTTGTTTAGGGCATATAAATACCCTCTTAAACAATTTTATGAGCAGCTTTTATGAATAATAAACGTTTTCTTTCATTCTGAAAACCCTAAGGTCTTAGGCTTGTTCTTTGGAGTTTCTTGTGGTAAGAGCTTCATAGTTGTTAGTTTCGCTGCGTCACAGTTTTTTTAACATGACTAACTATTGATTAGAAACCATTTAACCACAGCCTTGACCTGTAGCATTTGAGAGTCTTGAGATGTTTAATGCCGCTGGGCATTGTTGATCCTTTCAAAGGTAAAATCCCCCTCTCCTTCCATGAGTCATAGGATGGGTCCTACTAACTACTCCTTCGTTGTACCCAAAATGGAGCAAAACAATTTGTCATTCTGAATTGGTTTCCTCATCCAACTAACAATGTGCATTTTTCATAATTATAGTACAGTATTTTTAGTATTTTAATTACATAGACGTAGTAATATTTGGTTTTCGTGGGACGTGATTCCCATAATTAATTTCAGGGTTCGTATAGTTTAGCATGAAACTGTCCATTAGGAAGCCATTTAAGCCCAACCTTAACCTGAAAGCATTTCAGAGTCTTGAGCTGTTTAGTGCCTTTGGGCATCCTTTCAAAGGTAAGAAGAATATGAAGAAGAGAATTTGTAATCTACCTGCGCAAGCATCTCCTCCGTTCCTACTGAATTTATGAGTATCGAGAAAACAGATAAATCAACTCCACTAGGCAACAAAGTTGCCTCCGCCAGAAGAATGGCAGCTGACATGAAACCGAGAAGGATGGCAAAGAGTTTCTCCAGTTGCTTCCGCATGACACATCGCCAGATAAATTCTGCAAAGTAACCGTCAATATATTATGCTACAGGTTGAGGAGCACATAAGAAGACCATCAATTTACCTTGAGCAAAGCTGTTTACAGTAAATACATTTGTCAACTGCAAATCATTGGACGTGGCAGATAAACACTATATAATAATGTTGTAATAACTCAAGGGCATATTTGAATAAGAGGAATAGTGCAAAAAGCAATGGATTCAGGTCTTTAGGGCATGCAAATAGACTATCACTACTATGTATAATGCCAGAAACTAAAACCCATATTTCTGTGGCACTAGTCATTTGAGATATAATGCTAGAAGCATCCTCCAAAAAGCATGGGGCGTTTTGAGATCCCAATCATGCATCATAATAGGCAATGTAGGCAACCCTTTTCAAATTCTTGGGCCAGCTGACGTTATCGGCTAGGCGCTACAAACAGTATCAGAGCCAACCTAAGACCACAGTCACATGGACTCAGGTAGGACTCGTTATTGTTATGGACAGGCCATTATGGGTTAAACGTGGGTTAAATGATAAATGCTGCTAATTGGGGTTAAATAATAACGATGGGCCCTGTGAAACTTCACCTCGAGTGTCTACTGGGGATGATCATGTGGACTATTTGGGACTCGACGGAGATGTCAGGTATTTAAATAGGGGAGGACTCCAATCTCGCAGCGAAAGTGTGGGAAAGATACCAGTGGCTTACAAAGCTTTATAACTAGCAACTAACAACTTGGGATTAAGCATTTTTAAGGCAGTGTGGGCAATCCAATTCAAGTTGTTAGGCCATCTTGTGTTCAGGAATGGGCACTAAAAGCCTTAACTATTCATCATACATAACTAAAAAATATAATCCTGCTTACCTTATGTTGTTTACACATCTGTTAACTATTTTTGCTCAGTAATGGGCACTAAAAGCCTTAACTATTCATCATACAGAACTCAAAAATAAAATCCTCCTTACCTTATGTTGTTTACATTTCTGTTAAATGAAGTGAAAAATCAAAGAATATGAGAAAGCGGAGAGCAAATAAGTACCCATTGTATCAAGGAATGGTCCCAATGTGCCAGTCCGACCAGGTCTGAAGCTTGAAATAAATTTCCTGCAATTACTTTTGAGTAAATTTCCTGCAATTGAAAGCTGAAAGTTTTTGCATTCACAAGAGTTCAAACAGCCAGGAAAAGGGAAGTTTATAAATAAATAAGTTGTAATCGCAACAATCCACGAAAAGTATGTTCAAGGAAGGAAAAACAACATTGCAAGATTCATTTAAGCAACCTTTTCAAACATGATACTTGATAGTGCAAGTGCCTGGAATGTGAGTTGTGTATAACAAATAAGGAAAGCCAAGCAAATTTAACCTGAGATTCATTCTGGATCATGACGTCAAGGAAAAAGATAAGAAGTAGAATTGTAGAAAGCGGTCGAAAGTGTTAAGTATTTCTAGTTCTACCTTTGCAGACATATCTACATGCTATCTAATATCTTCTTTTTATAGAAAAAGAAGATTTCATAGATAAGAAGAATAAACATAAGTAGATAGGAAATCCACCATTACAACCAAAAAGAAAAAATGCACGACCAAAAAGAAACGAAAGCAAGACACATACTAACTACCAAGAGCTACCTTCCAAATTGTGGATCAGCTCTTTAACAAGACAACTCCTACAGAAACTAATAAGACTCCCAACATTCCAACCAATACCTGCTGGCGAAACTACAGACCTGATACCACCTCTCCTCCTAGGTTGCCACTCTCCATAGTTAGCAGAGGATGTCAACCTAAGCATCTCTTTGACCCCTCTATCTCTTATGATTGGCCGAAGAACATCCACTATCATAGACTCCCCCAATGAACTCACCAACTTGACCCCTCCCCAGCGGCTCAATGGATATAATAAGATATCTATTCCCTTCCCCCTCTTGAACAAAATGTGAATCAGAGAGCAGGAACCAACACTTCTGGGAATGGGAAGGATGCCTTTCCAATTCGATAAACACACTGCTGGAGATCCGACCTTTAGTCCATGCGAAATGTCCTTGACAAGAGGCAAGTCGGCCGCACACTGACCCTCGACCTCCAGGGGTTTCTCTGCTAGAAACTTTTCCCGAGAAGACGAAGAATACTCAGATTCTCCCTCAAGATTTTCAATTAGCAATCCTTTTCCCTCCTCATTCTGATCCTCATCCTCCCCTAAATCCCACACAGATTTAACCTTAACATCAGAAAAATGGATGCTCATGGGACCTCACAATCACACAAACAATCCAACCCACGATTAAGACTCTCAATTAGTAAATCCTCATCCTCCTCCTCCCCCCCCCCCAAAACAAACTAGACTCCTCACATCAGAATAAGGGTGTGAAGCTTGTCGTTCAGATTCAAGGCTGTTTTGCCTGTTAATATTTGGATTGAGGGGGGCTGCTGCGTTATCTTTATTGGGACTCACAACCTGTTTCACCAATTCCCTTTCGGCACTTGGAGCCACATTAGAAGGTCAGATAGTGTTCCCTGTCTAACTGGCCTCCTTGCTATCACCTTCCATAAGTTTGATCATAGCACCAATAAAAGCTTGTTTAACCAGGCCTTTAAAATCCCTATTAGCTATAATCCCTTTCATGATTGAATCCAAATCTGTAGACACATGGGTGTTATTCGACCTACCAGACACAGGCTCAACTCACTCCAACCTAGGCTTCTCCTTCAATACTTATAGCGACACACCCAAATAATTAGTAGAAGAAGAAGAAGATGATCAAAAGTCTCTACGCAGAAGTTTCAGCCTGCACGCCCTTGTCGCCAACATGTAGTTCCACCATATACGGAGTTGCAGCATCGCGCTGACAGAGAAAGTCACATGATTGTCTTGGCTGGTAAAAGCAAGTTGATTCCTTAGGGGAAAGCCTACTAGCATCATCATTGTTCGACCCCTCAAATTTCTTTGCCCACGTCTCAACTGACTCAACAAAATCAAAGCCCAAGATGTTCACCTGATCCAGCATTTGGAAGACACTTGTGCACTGAAAAAACAATAATTGCTGGGCTTAGCAAAACCCATATGGCCCAGCTTCAAAAAAATAACTGCTCTGTGATCCTTTTGATGCTGATCAACCTGGATTCATGAAACAGGCTGACTAACTTGACCCAAAATATTGGACCACATTATTGTGTGAACCATCAAGCCATTTCTCCTCTGGTCAACTGATGGCCCAAAAGGCTCACTGCCCTACTCTTAATAATGGGATTAAAATCGTCAATCTTACAAGGAAATTTGGTCCACCACCCACATCCTCCATCTGAAAATGTGCATTACATATATTGTCAATCTTACCAAGATTTTCTCTAACGCCAAATCCATGTGTAGATAACTCACCTATCCGCTTGTCTCGAGCCTGCACATCACGCACCTCCCCTGCCCTGAAACTGAACTATTTGCCGCAGGCTTCCCTTTCCAGAGCTTCTGAAAAGATTTCGAAGCTAATAGAGTAGCAGCAGCAACTTCACGAAATCCAAATTCAAGGACTGCATCAGCATCGTAAGCAAAATTGGTAGGGTTTAAAAAAATTTCCAGAAGCAGAACCTTATAATTCCTGGCACCATCCGAGACCGAAAGACTTTCGGGGAGTACTCCCCCAACTTCACAAAATGAGTATTTTATCAATTGGAGTGCTTTGCCTCTCATCAATACCCAGGAAGCTACCGCATATGTTACCAATCGCGTGAAAAGTCCCAAAGGACTAGAAATGGAGCGGAATACCAAAAACCGACACCTATCTTTTCTGCTCTGTACGTCTCCGATCCCCCGTGAAGGACACCTCCCATCGCTGCAACTTTATGTGCACACCACCAGATACATGTACTTCTTTATTGAAGACCCTGCTCGCTTCCATAGGAGAAGGAAAAAATGAGAAGGTAGCAATAACCATGCAATATAAACACTTCTACACTCACTTGTGTAACCCATAACTTAGATACCCACACCACCAAATCCAATCCCAGCCTTGTTAAACAATCGAAGCTTCCCACCAAACATGACTTCAAGAATGACAATCAGGAACAATGTCATCCTCATTGACTCAAACGATAATGCCTGAGCCTTTACTTAAAAACATAGCAAGACCCTTCAAAAGAAAGTGAGGGGAAGGGTGCGATATCCCTGAACAATGGACTTGATCTACACTCATTCTGGAAAGAAGACGAAATGCAATCATGAACATGGTAATTATTCGATAGTTCTCCATGTAACTTAATGAATTGAAAAGTTACCCAATATGAATATATGATGAAGTAATCTGGACCAAAAAGTTCCGATTTGGACATAGCTGTGTTAAAACTTGGTAGGGAGAGCTTTACCGCCCTTGTGGTCCTACCTAGCTCGGGGATTAGCCTTGGGTCTTCCGGCCTGATACCTAGGGAAACCCAAACAAAAGAAAATGTATAACAAACATTCCTATTGCACTTGCTCCGGAAAGTATCTAATAACTTACTGCTAAATCGCGATTTTAGAAGTTGGCTTCAGCTGTTATATGATTATATCAATCTGAAAAAGGAATGCCACTGTTCCCACGGATCGGATTAGGACAAGACTCGTCTTTTGAAGGGTATAAAGGAGACACTGAATTAAAATGATCAAAAGGAGGTAAATATCTAGAACTTACGAGCATTTGGAAGTGCAGCATGCATTGGAGGTAACACTAAGTATTATCTGACAGTTTCGTGCTTATTTGCGTTGTTTGTTCCAGGTCTAATTCTTTTTCTTTTGTTGGTATGATGTATTGTATCAGTGAAAGCGCCAAACGAGTGCAACGAGAGTATTCAAAGGAGCGAAAATAAAATGCTATAAACCCCTATCAACAAGGAGTGTTCTGCAAAAAAATAAATAAATAAAAATAAACTTCTTCAAGTTTCCAACAAGAAGTCTCTCGGAAAATTGATCATGCTATCCACAGATAATGGTACAGATTCGCAGTACCAAAAGTAATGCAAATTTAGAAGCGAACCCTTCAATAGCTGAACTAAAAACTCCACTTCGTTAAAGCTTCTTCTGTTTCTTTCTTTCCATTAACTTCAAATGGGACATCGGAAAGAAGTTGTCAAGCTCGTTTGCTTTGGTTGTGCAAGTCCGTGACCAAGAAAACAGAATTAAGCATAAGCCACCCCTAATGGGGCCCTCAAAGTGCTCCATAGTTCTCTGGTCATTTCATATAGCAGAAGCTGGTTGAAGACTCTCTATCCCTCTTCCACAAGTAGCACCAGTTAACAACAATCTTGCCTGTTCTTCTTAAATAACCACAAGTGATGATAGCCTCCCAAGCTGCCATCACATGAAAAGTGCCCCTGCAACAGGGGCCTTCAACTAAGTATCTATCCATTTCAGTCCATCCACTTCTCCGCTAGGAGTACCAACATGAAATAAATAGTTCATACACAGACCAATTTCAACTATCCAGTCAAGAGTATTTGTACTAAAAATGGGGTTCCAGTTCAATCTACTATTCCAGGTTGTCAGGATTGAATGATTTTCAAGGAATCTAATGAGGTCTATTATCGACTTTATTAAGCCCTCGCGTGATATACCACACTGCAATAATCAAATCAACATCGTCAGCATCTTTAGATCATTGCACTAAGGCAGAACAACGGAAGCCACACTACAATAATATCTAAAACTTGCCTTCTCTAAGGTCTTCTTAACTCTAAAAAATGAACCAAGTTTAACTGCCAGCAAACTGCATCCTCTATCCTTCGAAAAACTTAGGCATATGCAGGGCCTTTTTTCCTTCATTGAAATCTGATTCACATACATTTCCCATTAAGATTTGTCTCTCTGTCCACTAACACTGCCCTTATCAACTTGCCTATTTCCTCCAAAAAGATCCCCTTTGCCCTGAATGCAACACACCCATTGAGCTTAAGGTGCCTGATTATAATTTCATGTCTCCTGCCTTGATGAAGTTCAGAGAGCCAAAATCACCCTACCTTTCTTTGTAACATCAAATATTCTTTTTTGGTAGGAAAAGATGATTCCATTGATAAGAGGAAAGAACATTAGTGGATTAGACATCCACCATTACAACCAGAATGAGAAGGCATATGCAGGGCCTTTTTTCTTTCCTTCGTTGAAATCTGATTCACATAAATTTCCCATTAAGGTTTGTCTCTCTGTCCACTAACACTGCCGTAATCAACTTGCCTATTTCCTCCAAAAAGATCCCCTTTGCCCTGAATGCAACACACCCAGGTGCCTGATTATAATTTCATGTCTCCTGCTTTGATGAAGTTCAGGGAGCCAAAATCACCATCTACCCTGCTTTTCTTTGTAACATCAGATATTATTTTTTGATAGGAAAAGATGATTCCATTGATATGAGGAAAGAACATAAGTGGATTAGACATCCACCATTACAACCAGAATGAGAAGGCACTACCAAAAAGAAACCAAAACAAGACACAGACTATCAAACAAAAGCTGCCTACCATTTCGTGCCAGCTCTATGACAAAAAGAATCTACCAAGACCATAAACAAACCACGTAACGTCGGATGTTCTCTAGATCGATCTGGAGGATTGTTACCTCCATTTCTATTCACAAGCATTTCTAAATTGTATCAAGGTCTTCAAGTTTGATTCTTGCCTTGTAAATTATTTCCAAGTCTATGTCCTCTTCTTCTTCTTCTAAACTTTGGTAGATTTCAACAAATATTACATCCCAAAAAAAAAAACTATCGCCATATTGCAACTAACATTCTGCATTTGTTGCATTGTTGTTTTATATGAGGCACCACTATTTTCTCTCAGGAACTAACCAAAAAGATACAAGAATTTTAATAATTTCAGTATGAACCTGACACTGATACAAAGCCACAATTAGAACTCGTAACAGGGTCCATTCATCATGGTCCACACTAATGATAGTGATCTAGTCATGAGAATACTAGTCAGCCACTAATACTCATGTTAAAAGAGTAAGATTGAATGCTCAAGGATACTATACCCATGCTACAAGGACTTGTTCATTTTTTGCCAAAGAAAGCGTCGACCTGACATGACATTGGTGTGGATGTGGCAGTTGGATTACCTACATTTAGTGCAAAATTTTAAACTTTTGGCAGGTCAGACACCCAGATCCGCACCCATATCAGATCCTCATGCCCGCGTCAATGTAACAAAGACTATACCAAGCTTCTTCTAGCATTTTTCTTAATAAGAATTGATAGGATACTCAGTAGGGGGTACCCTATTTTTCACAAATCCCTCCCAGTCCCACCCTGATAAAACCCCCATTCTCTAGCATCTACTGAGTTGAACTCCAAACCTCCACTTGCAGAATTGGTATATGACAAAGTGAGCCAACCCTCACATTCAGCTTATTCTAGCATGTTTGATACCAGTACAATATAGAATCACATGTAACATCAGTACTAGGCATCCAAAATGCAAACAGAACTAAACAAAATGAGGAATGCATAAGTTTTAGAGCAACACCAGCCAGTTGTACTGCGTCGTTCATAGTTGTTTATCGCATCATCCAATTCAAGGGCCTCCAAGACACATGCCAAATACTCGCTGCAAATATAGTAATAAATTAGATAACAAAACTTATAACACAAGAATGAAAATATTCTTTACCTTTCACCCAGATAATAATCAGACACTTTGAAAACTGTAATGATAAAGAATTAAGTCACGCCAATGAAATGAGAAAACTCCATAGATGTTTTGTACCTTTTTGATGGATTACCTGGCCTTATTAACAAGTAAATGAACTAGAATTTATCAAGGGGCCAACAAAATTTTAGGGTAGCTATAATCCTATATTGATAGCTCGCCAAGAATCCATATCATAAATAATGCCTTCTTGTTCGGCAGAATGATAACAGATTCTTGTGTATGAAAGAACCATATCAATCTTTTGCACTATCATTAAAATTGAAGCTAACCAGACACCAACTTTTGAAGCTCTTTTTGCATCAAAGTCTGACTAAGGCCCTACCTTAGATCAAAAGAAGGTTGCTAGAGGAGGAGAAGGAAGTAGAAGTAATCCAAACGAATGAAGATGGACGCACAAACTACAAAAGTGCTTCCATGCGTGAATGACCTCTGTCCAAGTACTTGAATAACTATAATCAGATTAAGCCTTTAAGGAGTATCTGAAAGGCTAAGGTAAATTTTTGGCAACCTACAAAGGCATCATTAAGGATCAGTAACTGAAAATCAGAAGTGTTGTAACTAGTATAAATTGTAATATAGGGGTTGTAGTTGTATATGTACACATATTAGTTAAAGGGTATAAATAGATTTTGTGTGGCCTAGTCAAGTTTACAGCTTCTCACTAGTCTATGTTTCTTTCTTTCTTTTTGTAGTATAGGGTTCGGCCCATGTAATTATCACGTGATCATCACGCAATCACTTTGCTTCTCCTAGGAGTAAAACCTAGTCTACGTGAACATACTAGGACTCATGGAGATCGCCAAAGGGGGGCCAAGTGTGTTAACCCAAGGGTAAAGACACTTAGATTTCCAGGGTCACGCCCCACATTATTAAAGACCTCCATAAGCAAGCCAGCCCAAAGGTCAAAATGCTTAGCAAGGAGATTTCTTACCTGGCCCTAAGAGGCCGTGCCGGCCCTAGTGTTGTGAGTTGTGACCTCCCAACATTGAGGGTTCCAAGAAAAACTTCAATTTGTTTCTAAAACATCGGGAGGCCCGAAAGTCCCGATTTTTCTAAACGGTTCCAAGGAAATGCCTCTACACCCGAGAGTAGGGGGAAACAACCAACTGCGCATTTCCATTCATGAGGGTGGCCCGAACAAGGGCATTACGAGGTGACCCGACCAAAGTGTATTAAATCGGCTTGGAGGCCGTTGGTCTACTTGATTGGTCGGCTGACCTGGAGGCTTCCCCCTTCTTCTTTGGTTTAGCCCTTCCTTATTTCAAAGATCTTGATTAGGGAAATCCTACAGATTGCAACTTTCTCCAGACCCTTTATCCAAAACCCAGTAAAAGCATGAAAGAAAGAGAGGTGCAGGTAGGTTGAATCTGTGCCCACAAGTGCTCTTCCTTTTTTCTTTCTGAGTTTCGGGAATACTCCCATTCTTAGGTCCGTGATCTACATCTATAAATTGAAAGGTCCAAAGAGTCTTTCGGCCCGGACCAGTGAAGCCTTCTCGAAGGCATCAACCTCCAGGTCCAGACATTGGTTTAAGGAAAATGAGAGGGATTCAAATATTTTTGTAAAATTTCATACAAATCTAGGTGTCAAGCATGTGATGAGTTAAAGGGTGACATCACATGCTAAATCATGTGAAATCTAACCAATCACATGCTTGCCACCTAGATTAGTACGAGAAAGTTATAAAATTTTTTTGTATCCGTATCATTACTCTTGGTTTAACGGCATAAGCCGAAGAGTATAGGTCGCATTGGAACCTTGGGGATTATTGGTTTTCGGCTGGAGTCGAGAGCAAGTCTCATGTGTCTCTTACATGTGGCATCACATATCTGTGTGACCGGAGAGATAGCTAATTGTGGTCCCCACTCATGGGACACTTGTCCCTTGATCCTTTAAGGGTTAATAGGATGATGATACCAAACAAGGAATCTTGAAATACTCCTAGTGTCATTCACCGGTCACTATTATTAATAGAAGTCCTTGCCTCGTTTTCGATTCATGGAATTTTGTGCTACGACTTAGAATAGTGTTGAGTAGAGAGCATTTTGAGTAGATCTCTCTCTCATCAACTTTTGCCAACATTCCCTCTTAATCGACTTTCACCCGGACCTCTACTCCTCAAGGTTCTTTGATACCAACTTGTCATGCTAGTATACTCTACCCAGCACACATCACACACCTCCCTGGGACTCATTCTACATTTTCATCAGCGAAAAGGAACTACACGAGCATAAGAAGCCAAAAGAAGTATTAGAGAAAACTAGTTCACAACTCTTCAAAGTACTATCCATGAATCGCAAACCTTGGAAAATCTTATACCATTTCCAATTGACTACACAAATGTTTATGATGATGATCTTCAGTTTCACACTAAGTAATTTTTGGTGAAGAGTGCTGATCTAAAATCTGGAAACTGAATGGACAAGGCATATTACAGCATTGCATGTGGTCAAAACATGGTCTATTATCACAGGGCCTGCCCACAGTGAAGTGCCAATAGCCTACTGTTATAAATTATTTCATATTAATCAAAGAAACATTACTACATACGTGTCAATAGTGGGGAAACCATGCTAAGATGCAATGCACTAGTTAATAAATGATCAATCACAAAAATGCACCAGATGACCCGGATGAACCAGCATATATCTATCCTATGCTACCTTTTGTATCGATAGTACTCCTCTCGTGCTCCCCTTATACTGCGACGTAGTGTTGCCATGGATTTCTCATCTGTATCATAATCCATATCATTCTCCCCCAAATGACCTCCTTGTGGTTTGAAAGATGGGTCTTCATTGAACTGAGCAAAGAAATTAAATAAAAAATATGTAAGTTAGAACCTTGTATTGACTAGATCAGCTTGTGAAGTTGCACAAGAAGCAGAAATACCATTTGAACTAACATATTATCAATCACATTCATGTAGGGTCGCATAGGATCTCGCTTGGACATTTGCTTCGATGTTGCCTGGGCAGCCTAAAGAAGTCACAGAAATCATAAACTGAGTTAGCAAGTAACAGATGAGCACTAAAAAGATAAAGCACAGCTAAACTTGAACAAGAACATAATATTAGACTGATTTATGATAGTAATACACGCATACAAAATTGCATCAGTACGGACAAGCATTATTTTTTTCTCACCAGATTTTTCAATAGAATCTGAAATGCATTTTAATAAACAACAGATAGAGTTCAACTAAATGTCTATCATAGCTTCAGTTAATTTGTTGCGGAGAAGATAAGAGATGCAACAGTGTCATTCCCCCAAGTAACCATAAAACACATTGCGAAAATTGTAACATCATATGATCTCCTTCTCGTGAACTAGCAAAGCATAGAAAAAAGATTGACTGAAAGCAAGCAAAATTGTTGGAAAATGATACACTTGATCATAGTTCAAAGAAAATGAAGGAACCTCCTCGACGGGACAGAAAAAGAAAGAAAGAAAGAACCGTAGACACCCCAATCTCAGACCTGTAATCAATGAAATTTAAGCTATCAATATTCTCGATAAATTGTACTAATGAGATGTTTTATATGTTGAAGGAGGACCAAAACATTAAAGTAGGATGTGCAGGGCCTAGGTGCAAATAGTGAAAAGTAAAAAAGGAGGCAAAAAGTCAAAATTGGTGAGCTGAGAAGCACTTGGCGCCGCACCAACGGTGCCTCCCATCCAGTACCTAGCAAATCAACTGCTCCCTTGGTGCCATGCCAAACGCTCCAGGACCGACATTTTGCAACTTATTTCCAGCCTTCTTGGCCTCTCCTCGTCCATTCATTGGTTGGGAAGCTTCTTGGGCACACCAAGGCTACCCATTGGCTCATTTTCACCCACTTGGAATCCTACTTGGACTATAAAAACTCACCTCCATCAACAATTGCAAGGTAAGACTATTTTGAGTAAGATTTCCCTTGGTAGTTGACAGCAAAAAAATCACCCTTTCTAAACCTTGTTCATCCTTCAAAACAATCCTTCGTTTGAGTCCTAGAAAAATTACAAAAACACTACACAAATTCAGGCAACGCAACAACAACAAATCCTTCTTTTTCTCTTTAAGAAGCAAACACAAGAGAAACACACCCAAAAAAATAGAATAAACACAACTCTCTTTAGTCACTAAAAGGCTTACAAACCATTATCCATCCTTGAAGAAGTGAAGACGGGGGGTTTTGGGTGAAGAGAAAGGGGAGGAAAAGCATTTGAAGATCATCTATCCAATCATCATCACAAGTCACCCATCCTTTTCTTTTCATTTCTACTCCTTTGATCTTTGAAAAGGTATTATTTTATGTGAGTTGATAGATTGATCTTGTAATCTTGTATTAGATCTTTACCCTTCTTCATCTTGCCATAATGTAGACATTCAATATGCTTAGCTTCAGTTGTATTACTCCTTTGATTTCCCGAAATGTAGTCTTGTAGAGATTCTCTTTGAATCATTAAACTTCATCTTTGATCTTCAAGATGTGATGT
The DNA here is from genome assembly GCA_016624345.1 of Platycodon grandiflorus. Classification (NCBI taxonomy): domain Eukaryota; kingdom Viridiplantae; phylum Streptophyta; class Magnoliopsida; order Asterales; family Campanulaceae; genus Platycodon; species Platycodon grandiflorus. Next base: position 12,131,589 of record CM028367.1, on the reverse strand, counting down.
TCATTACTTCTATGCAAACCTACCAAGAGGATAACTAGGCTGGAAAGAGTTGTTTGAGTGTCTCAAAGGTCATCTTGAAGCTCACATTGGATCCCTGGTCATCCCCCCATTTTCCCCTACATAATCCCTAAAGAGAGTGGATCTCTTATACATATTCCATTGAGAATGTGTACAAGATTGAAGCTCAATAGTATGCCTTCACACTTATGGTAAAAGTGCTCCTTCACACTTTATGGTTAAAGTGTCTCCCTCTCCCATTTTTCATCTTTTTTATCCCTTCCGTATGTCTGTAAAAGATGGCATTTTGAGTCTCAAATGATTCAACTATTTGACTATGTTTTCATCCTCATGTCAAGGACGGGAAGGTTAGTGAAGTTTTGTTCATGGTTGGGCCATTGGGACCTTTTTTTTTTTGGTGTGTTTTTGTATTTGATCCATGGCCTAACACAACGTGGTTATTTTTGTTGCACTTTCATGTCAAGATTGGGTCATTTATGGAGTTCTACTTGTGATCATGTGAGAGATCTTGGGTCGAAACATTGAAATGTTATGTTCATGATAGAGGACACTATGATTAAAGTTTGTTATGTTCATTTACATGTTAAGATCACGCTAGATTTCATTTTAAAAGTTGATTAAGCATGCCTTAGTGTTCTTTTGATGATTAGTTGTAGGGTTAAACTCCTTTTGAGTCTATTTGACTAATCGAGGCCTAGGTTGTTAGTCTTTGACCTCGCCATCTTTTCCCACTGTACGATGTTTCAGACTCTTTTGTGACTCAAATTGTATTTGCAAAACCACCATAGATTTGTGCTTCTCTGCTTCTCTTTCATTTACATGTTAAGATCACGCTAGATTTCATTTCAAAAGTTGATTAAGCATGCCTTAGTGTTGTTTTGATGATTAGTTGTAGGGTTAAACTCCTTTTGAGCCTATTTGACTAATCGAGACCTAGGTTGTTAGTCTTTGACCTCGCCATCTTTTCCCACTGTACGATGTTTCAGACTCTTTTGTGACTCAAATTGTATTTGCAAAACCACCATAGATTTGTGCTTCTCTGCTTCTCTGACACGCCATGTATACCGAGAACCATTGATAAGAGACTCCATGTGGAGTTCAAGCATGATTAGAAACCTTGAGACCGAAAGGGTAAGTCAGGTGCCTCAGCCACTCCCCACAGAAACTTGGCCAGCAGTGCTTATGTCTTCTCGACCGAATAAATAGATCTTCTCTGAAATGCCTTCAATAGGCTTTTTGAGAATACGAGAAACATTCCCAACTTGTAACTTAGCCCCCCGAACCCATAGAATCAAGGTTTTTCTTCTGTTTCCTTGATAAACGGAAGTAGCGACTCTTGCTTTATATTGATTGAGAGTCCATTTTTAGGCCCCAAGTGTAATCCATGCACTCGAGTTAAGGAACTCGTCGTTTTTGTTCCAACAAACTTCAGAGCTTTGAAATGGGGTTCTGATATGTGCCTATTATAGGTACTTATAGCATCATATTCGCATTGTTTAACTTATTTTTTAGTTCATTTATAGCATTATCTATTTCATTCGCGGATATTATGCTTGGGTTGTGTTTTATTGTTGAAACAGGATTTTAGGAGCACTTTTTGACATGGAACATGGTTCACGGGGTGTAACGGAACATGATGGGGAGACTGGGGTTTAAACTTGGAGCACTTTGTGGAAGAAAAGACAGAGACTTCGCACGTCCGTGCCAAGAAACAACGCACGGCCGTGCAAAACAAATTCCAACTCACTGTTTCAGAAACCGGCTTCGCACGACCGTGCCAAGAAACAACGCGCGGCCGTGCAAAACAAGTTCCAACTCACTGTTTCAGAAACCGGCTTCGCACGACCGTGCCAAGAAACAACGCACGGCCGTGCCAAACTCACTGTTTCAGAAACCGGCTTTGCACGACCGTGCCAAGAAACAACGCGCAGCCGTGCCAAATTCACTGTTTCAGAACCGGCTTCGCACGACCGTGCCATGAAACAACGCGCGGTCGTGCGAAACAAAAATTACCGTTTAAAGTCAGGTGTCTTTTGATGGAGAGTTGTAACTTTTGGCTCATATGCCTATAAAAACCTATTGTATTCACCTGTTGGAGTATCGAAAAAATCAGAGAATAGAACTCTACTCTAGCATTATTTTTTGTACTCTATAACATCAAATCCTCAAATCATTCCATATTTCTTTGGATTCAGTGGTGTTCTTGAAATTTTCGAAGATTGAAGTATACAAGTTTTTGAAGGTTTCATTGCAATCCTTTGGCTCCTCTACATTAAAGCATCAAGACTAAGCATCTCTTTCCCTTAATTCTTATTTATATTTATGCCTCATTTTTATTTCTTTATTGTTAGAATGAAATTGGTTAGCGAGTAATTTTCTATTCCTTAGAATTGGAAATCTGCAGTCATGTAGTTCATCAATGTAGATTATGTATCACCTTCTCTCCATCATGTTTTAAGTCAATTCTCTTCTTATTATTTTTAATGCCAACAAATAAGGAGACGTCCATATTTGTACGATCCTAGTTAATCAAAGAGAAGTACTTAGCCGTGAATCTTGATTAACGGAACCATATGAATTGAACTAGACTCAATTAGTCACGAGAGTAGATTAATTGTCTACGGATGATCCTTTGGTGGAAAATACATGGAATTAACATAAAAACTTAATGGGTTTTGACTAGTGTATAGAACCATCGAGAGAAAGGCCGTGCTAGTTTAAAATACGTGTGCTATACCTTGATCGTGAGAAGTTAGCATAACCTAGCGTATCATCCTTGATCTATGACATGGGCAGTTTTACAAAGAAAACATGATTTATATCTTGATTGCATATTGTATGAAATCCAATCCTAGGAATACTTTTATCATAAAATTCAATCTAAGTTAGAATAGAAAAGTATTGTCTTCATTATTTTCACCAAACAACAATTTCCCAATTCCCTTCTTTTCTTTTATCATCAATCTCAATCTAAGCAAGTATTAATTAATAGTAACATTGTCCTCGTGGAATTCGACCCGCATTTGCCTTTTTCTATATTACATCAACACCGTGCACTTGCGGTAATAAATAAGCCGTTAAGTTCAAGCTTAACAGGTTCTCACCGAAAGAAAATGCCATGATATTCTGCTTGGACCTTTATTTGAACGAAAAAGTATATTTAAATGCTACTCACTTTATAGTTAAAAATCATAAAATAAATACTTCAGTCACTAATTACAGTGAAAATTAAATCAGGTCCAAGTAGGCAGAGTAAATGAAATGGAGCCTAATTCAGGACGTGGACTAAAAGACTAAGGAAAATGTGATTACAAGGAGAAAGTAAAGAAAACACGTGCTTACTACAATTTTCTTTTCTTTTTTAAAAAAGATGAAAAAAGAAGAAGAAAGCACTTACTACAATTGCATTTGATAACTCTTGATGCGCCTCATCAAGTTTCACCGCCATTTTAGCAATTTTATGGGAAAGAACCTTTTGGCGAGTAGTCCAATCAGCATTCCTCCAAATGCTCTTTGGAATCTCACTCAAGCCAAAACCAAGGAGAAATGCACCAGTTACAAGTCCAAAAGTATTCGAACAGGCCATGGCTAGACCTAATAAATCTTCACTCCTATCAATGTAGACATCAAGAAAGAGAAGCGAGAAAACATTAATTAAATAGTTCCGGAGAGGAATGCAATACTTAACAAAACCAACTAGCTTGATAGGACTATAATGGTGCTAATTAATGTTTGAAAATAAGAATACGTTCCCAAAATTGATTTTCATGGAGTCTCAGAGCTGAACCAACGGAAGCTCAGGTTTTCTCAACGAATAACCATTCTCAACCAAACACCAATACTACTTGCAAGAATGAAAAAGGTCATTTCAAAAGGACTTTACAGCAGCTGCCTTTAGTGGAATACATATGCAGAATAAATTATAAAAGAAGAAATTAAGATAAATAACAAGAAAAAAAGGTTTCAAGAACAAGAACAAACCAATTTTTCTGCATTAAAGTGAGCAGAATAAGTCCAAAAAGACCAATCAATCCCAAAATTAAGTAGAAGACTAAGTTCGCATGGATGCTAGTCTTCAGTCTTTCTCTCACAGTAAAATCTCCAGCATCTTCAAAACCCTGGATAAGTGGAACCACTAGCCTGCTCAATGCAAGAACATTAAATCATCACATGAGCATATGGAATCTTTGAATGATTAAAAAGTTTCTCCAAACAAAACAATGATAAAACAACAGCATTACTTCAAATATAAAACATTTTATCACCGTTAACATGTATAGGAATTGACAAGTTTAATAAACCTCTCCCCATACTACTTGAGGTTGCTGCATGCATCCATCTTTGCCATTCATTTGTATGATTCTATCCAAAGAAGTGATTCTCTAACCACATCAATCATTTCCTTCACATGTATTTCCATCTAGGTTAGTTTTGGTCTGGCCCTACCTCTACCACTGGATTGATGATGATATAAGCATTATTCATAAACAGCACACTTATTGGTTGATGTTCTGTGTCAAAACCATCTAAAACAATTTTCTTAAATAAAATGACTGTTGGGTGCTAATCTGCCTCCAAACCATCTAAAAATGATTCTCTTATACATGCTCATTCAAATTATTACTTCCTTGTTTACTGCACACTATTTTCATTTCAATGATACTCATTTCCAAATAGGTTACTTCACAGTCGCCAAGCATTCAGTACCATAAACCAAAGCTACTGTCTTACATCCTTTGACTCTCAATTTTTGAGTGGGACCTTGATCAATACTATTTATCACTCTACTAAATGATTGATGCCGAGTAACACAACAAGATTTGATTTTTCGGCTAAGATCATCTCCAAGCACTCACTCAATTAAAAGCAATAGATAACAAAACTGTTCACCTTCCGCAATTTCTTGGCTCTGGAGCTTATTAGCTCAAAGGTCAATCGCAATTCAATAATCAACTCTATAACTTTGAGGACCTACATCTTTATTTATACTATGACTACTTATATTACTAGGACTATGGCTAGAATATTACTGCTACTTCTAGGAGTAGGCTAACTGAACAAGGATTGGTAGAAGCACACTCAACCCAATAGCATATTCCCTAAATACATAGCTCTAATTAGTAATATCCTTATTTATAATCTACTGCTACTTCTCCTAATCATACTAGGACTCGTGCTACCAACTAAGAAAAGACTCCTAACTACTAAATAACTCCATTAATAAATAAACTAACACCAATACCAATTACAAGGACACTTGCCCTTGGACCAAAGAACTTGTTGGGTTGTACTCGATCCATGGGCTTAGGCTGCGCTCCCAAAGCCTATCATACTTATGCATGTAGCTAATGTGCACAACAGTTTTCCTGTGCTAAAAAGGACTCGAATCTGTCAAGGAAGGGATGAGTCCAAGAATAGCCTCATAAGGAAGAACAAGATAAAGAACGAGAATGCTTCTTCAGCTTCAATGGTGGTTCATCTTTAGCACAAGCAAGAGTATACTGTCTTGCCATCACGAACAAGAGTGGGCATTATCATGGCCAGCATGCTCAACATTGCGACCCCATAGCCAAGGCAACCCAAAGCAATGTGGCTAAGCTTCCAAGGCAAACCATTGCACATAACTATCTCCTTAAGTGCCCTAATACTGAAAACAGCAGGACACTATTTATCAACTCTCAACTTGGTGTCTATCATCTATGCCACATTATAAGGCGCATGGTGCGGATGATACAACCCAATTTCTTTACAACATCCTCAGACAAAACAATAGTTGCCAGTATCAATACTAAGGAACAAACTTATCCCAGAAAATGTAACTCCCGCTGAATAGAAGTGTCATCTTTTTGGAAGAGCCAGCTTGGTAGTCGAAGGAGAGGACGAAAGACACTCAGAAGATTACCCCATTCATCTTCGCAGAAAGAATTACCCCATTCATGTTTGCAGTAATCTGAATCAAGAGTAAGCTCCACAACTTCTTCCTGATTCTGCTTAAGTGCTTCAATGTTATCCTTTTTGGAAATGGCCATAGGTTTGGGAGCTTCACAAGATGGGCATTGGGAAGCATGATGTCCAAATCCATGACAATTGTAGCAAAGCAGAACATTGCCACATCCTTAATTATTTGGAGTAACATGAGAGGCTTCAGAAAGCACAAGGTGAAGCATTGGGTCATATAGAGCTAATCAATTCTTTTGGTCCGAAGAAAAGTTCCCATAGTAAGGTCATTATTTTTTTAAAAAAAATCAATAGGAAAAGAAAATATTATAAACAGGAAGAATAAACAGAAGTGGACAAGAAATCCACCAATACAGACACGTAGAAAGACTGATTGCAAAAACCACAAGAGACCCCAAAAACATCCCCATGGCATTTGCCCAAAGAGAGGCCAACAAGACCACACAATCCTAAAAAAGCTGATTAAAAGCGGGTTATAGCTACCAAACAGCTGATTAAAAGCGGATTAGAGCTATCCAAAATCCTGGCGCCTATCTGTCACATTCACCAAAGAATAGCAAAATTAGCAATCCCGAAACAATTTCCCCTCTTTTTCTTTACTAAAACCCTTCAACTTCTCAACCAGTATCATCTTCAACAGTAAGAGGGCTTACCCAAGACTCATTACACATAGTGAAAAGACACCCCCACAAACTCAAGCCACATTACAATGAAGAAAAGGGAAATGTGTCTCCTTGGCCTGCATGCATAGAATACAGATACCTGGACTTAATGCTTTCTTAGGTTAGGTCGCCTTCTTTGCCTGCAGTCCGTTTTATTGAGCTTACCATGAAAAAGAGACCAAACAGACACTCTAACTCTGAAAGGAACTTTTGCCTTCCAAATGAAATCAAAAAGAGGGAAAGACCGGGGAATATTAGAATGACTCAAGAAATGATAAAGAGACCGACTACTATACAGACTCCAAGAATTAAGATTCCAAATGCTTCTATCACAGAAGGAACATTCCTCTTGAATGAGAGAGAGGAATTTGTCAAATTCTAACTCATTAGTATTTCTAAAGAAAGGGAAGTCCCACAAGAGTGTCATCGACTAAACAAGTGAAACACATTAATAGAAGCCCCATAATCAATATAGATGTGGCAACCCTAAAGAAGGAGGTCTACCCCCAACCCATGAATCCTCCCAAAAACAAATGCAGCGACCATCACCCGCTCTATATGAGATATGAGGGATGAAATAATCTGATAACAGAGAGCTAAATTTCCAAGGACTCGCATGGGATATGTAGACTGCAGGTTTAGCATACCCCATTTGATAGAGCTCTACTCTTAATCACATGATGCCAATGAGAAATCGATTCAAGGGGAAACCGTCATAACCATTTCGCCACTAAGAATTTGTTCTTGAACACCAAGTTACCCAAACCCAAGCCACCCTCATCACTGGTCTTGCACACACCTTCATCACTGGTCTTGCATACGCCTTTATCAAGGGCTTGCACACAGACTCTTAACTCACCAAATGATCCCTCTTACCCTCTCCGACCCCCGACGAAAGAAAATATCTCATCAATTTTTTTGAGGTAGAGACCACATTGACAGGGACTTTGTTTTTAAGAAGAGGCAGATAATAAGTCAGGATACTAGATAAACAGAACCCATCAAATAAATTACCCCACCCAAGGAGAAGAAAGCCCCCTTCCACCAATCCTGGCACCTACTAACGCAATCCATAACAGGATCCAAAAAGAGACTGATCTAGGATTCCCTTCCAAAGGCATCCCAAGAAATAGAAAAGGAAATTCCCTACACTCTACAACCAACAAGAGCCACATACTCAAAAAGACAGCCATGACTAATATGAATAACAGAGATACTCGACTTAGATAAGTTGACTTTAAGACCAGAAATTAGCTCAAACACCTGAAGGTCCTCAAAATAGAAGATTACATGCATGATTAGACAAGATAAGGTTGTAACTGAAGGTGAGAGACTTCCAATTCTTCACTCACAACATGTTACCCGACAACAAAACTTACGTCTATAGTCCTAGTAATAATTCTACTCAATACATCCACAACTAAAGTGAAAAGGAAGGCAGAGAGGGTCTCCCTGGAAAAAACCTCTAGAAGCCGAAAATCAAGATTTGGGCTCCTCGTTAACTATCAGTGAGAAACGAGAAGAAAGACAAGCCAATATCCATTTCTGCCATCTACCAACGACTCCAATTTTATGCATAACCTTGTCTAGAAAAAACCAATTAATCTTATTATAGGCCTTCTAAAAATCTAACTTAACCACTAAAGGTTGCCTAGCTCTTCTCACCATATCCTCCACAATCTCATTAGCAATAAGAGTGGCTTCAATAGTCCGATAGTCCGTGTCCTAATAGTCTTTAGGAAGAGTTGGTAGTTTAAGCCTATATAAGAAGATGCAAAGGCATTAATTATGTAATATTGGTTGCTCATATTAGAAAAGTTGTGTTTTTTGTGTACTTAGATCCCTTGTTACGGTAGATATATAATTTGATACTTCCGCACTCAAAGGTACTCGCATGTCTAAGCACTTCCAAAGCCTATCATAAGAGTCTAAATGATTAACAGGTATCATAAGAGTCTAAATGATTAACAGGTGCTGCTTCAGTTCTTCTCTGGAAACAAATTCCTACATCAAGATAAGAGCAGGTCCAGAAACATTGGTGATGATATTTCCATGCCGCAATATTTCCAGCATTTACCAACTTCCCCACTCAACAGAATTTGCATATCTAAATACTTCAAGAAAACAGGACTTTGTCAACACTTTTACGACATTTGAGGGGATAATGATTATTTCACTGTACACAATCCAACCATCTTCAACTACGATTGGTCCCACATGGGTATGTAATCATTTCATAAGTATAATTGAATGACATACCATGTAAGCAAGAAAGTACTCCAATATGACCAGCTCCAAAAGAAAGAGATGCCTCCATTGTCATGACCAATAATTGTCTGTACAGCAATATAGAGAATCAGCAGCATTAACAAAAAAGATCTAATAATGCATAAAATTGCTTCATTAAAAATAATCTCATCTCGCAAATCTTTACAGTAGTAAAGAAATCTCCTTACTTTTTCTATTTTCTTTTGTTAAGTAAAGAGGTTTATATAAACAAAAGGTGCCAAAACAGGTGACCCAGCCTGTGTACACTAGGAGTATACTCGATCAAAAGAACCTAGCCTGTTGAAAAACTCCACAAACTCTACAAAAGTATTAGCCGAGGACAGAGCCGACTCCGTACACCAATAGAACAATGTGTGAAACAGGGACTCCTTCAATCTAGAGATAGACATCTCATCATTCTCGAAGGCCCTGTGATTCCTTTTCCTCCATATTATCCAACAGAGTCCCAGTGGGGCAGCATCCCAAATATGACTCCCTCGCTTATAAAGAGAGTAACAAAGAAAGAGCTCCTTGACTAAGCCTAGCATAACCCACGAAAGATGGAACAAATTTTGAGCAAGAAATTCATCAGCTTCCTCGGCACTAGACAACAAAAGATGATTCACACTCTCCCCATCTCCTTAAAACATAAAGCACCAATTGACATAAATCTTCTTGCGAATCAGCGGGTTATCAACTGTGAAGATAGCTTCATTAGTTGCCTCCCAAACGAAAGAGGCCACTCTAAAAGCGGGGCGTTTGATTTCCAAACAGCTTTCCAAGGAAAAGCAACCCTTTTAATTCTATTTGTCAAAACATATAAAAACGATTAAACTGAGAATTTTCTGCTTTTCACCCCCTTCCAAATAACTGTCTTCTCTGTCACCAAAAAATCTGCTGCGAATAGAGCTTCTCGAAAAACACAGGTCTTGAAGATGCCTTCTAAAGATGGGACTCCAAGTGAGTGTACGTTCTTCAAAATGCAAGATAGAGCTAACCAACTCCTCCTTATTGGAGGCAATATTTAAGAGATTGGGAAAAACTCTCCACAATTCTCTGACGCCACACCACTTGTCTTTCCAAATTTTAACTCAAGAGCCGTTCCCTATTTCACAAAGAATGTTGAACAGATCCTAACTTATTCATATCCTTGACTATGCCTAGCATAACCCACAAACGATGGAACTAATTTTGAGAAAGAAATTCATCAGCTTCCTCGCCACTAGACAACAAAAGATGATTCACACTCTCCCCATCTCCTTAAAACATAAAGCACCAATTGACATAATCTTCTTGCGAATCAGCGGGTTATCAACTGTGAGGATAGCTTCATTAGTTGCCTCCCAAACGAAAGAGGCCACTCTAAAAGCGGGGCGTTTGATCTCCAAACAGCTTTCCAAGGAAAAGCAACCCTTTTAATTCTATTTGTAAAAACATATAAAAACGATTAAACTGAGAATTTTCTGCTTTTCGCCCCCTTCCAAATAACTGTCTTCTCTGTCACCAAAAAATCTGCTGCGAATAGAGCTTCTCGAAAAACACAGAAAGAGAATCCAACTCCCAGTCTTGAAGATGCCTTCTAAAGATGGGACTCCAAGTGAGTGTACGTTCTTCAAAATGCAAGATAGAGCTAACCAACTCCTCCTTATTGGAGGCAATATTTAAGAGATTGGGAAAAACTCTCCACAATTCTCTGTCGCCACACCACTTTTCTTTCCAAATTTTAACTCAAGAGCCATTCCCTATTTCAAAAAGAATGTTGAACAGATCCTAACTTATTCGTATCCTTTTCCAAACATCCACCCCATAAGGTGTAGAACCAAATTAGGAAACCACAAATGCTCACCTTCCCCATACTTTCCCACCACTACTTTTCTCTAAAGAGCATTTCTTTCTACCATGAATCTCCAAAGCCACTAGTGATGCAATTCTCGTCGCACTCCAAGATCTCCTAGAAAGGTTGGATGTTGAATGACTCCGCGACCCAATGCCCTCGATTGGACGCGAACCATGGAATTGTGAATGAAGCAACAATTGGGATAGATCTATAATAGATAAGTCTAGGGTTTGATTCAATCACTGACACAAAAATGATTGGATCAAAGAATTTTATTCAATCAATCACTAACTAGCAAACTAATGTTTAAAACGGCCTTTGAGTAGGCTACAAACGCTAGAGAATACCATAAAGTAACCCTAAAACACATAGGAGGCAGAAAGTAATTAAGTATTAAATATCAAAATAGGGCCAACTCCGCTCAAATTCGGAAAGTTGAAAATCTGGCTCAGCGCCTTAGCGCTGCTACTGCAATCGCAGAGCCCGTACTTCTGTCCGTTCGCCTTTTGACGTGTTTAAACTTTTCAGAATCAACAAATAGGCCCCCGAAGTCTCTAGGAACATCCTCCAAGCTTCCTAACTTGCTTGCAAATCTCAAACCTTGACACAAAGCCCCCTCAAAGTGTAGACTCATCCTTAACCCCTTGAGATCACATCAACTTGCCCAAGAAATGTTAAACAACCTGAGACTCTTAAACCTACTTCTCTCAATTTGGATTACAATATCCCAATTGACAAGATGCCACATACGCTCCTCCGTTGGACCTTCCCACAAAAAATCTCTTTCCAGCTTCTCAAATCTCTTTGACACAAACGCAGGGATCACGAACAAAGACATAATAAAATAAGTGGGCAAACTAGATAGAGTACTCTTGATTAGAGTTAGCCGGCCCCCCTTGGGTAAAAACTATTTCTACCAACCAGCCAAGTGATGTTCGAATCTTTCGATAATTCGAATGTCCTCATGCTGATGTCGAATACTAACATTGATGCTAGATGCAATCACAAGAGTAGTATGGAGTTGGCATTGAATTATTATTAAGTTAATTTGTATTATTATATCAGGATAATTGAGTTGTAATCTCTTGTTAGGGTATTAATCGTAGTTAGGGTATTTGAATTCAAGTAGTGATATTATTCGAGTTTTTCGCGTTCTAGGCTAGTATTCTAGTAGAGTCCTTTGGTATTTTGATTAATTAGTTGTAGCTCTAGTAATGTTAGGATTATATTTTCATACTCTAAGTATGAATACAATCCCCAATCACTTAATTAGAGGAAGATTAAATATAAATTTTGAGCCTTTGTAGCATTTTGGCCTTTATGGATTGTTGATTCATTGTGAGGGTAAGTGCTCTTTCCCCTCATCATCATCTCTCTACATCATTTTGGAATCAAAACCATCATCTTCTCTCAACATTTTGGAATCAAAACCACTCGCTAAGCTGAGGTAAGGTATCAACTTTCTTTTTCTTTCTTCTTTGTTGGCCTTTTTCTTGCCCATGAACACTTTTTAAGTGTTTTCCTTCATCAAAGTGAACTCATCCCACTTTCTCATTCAGGAAGGATGTCCTTCGTGATCAATTGTCTTCGCTCAACCTTAAACCTAGAAACCACATCGCAAAACCTTTTCAAATGGAAACAGAATTCGTAATCATCTCCTCAATCCATGTAGCTTTTTATTCTCTTTTTGGTTGGAACCCTAAATAGACTCGCCATTCTCGTCTCAACAAAACCTAGCCAAACCTTGCTCAATCATGCAACATCATTGCTTCTTCCCCATCTCCTAGATTTGAGTTTGTTTCAAACCTTTATCATACTTGTTTGAGCTTTAACCTCGTGTCTACTTATACCAAATTTCTTGAAAGTACTCGAGCTCTAGGTTGATCTAGGGCTATAAAGGAACCGGGCAGGAAGACTCGAGCTCAAGTTCGAGACAAATTGAGGTGACGATCTAGTCGAGTTCAAACTCAGATTTGAGCTCGTCTAATTTTTCCAGTCGGACATGAGGTCATTTGATTGTTCTAGTCAGACGTGAGCTCATCTGCTTTTTCTAGTCGGACAACTCTTTTTGCAAACACTTTGTTCGGGCTCGACTCGTTTGTTTGCGAAAAGCTCGAATTGGTTAATTAAGATTTGGTAATATAATATGTTTATATGTGATTAACATTGATTTTCTATATTTTGTAATTTTTTCTCAGTGTGACTTGAGTTTGGCTCGATAAAAGGCTCGACTAAGCTCAAGTTTGAGCGTGCTCCACTCAAATCGAACTGTTTGCAAACGGCTCAGGAACATCACACGAACCATCTCAAGTTGAGTTCTAACAAGGTTTTTGAGGCTCGGCTCAAGCTCAACTAAGCTCGAGATCGAATAGAGTTTAACGAGCTCGAGATCGAACAACCCAAACTCCACTCAGCATGAACATACCCCCGGCTCACATAATTCATCACTATATCATCAGTAACCTACCCTGATCCTAGCCCTATCCACTTCAATCACCACCTCGTTGCCTCTTCTAGAACCAGCTCTCCTCACCTTACTACTCAAATTTGCCTTACTTGATAAATTGCAAAAATATCTAGAAATTAAGTCCTTCAGGTTTAGATTTATTTCACTATGGTGATTACATATGAAAGTTTAAGACAATGGCAAAGCGAGCTAACATGGCGGGAGCATTACAAGGAAGCACAACAATAAGAAGATGATGGTAGAAGCGCAATCGGGAACATCGTTGAAGAGCGCAAAGAAGATGAAAGTAATGTGAAACTGAAGACATGGAACAATAACTTGATCACGTGTCATAAGATGAACCTCCAAAGCTATTTGAAGATATCCACAACTGATCGACTATTGTGATTGCTTTGTCTTATGTTTTTCGGACGACACTGAGAACCCAAAGTGTATCCTAAATTTCCCCTGCACTTTCAAATATTCGGTAAAGTTGTGCTCATGAAGTGGACACTCAAGCACCCCATGATGATTTTGTGGTATCTCAATTTCCACCACTTCAAAACTCGAGGATGAGTTTTTTAAAATTTCAGGGAGAATGATATGGGACACAAGAACAAGAGTAACAGAGTTGGCATTGAATTATTATTAGGAAACTTCGTATTATTGTATTGGGATAAATTGAGTAGTAATTTATATATTAGGGGGTTAATAGTTAGGCTATCAGAGTCCAAGAAGCCCTAAGATTAGGAGAATTTTAGACATTCTAGGGTGGTGCTATTATTAGAGTCCTTTGAGTACTTCTATTAATTGGTCCTAGTCCTAGTATGCTAGGATTTTCTTTTCATATTATCATTTGATTAATCCCACATCATTTAGTTAGAGTGAAACTGAATACTATTTTGTTTTGAGCCTTTCTAGTTTTACGCTTTAATATTGCTGATCCTTGCGAGTAACGAGGTTAAGGACTCTTTTCCCTTCTCTTCTTCTTTCCCACCATCTTCTTTGCTTGCACTTGCAAAACAAGTCTTTGCACTGCATCACACACTGTTGGACACATGTCAAACTTGCTTTTGAGTGTAAATTTGTTTTTCAAAGTTCGGAATTTGGGACGCTAGACACACATAAAGGGTCTTCAAAGCAATTATATTACAAGGAAATGCAGATCAAAGGTTCAACATCCTAGACTAATGGAATTAAATAAATTAATTAATAAATAAAGGATTAGGATTAGAGCTTTTGTGTGGTCTCTGGGTCTTAATAAGCTCAATACTAATCACAAGTTGTAAAAATGGAGCCCTAACAAGAGGATCTCCCTGGATTGTTTCTTCATTGTGACAGTGATCGCTTTCTTTGGCACAGTCTTATTGGGGTGGTTCGAGAGGCATGGGTTAGTCCATCTATGGCTTCGTGTCTTCACATGCAGGTTAGAGGTTTTCAGCGGGGTGAAGATGGTTCAGTATTGTGGCATGGCAGGGTTTTTGCTATTCTTTGGTGCATTTGGACGGAGTGTAACTCCAGAATTTTGAAAGATTAGGCTTTGTCATTTTTGTGGGATAGAGTTGAATTTATGGCTTCTCTCTGGCATCAGTGAGGGGAAAATGCTGCATTTCATGGGATTCCATTTTCAGAGATTTGGCGTGATTGGAACGCTTTGCTTTCTTACTTTTTTACTGTAGTTTTCCTCTTTTCCTTATTGAACTTTTGCTTTTGTTTTAATGGACTTCTTGTCCGTCTTTTTGTACTTTCTACGATTTTGATCTAATTGATTCTTTTTTGATATATTAAATAAATAAGTAAAGGAGTCTCAAGTATACCAACTTGGATGAATGCCTTGATAAATGTTGGATATTCATCAAATTTGAACAATTGTCTTCTCTTGAAGTAAACTACTAAACTGGGAGGCCATCCATGTACACATATGTTTACATGGAATGTGTGTTCGCATGTGTCCCTCACATACAATGTCCTATTTTCACTAGTATTGTGCCAGTTTGTGTCATCATCGGTTCCTCTGAGCTTATCATCAAGCCTTCATTTGGCACTACTAACAGATTAGACTTTACATCATGTTCCCTTGGATCTAGGCTGAAAGGATAACCAACTCCAAACGTTATCATCCCTGCACTGAACTTGGGGCTCTAAATCAAGCAGGCCAACTAACCAATAACATGCTAAATGAGAATTCTACAAAATGTGAAGATGTCAAATGGCTCAGTTTCTCACGAGAAACAAACTAAGTTCAAATTGATTTACAGCATAGAAGGTATGATCAATCTCCTTGATTAGACAATCTCTCTCCTTGTTTTTATCTATCTCACTCTTGATTCGTTCCTTTTGAGGACAGATTACAATTTCAAACAATTCCACTATCATCTTTCAAATTTCAACATATTTCCAACTGATTACCCCAAGAGATTATAGATTTCCACTAAATGCATTGGATTTTTGTAGCACGAATCAATTAAATATAATTATTTCTCAAGTTGAAAAAAAAGGCGTACAATTTGAAACAAATATATCATCCAAGCATTATTAAGCGTCTGAACCCTATTCCAGTTCACGCCAATCAATGTGGAGTAAAAATTCAAATCAGAACAGAGTGCATGAACTGGAATTTTGAAAAATGAATTGAAGAAAAGAGAGATTAGGAGAAAGTTTACGGTTGAAATGTCGGCGGGAACGAGGATGATGATGGAGATGGAGCAGAACCAGGTGTAGCCGACGGTGAAGATGACGTAGGGAGGAACGTCCGGACCGGCGAAGTATTTGAGCGTCAGAATTACCATGCCCAATGTTAGCGGCAGCGAAATCAGGTAGAACACCCACATCTCTCTCTCGCTGCGAGACGACCGGCGGCGGCCTGTGAGGGAAGGCTAACGTGCACCACGGTGCTTTGTGTGCGTTTCTTGCAGACTGAGTTCGTTGGACTTGGTGTGTTGTTAGTCGTTGACGAGTCTTATAACCGGAAAGTTCAATCGTGTCGTAACGGCATTTTGGTTCGGGTCCCACTTGGTTTGACTTTTGACTTTTAAGGGTGCGAATGGTTTTGTTTAGGGTATTTCTATTCCCACCCCCAAAATTGCTAAGTATATCCCTTATCATTATTATAATATTACCACAATTTAAAAAGACGATATTACCCTTAAAATAATTCCATTACTAAGTCCACCCCCTTCCTCATTTTTTAGAACCCTAAAACTACTAAGTATACCCCATCTCCTATTACTCTTACCCCTTTCCTCACCTTCCTCATTTTGAACAAATTTTCTTAAAACTCAACACCAAAAATGGATGCAAAAAATTCAAACTCTATCAATGAAACGATCCACATTGATGAAAAGGAGCACAAAGAAGTGGAAGAGATGAATTGTGTAAGTACTACAACTCATTTTATAGTCATTTTACCGTTTAATTTATGTTAAAAATGAAAAAAAATTCAAAAAAATCGTGCTGCTGGGTCATCGTGTGCTACAGAACACTACCGCACAATCTTAAGACTGTGCGACGTGAACCTACCGCACACTCTATAGAGTGTGCAACAGGGTCCTGCCGCACACTCTATAGAGTGTGCAACAGGGTCCTGCCACACAGTAACAAGAATTTTTTTTTTTGATTTTTTTTTGTTTTTGTAATGTTTAACAGGATTCAAACACGTTAACTACGGAGTCCAGTGTTCTTGGTCCTAATAATGAAGAGATTGTTGCATTTGAACATGTTGTGAACGACGAAGCCCTCGATGTTGATTTCATGGATGTGTTCACAACTCAAGAATGTTTTATATCTCAGGATAAATTGATTGAATGGGTGCAAGCTAGAGGACGGGAGCATGGCATTGTGATCATCATCGGTAGGTCGGACAGTGGTGCCGGTAAGAAACGAGCTCGGTTGTTATTGATTTGTAAACGTAGTGGTGTATATAAAGAAAAGGTCAAGATTGGGTCATCATCATTACGAATTGATAAGGAAGAAAAGGTTGAAAATGTCGATGATGTGGTAGGTAAAGGGAAAAGGAAGAGAGAAACCGAAACTAAGAAGTGTGGTTGCCCATTCCGTTTGAGAGGGAAGCAAATCTCGATTGATGAATGGGCATTAGAGGTTGAATGTGGTAAACACAATCATCCAACCGCTGATCACATGGAAGGTCACTCATATATAGGTCGATTGCAGAAATCTGAGGAGACCTTTGTTATTAATTTTTCCAAGGGCAATACTAAATCCAAGGAGATATTATTTGGGCTGAAACAAAGATTTGAGGGAAATAAGTCAACAATAAAGACAATCTACAATGCTCGGACAAAGAATAAAGTTAATGAGCGTGATGGTCGATCTGAAATGCAACAACTTATATTCAAGTTGAATGAGCATGGTTATACCTTCTACGATAAACGCTGCGAATTGACTAACATTGTGAATAATCTTTTTTGGGCTCACCCAAAGAGCATTGACTTGCTGAGGTGTTTTCCGAAAGTCATCTTCATGGATTGCACTTATAAGACAAACAGGTACAAGTTACCATTGTTGGAGATTGTTGGTGTGACATCTACACAGATCACATTTCTGATTGCAGTCACAATTTTGGAGTGCGAGCGAAAAGAGAACTATACGTGGGCCTTGACAATATTGAAATCACTAATGCACCAATCTTCCTTGCCCACTGTTATTTTGACCGATAGGGAAAAGGCTTTAATGAATGCAATTGAGAAAACGTTCCCCACGTCGATAAATTTTCTTTGTCGATGGCATATAAATAGGAATGTTTTGGCGAATTGCAAGAAATTGCTAGGTCCGAAAAAAAAATGGGATGCGTTTAATCTCTATTGGAATGTATTAGTGATTTCAGTGACTGAGACAGAATTTGAAGAGGGACTTAAAAGACTACAATCTCAATTCAAGGAATCCATGCCTGCGGTGAAGTATGTAATGGACCAATGGTTGTTGCCGTATAAGGAGAGATTTGTGGCTTGTTGGACTGATAATGTCATGCATTATGACAATAACACAATGAATAGGTATATTTAAATAAAATGTAGTTTTCATAACTTTTTCATATTTCAAAATCTTACATACTGTATCTTATTTTTTAGGGTGGAGAGTCAGCACGCAATGTTGAAAAGACAGCTCGGATCGAGCCAAGGTAACTTTGACACATGTTGGCGACAGATTCACACGCTCATTGAAACATCACACGTTGCAATAAAGGATTCATTCGAGAAGAGTAGGAATGTCGTCCAACATAACCGGCCCCCTCATTACCATCCCCCGAATAATTGGCCCCCTCAGACATAACCAGCCCCTGTATCCGTTCTGCTTCATCGAGTGGGTTGGAATTTTGTGCCCTCCTAGCGGAAGCCGTAACCCTCCGCATATATGTCCTTCTTGCATTCATTCAAACCAAAGTAATGTAAGAACAAGGAAATAATAATGAAGGGATAGCTACAATGTGAGAGAAAAGGCAAGACATGCAGTATAAGTTGTAAGCTTCCATATATTCATCAAATAGTTGATGTGGAAGTTGATTGCAGAAGTACTTTTAAAAAAAAAGTACTTTCCTTAGGAGGTGCGGTAAGGGGGTGCCGCACAAACCTTACGCAGTTTCCCCAAAAAAATTTAAAAAAATCATCAAAATTATCAAAAAATGCAACCAAAATGCGTGTTTCAAAAAATAATTAAAAAAATGCAACTAAAATCCAACCAAAATTCAACCAAAAAACCAAACTTTAAATGAAATACTTACCGAATGGTTCCATTTTTTAACTTTGAAATCTTTGAGCTTGTAGTGGCTTGAATTTGTGCAATTAGGAAGCTAAGAAGTAGATGAAGTAACAAAGAAAATGCAACAAAGAAAATGCAGTGCTGTGGCTGTGGAGAGGGTGTGAGTGGATGAAAGAGAGAAATTGATCGATAAAATTTTTGGGAGGGAGATGGGTTGGGTAGATGGTGTTTTAGGTGGGTAAGAATTGGGGGGTAAACTTAGTAGATTAGATTGGTAGGGGTTTATTGTTAAAGGGTAAAATAGAAAAATAAGGGGGGGGGTATACTTAGTAATATAGGTGGTATAATATTTGAAGGGTGGGTGAACTAAGTAAATGGGTATACTTAGCAATTTTGAGGGTAGGAATAGCACTAGTCTTAGTTTATGGTAAATGAAAATGTTTGGGCTAACCGACATGTGAAGCAGGTTGATGAATGGGTCTGTCGTAAATGTTTGGGCTAACTGACACGTGAAGCAGGTCGATCAATGAGTCTGTTCGTATATATTGTCGGCAAGTGTATCATTGTTCTATGGAAAACGATAGGGTTAAAAATATTTGATTAATGCCTGAGTCATTTAATTAGTATCTAATTTTATACACAAAACAGTATAATATTTTATGTCATTAGTTGGTTTAACTTTTTAACTAACAGTGGAACCCATGAAATAACAAATAAGATGACACATAGGACTTTGTACACATGTACTTATTAAATACTTCCTCCGTTCAGGTAAAGAGTCCACTTTTCTTTTTTAAAAGTCAACATGTGACTAAATTAAATCAAAACATTACACACTTTACTTATGTTTTAGGAAATAAAATTTCATTAATTAAAAATTATTTTAAAAATACTATGGATTGCAACTTTCAAAACTTTGTAAAAATCACTAAATTTATGTTAATTATCGGTCAAACTTCAATTAAGTTGACCGAAAAACTCAAAAGTGGACTCTTTGTTTGGAACGGAGGGAGTAACAAATAAAATGACACATAGGACTTTGTACACATGTACTTATTAGGTAAATGTAACATTACTCTAAATATTTTAATACAAATTTAGGTATCGAGCATATGATGCGTTAAAGGGTCGCATCACATTTCAAGTCATGTAATATTTAATTAATTACATGTTTTCCACGTAAATTTGTATGAAAAAATTATCTAAAAAAAATTGTATCACTATCATTACTCTTAACTAGTATAGCACCCGTGCGATACAAAGTCATTTTTTTGATATAAATAAAATAAAAAGTTTTATGATAACAAAATAAATAAATAATTATATTGTAAAGATTATGAGTTTGATGTATAAAATTAAACAAATAATTAAAACGTAAATATTAACAAAAAATAAATTTAATGATAGAGAATCACATAAATAAATAAAATTTAATATAAATCTTGGAATACTTTTTTAACTACAACATTGGCCGTTGAACATATACGATGACTACTATCATACATATACAACTTGAACATATACAATGACTACTATCATACATATACAACTGACCATGACTAAAAATAAATTTTTCAAAAAGGAGCCCTACACTAGATAAAGATTGACCTGACATTTATTTATAGACATTGCATAAGACACCATCAGCGAAAACTGTCTTTCTGCGATGCACGAAATCTAAATCTTACAAAAAAAAGTAGCTATTTAATGAGTTCAATGTATGGAAATTAAATAAATAATTAAATTGTAAATATTATAAAAAAGTAAATTTAATTATATAGAAAATACAACAAAAATAAAATAAAAATTTACATTAAGTTACAAACCAATTTTTATCCAACGTTTATCTTATTTGACATGAGACTAATGGAAGGGATATGCCAATTTTCATTATTCGTTAAATCAACAATTGTTAAGATACTTGGGTTTTAAATGACGAAAACGTGGCATATGATAGTTTCTTGTAATCCACAAAAAAGTGTTTTCAGAAAAAAAATTTGTTTATTATTGAAAATATAAACAAATGAAAATAAATAAATAAAGATTATTTTAACGATCTAAATATCATAGCGTTTTTGATATCTGACAAAGGGAAAATTGAGGTTGAATATAACAATTTTTTCATAGAACCTTCAATGCTATATTGTTTACAATCACCATTTTATGTCCAAAAAAAAAAAAATTACATATGAAAGTTCAATTAAAATACAAAAACATTACATGGGTCTTCCATGTCCGTAACTCAATTTATAATTATTGAATAATAAAAATCATATAGCCGCAATGGGCCAATGAAAACTGGCCCAAATTATTAAATAATCAATATATATATATATATATATATATAATTTAAGCCCATCTATGGTCCTTATTTATTCAAAGAAAAAGGGTAAATTACAGACCGGTCCCTTTTTCAACATTTGTAATCGCTCCAGTCCACTCATCTTTATTTAAAACCGGAAAAAGACATTTTCTGGGGCGAAAAGACGATTATGTTATTAATGAAAAAAAAAACATGCGCGCATCAGTAACCCAAGGCATCGCGATGAGTAATCCAAGGCTTCACGTGGGTTAATCATCGCGATGAGCAACCAAGGCATCGCGATGAGCAACAAAGGTATCGCGATGAGTAACAAGATGAGCAACCAAGGCATCGCGATAAGCAACCAAGGCACCATTTGAATTTCAACCACTAAAGGGGACTTAATTTTCGTTAACCTTTCGGGGGCGTTGCCCCCGAACCCCCACAAGGAACATTGTCCCCTCGACCCCTGCGACTTGACCGGGCAGGTCAATCCCCGTTGCGTTGCCCAGCATACTGCGATTGACGAATTAAAGGCATCCCGATGCCTAATTTAATATAATATCAAAATCGATCAAAATAGTTATTTTTGGTTGCGAAATTTACATACGAACATGGTATTGACTTCCTATAACAGCATGATATTGATATTATACAAAATTCAAGCTCAAATCATTGATTAAAGTCCCAAAATCAGTCCAACAACATCTCCCTCTATTTTCGGACAACACACTGCCAAATTCAATTTGGATCTCGAAAATAGTATTTTTTTTGGTAGAAAAATTGTGCACAAATGTAGTACTAAGTTAGGATAACAATATGAGATTGATTTTAAACAAATTCGAAGCTTAAAACATAGATTAAAGTGGCCAAAACAACCCAAGAACAAAGAAAAACGGGATGAACTCAAAAAATTTGAATTTGATCAAATAGTGATCAAATTCGTGTTCTATGCATGAAAATTGATACCCAAACATGAGGAAAGACTATATTAACAATATGAAATCATTTATACATCAATTTGAACCTCAAATCTAAAGCAACGATGTTGTTAAGGGCATTTTAGGAAGAAAATTCTCAAAGTGCCTTTTAGCGGTTAAAAAAAAAAGGTGGACTGGAGAGAAATTTTTTTTTAAAAAGTGGACCAGCCAGCAATTTTCTAAAAGAAAAATTAAGGATTTACCGGCCCATTTAAATAAATCATTACTATTCGCCCCAAAAAGAAGCCACATATATAACACTTCATTTTAGGGTTTCTTATTACATCGTCTTCAAAGCTTTTCTCTCTAAACATTCTAGAAAAACCATTACTTTCTCTTAATTTTTCTTTTCACTAACTCTTCGTTTTCTAGTAGATTTCATTCGGAAATGTTATTTTAACTTTTTATGCTTTTATATCATTTTTTCAAACCTATTTTAGGGTGTTTTCAAGTATTTTTTAAAAACTTTTTATGCTTTTATATCATTTTTTCAAACCTACTTTTAGGATGTTTTCAAGTATTTTTTTTATGCTTTTATATCATTTTTAAAACCTACTCTGCCGAAGGATGAGATTTTGTCCGGCAAGGACTTTCTTTATTACCTTCCACAAAAGTTTATTTTATTATAAACTTTGGAAATTTAATTTTTCACATATATTTTCCATTCACAAAAACAAATACACATATATATAGTCCAACTAAATTTAAAAATAAATTTAGTATGAATTTTATGTTGCAGCGATCTCGTGTTTCCTTTCTCTTCTTTATGATACGAAGATAGTTTTCTTTTGATGTTCATTTTTCATTTAGTTAATAGCAAAAAGAAAATCAAAGTTATTTATTTTTATTTTATATTATTGAATACAGATTTGGGCAGAAATTGATTGGTATTCATCTCACTCATTGATTGAATTAATCTAGTCAAATGCTAAAGATAAAGAAGAATGCAAAGAGTTTATAAATATACTTATCTAATCAAATATAATGAAAATTTCAAAGTTGGTTTTTCCAAAGCAAAACTGGATTTTATATAAACAAAATAGTTTTTGTTTTTGAAAAGTACATTTTGGCGGGATATTGCCTTTTATAGGCACGGTTGTTATTATTATTATTATTATATATATATATATATATATATATAGATTTAATTTGGTTTAATTAAGGTTTGGTTTAAAACAATCTGGATTATACGATCTAAGATTGACAATGACTTATTATGGAGAACAACAAATTAAACTTGTATAGTAACTCAGCAAAATGAAAAAGAACTCGATAAAGATGGATCGATGAATCTTCTATATACATTCCCGAATACATTAATTCAAGAAGTTTTCTTGATTTTTAAGTTCTACGTAACAAATAGAACATAAATTATCGCATATATATAATTCTCAATACTCACCCTTGAAGGGTTTTTTTGAAAATAAACCTAAGTTTGCTTCAAAGAATGTCAAATGGCCGTTTATAAAAGGACTTGGGAAAAGGTAAGTAACATTACGGTGCTTCGAATTCGTCACATTAAGGATACCTTCTAGTATCATGTGTTAAAAAAAAAAAAACAAAAAACCAACAAGATATCATTGACATCTTAACACTTGTGTTATGGAGTTTTCCGTTGGCTAACTTTATTTATTTACTTAATTAAGTATATATATATATATATATATATATATATGGGGAAGATTTCAATAGTAACCTACTACTATTATTATCCATAGGATCAAAAGTCAAAGGTTGAGATTAATTGTAATAAATAACTCACATACTTAACCATTAATTGTATTAATTGCATTTTTCAACTACTCAATAAATCTTAACCTTTGATTTTTTATCCAATGGATAAATCTATATATATATATATATATATATATAAGAACATAATTGATAAATAGTTTTGAAAATAAAAGAAAAGGTCGTGTTGAAGAAATAAATGGTAATGGTGTACATTTGTACAAATTAGTGATGAAAAGTTGTAACTTGGAAGCGAAGGGTCAAAATGTTGAAAATATATAAATTAATATAGAGCTTTAAAAATAGTGAGAAAAAAGAGCAAAATTAATGAAGAGAGAGTAAGGATCAGGTAAAAAATGAATGGTGTTTGTTTCTAAATTAATCTAGTGGTGCTACATGACAGTAGTAGTTTCTGTTTTACTAATAGAGAATAGATGTACACTATGAAACCAGTAAACATAGCTTATTATAATCATTTTTATCTTAATAATATTGTTCTACCTAGAAATAAGCTGATGAGTTATTGGTCTAGAACCACTCATATATACAAGGCACGACCAAGGGTTGCCTTCAAGAAAAACACCACGACCAAGACTTGATACACAAAGGTGAAAACAACAAAACCTTGGTGATAAACCTTAATTAATTAATAGTGCTAACTTATGTCGGATAGGGAAGAGATGATTACTTTGATCTTACTTGGAATCACAAGATGAGTTGGAGGTAAGATATGAAACTAGAGTACCTCTCGTTTTCCACTTTCATGACTTTTGTATGATCTATGCCATAAAATATGTACATGATTTAAGAGAAATGAGTGACTGAGGCAGTTGAGTCGTTCGACCAATTACATATGGGTCATTTTCCCAACCCATAGCTTGTCCGGCCCACAAATGATTGTGGGGGTAGGGGGCCAGGGTGAGAGCCTTCCGAGACGACTAGGCGAGGAAAAATTGAACACATTTAATAACTATGTTTAACCTTATATACCGTACAAAATTACAGCTACAAACAGAATGTCGTAGAAACTTAACAAGGTTCGTATTGCATGAGCCAACCACCACAAAAAAATGCGCCTCTTGTTAGCAACATACATATTATCCCTCGTACAATCTTACAAGAGCCAGACTTAGAAACACGCATCTTAAAACCCATGCCTTCGGCTTATAATAAGTTGGCTGATGAAGCTATTTCAACTAACGATTACATGGCCGATGAAGATTTGGGAGAAAATATGGAGGCGAGTTCGTTGATGATATTGAATTACGAGTTGAAAGGAATCAACCCGAGCTTCTTTGCCCCGATGAATATTTCGAGTTAAAAGTGGTACTCTAAAGGGCACAAAAATATTTATGTCTCTTGCATTACTTTTTCTTGTGAGTTCGATCTCATGTGGCTTTTTCTTCTTCTTTTTTGAAGATATATATGTAATTTATGTTGCATTACTTTGGAATCTAAACCAAATTGAATGATTTGATTCATATTTGTTTTTATGTATACCTTTTTCTTTGAATGGTCATTGTTCCTTTTGTTGTAATTATGTGATTTTCAATATATATATATATATATATATATATATATATATATATTTGAGTAAATCTCCTATGAGACCATCTTACGAATCCTAATTCGTAAGACGGAGCCCTACTCTCTCACAGCCCAACTCACCAACACACGGTGGGTCGGTTAGGGAGATCGATCTTACAAAAAATACCCGAAAAAAACTACACGAATACATTTTGCCCTTTGGGTTTGCACTTTGCCGATTTGGGCCACATTTTGGGTAGACAGGTAGTAATGTAGTATTTTTATTCACCTTTATATATACTAAAACTATAATAGTCCAATCAATTTTGGATCTCCTCTCGCTTGAGCCCAAGGCGAGTGCCCGGCCCCTTGCCTTGAGCCGGCTGTACGAAACTCTTTCCATCTTACTCATGGACACGAATCCTACTATAATATGGTTCTTTATTTTAATCCTTGATGGACACGGTATCTTCACCCAAAAATTACGGAGAAAATCTTATCACTACCTATCACGGTTCGGGTGTAACTAGGATTCTACCATAATAAGTAGTGGGCTCCTTGACATCATACGATACAATCTATTATCAAACTTTTACCCTCTTTTTGACATTATTCTCACTGAATATTGTACTAATTCTCACAAGAGTGACTTTGTACGGGTACTAATTTTTACACAGAGGGGCTTTGCAAGGATATCAATTCTCATAGCAAAGGGGTTTTGAAGGGATCCCTGCTTAGTGATTTTTTGTTCTTGTTCACAGATTAAAGCTAGCCAGATATCATTCAACACAAATTTTCAGTCAGATCCTTGGTGCCAGATCCGACATCATCAAAACCTTTTTGATTTCTTAAACATGCCAAAAACCAAACTACTTTTAGAGTATGCCATGATTAGTTTCAAGTTATTTAAAAATTTGTTTGGTTTTGCATTTTGGCAAAAACACAACTTATTTATCACCAGCGTTTTAATGATACGGTAGAAAAAGTTGCGTTTTCTAAACGTAGCTAAACGCCGAAATTTTTATCTTTTTCTAAAACACATATTTTAAAATGATGTTGGAAAAAAAAACTGCATTATGAAATAGTATCCCAAGCATATTTATAAAAAATTTTTACGTTTAAAAAAAAGAGTTTATAAAATTTATATTTTAAAAAAACTGTATTTTAAAAATGCTACAACAAACTACTATAACCTAAGTACTCCGCACTCGGTAGTCTACTTATTGAAAGGCTCGGGGACTTGATCTTTAAAGAGTCCCCATCCCGCTTTTTCATTACTCCGTCAGTCTTTACAAATAATAATAATAATGATAAATAAATAAAAAATCATATTTTCTATTTTAGGCGTTTGCCACTTGTATGTGTTGAGCACATGGTATATTTTAGTAAAAGGTCAACGATATGACTTTGTTGTATATTTTAGTAAAAGGTCAACGATATGACTTTGTTCATTTCTATTTTGATTTATGTCAAAAATAAAGTTATTGAAACTCTCTCTCATTCTCTCTCTCTTTCATCTTCTCAATATCTCTTTATTCTCTTACTGATTTGAATACGCTACAATAAACAAACTTTAACCTCTAAGTATTCAACACTCTATAGTCTACTTATTGAAAGGCTGGGGGACTTGATCTTTAAAGAGTCCCCATCCCGCTTTTCATTACTCTATATTCTTTAAAATCAATAATAATAATACTAGTCCTCCGTTCTTTAATTATTGTTTTATCTAATTTGACACATGAATTAAAAAAATAATTGACTTGATTATTAGTATTAGTATAATGTGTAATTTTTTTAATGTCTATGTGTATATGGCCCATAATTAAAGTAGAGAAAAAGCAAGGGTAAAATGATAAAAGTGATGTCCTAAAATTTTTTTCAAACAAAACAATTATTTTGGCACCAAAAAAAAAAAAGACAATAATTTAGAGACGGGGGGAGAAATAAATAAAAATCATATTCTATTTAGGCGTATACCACTTGTAGTTGATGAGGACATGGTATTTTTAGTAAAAGGCAAAAGAATAATTAGCTTTATGCTCATCATATGACTTCGTTTATTTCTATTTTGATTTGTCTCAAAAATAAAGTTATTGAAATATCTTAGGAATCTTAAATATATATCAAAAAATAGGCCAAGTTGATTAATAAATTTAAACTGTATTTTTTTAATTAGGATAGATGTAGTACAACTTTAATTAGTGCAAATTAAAAGAAGTACTCCTCCGTACTACAAATTACATGTTTTATGATTTTGAAAAAATAAAAATATACGTCAAATTTGCATTTGAAAAACATCTTGTTTGACAAAAAAGTCAAACATGACAATAATTTAGAGACGAATGAAGTATATAAAAGAAAAGGGATAATATAAAATCATTTGCAACTCTTTTGCTGGAATGAAGGGAGTAGTATTTTACTTTCTCTTGTTGCAAAACTACTTCTAAAACAAAATAAATTAAACATCATATTTAACTCAACGCCTCTTGAGTTCAGTAATTTTGTAGAAACGATCTCTCAAAATAAAATCTTTATAAACTACATAATATATATATATATATATATATATATATATATATATAACTCATGTATTTTATAATTTTTTGGCCAAAATATGAATTACCCCCAAGGTTTTCACCAAATCCCAAAGTGCCCCCACATAAGGTTTGCCCCGAAACCCGTCTAACATTTCTAATTTTCCTAGTTAGCCCCCGGCCATGATGGCCGTTAGAAAGTTAACGTTTTCATCATGTGCCTTGCACGTGGTGGGGGCAATTTGGTCATTTTCTCATATACGAACAACACTAAATAAAGGGGGTCAAAGTGTCCAAAATGAAATTATAAAGGGGTCCCAAAATATCCGAAGACATGAATTTGGCAAAAAGTTGTTGAGATTGTTGATAGAAATCGAGTAAGTTAAGCAAAGTTTGAGGGGTTTGGGAGGAGTCAAAATTGGGGTCAATGAAGGTTTGGAAAGTTTGCTCACCTTGAGTGGAGAGGCGGTGATGAGACCAAGGTTTATCCTTGTTGGGGTCTCGATGTCTACCAATACGACGACCGGTTATTTTGTGGATGTTGTTGGGGATATGGGGATATAATTTCGTAGGAGTCACTATTGGTTGGGGTGGTTGTATTGGAGACGAATGGAATGGTAAAGAAGGGTTCTTGGAGGTTGCGACGCCGTGACTTGGTGGTGGGTTCCGCGGGGTGACGGCGTGAGTAGTAGGAAAGAGAGAGATCATCTTCGCCATGGATGGATAGAGTCTAGAACGATATATATATATATATATATATATATATATATATATAGAGAGAGAGAGAGAGAGAGAGAGAGAGAGTTTGTGTGTGTGTGTATGTGTGTGTGTGTGTGTGTGAGTGAGAGAGAGAGATAATTATGGTATGTGTTGAAGCTCGAATGTAAATGGTCTCAGCAAATTCTTCACCACAGGATTCAATTTGGACAACATTTCCTCCAAATCCTCATCTCTCGCTTAAACCCTCCCTCCATCATCACCATGATGTCCGTTCATCATATGTTATTGCGATGCCGAAAAGAAGACCCATCGGAACAACCTTATTCGGAGGTGGTGGTGGTGACCGTTCATTTGTAGCGGTAGCGGCGGTATGGGAGTTCGTTAGGCTACCGCTTTAGGTCAAGAGACTCATCATTTGACCGAGAATTAATAGAGTTAGCAGCACCACCGTTGGTCAAATGGGTATACGATTTTGACTGATCGATTCTGTTTTGGGGGGAATTCGATTCTAGGTTATTCGAACAGAGAGGGGTACAACTTAGAGTAGGAGGAAAAATCATCACAGATTTGTGACATAAATGATTTGAGGGTTGGGCGACGAAGCCGGATTTGTCAACACCGGAGAAGAAGATGGTGCCGAGAATAAGATGGTGAAGGAATTCAAGATGGTGTCGGAAGAATTCAATATGGTGAAGGTAAGGGTTTTTTACACTTTGACCCCATTAATGGATAAAAGACCCCTTTATAATTTCTTTTTAGACACGTTGACCCCCTTTATTTAGTGTTGTTCTGTATATGAGGAAATGACCAAATTGCCCCCGCCACATGCAAAGCACATGATGAAACGTTAATTTTCTAATGACCATCACGGCTAGGGGGCTAACTGGGAAAATTGGAAATGTTAGACGGGTTTCTGGGACAAACTTTATGTGGGGGCACAGATTTGGTGGAAACCTTGGGGGTAATTCATATTTTGGCCTAATTTTTTAAAAAATTACAAAATTTTCGTCAAGTATTCATTTGTAATTTGGCCAAACTGATTTCAAAAAAGTCAAAGTTATCTTTTTATTTGAGACGGAGGAAGTACAAGACTAAACAAATCATTATGCCTTTACATATATAAGAAACGTTAACAAAATATTCAATGGTTTCCGAGCATTTTGTGGCATGCCTACGTAATGAACCCATGCACGACTAATGTTGACACACTATAGCGCCCAATTGATTTAAAAAGTGAGGTTCACTTTGTACCATTTCGACATTATAGTATGCCGCTATTGGTCGTGACGTGTCACGTTAACATGCCACGTTGTACTCGTATGACCATGAAATATTTTCTCAATTAACAAGAGAGTGGTCCTTAAATAACAGGCTAGAAATTTTGGGAGGTTCGTAAGTTGTGTTTCTCATACATCCGTACATATAAAAATTACAAGCACAAGCGGAATGGCTTCTCAACTAACGGAGGTTCATAGCGCATGAGCCAACCACCACCGTAAACCACCGCCCTCTTGCAATAAATATACAAAATTACAGGCAATCAAACGTATATCTAACACTTTAACAAGAAAATTTGGATTCAAAAAAGCATCTTAAAGCGATATCTTCACAGGCGAATCCAATCCGATGTTTGTTATGGGTTGGCTTGTGAAGCTATTTCGACTACTTTTTACATGGCCGGTGAAGGTTTGGGAGAGAATATGGATTCAATATCACTTGGTGGTTCTTAACTACGAAGTCGGATGCATTTGTTCACAACATAATTTGCCTCCCATACATTTTTCGATCGAAAAGTTGTAAGCTAAAGGCTACACAAAAATATATTTCTTTTTCTTTTTTTGGTTCAAAAGCTACAACTACAGGAATCAATCAGATAAATGTATTTATCTTTGCCTTCTATATATATATATATATATATATATTGTGTTATGAGAGATTAAACTTTGTTACGGAATTACCGCAGTATTTATGTTCAATTGGGAATGAGCTGAGTTTTGGTTTGTTAAAGATCTGTTATTTAATCTCGATTGAAAGAAGTATGAATTTGAGCTCGTTTATCTAATATCGACTTTACCAACTATCCATTCTCGAGCCAAACTTCAGTAATTTGGTTTTCTATCAACCTGCACAATTTCATATAGTTCGATAGTTTAACATCTGAACGTCTGTCAATATTTAGCAGCGAGCTCGAACAAAGCTGAAAATATTGACAAGCTTAAGGTTTTGCTCAATTTTGGCATCGAGGTCTAGCATAACTGAATTGAAGAAGGTGGTAGCCAAGCTAGAGTGGCATATGCTTTTAAGCTCGTTTCCGTGAATCTTCAAGAAAACTAAATAACTGTTCATTTGCTATGCATTTATCGTGACTCGATCCTTTTCATGCTAAACTATCATGGAAGGAATGACCATTACTGCCTGCGTACCAAACAAGATCGACAAACAGATATCTATATAGCCCCGTCTGCGATCCTTTCCCATTTCTTGGTTTCATAGGAACCACTTAATCTTTTTTGTGGACGTCTAGGAATTGAAATTGGAAGTCTAGATGGATTATGCCAATTGCCAACTGACTTGAAGCTTACTCTCTCTCTCTCTCATCCTTCTGATCAAAATTGGGTGCATGTTTAAATTCTTCTGTCCGATTGACAATACGTTTTCCAAATCACAATTAGATATGCTAGCTTATATAGTTTCAAAGTAAAAAATTTATACACCATTAATTTGCCTAGATTGCTACCTCTATTTTTGGATTATATAAAAGAATTTTTGTGTTTTAGAAATTTAGGAGTAATTCATAGGATAAATACAACAAATTGTCATTGTTGAAGCAACTTTGGCCACAAACATAAAAGTAAGCTTGATAAGTTTGTCTTCATCTTCTATTTTGCATCAAAACTTGTTTATGTGTGTCCTACATATGTATAAGGAGTTGTTCACGTATGAGATATCTGACACGGAAGGGTATTTTTGTTTTAGCATTTAAGAGCCAATTAAGGTCAGATAGAGTTAATAAGTCGAGCAGTCGGATGTTTGGTACGCAAATAGGCGGTCAGAACTAATAGCATGAACTATCCGGATAAAGTCTTTATCCCTTCGCTAATAATACCAAGAGAGATAGTGGTATATATTATTAGTGTCCTCACTAAAAAAATACGTGACTAATATTTTTAATTTCAAAATTACACCCGATTTATAAGTGAAGATTAATAGCGATGACGCTAATAGGACTGAGATTAATAATACTGCTTATCCTACCCAACTACCAAGGATATATTTGTACACTTTATGACTTTCAATGTAAACCTTAAAGTTCTGTTTATATATATTAGTCGAGTTTCTTATGTGTTGTAGGAAATTGAGTGAAGAAAACACAGACGGTGAGGATTTGAGATTAGGATTTGAGTGAGATCGATTTCAATCCTGAATTTGATATTGAAATTAGTGAGCCAATTATCTAGTGAGGACATAGGTTGTTTTCGTCGAGCCTTGATAAATCCTTGTGCTCATGCGTCTGTTTGATTTATAATTTCTTTCTTTTTTCGTTGTTAATTATGCGTATAATAATTACCATTATTGGCTTGTTTGGTAATTAGGTAAGGATAAATAATATTATTAATTTCGGTGTAATTAGCGTCCTCGCTATTAATCCTCACTTATATATCGTCGGGGGCAATTTTGGAATTCAAACTGTTAGTCACGTGTTTTTTTATTTTTTTTAGTGAGGACGCTAATAATACTACCATATCACTTGGTATTATTAGTGAGGGGATGAGGACTTTATCGAATAGCTCGTGCTATAAGTCTTGACCGCTTATCGCATGTTAAACATCCGACAATTCAGCTTATTAATTCTATCTGACTTTAATCCCGGCTACGAAACGTCTCCTATGGGTTATAATTATCAAAAAAAAAAAATTACAAAGAATATTGTAAAAAACAAAGAAGAAAATGAAAAAAAAAAAGTAAAACAAAGAGAAAAGAAAAACACTCCCTCTATCACAAAATGAATGTAGTTTTACTTTATGAATATATTAGCTGAGTCATTTCTTTATTTTTCAAGAAAATGAAGGAAGTTAGCTTTAATCAGTCTTGACAGGATATAGACACGAATACGTTTATTGTTCAAATTATATACTCTCTCCGTCCCTAAATTATTGTGCTGACCGGGCATGTAACGCCCGGATCCTCTTATACATGAATTACGTGTCTTTATGAGTGTTTTATGAATTATTGCATGATTATATGTTGTGTTAGCACGTGTACAATGCCATGATAGTATATGAGCTTTGGTTGCGTAGTTTGTAGAGTATTTTAGCTTAAAAATACTTGTAGTATTTACCAAAATGATTTGGGGTGACTTTTATGACTATAATAGCTTTGTATCCAGTGATTTTCATACGGAGACAAAGCGATCGCTGTTTTTAGAGAGGCGATCGCTTTGTTTCCGAAACTTTGGCTTCAAAATCGGGTACAAAGCGATCGCTTTGTTTGATACAGGCGATCGCTTTGTTCCCCAGGAAGGGCGATCGCTTTGATTCGAGGGAGAGCGATCGCTTTGGCCCGCCGGTTCAAAACTCGTTTTCGGAAATGACATTTTCACCCCCAAACTTATCATTTGGGTGGCTCTCCTTGAGCCACCTCACTACCCTTCTTCCAATCTGAATTTTGCACCCATTTATGAGTGGAGAGGCTTCAATTCCTCTCCATTCTTCCCTCCAAATCCTCCATTGTTGCTTGAGAGCTTGTGTGTGGGAGACATAGTGAGAATAGTGTGTGTGAGTGTGTTCCCGAGATCCAACCGTCCGATCTTCGATCCGAGACCTCCATTGTGTTGCTACGGACTAGGAGATCATCTTAGAAGGTCTTGATTTCATTTTAGTTGCTTTGATTTTCGTCACAAGGTAAGTTACTAAACCCCTTTGAATGCTTTAAGCTTCCATGTATGTTAGATCATCAATATTATGGTATGATTTACTTTATATGTTATTTTTATGTACAAATCTCTAGGTTGAGATGGGTACATTGTGCTTATCATATGAGTATGTGTTGGATGATGTTAATGAACAAAGGTTGGCATATAAATGTTAGGATTTGAACAAATAGAGAACTTGAGACTTGAAAATGGGTGGTCTTGCACTTAGCATTGAAACCCTAATTTGGCAAACTTTAGTAGTGACCCGAGAAGTAGATTTTAGGGAAGATTATGACTCCCGAACAATATATTAGATTACTACGAGGTTTAGAGTCCGATTGATCGAGATTCTAGCCCTTCGTACTTTCGATACTGTTAAATTAGAGACGTGTGTATAGCTCTAATGTGTTGAATCGAATGTTTACATACTTGTTAAATGATGATGAGTGATGGAATAGAATAACCTACTTGTCATTCGTCAAGTTCACTACTTTTGAACTTGATGGTTAATTGCATTAGATGATTAAGAACATCTATTTGTGCATTGTGTAAGTCCAGTGGCGTCGTGGTTGAGTAAGGTAGGACGACCTATGGTCTTCACAAATTAACGTTTGTGATCGCCATAAGTCGCCGTATCGGAGTTGCACACACCCCTCTTCGTTGGCCACGTTGAGAAGTAGCCCCAATGTTGTAGCAATACGCATGGCTTTGGTTTGCTAGATTGAACTCGATGGTATTAATCGGGGACGTCGATACTACACACACGAGTATCGAGGCACTTTTGGTTATTTTGTGTATTGCAGAGCAACGCAAAGAACGGATAAAGAAATATCATATCCTTTATAACTTGGTTTATTTCGAGTACATATGTGGACATCAATGTGCTCTGAAATGTGTTTTGTGTATATCAAGGCGTTGATACATGCCGATTGTGATATATATAACTCGTATTACGATGTTAAGATTATTGTTGAGCATTATGCCATGACATGTAGTTGCATTTAGTAACTTATTGAGTTTCGACTCACCCCGTTTGTTGTTTAATTGTTTTCCTTAGATCCGAGCCAGCGGGAAGTTCGCGGTGAGGACGATTAGTTCGGTCACTTAGCTCGCAGTGGTCCCTCATTTTGTCTAAGTCATGGAACTCTTTTGTTGATAGTTAGCAAATTCTTTTGGTGAGGACGATTGGTTAAGTAAAGTCATGTAGACTTTACTTGGGTAGTATGAATACTCGGTTTGTATCTCTTATTCTTTTGGTAGCCGACACGTGTATGTCGGGCTCGTA
The DNA here is from genome assembly GCA_016624345.1 of Platycodon grandiflorus. Taxonomy (NCBI): domain Eukaryota; kingdom Viridiplantae; phylum Streptophyta; class Magnoliopsida; order Asterales; family Campanulaceae; genus Platycodon; species Platycodon grandiflorus. The sequence goes on along the minus strand of CM028367.1, from coordinate 12,096,694 downwards.
TATTCTAGTTTATGTTTAATGTGGTTATTTTCCCGAGCATGTAGTAGCTCGTGGTTTTTGTATATGTTGGTTCCGGCATGTTGTGGCCGAGGTAGTTAATATTATTAAAGATGTCTCTTCAAACTTATAATCGTGTTTTATTAGTTGGGTTCCGGCTGTAACGTCGCCGATGATTGACTTATTATCAAAGTTTTTGTTAAATGGGTTTTGTGGTGCGTACGAAATGTTGCGCCACGTGCTTTTAATAATTGTTGTCGTTAATTGCTTGTTGTTTTGGCGCGTCGACTTGGGATTTCGCATTGGGATCCGGGTCGGGGCGTCACAGTTGGTATCAGAGCAATAGTTTTGCTGTCGCCAGGATAGGTTCCTTGGCCTAGGTGGGTATGGTTTATTGTTGAGAATCTTAACGTCGAGTGATGTGTGTAGGTCATCATGGTGCGGACTAGGTTCGGAGCGAGTGCCAGTCGGGTCGGTACTAGTGCCGGCGAGAATGATGAGAGAGATGATGGCGTGAATCGACCCCCGACGTTCCCCGAACCGAATCAAGAGAACCCGAACGCAAACATAGCTATGATGGGACGAATGATGGAACTTATGAACCAAATGATCGAACGCTTGAACGAGAGCACCACCTACACCGGAGGTGAAGCTCCACACCAAGTTGAAGTACCACAACCCGAAGTGAGGCCTAGAAATTACGCTACGACATTGGAGCGTTTCTTGAAGATGAAACCACGTACTTTCCTTGGGGAGCCGGATGCCGCGAAAGCTGAATTGTGGATTGAACATATCATCAAGATATTTGCAGCCTTGGGTTGCAACGATGACGAGAAAGTTAACTTAGCTGTGTTCAAGCTTGAAGGAGCGGCCGAGCACCGGTGGCAAGTGTTGCAGGAAGTTGGGAGTTGCGGGAGAACCTCACGTTGGCCGAACTTCTTGAGGGAATTCAAGGCACGTATATTCCGAGGTGATTCGCGAAAGGAGAGAGAGAATTTTATGACTGGAGCAAGGTGGCATGACGGTGGCACAATACTCGGCCAAGTTCACGAACGGCTCTGTATTGTAGTCACTTGGTTCCCACGGAAGCAAAGAAGGCCCGAAATTCATCAAAGGCCGAAGACGAGTACGAAGCAACCGTTGTCCCTACGCCGACTACCGTAGTGCATGGACCGAGCTTATGGGATAGAAAGTGACATTGAAGAGCACAAAGGAAGAATGAATGCGGGTTCTCACAGTCTTTCTTATGGACGAGGACAAGGTTCAGCAACAGGGTAACAACAACAACAACAACAATCGCAGGGGAAACCAGAGTAGGGCACCCTCTGATGGACAATCAAGACAACAGTCGGGTGGACGAGGGAGCAATACTTCTTCTTCTCAGGGGCAACGAGGTACTCCCTTGACATGTAACTATTGTGGGAAGCTGGGGCATTCGGAGGAAACATGCTATAGTAAAGGGAGTGTTAGGTCGGGCCAATGCTACTACTGTAAAGAGGTTGGCCACATAAAGAGGGATTGCCCTAAGCTGAAGGGTAGTCCGGGAGTGTGAGTCACCGTCTAGCGGCACGAAGAGAGACAGCGACGGAGGCCCAAGGTTCGGGTCGTGTTTTCGCGCTCGACCAACAGGAGTGCCGAGTCTACGTCCGTGATAGGAGGTAGTCTTTCTCGATTCGGTAGTAGAGCACGAGTTCTCATAGATCCCGGCTCATCGCATTCATATGTTGCATCTCATTTTGTGAAAAATTTGTGTGTATTGCCCCAATCATTACCTTTGTGCTTGAGGTGTCTACCCCGTTGGGGAGCATATGTTGGCTTCGAAGTATACCGAGCTTGTGACATACCGATAGGTGATCACACTTTGCATGCTGATTTGGTTGTTCTGCCCATACGTGATTTTGATGTGATACTGGGCATGGATTGGTTGTGTGTTTATCATGCTTTAGTTGATTGCCATAGTAAGAAAGTTACTTTTGCTATGCCGGTGTTCCCGAGTTTGTATTTGTGGGTGATGTCAAGAGTAGTATACATGTTATTTCGGCCTTGAGGGCTAGAAAGTTGTTGTCACGTGGGTGTGCGGTTATTTGGCGTGTGTGGTAGACAAGAGTATTTCCACACCAAAGTTAGAGGAAGTCCCGTAGTTTGTGAATTTCCCGACGTGTTTTCGACCGACTATGACATGCCTCCCGATAGGAAGTAGAGTTTTGTATTGAGCTATTACCGTGGACTGCCCTATTTCTAAAGCCCCTTATAGAATGGCACCGCGGAGTTGAAAGAATTGAAGGAACAGCTACAAGAACTTCTTGATAGGAGTTCATTAGACCAAGCGTATCACCTTGGGGTGCACCAGCTTTATTCGTGAGGAAGAAGGATGGCACTTTGAGATTGTGCATCGACACGACGCTGAATCGGTGACAATCAAGAACAAGTACCCTTTACCCCACATCGATGATTTATTCGACCAATTGCAAGGGTCGGTTGTGTATTCCAAGTTGGACTTGAGGAGTGGGTATCATCGCTGAAAGTTCGAGCGGAAGACATTCCTAAAACGCCGCACGAGATATGGGCATTATGAATTTGTAGTGATGCCGTTTGATTGACGAACGCACCGGCGGTATTTATGGATTTGATGAATCGCGTGTTTCATCAATATCCGGATTGCTTCGTGGTGGTTTTCATCGACGATATACTTGTGTACTCTAAATCACGGGAAGAACATGAGCAAGACTTGAGGGTAGTATTATCGGTTCTCCGGAGAAACAGCTTGTACGCTAAGTTTAGCAAGTGTGCCTTCGGTTAGAGAAGGTATCATTTTTGGGTCATGTGGTTTCGAAAGATGGGATAGCGGTTGATCCATCTAAAGTGGAAGCAGTGACAAAGTGGAAAACACCGAGTACGCTACCGAGGTTCGTAGTTTCTTGGGATTGGCGGGGTACTATCGGAGATTCATTGAGGATTTTCCAAGATTGCTACGCTCCGACGAATTTGACGAAGAAAACGACACCGTTTGCGTGGGATGAGAAATGTGAGTCTAGTTTTCAAGAGTTGAAAAGACGCTTGACGACATCTCCTATCTTGACGTTGCCTAGTGGAGGTGACAACTTCGTGGTGTATAGCGACGCCGAAGGAGGGTTTGGGTTGTGTGCTTATGCAGAATGGAAAGGTTATTGCGTATGCTTCAAGAAATTGACAACTTCCGAAGAATTACCCCACTCATGATTTGGAGTTGGCTGCGATTATGTTTGCGTTGCATAAGTGGAAGCATTACCTATACTGAGCGAAGTTTGAGGTCTTCACGGATCACAAGAGTTTGAGGTACCTTTTCTCACAAAAGGAATTGAACATGAGACAACGTAGGTGGATGGAGAAATTGAAAGACCATGACTGTACGATCCTTTATCATCCCGGAAAGCGAATGTTGTAGCGGACGCATTGAGTAGAAAGACGTATGTCTCTTGCTTAATGGTTCGAGAATGGAAGATGTTGGAAGATCTGCGAGATTGGAATCCTTCCGAGACGGAACGGGAGTAATCTTTGCGAATATTCGAGCTACACCGCTTTGTTTCAACAGATTAAAGAGGCTCAAGTTGATGACCCGAAATTGTTAAGATAATTGGTGAGTTGGGCGAGGAAAGACACCCGACTTTGCGATAAACAAGTGATGGAGTTCTTACATTTCGGGAAGAGTTTGCGTTCCTTCAAATGAGGTGGTTAAACGACAAATTCTCGATGAGGCCCATAAGGCAAAGTATACTATACATCCGGGAGTACCAAAATGTATAGGGATTTGAAGAAACAGCTTTTGGTGGAGTGGGATGAAACGAGATTGCGGAGTATGTTTCGAGATGTTTGACTTGTCAACAGTAAAGGCCGAGCATCGAGGCCGCAGGTTTGTTGCAACCCCTAGAGATTCCCGAGTGGAAGTGGGAGCACATCACGATGGATTTCGTGACAGATTACCTCGTACTCGTCGAGGATTTGATGCCGTTTGGGTTATCGTGGATAGGTTGACAAAATCGGCACACTTTATTCCTATTGCGATGACATATTCGTTGAGCCGCCTAGCGGCGTTGTATATTCAAGAGATAGTGAGGTTGCACGGAGTGCCGGTGAGTATTGTGTCGGACCGAGATCCGAGGTTTACATCGAGGTTTTGGCAGCATTACAGAGGCTATGGGGACGAAATTGAACTTTAGTACGGCCTTTCACCCTCGCGGATGGACAATCGGAGAGATTAATTCAAGTACTTGAGGATATGTTGCGTGCATGCACGGTAGACTTTAGAGGAAGTTGGGATACTCATTTACCTCTAGCGGAGTTTGCCTATAACAATAGTTTCCAAGCAAGTATTGAGATGGCACGCACGAGGCTTTGTATGGGCGGAAGTGTAGATCGCCAATTTGTTGGGACGAAGTCGGTGAGGCAAAAATTTGGGGTTCGGAGTTAGTACAACAATGGTTGAGAGTGTAAAGATTATTCGGGATAGACTACTTACCGCACGTAGTCGACGTAAAAGCTATGCCGATAATCGGAGACGAGATCTCGAGTTTGTAGGGATTATGTGTTTCTTAAAGTATCGCCACGTAGGGGTACTAAGAGGTTCGGCAAAAGGGGAAATTGTCACCGAGGTATATTGGCCCGTTTGAGATTCTCGAGAAAGTGGGGACTTTAGCATATAGAATTGCGTTGCCGCCTTCGTTGTCGGAAATCCATAACGTGTTTCACGTGTCTATGCTTCGAAGTACATGAAGGACGACTCACATGTGTTGGAATATGAGGAGATTACTTTTGAACCCGACCTGTCATATGTCGAGCAACCGGTAAAGATTCTCGACACTAAGGAACAAGCCTTGCGAACCAAACGGATTCCCTAGTTAAAGTCCTTTGGAGGAATCACGACATCGAGGAAGCTACTTGGGAAACCGAGGCCGATATGCGTGAGAGATACCCTCATCTTTTGATGAACATGGTAAGGAATTTAGGGACTAAATTCTTTAAGGAGGAGAGGGTGTAACGCCCGGATCCTCTTATACATGAATTACGTGTCTTTATGAGTGTTTTATGAATTATTGCATGATTATATGTTGTGTTAGCACGTGTACAATGCCATGATAGTATATGAGCTTTGGTTGCGTAGTTTGTAGAGTATTTTAGCTTAAAAATACTTGTAGTATTTACCAAAATGATTTGGGGTGACTTTTATGACTATAATAGCTTTGTATCCAAGTGATTTTCATATCGGAGACAAAGCGATCGCTGTTTTTAGGAGAGGCGATCGCTTTGTTTCGTAAACTTTGGCTTCAAAATCAGGTACAAAGCGATCGCTTTGTTTGATACAGGCGATCGCTTTGTTCCCAGAGGAAGGGCGATCGCTTTGATTCGAGGGAGAGCGATCGCTTGGCCCGCCGGTTCAAAACTCGTTTTCCGGAAATGACATTTTCACCCCCAAACTTATCATTTGGGTGGCTCTCCTTGAGCCACCTCACTACCCTTCTTCCAATCTGAATTTTGCACCCATTTATGAGTGGAGAGGCTTCAATTCCTCTCCATTCTTCCCTCCAAATCCTCCATTGTTGCTTGAGAGCTTGTGTGTGGGAGACATAGTGAGAATAGTGTGTGTGAGTGTGTTCCCTGAGATCCAACCGTCCGATCTTCGATCCGAGACCTCCATTGTGTTGCTACGGACTAGGAGATCATCTTAGAAGGTCTTGATTTCATTTTAGTTGCTTTGATTTTCGTCACAAGGTAAGTTACTAAACCCCTTTGAATGCTTTAAGCTTCCATGTATGTTAGATCATCAATATTATGGTATGATTTACTTTATATGTTATTTTTATGTACAAATCTCTAGGTTGAGATGGGTACATTGTGCTTATCATATGAGTATGTGTTGGATGATGTTAATGAACAAAGGTTGGCATATAAATGTTAGGATTTGAACAAATAGAGAACTTGAGACTTGAAAATGGGTGGTCTTGCACTTAGCATTGAAACCCTAATTTGGCAAACTTTAGTAGTGACCCGAGAAGTAGATTTTAGGGAAGATTATGACTCCCGAACAATATATTAGATTACTACGAGGTTTAGAGTCCGATTGATCGAGATTCTAGCCCTTCGTACTTTCGATATGTTAAATTAGAGACGTGTGTATAGCTCTAATGTGTTGAATCGAATGTTTACATACTTGTTAAATGATGATGAGTGATGGAATAGAATAACCTACTTGTCATTCGTCAAGTTCACTACTTTTGAACTTGATGGTTAATTGCATTAGATGATTAAGAACATCTATTTGTGCATTGTGTAAGTCCAATGGCGTCGTGGTTGAGTAAGGTAGGACGACCTATGGTCTTCACAAATTAACGTTTGTGATCGCCATAAGTCGCCGTATCGGAGTTGCACACACCCCTCTTCGTTGGCCACGCTGAGAAGTAGCCCCAATGTTGTAGCAATACGCATGGCTTTGGTTTGCTAGATTGAACTCGATGGTATTAATCGGGACGTCGATACTACACACACGAGTATCGAGGCACTTTTGGTTATTTTGTGTATTGCAGAGCAACGCAAAGAACGGATAAAGAAATATCATATCCTTTATAACTTGGTTTATTTCGAGTACATATGTGGACATCAATGTGCTCTGAAATGTGTTTTGTGTATATCAAGGCGTTGATACATGCCGATTGTGATATATATAACTCGTATTACGATGTTAAGATTATTGTTGAGCATTATGCCATGACATGTAGTTGCATTTAGTAACTTATTGAGTTTCGACTCACCCCGTTTGTTGTTTAATTGTTTTCCTTAGATCCGAGCCAGCGGGAAGTTCGCGGTGAGGACGATTAGTTCGGTCACTTAGCTCGCAGTGGTCCCTCATTTTGTCTAAGTCATGGAACTCTTTTGTTGATAGTTAGCAAATTCTTTTGGTGAGGACGATTGGTTAAGTAAAGTCATGTAGACTTTACTTGGGTAGTATGAATACTCGGTTTGTATCTCTTATTCTTTTGGTAGCCGACACGTGTATGTCGGGCTCGTATATTCTAGTTTATGTTTAATGTGGTTATTTTCCGAGCATGTAGTAGCTCGTGGTTTTGTATATGTTGGTTCGGCATGTTGTGGCCGAGGTAGTTAATATTATTAAAGATGTCTCTTCAAACTTATAATCGTGTTTTATTAGTTGGGTTCCGCTGTAACGTCGCCGATGATTGACTTATTATCAAAGTTTTTGTTAAATGGGTTTTGTGGTGCGTACGAAATGTTGCGCCACGTGCTTTTAATAATTGTTGTCGTTAATTGCTTGTTGTTTTGGCGCGTCGACTTGGGATTTCGCATTGGGATCCGGGTCGGGCGTCACAGGCACACGGATTAAGAAAACTCAATTGACTTGATTATTAATATTGGAATAGTATTAAAAAAGTGTGTTGTTTCCTTTAATGCCCATGTGTATGTGGCCCATAATTAAAGTATGAAGAAAAAGTAAGGGTAAAATAGTAAAAGTGATGTTCTAAAGAGGAAAGTTTCAAACAAGACAATTATTTTGGGACGGACGAAAAAGGAAAGAAAGACAATAATTTAGGGACGGAGGGAGTATATATATATATATTTATTTATTTATTTATATTTAAAAGGTTAGAGGAGACATAGACCTTACCCCAACCGTTATTATTATTATTTAATGCATTGAAAGGCTACAATTAAGACTATACGATACCTTTGGTTTGGCTAGAACAAATTGTTTGAACACCCGACTACTCTCAGCGACCCGACCTCTCCGCTGAGAGTAGTGAAGTACTAGGGTGACTAAATGGGCCTTGTTGTTGCCTTTGGTGAGGCTTGAACATCCGATCTTTTATAAGTAGAGTAGTGAAGTACCAAGGTGACTAAGGTGTAGTGTTCAAGTAGAGTAGTGAAGACCTTTTATAAGTAGAGTAGCTAGTGAAGTACCAGATTGGCTATGGTGTAGTGTTCAAGTAGAGTAGTGAAATACTAGGGTGACTATGGTGTAGGGCTTGAACACTCAACCTCTCTGTTAAGAGAAGTGAGCAGTACTAAATGAGCCTTTGGTGAGGCTTGATCAACAACAATGGTGCCTCTGGTGAGGCTTGAACACCCGACCTTTTATAAATACCAGGGTGTCGTCTCTGGTGAGACTTGAACACTCGACATCTCAGTTAAGAGAAGTGAATAGTACTTGGTTAAGCAAGAGCATATAGACACCCTTGTTGATAATTAATGGTAATTTAATAATTTTACCAAATAAACTTATTTTAAGATAATTTTTTGCAAAAAATAAACACTTACGTACTTGGAAAACTATAATTTGCCATGTTATAAATCATCCATCATAGAAACATAGAACGATTTATTAGTAAAAAACATATATAATACTATGTATTCTATAATCTTACAGATTCTCGATAGCATTCTAGCGCTCAATTCGTTAACGCAAAACGATATTGGTCATAATCCAGATTTGGTAGCTTCATTGTATCCTGAGAGACAATTCGTTATAACCCATTTGCGTACCAGAAACATGCATACAGTGGTTGGGGCAAACATAATCCTAATTCCTAAGGAAGGAATGCGTCTTTATTAAGATGGATATCAAGAAGAATTCTCATTACTTAAGTACGCAAACACAAAACTCTCTCATCGATCAAATGAATTTACAAGAAGCTAGCTATTCTATATATATAAACTAAACAACTTGCAAGTTGTTGTAACTGAAAAGATTCTTTCTCCAACTGTCAAGTCCAGGTGGCCGTTGATCCAATTGCTTGTAAGCATTTGTTGCAACTTGCCTTGAGTTGTTGCTTTGGTGGAGAAGCTGTTGTAAGGATGAATCATTGCTGCTGGATTAATTAGTCTCATTAATCTATTCTCATGCTGTGAAACTTTCTAGTACTTTACTTTTCGAGTTTCTCAAATTCCATAAATTTTCACCACCATATAATTTATTGTATTTATAATTATCAACATAAACAGACAAACCAAAAAGAAAAACATAAAATGATTTTGACATGTTAAAAATTACCCATCATAGAAAGTTTAACATCCATCTTGGATTGTACTAGAACTAGCTACAAGCATGCACCATACATACAAAAGACTTTCAACCTTAAAACGCCACCACACAAACTAAATCCAACTAACATTTTAATTAGTATATATGTTCATCAACACAACATCTGAACTAAGCCATATTCCCAAAGGAAGGAAAACCCTACTTCTGTACACCTTCTCTAGTGTGTTGGCAGCTTGTCAAGCAACCTTTTATCCTTTGTCATTACGAAAGAGTATCGAATGCGTTTGAATTTTGTGATCCGTTGGTTTGTGAAGCTAGTGTGGCTTATGCTTTTGATCACACTTGCATTGCCGATGAAGATCTGCGAGAAAATATGGGCAAAATTTGAGCTGTCGATACTAAAACACGAGATGGAAAGTGTCAATCCGCGTTATGTTATCCCGTACGAATATTACAAGTTAAGAGAACCAATTGATTAAAAGGGTGCATGCAGTTGTTGGAGTACTGGAATTCCCTTTTAGAATGGAATTTACAGTAAGGTATTCATCTGTATTGGTCTTTTTGTTATTTTGCTATGAGTTGCTCATGTCATGTGTTTTAAACTTCTAATCAAGTTCTAGTTTTCTTAGTCAGCATAATTTAGATGATTTCTTTTTGCAATATGCTTCTTTAGCTATGTTGTTAACTAGTTCCTCAATTATCAAAAGAGTAATGCAATAGCTATTAAATGAGTATCGAAATTTGTGCATAAATTAATGTGGTGTTTAATATGTCATCTTAATGGATTCACTTTTTAACCCACAGTGAAATCTACGAGATGCTAAATTAAATAACAGTTATAACGTCACATTATTTTGTATATAAAATTTGGTACTCATTTGATGGCAGAGCATTTGCTCCTTTTAAGTGTGTATCATCTGGGACAAACCTTGTATTTTTAACTAAAACACTGAAGTGATAGAAGATAGTAGATTTTAGACTTTTTAATGGCTAGTCATGGTACAATATTTGTTATTATTGAAATTTGTTCTCGTAGATTATTGTTGAGGTTGCCATGGATTGAAAGAGTTTTTTCGAGTATAACCTGTCTTACTGCTCCAAGCACATGTATTTCTATTTGCCATCATCTCCAGTTTCGGTGCTTATTTTTGCAATACCAAAACCGGCTCGTTTTTGCATAACTGTGGAGTTTAATATTTACGAACTTCTTTTTCTGAATTTTTTTTTTGCAATACCACCCTTATTGTTCGGAAACTATAATCGATCTCCCATAGCTCTAAAACTCAGGTCATAAATTCCACCACTAAATGATAGGTAGGTATCAGAAAAAATATTTCTTTTAGGGAGGCATATGAATGACATGTTTCCTTTTGTCTAAGCACTCTATAATTTAATTTTCCTGTAATGAAATGAGTGGAAATTAGAGGTGATCAAAATACTCATTTTCTTTTAAAAAATGAATACCTTATATTGGGAATCAACATCAACACGATGGATAGGGTTTCTAATGAATGAAATACTTCGATTACTAGAACATTAATACGCGTTATAGGAAAAAAGAATCTCGGTTCATATGTTACGGTTCCCACAATTTTTTTAAATTTTATTTTAGTATTTTTTAGTGCGTCAAGTAAAGGTCGTGTATTGGAAAAAATTGAAAATTCTCAAAAAAATTTATTTTGTTTTTATTTATAATCAAGCAAACTGACGGACCAAAAAAAAAAACGATTTTGACATGTAATAAATTACCCATCATAAAAAAGGGAAAGACTTTCTAACTTTAAACACCACCACCACCACATAAACCAAATCCAACAAACCCTTTATCCGTACATGTCCATTATTGTACGTGGCCATTAAAGCATTCACCAACACAACTTAATTTCTCGATCCTTAAATTCCTTACATACTGTTTTATATATTTTCATTTTTACATTTAATTACATTAACAAATTTTTTTTCTGTGCATAATTTTTTTTTTATCAAAGATTGAATTATTTATCAAAGTAATTAACTACTGCATTATGTTTAAGGGACCTAACATTATGGATCCCCAATAGAAGCACGTGCTAGACTTGTTATACAGAATATATATGTGCAAATAATGATTGAGCATTGCTATTTACACTCGAACAATTTTTTACTACATTATAGCGGTATTCGGCAGGGGTGCCGAACATCACTTTTGCGGCAAAAGTGATGTGCGGCACCCCTACCGAACACCGCTATAGGTGTATTCGGCATTTTTCCGGGTATAAATAGCAATGCTCATAATTATTTCCTTCTTTTCAAAGTAAGTGTACATTTAAAAAAAATTATGTCATAAAATAAATGTTCATATTTTAATAAAATTATAGAGTCACTTTTGCAAGCAATTTCGTTTAACTGTGCACTTAGAATAGTGAAAGGAGGACACTAGGGGAACTTATGTACTTCGATTACTAATTTGTTTAAAAGTTAATTTTCTTAATTTTTTATAAAAATCTAAAAGAAACACTTGTTTGGGATAAAGATTTTTGAGGAATCTTAAGCCATCATCTGTTGTAACTTTTTTGCAATGAAACTTTTCAGAATGCTCTTTAAAAAAAAATTTGTCAAATGACAAGTTCCGGAACTGAGAGAGTACTATATCTACTGTCTAGAACATCTACTTGTATAAAATGTCCAAAGATCTAATTTTAATTTTTTTAGGAAAACTAATAAACTTATTGATTAAGCCGCAATTCTAAAACATGATTAAGTTGATGTTGTCAAAGTTTAATATTGCACTCATCCTAAAATAAGTACTCCCTCCGCCACAAAAAATAATCCTAGTTTTCAATTTAAAGGAGGGGACATCGATGTAAATTCACATTCATATGATAACGATGAAACTTACATCTTTATATATATATATATATATATATATATATAATTAGGGTTAATTACACCATTAGTCCCTTGACTATTAGCTTTTCTACGAATAGTTCTTTAACAATTTTTTTTAAAATTTTGTCCTTAGAGTACCAAAAAGTCACGCAACTAGTCCTTTTGATGGATGCCGTTAGTGATTTGCCGTTAACTCTCCCATGTGCCTTTCACGTGCATTTGACCAAGGGCAAAAATGAAATTTCCCTTATCATCTCCTTCAAACCCTAACCCTAATTCCCAAAACACACACAGTTCATTGATGATCATTCCTAAAATTGTTTCCTTACAAATCAACCAAAGTCAAAAACAAATCAAAAGGTCAAACACTTCAAAACCAAAACCCAAATCTGCCTAATAAATATGAGTTTTATATAAACCAACCAAATTAAACCAGATCAAAAGGCAAAACCCAGATTTGAACACTTTGACAACGACTCAGCTTCTTCTCCATCGGTGGCTGCGACGGCAGTCTCACCGCTTCTCCTCTTCTTTCGACGCTGGTAGCGGAGGTGGTGGAGCGTAAACTCGTGTTTGTTTAGAGCTTCTTGTACCAACTGTTTAAGCTCATCAAGAGCAATGGGTCTGGAAGTTCACTAACAACATTGGTTTCCTTCTCAGCGCTATGTTTCGCTTCTTCTTCCTCAACCGGCTTCTCGGCTACCTCCGTCACCGGCTCAGCCTCAGGAACATGTACTTCTTTCTCGGTAACAACGGTGGTTTCGACGGGTTTCTCCGCCTCTGGAACATTGGAAAGACGATTCAAGTTCCCTGTTTGGGTTTCTCCGCCTCTGGAACATTGGAAAGACGATGTAATTGGGGAGATCTTGGGGCAGCTTTGAAGTTGGTGCGGCGGCTGGAGGGGGTTTGAGATTGGGTAGACGGACTGGGCGATAGCGGTGATTGTGCCGGGGTTTATTTGATTCTATTCAAGGAAATCATGAACAAAACCTTGAGGATTAGGGTTTCTGGTGGAGATTTGTTGAATTTGAGATTGATGAGGAGAGAGAGAGTAGGAGAGGGAGAGGGTGAAGAAGATGACTTGTGAAGTTCTATTTTTGCCCTTGGTCAAACGCACGTGAAAAACACATAGACAACTTAACGGCAAATTACTAACGACATCCATCAAAAGGACTAGTTGCGTGACTTTTTGATACTCTAATAACTAAAATTTGAAAAAAATTGTTAAGAGACTATTTGTGGAAAAACTAATAGTCGAAGAACTAATTGTGTAATTAACCCATAATTCAATAACTTAATCTTTTCCAATATACTCGACTCGTTTACCATATGCGCAATTAAAATACTAGATATCATTTATGCTAAATAATTCATTAACTAAATCTTTTCCAATATACTCAACTAGTCAACCATTATATTTATGATTTTGAACTCCAAAACCTCATCGTAAAAATGGTGGAAAAAGGTTCCAAGGCACTTTATTCTCAACATGTAACGTCCCTCTATAAAGGAACTTATTTATTTATAGGGTTCATTAAAAACTAAATTTTAATTTCTGAAATAGAATTAAATTGACCTCTACTTTTGAATCAGAATTTTTATTTGGGAGAGGCTATTTTCACTACAATTTTTACTAATCCACTATATTATTAATTATTACACTGAACAAATACTTGTTTGGACAAGACTACCCTCAGTTACTTGTCCATATTAAGTTTACTAGCAAAATTACTTTTCTAGTTATGTATTAATATTATTTTCTAATTTAAAACATATTAAATAATATTTAATTAGCGTTCACATAAATCACATAATTATTCTTTATTATCTTAGTTTATTTTAAATATTTAATTAATTAAGTTCATGGCTGGAGTCATGTTGCATAATTGAAAATCTAATATCATAAGGACATTTTTTGTCAACCAAACTTTGAAAAAATATGTGATTTTGCTTACTGAAATAAAAAATTCACATTAAGAATTAAAGGATATAATTGTAAGAAATTAATTCAATAGTAAAATCATATTGTGATATAGTATTGTAAAATTTTAATACCTTTTACCCCTCCTACATTTTTCCCAAAATCAACCCACTTTACCTTTATCTCCACCCCCTCACTTCCCTCCTCCCTCCTCCTAGCAATGATGCCCGCCTCCCCCCTCATTCCCTTCACCGCAATGGCATCATCCCCCTCCTCACCTTCTCCCCTCTCCAAATTAATACACTACCAACAAAAAATCCTCTTTAAACCCTAATTTAAGCCCTAACCCTAATTTCAATTAACCCCACCACTACCCTCCCTCCCAGACCTTTTTTTTTTAAGCTGTTCGGCACTGTGTGACCGAACACCGCAATTGGTGTTCGGAAACCCCTAACCGAACACCCATAGTGGTGTCAGACACCCCTTATCGAACAGCTTGAGCTGCGTTCGGTAGGGGACTACCGAACAATCCAAAATATATATATTTTTATTCAAACCTAAAAAATAAAAAAATACATAAGGGTATTTAGGTTAAAATTTATAATAACATTTTTATAATAAATAAATGGGGTGTACTTAGAGGTATTGGGGGTGTTAATATAACAACTCTCCTAATAAAAATAAATAATAATAAAAAAAGATTAAGATTTTATCCCACGAAATAAAACTTCTAAAATGTAACCACCTTAAAAAAAAAAAAAAAGCTTAAATTGCAATTTGGTCACCCTACTTTGACAGAAACTTCATTAAGCTCACTCTACAATTTTTTTTCTCAATTTCATCACTATACTTGACATGTTGAGTCAATAAGCTCACCGCACTTAACTTCCGTTAGTTTTGTTAGATGGAAGGCTGCAAAAAGACCAAAATACCCTTTACCTTAAATTTCTATTTAATCACCTTACTTTGACAAAAAATGCATTAAGATTAATAGTATAAAATTTTGTGTATAAAATATTTAAAATAATCAAATCAGTTAAATAAGTTATTTTAAATATAATAAAATAATATAATTTTAGACTAATTCTTAAAAGTATTAAACAAAAATTAGGTTAACTTATCAGAATTCTTAATCAAAATTAATAAAAGATTATGTTGGTCTTTTCTAAAGTAATAAATTCTTTAGCTTGACTTTTTTTTATATAAAACTAATTATATTAAACAAATGCATTAAATTATTATGAGATAATTATTATTGTAGAATAAAGTAAACTTAAAATATTATTATAAATTATTCATAAGTAATTATAGATATTTAAATAAGGGTTATGCATAGCGTACCAAGCATTTAAGTTTAGAGCGTTACAATGAAATTGTATAAAAAACAGCAGTCAGCAGCTCAATGCTATAACTGTCAAGCCAAACACAAAAATTGGTTGCCAAAACCATAATGCAATGAATTTCCCCCACAAGGTTTTAGCTTTCAGAGACATTCCTGGGAAAATCTTCAACCCCTATTTTTCGCACAGGCTACAGTATTGATCCCCTTCCATATGCCTCTCGAACCCGCACCTTATTCGCCAAGAAGCAATCAAGCGACAATTTTCAAAGAAAAAATTTATGCTTCGATTAAATTTAATTAGTTTTAAGACTCCATAGTATCTTCCACATACCATCATCTGGATCAACCCACCTCATTAGCTAATGCATAAGACGAGCTGACTCTAAAATCACGGCCAGTCTTTGAAGCACCTCAAACCACCTCATTCTTCTTCCTCCGAAACTACTCTAATACGAAGATGTAGATCATGTGGAAGCAGCACTACATATTTCAACCAAGCCCACTGATTGTCGTTCGTGATGCAGTGTGTTGTAAAGAACTTCAAATGATTCAATGAAAATCAGTTGAGATGATTAACTTATACTCAGTACCTTTGACTTTGATCAAGTGAGGTTTGACACCCCTGAAGCGTCAAGACTTTGTTGTTGTGTTGCTGATCATTGTCATTGTCGTTATGCTCATTACTTGAGAAATACTCATTACTTAAGATCCCTTGGTCAATTTCTTCTTGTATTCACCTTTGTGAAACTTCCTTGCCGGAGCTCTAGTACTTCACCTCACCTGGCGGGTTCACGAAAGAGTCACGGGTCGATTGTAATGGTCTGACTGCAAAATTCTAATGGCCCAAATCAATTGGCCGGAACTATTGCTCTAGCGATCAAAGTAACTTTGAAAGCAATACAACTAGTCAAACAACAACAAAAATATTTGCTCCGTACATTTGAAAAGGGCTTGGATCTGTAAATTTTTCAGCAAAAAGGTTATGCAAAATACTAGACGATTGGCACATAACAGAAGTACAAAGGATACGTACCCCGTTTGATTGGTCTTATTTATGGGTGCTTATGACTTATGACTTATCATAAGTCATTTTAGATGCGTTTGATTTCACTTATGAGTGAATAAGTCATAAGTCATGTACAAGTCACTTAAAGCACATGTGAGTCATAAGTTATAAGCACTAAACATGATGCTTATTTCTACTTTTCAAAAACAAGTAAGTCATCTTTTTTATAAAATTTTTTATATCCCAAAATTACCCCTAATAATAATAATAGTAATAATAATAAAATAATAATAATATTATTATTATCATTAATATTATAATATTATAATAATATAATAATATTAATAATATTAATATTAATATTAACAATATTATTACTAATAATATTAATAATAATAATATATTAATATTAATAATAGTAATAAAATTATTAATATTATTATTATTAATATTATTAATATTAATATTAATAATATTATTATATTATTAAAATTTCTATATCCCGAGATTACCACTAATAATAATAATAATATTAATAATAATAATAATAATAATAATAATATAATAATAATAATACTCTTATTAATATTATTATTAATAATTTTACTAATATAATAACAATTATTAATATTAATATTATTATTATTATATATTATTTATATATTATTAATTTATTAATAATATTGATAATATTAATAATATTAATATATTAATAATATTAATAATATTAATTATATTAGTTATAATATTATTAATATTAATAACATTAATTTTAATATTATTACTATTATATATTAATATTATTAATAATGAATAATAATAATATTAATAATAATAGTAGTAAATAGTAATATTATTATTATTAATATTAATAATAATAATAATAATAGAAAATATTAATAGTAATAAATATAATAATAAATAAATAATATTGAATAATGATAATAATAAAAATAAAAATAAATATTAATAATATATATTAATAGTAAATAATAATAATATAATAATAATTATGCAAAGAATATTTAATGATGAGGGTATTTTAGTCTTAAATTTTAATTCAGCACTTTTTCAGCTTATCAATCAAACAATTACACTAACTTAAAGACAGCTCATCAGTACTTTGAAAAGTTAAATCAAACAACACCAGTTCATAAGTCATCAGCTATAAGTTATCAGTCATAAGTCATCGGCTATAAGTCATCAGTCATAAGTCATTTCTCATCAGCTAAATCAAACAGGCCCGTAGACTATCGTTAGGTCATATTGCTTAGTGGCGGCTACAAATTATCTGAAATTCATTGCCCCCTAGCTGAGAACTATCGATCAGGCTAACAAAAGATGGTTAACATGGTTTGAGGGCAAGGGATCAGTTAGTACTCTTACCAATCTAGATCTCTCTCCTTCTCAGTCCCCGCTCCATATATCCATCCCCAAAGCAAGAACAAGATCTAGATTATGCCCCTGTTTCTCCCCCCACTTTCTGATGAATTTCTTGATTGGCATTGACTTAATAATTAGGTAAGCCCCCCTGAAACGCTGAGCTCTTTCATATAAACTTTTTCCAACTTGAATCGCTAATTAGGAAGAAACGACATTTGGATGGAGTACATGCAAGGGGAAAAACAAAGTACATATGAATCTAATTGCAGCAAGGATATATATTCGTCCACATATATATAACCAAATCACACCGAAACTAATCATCAAAATGACCATATAAAACTTGTACCCAAAGAATTCAGGGGTACGATACAATTGGATCAAAAGACTTTTTAATGTTCTCTGGGAGCACAAGCCAAACAGGTGGTGGATGATTCTTCTCAAAAGAAGAAGGGTGATAACAAGACTTGATGCTGTTATCTCCAATGTCGAATACCCCAAAATCGTGATAGTCATCTGACCACATCTTCATACTCTCAGAAGAGTAGTCTTCGATTTCATCATTCGTGAAGTAAATAGAATTCTTTTTCAACCCTTGATAGCATGACGTCTCAAGAGAAAATGAATTATTATGACCCAGAAAGAGAGCATGGTCACCTATGCTTTTCACCATTTCCCAACAACTATTCTTGGCGAAATTCAACTTAAATATATCAAACAAATATGTCTTGTATACTCTTTCGCTCGCATAGGTTTCTTCAGGATTGAGATTGTAAAAGTACCGAACAATCATCAAGATATCTCCACCCGATTTAACCAAGTACCTCTTGGTACAGCATTTTTGCTTCAGAATCCACTCATTATCCGAAGGAATAGGAAGATCATTGGCATTAACCTTGAGAGATTCCTTGGTGGAAAAATCATAACGTAAGACCCAATAACTTGGATCATCCTGATCATTCGACCTCGCCAAAGCATAATAGATTTCATCCTTAAAGTGAACAAAGTCATAATATTGGTAACCGGATATCAGTTTTCCAAAATCTTCCCAACAACTATCCTCATAAGAACAGTATGATGCCTCCCTCTTGGAACCACAAATGGCGAAGCACATAGGCGAAGCAATAACCTTCTTTACAAAGTTACCACTCAAACGTTTAGTGCTCTCTAAAAACGATTTGTTTACGAAAGGAAAGGTTTTGAATGGGGGAAGAAAGTAGATTGTCTGGAGAAATGGATGATAAATAAACATGGAACTATCACGACTCGAGATGGCGGCGAGCGAGGTAGTATTACATGGACCGAGGTCTTTTCTTTGAAGAATATCATAGGGAATGGTGCATTCAATATTTACAACTTTGTCATCGACGACGCTGTAAAGACGATAAAAGGTTTTTTGCCATTTTATATGTTCGGGAGTACGCGGATACAAGAGTAGAGGGGTTGGGGCAAGTTGGCTAATTAAAGAAGATTCTGGTGTTGAAGAGTAGTGGCGCGGTGGCGGATTTTTGGATGATAATTGGTGGGCCGTGGTTGCTCCGGCAGCAGCCGACGGTGGTCGGAGGGTTGAAGATGTGGCAGCAGTGCTAAGAAAACTGGTGGCTCTTGGAGCAAGGGTGAGGCGGCTCCTTCTAAGAATTGTACCGGCAATAGCCATCTCTCTCTCTCTCTCTCTCTCTCTACTCTAGGGTTTTTAGCCAGTGTCTTTTACTTTACGGAAAAACTTAACTAAATTTTACTTGTAACCCAAGTATAGCTTGTACCCCAAGAAATAGAGTTTTATTTTATATGGCATGAACGTGTGCACCCGGTGACAATTCTATAATTACATCCAGTCTCTCAATTACCCATTTTACTATTTTTATTTTGTAAGAGTTCGTTTGGTACAGCGTTTTTAAAATACAACTTTCTTAAAATGCAGATTATTTAAAAGACATCTTTTCAAAACACAATTTTTACTTGTAATACTATTTTAAAACACAACTTTTTTTCTAAAAGACATCTTTTCAAAACACAATTTTTACTTGTAACACTATTTTAAAACACAACTTTTTTTTCGGAAAATTTTAAAATCTGGGTTTCAGGAAAAGCTAGAAATCCCAACATTTAAAAACACAGTCCGCCCTGCGTTTTGGCTAAAACATACAACCAAACGGGGTCTAAATACTATTTCGCGCACCACTTTTCACTCCCACCCAATTGATAGAATATTATTTGGCGGGGATGTTAATAACATTGTAATTTTTTACTTATTTTCTCGATTGATCTGTAAATCCACATCACCTCGATAACATAGCATGACCATCCCAATAGATTATTTTGATTGAGGGGTTACACTTTAATTTTCTTAGTCAATTTAACCAATTTTAAGATAGTATTCAAAATAGTAATAATAATAATTTATTTGAGAAAATAAAACTATGATATACATATACATATATATCTATATCTATACAGCAAAAGGACTATAAATAACGTGTTTTTAAAAATTTTAGAAGATAAATAAATCTTTGTCAAATTTTCATTTTAAAAACATCAATTTCAATATCTTCAGTTGGGATTGTTATAAAAAAATTCTACTTCAATTTGCTTTTATTTTAGTGACGCGTGAAACAACCGAGACCAAATATAATGAAAGATTACCATCTTAAAAAAAAGATTTATACGTGAAGAAATTTTTCTCTATAGTACAAAGTAAACATGTGCAATTGGATCATCATCGTAAACAAAAATTCTTTATGGATATTCAATGACCGAATGTTACGACTGAATTATAAATAGGACTTGAAGTAGGAAAAATTGTGGTTATATGACTGCTAAAGCATATAAGAGCCCGTTTGGTCGTACGTTTTGGCCAAAACGTAGCTCAGCTTATTTGCAAAAATTGTGTTTCAATTCTGCGGCAGAAAAAAAATTGTGTTTTATAACGTTGAATATCCAACTTTTTCCCAAAACGTAGATTTTAAAATGCTGAAAAAAACAGCATTTTAAAGTAATATCTCAAACGCAGTAATAAGAAAAAAGCTGCGTTTTAAAAATGCAGTTTACGTTTTGAAAACGTTAAACCAAACGGGCTCTAAATGTCAAAAAAAACCACTCGAAATCATTCGAAAAAGGGCATATAAATCAGCGGTGGGAGACTTGAATCAAGAAACCAGAACAAAAATTAGAGGCGAGCTACCTTAACATACGAAACAAACTTAGAAAGTTCAAAGGTACCCGGAAAATGGAAAGAATGTGATTACAAACAAAATTAGTAACATCTGGAAATAATTTCTTTGATATTCAACTTTGATCCTCAATCCTACAAAATAACTAAGCATTGAAAAGACAGCAGAATTAACCACAACCGACCAACAATGACATCCCCAGCAGCTAGTTAAAAATTAAGTTCCCTTTTTACATCCCCCGGACCAAGAGAAAAATAAAACAGAATTTGGAAATTATAATTCATCAATTGCTACAGAAATGAAATTATATATAAGAACTTAACATTTACCTCACTGTACAACGTCTGATATTAAGGCCAATCCTCTATAGACATCTCAAAAAGCTTCTGCATAGATGACATATTGCAGTTTAACTGGACTGGATACTTTCATCCAGTTCCATGAGTTCTTCTGCACTGATATCTCTTCAATCTCCCCATCTTCTCGGATTCATCATCTGCTGATGTGACAGCTTTTTGGGAAGCAGGGGAAGTCTCTTCGAGCATAGGCTGAACGTTAGCATCTAATTAAAGACCCTTTAGAAGAAGATGAAGGATTTTCTCCACCAACAAATACAATGTTGTCTTTGCTGGGATTACTAGGTTTCAACCATGTAAACTGCAGATTGTGACCGTTCCAGCATTTACCACCCAAAAAATGCCTTTTCATCTGAATGGCGTGTCGTGAAATATACACAAGCTGAGATTTTAGATGTTTCTGAATCATCACTGCCATCATTGGGCTCTGAATCGTCTAGCTCCACAGTGGAAAGATTGCTGAGTGTGGAGACGTATTCCTTCAAAACAGCAACCTATATAAAAGAAACCCATCAAATATCACCATTTATTTCTTTGGGGTCACAAGGAGAAGGATCAACTGGGTACATAGAACTCCAAGAAGAACGACATTGATATATTTCCTGATACAGAAGTGTATTTAGATGAAAATGTACATTCATAAACATAAGAGGTATCTGAGCTCAGTCCAAGTATTCTTTCTTATTGCAGAGATTGATACTGCTGTGCGAAAATGGGTCAATATATTCAAAGGAAAATACACGACAATTGTGGAGATGTGGTAATGTGGCGTAGAACGGAAGCGTGATAAAATAGAATTATGTTCGTAGCACACGAACGAGTGTAATAAAATAATTTATGTTCGTTAGTGTACAAACGGACAATTCGAACCGACAAAGGGAAGAATTCCTCGGATATTGGCGCACCAACAAAGGGTTTATTGATCAAATAAAAGTAACGTGTTTTCTAAAGAGGATTACAATCATATTTATAAGGCAGAAATTTAATCCTTAACCTATGAGGAATAAATCTAATTAATTAAAATTAAAATCCTAATGCTACTTAATAAAGGAATACTAATAATAGGAGAACTCTAATGCTAATGCTAATTACAATAGGAAACATAAACTGAAAATTTGGATAACAGGGACAGCAACTCTCTTTAGATAAGGTGTGGGCACGTCTTAACTTGTTTGATTCTGTCAGGTCCACTCGCCATAAGGCGTGGGCACACCTTAACAGTTGCACTCAAGTTGCTCCTCAAATTTCTCTGCAAGTCGTTCCTCGTCATTCCCTTCCACTTCTTCACGACTTGACCCCGAGTTGTCATCGCGATAGAGTGGCTCATCAGGCTCAAATGGGTACAAATCAGCAATATAAAAGGTCTTGGAAATTTTGAAGTGCTCGGGCAAATCAAGAATGTAAGCATTGGAATTAATTACCTGAACAATGCGGAACGGACCATGCTTACGTTGAGCTAACTTAGAAGTGTCTCCACCACACTCCGGATGAAGGTGAATGAATACCAAGTCCCCAACTTGAAATTCCTTATGCTTGCAGTGCAAATCGGCTGCCTGCTTATAAAGGGTGTTTGACTGAACCAACTTGTTGATTTCCAATTATAACATGACTATGTCAGGATAGGCTTTCGGTCCTTATCTTTTGGCCATGTAATGTGCGTGTTGACTAATCACGTAGAAGATGAGTTACCTCACTTTAACTTCTTCACATGTTAAATGTAAACACTTAAAATTAAAAAGAAAGAAAAAAATGAGAAGTCTCTAGCTATCAAAATGTATTCACAAACTGGTGAGTCGGAGGGTATATAATCCCAAGAACTAACAGCCCACTCCTTTTTTGGATTTCTGAAGACCTGTTGAGAACAAAGTATTTTGTTTATGAACAACAGAAAAGGACCACATACCAAAATTTCTAGGCAAAAGTCACAGCCGAAAAATGGAAGATTGTAATTAAGTAGGTTGTGGCAATAGAACCTCAAGCCGATATCTCAATCATCTTTGAGATGTCCGGTTCACACAACCAGGTCCGCAGCCACAGTTTGGACCACATTTAAAAACAACAGCCTTGGGTTCAATTAGCCTGAAAGAAAGGTATAGGCTGAGTATTATCGAATATTGGTGAACCAGAATCCAGAAAAAGACAGTAAATTGATAACTGTTGGTGTCCCCACTGAAAAAAAATTACGGTACCCAAAATCTCAATCAAATGTGAAAAATTTGATGTTACTCCAATACTGATATAGTACGTACATAAAACAAGATGAGCTACTTCCACTTTTTATGGCAAGAACAACAAAATAGAAGTGATCTAGCATATCTTACAAAGTGGCCTAACTGATCAGACTAGTATAGATTCACACCAGATAAATCAATTTTAACCATCGCTTTATGGATCCAAGCATCAGCGCATCTCACAAACATTGTTGTCACATTTGATAATTTAGACAGGTTGGGCCGTTTAACTTCAATTTGTTTTAGACAATATTGAGGAAAGTCTACAAACATTCTGCTAGCCCATGGGAAAGAAGATACATTTCCAGAAAATTCTAGCCATTGGGATGATAGATTTGACGGGTTTGACTTGTGTTTGTGTGTGTGTGTGTGTGTGTGTGTGTGTGTGTATTGTTGAGAAAAACTTGTAAGAATGAAACAAGAATGACTTCCGTCGACAGAACAGGGGTACAGGGGACAAAAGCAAGCCACAAACACAAATATAGAAGTGAGATCTATCTAATAAAACTGAAAACATACTAAAGGGTAGAAATGTAGAATGGCTCATATTTTTCGGGAGTATGGCCTCTTTGGATATACTCCCTCTTTCTCCGTTCCACCCAAAGAGTTCACATTTGAAAAGTCTAATAATTAAGGGATATATAAGTAGTATTGGAGTTGGTCATAATTACAAAAACGTTTGATCATAGCTAAGATGTTTATACGTGGAAGATAAATTTGATAGGTTACGGAGATTGTAGGCATAGTTTTTGAAAGTGGGCTCTTTATACATCCCAAAATAGAATAGTGGACTCTTTGCATGGAACCGAAAGAGTATTAATCAAGGAATGCAAATTGCACAATTAATCCTAAGGCTTCTAGAGTTCCTTGGAGTACACAAATTATAAATTCTCTTCTACAATACAAGATCTCTCTGAATTACACTTGCCTATTATAACTCTATCTATGTATATCCACACTTCTCTGCAGCCAAAACAGGGAACCAAGTGTAGACTGTTAAATGTCCAACTTATTGTAAGAAACTTGGCATTACCATATGCTCCCTGCCCCTCCCTCTCTTTCTTCTTTCTTTTTGAATCTGGCCGTGAATGTGCATTGAATCTCATAAATGTAAACAACTCCATTTACCAGAAATCAACTGACTTGCAACTTGCAACATATATGACTACATGAGTTTGTTGATGTCAATATCAATCCCAATTTTTCGCTATACATTTTCGAAATTTATTCCATCAAGTTTTCCAAGTCAATACTAAACTAAAAGAAGGTCTGCTTTTATTATGAAATAAGAGGATGCATTGGTGAAGTTCAAATGCCTGCGCAGATGAGCCATGGGCATTTCGAGTTAGAAAGTTTGGCTCCCATCAAGTACTCAAACTTGACAAAAACAACCATAAACAAGAATAAGAAGCAACTTATTCCTCGTTCCTAAATTAACATTAAGAAAAAACCAATATATTAATCTCAAATGATTAATGAGCTTTAATATGAACACTTTCTTCCCCAATCATCGGATATTTGGCTATTGGCCGGGATATAGGAAAGCGCCAAATGTTCAATAATCTCATTTATTCACAATACGTACAGTTACTCTGTACCGACAAATTAGGGTTGTTACTAGATACTTAAAAAGACCTAACAATGCACCCATCCCAAATAGTTTATTCCCCCCAAAACCCAGCATGTGTAACTGTTCAAACTTGAAAATTGAATTAATCCATAAACAAATAAATCGAGTAATCACGGACACTGTAGACCAATCGATTTCATCACTCAGAATTAATTTAAACCTTTATATTCTGTTTTCAATGCCAACATACACACATTTATAATTCGATAATTAAAGAAAACTTTAAAAAATTTCTCCACAACAAATAGCTCAATTTCTAACTTATACGCTACACTATATTTGAAATTAAAATCTCTCAAATCCCTGAAATGTCTTCAAAACAGAACTGAAATCAATTTCATTCAAACAGAGAAGATCAAAATCAAAGGATAAGAAACTGTTACCGGTCGGAGATGGATTCGTTTTCTGGACGAAAGGGTTTGATTTGATTTGAATTGATCCGGTCGGAGATAGAAATTTAGAAATTCTTCTACAATCGGTTGATGATTCAGTTTGTGAGTCAACCAAATTAATTCCCTAATTGTTGTATCCACAAGAAATTTAGTGGAAAAAATAAAAATCTCACCGCTAATACCAACATCATCGGGTGAAAAAGACATGCACTTGGACCCAAATTCATACCAACCTTCAAGAACAGTCGCATCAAATCCCTGCAATTAAATAAACACCCATTTCCTCGCAATAAATGAATCAAAACTCCAAAATAAAGCAAAAGCTTCATCATATATTTCAAAAGAACAGCATAATACTAAGGAGTGATCATGGAAAGTGTTGAGAATATCAAATTAAGCAGTGAATTTACTTTATATGTCATGGAGACTTGCCCGTGTGGATACAACAGTTAGGGAATTAATTTGGGAATCGTGAGAATCGTTCCTTTGCAACTTGGAAAATCAATAATTTGTAAAAAAATAGGGAACAGTTGTGCTAGCAAGGTTAGGGCAAAAATCAGGAAAGGAGAGAGAGATAGAAAGCGAGAGAGCGAGAGAAGGAGGGGGATTATTACCAAAGGAATTCTGACCAGCCGTAGCAGCGACGTCGCACGAAGAAAGAGAGACAGAGTCATAGCAGTGAAAATAGCAACAAGAGAGAGACGTAGAGGGGGAGAGTGGCGTCTATTTTGTGAAAAATCATACTGTGTAATGGCGTAGAGGGAAACAACCGATGGAAACTAAAGATCCACTTGCATCCTACAGTTTTCTTATTTGAAGGTAAAGGTTGAAGAATCCAAGTGTTGTTTGACTCAAGGGGCTGCAACTCACTAGCCATAGCCTTACACCAATGAGGGAATTTATAGCTTGATGGCAGAATTGAGGTTTCAAAAGTAGATGAAGAGGAGATATTGGAAACGAAAGAATAATAAGAAGGTGAGAGAGCAGAATAAGAGAGATAATTGGGGATGGGATACCTGACATTAGAAGTTGATGTAGTGGATTGATAAGCAGGTGGGAGCCATGTATAATCTTTGTACCTAGGAGGAATAGTTCTTTGTCTGACAGGCATAGTGGAAACAGGAGTAGGAGTGATAGGAATGATAGTGGCATTGGAAGGAGAAGAAATAGTATCATTTGAAGACAAATGAGTATCATTTACTGAAGGCAGTACTGTTTGAGGACTAGGACTAAAAGAGTGACACTAGAAAGAGTCATCATCAAGACAATAGAGTACAGGAAGGAGTGGATACAGGAAGAGGTACTGAAAGAGATTTGGAAGACAAATCTATCATTAAAAGGAAACACAGACTCATAGAATTTGACATCTCTACTACAAAAGACTTGATGAGTATCAAAATTGTATACTTTGTATGCCTTTCTGCTAAAAGGATAGCCCAAGGACACATTTTTTAGCTCTTGGAGAAAATTTATCTCTGTTATAAGACTAGAGGCAAAGCACAAGCAACCAAATATCTTAAGATGGTTGGAAAAGGGTGGTGTCTTTAGTTGCACTTCATAAGGTCTTTTGAGGTTCGGGATAGTACTGAAATCCTATTAATGAGGTTTGTAGCAGTTAATAAGCAGTCTCCCAAATTATTACACTTTTCAAAAAGGAAAAAGAAATAGGAAAATTACAACTAAAGAGAGGAGGACTAGTCTTGTACTTCTCGTGCCATCACAGGAGGACCATCGTTCTTGATGTCGTATGGGCATGTACTACTCTGATGCTACAACTTTCTCGTATAAAATCTAGTGGGGACATCTTTGCCCTGATTCACATGGTCAAGTAACCTTGCCCTTGCCTTAGTCATTGTGGCTCTAATGACTGTTTTGATCTGCAATTACACTGCTCTTCATGCTAGAAATACATGTTCATTGTTCATCAAACTCCTGATCCAAATGAGAAAGTGTTCTAATCAGTCTCTCAACTCAGCTTACTAACACCGCAAACGGGTGGCTATATCCATAATATTATGGAACCTACATTCTACCCAGATCTCAAAAGTCAATATAGGAAAAAAAACTATCAAGATTCTGCAAATGCTGATACTATGTGGCTCTCTAAGTTCCCATAACTCAAACATGCACGAAGCAAAATTAGTTTATATAATCCTTCAAACCAAGCATGAAAAGTAAATAGGCTCATAAATAATTTGAAGGTAATACGCACAAAATTTCACCCATAAAATTGGTTTTTATTTTTATTTTTTGTTTGTTTGTGCTAGTTTTGAGAAAAGAATGAAACTATAATGTCTTGAAAATAACAACGGGAAAGTGGCACCTCAGATATGGAATGCATTTCATACATCTATTACAATCTAGAAAGCTGCCCATTAACTAAAATTTCTGAAACAAATAAATCAGGCTCAAAATTAAAACATGTTGGCTTGATTTTACCACGTGAATCTCCAGTAATCACTTTCCATACCAAGATCTTGAATTTAAATATTTTGTGACCGTTATACGCATCAACACTTTGCCCTCAGTCCAATCACACTCTTACTTTCTTCGAACCCCTCAACCCCCAATTTCTGTTAGGCGTTGTTAGCTTTGATCCTCTCTTTGAAAGAAAGAGCCATGCGACACAAAAGATAGAGAGTAGAAATTACAAAGAAAGAAAGAATAGATAGATAGATAGTTGTCCAACTTACTCGCATCAAAACCTAGATAATCATATTTGCTTTCATTAAGGAAAACATCTTAATTAGGATGAATCCACACAACAGTGATAGCGAATATTCTTCAGGCTTTTTTATCTGATCATAACTTGGTTATAATTGATGTCATTGATAACAAAGTAACCATTTTACGAGTACCTATATAAGGAAATCTTGAGAAAACTCAAAGTCCAAATAAAATGACCATGCCTACTTAATTAGGTCTACTAACATGTCGCATAAACTTAACAGTAAACAACTCGGTAGAAATAATTATCAAGAAACATTAATATATAGTTAGAGAAAGAAGGTATTCAATTGTCATTCATGAAGAGAGAAAGAAAAGAAAAAGGAAATACTTAATTGATTGGAAATAGAATCTGAACAATAGTAGTGTTGTGCACAGCGGAAGACTAGCAAATAAATTAACAGAGTATAATAGGATCAATCACAAAGAAGAGAGAGAAATTGGGGCCAACGGACTGTCGAAATTTTATTAAAGGCTCACACCTTCAAACGTTCTAGGTATACAACTATTTATATGGATACAATAGAAAACCATAAAACCCGCCGCTATGCGATCGCACAATGCGGCCGCATACGATTTGCAAGGCTTCCATACGGACGCACTATGCGGCCGCATGGTTTCCAGAATCCTTACGCGGACGCCTTACGCGAACGCTTAAATTCCAGTGTTCCATGCGAACGCCCTATGCGGCCGCATGCTTTCCAAAATCCCGAATAGTCCGCACCCCCCTTTGAGGTCCAATCAAGTCCTACTTCCTGCCCTGAGGGAACTGGCCTCTTGCCTGGGTGTTCGAGGGAACTGGCTTCTTGCTTGGGTAATCGAACCATCCCATTCTCAACAAGTAGTATAAATGGAAATACTAATATACACCCAATCAGCATAAAAGAGGGTATTTTACAATCTCCCCATAATCAATTAGTCTACAAATTAAGGAATGAAACTAGGTAGGCTATGTCGCGCAACAAGTCGGAGGGAGTAACAACTGATCATTCCTTTGTTCTTCCCAATCGAGGAGCTCCAACATGCTGTCCAAGTCGATGTCATCTTGTGGGCTACCAAAATCTATTGCCATTAAAGTATCAAGATCATCTTGAGGAGCAGCTAGGGTTTGAAGGGATTGGGAAACAACTGGAGTGGCTAGTGGAAGAACATTCATGAAGAACAGCTAGGGTTTGAAGGTATTCTATTGTCAGCCATGAAGAGAGAAAGAAAAAGAAAAAGGAAAGGCTCTATTGACTTGAAATATAATCTTATTGTTAAAATTGAAATATGGCAACAAAATAACGAACTAAAAATATTGCGGAATTTTAAGTAGACATAAATTTACGCGGTTAGGAAATTTTCCTATGGGCGAACACGGCAAATGTTTTCACTTAATCAAACGGAGATATAAATACAAAAGTAGTGGATCAACAAAAACTCAAAAACAAAATCCCAGTTACATCCAAAAGAGCAAATCAAGTTATCGCAAACTAGTGAAACCAATGAGAGTTTATAAAATGTGGGCAACTCCATTAAAGGTTCGTGCACCCACTCAATCCAGTAATACAATACCGAAAGTATAAATGAAAATACTAATATACACCCAATCAGCATAAAAGAGGGTATTTTACAATCTCCCCATAATCAATTAGTCTACAAACTAAGGAATGAAACTAGCTAGGCTATGTCGCGCAACAAGACGGAGAGAGTAACAACTGATCATTCCCTTGTTCTTCCCAATCGAGGAGCTCCAACACACCGTCAAAGTTGATGTCATCTTCTGGGCTACCAAAATCTATTGCCATCAAAGTATCAAGATCATCTTGAGGAGCTGCTAGGGTTTGAAGGGATTGAGAAACAACTGGACTGGCTTGTGGAAGAACATAGACAGGTGGTATTGATGGTTCAACTTGGCACAACAAAAAAGAAGCAGAATTCTCAGATACAGTGTTGGTGGGAAATTCAGCAGGGATGGAAAAATTTGAAGACGTGGAAACGGTAAGAATGGGACGCTCAGCAGATTGTACTTGTAGGGATCTTGGATTACGAGTGACCTTGCGGGCTTTCTTTCCAGCAAGACATCGTAAACAACAAAGAACTGGGTCTTTCAAGGGATTGTATTGCAGCAGGCCATTGGTGGGTAATTGGTACTCAGTCATGAGAAAACGACGGTTGTATATAGAACCAGTCTCCCAATAACTGAAGGTTCGAGCAATGCCAATAACTGAGGAGGGGTTTTCCGGATCGAAAAGGTCTTTGTTCTGATCGTTGTGCCAAGTGCCCTTGCCAACAGAGCGGTTGATGTAGGTGCTACCGATTTTGCCCTTTCTTGACAATTTAGTAAAAAAGTAGAGATCGTCTCTCTTTTCGGCAGCAGAGAAGATATGGGGGAGTTGCTTGATGTCGTAGGGATTGAAATCGAAAATAAGACCGTCGCAGGGCAAGGAATTACCGGAAACCATGGAGGTTAAGTATTCAATACATTCTTCGGGTTCGGGGAGAAAACGGAAACCTAGAGGAAGTTGAAACATCTCCATATCCATCATATGATCATTCAAATAACAGGGAGAATTAAAGAGAATTCGCAAATGGGTGGAATTTAAAACGACTAATTGAGAAATTTCAATCACAGACAGAATTGAGAGAGAGAGAGAGAGAGAGAGAGTTTAGATTGAAGAAATACCTGAGTTGGATGTAGGGTCTGAAGTATATATTTGCTTCGATTGGACCGTTAGAGACGTAGGGTTTCGCGGTGATATTTTGAAATACCCGCGTTGCTTCTTTCGTTGGATTAAGGCAAACATATTTACAAATTGCCCCCTCCCTTCCCTTCCGTTCCCTTCGGTTCAGGCCGTTGCCGGTGGAGCATGAAAGCTCCAAATTTTAAAATTTAACTCAAAGTGGGAGCAGCTTCAAAGCTTCACACACTCTCACACACACACACACACACACAAACATATATATATATATATATATATATATATATATATACTCCGTCCGTCCCTAAATTATTGTTTTCATTTTCTTTTTTGTCTATCTTAAAATAATTGTCTTGTTTAAAAATTTTCCTTTTTAGAACATCACATTTACCATTTTACCCTTACTTTTTCCCATACTTTAGTTATGAGCTATATACACATTAATCCATATTTCGGTTTAAATAAGACAATAATTAAGGAACGGATGGAGTATAATTTTATCTAGCTAAATAATTAAAGGACAAACACTTAGAAAAGACAATTTTACAGATATTTTTTGTAAAATGAATCTCCCCGATTCGACCACTATGTATTAGTGGGCGGAGCTAATCTACTCTAACTTAAAATAGTTATTACTGTATTTGGTTAGGTGGTAATTATGTTTATATTTTAAGGTTAAAATGTATTTTGATAAAACAAAGTAGATAGTAAATACAAAACAATAGATAGTATACTTTTACCTCCGAATAAATGTTCTTAGTGGATAAAACAAAGGAATTAAGAAACATAATTAATGATGTGTTGTAAACTGTGTTTCGACGATAATACTCATCAACATTAATTGACTTCAACTATTCTAAATAATTAGATTTTTTGGTATGTATTATATTAAATGAAACTTTAAGGGTATATTAGGAAGAATGATAGAGAATAAGTAGATCAAAAGTCTTTAGGAACATTAGTTGGGACATCTCAAAATAGAAAGTAGGAACATTTATCCGACACGAAGAGAGTATCAAATATGTTTATTTTTGAAAAAAATAGTAAATTGATCATCGTATAAATTAGGGGTAATCGATTTGACTAGTGAACTTCCAATATTCAAAATGTGATCAATGAACTTGAGTGCGATGTGATCTCTCCCGTTAATTTTCCTTTAAATTTTATTAACGGAGCGCTGACGTGGACTATGCAGGCTCCTATCTCATTTAAGTGGCTGCTTTCGTAGATCTTTTTAATGGTAAGAAAATCACATTAATGATTCTAAAATGATACTTGTGAAAAATGGAAGGCCCTATCTCATTCTTCCAATAAAATTTCTTGGTCAAAATTCAGGCCGGTCCCCTTTAGGCAATTATCAATCGCTTAAGTCCACTATAACTATTTTCAACCGGAAAAGGACATTTTTTTGCGAAATATCATTTATGTCCTTTAAAACACAGAACAGTGCACGTTATGCATCGCAAAAGTAAAAAACGATGAATCGCAACACAACACGATGCACAAAAAAATACGGAACGGCACGTTGTGCATCGTAAAACAAAAAAATGATGCATCGCAATACAAAACGATGCACAAATTACTTTTTCACTTGCGATGCACAAAAACTTGTGCATCGGCATCGACTTTTAGACTACCAAAGCAAACTAACCCTCTTCACTTCAAAACACACATCAAAAAACACCTTCTTCAATTCAAAACATATCAAAAAATCTTAAAACCATTCAAAAAATTTGCAAAACTTTTGAAAATATTATCGTGAGTTACTATCAAACAGAGAAAAAAATGTCTTCTCAACTACAAAAGAGCACCGGGAAGAAGGCAACAACCACCAGAACCAACAAAAACGAAGTATCAGGTTTATTATTGCTGAATACATTTTAGGGTTTTAAAAACAGAGCATAAATGCCCTATCATTTGTAGGGTTTCAAATTTGCATATAAAACAGCGTTTGTAGGGTTTCAAATTTTATGCATCGTATTGCAAACTTTTTTTTATTTTTTATGCATCCCGATGCATTGTTTGATGCATCGTATTCACCGCAATCGTTAATACACCGTTTTGTTTTGTTTGATTCAAAAAAATTTGCATCGTTTGAAAAATATTGTGAATCCCGATGCACATGTGCATCGTGATGCACAAAAGTAGTGCATCCATGTGAACAATCGATGCATCACGATGAATAACATGTGCATCGTGTTTTACTTATTTATTGTAATTTTTCAGTTGTGTGACTGTAACCACAAATATACATATTATGCAGGTATGAGGATAGAACAGTATATAGGTCAAGTATGCAGTCTCTAATTGACCAAATAAGAAGTATTAGTTTCAGGGAAGACCATTAATTGGTGTTGAAAAGGACACCATTCTGGTATATAACAGATAGCATCCTGGGCAAAAATGTAGCGCGCGATCATTCTAAGAAGGATGACACAATAATAAGGAGTATTGCCAAGTGCTACATCAAAGCACGTGAGTCCTTCCAAATCGCTGGACAAATATTAAAGCTTAGGGCAAAAGATGTCAAGCTTATATTTAGAATCAAGGATGGTGTGGAAAAAATCAACATCTCCTTCTACAAATCAGAACGCACCGATTTCCTTGAAAGGTGCTTCCCTGAGAAGATGTCTAAACAAACAAAAGATATCAGGCTCAAGCCAAAAATTACCTTGATAAAATCAAGGAGAGGACAAACAGCGTCTAACAAATCAATGTCAACTGCATGGCATCGTTGACGACACTGCTTGTCCTCGCGACGTTACTGGTGGCAACCGATACCTCCTATATACCTTGGGCGTACACATACCTTATCTTCGACATGAACAAAATATCAAATTACAATTGGTCAAAACATGTAGTTGTTATGTTGTTGGAGAGCTTGGAAGCAGCAGCAACTGATCAAAGCATTGAAAGATGTTTGTTGCTGCTCGAGGTAAAATTTAAGTTCATTTGATATTATTATATGTAATTTTTGTGTATGATGCATGTATATTTGGTCATATTAACAGTGTTCAATTTATGTATGCAGTGCTGGTTATGCGAGCAAAGCGACGTCGTGCTACCAACACGCCAAAAATACATCTCAATATTTGTCAAATGAGATTTGTCGACGCTATAGAGAGAACTTGGTGAAACAAATTTTATGGCGATCATGAACCACCAAGTGAGTGGTTATATTTATAAAAAATGACACATTAGTTTACTATTAGAAATAACAACATTAAACTTGCGATGCACAAAAATTGTACTTTAAAAGTACTGTTATTGTGCATTGCGATGCACAACTTTTATTGTCGATGCACAATATTGTACTGAAATATAAATAGTACACTTGCGATGCACAAAAGTGTGCATCACGATGCATACAATTATACTAAAAATGTACTATTTTTGTGCCTTGCAATGCACAAAAAATATATTTTCTTTGCACATTCTCTAAAAAATTTACATTTTTTTATGTTTTTGCTGAGGTTTAGGGGTGTTTTGAAAAGAACACAGGATTAAAAAGCCCTCCTCTGGGGATAAGGGAGAAATGAGATGGATATCCTTCTAGAGGCTGCTGTGATGGATGCCGCCCTCCAACAAAACAAAGTCAATTCACCTCATCCAACTAAAGTTGTGGATGCAAAACCACAACCTGAACAGACTGCTTCAGAAGCTCCAAGAACAATTGACATGGTTGACCAAGACGCTACAATGAACGTTGTCAGAGCTGTTGTGGATGAGGAATTATCCACAATCGAAGCTAAGGACAACAAAATTGAGCTCCTTAGGTCAGAATTGGCTGGAAAGGATGCTCAAATTGAAACCATGGTTAAAGTAATAGACAACCTGAGATCTGACTTAAAAAAGACATAAGAGCAACAAAATGTCAGACTCAATGAACAAAATGCTCAAATTGAAGAACTCAAAAGGCTGCTATTACAAATTACTAAAGAAAATCAAATGCTGAAAAATGAAAGGCAACAGGCCCTCATATCAAGTGCAGCTAAAAAAAGGAATGAGGATGAGGTGGATAAAATAGAGGGTGGACCAAATGAAGCGGTGCAGTAATGTACAAAAAGGACCAAGACTCCTTCTTCATTGGTCAAAAGAGTACAAAATCGACATGACTGGAAGAGGAAGAATACAAATGACTCCTGTGCCAACGATGCAGTATAGCTTGTAAAGACGAAAACAAACAAACCAAAAAGGAACAATCTCCCCAACTCTATTGAACTGGATCCTATATCCAAATCGAAACTGAACAAATTTTACGAAAATGATGATGGAGACCAGTAAGTCAAATTTTAATATTGTCGAATTTCAATAACATAACATTATTATATATATTGTGTGAATTCCTTATTAATATGGTCCTCAATCTTTTGCAGGGCAATTGTTTATATGGGTGAAGATATTTCAAAAATTGTTCGTTATTCAGAAATCCAACTCTTGTTGTCACACAAAATGCTAGAGAACAACGTATGTATTCCAATTTTCACACATTGATATTGCTTTCAAATGAAAAAATGGATGTCAACATTACACTTGCGATGAACTTAAAGGTGTGTATCGCGATGCACAGGTTAATACTAAAAAAGTACAATTTTTGTGCATCACGATGCGCAACCAACTTTATTTCACTTGCGATGCACAGAAGGTGTGCGTTGCGATGCACAATTTTGTACTAAAAAAAAATAATTATGTGCATCGCGATGCACAACCTTTATTCTCGATGCATTATATTGTATTTGAATGTATTGTTTATTAAATACAATGAATGAACCAGTTTCATATGCAATGTTATTTTCTTTTTCTCAGCTATATAACTTACTTTTCTTTCTTGTTTACAGCACATCAACGTTTGGACGTTAATTCTGAAAAAAGTTGTCAAAAGGAAAAAGAAAGAACTTCCCGGAATGGTTTTTAGTTCTTCTTGTTGGGTAATATTATTATGATCCTAATTCTTTACTCTATAACTTTCTTAATTGATTGTTGTAAACTAAATCTGTATACATTACGTTATTTAGTTGTACGTGGCACGATAATCAACCGTCGGCATGTTCAAAGAAAAGATGAAGGCATTGATCAACTGATACTTGTTTAGTTGTACATGAGTAATGTACCCCTGTCTCTATTAAAAATACAACAAATAATCAACTGATACTTATTTTTTAAAAATTTCCACTACATGCATCATATGTTGAAGAAAAGATGAAGGCATTGATCTCTGCATCGCCGTTAACGCGATACTAACGATTAAGCAAACTAAAAGATGTCTGCCCAATAAGCACATGTGAAACATCACCCCCAACAAGCAGTTGGAAGTGATGACTGCGCGGTGATCGTGTGCATGTTGATGGAAGCATTGCTGCGAGCTAAGAAATTATCGACGAAAATTGACGCTAGTGAATGTGCAGAATACAGGGCCAAAATGGCTAACACAATGATTTTGTTTAGAGAAAATGTGTAACAAGCAATACTTTTTATTTATAACATTATATTTTTTGTGTTATTCCTCTATTTTTATGAGTTTGTGATGATAAACATTGTGTAATTTATATTTTTTTTAAATTACGTTTGATGCACAAAGTTGTATAGTAAAAAGTATTGTTTTTATGCATCGCGATGCACAACCTTTATTCCCGATGCACAACTTTTTAAACTTAACAAAATTTTGTGCATCGTTTAAAACTCTTTCAGATTCTACAAAGAAGGATAAATGTCTCTTACAATTCTACAAGAAGGATAAAATGTCTTTTCAAATTCTAAAAGAATTGACTGTCCAATTTTGTACATCGTTTAAAAAAAACAGTCATTGATATGATAAATGCATGTTTGAATTTTAAAAGAACTGACTGTTCAAATGTCTTTTCGAATTCTACAACCTTCTAAATTAGGTATAAATATGGGACGTACCTTAACATTGTTTAACCAAAAACTACCAGCAAAAGCAAAATCGTGAACATTCCTCTCATCAAATACAAAAAATAAAAACAAAAAATGTTGACACATGCGTATCTTATGAGATTCTATTGGTTATATTACAAATGGATGCTTCATCGTCATTCAGAGACGTCCTCAACATTCAACAAGTTTGTAAGATGTTTTACGATGCTGGCAACGAGGAAGTAGTCCTCCAGAATATGTCTGTAGAAGGTCTCTTCCACCGTAGGTGGTTTTTGGGTGAAGCTTCCCAGCAAGCATACGATCATTTCTGTACAAAATTAACTCTTGTCAAAAACCGAGGAATGCTCAACCAAATTGTCATTCTCATATTCTTCTACAATGGAACTCTCGAAGACGTAGCCGTTGCATCGTCGAGGAGTATCTTGCAAGGGATGAATACTTTAAGGCCATGCACGCATTAGGTGTTCTTTCAGTCCTACATTACGGAGAAGCATCACAACTTGGCATGGAGGTGCTAAGGAACTGTGTGCTTGAGAAGTATAACACATCTTTGCAAGCTTCTCATGACATAATAAAAGAGAGGTTCAACAAAATTCTTGGGCCAGAGTCAACGTCATTCGACGACATCGAGTTTTTTTATGTAATAGGGTGGGGCACCCCATGTTTATAGACAAGGTTCCCTATTCTATACCACTAAATACATACCATAGAATGTCAATTGTGTGCTATAGATTGTATTCTCGACAACTTTTGTAATAAAATTAAGAATTAATAAAAACTTTAAATTATTACAGTTGACGATGCACAATATTGTACTAACGATGCACAAAAACTATACTGATACAGTACTGTTATACATTGATGATGCACAAAATTTATACTGAAATAGTATTGTTATACATTGACGATGCACATGTTATACTTGACGATGCACATTTCTTAACACAAAATATACTGAAATAGTACTGTTATACTTGACGATGCACATTTCTTATACAAATTCACAAAATACATTAACGATGCACATTTTATACTTGACGATGTACACAATGCACATTTTCTAACACAAAAATCACAAAATACATTGACGATGCACATTTCACACACATGACGATGCACAAAATACACTTAAAAACGTCATATGTTGTTACGGGGGTAATTTTAGAACAAATAGTCAATTTATCACTTAAAAAGGACTTAAGCGAAACAAATATAGTGGACTTAAGTGGTTGAAAATTTCATAAAAGGTACCGGCCTACAATTTTTTCAAATTTGGGTGAATTACAGGCCGGTCCCTTTTTCAACATTTGTAATCGGTCCAGTCCACTCATCTTTTTTTAAAATCGAAAAAAGGTATTTTTGGGGCGAAAAGACGATTATGCCATTAATGAAAGAAAAACACGCATGCATTAGTAACCCAAGGTATTGCGATAAGTAATCCAAGGCATCGCGTGGGTTAATCATCGTGATGACCAACCAAGGCATCGCGATGAGCAACACAGGCATCGCGATGAGTAACCAAGGCATCGCGATGAGCAGCTAAGGCATCGCGATGAACAACCAAGGCATCGCGATGAGCAGCCAGGTCGATCCCCGTTGCGTTGCCCAGCATACTGCGATTGGTGAATTAAAGGCATCCCGATGCCCAATTTAATATAATATCAAAATCGATCAAAATGGTTGTTTTTTGTTAGAAAATTTACATACAAACATGGTATTGACTTCCTATAACAGTATGGTATTGATATTATACAAAATTCAAACTCAAATCATTGATTAAAGTCCCAAAATTAGTCCAAGAACATCTTACTCTGTTTTCGGACAACACATTGCCAAACTCGATTTGGATCTTGAAATTAGTATTTTTTGGTAGAAAAATTGTGCATAAATGTAGTACTAAGTTAGGATAACAATATGTGATTGATTTTAAACAAATTCGAAGCTTAAAACATAGATTAAAGTAGCCAAAACAGCCCGAGAACAAAGAAAAATGGGATGAACTCAAAAAATTCGAATTTGATCAAATTGTTATCAAATTTGTGTTCTATGCATGTAAATTGATACCTAAACATGAGGGAAGACTATATTAACAATATGAAATCATTTATACATCAATTCGAACCTCAAATCTAAAGCAACGATGTTGTTGAGGGCATTTTAGGAAGAAAATTCTCAAAGTGTTTTTTAGCGGTTTAAAAAAAAAATGATAGACTAAAAAGAAAAAAAGTTTCAGAAAATGGACCGACTAGTAATTTCCAGTAAATTAAATTGAGTAAAAACATAGACAAATCTAAAAGCCAAGCATTTAGAAAGCCCACCATGGATATCACTTAGTAGTAGTTAAAGAGCAATAATTCATAATATTATAATCAAGTAACCCTTTTTAATTTATTCTTTTTAAATTGTTATCAAATTTGTGTTCTATGCATGTAAATTGATACCTAAACATGAGGGAAGACTATATTAACAATATGAAATCATTTATACATCAATTCGAATCTCAAATCTAAAGCAACGATGTTGTTGAGGGCATTTTAGGAAGAAAATTCTCAAAGTGTCTTTTAGCGGTTTAAAAAAATGATAGACTAAAAGGAAAAAAAGTTTCAGAAAATGGACCGACTAGTAATTTCCAGTAAATTAAATTGAGTAAAAACATAGACAAATCTAAAAGCCAAGCATTTAGAAAGCCCACCATGGATATCACTTAGTAGTAGTTAAAGAGCAATAATTCATAATATTATAATCAAGTAACCCTTTTTAATTTATTCTTTTTAAATTGTTATCAAATTTGTGTTCTATGCATGTAAATTGATACCTAAACATGAGGGAAGACTATATTAACAATATGAAATCATTTATACATCAATTCGAATCTCAAATCTAAAGCAACGATGTTGTTGAGGGCATTTTAGGAAGAAAATTCTCAAAGTGTCTTTTAGCGGTTTAAAAAAAAATGATAGACTAAAAAGAAAAAAAGTTTCAGAAAATGGACCGACTAGTAATTTCCAGTAAATTAAATTGAGTAAAAACATAGACAAATCTAAAAGCCAAGCATTTAGAAAGCCCACCATGGATATCACTTAGTAGTAGTTAAAGAGCAATAATTCATAATATTATAATCAAGTAACCCTTTTTAATTTATTCTTTTTAAAGGGAGATGAAGAAAAGAAAACCAACATTTTCATTATCATATCTATTGTAAATTCTGACATCGTACATAAACCTTTTGTTCACATCCGATAGTACCGTACAACATCAAAAAGATTAAAAAAATAGAATAAAAAAACAGAACAAAAGCAAACAACCGATGAATTCAACAATAGTATAAACAAATTAGTAACTCGCAGTCAATGAAAAATAACTAGAGTAGACTTGCAATATGGCCTAAAAATTCATTTTTGCCTCTTTCGCAAACTTGAAATTCTTAGAACATGCACTTATGCTTTTGTTTGGACTGCATTTGGAAAAGGATTAATATACAATTTGGTTCCTGAACTTGCAACGTTTTCCTGATTAGGTTCTAGTACTATGATATTTTCTATTGTGACACTTGAACTGAATATTTGGACTTATGTTTAGTCCCTCTTCTGACGGGAGTTAGCAGAAACGTTATCTTTTATTTTAAAAGACCAAAATGTCCTTATTCCTTGATAACTGTGTATCCACTATGATTTTTCCTATTTACTTCTCTCTTTTCTTTTTTTTTTTGAAAAATTGTAAAATATGAGATAATTATTGTCCAATAAAATAATGAAATTGATTAAAAAAATTAAAATATGACATTTTTTCTTTGAGTACAGAAAATAATTAGTTTTAAAATTTAAAATCAAAATTATTAAATTAAAGCAAAATATAATAAAAAAACTTAGAATTTTTTTTTCTCTTTTCTCTCTCTATCTGCCTTCTTCCCCCCGTTCTCTCTCTTCTTCCTCCTCCTCCTCTTGTTCTTCGCCCACCCCCTTTACATGACAAGAAACAAGTCTCTTAAAAAAAATAGATTGAAATCTTCTTTACCCATCCTAAACAACAATAATCAATAAATAAATCTTCCTTTACCCATTTCCCCCGGCCCTCTCTCTATTCTCTCTCTTTTGTCAAAACACTAGATTGAAAATTAAAACCTAGTTCAAAATCAAAACCACAGGCAATGGTCTCATCGATGAAGGAATAGCTTTGGACGAAGAGAAGCAGCGATGGATTAAAGTCTCGCGAACTCGTTGGAACCTTCAAGTCTTTCATGATTTTGCGCCTGGGTTTTGTGGGTATCTCTAAGTCCCGCGAACTTGTTGGAGCTCGCCATGGACGAATAGAGGCGTCGGCAATGGCTTTCGTGACTTAACCGTGGGGTTTTACAGCCATCGAATCACGTAAATTTTGCCTGGGTTTTGTGGATAGTGAGAAAGATTTGGTTTTCCTTTTTTTCGAGTTTCTCTAAATCCCGTGAACTTGTTGGAGCTCGCCAAGGACGAAGAGAGGCGGCAGCATTAATGGCCTTCTTAACCTTCCATTCAGGATTAACAACCTTGATTTAAACAATTCATGCCTGAGATTTAGTTGGGAAGTGTTTAATTATGACCAATTGAGGCTTTTCTTGGTCCAGTGAATTCATCGGAGTTCGACAAAAACTATCGCAAACAGCGATCAGACCATTGCCTGGGTCTGCTCTCTTTAGCGTTGGGTCATTTTACTTGGTGGGCTGATCATGGTGGTGTTCGCCCAGGCAATTTCATCAAAGCAGCACAACAGGAAGTATCAAGGAATAAGCTGATGGAGAAGACAATGATTAGTGAGGAGAGAGATAGTGAGGCTGCAAATTTTTCACCTTCCATGTAGATACCCAGTCATCCAGGAATAAGGGCATTTTGGTCTTTTAAAATAAAATGTAACGTTTCTGTTAACTCTCGTTAGATGGGGGACTAAACGTAAGCCCAAATGTTCAGTTCAAGTGCCACAATAGAAAATATCATAGTATTGGAACCTAATTAGGAAAACATTGCAAGTTCAGGGACCAAAATGTATATTAATCCTTTGGAAAACGCTCAGATCACAAAGGAAACTTTTCAAACTTATCTTGCAAGCCTTTACAATAAAAAGAAGGCGTTCTTTAAAAATTGTTTCTAAAAAAATCTTTATGTTAAAAAAGCTACAGAGAAAGAAGACACAATAACCAAGCTTAAACTTCTAGATTTATTATTTAAAAAGGGGAAATCTTTTAGGAAAAATGATATGTTCATGAATGGCTCCATTGACATGGTTATGGGTTATTTTTGAGAAAAAGAGTTTAAGTTGTGAGAACCATTTTTGGGTCATTTTTTGCCACAAAAAAATATTCGATATGTAGAAAGAAGAGAAAAGAATGCAATAAACATAGATTTTGTGTCATTTAGGCCATTCAGTTTATGACAAATCACTAGTCACAGTGCTCAGTAGAGGGAAACCCACTCATATTTTGGGAGATTAATTGTACAGGGAAATTGCTCACCAGTCCCCTTTTCAAAGTTTGTAACTGTTCCAGTTTATCCTTTTTTTTTAACCGCTAAAAGACACTTTTATAAAATTATTCCTAAAATACTCTCGTTTTTTCCATGTATACTTCGAAGCAAAAATGTTAAGAATTGACTTTTAATTAGGATTCATTCAGCAATCTGGAATTAGTACCACCTATAGTAGTGGGTTATAAATATTTTTCGGTTTTAGCTACTCTTATTACAAAAATACAACTATGTTAAAAACACTCCCTCCTCAAGAATAGTACGATAAATTTGTATTACTATCTGATTTAAGCGTTTGTATAAACAGATTGGTTATGCTAATGAAGCTCGCCTGCCTTGAGCTGTTTCCGTTTTCTTCTCTTGTTTCTTAATTCTTAGAGTATTAATTTAATGAGATTTGATGATCTTGTTTATCATTCAAAATGCGATGAATGCGTATTTATAAGGAATTAACAAGTTCAACTATACAAGATGAAGATTTGTTAATTGCGATGCAGAGATTTGTGCATCCCGATACCCAATTGTTGCATCTCAAATTGAATTTCGATGCACAGTTCTTGCATCCCGATGCCCAAATTAATCTGAGAAACTGGTACTGCATCCCAATGCCCAATTGTTGCATCCCGATGCCTAATTGTTGTATCTCAAATGATGCACATTTCTTGTATCCCGATGCCCAAATTAATTTGAGAAAGGGACACTGCATCCCGATGCCCAATTGTTGCATCTCAAATTGAATCCCGATGCATAATTCTTGTATTCCGATGCCCAATTGTTGCATCTCAAATTGAATCTCGATGCCCAATTGTTGCATCCCGATGCCTTGTGATGCCTAATGTGCGCGTATTTTGGTTTCATTAAAGGTATTGTTATCTTTTCGATAAAAAAATATCTTTTTCCGATTAAAAAAAAAAAGGACCGGCCCGAAATTACCCTTTAATTGTATGGATCTACTTGAAAATAGTGAAAGATAAAAATACCCTTGACTTGAGAAATGACACATGGAGCGCATATGACAATATTATGTCTATATTTTAAACAGACTTACATCCTAACCTACAAATGAAATGACAACTTGGATCTCAATTCGCCAATATTGGTATACCATTGACTCCAAGTCACAACTTCGTATGATATTTGGATTATCAAGTTGCAAACAGTCCTAATTTTAAGAAGGAAATAGTGTTTTCTTTCAAAGGAGGATTAGAAAAAAAAATTAAAAAATTCAAGACCAAGTAGAGTATAATTTTCATGGAAGATAGTAACGTGATGTTTGGTTACTTGAGAAAAATGGAAGGATAAAAAATAAAGATGAGAAAAATGAAGGGATAGACTAATGTTGTTTTATTTGGCAGGGTAGAAAGATGAAAAAAAAAATAATGGAAAAGTGAAGGGATGGAGGATTTCTTGGCACTTAGAAAAAAGCCCCACATCCCCGAATTGAGCAAAAAAGTGAAATCAAATACTCCCCGCTCATCAGTAAAGAGTCAATTATACTATTTTGCAAGTAAAGAATCAATTATATTATTTTAGAATATTTTATTTAAAAAGTTTACTTTTAAAAAATTATGTTTACAATTTTTATAATTTTTTATCTTTACTCTCTACTTGAATTGTAATCATCTTGGTTGTGCTTAAATATTTTTATAATTATAACAAACTCTAATGACATTAATATATCTCTTAATAATTAGACTTTTCAAACGTGCACTATTTGGGTGAAACAGAGGAAGTAGCTAGCAAATAAGCCCAAATTAACTTCTCATAGAGTGAAAATTGGCATACACTTACAGTGGTATCTTCCTTTTATACAAGTTTTTACTGCCACTGTATAATCAACATTTTGGTGTACCAAGCAGCACCAAAAATGAGTATATTGTATTTACATTATTTTGTTCACCCATAGACCTTAGTAGACGCTATGCCCTTAATCAGTGTTTGAAAAATCGAGCTAGGCGCTAATCGCCCCGAACGTCGCGACTAGGGCCAAATTGGACCAAAAATCGTCATCTTAAGAAATCGTCGCCGACATGGCCTAGGCCCCGACAAGTCGGCGTCGGCGCCACCAATGCCCAGCCTTAATTTCATGATTTTAGGCTTTTACGGAGTGAAAATGAGCTGTCGGTGAGAGAGAGGGAGAATGCCGGTGAAGAGAAAGAGAGACTGACAGAGTGAGAGAGAGAGAAATTAAGAGAGAGCGAGAGTGAGAGAGAGAAAGAAAGAGCGAGAGAGAGAAAGAGAGTGAGAGAAGGAAAGATAGAGTTTGCCATCGTTTGAGAGAGAGGTCGGCGAGATTCCCTGAAAGAGAGGCCGGCGAGATCCCCTGATCTCCTGAGGCCGTCGTTTGAGAGAGAGAGAGGTGCTATTTGTTTTGTGAGGGAGAGAGGCAAATTGATGAAGTGTTTTAGTTTTGAGGATTGCTATTTGCACCCATAGAATTTCTTAGTACACCCCCTAACAAAAATTACAAAAATGCCATTATAAATTTAGACCTAAATACCCTTTTTTTTTTTAGGCTGTTCGGCACCCCTACCGAACATCACTATGGGTGTTCGGCACCCCTACCGAACATTACTATAGGTGTTCGGTAGGGGTGTCGAACACCTATAGTGATGTTCGGTAGGGGTGCCGAACACCTATAGTGATATTCGGTAGGGGTGCCGAACACCACTATAGGTGTTCGGTAGGGGTACCGAACACCACTATGGGTGTTCTATAACCCGACCGAACAAACTGTTTAAAAAAAATGGAAGGGAGTGGGTGTGTGTGGGGTGGGGGGAAGG
Source organism: Platycodon grandiflorus (assembly GCA_016624345.1). Taxonomy (NCBI): domain Eukaryota; kingdom Viridiplantae; phylum Streptophyta; class Magnoliopsida; order Asterales; family Campanulaceae; genus Platycodon; species Platycodon grandiflorus. The sequence goes on along the minus strand of CM028367.1, from coordinate 12,051,792 downwards.
AGGTGGGGTGGGAGGGAGGAGGAATGTGGCGGTTGTGTTGGGGGGATGGAAGGTGGCGTGTTGGGGGGGGGGCGGAAGGAAGGAGGGTGGAAGGTGGGGTGTACTTGGAAGGAGGAGGATGGGGTGAGGTGTATTTAGGGTGGGGTGTATTTAGTATTTTGGGGAAAATATTGGTAAGGGTAGAATAGAAAATTAATAGGGGGTGTACCTAGTATTTTGAGTGATTAAAAATATTAGGGTGGGGTGTACTTAGTAATTGGGTGTACTAAGCAATTTCATGGGTGTAAATAGCAATCCTCTTTAGTTTTAGGGTTTTAAGTTTTTACTTTTCAAAATGACAACCTTTACCCTTAAGTTATTAAATTATTTTTCCTCCCCCTCAAGTTATTAAAGTATTTCACCTCCTCCTCAAGTTATTAAAGTATTCCCCTTCTCTCCTCCACTTTGAAATGATAGTAAATTTGATTTTAACTTTTAATCTTGCAATGTGATCAATACTTTTAGTTTATTTGGTCATATTTAATTATTTTTTATTGTTACAGAATGTTTGGTATGGACCTATGGTGTAATTATTCCTCGATTTCTAGGCCCCGACTAGACCCCTAGGCGCTAGGCCCTGCTCTGGCGCCTAGCGATTTTTAGAACACTTCCCCTAATATTATTTGTAATTTTGTTGAAGTTTGGATAATAATAACTGAACTATGTAAATTTCCCTACAAGGGCAAAAAAGTCTTTATTGCTACCCACGTTAAGTACTGGAGGCTTAACTAAGGTGCTCGGCCCGGGCATTTTCACATGGCCGAGCCAACACCTTGGATGACTAAGCGGCCACCTTGGCCAACTATTGCGTGGGTGTATTGTCATGCACATCAATGGGCTCCGCGTGCCTCTGAAAAGATACCTTGGCACACTTCTCATACACGTTTCAACAAACTCTAACCGATCCCAGTATAAATAGTAGAGAACGTGGCATCCAAAATGTACGGTTAAGTACACGTTCTCATTCTCTCCTTTTGACATTTTCTCTCTCATTCGCCATTGCTCCATCTTGCATCGGAGGAGCTTTGCTGAGCATGCCTCCACCTCAATGACTACCTTGTTTTTGTTCTCAGGTTGATTCGCAGCATCATCACTTTATCAAACCTTAAATATAGGGGTGACAATGGCTGACGCGACACGAATGCATGAACTAGAACAACACGATTATAAACACGAATTACTGAGAGAAATGACACAATAAGACACAGCACGACACGACACGACACGAAAGCACGAAATTAAAAATTTAGTTAAAATAACATTTATTGTTATATATATGATCAAATAAGATAGGTAACATGAAAACACGATATTGCGGCACGAACACGATACGATGACACGAATTGCCACCCCTACCTAGATATCTCACCAAAGTGCAATCCCAAATCACTCGTAGGTGCAAAATTGTGTTGCATCAATAACTCTATAGCGTTTGACTAGCGGGTAGTGATAATAATCCCAACATATTAGAGATATGGTAATACTTTGGGCACAATAAAGTCACAAAAATTTAGTCATAAAAATCTTGTTGTCAATTTTTTATTTATTTTTTCATTAGTTAGTGATGGGCCCTGTAAACTACGCAACCAATTAATAACCGCCAACGAAAATTTTGTAGAAAAAATTTTGTGACTTATAATTTGTGTCCATAACATTGCTCTTTGAGATACTGATTGCGACTCTTTGACCAAAGAGATAGTGTTTAATTCATTGTTTTTCGTTTCTTTTTGAGAAAAATATACTACATGCAACCGTATACAGCATGTGCTATTGCAAGCTATTTCATCTACTTTTATCAAACTTTTTTTCTTGGGAGAACAATATATATTAGCCAATGTTAAAAAAATCAGCCTAGGTGCCTCTAAAACGCTGCAATTAGGGTCAAATCGGGTAAAAAATTGTCAATGAAAAAAATTGCCGCTTAGGCGCCTGCTTAGCGGTCCGCCTAGCCGACTAGTCGCCGCCCTTTTATAATATTATTAGCCAAAAAAAATACAAAATAAGAATAATCATAAAATGTTAAGCTAAATTTTTTAATTTCTAATGAAAGTACACTTTTTCTTTAAGAAGTTCAAAGTCCTATATTGATGATATATTTATAACATTTTCTTGATATATAAATAAAATAAAATAAAAGGTGCTCACGTTTAATATTTTACTTTGAAGGGGTCGAACTAAATTACATTATGTTAAAATGTGGCTCAAATTTAGTGGGCTCCACAAATAGATCATTGTCCTTATTAAAAGAGCATAAAGAAACTTGAGGCGAAAGTATAATACTAATCTAAGTTAGAGGTCGTTTGATTGTGTATTTTGGTCAAAATATAAGGATAAAATGTAGCTTGTTGTAAAAATTGTGTTTCAATGCTGTGGCAGAAAAAGTTGCGTTTTAAAATGCTGTTAAAAACAGCGTTTTGAATTAATATCACAAACACATTTATAAGAAAAAAGCTGCATTTTAAAAACGTTGCGTTATTAAAAATACTACGTTTTAAAAACGTTGCATTTTAAAAACGTTACATTAAACGGACTCTTAGACTAGGGCCCTCATATTTTGATCTATACAAAGAGCAATACATAGAGTCAAGAAAAACAGACGATGCAGAGCCGAGCCGAGCCAAGCCAAGAGAGAAACACAAATAGAGAAGAGACACATGACGGACATATTTGATGGTCGCGAGAGTCTCGAGGTTTTTGCTGTATTAGACAAAATAGTGTGAGACTATTTTTGGCTGAATGGTACGCAGTGGGATAATGTCAATACTTGTAATAAACTAAAAACACTCTTTTGTAAATTTCTCATCGTTTATTGTAAATTTGTTGTTTGCTTTATAATAGATTAAACCATGCAAATTTTGTTTTCTCTTTTGTTTGATTTATTCCGATATATTTTTTGTTTTTTTGTCATTATTATTTAAATACTTTGTACTTTCACTTATATCCTCGTTTTATAACAAATTAGTATTAGAGCTTTAGCCTAGTCGAAATTTCGCAATCGAAAGATTGGAGTTTTGAAGATACGGACGTTGGAAATTCCCCGCAATTTCAATTAAAGGCAAATTAAAGTTAGAAATGTGTTGATCTAATTGATTAAAAGATTGTCTTGTATCTAATCAGAGTCGAATATGGAACATAGTGATAAATGGATCCCTCTGCACGGGAACTTAGCAATCGTCAGGCCACTAAACTAATCTTTTGATTTAGAAATGAATTTTTTGAGAATACATATCTTAAATTGTAGAAATGTATTTTTCTTTAAAACAAAGCAAACAATAAATATGTAATTCTTAAGATTATGCTTAATTTCAGAGCTTGTAATTGAAATTAAAAGAACAATTTGAATTTCGTGGAGCTCAAATTATTCAACCAATTTCAATTCTAAAGCTTTATATTAAGTATTCAAACATCTAAGAGTAATTACTATTTATTTGGAAATTGGTCGTGCATAGCACGGGGTTGTTGCTAGCATATGTATAGAACAATTTTCTCTCCTATTTTCTCTCATGTCCAACCCAAACACCGTACGAGATAAATAGTTTCCATCTAATGGGGATAAACAAAGATGTTCTCTATTATCCTTTGTATATTTCTTAAGTTAAAATTGCAAGATGGGAATTGTGAGAAGAATGACATAAGTATAATCAATTCAATTAATGCTCCAAATAAATAATATAACATATTTATACTGCAAACAAAATTCAAAATTTTTAGAATAAAAAACAAAGATGTACGATATTACGAGCTCGAACTTGTTGTATTTACTAGTTTTAGTTTAGTGCCGCTAGATCAAATTTACTTATATCTCTACACCGTCAGATTAAATTTTTCTTTATTTAAGTTATAACAAGGAAATTGCAAATTATCAAATTTACTTCGATCTGATGGAGTAGAGATCTAACAAATTTAATCTCACGACACTAACACCAAAACTTATAGAGAAATACCTCAAGCTCGAACTCGTAATATTATTTGCCAAAAAAGAAATATATGAGTAAAGTGCGGTACCTTGAATTAAATTTTTTGGGCTCAACGACATAAAGAAGATTTTATTAATTTCATAACTCTAAGACATCAATCAAAAACAAGAACAACACAAGCTCAGCAACAATCTTTAAGACACTAAGCAACAACTCATGACACAATCAAACTTATTTTGTTCATATATAATCATAACATCATGAAGAACATGCCTAATACATGTAAATACAACATATATACCTTACCACAATCGAAGCCTTCTTCTAAACTACAGGTTGTAACTTGTAATATTCGTATGGGATAACGAATCGTGGATCAAGACGTTTCATCTCGTATTTTAGTATTAACAAGTCGATTTCGATCCATAATTTCTCGCAGATCTTCGCCGCTGATGAGAGTGGGCTCAAAAGCATGAGCCACACTAGATTGACGAACCAACTAATCGATGCTAACTTCATAGCCATTTGTGATCCTTTCATGTTGACAAAGTATGGAATTGTAATTCTTCAATTCCCACAAGTGATGAGGCATGAACTTCTTTAATACAAGTAGGAATATTGTTTTGTGAATTATGAGTATGGCTTGAGCTCGTGTGAATAGTTTAATGGCTATAATGACGGTGATGCACTAATTAAAGTGTCCATAGGTATGATGCTTGTGGTTCTAGGGTTACTAGGAAAATCTATGATATCCCCCTTTCTACGGTGGCAAAATATATTAAGAGTCCATTCCGTTCATGTTTATAAAATTTAGTATTTTAAAAATGTATGTCTTTTTTTATAAATGCATTTGAGATATCACTTCAATACGCAGTTTTTTTTTTCTAACAACATTTTAAAACGCAGCTGCTTTTTGAAAACACTGATTTTTCTGTCGCAACATTGAAACACAATTTTTACAAATAAGCTGCATTTTGGCTAAAACGCACTACTAAACGGGCTCTAAATATATAAAATTCGATCCATGTTGTAACGGATACTGACATACTTCTTCCGTTACAGATAAATAGTCTATGTTTAAAAGTCAAGCTTTTAAAGAAAAATTTGATATTCCAGAAATGTCATTCGCAAGTATAAGCTAACAAACTCTTCCATAGTAGAAAATTCCGTAAATATATCGAACAAGGAATATGAACATTCCGTAACAAGTAACAAGGCCGGAACAAGACTTCTTAATGAATATTTGAAATTCTTCTTAAAAAAATGAATATTTGAAATTCCATAATATGCCCTTTGCAGTTATTCCATGGTAGAGTATCAGCTACAGCCTACATGTGCACGAGTAATGAGAAAATCATGTTAAAAAATACTTAAAATTGAAAAGAAGGGTATATTAGGAAATTCAAAAAAAATTATGACATAATTTTTAAAAGTAGACTCTTTAAGTGAACCATCTCAGAATAGTCGACTCTTTGCATAGAACGGATGGAGTATATATTACTGCTCCATTTTTCAGTCTATGGAGTATATATATATATATATATATATATATATATATATATATATATATATATATATATATATTACCGAACTTTAACTAATACTCCTCCATTCCTTAAAAATTATCTTGTTTCTAAACTTTTATTTTTATAAAAACACTTTTACCATTTTATTCTTATGTTTTTTTCCTACTTTAATAATGGTCTCACATGCACATAAACTTTAAAGGAAATTACATATAATACCAATATTTATAGAGAAAATTGCGGGCTAGTACACTTTATTAAATTTTCAACCACTTTAATTCCTTATATTTGTTTTAAACCGCTAAAATTCACTTTCATAAATAAGTTCCTAAAATACCCTCCAACAACCTAAAGAAGAATTCCTCCTCACCTAACCCCCAACTCGCTTCTCGTTTTTTCTCTTCTTTCACGGTGTCCAGCCCAATAAACTCTCACCTTCGCTGTCTTCCTGGCGACGACAAGTCCATTTCCACAACAAATTCCCCCTGTTATCTCTTCTCTTCATCGTTAATGACAACTTCACCTTTCAAGCAGAATCATACCAATTATATCAAGATGAAAATTTATACGTGTATATATATTTTTTAATAAATGAGTATGTATAGAATAATGAAAACAAAAATGGAACAGATTATCATGGATCATAGCTAGGTAGATTAGATAGGTGAGGAGGGGTGGGCCTAGTAGCAGCACCATCACGGTGTACTCCTCCAGTAACTCCGTCATCGTTGCCGCACGCGATGCATCTTATGTTGCAGACGATGCAAGAAAGTTTAATCGCAATGCATCAATTTAGAATCGCAATGCATTGACTTGAAATTGCATTCGATGCATTGATTTGAAATTGTGATGCATCGCGTGCCTATTCGAATTCTTAAGGTCGATATTTTTCCACAAAAGTGCCTTTTGCCGATTTAAAAATTGCGATGCATCAGTTTGGAATCGCAATTCATGTACTAGGAATTGTGATGCTTTGCGTACCTGTTCGAATTATTAAGAGCATAGATAATATTTTCCTACAAAAGTGCCTTTGTTCGGTAGGGTACAAAAGCGGTTGAATATCGACCAAAGGGGACTGGCTAAATTTCTCACACACTTCTAATAGAGTCAGTTAATTTTTCTTAATCATTGTGTCAGTCAAACAATACAATTATGTTGAAATGGAGGAAGTATATTGAACTTGATTCGCGTAAAATCGTTAATGCTTTCAAACATAATTTTATTATCATAGTTACGGAAGGCCACGGTAGACATTAATGTTCATAGTTAGAAAATTATAACAAAAGATATGAAAGCCATTTACTAGTGTTTGATTTAGTGGAATTGGCTGAAAAGGAATGACTAATTCAGTAATTCTCATTGAATATTCTCTTTAATTGTCGTGTTTGGTTGGTTTTATGGGCAGCGAGATTCCATGGATAATGGAATCAAAAACCTAGGGGAATATGGTTGGATTGTATTTTGAAAACTCACAAAAATCTTTCTATGAGAATGTCTTTTTAATGCCAAAATACCCTAACACATTTTACATTAATCCTAAATTATCCTTGTCATATATTGAAAGCAACCATCACCGCCACTGTCACCCTACCACCACCGCACTACCCTCGTCGTCATCACTGCCCACTACCTCAACCACCATTCTCGCCACCACCAACCCGCGATGCCCCTTATCTATAATCACAACCAATATCCCGCTAGCTACCTGTATCTCTATCACCGCTGCCACCACTAATATAGGACGAAGGTGGGAGGAAAGATAGATTCTTGTCCATATTAATGTACGAACAGACGTTTGTTCGATTACCGTTCAAATGGACGGAAGAAAAGAAAATAGAGAAAACTCCTCCAATTATTGGCGCACCAACAAGAAACTTTTATTAATAATTCAAAATGTGTCAAAACATGGACAAGATCCCTTTTCATATAGGGTTAAAGACTCAACAAGATAACTCCTAAAATAACTCATAAACTTTATGTAATAAGGAAACTAGAATCCGAACTGAAACGGAAAAGTATTTGACTCTAAACAAGGAAAATTCGTAGAATTTTAATGCTAATTAAAATAAGAAACAAGAATCTTAATTAATATAGAACTAAAAAGTCTGACAGCAGCTCTTTGAACATAAGGCGTGTCCCACGCCTTATTCAAAACAGGTATGTCTCTCTTTCAACATATGGCGTGCCCACGCCTTATCTGACTTGCGATTCTGTCATCGATCCTTATAAATTTATCCATAAATAATGAAACAAAGTAACCTAATAATAATTGAAGTCCAACTCCATTCACTCCTTGTTTACATCCCTCATCATTCTCCCCTTCATTTAAAAAACTTGTCCTCGAGTTTTGAAGTGGCGAAGAGTGAAAGTCCAAGAAACCATCCATTGAAGCTTGAGTGTCCACAAAATGATCATAACCTTTGGAAATATATTGCCTTGAAATATAAGATCTTTATATTCATGAACTTTAAAATATTCCCCAGCTTGATTATTTAATCTTTTTGCAATTGCTTCTTCATCTTTGGTAGAAGTGTCTCTTCCTTATACATGGCAGTTGACTCCTCCAATTTTCTCTTGACCTTGGCAATGAGATCAACGTACTGGTGAGATATAAATTCAGTGGCTTCAATAATCAACCTGTCTCTTCTTCACGGCATTTGACTTGAAAAATTCAACGTCGTTGACTTGAGTTTTCTTATTTTGGCGAACAAAAGGTTTTTTGTGGTACATAAGTGCACTCCTCCTGTTCGTCACCATAAATTTTGTCAACCTCTGTGTCATCGCCATCAATGTCTTGCCCCTTATCACTCCTTACAACATGCACTGGTTTTCGTTTGGATCACTCGTGAGAGTTATGCCCTGGTTGTTGGCAATGGTAACACTTGACAGGGTTGGGTTAAGCATAAAGATTGCTAGTGGTTATTTTCGGATTTTGCTTGGCATTAGGCTGACTTCGCTTTGATTCAACTGAGGAGGCGTCCTGAAATCGAGGTTTTTCGGATGGGTTTCTCGGCAAGTCACTGTTGTTATGTCTGAAATAGGTGGGGCGTGTTGCTTGCTGGGCTAAGGTTTGTCGATATAGATTTTGGACATAATCTCGGGGTAGAAAACGCTTATGTAAAAGTTCCTTCATCTAGACCCAGTTGCGAATTGGAGGGAGTCTTTGGCGATAGCGCTTTTCTTGCAATCTTTGCCACCATATTGCAGCACCTTCCTTTAATTTATAAACGACCATAGCCACCTTCTGTTCTCCGTAGACAGTCATGATTTTGAAGAACCTCTCAACCGCACTGATCAAATTAAGAAAAGATTCAATCCCCTAGACTTCCATTGAAATTGGGAATTTCAGCCTTAACTTTATACCAGTCGAAGTCCTCTTGTCGACAATAGACCTGAAGCGATGCTGGATTAGCTGCTTGTGCGACGGCATGTCCAACTGTGGGGTTATTTGCTGCAATGACCACCGTGGCTAGAGCGTCACGGATGCTGTTTTGGATCGTGGTCTACATGTCTTCCATGATGTTGACTTGAAACTCCTGCATACTGCTCTCAAGGGTAGCAATGTGATCACCAATATCACAATTAGGTCCCTCGGCCATTGTCTCTAATACCAACTGATGTAGGATAAAGATGGGAGGAAAGATAGATTCTTGTTCGTATTTAACGTATGAACGAATGTTTTGTTCGATTACCGTTCAAAGGAGAAAACTCCTCCAATTATTAGCGCACCAACAAGAGATTTTTATTAATAATTCTAAACGTGTCAAAACATGGACATGATCCCCTTTTATATAGAGTTAAAGACTCAACAAGATAACTCCTAAAATAACTCATAAACTTTATGAAACAAGGAAACTAGAATCTGAACCGAAACAAAAAAGTATTTGACTCTAAACAAGGAAAATTAGTAGAATTTTAATGCTAATTAAAATAGGAAACAAGAATCCTAATTAATATAGAACTAAAAAGTCGGACAACATCTCTTTAAACATAAGGCGTGCCCACGCCTTATTCAAAACGGGCATGTCTCTCTTTCAACACTGACTTGCGATTCTATCATCGATCATTATCAATTTATCCATAAATAATGAAACAAAGTAACCCAATAATAATTGAAGTCCAACTCCATTCACTCCTTCTTTACGTCCCTCCTCAACCACCCCTCTCCACGGCTCCACTATCACTAACACCACCACCAGAACAACACCACGACCATGGCTAATGCACTACCACAACTACAAACACATTAGCCTACTTGAATCACCTCCAACCCACATACTACAACCATTACTATCATCATCAATGCGCCACCACTACCATCGTTATATATTACTCCCTCTGTTCTAGGCATAGAGTCCACAATTCTATTTTAGGATATTTCACTTAAAGAGTCTACTTTCAAATATTATGTCTATAATTTTCTTAACTTTTAAACTTTACCCTCCATATGTAATATAAGCAAGTTAACTATGCTCAAATATATTTTTGTAATTATGATCAACTCTAATGATACTTGTATATTCCTTAATTATTAGACTTTTCAAACGTGAACTCTTTGAGTAGAACGGAGGGAGTATAATTATTATGAACAATAATAATAATAATAATAATAATAATAATAATAATAATAATAATAATAATAATAATAACATTTTACACCAATTAATAATACTGTAGACTTAATAAGTTTTCAATTGGAACAACAACAAAGACAACAATAATTAATGATAATACTAATTAATAATATTAATAGCAATTATATTATTATTATTATTACTACATTAATATAACTATTACTATATTTTTAAAATACTAATAATAATAATATATTCTATACTCTCTCTATTTTACCCAAAGAGTTCACGAGGGAAAAGTCTAATTATTCAAGGATATATAAGCAGTATTAAAATTGATCATAATTATGAAAATATTTAAGCATAGTCAAAATGTTTATAACATATATGGAGGGTAAAGTTAAAAGGTTATGAATATTGTAGACATAATTTATAAAGTGAACTATTTAAATGAAACATCCCGATATAAAATAGTGGTGTTAGGACTTTTGTTTAGCTTAATATTTTGATGATGTTTAATAGGTTAGATTAATCCCCAATCATGTTTAGGAATACTGTAAAAAGAGTTTTATATCAACAAAATTGGTCATAGGTGTTTGACTTTTTCATAGAATGGAAACAGCTAAGATTGAAGAAAAATATAAATGTTTCTCAAATACATAACAATTATAATTGATCCACTAACGGTCACATTCAAGGGCAATAAAGACTTTCAAGGATGTTATTACCTTCGTTTAAGGAGACACCAAGAAGCTGTGAGAGATGCATCTCTATGTGAGACAATAGACAACTTCAAGCTGGAAACTGACACGATCAGACAAGTGGATGACACAAGTTGCAAATTCAACCATTGAGCAACAACTAGTTTTCTCAATCAACTGCCTATATAAAGGACATCTCAAATGAAGGAAAAATACAGCTTAAGCAATAACACACGCAACTCAGATAGCAACAACATACACAACCTTCATAATTTAGCAGCTCACACTAAGCACCACTCATATTCAAATATACTCGGTATAAACTCAGAGAAGACAATCACTCAAAGCCTGCTCAAGCATCCAAACAATAGCTCAACAATCAAGCTGTCAAAGATCTACCTCTTGCTTCTATCAAACTAAGCCAGAGTCATTTCATAGAAGCATTCTATTTTCTTATGTTAACCTTGTGTAAGTTGGAGAGCCAACTAGTAAGGAAAATTTGAGGACTTTTTTAGTCAATAATTTGTATAATTATGAGAATTATAGTGGATTATTGCATCATCAAGCCAAAGGGCTGTGAGGACAGTGGATGTAGTATTTGAGATTCGAACCACTATAAATCGTTGTGTCAATCTCTCTATCTCTTACTCTTTATGTTTACTGCACATTACTTAGTCGTTTATCTGTGAATGTTTCTTTAATTATCTGCAAAATAGTTAACCTTTCTCATATCAATCCTCTTAATTGACATTGCAACAAAATAAGATCATAATATAACTTGTTTTGAACACTTAAATCACCTTTGCAAATATAATTTCTGTTGTGCAAACTCAACTTACTCAAACTTAATTGTTTTATTATCAAACTGTTATACATCGTTACATAACCATTTTTCTGTGATTAAGTGCTACCATCTGCCATTACTTACACTTATATACAAAAGGAATATAGATCCTAGTTAAAAAGGGACACCCCCCCTTCTCTCCCAACAATTGGTATAGAGTGTTGTTCTTAAAGATTTAAGTATCTTCATGCTTAACACCTTGTGATATATTCCTTGTTTCAAAAATATTTTTCAAATTACTAATGGCTCAACCTAGGAGGAACAATGGTGAAGATATTCCCTATGTTGATGATTGTGAATCATTTGAGATTTTCTCTTCAAAAATTAAAACTTATCTTGATGCTAATGATCATTGAAATTGGTTTATTTTGCAAGAGGAAGTCAAAGTACCGGTCAAGGTTGACACAAATGGAAGACCAAGCAAAATCAAATATCCTGATGAATGGTCAGAAACAGAGAGACATCTTGTTAAAGCAAATCTAAGAGTGAAGAACATCTTACAAAAAAGTATAAATGATACACTTGTACAAGATATAGGAAACTGTGAATATGCATAACAAGCATGTGACTTGATTCAAGCCACGTTTACAAAGCATAGATAGCAGTGTAAGAGATCAAACTAGTCACAATCTCATGAGACAGTTAGATTACTTCAAGTTCACTCCTGGAGCTAAGGTAAGTATTGATAAACCCAGATTTGAAGAGTTAATTAGATCCCTTGAATCTCATGGTAAGAAATTTGAACAAAAGAATCTATCTTTAAAACTATTTTATTGTTTACCACCAAAGTATTTGCCTATTGCATTATCAATTAGAGAAGGTGTAGAATGGAAAAATATGATTGTTGATAATTTTTTAGTAAACTGGAAGCATATGAACTAAAAGGTGTAATTGATATAGCCTCTACCTCCCTCTACACAAAGCATAAGCAATGCTACACCTACACTACAACATACATTAGCTTTAAATGTCAATGAACAAATTTAAGGGAGTAACAGAAACAGACATTGAAATGGCTGTCTGTATAGCTATCAAGAAGCTGAATGTAAGTCAAAGTAATGTATCTAATGATGATATTCCTAGTCATATTTCCATGGCTGTTAGAAAATTAATGAAATTTCAAAAGAAAAAATTTGTTTTAAATCAAGAAGGCTCAAATGACTCTTTCAAAAAGAATGATGGATGCTTTAATTGTCCCACTAAGACAAAATGGGAACTGAAGAATCATGAAAAAGCTATGGTAGTAGAACTTTTCAAAAGAAGTCATACATACACAACAGCAAATTAATGCAGCTGCTTCAAATGTGCTTTGATACCATGTTACTTTTCAAGAACAAAATATGGAGGGAAAAGTTCTACAATTAGAGAGAACTGCCAATCTATTACAAAGCTTGTAAATTAAAGAAAAACAAACTGCTAACCAACTTATATAATTAGCTCTAACAGAATAACTGCCTAACAATTTAACAAAGATACACTCGATACCCCTCTAACTACTTAACCAACATTTTACCCATGACACCTCTAAAGGTAAACATAAATGATGACGCATAATCGTCCGGGCTGAACTCCCATTCGAGGGGTTTGGACAGCGCGCGAGCCGACTAAGGCCACATGGGTCTAACCACTCCATGGTAGTGGGTTTGGTACTCATGTCCCTTGCCCAAAGACTATATCCTGGAGGTCAAGGGTTCGAAACTTGCTGAGTTTCAGGATGTGAGGGAGAGCACAAACCCACTACCATAGAGTGGTTAGACCCCTGTGGCCTTAGTTGGCTCGCGCGCTGTCCAAACCCCTCGAATGGGAGTTCAGCCCGGACGATTATGCGTCATCAATAAATACATTGCCAACCTTTGACAGAGATCGAAAAACTTCGCATTGATTTACTTTAGCTTCCATTGCTTCTTTGCTATATTGTTTATCAAGAAGCTTGCCCTGGTCTCCTTTTTCGCAGTCTATTCACCCTTTCTCTTGCAACTTTCATCAGCATTTATTTAAGGTTTAATATATAATTTGGTCCCTAAACTTTACACCTTTTCCTGGTTCGGTTATAGAACTTTGACATTTCCTATTGTGGTCCCCGAACCGCACTTTAAGCCCTTGTTCGTCCCTCAAGTGACGGCCGTCACTTTTGACGTTAATAAATGTCTAAAATGCCTAAAATGCCCATACTAAATGCCAAGTGTGATTCCTAGGTGGTCAAGGAGAGCCGAGTTGGAATTTAATTATAAATTTGAGAATAAATAGTAATAGAGATATAATTTTTAATTATAAAATTTTATATTAATTTAAATAGTAATCATGTAATTATTATACAATTGTTACCTAAATTAGAATATATATACATATATATTTTATGGCTGTCTTAATTTTAAAAAAATTGTTTTAATAAATTAAACCACAATAAATAATTTAAAAATCAAATGCAAGCTATCAATCTCTCACTCTCCTTAAAAACGAATTCCAATTCCCCCAATCTCAAGAAACCTTTACTCAAATCATCCACTACCACCACCACCTCCTCCTACCACCAAACACGGCATCCAGTGATTATCACCACCACCACTTCCACGGAAACAACACAACAACCTCGCATAAATTGTGGCGGTCCGACCGTATATCCACCACCCCCAACATGGTCCGACACATCACCTCCACCAGTCTACCGCCCATCCATGCTCCGGCGATTAACATCCCTCCTCACACCAACCACCAACAAGCCATCATTCTAACCCCAGTCCCTCAATCCCAAAAAGTCCCTACCGTCTTCCCACCTTACCAGTTCCAAACCCCAACCAAAATCATCCATTCGATCAAATACCCATAGATCCCACAGAGACCGACATGCTTTGCGTGGACTTATAATCCTGTTTACAACAATGTAACAACTCCCATCGCCTTGGATCGATGGCCTAAGTTCCAATACTCGTGATATCGCTAACTTTTCGATTTGAAAACGATACTGACTACAAACTTTGTTGCCAAAACAACACAGATGACACCAATTCCAGCAAGGAAATCAGTCGATTCTTGGAATTTGGGGCAAAAACAAAGGGAAAGAAGTTGAAACCCAGATGAATCTTTAAATCTATTTTCACCAAACCCTTTAAATAAAATGAAATTAAAACACAATATTGACAGAAATGAATGAAAGAAAAGGGTGGTTTGGAAATGAAGAGCAAATGAGGAAATATTGTGTGTGTGATTCGTAGAGTCGAAAACATCCATATAGCGGCAGTACCACCGCAAAAACCCACCTTCAATTTGAAGTTACTTTGTAGAGCTGCGGTACCAATAACTCAACCTCAATTTTTAACAATCACAACCCAAACCTAAATGCATTACACTCGAAATCAAAGTGGCGAGTAATAAAATCCCAAGTTTGACCCAAGCTAAATTCACATCAAATGCCTTTGTTGAAGACAATCTTCGTTGAAAGACAAACCCAATAGAGAGAAGGAATCCGCTAGATTCGATTAGAATCAAGGAAGGCGAGCTAGAAAGTGCGTTGGAGACCGGTGCACCCCCATGGTCAAAGATTGAACCGAAACTCTTAGATCTATTCTTCTAGGTTGAGATCCATGAGAGACGAGGTTAAAAGAAGAGAAGTAATTGAATATACATACTAATTACCACGGCCGGCAGTGCTAGCCGTTCGCCGGAGACATCACGGAGAGAGAAACCTTAGAAAGAAGAGGAGAGTATTATTGTAGAGAGAGAAACTCCTATTTGTGTTAGTTAGCTGAGTTAAATAAAAAAAAAATTTAATTCCAACTCGGCATTTTGACACCAAGGGATCACACCTTTACATTTAGTAAGGGTATTTTAGGTATTTTTAAAAAATATTAACGTCTAAAGTGACGGCCGTCACCTGAGGGACGAACTGTAAGACTTAAAGTGCGGTTCAAGGACCAAAATAGGAAAGGTTAAAGTTCTAGAACCGAATCAGGAAATGGTCTAAAGTTTAGGGACCAAATTATATATTAAACCTTTATTTAATTTGTTTGAATTCCCAATCATTTGGGTGTAAACGATTTCTTGATTATTTTAATTTTTGTTAAAAATTAGGAATCTTTCTTTCAATAGAGGTGCACCCTGATCGAGCACTCCGAGGAATTCCAAGTTTGTAGAAGAGGCGAAAATGAATTTTTAACTAACGATGATGAAGATTGTCCCAACCCTTATGTTAGTGCAATGTCGAACAAAAAAATGCATTTAGATAAAAATATGTATCTTGCTCAAGGTAAAGTTTTATTTTTTTGTTATGTTTTGAAATTTGTATTATTAAATTATATATATTTTTAGTTATGCTTTTATTCCTTTTCACATGTGTTTTGATAATAAAAATTATTTAAAATCTAACGTGGAGAAATTGTTTGCCTCTTGATGAAACAAACAAAACACATAGACTTGGGATATTCTTTCAACAAATATCAATTTTGCAATGTTGTTTTTTGGTTTGAAGAGAAAATAGACAATCGATACAAAACAACACAACAAATATTGTCGATAAGAATTTTTTGCAAAATCTATAATAATATCGATACGTTGATGTACTTTTAAGTAGTTTCCTCCAACATAAAATTTTTTATTAATTTATTCTTTTAATTTTTTTATCTTTGTTTTGTTTGAATATAATTTAATTAAAAAGAATATACGTGCGTTGTTCAACGCATATCTACGGTGGACTTTCTAAATGCTTGGCTTTTAGGTTTGTCCATGTTTTTTCTCAATTTAATTTATTTAAAATGGAAGAGTGTTGAAATCTATGGAGGGCTCTCTGCTATCTGGCGGTAGTGGTTCGAAGAAAGAGGGAAAATTGGGTTTGATTTGGGGATGAATTAGTAGGTTAAATTGTGTTTGTGAGGGAAATAAATTTTATTAGAAGAGTGAGATAGGCCCCTCTATTATCACAAGTATCATTTTAGACCTCTTATCATTAACGTGATTTTCTTACTATTAAAAAGATCTACTCAATAGGAGCTCACATGGTCCAAGATAGTAGAGCTGTCAAAATGGGCTCAACCCGTCGGGTCAGTCCATTCCTCCATCTAAAAGAGGCGGGTTGAGTTGATGAAGTTCAATCCTGTTTAGGAGCTGGTTAAACGGGTTGGAACCACGCGGGTCACAAGCTGAAGTAGGTTGGGGCGGGTTGGGCACGGGCTAACCCTCCAATTTAATTTTGTTTATTTTATTTTATTTATTTTTCGATATCTTTGTTTACATTGTATGAATTTAGTTTGAGTCTTAAGAAATGTAGTTATATTTCACCATATTATGTTTAACTTTAATTTGTTAAATTCTTTCTTGGTTTTTGTACTAATTAAATGAAAAATAGTTGTGAGTCTTATGACAAATTTTTTTTTTTGCTTTAATTAGTTAGATATTAATATTTTTTAAAGCCACAGGTTTTTGGCGGGTTGGCCCGCCCTAAGCCATAACCCAAGGTGGGTTTGGTTGGGTTGGATTGAGTATTTACAGTCCTGCTATTTTGGCGGGTCAGCTCAACCCGTCCCACCCGATGGCTAGTTATGACGGATTGCAGGTCAACCCGTCCCACCAACTCGATTTGACAACTCTACACAAAAGGGCTCTGTTAATAAAATTAGAAGGAAAGTTAACACATCGCACTCAAATTGATTACCCCTAATTTATACGATGTTCAATTTACTATTTTTTTTCCAAAAATAAACATATTAATTGATACACTATCTATTGTTTTGTATTTACTATCTATTTTATTTTATCAAAATACATTTTAACCTTAAAATATAAAAATAACTTACCACCTAGCCATATAATCATATACTGTATTTAGTTTCTCACTGAACTTATTAACTATTTTTAGTTATTTAGCTAAAGAAAATTATATAAAAATTTGTTATCTTAGAAGTGTATGTGTGTGTGTATATATATATATATATATATATATATATATATATATATATATATTTGTATGTGTGTGTGTGTGTGAAGCTTTGAAGTTGCTTCTCCCACTTTGAGTTAATTTTAAAATTTGGAGCTTTTATGCTTCACCGGCAACGGCCTGAACTGAAGGGAAGGGAAGGGAGGGGGCAATTTGTAAATATGTTTGCCTTAATCCAACGCAAGAAGCAACGCGGGTATTTCAAAATATCACCGCCAAACCCTAAGTCTCTAACGGTCGGATCGAAGCAAATATATACTTCAGACCCTACATCCAACTCAGGTATTTCTTCAATCTAAACTCTCTTTCTCTCTCTCAATTCTGTCTGTGATTGATAATTCTCTCTCTCAATTAGTCGTTTTAAATTTCACCCATTTGCAAATTCTGTTATTTTAATGATCATATGATGGATATGGAGATGTTTCAACTTCCTCTAGGTTTCCATTTTCGTCCCGAACCCGAAGAGTGTATTGAATACTTAACCTCCATGGTTTCCGGAAATCCCTTGCCCTGCGATGGTCTTATTTTCGATTTCAATCCCTACGACATCAAGCAACTCCCCCATATCTTCTCTGCTACCGAAAAGAGAAACGATCTCTACTTTTTCACGAAATTGTCAAGAAAGGGCAAAATCGGTAGCACCTACATCAACCGCTCTGTTGGCAAGGGCTCTTGGCACAACGATCAGAACAAAGACCTTTTCGATCTGGAAAACCCGTCCTCAGTTATTGGCATTGCTCGAACCTTCTCTTATTGGGAGACTGGTTCTATATACAACCGACGTTTTCTCATGACCGAGTACCAATTACCCACCAATGGCCTGCTGCAATACAATCCCTTGAAAGACCCGGTTCTTTGTTGTTTACGATGTCTTGTTGGAAAGGGAAAGAAAGCCCGGAAGGTCACTCGTAATCCAAGTTCCCTACAAGTACAATCTGCTGAGCGTCCTACTCTTACCGTTACCACTTTTTCAAATCCTTCCATCCCTGCTGAATTTCCCACCAACACTGTATCTGAGAATTCTGCTTCTTCTTTGTTGTGCCAAGTTGGACCATCAATACCACCTGTCTATGTTCTTCCACAAGCCAGTCCAGTTGTTTCTCAATCCCTTCAAACCCTAGCAGCTCCTCAAGATGATCTTGATACTTTGATGGCAATAGATTTTGGTAGCCCACAAGATGACATCAACTTTGAAAGCGTGTTGGAGCTCCTTGATTGGAAAGAACAAGGGAATGATCAGTTGTTACTCTCTCCGACTTGTTGCACGACATAGCCTAGCTAGTTTTATTCCTTAGTTTATAGACTAAATGATTATGGGGAGATTGTAAAATACCCTCTTTTGTGCTGATTGGGTGTATATTAGTATTTCCATTTATAATACTATTGTTCAGATTCTTTTTCCAATCAATTGAGTATTTCCTTTTTCTTTTTCTTTCTCTCTTCATGAATGACTATTGAATACCTTCTTTCTCTAACTATATATTAATGTTTCTTGATAATTATTTCTACCGAGTCGTTTACTGTTAAGTTTATGCGACATGTTAGTAGACCTAATTAACTAGGCATGGTCATTTAATTTGGACTTTGAGTTTTGTCAAGATTTTCTTATATAGGTCCTCGTAAAATGGTTACTTTGTTATCAATGACGTCAATCATAACCAAGTTAAGAGCTGATAAAAAAGGTTGAAGAATAGTCGCTGTCACTGTTGTACATGTGGATTCATCCTAATTAAGATGTTTTCCTTAATGAAAGCGAATATGATTATCTAGGCTTTGATGCGCATAAGTTGGACAAATAAACATTTTGGCCTTTGTGAGCTCTTCGATCAGGCTATGCTAAATGCTAGATGGCTTCTGATTTTACTCCTAATGCTGGCTCAGTTAATCTCCATGTTCTGTTGATATGATTTGCCCGCATTGCCAATCTCCTCATTTTCGTTTCATACCCATGTAAATTTTACAATTTCACTTTGTGTTTTCATACAATCCTTGTACAGTTTATGCTTGGTTGACGGGCGTAGCTCAATAGATTTCAGTTGTAGGGCCATCGGTAGAACTCTGAATATAATTGATAAGTGATAACATTCCATAATTGAACAGTCTAATAGATATTTACTTGTTTTTCTCCATTCATTCTTGAGATAAAATAATGACTCCTTATCCATCTTCTTCATTCTTAGTTCCTTTTTCTTCACTTCTTTTTGTTTTTCCTTTGATAAACTAGATTGTAGAGATTTATTCCCCCCTCCCTTATATTTTTTTTGAGTAAAAATTTGGGAGATAATGTTGGTGGCAAAGAATGATGAAACAATCAGATGTGTGAAATCTGTTACATGATCAAAACTATCCAAGGCATATGATAGTCTGACCTGCCATTTTCCCTTGGTGATTTTCAAGACATTATAGTATATTTTTTTATTTGTTTTCTTATTGGGAGACTGGTTCTATATACAACTATTGTTTTCTCATGACTAAGAACCAATTACCCACCAATGGCCTGCTGCAATACGTTCCCTTGAAAGACCCGGTTCTTTTTCGTTTACGATGTCTCGTTGCAAAGAAAGCCCGCAAGGTCACTCGTAATTCAAGCCCAGTACAAGTACAATTTGCTCTGCACAATGAGCCTCCTGGTCTTTCCATTGCCGCTTCTTCAAATTTTTCCACCCTTGCTGATTTTCCCACCAACTCTACTGCCTCTGACAAGTCTGCTTCTTCTTCGTGCGAAGTTGAACCATCAATACCACCCGTTTATGTTCTTCCACTAGCCAGTGCAGTTGTTTCTCAATCCCATCAAACCCTAGCTGCTCCTCAAGATGATCTTGATACTTTGATGGGAATATATTTTGATAGCCTAGTAGATGACATTGACTTGGACAGCGTGTTGGAGCTCCTCGATCGTGAAGAAAAAGGGAATGATCAGCTGTTACTCTCTCCGACTTGTTGCACAACATAGCTTAGCTAGTTTCACCACTTAATTTGTAGACTAATTGATTATGGGGAGACTGTAAAATACCCCCTTTTATTCTGATTGGACATATATTAGTATTTTGATTTATACTTGTTGTTTTGTATGGCTGGATTGAGTGGGTGCATGAACCTTTAATGGAGTTGCCCACATTTTATAAACTCTGAATGGTTTTGCTATTTTGTGATAACTTGATTTGATCTTTTGGGTTTGGTTCTTTTGGATGCTATTGGGATTTAGGTTTTGAGTATTTGTTAAGCCACTACTTTTGTATTTATATCCCCGTTTGATTAAGTGAAAACCTTTGCCGTGTTCGCCGGTAGGAAATTTCCCTAATCACGTAAATTCTTATCTACTTTAAATTCCGCAATATTTTCAGTTCGTTATTTTTTTGCCCTATTTCAATTTTAACAATAATATTCTATTTCAAGTCAATAGAGCTTATCCTTTATCTTTTTCTTTCTCTCTCTTCATGAATGTCAATTGAATACCTTTTTTATCTAACGATATATCAATATTTAGCTGTAATTATTTCTACCGAGTAGATCACTATTCGTTCATGCATCATTGTTTTTTCGTTCATGCGTCATTTTTTTTTTTTTCGTTCATGCGCCATTTCAGAAGACCTTATTAAACTAGCATGGTCATTTAATTTGAACATTGTGTTTGCTCAAGATTTCTGTACATAGGTTGTTAGCTCATAAAATGGTTACTTTGTTATCAATGACGTCAATTATAACCAAATTAAGAACAAATTAAACAAGGTGAAGAATATTCGCTGCCACTGTTGTGTGGGTTCATCCTAACTAGGATGTTTTCCTTAAAGAATGTGAAAATGATGATCTAGGCTTTGATGCACTTAAGTTGGACAAATTAAGGTTTTGGCCTTTGCGAGCTCCTAGATCGGACTGTGCCAAATGCTAGATAGCCTCTGATTTTGCTTCTAATGCTGGCTCAGTTCATCTCGATCTTCTGTTGATATAATTCGCCCGCATTGCCAATCTCCTCATTTCTGTTTTATTCCTGATTAAATTTTACGATTTCACCTTGTGTTTTCATACAATCTTTGTACAGTTTATGCTTGGTTGGCGTAGGTCAGTAGATTTAAGTTGTAGGGCCATCACTAGAATTCTAAATGTCATCTATGAGTGATAACATGCCATATTTAACAATTCTAATAGATATTGACTTGTTTTTCCCCATACATTCTAGAGATCAAAAGAATTACTCCATCCATCTTCTTCATTCGTAGCTCCTTTCTCTTCACTTCTTTTCGTTTCTTCTTTGATTAACTGGATTTCAGAGATTCCTCTGCTAAATTAGAATCGAGATCATTTAAGAAGCGGTTCTGTAATTTGCATTGTGGTGCTACTTGACAAGGGGTGCAGGGTGCTTGTCAGGCTTGAGTGGTAGTACAGACTACAGAGTGCTTATTTGCAGAGTAGGCATGTTGGGGTCACTAACCGGCCAAGACAGCAGTCATCCAGGGATAGATTTTTTCGGCTTTCAGAGGGGAGGGGGGGGGTGTAAAACTCAACTGGGTAAGAAATTGGCAATATTCTTCTCAAGTTTCCATCTTGGTCTTCTGGATTTTCTTCGTTAAAAGCTTAATTCACAGCAAAATGAAGTGTATTCAAATTGAGGCAATTAACAACACAATTGGATTTTGTTTCTCTTTCTCTGTCCCTGTCTCTCTACAAATATGTAAGTAATCAGTATTAAGCATTGTTGACCAACTTAATCAACCCAAGAAAACATTAAGGTTTTCAAACATCAAATTCAGTTGGAGATAGCCACCCGTTTGTGGTGGTAGTAAGCATGAGTTGAGAAACAGATTAGAACATTTTCTCATTTGAATCAGGATTTTGATGAGCAACGAGTATGTAGTTCTATCATGAAGAGTAGTGTAATTGCTGATCAAAACAGTCATTAGAGCCACAGTGACTAACGCAAGGGCAAGGATATTCTTCCATATGCTTCGCAATCAGGGCAAAGATGATCCGACAAGATTTTATACCAGAAAGTTGCGGCATCAGTGTGGTACATTCCCCTACAGCATCAAGAAGACTGATCCTCCTGTCACGGCGCGGACAAGAACAAGAGTACTCCTCTTCCTTTCTCCCTCACTCCCTTTCTCGTCACACTGATGTGCACACAAGCACACACAACCCGGCCATGTGTGCATATTTAGTAATTTTCTGATTTCGTTTGTTTTTCCTTTTTGAAAAGTGTAATTTTGCGTCTTACATTTCTGAGTTTTCAGATTTCAATACCATGCTCATCATCTCATACCACAATACCATTTAGGGCGAATCATCTCATACCACAATACCATGCTCAAACTGGTATTTTCGCCATACAGCTTCAATCATCCAATTCTGTCGTAGCCAATCAGTGATGAAATACTCTTTGTTGAATCCAGGACAGAAGCCATTGAAATATCTACTAAACTTCTCCTTCAACTGATAGAGGGTTATTTTCTTAACCTTTTTCAACTTCTTCCTAGAGTCATCCTTGTTATAAAATATGCATCTATATGACACTCTGCGGGTTTCGTTTCTTTGGTTGGCTAGAGAAAGGTTGGTCAGTAAGGTTTAGAGAAACATGGGGTTAAGAAGTTTGAGTAGGAATGGATGAAGTGTGAAAGGGAGAGTGTTGAGTAAAGTGTATTGATGGGTTATTGAGTTTTTAGGGGAAAGGTTTGGTGGTGAATTTGTGAAGAGGTGAGGAATTTGGTGAGGTTTGGGAGGTGTCGACTGGCTTGTTGGCTTTGTAGAGCCTCCTTTTTGGTTAAGAGGTGAGGAATTTGTAAAGGTTCATCAACAGTATTTGTAACTTAGTCTGCTGATCTCGATTTCGTTGACTTCTTCCTTTCCTTCCTCTCTAAAGCTGGAACTTATTCAACTTGAACATTTTGATCTATCACATTCACAGGCTCCTCCTCAGCTAAACCTTACTTGTCCTTAACATTTGCATACATCCATGTCTTCACTCAACTCTGCGTCCTCTTCTTCCGGCCGGTAAACATAAATAATGTCTTTGATTGGCATACCTTTGGATTAACTTTTGGCTTGAGATGTTCAGAACCTTTTAAAGGTCAAGCTATCCGGGTTCTTGCTTTTGATCTCTTTACAAGCTCGGCCTTGAAGAGAGAAGTGCTGACTTTTTTTTTTTTTTGAACTTCTCAAACTCGCATAAAAACTGTACAAAAAGGTTGATTGGAAGCTTTCCCTTCTGATGCTGATATTTAGCAGCAGTAACATGGTTATATACTACTTTTGCCCAAGAGAGTTGCTAAATACAATCCCCCACCCCCGCCCCGGAAATTTACTATTTTGCCTATATTATAAATAAAACAAAAAATTTTTTTGACAAGACCGCCACCTCTAGGCGGTCATATTCCAAACAACCACCAAGACTAGACGGTCCTATTTCAAACAACCACCTAGACTAGGCGGTTCTCCATTTTCATCCATTATTCCGTCAACTTTTTTTTTTCGCTTTAATACCCTAAAGTTAACATTTTCGTTAAAGGTTAACGGAATCGTTAAAATTTTAACAGAACTCGGTAGAACCGCCATCAGAACTGCCACCCTGAGGTGGGTTTCTTCCTAGTGGACCGCCACCCCGAGGTGGTCTTCTTCCATTAAAACCGCCACCCCGAGGTGGTCTTCCTTTTTTTAAAAAAAAATAAATAATGGACAAAATAATATTTTCCCAAAGAAGGTGTTGTATTTAGCACTTTTGGGTGTTGTTTGCCCAATTGCACTTGACATTTTGCAAAAACACAAGTGGTTCACCATCACCACATCTACGTATAGAAAATATTTGAAGGGGTCTTTTTTAAGTTGGGACGGTTGAAGTTATAAAATATTTGTTTTGAGTTATAGATTTAAAATGAGAGAGAGAGAGAGAGAGAGAGAGAGAGAGAGAGAGAGAGGTGTTAAGGTGTTAGGATTGAACAACTAATTTAGAAATGAGCAATGCTATGGACACAAATAAATCATAAATTTTTTTTTTACAAAATCTTTGTTGTGGTGGTTATTAATTGGTTGCATAGTTTATGGGCCCGCCACTAACTAATGAAAAAAATCAATCAAAAATTAACAACAAAATTTTTGTGACCAAATTTTTGTGACTTCTTTGTGCCTAAAGTATTACCCTTTAGAAATCACAAAAACACTGATTAAACATGTACGCCGCAAGCAGCAATATTTTATGGTTTGACTTCAAGCCTATTCCACAAAAAATAATCAATTAATTTTTCTTGGTATTACAAGGACAAAAACACACTTTTTTTCAACTAGAGCTGTCAAAATGGGTTGACGGGACGGGTTGACCCACAACTCTGTCATAACCCGCTACCAGGCGGGACGGGATGGGTTGACCAGTCAAAATAGCGGGACTGCAAATACTCAACCCAACTCAACTCACCTTGGGTTACGGGTCAGGGCGGGCCAACCCGCCAAAAAGTGTGGTTTTAAAAAATATTAATATCTAACCAATTAAAACAAAAAAAAAATTATTTATCATAAAACTCACAAATATTCTTCATTTCAATACTACAAAAATCAAGAAAGAATTTAACAAATTAAAGTTAAACATAATATGGTGAAATATAACTATATTTATTAAGACTCAAATTAAATCCATACAACATAAACAAGGAGATCCAAAAAAGAAACAACATAAAAGTAAAATAAATAAATTGACAGGTTAACCCGTGCCCAATCCTCTTTGGTCCGTGACCCGCACGGTCTCAACCTATTTGACCCGCTTCTAAACGTAATTAAATTTTATCAACTTAACCCATTTTTTTAGATGACAGGACAGACTACTCAGCGGGTTAAACCTTTAATCTCATTTTGACAACTCTATTCTCAACACTCTTCAACACCCTCACTAACTTTTTTTTTTTTTTCTATTCACAACCGATGTGAGATTAGTGATTATGGGTCAAAACCTAACAAATCCTCCCTTGACCGAAATTCCCTTAAATCTCATCAATTCTTGTGAAACTCACTTTTTCCCAGATTTCTTCTTTTCCTTTTTGTTGTCACTGTATGTCCTACCTAGCTGAGATTGCCCATCTAAGTAGCAAATATTTGTGACCGACCTTGTTAGGGAGGGCGAAAAAACTGTGCCATGTACTAGTTTTTAGCACGGTCAAGGCAACAGTGCCAATACTAAGTATTTAGCACACTTTTGTATTACCCTCCCAAATAATGATTTTTTAAAGTTATTAAATTTTGAGTAATGCTATGTGTACTTAAACTGTGCACCAAATGTGAACCAAAATTCCAGTTGTCATCTTTTGATTGTTTATTAACGTTTTTGACGCTTGGCACAGTTTCACACATTATAGTCCCAAAAATTCACCATAAATTCTCCCCACAACTTTAGTTTCCCTTGGTTATTTACCTCCATGGTATGATACAATGTGCCTATTTAATTTAGCTGATGCGAAATGATTTATGACCGATGACTTATAGCTGATAACTTATAACTTATAACTTATGACTAATGATTTATAACTTATGACTGATGACTCATGAACTGTTCTTAGTTTGATTTAAATTTTCGAAGTGTTGATGAACTGTCTTAAATTAGTGTGATTGTTTGATTGATAAGTTGAAAAAAGTTTGAATTAAAATATAAGACTAAAATACCCTCATCATTAAATATTCTTTGCATCATCATTATTATTTATTTATTATTAATATATATTATTAATATTTATTTTTATTATTATCATTATTCACTATTATTTATTTATTTATTATTATATTTATTACAATTATTATGTATTACTATTATTATTTATTAATATTATTTATTATTAAAATTAAAATTAAAATTATTATTATTTATTAAAATTATTATGTATTCATTTATTTTTATTACTATCATTATAATTTATTATTAATATTATTATTATTTATTATAATACTTATGAGTATGATTTATTCTTATTCTTATTTGTTATTAATATTAGGTTTAATATACAATTTGGTCCCTGAACTTTAGACATTTTCTGATTCGGTTCTAAAACTTTGACATTTCCTATTTTGGTCCCTGAACCGCACTTTAAGCCTTACAGTTCGTCCCTCAAGTAACGGTCGTTACTTTTGACGTTAATAAATGTATGTAATGCCCGTAATGCCCTTACTAGCTGCGACTTTGATTCCACGTGGACGTGGACAAAACGTGATTTACTTAGAATTAATGTTTTTTTTTCTTTTGGTTTCTCTCTCTTGCTTTCTCTTTCTTCTGGTTTCTCTATCTCTCACTTTCTTTCTCTCTCTTCTGGTTTTTCTCTCTCAGCTAAAACCATTTCCCCTCTCTCACTCTCTCTCTCAAAGTTTTGAACTATGACCCCAGTTTCTAACCCGATATAATGAACCCCAAAACTGAAACAAGAACAACAAAATTTCCCCAAATTAACAAAGCAACACTTTCCCAATTCTAATGGAACAACAAATCTCACAGGCTCTACCATCAACATCCACCCCATTCACTCCACGGCCCACCGACGAACCACCACCATCGCAACACCATCCACATCACTTCACTCCTCCCACCTCCCCAAACCCTAACCCTACCCCTAAACCCCAACTCCCACAATCTCGGTCCCAAACCCAATCCTCCTCAACCCAACCTTCACAACTCAGTCCACCTTTAACAGACCTTGGCAACCACAATCTTCTTCCCCATTTTTTCCATCTATTACTACTCATTCGCCTTCCCTCCTCCTGTTCCTCCATTTTCTTCTTCTTGCTTCCACTTCGGTCCCACCTCCACAAAGGGTGGTATGGCCATTGGCGTCCCTCGCTCACCACGCCCCCCCTCCTCCTTCATCGTTTTCTTCTATAAACCCGCCTTCTTATGGCCAACAGTTCGGTAGCTTGGGTCGATTCGGTTTCGACCTCGAATCGTCCCTAGTTTTAGTACTTCCCAGGTGTTTTTTTTTTTGGTCTCCATACATGTATGAATAATGTTATGTAAATGCTATATTGGTTATGAAACTTGTAGAACGTGGGTTCAATTGAACTGGGTCATTTTTAGTGTAAAGTATTGATATTGGATTATGCACATCAATTTGAGAATGGGATTGTTCCAGAATCAAATGATTTGAAATGCGTTGTCAGCAATTTGGGAATTTCTAGCTGGAGTAATTGCAATAAGGAGATCAATTTGGGTTGATTTCATTTATGTTTAATTTAGCCAAAATGTGTGTGTTTATGTGATTTTTGTTTAGGCAGATTAGAAGGGTGTGGTAATTGAGAAACTGGGTAGGATTTGTAGATATATGTTTAAAGTTGGAATGACTGGTGGGCTAGCGGCGGAGATGGTGATGGAGAGAGAAAAAGAAAGTGAGAGAGAGGAGATGGGAAAGGGTTTTTGGGTGGGTTGGTGGTGGGTATTGTTGGATTGGAGGGAGAACCCAGAAGAAGAGGGAGGGAGAAAGAGGGAGAGAGAGGAGAGAGAAACCAGAAGAGAGAGAAAGAGAGTGAGAGAAAGAGAGGGGAAATGGTTTAGATGAGAAATAGATAGAGAGAGAGAGAGAGAGGACGTAACTTAGAAAAAAATTATATTAAATCCAAGTAAGCAATTACACTCAGCATGTAGTAAGGGCAATTTGGCCATTTAATAATTTTTTAACGTTTAAAGTGACGGCCGTCACTCCGAGGACTAACTGTTAGGCTTAAATGGCGTTCGGGGACCACAATAGGAAATGCCAAAGTTCTATAACCGAACCAGGAAATGGTGTAAAGTTCAGGGACCAAATTGTATATTAAACCTTAATATTATTAATATTATACTCCATCCGTCCCGGATAAATGTTCCTATTTTCTATTTTGGGATGTCCCAACTAATGTTCCTAATGACTTTTGATATATATATTCTCTATCATTCTTCCCAATATACCCTTAAAACTTCATTTAATATAGCACATTATAGATACCCACTTATTTAGAATAGTGGAACTCAATTAATGTTCATTGGTATTATCGTCAGAAGACATTTTATTTCAAATCATTAATTACGTTTCTTAATTCGATAGCTTTGTCATCTAGGAACATTTATCTGGGACGGAGGGAGTATTTATTATTAATATTTACTACTATTATTATCATTAATTATTAATATTTATTACTCCCTCCGTCCCTAAATTATCGTCTGGGTTGACCCGGCACACGAATTAAGAAAAAACAATTGACACAATTATATTTATATAGTTATTATATTTATATAGTTTTCAAGTTTTACCCTTCTGCAAATTAGTACTCCCTCCAATCAGATGACAGTGAGACTTTTATTCTACAGTATACATTTTTGAAATTTTGAAAATAAATTCCCTCCAATCAGATTTTTGTACTATAGATCCATTTCTCGGCAAATCTACAATTCGACTTGGAGTATAAATTTGGAAAACATAAACAGTGTAATTGGAGTAGTAGTCATCTGCTTGAATTTCTCATATCAAAGAAGGACCCACGTTTTTTTCCAAGGATGAAAGTCTCTTTGTTCTTTGAAAAACCAAAATCTTCCTTATCGGAGCAGCCAATTACTCAATTTATGTTTCCTTTAACCGGTGAATCACTCAATTTCCTAATCAAAGAAACTCGTAATTAGTTCTTGATGGAGTTCTTGCCTGATTTAAACTCTTTTCCTCCAAAGAAAAATCTTTCTGATATCGAACGAAGAGAAATTTATGAGTTATTACTGCAGCAGAGCACTAACGGGCAATTGAAGAAGGGCTCAATCATGTCTGCTGCAAACTCATTCGGTGTAACAACAGGAACCATTAGCCGAATTTGGTGTCAAGCAAAAGCTCACATTGCAAGTGGGTCAGATGTTGATGTATCATTCAAGATGTCGAGAAGGGTAGGGCGAAAACAAGTTCAAGTTAATTTAAGTCGGATGACCAGAATTGCGAAGAGTTCACGTACAAACATTCAATCATTAGCCAAGGCTTTGGGTGTTTCAAAAACAAGCCTACACAAGCTGATCAAAATGGGCAAGATTTGATGTCATTCAAGTGCATTAAAGTCATATCTAACAGAGGCTAACAAGAAAGCAAGGTTACAATTTGTCTCTCAATGCTTTATCCAAGAAGTTTAAATAACACTTCAATATTCTGTGACATGTTTGATTATGTACATATCGTTGAGAAGTGGTTTTACATATTTAGAACTACACAGAAATACTACCTACTTCCTGAAGCGGAGGATCCTTACAGAACATGCAAAAGTAAAAAGTTTATTGAAATGGGCTACTTTTGATGTATTGTGTAAGAAATAGTTATAATATGTGAATATGTTTCTTAAAGGACTAAGAAGTTACAAGTCGAATCTATGGTCAATTGCTACAAAAATGATGCTACTATTATCACTTTAAAATGTGATTGTATTTGGCTTTATCTTGCCTTTTTGCTTTTGTTTATTTCCTTCCCAATATGCATTCTGTTGGTGAACAATTGATTTAGCTTGATCTTTCTAAGTTTTTATATTTGGAATAAAACAAGTCACGAGGCAAATGTGTGTTCGTAAAAGTGCAATTTTCCGTTCTAACGATAAAAAAAGACTAAACGGATTCTAGAGGCCATGATATCTTTATGAAAGATATCCAACACTATTTTAAACATGCAAGAACAATTGATTTTCCTATAGCCTTCTATGTTTTAAATTTAGAAGAAAAAATAGGTCTCTAGTCAACGTAGTCTCTTAAGAGGTGCAATTTTTCATTTTAAAATTTAAAAATGAGGAAACGGGTTTTAATGACAATGAAATATGTACGGAAGTGAGGTACCACTAGAAAAAATATTATACAAAAATTGATTCGTCCATAGCCTGCTTAGTTTGAAGTTTAGAAGAAAAATTAGGCTAATAGCCGAATTACTCTCTAAAAAGGTGTAATTTCTAATCTTAAGGTAAAAATGACCACAAATTCTAGTAACAAATCTTTGTGGAAGTGAAGTCACACTTTTATAAACGTGTGAGAATCATTGGTTTCATCATAGCATTCACCGATTGAAAGAAAAAACAGGGTACTAGTCATGTTTTAAAGTTACCGGTGAAATTTTTCGTTCTAAGGTCAAGAATGAGAAAACTGATTTTAATGACCATGAAATATTTATGAAAGTGAGATAATAGTGTTATAAACAAGTGAGAACAAGTGGTTTTGTTGCATCTTAGCCTAGATTTGCTTGAATCCATAACCTAAGTCTAAGACAAGGTGACTAATGGGCCTGCGTGTCTGTTAGAGTGGCAACTTGTACTTAGACATAGCTTGAATAGCCTAGGATTGCTTATTGTAAGTAGCCTTGAAGAAGATAGCCTATAGGACATCGGACGTCCTCTGCACAATAGGCAAACAATGCATCGCAGCTTTCGTTTGAATATCGGACAAGCTCATATCGGCCAAGCTTCATCAATGTTGAAGAACCTTAAGAACGTCCGATAAGAGAACCGCCTAAGACATGTCCTAATTTGTGGACTTCATTGACTTCGATGCAACGTTAACCCGCAAAACGCATTCAATGAAGGTTTCCATTCTTGGCATACAACTCGAAAAGGACATTCCTCCCGCAAGCAAGCACCGCCTATTTTAGCAAAGTGTCGAAACAGACGCAAGCTACAGTCGCCTATCGAGTCAACAACCGATTAGAGCATTAATTGCTCTTAAATTCAAATTAGAAGACCACCAACGGCTCCTAGCTTCCTCCCGCATATAAAAGGAGAATCCATTGCTGCATTCAATACACTTCAACAACTACAACTCGAATCTTCTTCATCCTCTTCAAGTGCATTAAAGCTTAAACGTCCTATCGTACATCCTTCTTTGAAGAGCTTCACTCTAAGACGATCAGTCCATTAAAGCTCTTCATTGATTGCAACACCTAGCTTTTCATAGCTCACGAGAATTGTATCTTATTGATATCAATTCTCCCACACAAACACTTGGTCAACAAAATTTTTGTACACAATCCATTAGAGATTTAGTTTGTAAAATATCTAGTGGAAAAACTTAGTACACGATTTTCAAATCCAAAGTTGACCACTTTGGTTGTGGACGTAGCACTTATTTATAAGTGTGAACCATATTAAATATTCTGTCTCTTTTTGTGTGATTGTGATTTGATTGTGTTGCTTTAAATTTCCGATTTCCAATCTGTTAAGAAGCGATCTTGTCCCGCCAAGATCGGCCATTCTCAACTTGTCCGTGCTTCACAAGACTTCCGCCCGCAAAATTTTTAAATCCCTAGTGAAGTAAGATTTTTGAATCAATTTCAAAAATTGGACATAGGCTATTCAACCCCCTTCTAGCCTATATAGAGCAACCTTGGACCTAACAATTGGTATCGAGCTTAACTCTTTGAAAACTAGTTTTTCCAAGATTAACCTCTTGAGAGATTAAAGATCATGGCTGCTCACCAAATGTTGGAAACCTCAAACGTGAACCATTGTCCTGTCTTGGATGAAGTTCACTTTGACATCTGGAAAGATAAAGTCAAAAGACATATGAATTCAATTGATAAACGTTTGTGGAAATGTGTCACGATGGACCCGAATTCCAATGAAGCCTAATACACCGGCGCGGTAGATCCAACCGCGCACGAAGTACCAAAGCCGAAGAAGAGTGGGATGATGAAGACGAAAGAATGATGCTCGGATGGAAAGGCCATCAACATCATTACCGTGTTGATATAAGTACTTATCGCCAGATTATCAACTTGGACACAAAGAAAGGAGATGTGGGAAGCCATCCTTGAATATCTTGAAGGTGATGGCGAGACAAAGAACAACAAATTATATACCGCATCCGTAAGTTTGACTCCTTCAAAAGGATCCCAAAGAGTCTCTGCGAAGTGCCTATGACAGATTCTATGAGGTAGTCAACTCTTGCTATTCATTAGGAAAGAAGTATGAAAAGAAAGAAATAAACATGAGATTTCTAAATGCACTAGGCGTCTATGGCATGTTAAAATCATCGCCATGAAAGAGTCAAAAGATTTAAACAAATTGACTCTTAGAAACCTTTATGCTAGTCTTTCGGTTTATGAGCTTGAGATCCAACAAGCTCAAGAAATGGAAAAGAGTTTTAAAAACTTGTCCTTACCACCATGTCTATCGAACCTTCCTGTTCAAAACCCGATGAAACACCTTCTACATCCGTGAAGATGATGATATTCTTTCGACGAAGCCTTTGCTATGTTTGTAAAGAAATATCAACGTTTCAAAAGGTTTAATAAACCATCATCACATAGGCAGTCTTCACAAAACGCCGTTCCTTATAAAACAACCGCTCAACCAAAAATTTCGCTCCTTATAAATCGGCAGACCATCAAAAGGATAATGAGCTAGTTTGTTTTAACGTAGGAAACCAGGCCATTTTGCCTCTAAATGTCCAAAGCCAAAGTATGAATTTTATAAGAAACGTCCCGAAACTAAATTTCAAAAACAAAAAGGGATGGTGGTGAAGACATTGATGAAAGCAACCGCCTACATGGTGTGACACCGACACCGATGAGGATGACTCTTGTGACTTTTTGAAGAAGCCAACATATGCCTTATGGCCGGGAGTCACCACATGATTCGGTGAGGTCACTACCATTTCAACAAGATGACAATGATGATGATGATGAGCTCAATGAACCATCAAAGGGAGAGCTCATCAAAGCTAACAAAGACATGCCGGAAGAGTTTTCAAAATTCAAAGCCGCCTATGTGAAATTAGCCAAGAAGCATGAACTAGCCGTCTCGAGAAATCAACCTTGATGTCTAAGATCAAAGATCTTGATAGACGCAAGTCGAAAGTATCAAATTGCAAAAAGAGAACAAAGCTTTGATCAAAAGTGGATTTCCTACTTGAACACATCAAGAAGATAAATTCGAGAAAGATGACCTTCAAAAGGTTGTCAATACTTGGAATAACTCTAAAGGAAACTTTGATGCCATTCTCTCAAACCGAAAACTTTAGATGACAAACCGGTATTGGTTTCCAAAGTGAGTTCAAAG
Source organism: Platycodon grandiflorus (assembly GCA_016624345.1). Lineage (NCBI taxonomy): Eukaryota > Viridiplantae > Streptophyta > Magnoliopsida > Asterales > Campanulaceae > Platycodon > Platycodon grandiflorus. The sequence goes on along the minus strand of CM028367.1, from coordinate 12,018,278 downwards.
TAGGTAGTTCTTCGGTTCTCAAAAGGATGAGACATCGAAGTGATTGCCGAAGAATTGGTTGTAGGAGTTTCTTATGACCAGCAGCCTCCCAAAAGGCAAGGACTTGGCTTTAACAAAGTTCCTTTTGTTTATCCCAAGAACACAAAAGACAAGTCCAAAAGAAAGCACCGCCAAAGAATGACTCGCTAATAGTGAGTCGAGCAACTAAAACCCGCCATTAGTCACCCTAAGAAAACAGGATGACTAATAGCAAGTCTAGGAATTCTCGGCTCAAACCTATTAAATTTGTCAAAGGCAAGACTGCTGATCCCAACACCGCCTATAAAAGGGTAAAAGAAGTGAATTCTGCAGATAAAAGCTTAAAGGACATGTGCTGTAAATACAAAATCTTTTGATAAAAGGTCTACCTATGGTAAACCTAACATCAACAAGAAAAGGCATTTTCACCTAAGTCCTATAGGCCAATTATCGCCAAAGATCATTCCAAAGACCGCCGATATTAAGAAGCCTCAAAAGAAATCATTACTCATGTTGAAGGATTTCACAAATGCTCTTTCGCAAATGCCATGGTCATGAGATTCATGAATGCCTTCGAGATTCACACCTAAATCTAGAGGATTTACTCCTCCAAAGGTTAAACAAGTGTGGATCCCAAAAGGTTGCTAACCTTGAGGACCCAAAAATAAAAGGGGACCATATTCTTAAATGTCTATATTTCAGAATGCTTCATGGTGTCAATGAAGAAGAGAAAGATCTATGGTATCTAGACAGTGGATGCTCAAAGCATATGACCGGTGATCCAAATCTTCTTTCAAGCATTGTTGAAGCAAAAGGTCCCTCGGTCATATTTGGAGATAACTCAAAAGGGAAGACCATTGGTTATGGAAGTATAATCGAGGCAATCTCTCCATCAACAAAGTCTCTCTAGTTGAAGGTTTAAAGCACACCGCTAAGCATATCACAATTCGTGATAAAGGGCTAACATGTCGCTTTTCCTCTAGTCAATGTCTCATAAAGGACAATGAGACATGTTCAACTATCCCGACCGGATTCGAAAAGGGAATGTCTATGTTGACCTAAATGCCGTTGGAAGAAAATCAAATCTTTGCTTGGTTGCTAGGTCATCAACCGACAACCTGTGTGGCACAAAAGGCTTAGTCATCTCAATTTCAAATACCTGGAAAAGCTATCAAAAGACAATCTAGTTGTCGGTTTGCCTAAAATATCACTGAATCACACGTCTGCAGAGCATGTCAACTGGGCAAACTACATAAATCTTCCTTCAAAAGCAAGCCTTGCCTATCAACAACTGCACCTCTACGCTCTTGCACATGGATCTGTTTGGACTGTAACTACTACAAGTCTTGGTGGCGCAAGTATACTCTTGTGGTAGTTGATGATTACTCAAGATTTACTTGGGTAGAAATGATGTCCTCCAAAGATGAAGCATATGACATCATTACGAACTCTTCGAAGACTACGACTCGTAAGCCGGATGATATCTCGATGTCGATCGACAATGGAACAGTTCAAGAACAATGGTGTGGCCAAATATTGTGATGACCATGGAATTGGTCACAATTTCTCAGTTGGCACACCTCAACAAAATGGAGTTGCTGAAAGGAAGAACGAACTCTCATTGAAGCAGAAAGACAATGATTGCCGAAGCCAAACCGCCTATGTATTTCGGGCGAGGCGTGAACACCGCCGCTTCACACAAAACAGTCCATCATAAATAAATTTCATAACAAAACTCCATATGAAATATGGAGAGGCGAGCTCCCAACATTGGATTCTTTAAAATATTTGGTTGTAAATGCTATGTTCTTTACAATGGTAGAGAACATAGAGGTAAGTTTGAATCCAAAAGTGATGAAGGAATTTTTTCGATATGCCAAATTTTCAAAAGCATACGAGTTTACAATAAAACTTCACTTAAAGTTGTTGAATCTGTACATGTTTCTTTTGATGAATTTGATTTCATTGGGCCACATTTGGCTCCTAAGGTTACTAATGATTCGATGAATATGAGACAGTAATGCCTAATCCTAGATCTGCCGATCCTCCTTCTTCACAAGATCTTCCAAGAGTCAACCTGTTAGAATCCTCAAACGAACCAACAAATGAACACCCGAATCCCCTTTGCCTTCCACACCGAAGTCATACAACCTACCTTGGAATTAACCTACCCTTTAGAAAACCAAGCTTCATTATTCTACTTCTCAAGAATCCAACTCGCCGATACAATAGGACAAGTTCAACCGCGAAGTTAGGGAAGTAAAAGATCATCCTATCACTCAAATCATTGGAGATCTTAATGCCGGTGTTCAAACTAGACAAGCTTCAAGAAACGAATGCATGTATTCTACCGCATTTGTATCTAACATTGAACCCAAAAGATTGATGAAGCTCGGAAGATCCAAGCGGTGGAAGCTATGCAAGAAGAGCTAAACCAATTTGACAGATGCCAAGTCCGGTCACTAGTCCCTAGGCCTAAAGGACAAGCAGTTATTGGCACAAAGTGGGTTTCGAAACAAAATGGATGAAAACGGCAACATTACAAGAAACAAGGCAAGACGGTAGCCCAAGGATACGAGGAGGAGGGTATTGACTATGATGAGACATTTGCCCTGTTGCAAGATTAGAGGCTATCGATTATTCTTGGCCTATGCCTCTACAAGGACTTCAAAGTTTATCAAATGGATGTAAAGAGTGCATTTCGAATGGAGAACTTCAAGAAGAAGTCTATGTTGAGCAACCACCGGGTTCATAGACTGCTCAAGGAGAGAAGATGTCTACAAGCTAAGGAAAGCCCTTTATGGACTTAAACAAGCTCCAAGAGCTGGTATGAGACCCTTTCAAAGTTCTTGATATCTCAAGGCTTTGTAAGAGGTCAAATTGACACTACTCTTTTCATTATGAAGCATAAAGGTCATTCCTTACTTGTTCAAATATATGTTGATGATATTATATTTGGTTCTACTAATGAAAATCTTTGCAAAAGGTTTGAAAAGCTTATGCGAGTAAATTTGAGATGAGCATGATGGGAGAGCTCAACTTTTTCCTTGGTCTTCAAATTCAACAAAGTTCAAATGGTATCTTCATCAATCAAGCCAAATATGCAAAGGATGTCATCAAGAAATTTGGTCTTGAGAATGCAAACGACTTCAGACTCCTATGGCTACTAACCGCCATCTTGACAAAGATGAGAAGGGCAAGAAAGTGGACATGACTCTCTGAGGCATGATTGGCTCACTTTTGTACTTAACCGCTAGTAGGCCCGATATCATGTTTTGTTTGTGTTTGTGCTAGGTTTCAAGCGATCCAAAGGAGTCTCACCTACAAGCAAAGAATCATCGATATCTCGATAGATACTCCCAATTTGGGAATCGGTATCCTAGAGATTCATCTTTTAATCTTATAGGCTATTCGATGCTGATTTTGCTGCATGTAAGGTTGACAGAAAGCACAAGTGGGACATGTCAATTCTTAGGAAATAGACTTGTCTCATGGGCCGAAGAAGCAAACCTCTGTTTCAACTTCAACAACCGAAGAATACATAGCCGGTAGGCCGCCACAATTGCTGTGGATCAAACAACTAGTGGACTATGAGATCAAACCGATGATTGTCCTATAATGTGTGACAACACATCGCAATTTCGATCTCTCAAAATCTGTCATGCACTCCAAAACAAAGCACATTGATGTGAGATATCACTTTCTTAAAGATCATGTTGAAAAAGGTAACATCGGCATGCAATATGTGCCTACAGAGAATCGTAGCGACATCTTCACAAAACCACTTGATTCAACCAGGTTTGCATATTTAAGAGGAGAGCTTGGTATGCTTGACCTCAATCCTTAATCCTTTCTAGCTAATTCTTTAAGTTATTTCATAAACTGCTGTTATTAAACTGCCTATGTGATCAGCCGATCTCAACTCTGCCGAGTAAATAGACAACCTTGGGTAAGTGTCTATCTCCACATCGGCAGTCTTCGATAAAATAGGCAGACTCTGATAATATAGGCAGACTTAAGGGCGTCATACGTACAGTGACTCATCAGGTAATAAATGCGGATTTCAAATTTTATCAAATATCATTTATTGGCCTGTCAGAGGTATAAAAGGACAAATCGCACAGTGACTCTTCACTTGCTCTATAACCGCCATTTTCAAACTTTCAAAAACCTCTTTACCTTCGAATCTACAATCTGATTCAAATCTTCTTAAACCTACAAAGTTCTCAAGTTTTCAAGCTTAAAATCATCAATGGTAAGGATTTCTACACCTTGAGTCATTTAAATCCAGTTTAGGATCTTGTTTTGACCTAATTTAAGGTTTTAAAACTGTCCACCATTGATGAACTGTGGTATATTGCGATTGTTGCTTGAATCATGCTTTTGGGTGTAAAATGTGTTGTAGAGATTCCTGTGGTACTATGTTTTCAGTTTATATCAGTTTGTTTGCTTGAATCTGACAAACTCAGTAGATATTTGAAAACCCAGATGATGAACTGTTCTTATATTTTGGTTCAATTTGTCTATATTTTGGGTTTTGATCTGAATAGTACTTGTTTATGTTAATATCTGCTGATTTCTTGATTATCTGCTGATTCTTGCATATCTGCCGATTTCTATATATGCTGTTCTCACATCGCCGATTATGTAGGGAAAGTCTAAATCCTCAAAGCCGCCACCACTTCATCTTCCGCCTCTAAGCCAACCAGGGCCGCATTGCCGCCGAGCTCCCAATCGGGATCCTTCCTGTGTCAAACTATCATCCTGGGATGACCATAGACCGAGACTCCATCATTAGCACATCTGCTGGTGATGCCCTTCTAAAAGATTTGGCTGAGTGTGGCCTTCTCCCCCTGTTCCAACTCAACGACACCCACTACAGCAACTATCTAGCTGAGGAATTCTATACAAGGATGATTTCGCCTCCTCCACCGCCTAATGCCTCGAGCCATCAACTTAAGCTATATCAAGGGCTACATCGAGGCCACTACATCAAGTTGACCTACAAGGATGTTGGAGAAATCCTTGACCGCCTGTTGAAGGCAAATTGGACTTGACCGATGCCGAATTGGCACTTGCTTGGGAAATGATGAGGATCTCGCCCAACCAGAGAGGTTCTCCGAGATGTCCAGGAACCTCTTCCCAGAAAACCCCTATCATATCAGCCATCTGCTCGACAAGAGCATCTTATTCAAAAATGGCTCGAGGGACATCTTCACCTCCCAACAGCTGATGTGGACCAAAGCAGTGGTCCTTCGCAAGCAACTCAACCGGGCCAAAATTATCTTCTCAATGCTATCCCGCAGCGTTGTGAAGTCCAAGCTCACCCTTCCATGAAGAGGCCCTTTGTAAGGGTTATTAATGTCATCCTCCGACGTTATGAGGAGATTGATGAGCTGGTCGCTACTGACGACCTCATCAAGGTGTCCAACACCTACGTCTTCACGGTCAACAACATCACCCGCTATCGGGATGATATGGCCAAAGGACAACCAACGCGCCGAGGGCCGCCGCCGCCGCTGCACCCGCCGCTGCTGCTATCGGTGGCCCTCTACCCAAGCCAAGGGTAAGAGGAAAGTCACCTACACCGCCGGGTTACCCGCCGAGGAGGAGGAGCCTACACCTATTGGGGCTGAGCCGCTCGAACATTTGACCTCGGCAGCCGGATCATGATCCATATGAGCCTCGCTGAACCCCATCCAAAAGCCTAAACACTCTCCCTCTCTCACTCCCAAACTCAGCGCCCAGAAACCTGCCGCAAAGGCGTTGAGAAGGACACATCATCCTTCCAACCAGTGACCTCTCCAAACCCTCTAAACCTACTTACCAATCCTCCCAACCCAAAACCAAACAAACCCTCCTACCCACATCGAATCATTTGGCCTTCCTAAGGTCTCATCCACATCAGTGTCCGCACCTTGTCTCCACACCCGTTTCTCCATCGGTGTTTCTCCACCCAGCCCTCCAAATCATCTCCACCACCGCTTCGCCTCTTCCACTCCTACTAAGTCCAAACATGGCAAACGTTATAAGAAGAGTGCCAAGAAGGGTGCACTTCTCAGAACCGCCGATCCCGCCACTTCTCCTCCACCTTCACCACCTATGCCTACTACCACTACCACCTCACCTGCTTCCTCACCTCCTCCCTCTGCTCCCATCCAAACAACCACCGCACAAGAGCCATACATCTCACCTGCCACCACCTCTCAACCACCATCCTCCAAACGACCTATCTCTCCCTCTTCCGATCCGCCTACTCCCAAACGCCTCAAAACCAACCCCTATACCAACCTACACCCCGAGGTGCTCGCTGTCCTTCGGAGACAGCAGCCTAAACCCAACCATGCCGACACCGACCCTTTCTTAGCCACCCTTGACTACCCCAAGAGATTTCCTGTCGGCCTATGTCCGGTGAAATCATCTTTCAATGGGGTGCCTACTATGACCCTCTTCCTCCCGCCCGGTCACAACTCTTTTCTCCCACAACTCACGGTTCAAGATCTTATGATCTTCAACCAATGGGTTGCAATCCATAAGGACCTAGGCCTTCCCCTTCCTACCAAATCGGACATCTCCCCTTCCTCTCTCTGCCTAAACCCCCGTCTTCTCCATTATCCGCCATCCTTCCATCCTTCTTCACCCCGTGGTCTACACCTTCATTGATGTAGTCACCACTTACCTTGGCTTCAACCCTCTCATCCCTATTCTCTTCCTTTCTCCTAGCCTTTCCCCTTTCTTTTCTCCTCCTCCCTTCTTTATTCACCCCTTTCCTATGTCATCTACATAGAAAGGCTCTTCCTGTTCCTCGCGTTTTCCCTAGCCTTCCTTCACCTTCTACCCTATGTTCCCATTTCCTCCACCACCATTCTACCTCTTCCTCCACCCACTCCCTCTCTTCCCCACCATCCTCCCCCTCCCCTACCCAAGCCACCACCATCCTTCCCTCGCAGTCCATCCTCTCCCCCGAGTCATCCCGACTCGTCGATACCTATCCTGCCGAGGCTGTACATAAATTTTTGAAGGATTTTGAGGTCATCTCGTTGACGACCAAGCCCCGCACCTGTAGGTGTTAGTGCCCTAGGCCTATAGAGATAGACTTATTTGTAATGTCATTATTCATTTATATAAGAGATTGTTTCTTTGATTATTATATATGTTTGCATGTTTGCTTTAATAATCGTGTCCCTAGTACTTATGAAGCACTAGTATGAAGTCTAATGGATAATCATATGATGATTATATGCATGGAGATGCACATTAGATTCATGGGTACTTGTTAGAGAACAAGGTACTTGGACTTGACCCATTATGAGATTTATGTCATGGTCATATGTCATAAATAAATCTCATATAGTTATATCATTGATATCCTTTGACTGAGATTATCATCGTCTTCCACTCGATGAATATTATGTTTGATATAGTTTAACGTTGTCTTTAACCGGATAACAATAAGGGCTATTATTGGCATGATATGATTCTTGTTGGGAAGAATGATAAGTCAAGATGGAAATTTGTCCCTCGTAAAGAGAGATGTTTGCTAGGCCACTCGTAAGTAAGATTGATGTAGTGCATGGCCATGCCCGAATGAATTAATGTGATTAATATCATTCGATTAATCAATTTACTTAGTAACGAGAAAGCATTGAACAATATGAGTTGACTTGGACCATGACTCATGTTCAATATAACATCGTGTGACAAAGGGATTGTGATATGTTCTATGTAGGAAATCGAACTTGATATTATATTATTTGGGTAGGCATGATGGCTTGCTAGAGTCCGCTCATATCTTATGAGGATCGATGTGATCGAACTCATTGCCAACATAATATAGTCCTATGGGGTCACACGCATCGAACGAATTGTCAAAAATGAAGAATATGGAGTTTTTGTTCTCAGGGGACGACTCGTCCCCAGGAGAACCAACTATTCCGGGACGAATCGGTGAGAGAGTCTGGGACGACTCGTCCCCTGGGGGACGAGTCGTCCCGTCAGCGCTGGACTGACGCGAAATTGACTTAAATTAGGGTTTTCGCAAAGGGAATATTTATATAATGTATAAATACAAACCCTTGGTTGCCCTAGCCGTCACTCTCATGCCTTTGGGTTTAGAGAAACACAAAAGGAGAGATTTCAATTGAGAATTGAAAACAAAAACTCAATCCAAATCCATATTTCTTCATCGATTGAAAAGAGTTTCAATCAAGGATCTAGCAATCCGCCTAGAATTGTTCTAGGGTTCGTTCAACGCGTGGATACACATAGAGGATCTTCGCTATTCAAGATCTTTCGTTCGTGATTAAAGAATCGTTCATCGAAGATTCGCTAGTTCTTCAATCTGGAGTTGGAACGCGTTTATCAACGACAAAAGCACACAAGGTTAGTAATTCTAAATCATTCTTCTTAATTAATCATCTAGAACGGATCCTAGGGCTCCGGGTTTTCGAGTTATTTGCAATCTTCCGCGCATGGACCCTCGAAACCCAACGGTGGTATCGAGCCCGTTCATGATGTTTATATTAGATTATCATGATAATTATATAATGTGATTATGTTAATTTTCATGATGAATATGATTTAGAACATGATTTTATATGAGAATTGCTTATGGAAGTAATTGTATATTTTGATATACCATGATTGTGAATTGAATTATTTGATTAATGTGATTAATCTAGAATATGGGTCTTGAATATTACTTAGTATATGGGCTGGACACCAAAAACTTCCCCACAGGCACTTCGATGGAAGTGTGGGCCTTGGATTACAATGCCACGTACTAGTAATTGATGAATTTCTAGATCTTGAACAAAGTGTTTGTTATAGGGATTATGTTCATATTAAATGAGATTTTACATGAGTCATTAAACCCTAATTGATTAGAAATTATGATGTAAACATCAAATGTGATTTGTGATGCATCATTCCATGTTCATAATTATGCTCATATAATTTTCATGAATCAACCTTGCCATGTTAATTGATAAACATGAAAATTGAACCTTCATTGAAATTTGAGTTTGTCTATGCCACCCATGTTTAAACACTTGTGAGTACACGGATAGTTTCATGTAGGCTACGCCACAGCGAGGTACATTGATTCTATCTTTGTATGATCAAGATGAGCAAACGGTGATTGCTATACGTTTAAAATGGTTGAACTCAATTAGGCTATCAAAACAGTTTTGGGCCTAAGGCATAAGATGGGATTGAAACATGTGACATATGATGTCTATAATCTCATAAAGGATCTAAGAGTCATATATTGATATGATTGATAAATGTTATCTACCTTTTTAGTTTAATTTTGAGCGATCGTGCCATAGCCGACTTGAAATTAAATTAAAGTTGGGTCTTAGCCTACTAAATTATATTATGCATGTTTGTATAAGAAGGTTATGTAATTTAGTAGGAGTATTTGAGAAATACGTTAATTAATCTCTTAAATTGAAATTGGTACTTATATGTGTTCATATTTGTTGCATATCTTTGTAGATCAATGGTGTTAACACTAATCAAAATCCATCGCGATCAGTCCTTGAGAAGGACAAGTTAGAAGAGAATGGCAACAACTATGTGGATTGGATCCGCAGTTTGGGAATTGTTCTCAAACAGAAAGGAAGTTGTACATTCTCGATGGACCCGTTCCACCCGAGCCTCTTGCTAATGCAACTAAAGCGAAAAGGATCAACATAAGAAACATGTGGATGATTCTATTGATGTTGGTTGCTTGATGCTTGCTACCATGTGTAAGGCCCTTCGAAGGACCTTGTACACATGGAAGCTTATGATTTGGGAAATCATTTGAAGGAAATGTTCCATTGCAAGCACGTCGGGAAAGGTTTGACACTATGAAGGCTCTTCATTCATGCAAGATGATTGAAGGACAACTGTTGGGCCTCATGTGTTGAAAATGAAGGGTCACCTCGAACATCTTGAGAGGCTTGGATATCCTATCCAGTTGAGCCGGCTACGGATATGATATTGCATTCACTCCCGAAAGTTATAATCGTTCGTTATGAATTATAACATGAATGGGATGAATAAATCTCTGTCCGAATTACATGGGATGCTTAAGAATGCAGAGAACAATATTGCCAAGAAAACCAATCAAGTGTTGATGGTGAATAAAGGAAAGGGTTCAAGAAACCCAAGGTTAAAGCAAGAGTTGCTAAACCGGAGGCAAAGGTTGCCGTTGTTGAGAAGCCTCAACCCAAATCCCAAAAGGATGCGGTTTGCTACCATTGCAAGGAACCGGGCATTGGAGGCGTAGCGCAAAGCTTATCGGAAGGATCGAAGAAGAAGGGCAATGAGATTGCCATGACTTCGGTATCTATGTGATAGATATTTTACTTTCTACTTCTAGTTCTTGGGTATTAGATACCGGATGTGGATCTCACATTTGCCTAAATGTGCGGACTAAAGAATAGAAGGTTGCTCAAGGAAGGTGAAGTAGACTGCGGGTTGGAAATGGAGCAAGAGTTGCTGCATTGGCCGTAGGGACTTACGAAGTCACTTTACCTAGCGGTTTAATATTAGTTTTGAATAAGCTGCTATTATGTTCGGATTTGAGCGAAACATTATTTCAATTTCTTGTTTAGACAATGAGGGTTACGTTTTCTTATTGCGAATAAGAAATTTTCCATTTATATGAATGATGTGCTTTCTTGTATTGCTCATTCTTTTAATGGCCTTTATGTCTTGGATGTTGAAAATAATGTTGAGAATGTCTATCATGTTAGTAAGAAATCTAAACCAAACAATGTGAACAACACATTTAAATGGCATTGCCGTCTTGGTCACATAAATGAGAAACGCGTCTCTAAACTCCATAAAGATGGATATTTAGACTCATATGATTATGAATCATATGATGTTTGCGAATCTTGTTTATTGGGCAAGATGACTAAAGCACCTTTACTAAGAGTAGTGAAAGGGCTAGTGATTTGTTGGCTCTCATACATACCGATGTATGTGGACCAATGAATAGCATTGCTAGGGGAGGATTTCGGTACTTCATAACATTCACGATGACTTATCCAGATATGGCTATGTCTATCTCGATGAAGTACAAAAGTGAAGCATTTGAGATATTTAGAATATTTCAAAATGAAGTACAAAATCAACTTGGCAAAACTATTAAAACACTTCGATCCGATCGAGGTGGTGAATATTTAAGCCAAGAATTTGACGATCATCTTAAAAGTTGTGGAATTGTTTCAGAACTTACTCCACCCGGAACACCACAATGGAATGGTGTGAGAGGAGAAATCGAACTCTATTAGATATGGTTCGATCGATGATGAGTCAAGTTAACCTTCCTATTTCTTTTGGGGACATGCATGAAACATTTGCTTTCACACTTAATAAGGTCCCTACTAAATCGGCTCCTAAGACCCCACATGAGATGTGGCATGGAAGAAAACCTAGTTTATCTTTCATGAAGATTTGGGGATGTGAAGCTTATGTAAAGAAATTGGTTTCTGAAAATAAGCTTGCACCCAGATCTGATAAATGCATTTTCGTTGGTTATCCTAAGGAAACGAAGGGATATCAATTTTACAACCGATCCGAGAACAAAGTGTTTGTTGCTCGACATGGTGTCTTTCTAGAGAAAGAGTTTCTCTCTAAAGAAACTAGTGGGAGTAAAATTGATCTTGAAGAAATTCAAGAACCCGAAAATGACATAGAGCCAATAGTAGAGACGGAACCAAATTCACAAGCTGTTGTGGAACCGGTTCAAGATACACAAGTTCTTCGCAGATCGGATAGGATACGATCCGAACCTGAGAGATATGGATTTCTCATGACGGAAAGTAACGAAGTAGAAATCATTGAGAATGATGAACCTACTTCCTATCAAGAGGCGATGTCCAATCCTGATTCGGACAAGTGGCTAGGAGCCATGGAATCCGAGATCAAATCCATGTACGATAATCAAGTTTGGAACTTGATTGATCCACCCGAAGGTGTAAAAACCATAGGGTGCAAATGGGTTTTCAAAAAGAAAACCGACGTGGATGGGAAGGTACATACTTATAAGGCTAGGCTTGTTGCTAAGGGGTATAGGCAGACTCATGGCGTTGACTATGATGAAACCTTTTCGCCCGTAGCAATGCTTAAGTCTATTAGAATCTTAATTGCCATAGCCGCATATTACGACTATGAGATATGGCAAATGGACGTCAAAACAGCGTTTCTTAACGGAAACCTACTTGAGGATGTATACATGATACGGCTGAAGGGTTTGTCGATCCAAAGAATTCTAATAAAGTATGTAAGTTGCAGAGATCCATTTATGGATTGAAGCAAGCTTCCAGAGTTGGAATCTACGTTTTGATGAATCGGTCAAAGAGTTTGGCTTCATCAAAAACGAAGATGAGCCTTGTGTATACAAGAAAATAAGTGGAAGCATAGTACTTTTTCTGGTGTTGTATGTCGATGACATCTTGCTCATTGGAAACAATGTTCCTGCACTTGAGACTGTTAAGTCTTGGTTAGGAAAATGTTTTTCAATGAAAGATATGGGTGAAGCGGCTTATATCCTTGGTATCAAGATCTATAGAGATAGATCAAGAAGGATGATTGGTTTGAGTCAAAGTACATATATTGACAAGGTCCTTAGAAGATTCCGTATGGAAAATTCTAAAGAGGGAACTTGCCAATGGGACATGGCATTACTCTTAGCAAGACTCATTGTCCTAAGACAAATGATGAGCGAAAGAGGATGAGTGATATTCCATATGCTTCGGCAATTGGGTCTATCATGTATGCCATGTTATGTACTAGACCCGATGTCTCGTATGCTCTAAGCGCAACGAGTAGATACCGATCGATCTGGTGAGAATCATTGGATAGCGATCAAGAATATCCTTAAGTACTTGAGAAGAACTAAGGATGTATTCTTGGTATTTGGAGGAATGGAAGATGATCGGTTGTAAAGGGTTACACGATGCAAGCTTCCAAACCGACAAAGATGACTATAGATCGCAGCGGGTTTGTGTTTATGCTAAATGGAGGTCTTGTTTGTTGGAAGAGTTCCAAGCAAAGCACCATTGCTGATTCTACAACCGAAGCCGAATACATAGCAGCATCGGATGCGGCTAAGGAGGCGGTTTGGATCAAGAAGTTCGTTAGTGACTTAGAAGTCGTCCGAGTATCACTAACCCGATAGAGCTTTATTGTGACAATAATGGTGCTATTGCCCAAGCAAAAGAACCAAGGTCACATCAACGATCCAAACACATTTTGAGACGTTTTCACCTCATTCGAGAAATGTGAAAGGGAGGACGTCAAGATATGCAAGGTACCAACGGATGACAACATTTCGGACCCTCTCACCAAGCCTTTGCCACAAGCTAAACATGATGGTCATGTTAGGTCCATGGGTATAAGATACATGAATGATTGGGCCTAGTGCAAGTGGGAGGCTGTAGGTGTTAGTGCCCTAGGCCTATAGAGATAGACTTATTTGTAATGTCATTATTCATTTATATAAGAGATTGTTTCTTTGATTATTATATATGTTTGCATGTTTGCTTTAATAATCGTGTCCCTAGTACTTATGAAGCACTAGTATGAAGTCTAATGGATAATCATATGATGATTATATGCATGGAGATGCACATTAGATTCATGGGTACTTGTTAGAGAACAAGGTCTTGGACTTGACCCATTATGAGATTTATGTCATGGTCATATGTCATAAATAAATCTCATATAGTTATATCATTGATATCCTTTGACACGAGATTATCATCGTCTTCCACTCGATGAATATTATGTTTGATATAGTTTAACGTTGTCTTTAACCGGATAACAATAAGGGCTATTATTGGCATGATATGATTCTTGTTGGGAAGAATGATAAGTCAAGATGGAAATTTGTCCTCGTAAAGAGAGATGTTTGCTAGGCCACTCGTAAGTAAGATTGATGTAGTGCATGGCCATGCCCGAATGAATTAATGTGATTAATATCATTCGATTAATCAATTTACTTAGTAACGAGAAAGCATTGAACAATATGAGTTGACTTGGACCATGACTCATGTTCAATATAACATCGTGTGACAAAGGGATTGTGATATGTTCTATGTAGGAAATCGAACTTGATATTATATTATTTGGGTAGGCATGATGGCTTGCTAGAGTCCGCTCATATCTTATGAGGATCGATGTGATCGAACTCATTGCCAACATAATATAGTCCTATGGGGTCACACGCATCGAACGAATTGTCAAAAATGAAGAATATGGAGTTTTTGTTCTCAGGGGACGACTCGTCCCCAGGAGAACCAACTATTCCGGGACGACAGAATCGGTGAGAGAGTCTCGAGGGACGACTCGTCCCCCGGGGACGAGTCGTCCCGTCAGCTGGACGACGAAATTGACTTAAATTAGGGTTTTCGCAAAGGGAATATTTATATAATGTATAAATACAAACCCTTGGTTGCCCTAGCCGTCACTCTCATGCCTTTGGGTTTAGAGAAACACAAAGGAGAGATTTCAATTGAGAATTGAAAAACAAAAACTCAATCCAAATCCATATTTCTTCATCGATTGAAAAGAGTTTCAATCAAGGATCTAGCAATCCGCCTAGAATTGTTCTAGGGTTCGTTCAACGCGTGGATACACATAGAGGATCTTCGCTATTCAAGATCTTTCGTTCGTGATTAAAGAATCGTTCATCGAAGATTCGCTAGTTCTTCAACTGAGTTGGAACGCGTTTATCAACGACAAAAGCACACAAGGTTAGTAATTCTAAATCATTCTTCTTAATTAATCATCTAGAACGGATCCTAGGGCTCCGGGTTTTCGAGTTATTTGCAATCTTCCGCCGCGCATGGACCCTCGAAACCCAACAGCACCAACTCTCGCAGATCAGTCTCACATCACCCATGTGCAGCCGACGCATGACTCAAGTGATGGAGATTTCAAAGGGTGCAAAGGCCGCTTTTGATGCACGCTTCGATCCATCTCGCAAGCCAAGCCGCCCTTGCCGCCCGGATCTCGGCCTCTTCCTCCAAGACATCCGCCATCTTCGAAACCAACTGGACAACCTCGCCACTAAGATGATGCGGGTCATCGACATGGTTGAAGCTACAAGCTTGTGCTTCACTCTCAACGCCGGCAAATCGCTCGTTCACTCCTCCGTGCGAGCGACGCGTACTCTCACGACCAAGCACTTGGCTTACTATCGCAAGGAGCGCAAAACTACGAGAACCGCCTCGGCTTTATTGATGCCTCGCTTGCGTCCATGAAGGAGAGATGGCCGGACTCAACAATGATCGCGGACCAAGCTCATTGAGCATAATGCTCTGCTCAGCAAGAACAAAGAGCTCTCCTCCGAATTGCGACACTAAAGAAGAGCTAGCAAGAACAAACGAAGAAATTGCAAGACTTAAGGCGCCGTTGACTCTAAATGGGCATCAAGAGGCTATGGGCAATCTTCATCGCAAAGGCAAAGGTCGTGCATCATCTCGGTCATCTTCTCGAACCGGATAATATTTTGTATAATCTTTTTGCTAAACTTTGTAATTAAACAACCTTGTTTAATTAACAATGTCTATGTTTTAAAACTTTCATGCTTTACTATGATCTGCTTATTCTGTGTGTGCATGAAATTTAAACCACTGGTTTAAAGACATGTCCTATATTGCCTATTCTGCCTATTCTGCATGTCTTTAAATTCAGTCTAATTACAAGTGTCTGATGCTTAATTTCCTGTTTGTAAACACTTTGTAATTCTTGAATACAATGACCTTTATGTAAGTTCATCTAGGGCATGCTTATTTAATATATCAATCTTACAAGCATGTTATTACTAGACTTGAACATGGTCACCGATATTGTATTCGTGGGGTCATGGACTCAAGCAAATAGGAGGAGATTGTTGCATCTTAGCCTAGATTTGCTTGAATCCATAACCTAAGTCTAAGACAAGGTGACTAATGGGCTGCGTGTACGTTAGAGTGGCAACTTGTACTTAGACATAGCTTGAATAGCCTAGGATTGCTTATTGTAAGTAGCCTTGAAGAAGATAGCCTATAGGACATCGGACGTCCTTCGCACAATAGGCAAACAATGCATCGCGATCTTTCGTTTGAATATCGGACAAGCTCATATCGGCCAAGCTTCATCAGCAATGTTGAAGAACCTTAAGAACGTCCGATAAGAGAACTGCCTAAGACATGTCCTAATTTGTGGACTTCATTGACTTCGATGCAACGTTAACCTGCAAAACGCATTCAATGAAGGTTTCCATTCTTGGCATACAACTCGGAAAAGGACATTCCTCCTGCAAGCAAGCACCGCCTATTTTCGGCAAAGTGTCGGAAACAGCAAGCTGTGTCGCCTATCGAGTCAACAACAGATTAGAGCATTAATTGCTCTTAAATTCAAATTAGAAGACCACCAACGGCTCCTAGCTTCCTCCTGCATATAAAAGGAGAATCCATTGCTGCATTCAATACACTTCAACAACTACAACTCTGAATCTTCTTCATCCTCTTCAAGTGCATTAAAGCTTAAACGTCCTATTCGTACATCCTTCTTTGAAGAGCCTCACTCTAAGACGATCAGTCCATTAAAGCTCTTCATTGATTGCAACACCTAGCTTTTCATAGCTCACGAGAATTGTATCTTATTGATATCAATTCTCCCACACAAACACTTGGTCAACAAAATTTTTGTACACAATCCATTAGAGATTTAGTTTGTAAAATATCTAGTGGAAAAACTTAGTACACGATTTTCAAATCCAAAGTTGACCACTTTGGTTGTGGACGTAGCACTTATTTATAAGTGTGAACCATATTAAATATTCTGTCTCTTTTTGTGTGATTGTGATTTGATTGTGTTGCTTTAAATTTCCAGATTTCCAATGAGAACCGCTGATCTTGTCCCGCCAAGATCACCATTCTCAACTTGTCCCGTGCTTCACAAGACTTCCGCCCGCAAAATTTTTAAATCCCTAGTGAAGTAAGATTTTTGAATCAATTTCAAAATTGGACATAGGCTATTCAACCCCCTTCTAGCCTATATAGAGCAACCTTGGACCTAACGGTTTAGTAATAGAATTTACCTATTGAAATTTAGACGAAAAAGAGACTATTAGTCATGTTTTAGAGTTAACGATGAAGTTTTTTGTGCTAAGGGTCAAGAATGAGGAATCTAATTCTAATGACCATGAAATCTTTATGACAGTGAGAAAATAGTATTATAAACATGTTAGAACAAGTGGTTTAGCAATAGCATTCACATATTGAAATTTAAACGAAAAAAAAAAAGACTACTAGTCTTGTTTTAGAGTTAACAGTGAAATTTTTCGTTCTAAATGTCAAGAATGAGGAATCTGATTTTAATGACCATGAAATCCTTATGAAAGTGAGATAATAGTATTATAAACATGTTAGAACAAGTGGTTTATCAATAGCATTCATCTATTGAAATTTAGCCAAAAAAAAAAAAAAAGAAAAGAAAAGAGACTACTAGTCTTGTTTTAGAGTTAACGGTGAAGTTTTTCGTTCTATGGGTCAAGAATGAGGAATCTGATTCTAATGACCATGAAATTATTATGAAAGTGAGATAATAGTATTATAAAAATGTTAGAATAAATGGTTTAGCAATAACATTCACTTAATGAAATTTAGACGAAAAAAGAGACTACTAGTCATGTTTTAGAGTTAACGGTGAAATTTTTCGTTCTAACGGTCAAGAATGAGCAATCTTTTTCTAATAACCATGAAATCTTTATGAAAGTGAGATAATAGTATTATAAACATGTTAGAACAAGTGATTTAGTAATAGCATTCACCTATTGAAAAATAGACGAAAAAAGAGATTACTAGTCATGTTTTAGAAGTTTTTCATTCTAAGGGTCAAGCATGAGGAATTTGATTCTAATGACTATGAAATCTTTATGAAAGTGAGATAATAGTATTATAAATATGTTAGAACAATTGGTTTGACAATAGCATTCACAGGTTGAAAATATATATATATATATATATATATATATATATATTAAAGTTGGTGAGGAAGCCTATGAGCTTGCCACCTACACCATTTTTGTTAACTCTTCATTTTAGTGAATTTGACTCTTTAAATTCTTATTTATTAGGAGAGGAAATCATTAGGTAATAATATTACCTAATAACAATAACTATTATAAAGAGTATATATAATAGTAAATAGTAATAGGTGAAAAACTTTAGGTATTGACAACGAATGAAAAATAAATGAAAAGCAAAATGATGTTCGTAATGAGATTTGAACCCACACCCTTTTATATATGTATACTTACCTTAAACTAACTCAACCAATTATATTGTATATGTTTTTAGAATACTACATATATTATAGTTAAGTGGGGGACACGAGACCCATGTACTATAATATCCACTTATTTTGATTATTATTTCAGTGTATCAAAAATAAACTATTTTGTAAATATAGTATTCAACTAAACCTTCTTTAATCATTGAATGACCTTCAAAAATCATTTTATAAAATATAATTATATTCAATCCTTAAACAATTCTCCTTTGTTCAGAAAAAAATTATCTTTCTTTAATAAATCCCAAAGTAAATATTTTATTTTTAATTTTTAAAATAATTCTTCAAATATATGTCCAAAATATCTTTATTAAGTGCAAGATGAAAACAAAAATAAAAAAACAAAGAAAAGGAAAAGCAACCTAACAAAAATGTATAAAAATGAATGTACATATATTGACGACCAATAAAAAATACTTATTTTGAAGCGAAAATATTATACTAAATGATTACGCCTATATCTAATAATGATAATCTTATATCAAATTATTCATGAAATGTATCAATTAAACCTAAAAGTTAAATTACACCCGTGCAAAGCACGGATTCTATAACTAGTTAGAAGGAAAAACACGTGATCAAGTTAGGCCTTTAGATGATAGTCATACTACTAATTCAAAGAACACATTGTAACCAATTTAAATGTATGACAAATCTTAGAAACATAATTAGTCATTAATCAACCGGCATATATTTATCAATACGCAATATCTTACGAACAAAAGCATAAAACAACGTTCACATAACAGAACTATACATTAATCTACTGGTATCAAAGTATTGATATATTTATCAATACATAGCACTATACATCCATTTATACAAAATATTTTTGATTTCCCTCAATCGTTCCCAAAACATATTTGATTGAATACATGCCAATTAGTTTATCGTTATCAGCATCATACGATGAAAACCATCTTTTGTTCCATCCCATCCATTTGTTGTTGCATCATTAATGTATGTTGTTCCGTCTCATCCATATGTTCTTGGATCTTCGCAATCTCTTATATTCGTTGTTGTTGCATTTCTTGCATCATTTTCTCCATCTATACGCAGTTTCATCCTATCAATCTCTTTTTCCATGGAAGCCATTTTCTTTCGCAAGTGATTAAGCTCATTGTCACAGGTTTCCTCATCACAACATATGAAGTCTCCTAATTCAACAAGACCAAGAATGATTTTTGCACGCTACCATGATTGTTGCTCAACTGATATTGTTCGCCCATTTAAAACACAAGACAATTTTGTTGAACAAGGAATATGTTTTAGAGTTATCGGTCCACCTGCTAAAATTTATGAATGATAAAGTTAGCATAATAAATAGTTGAACACAAGGCAAAACAAAAAGGAACAATAGTAAACTCATTCATTACAATCTTGTATGAAAGACTCAATTAATAGTATTAAACTCATTCATTATAAAATATTGTAGTATCAAATATTGGTCAAAAATAGCATTACTTGTTCTGACCGTATTAGGACTATTTATGCAATCAAATATCCTTCCAGCTTCTGAGAATCTCAACCAGTTTATCACCAATCTAAAACAAGAATAAAGTAACTAGTAAAGGTTTGGATTATGGCATGGTCAATGGGTGAAGATTTACGAGGAAAGTAGACCCTTCTTCCAGGGACTACTTAATGAATTCTCTTGCAACATATTGAGATGGAGAAACTTTTAACAAGTTTCCCTTAATCTGCATAGCACAAACATAAAATGAATATTTTCATCCTTCAACATTAAGGGCAATATACAGTCTACTAAATTCAATACAAGACTAATGGTGGAGAACATGTGTATATTCATAATCTAGATACTGCAAATTTCAAACAAATGCTCCTTGCATCTGTGTCTCTTGGAGGATGAGTAAAAACTATATATGGGCCATTTTTCCACTGATTGTCGATTATGAAAGCAGACCTGCACTGTTGGAAAAGGCCAATATTCACAGAAAAGAACCCCATAGGTGATAATGTAGGTACCCACCAACACTTTCTAATTCACCATGGCCATATGCAACTCTTAAATATCCCAAGAAGATTACACACCCACAAATATACTCCATTAGTTTGTACCATTAACTATGACTACGATACTCATTTCTCCAACAACTAAACAAGTGAGTACTATGTAGACAATAGCATAAAATTGAAATTTGATATTCTATTCAACGTAAAGCCCAACTAAAGTAAATGAACAAAGTCCTCCATTTTCTTAAAAAGTAATTGAGGGTGGGCCTATGTAGTGGGTCCCACAATTAAAGAGTGAAAATTAAAAGGGGTAAATGGTAAACTTGTTTTCGTAAAGGGAAAGTTTACAAACAATATTA
The DNA here is from genome assembly GCA_016624345.1 of Platycodon grandiflorus. NCBI lineage: Eukaryota > Viridiplantae > Streptophyta > Magnoliopsida > Asterales > Campanulaceae > Platycodon > Platycodon grandiflorus. Next base: position 11,997,588 of record CM028367.1, on the reverse strand, counting down.
AGATTATTATTATTATTAAGATTAAGATTATTATTATTATTAAGATTAAGATTATTATTATTATTAAGATTAAGGTTTTTATAATAAATATTATTATTAAGATTAAGATGATGATAATAATAATAATAATAATAATAATAATAATAATAATAATTATAATCATTATTATAATAATGATTATTATAAATATTATAAATATTATAATAATAATAATAATAATAATTATTATTATTATTATAATTATTATAATTATAATTATAATAATAATTTTTATAATAATAATAGTAATAATAATAATAATAGTAATAATAATAATAATAATTATTATTATTATAAATATCATTATAATAATAATAATAATAATTATTATTATTATTATAATTATTATTCTTTTAATTATAATAATTATAATAATAATTATTATTATAATTATAATAATAATAATTATCATTATAATAATAATAATAATAATAATAATTATTATTATTATTATTATTATTATTATTATTTTTATTATTGTTATTGTAATTATTATTGTTATTATTATTATTATTATTATTATTATTATTATTATTATTATTATTGTTATTATTGTTGTTATTATTATTGTTATTATTATTATTGTTATTATTATTGTTATTATTATTATTGTTATTATTATTATTGTTATTATTATTATTATTGTTATTATTATTATTATTATTATTATTATTATTATTATTATTGTTATTATTATTATTGTTATTATTATTATTATTAAGATTATTATTAAGATTATTATTATTATTATTATTATTATTATTATTATTATTATTATTATTATTATTATTATTATTATTATTATTATTATTATTATTAAGAATGTATGATTTACACATTTTTATGAATTCAGGAGAGGGTGCTGCTGCAATTTTCTTTGAGGGGGCTGCTTGCAATTTTTATTTTCAAGTGAAAGGTGGGGGCTGTTTAAACAAAAAAGTAGAGGGGGCTTTTTGCGTTATTTTAAACTTGAAAGTGAGGGGCAAAAAGGCAATTTGTCAGAGGAAGGGTGTGGTATTTAGCATAAGTTAGGGGCGTCATTTAGCACCTATGTTCAAAATTCGAAACCTTACGGGGCCAGGTGCGACGTTTCGTAAGCTTTCTCTCTTCACGGTGAGTGTGAGAGCAGTTGCGGAGTGAATTCAAAATTCGAAACCTCTTTGCCTTAGTTCAACACAACACGGGAATTTCAAAATATCAACGCCAAATCCAAGTCTCTTACGGCAGGATCGAAGCAAATTCTTCACCCCACAACCCAACCCAACCCAACCCACCCAGGTAAACTCTCTTTCTTTTTCAGTTTCTTTCAATTCTGTGTCTGAATTTTGCCAAGTCAGTCGTTTTTAATTCCACCCAATTGCAGATATATTCTGTTATTTGAAAGATCATATGGATATGGATATGGAGGAAATTCAACTTCGTCTGGGTTTTCATTTTTTTCCCGAACCCGAAGAATGTATTCAATACTTAACCTCCATGGTTATCGGAAAGCCCTTGCCCAGCAAGGGTTTTATTTTCAAGTTCAATCCCTACGACATTAACCAACTCCCCCGTATCTTCTCTGCTGCCGAAATGAAAATGAAAGATCTCTACTCTTTCACGAATTTGTGCAAAATCGGTGAGACTAGCATCAATCGCTCCGTTGGCAAGGGCTCTTGGCACCACGATCGGAGCAAACACCTTTTTGATCCGGCAAACCCCTCCTCAGTTATCGGCATTGCTCTAACCTTCACCTATTGGGAGACTGGTTCTGTATACAACCGTCGTTTTCTCATGACTGAGTACCAACTACCCACCAATGGCATACTCTCATACGATCCCTTGAAAGACCCAGTTCTTTGTCGTATACGATGTCTTCAGAAAGTCCGCAAGTCCAATCGTAAATCAAGTTCCCTACGAGTACTATCTGCTCGTCACGATCAGCCTCCTGCTCTTACTGTTGCCACTTCTTCAAATTCTTCAATCCTTGCTGAATTTCCCACCAACACCGTATCTGAAAATTCTTCTTCTTCTTCTTCTTCTTCTTCTTCTTCTTCTTCGTGCGAAGTTGAACCACCAAACCATCCTTCTATGTTCCTCCACTAGCCACTGCATTTGTTTCTCAATCCCTTCAACCCTAGCTGCTTCTTGAGATGATCTTGATACTTTGATGGCAATAGATTTTGATAGCCTACTAGATGACATCGACTTGGACAGCATGTTGGAGCTCCTTGATTGTGAAGAACAAGGGAATGATCAGCTTTTACTCCCTCCGACTTGTTGCACGACATAGCCTAGCAAGTTTTACTCATTAGTTTGCAGACAGATTAATATTGTAAAATACCCTCTTTTATGCTGATTGGGTACATATTAGTATTTCCATTCATACTACTATTGTTCAGATTCTATTTCAACTCAATTTGGCCATTCCTTTTTCTTTTTCTTTCTCTTTTCATGAATGAAACTTGAATAGCTTCTTCCTCTAACTATGTATTAATAATTTGTTGATAATTATTTCTACTTACTCGTTTATTGTTCAAGTTTATGTGATATATTAGTAGACCTGATTAACTAGGCATGGTCATTTAACTTCAAGTTCATACAAGCCTCCTTCAAGCTTACCGATCCCCTTTAACTTCTTCTGAGCTAGGTCGAGAAAGAAACACAATGTAGAAGAAAACAAGAGATAATATCCATTCCGTAGCTAATTTGCTGCGTGAAAATAAATTGAATTGAAACTCAGGTACAAACAAGAGATAAATGAAGGGCCAAGTCTGGTGTTAATTGAACATTACCTTTAAAAGCAATGATAGCACATTAAAGGATTTACAATAATCAACTTAATGGGCATAGGATTTATTAAAACATTAAAGGAGTTGGTTATATGGTATGTTTCTCCAGTGTCAACAATCCAGTCAGTTGATGTAAGACATTGGCTGGTTAAACAAAAATGATAGAAATAACACATAAAACTGTTACCTGCCAGATGCACATAAGTGCTGTCAAGAGAGAGAAAGCCCAGCACAGTTCAATAAAGTCATGAGTTGTCGGTATTGATCTGAAGTGAGTGTCCAGAAGAAGTTGAGGTTTCATCTTTACTTCACATCTTACAATTTGCCTTGCCTTTATATTTAGGCATCTTAGTTAGATCAGGCTTAGTGCCATGGAGCTTGTGCCAATCAGGATAGCCATGAACATAGAAGCATATGTCCTTGGTGCATGAGTCACCATGACAATGGTCACGCCAAAACTTTCCCCTCACAGATGATGAACCATGAGTTCTGGGTCTAAAATTTCTGTTGTTGTTGATAGAACTGCTAGTAGTGTTATTAACATAGTTATTAAAGGCGGTTGCCTCACCCGCCCGAGGCACCCGGAGGCGTGAGGTGAGGCATGGCCGCCTCGAAAATGGACGGCGTTTTTACAAAGGCGGTGCAAAGGCGCTCGCCTTCGTCAGACTGCGAGCAAGGCGAGAGGCATGCTTAGGCGACACCTTTGCGACAGCCCAAAAACCATCCTTGTTTTTTTCAACGAAACGTCGTAGTATAGGAAGTAAAATAAACAAAAACCCTCTAGTTCTGACTCGATCTCTCTCATCCGACTCAAATGCGAAAGAAGACGTACTTGTGAGCAAACCCTAGCACGACGAGACAGTCCCTAGGTCCAGCAAACGAGGGTGGCCAAAAGGAACGACGGCGAGAGACTAATACGACACCGGCGAGCAACTGAGACGACGACGAGGAGCTACTCTTGGCGACCTGCAGCGACCCAAAGCAAACAGGTGCACTTCTTTCGACTCTGGACAGTCTTTTTTTTTTCTTTTCTCCTTTTCCTTTTTCTATTTAACAGAGTATTACTAGCTAGTTCTTTTTCCTTTTTTATTTATTTTTTGACTTTTTTTTTGGACACTCGACAGTATTCTTTCTTTTTCTTTATTTATTTTTTCTTTTTTTCTTTTCTCCTTTTCTTTTTTTCTATTTAACAGAGTATTACTAATTCTTTTTCCTTTTTTATTCTACTTTACTGATTGTTTACTCTAAGTCTAGTACTAGTATAGATATTAGATACTGCATACTTGCTTTGTTTACTCTGTTTTGACTCTTCTTACTGGTTACTAGTATACTGCATACTCTTTTTTTTTTACTTTGTGTCTTACTGTCTTTTTTTTTTCCTTTATATATCCCTGTTTTTTCCTTTTATTTAGCCTTTACTTTGCCTTTACTTTGTGTCTTACTGTCCTTGTTGACTTGTTGCTAATATATGTGAACTTAATTTCAGATATTATTCTCATATATATATATATATATATATATATATATATATATATGCTTTAAAATTGGTTACAGTAATATAAATAATTATAAATATATATATTTATATTTTCCTTATTTTCCGCCTTGCTCGCCTTTCGGTCGCCCGCCTCTCGCCTCAAAAAAGTACCTCTCGCCTTCCCCCTTTAATAACTATGGTGTTATTAGACCCTGAAACTCTACTAAAAAGTGTAGTGGATATGTTGGAAGAACCAGCTACAGAGGTACATTGCATTTGGGTTTCTTCTTGAACCAAGATAGATACAGCATGAGAGATTGATGGCAAGGGAGACATTCTAAGAATTTTCCCACTAACATCAGTAAACCTATCAGATAGTCCCATTAGAATCTCAGTCAGTTTCTGAACATGTTCATATTCCCCCAGCAGTTTTAGCAGTGAGGGAGCTTGTTAGTTCCATAGATCATACCAACCTTACTTTTAGCAGTAAAAGCAATCATTACAGAGATTTTCCATTGCATGAAATTAGTTTCATTCAACACTTCAGATACCAAGGTTATTCTAGGATGATCATTTGCATGTAAAAAGAGAAGGGTGTGAAGAGCTCAATTGAAGAGTTGACTCAGGCAATTCATATTCATCAACTTAAGAGCATTTTCAATGCTATCATCTAGCTTTTCTTACGTATCATGCTTAAACAAGAAGATCTCTTTCATATGTGACAAAAAATTTTAAAGGTAGAGTCCTCTTTCTAAACGTGCTTCAATGTAAGACTCCTTTTAAAATATTTTTTCAGACGTGACAGTTTTTTATAATTAATTACAAAAAATAAAAAATAAAAATTACTTGCATTGGAGAAATAAATTTTTTTTTTTTTTGAAAAACATATCTTTCCTATGTGTCTAGCATTTTCTACTTAGATATATGATTACATTGGAGTAGCTCTAAGTTTCAACAACATTTGTGCGTTCATTGGTAACATTTGTACAAGTGTGATTTTCAGTAGCCATATTTTGAGAAAATTAGGGTTTCAGATGATCAATGAGTTAGCGACTTTTCATACTGTTGACCAATTAAAATAGTATACTTCTTATTCAAAGCCACCTTCATAGTTCCATGCATCATGACGCTTGAAGCATACATACACTTCCAACACCTTCAATCTTCGTCTTCTCCTTGTTTCCTAACGTGTCAAACTTTGCATGATCATTGCAAATATGCACTGAAGCAGCGGGATCAATCTAAATTTCCTTCAGTTGAACAACAATGGTTACTACTGCAAATTAGAAGTCACCACAATCGATCTCAACTGTATTGACATCATCCTCACTCATCACCCTTCTTCTTTCCCTTCGAATTCCTCAAGCTCTTCAAATCTACGTGAAATTGCAGGCAATGAATTTGCATATGACCCTTCTCTCCATAATTGAAGCAACATTGCTCATCTCTCTACCTTTGATTGAGACCTCGTTCTCCCCCTTGAACCATTGCGATTGTTAGTCCTTCCTCTTTATGAACCCTTGGCAACTAGTAGTTTTTCCCCCATGAGAGAAATTATTATTCCTCATCATTCTTTCACTATCTCTCGACGCTTTAACCACATCAACAAGGGTCAAAGTGGTCCTACTTGTCAACATAGTTTGGAGAAACGTCTTGTAGGAGGACTTGGACTTGGGCAATGATGACATCATTAGCAAAGCTTGCTCCTAATCTTTTAATGTTTGATCAACATAAGACAATTAGAATACTAATTGATTGAAAGAGTTTATATGGTCATGAAAATTACCTCCTTCATCGAGCTTCAACGAATATAGATCCCACTTGAAAAGCAATGCATTAATTCTCACGAGTTTATCACAAATATTCTTAGGTGTTTTCTCCTTCGAACATTATTTTCTCTCTTTCAAATTTTCACCTGATCCGCATCTTTCATCTCACTCGGCTTATCATCTTAGGGGTCTAGCTAAGTTTAATAGATGCCTATGTTTTCTCTCCACCTTTCCATTTCGCTGAAGTGTTTCTACACATGAACTATGTTGCTCAATACCATGCGAATCAAAGAAGGAAGAAATTTCTTGATTGAAAAACTCAGTGCCAATGTACATGAGTTACAATCCCATTGAATTGAGTTTCAATCATGTTGAGGAAAAGTTTAAGATAAACAAGATTTTGAGACTTGAAATGAAGCAAGTAAGTCCAAGTGATTCTGGTGCAATCATCCACTATTGTAAGAAAGGAAGTACATCCATTGAGAGTACACTGCTTGTATGGACCCTAAACATCACAATGAATTAAAGCAAATGGAGTTACAATGTGAGATGAACTCAAGAGAAAAGGGACTCTAGTCTGTTTAGCATAATGACAGACTTTACACAGTTTGAGAGCTTTTATTACTGCAATTGAATATGACCAAAGGAATCGTAAGATAAATGACCTAATCTATGATGCCAAACATACATGGGAGTGATGACATTACAAGCCACTGATGAACTGAAAGACTTGCTTGGACTTGGATGTAAGCAAGGTCCTGAAAATAGCAATAAGAAGGAAAGAAAACCATACAATATTTACTGTCATAAGCAAGCTTACTACCAAAAATGAGATTAAATTTGAACTGAGGGACATAGTACATTGTACAGGGTGATATGTGGCGTAAGTATGACTGTGTCTTTATGTGTGATGAGTGAGCATTGACCGTTTGGCAAAGAAATTGAAGAATGAATAGGAATAGGATCAACAAGATGGCTAACTTGAGAAATAATCAATGATCAAATCTTGTGTGCTCATTGCATTGTGAGCCAAGCACAAAGACCTAGCAAAACTAGAGAGAGACAAATGCTTACCTGTAGCCTAATCAAGTGATTGGCATTGAGATTGGTAGTAATAAGGCTAAGGAGCTGTTGATACTGACTTTCATTTATGTTGGCTCCTACACCACTGGTTGCACAGACATAATTGACTTGAATTGCCTTGTTGTTGATACTAGCTGGGACAGGGGAATTTGTATTGAAACCAGAATTTTCTTGAGAGTGTTGAACATGTGCAACAGTGGCGCCTTTGACTTGAGATTCTTTGGCATCTTTGAGGGATCTGGTTTTGTTCCATAAAACTTATGCCAGTATGGATAGCCATGTATATAGAAACAAATATCCTTGGTATGATTATTACCTCCACAATGATCACAGTACAAACTATCCTTGATGTTGGCCTTTCTGTTATTGTTATTGTTGTTTCTTGAATAAGTACTGTTATTGATGTTTCTTTTTGCTAGCAATGCAGTAGTGGAGTCGAAAATAATGCATTGTAGGTAGAGACATTTGCAATGGAAAGATTTCTGGTCTTCTCATCTTGTATTAAAATAGACGGTGCCTTGCTTATATTTGAAAGAGGTTTCATAGCCAATATATTTCCTCTTGTTTTGGAAAAATTCTCATTAAGGCCCATAAGAAATTGAGTTAGAGTTTGCACATGTTCATAATCTTCAAGTTGTTTAGAGGCTCCACATACACAGTTGCATATACACTTTGGAGGATTGCTCAAGTTTGACAGTTCATCACAAAGAGACCTAAACTTGGTGTGATATGCAGACAAAGATCCTTGAGTGCATGACATTATCTCCCTTTTAATTGAGAAAATCTTTGGTGCATTTCCTTGAGTATATCTAAAGGCTAGGTCATCCCAAATCTCTTTTGCAGTAGGGAGATAGACAACATTGAGTACAATGTCCTTGGAAATTACATTCAATAACCAAGAAATTATCATATTATTACACATTTCCTAATGATACAGATATTTTGAATTGACTCTCGGCTTCTTATTAATTCCAGTAACCAGGCCAAGTTTAGATTTAGCAGATAGAGCAATAGTCATAGCTCTCTTCCTTAGCAAATAATTCGAATCATCCAACACAATAGCGACCAAGATCATACCTGGATTGTCATTTGCGTGGAAAAATAATGGATGTGAAAGATGAAGCTTAAGATCAGCGTCACCCAAGTCATATTCTTCAACATTTGTTTCTGAATCTTGTGGTTATGCATTCTGATTTTAAGCTCTCGCATTGAAATTGGCATTTTGATTTGCAGAAGTCGACATTGGAGATGAGGTTTGAGAAAAGTAATCGAAACAAAGTTTTTGAGATCAACTTCAATCGGTAATTCTTGAATCAAAATTGAAAACAGAGGCAATGCAAAAGTGAATTAGAGAGAACTGCCACCGGCCTCTTGCCAGGACATCGAGCCATCACATCCAACAAGGTGTGGATGGAAATCCACGAGATGAAAAAAGTTTCAAAGGCTCTAAGAGAGGAAATGAATGATCAAGAAACGACAATGAATGTGGTCAAGGATGTTGGGGATGAACAATTATCCCTAATCGAAGCCAAAGACCATGAAATAGAGAGCCTTAGATCTGAATTGGATTGTAAAGATAAGAAAAAGGAAGTCATGGTTAATGAAATAGACAGCTTGAGATCTGACATAGCCAAGGCACAGGAGCAACAAACTGTGACCATAAATGAAGCTAAGGCTGAGATTGAAGATCTGAAGAAGCTGTTATTGAAAATAACTAAAGAAAATGAAATGCTGAGAAATGAGAGCCAACAAACACTCAAGTGCATGTGAGCAGGAAAATTCCAAGGATGATCATGCAACTGTTGAGGATGATGAGAACTTTGATGTAAACGTGTCAGAAAATGAAGGACACGAAGAAACTGAATTGGAGGATGCACCAAATGAAACGGTAGAGGTAAGTAACAAAAGGGCCAAGACTCCTTCTTTCCTGGTAAAAAGAATATAAAACCGAAAAGATCGAAAGAGAAAAAATTCAGATGACTCGTGTACCAAAACTGATGATGTAACAGAACTTAAAGAGAAGACGAAACAGTCGAAAAAGAACAAAATCCCCAAAGTTATACTACTCAAAATTTACGCTCAAGATGATGGAGACCAATAAGTCAAAGTAATATTAACGAATTTCAATAACATAACATTGTTATTTGTATTATGCTTATAATAACATTAATATGGGTTTTTTTTGGTGAATTATTAATATGGTCTTCAATCTTTTGCAGGGCAATTGTTTATAGGGTGGGGAAATTGAACTAGTCGTTCGTTTCTCTGATATTCATCTCTTGTTGAAGCATAAAATGCTGGAGAACAGTGTATCTATTCTATACTGTTGGATATTGATTTATTTAGATTATGATTATTAATATTGTTTAGTTTAATTAATTATTGGTTTTGCCTTTCTTGGTTTTACTAATTATTAATTATTTATTTATGTGTTTTAATCCTTTTGAAAAAAGGATATTTTAGGGAGATTTAATAAGTTTAGGACTTATGAAGTTTATGAATTTTAGGATTTATATTTTGTTAAGCCTTGTTATACCGTATTGTTCAATGTAAGAGTCACGACTACCTTGTTATTCTGGGCAGGAATCCTTGATAAATGGTAAGGCTATTTTTTAGGTTTGAGTCCTTGTTTAATTCACTAACCTATTAACCATTTTATGACAATTTGTTTTCCTATTATACAAGGTTTCTAGGTCATACTCGAAGCCTATATATATTGGAGGACTCAGCCTTGAAGACTAACGAAGTACAAAGCAAAAGAGAGAATACAAAGAGTTTTCTGAGAGAGTTTTTAAAAGATTGCTGCTACTTTTACGAATGAGCCTTTCAATGTGCCTTCATCTAAAGACTCACTCATAATGTTTCCAGCGCAGTTCTTTTTTTTTTCACCCATCCTTTGTTTATTAGATCAGATAAGATATATCTTACGTATTTTTGGGTTGGCTATTTTACAATGATTATATCAACTCATATAAAGCTTTTCATATGATTTTTACTAGTTGTTAGGTTTTCATATTTGTATTAAACTACAAGTTATCTAGTGAAAGTTTCGTCATATTGGCAAATCAACAAGTTGTTACTTGTTGATTAGATATTTACTCATGTGTGTTAAATCTCGTACGTCTTCCTTATATTTGTTTTATTATTTCGCTGCTATTTATATCAACGTGCTCTCCAATGTGTTCACTTCATTGAACTCATTGGTCAGTTCATTGGTATTTTATTTTTTACAAGTATTTATTTTTCTTTATTTATTTGTTATCTTGGTTTACCGTGGCTGCAATCCTTTCAATTGGTATCAGAGCCAACACTTGACGTACAAAGTGAAGGTCCTGTTTGATTGTAGCCATGATGGATAGTTAAAAGGATATTGCCTTTAAAGCTCGGACAAATAAGGATGATGAGCTATTTAAAATTTGCAATGATATAAGCAAATCTGATTTGAGTGATGAATCTATAGCTTTGTTTGCTAAAAAAATTGGCAAGTTTTTAAATAAAAGAAAAAATTAATTTGTCACTAGATATAGTGCTTATAATTATTCTTTGAATTCTGCCTTTAGATCTAATCCTTGCAGGTTTCAAGAGATCCCCAATGCTATTCATGGAAATTAGAATGAACAAAAGAACATTGATACAGTTCAATGTCATGCTTGCAAAGGATTTGGTCATTATGCCAATAAATGTGCTAATACTCTTCGAAAAAAAGGTATGAATCTCATTGCTTCTTTAAGTGATAGTGAAGAAGAAGAATATGATGTCTTATATAGTCTGTATGCAAGAGAAAGACCTTTGCCTATAAATCCTTTAAGACTACGTAGGAATGTAGTCAGTAATGTGGGCACATCAAACAGTACATCGGTAAAACCCAGCCCTACCATTCTAAACCCCACCTGTTTTAATACTTCTTCCAGTTCTATTTTTACTCCTAAGGATTTGGATAATTCTGATGAAGAAATTCATGATTTTGAAAGAGACTATAAGGAGCTTTTTTGTGACTAGAAAGAAAAATGTATTTTGGTAAAGAATTTTATTAAAGAAAAGGAAAATCTCTCTACTGAAAATGAACGTCTTACTACTGAAAATGATGATCAAAAAGGAGACCTTGCACGTTTGGAATCTCTCCTTACCAAACGTGATATGGAATTTGAAAAAGTCAAAATTGAACTTGATAAATCTAATGGGACTTTACATAGGTTGAACACTGGAAAGGCTAAGCTTGATGAAATCCTTGAGATAGGTAATGAGTGGAGATGGTCTTGGATACAAAGTTCACAAAGCTCCTGTAATCATTAAAGAATCTGGACAGTGCTCTAAGAATTATTCAAACACTTTAAAGACTAGTAACAAAAATAAGCCTAAAACGAAGCATCAATCTAGAAAGCGTAGATACTTATGTCATTACTACTATGTTTCTGGGCATATAAAATCATACTGCTATAAAAAAAAGCTGATTTGGCCAAACATAAAAATCACAGTTGGATGAAGTCTCCTATGTCCCCTCATCCAAAAGCACATTCTTCGTGTTCTTCCAGAACTATTTGGACCCAGAAATCTGAAATTCTTTGCCATGTTACTTTTACCTCTCTCAAGACTAACATTACAGGTGCATGGTATTTTGATAGTCGATGCTCACGACATATGACAGGTTCCAAAGACTTTTTGGAAAATTATAAAAATGTCACAAGTAGGTGTGTGACATATGGAGGTAGTGCACAAGGAAAGGTAATTGGTAAAGGTAATTTGAATGTTCAAGATTTACCTAAGTTAACAAATGTGTACCATGTTGAAGGGTTAACTGCAAATTTGATTAGCATAAGTTAGTTATGTGATGAGGATATACATGTGAAGTTTAATAAAGAAACATTTGAAGTTTTTGACAAGAATAATTTGTGCATCTTTTGTGATTTTAGATCATCTTATAATTGTTATCTAATATAAAATAGTCTTATTTGTCATGCATCCAGTATAAATGAAACTGATTTATGGCATCAAAAACTTGGTCACATGATTACTAAGAAACTAGTTGAGTTATTGAGACATGAAACTGTTAGAGGATTACCTAAAGTAGATACAAAAAATATGAGTATGTGATTCATGTCAAAAAGGTAAAGACTAAAGCCTTTCATAAAAGTATTCAAAATTCTGCCTCATCTAGATGTTTTGAATTAAGGCATACTGATCTCATGGGACCCATAGAAGTTGAAAGCTTAGGTGGTAAAAAATATACGTTTGTATATGTTGATGATTTTTCACGTTTTACATGAGTATCTTTCTTAGAGAAAAATCTGACACATTTGAAGCCTTCAAAATTTGGTATAAGAAGATGTTAAATAATTTTAATCTTAAGCTTGTAAAGCTCAGATCAGATCATGGTAAAGAATATGAAAATTCTTATTTTTCTTCTTATTGTGATAAAAAGGGAACTACACACGAATTTTCTGCTCCTAAAACTCCTCAACAGAAGGGAGAAGCTGAAAGAAAAAATAGAACTCTTCAAGAAATGGCACGTGTTACGCTTAATTCAAAAAAATTGTCTAAAAGATTTTGGGCTAAAGCCTTAAACACATGCCATATAATTAATCATGTGTATTTAAGACCTGGCAGTATTATGACTCCATATAAAATTCTTATGAGCAAGAAACCTACTCTAAAGTATTCTCATTTCTTTAGGAGTATTTGCTATTTGTTAAATGATAGAGAACATCTAGCTAAGTTTGATTCTAAGAGTGATAAATGTGTGTTCGTAGGATATGCTACAAATAGCCGTGCCTATCGTGTTTTTAATCTCAGAACAAGAACTATTATGGAATCTATGAATATTGTTTTTGATGATTTCTCTAACTTAGGAAGAAAAAGTGTTGAAGACCAGGTTGATGAACTTATTGAAGACTCATCCACGATAGAATCAGAAGTGACCATTGTAGTAAGCTCAATAAATCTAGTTCTAAAACCTGCAGAATCAAATGAAGCCTCAAATGTGCCTACATCAGGGAGCTCATTGGGAAATGCTGAAACAGATTCAAATTCTGAGGATGAGAAAATTGTTGTAGATCGATCTAAAGACATATCCAGCAGGATAGAGAAGGATCACCCCACTACTCAGGTAATTGGTGAGGTCAGTGCGGGTGTACAAACAAGAAAGAAAGATAGGATATAAGTTATAAAAAACTTGCTTGCATGTCTCTTGAATGTATGAAAGTTCATACATGCTGCTATGTTTCTGAAATCGAACCTAAAAACATGATTGAAGCATTAAAAGATGAATCTTAGATAAATGCCATACAAGAAGAACTTGAACAATTTGTGAAAAATGATGTTTGGTATTCAGTTCCATGTCCTAAATCTAATAATGTCATAGGCACTAAATGGATATTCAAGAATAAATCAGATGAATTAGGTAATGTGATTAGGAATAAAGATCATTTAGTTGCTTAAGGATATACACAAGTTGAAGGAATAGACTTTGATGAGACTTTTGCATCTGTTGCCAGAATAGAATCCATAAGATTGTTGCTTGTTATTGCATGTTACCTAGGTATTTATTTGCAACATATGGATGTTAAGAGTGCCTTTTTAAATGGTGTGTTAAATGAGGAAGTCTACGTAGAACAACCTAAAGGTTTTAAAGATCCCTTTAAACCTGATTATGTCTATAAACTCAAAAAGACTCTTTATGGGTTAAAACAAGCTCCTAGAGCTTGGTATGGTAGGTTAACTGATTATCTGCTTAAAAATGATTTTAAAAGAGGTGAAGTTGATAAGATATTGTTTATTCAAAAATCCAATAATGAAATTCTTATTGCTCAGATATATGTCGATGATATTGTCTTTGGTTCCACATCTGATTCTATGCTAAAATAGTTTGTAAATGGAATGACATCTACCTTTAAAATGAGTATGGTTGGAAAGTTGACTTTATTTTTGGGTATGCAAATTAAACAATCAAAAGATGGTGTTTCTCTCTCTCAAGTCAAGTATGCTAAAAATCTTATTAAAAATTTTAACTTGGGGGGTGCTACTTTAAAAAATACTCCTATGGGCACAAAAGATAAATTGAATAGAGATGATAATGGAAAAGTGTTGATAACACTCTTTATAGGAGTATGATAGGAAGTTTTCTTTACTTAACTGTCAGTCATCCTGATCTTATGTATTGTGTGTGTGTGTGTATGTGTGTGTGTACTAGATATCAAGCTAATCCAAAAGAATCACACCTTAAAGTCGTAACATGTATTCTTGGATACGTTAAAGGGACTTCTGAGTAAGGAATTTGGTACACCAAAGAGACCAATACTAATCTAGTAGGATTTAGTGACTCAGATTGGGCAGGTGATACCTATGATAGAAAAAGCACTTCCGGAGGCTGTTTTTACCTTGGATTAACATTGTGTCTTGGTATAGTAAAAAGTTAAAATGTGTGTCTCTTTCTACTGCTAAGTCAAAATACGTGGTAGTTGGGAGCTGTTGTACTCAATTACTTTGGATGAATCAAATGATAGAAGATTATGGTTTGTATAGTAACACTTTACTAATATATTGTGATAATACTAGTGCTATTGATCTATCAAAAAATCCTGTGCAACATTCTTGTACTAAGCATATTGACATAAGACACCATTTCATTACAGATCTATTAGAGAAAAAATATCATTCGATTATAATTCATAAGAACTGAAAATCAGTTAGCAGACATATTTACCAAGTCTTTAGATTTTGAGAGATTCTCTGTAACATCCGAAAAATTTGCATTAGTGTTAACTTGGTTACATTCATCTTTATCTAGGATTATGCATCATGTTACTTACTAATTGGTATATTAGTAACTTAATTTTCTAGTTGTAGTGATGTGCATTCATACCTGTGTGGTTCAAAACTTAGAAACTTGTTTAAAGGTCGAGCGGTTTAGTCATAGTAGTCTTAAGTCAACCTTTGTTTGCTATGGTTGTTTGATACTTTTATGAGGTTTGAATACATGGTATTCTTTTCTTAATATGTGCTAGGCATGGTTATGATGTTTGTTTTAAAATTTTGGTGACAATTGGTGGTGATTTGGTAGCTCAAAACAATGAAATTCATCAAACTAGGTGAAATCAGGGGGGGCTACGCCTTGGCACCCGCCTTAGCGCGCAGACGCACCTTGGCCACCCGCCTTAGCGTGCAGACGTGCCTTGGCCACCCACCTTAGTGCCCCCTGTCCAGCAATTTTTAGATTTCAGACTTCAAAGTACTGGGAGATGCGCGCCTTAGTGCCGCGCCCTAGCACACAAAGTTTTAAAAAATTGCATTTTAACCCCTAAACTTCCTTAACCCGAATTGGTTAAACCAAACCTTGATAATGACTTACAATTAGGTGTAATTAAGTATGATTAAGTCAAAAGGCATTTGGTTAGGATTAAATATGATTAATTAGGTCTAACTGCTGGTTAATTAGCCTAAAACTAGTAGTTATGACCATCCAATGCCAAGGTGACATGAATCATGGGGAGCCTTCTCCTTAGGCACCTCCTACTTAGACTTTTGACCATGTTGAGTGAGTTTGGCTGAGAGAATGTCTCTCATCCAACAATTTCACTCATTCTCCATCTTCTTCCTAGTTTTAGAGAGAGAATGTAAGAGAGTTCCACCATAGCTAGAGAGAGAAAGCTTATTCTTGGAAGATTGAAGAAAATTTACCCAAGGAAGCTCTTACTTAAGTGTTGTAGACTATTTGAAGCATGAAGAACAAAGTTTAATTGGTGGAAGTTCTCTGAAATTATAAGTTATTACATGTTTATATGTTAGAGTTTAAATTAATGAATTAAGTTACATGCAGCCCCTATTGTATGCCAAGTTCCAGAAATTGCTTTGTAAAATATACTCATGGGACATTCATGATTTTTGGATGTGTTTTACTTTAATATTTCTTTTATCATTCTGGAAATTTTCATGTAGTTTTGACATCATTTGGTCCCCCAAATTAGTGAAGAAACATTAAAGTGTTTGTAAACTATTATAAATCTGTTGTTAAATTTCAAGGGTTGCTGTGGAAAATATACTTATTGAAAAGATATGATTTTTGGATATGTATCACTTCCATGTGTCTTTTATATTCCTGTAAATTTTCATGGAGTTTTGACATTGGTAGGTACCCCAAAAGGTCTATGGAACATTTCTGTGTCGGATGAATTGTTATAAAAATCTGGATTGTGACATGGTTCAAGTTTAGTGTTTGTATGTAATCGTATACATGGGGTTGTAATAACAAGTGGAAGTGTTGCAATTGTAAACAAGTATTTCTTAATGTGGTTTATGTGGTTACATTTAAATATGGGATTCCACGTGAAATATTTGTGTTAATAAAAGAGTTGTGTTGAGGGGCTATGGAGATCGTATTGTCACGGAACGAAGAGTTAGTGGTGGTTGACGAACTTCATATGCTCAGCTCTTTACCGCTATTGACCATAGTGGGAATGCACTATTCCCTACATGGTGGGATTAGGTGGCGGTCTCGGTAATGCTCAGGTTGTAGGGACTGGCATTGTGCAAGCATTTAACTAACAAAATTGTGCACTACAACAAAGATCGTGAAAGACTCGAGCATCTTCAACAACATGGTTTAAAGGGGCATAAAGTTGGGATGTTGGAGGTGTACCTCGACAAGTATATCGTTTTATTATGTGTTTAATTCGATTGAACAACATGTTATTCAGTGATTGAGATATGTGCAACTTTTTGTTCAATAGATGTTGATTGAGTTTGATATTAACCTCAATTGGTGATTAGTCATGCATAATCTTATGTTTATATCATGTCATATAGATACATGCTATAACTTCCTGGGTCATCGACTCACTCTTTCCCTTGTTTTTTCTTAGATCGCAGCCAGGCCGGTGAGAACGTGTAAGGAAGGCGAGCTAGCGAGGATAGCGGGGAACTCTTTTGGGTAGTTACCTTGTTGTAACTAAGTTGTTGTATATATTTGTGTATAGTGGTAAGGACGTTGTATCATGGTTCGGGGTATGTCCCGACTCCACTTGGTTATTAGTATAGAGTTACATCAACTCTAATTTGCTAGTTACAGTATCATGGTGTAAACTCTTGGTTATGTAACTTTTGGTTTGTTGTCTCGACATGTTTTGGCCGCGGTTAAATTAGTTGTTCCCGAGCATGTTTGACTCGTGGTGTTGTGTTAATGGTGTTTTCCTTATGATTATTCAGGTTATGTTGTTTAGTAGGGGTTTCACACTCCGGTTTAGAGTTCCAAGTAGGGACTTAAATTGGGGGCATGACATTTTCCACCCTACGAAAATCTCTTGGCTTGTGCATTTTATGACATAGGTTTTAAATGTGGCTACATTTGTAACCACATTCATACTTTTTAGACATATCTTAGGACATGCATTCTTGATAAATATGTATGCTCCTTGACAGACAATTTCTGTACATGCTCTCGTTTGCAATTTTATCTTTTGATTTATAATGTTTGACGTATTATGCAAAGTGGCCTAAAAATACAGAATTTTAAATAGGGATTCTTGATTAATCTTTGCATAATAATTATCTATATTTGGTAAGTGTATTGTGAAACTGTATTTCTTTAAATATTTGTAAATTCTTAGTTATTTTGGACTTCAGCTTCTTAATTTCCCTATTTTGTTTCACATTCCTTACTTGTAATACCCTAGCTCTCCTAATGTGTTATTTGCATAAGTATATGTTTTATTAGCATAAGTAGAAATGCCATGTTAGAAATATGAACAACGGTTGTGTAGCTTGTTAAGAATTTTAGCCCTATATACTTGTGATATATGCCTAAGTACCAATTGGGTTGGTTTTGATTATGTAATATGACTTTGTACTTAGTTTGTAACATACTGGAGACAGAGCGATCGCCTTGGCATGGGCCAGAGCGATCGCCATATAAACAGAAAGTGGTGTTTGTGAATTGAGTGCAAAGCGATCGCTTTGGCTTGTAGCTGAGCGATCGCCTTGTGGACAGAATGTTGGCTTTCGAGATTTGAGGACAAAGCAATCGCCTTGATTATTATCAAAGCGATCGCCTTGTAGACAGTAGGATAGAGCGATCGCTTTACCTCGAGTGAGAACAATCGCCCTGTTAGCAGATTTGCTGTTTGTGATTTATTAATATTATTTTAACATGCAAGACCTTGGTTTGTATAAGAGCCACGTCCCTAGGTTGTAAGCCAGCTCTTTTCCACCCCCTTGAACACCAAATAGAGTGAACAACATACTCCCACTTCATTCCTAAATCACTCAAGACCACAAAAGAGAGTGTGTGTGCTATTCAAGGTGAGTTTGATATGTGTATTGCATCCCCTCAAGTTCTAGCCAACCAACTTTGCATGCAAGACCAGATTTGTGTAGCCAAAGACTAGGAGATTCATTTGCAAGGGTTTGATTTTGTGTTGTGTGGCTTGATTTTCCAATTTATGTAAGTTACTAATCCCCCCTTGCATGCTTAAAGTTTCAAACTATGCTAGTGACATTATAGACTTGCTAGCTTTGTTAAAGATGTGATATACTTGTCTAAATGTTACATGGATGAGTGAAATCTTGATTGTGATGATGAACTTGGTATGAGATATTTGGTTGAGTTAATTACTCATTGTTGAACTTAGAATTGTACTAAGAGAAGAACAAAGACTTAAATTGGGAGAAAGTTGTATATAGCAACTATACCCAAAGTGAACAATTATGTTAGTGAACTCTTGAGGTGGAGTTTTGAATGAACAATACACACCAAACATGTTAAATCCCTACAAAAATCTATGTTGGTTTGAGTAGAATTATGAACCCTCAAACAAGTTGGTTGAATTGAATAATTGATGTTGTGGAATAGAGACTTGTAGATAGCTCTATGTGATTGTATAAACTTAGAAAGTATGTGCTTGATGATAGCATGTTATTGAGTAAAATAGATTACTTGACAATTACCAAGTTCACTACTTTTGAACTTGGGGATTAAATTGCATAAGATGAGTAGATACCATTTTGTGCATTGTATTGAGTCCAGCTAGCATTTGTGTTAACAAGTTATGGTGAGACGACATATAGCCTTGACAAATCAATGTTTGGAATCACTATAGGTCGCCGTACCGGTATGCACACACACCTCACCTGTTGGCCACAAGTGGAGGTAGCCCCTCTGTTATAGCAATACGCATGACTTTGGTTGCTAAGATTCGATAGATTTTCGGAGAGACCCGGCAGGTTCGGGGATGTCGATACATCATAGATGAGTATCGATACACGTTGTTTATTTTGTGTATTGCAGGAGCAACGTAAAGAAGAATAAAGAGAAACAATATCCTTTGTTATGTGATTTACTTTACAAGCACTTACGTGAACATCAAAGTGCTATGTGTTTAACATGAGTTGTATATCGTTGATGATATTTCATGTTTGCGTTGTATGTATAGAAATGCTATCACTTGATTTCAATTACAGCTGAGCATTATGTCATGTCATGTAGTTGCATTTAGTAACTTATTGAGTTTCGACTCACCCCGTTGTGTTTAATTGTTTTCCTTAGATCCGATCCAGCCAGGCAGCACTCGGTGAGGTCGGTGATGACGAAGCTAGATAGCAGGTTGTCCTTGTAGTGTACTTTTGGGTTGTACAATTTTAGTTATATTTTCTTTTGGTGAGATGCGATAGTTGTGTAAAGTTATTTAGACTTTACTTTTGGGTAGAATTATACTTGGTTTGTATTATTCTTTTGGTAGCCGACATGGATGTCGCGCTTGTGTACATTTGGTAGTTATTCCGGTCGTGTCTCCAAGCATGTGTGGCTCGTGGTTTATTTTGTTGTTCCGGCAGGTTATGGCCGATGATATTGTTGTAGTTGTTTTCCGGCAATTATATCGCCGAAGATCATTACACTTATGTTAAACTAGGTGTTTATGTGTTTGTTATGTCTTGTTAAGTTGTTATGGCATCCCGACCTTGGGATTTTGTATGGAAATCCGAGTCGGGTGTCACAGTTGGTATCAAAGCAATAGTTTTACTATCGCCGGGATAGGTTCCTTGGCCTAGGTGGGTGTGGTTATTGTTGAGTTATTAACGTCGAGTGTTGTGTGTACGTTGTTAAGATGGTTGAGACCAAACATATTGAGTCTGGTGCTGGGGGAAGTGAACACGGTGATGAAAATGTTGATCGCCCACAGAATGTGCTTCCTGAACCGAATCAGAATGAGATATTGATGACTATGTACAACAGAATGATGGAGAGAATGGATGAAATGTCTAGGAGAATTGATGCAGGAGCCGCACCACAACCTGAAGTGGTGGTACCACAACCGGAGGTAAGACAGAGAAACAACACTATAATACTTAAGAGATTTCTGAAGATGAAACCAAGAACATTTGTGGGGGAACCTGATGCTACAAAGGCGGAACTATGGATCGAACACATTATCAAAAATTTTGCAGCCTTGGGATGTACTGATGACGAGAAAGTGGTATTAGCAGTGTTCAAGCTAGAGGGTGTGGCAGAGCACTGGTGGCAGGTATTGCAGGAAAGCTAGAATTTGCAAGGGATACAGTCTAGTTGGCCTAACTTCTTGAGGGAGTTTAAGGCTCAGTATGTTCCGACAGTGGTTCGTGACAAGAGAGAAAGGGAATTCTATGATCTCGAGCAAGGAAGTATGTCGGTGGCGTAGTATTCAGTGAAGTTCACCGAGTTGGCTCGATATTGTACTTACCTAGTTTCGGATGAGGCGAGAAAGACTCAGAAGTTTATGAAAGGTTTGAAGACCGAGTATAGAAAGCAATTGCTATCACTTCAGCTTACTGATTATCGCAGCGCAGTGGATCGTGCATATGCGATAGAGGGCGATATCGAAGAGCACAAGGGAAGATATGGTGCAAGTAATTTTTAGCAGTCTTCGCAGTCAGCTGGGCGAGGACAAGGTGGAGGTAATAGAGGTAATAGGGGTAATTTCAGCAACCAAAATCGTGGAGGTAATCAGAACAGATCTCAGTATGAGGGGCAATCAAGGCAATACAACAAGCTAGTGGGCGAGGGTCTAATGCTCCTATTACTCATGGGCAGCGAAGTACTCCTGTGACATGCAATTTTTGTTTGAGAATGGGACATTCTGAAGACAGTTGTCGGTTTAAGTCAGGGTATAAAGCTGGGCAATGTTTTCAGTGTGGAGAGATGGGGCATTTGAAAGAGATTGTCCTAAGCCGAAGGGCGGTCAGATAGGGCCTCTAGTCAGCAGTCTAGCGGTGCCAAGAGGGATAGTGAGGGTAGGCCTAAAGTACAAGGTCGTGTGTTTGCGCTCGATCAGAGGGGAGTACCTGAGTCAACGTCTGTGATAGGAGGTAGTCTTTTTATTTTCGGTAGTAAGGCCCAAGTGCTTATAGATCCAGGGTCATCTCATTCATATGTTGCATCTCATTATGTGCATAATTTGTGTGTGTTACCTCAGTCTTTACCTTATATGCTTGAGGTGTCAACTCCGTTGGGAGAAAATATGATAGCTTTGGAGGTCTATCGAGCTTGTGACATACTTATTGGTGATCACACTTTGCATGCTGATTTGGTAGTATTGCCAATACGTGATTTTGATGTGATACTTGGTATGGATTGGTTATGTGCTTATCATGCTATAGTAGATTGTCATAGCAAAAAAGTTACATTTTCTATGTCTGGTGTGTCTGAATTTATGTTTGTTGGTGATAATGTTCAAAGTGGTATAAATGTTATTTCTACTTTGAGAGCTAGAAAATTGTTATCTCAGGGTTGTGCAGGATACCTGGCTTGTGTGGTTGATAAGAGTATAACTACGCCAAAGTTAGAGGAAGTTCCAGTTGTTTGTGAATTTCCTGATGTGTTTTTAACTGAGTATACTATGCCTCCTGATCGAGAGGTTGAGTTTTGTATCGAATTGTTGCCGGGTACAGCTCCTATTTTGAAAGTTCAATATCGAATGGCGTCCACAGAATTGAAAGAGTTAAAGGTACAGTTACAGGAATTACTTGATAGGGGATTCATCAAGCCAAGTGTATCGCCATGGGGTCCACCAGTGTTATTCGTAAGAAAGAAGGATGGTTCTTTGAGATTGTGCATTGATTACCGACAATTGAATCAGATGACAATCAAGAACAAGTATCCTTTACCACATATTGATGATCTCTTCGATCAATTGCAGGGATCCATTGTGTACTCCAAGCTAGACTTGAGAAGTGGTTACCATCAACTGAAAGTGCGAGCGGAAGATGTACCAAAAACTGCTTTCCGTACGAGGTATGGACATTTTGAGTTCGTGGTTATGCCGTTTGGGTTAACAAATGCACTCGTAGTGTTTATGGATTTAATGAACTGAGTCTTCCATCAGTATCTAGATTGTTTTGTTGTGGTATTCATTGATGATATCCTTGTTTATTCCAAGACACGAGAGGAGCATGAGCAACATCTCAGGGTGGTATTATCTATTCTTTGAGAGAAACATTTATTCGCCAAGTTTAGTAAATGTGCATTTTGGTTGGAAGAAGTGGCATTCTTGGGGCATGTAGTCTCGAGTGCGGGAATATCTGTTGATCCATCAAAAATTGAGGCAGTGACAAAGTGGAAAAGACCGAGTACTGTTACCGAGATTCATAGTTTCTTAGGGTTAACGGGGTACTAGCGAAGATTCATTGAGAGATTTTCTAAGATCGCTACTCCAATGACAAACCTAACAAAGAAGATGACACCATTTGTTTGGGATGATAAGTGTGAAGCTAGTTTCCAAGAGTTGAAACGACGGTTAACAACGGCTCCGGTGTTAGCATTGCCTAGTGGTAGTGAGAATTTCATGATATACAGTGATGCTTCCAAGGAGGGTTTGGGTTGTGTATTGATGCAAAATGGAAGGGTTATTGCTTATGCCTCAAAGAAGTTAACAATGGCTGAACAGAATTATCCTACCCTTGACTTGGAGTTGGCGGCAATTATGTTTGCGTTGCACAAATGGAAGCATTATTTGTATGGAGCAAAATTTGAGGTGTATACAGATCATAAAAGTTTAAAGTATCTTTTCTCGCAAAAAGAGTTAAACATGAGGCAACGGAGATGGATGGAGAAGTTGAAGGATCACAACTGCACTATTCTTTATCATCCGGGGAAAGCAAACGTGGTGGCGGATGCACTAAGTAGGAAGACTTATATATCTCACTTGATGGTTCGAGAATGGAGAATGTTAGAAGACTTGAGGGATTGGAGTCCAAGTAAGGTCGAGCATGGAGTAATTTTTGCATGTGTTCGGGCTACGCCAGTGGTATTCCAACAGATTAAAGAAGCTCAAATTGGTGATCCAGAATTGAAAAGGATAATAGGTGAGTTAAGTGAAGGCAAGACTTTTGAATTTACAACGAATAAGGATGGTGTACTAACATTCTGGGGAAGGATTATTTGTGTACCTGCGAATGAAGAAGTTAAACAAAAAGTTCTTGATGAAGCCCACAAGGCTAGATATACCATACATACGGGAAGTACCAAAATGTATCGAGATTTAAAGAAGCAATTCTGGTGGAGCGGTATGAAACGTGAGATAGCAGAATATGTGTCGAGATGTTTAACTTGTCAACAAGTCAAAGCCGAACATCAAAGGCCTGCAGGTTTGCTACAGCCACTTGAGATACCGGAATGGAAATGGGAGCATATCACCATGGATTTTGTGACAGGGTTGCCACGTACTCGACGAGGGTTTGATGCGGTGTGGGTTGTGGTTGATCGATTGACGAAATCGGCTCATTTTATTCCCATTTCGATGACATACTCGTTGAGTCAATTGGCAGCTTTGTATATTTAGGAGATTGTTAGATTACACGGAGTTTCGGTTAGTATCGTTTCAAACAGGGATCCGAGATTTACATCAAGATTTTGGCAAGCTCTACAAGATGCCATGGGTACAAAGCTGAATTTGAGTACAGCGTTTCATCCTCAGTCAGATAGTCAGTCGGAGAGATTGATTCAAGTACTTGAGGACATGCTCCAGGCGTGTACAGTGGATTTCAAAGGAAGTTGGGACTCACACTTGCCTTTAGCGGAGTTTGCTTATAACAATAATTTTCAAGCGAGTATTGAAATGGCTCCTTATAAGACCTTGTATGGATGGAAGTGTCGATCACCAATCTGCTGGGATGAAGTTGGTGAAGGTAAGATATGGGGTTCCGATATGGTGCAACAATCGGTCGAAAGTGTGAAAGTGATTCGAGATAGACTACTTACGGCTCAGAGCCGAGAGAAAAGCTACGCTGATCATCGAAGTAGGGAACTTGAATTCCAGGTTGGGGATTACGTGTTTTTGAAGGTATCACCTTGGAGGGGTACCAAGAGGTTTGGTAAAAAGGGGAAGTTGTCACCAAGGTTTATTGGACCTTTTGAGATACTTGAGAAGGTTGGGGCGTTAGCGTATAGAATTGCTTTACCTCCTTCTTTATCCGAGATTCATAATGTGTTTCATGTGTCCATGCTTCGCAAATATATGAAAGATGAATCACATGTGCTTGAATATGAAGAGATTTCTTTTGAACCAGATTTTTCGTATGTTGAGAAACCAGTGAAAGTACTTGACACCAAAGAGCAAGTGTTAAGAACTAAACGAATACCACTTGTAAAAGTTTTGTGGAGGAATCATAAAATGGAAGAAGCGACTTGGGAAACTGAGAGTGAGATGCGTGAGAAGTATCCACATTTGTTTGATGATATTGGTAAGTGAATTTAGGGACTAAATTTCTTTAAGGAGGAGAGGATGTAATACCCTAGCTCTCCTAATGTGTTATTTGCATAAGTATATGTTTTATTAGCATAAATAGAAATGCCATGTTAGAAATATGAACTATGGTTGTGTAGCTTGTTGAGAATTTTAGCCCTATATATTTGTGATATATGCCTAAGTACCAATTGGGTTGGTTTTGATTATGTAATATGACTTTGTACTTAGTTTGTAACATACTGGAGACAGAGCGATCGCCTTGGAATGGGCCAGAGCGATCGCCCTGTAGACAGAAAGTGGTGTTTGTGAATTGAGTGCAAAGTGATCGCATTGGCTTGTAGCTGAGCGATCGCCTTGTGGACAGAATGTTGGATTTCGAGATTTGAGGATAAAGCGATCGCCTTGATTATTATCAAAGCGATCGCCTTGTAGACAGTAGGATAGAGCGATCGCTTTACCTCGTGTGAGAGCGATCGCCCTGTTAGCAGATTTGCTGTTTGTGATTTATTAATATTATTTTAACATGTAAGACCTTGGTTTGTATAAGAGCCACGTCCCTAGGTTGTAAGCCAGCTCTTTTCCACCCCCTTGAACACCAAATAGAGTGAACAACATACTCCCACTTCATACCTAAATCACTCAAGACCACAAAAGAGAGTGTGTGTGCTATTCAAGGTGAGTTTGCTGTGTGTATTGCATCTCTTCAAGTTCTAGCCAACCAACTTTGCTTGCAAGACCAGATTTGTGTAGCCAAAGACTAGAAGATTCATTTGCAAGGGTTTGATTTTGTGTTATGTGGCTTGATTTTCCAATTTAGGTAAGTTACTAATCCCCCCTTGCATGCTTAAAGTTTCAAGCTATGCTAGTGACATTATAGACTTGCTAGCTTTGTTAAAGATGTGATATACTTGTCTAAATGTTACATGGATGAGTGAAATCTTGATTGTGATGATGAACTAGGTATGAGATATTTGGTTGAGTTAATTACTCATTGTTGAACTTAGAATTGTACTAAGAGAAGAACAAAGACTTAAATTGGGAGAAAGTTGTATATAGCAACTATACCCAAAGTGAACAATTATGTTAGTGAACTCTTGAGGTGGAGTTTTGAATGAACAATACACACCAAACATGTTGTTAAATCCCTACAAAAATCTGAGTTGGTTTGAGTAGAATTATGAACCCTCAAACAAGTTGGTTGAACTTGGAAAGTATGTGCTTGATGATAGCATGTTATTGAGTAAAATAGATTACTTGACAATTACCAAGTTCACTACTTTTGAACTTGGGGGTTAAATTGCATAAGATGAGTAGATACCATTTTGTGCATTGCATTGAGTCCAGCTGGCATTTGTGTTAACAAGTTATGGTGGGACGACATATACCCTTGACAAATCAATGTTTGGAATCACTATAGGTCGCCGTACCGGTATGCACACACACCTCACCTGTTGGCCACGATGGGAGGTAGCCCTCTATTATAGCAATACGCATGACTTTGGTTGCTAAAATTCGATAGATTTTCGGAGAGACCCGACAGGTTCGGGGATGTCGATACATCATAGACGAGTATCGATACACGTTGTTTATTTTGTGTATTGCAGGAGCAACGCAAAGAAGAATAAAGAGAAACAATATCCTTTGTTATGTGATTTACTTTACAAGCACTTATGTGAACATCAAAGTGCTATGTGTTTAACATGAGTTGTATATCGTTGATGATATTTCATGTTTGAGTTGTGATGTATTGAAATGCTATCACTTGATTTCAATGACAGCTGAACATTATGCCATGTCATGTAGTTGTATTTAGTAACTTATTGAGTTTCGACTCACCCCGTTGTGTTTAATTGTTTTCCTTAGATCCGAACCAGCCAGGCAGCTCTCGGTGAGGTCGGTGAGGACGAAGCTAGATAGCAGGTTGTCCTTGTAGTGTACTTTTGGGTTGTACAGTTTTAGTTATATTTTCTTTTGGTGAGATGCGATGGTTGTGTAAAGTTGTTTAGACTTTACTTTTGGGTAGAATTATACTTGGTTTGTATTATTCTTTTGGTAGCCGACATGGATGTCGCGCTTGTGTACATTTGGTAGTTATTCCAGTCATGTCTCCGAGCATGTTGTGGCTCGTGGTTTATTTTGTTGTTCCGGCAGGTTATGGCCGATGATATTGTTGTAGTTGTTTTTCGGCAATTATATCGCCGAAGATCATTACACTTATGTTAAACCAGGTGTTTATGTGTTTGTTATGTCTTGTTAAGTTGTTATGGCATCCCGACCTTGGGATTTTGTATGAAAATCCGGGTCGGGCGTCACATTACTTGTTTAGGTTTCCTTTTTACTCTTGGTTTAGGTTTCTTTCTTAACCCTACACAGTTACTTCTCCTATATAAATACATCGTCTCATAATCCTTTTGTTTTATCTATCAACATTTTTCCTCAAAAGTTTTCTTGTTTTCTCTCCACCATGTCTTCAAAATCTGTTTGCTCCTTCCCTGAGAACACTATATTGCATCCTTTGGATGTTCCTAATTCCTTTGTGTCTTCCATTCTCTATGAATGTGTTAACTGTGTTCCCCATGTTTCTAGGCCTGCTAAGATGAATGTGTTGTCCAATGAAGCCTCATCCAGACGCTTTATTCGTTCTCCTCCAGCTTACCCTGTTTCTGTGTCCTTTTTACGTGATCGGATTAAGCACATTGATGAACAAATTTCCAATGTTTTTGAGCTTTATGATTTAGCAATAGAACAACTTTATCATCTTCGCAATTCGCGTGAATTGTTCAATGATTTGCTTCTTTCTGGAAAAATCAAAGGGGGAAAAGTTGAGCCCATGCATGATTTAGGGGGAGCTGTTAAAGCTTGTGCTAAGGCTAAAACTAAGGTTAATCCAGATAAAGACAATGAAGATGGTCTTTGAAGATGTAGAAGCCGTGGCTAATGTTGCAGCTGCTTAAGGGGATGCTTCGTGTATCCCATGGTAACAATTCTGAGGGAGTTGATGATACTCCTACTCCTACTCCTGTGGATAATCCTATGTGTTAACCTATGGAGATCTTTGCTGACCATGAAGAGCGTTTTAGATCTTTCTTTAAAGCTTAAAATACCACATTCTGGATTATCTCTTTGTTGGTTTGGTTTTTGAATTTAGGGGAGTTGAATTGTTTTTAATAATGCTTATCTAGTTTTAATAATTTTTGCTTTTATCCAGAAAGGTAAAAAGGGGGAAATTGTTGGATATTGATTTATTGAGATTATGATTATTAAAATTGTTTAGTTTAATTAATTATTGGTTTTGCCTTTCTTGGTTTTACTAATTATTGATTATTTATTTATGTGTTTTAATCCTTTTGAAGAAAGGATATTTTAGGGAGATTTAATAAGTTTAGGGTTTATGAAGTTTATGAATTTTAGGGTTTATATTTTGTTAAGCTGTGTTGTGCTGTATTGTTCAATGTGAGAGTCACGGCCGCCTTGTTATTCTGGGCAGGAATCCTTAATGGTAAGGCTATTTTTTAAGTTTGAGTCATTGTTTAATTCACTAATCTATTAACCATTTTATGGCAAGTTATTTTCCTATTATACAAGGTTTCTAGGTCATACTCGAAGCCTATATATACTAGAGGACTCAGCCTTGAAAACTATCGAAGTACAAAGCAAAAGAGAGAATACACAGAGTTTTTCCGAGAGAGTTTTTAAAAGATTGCTGCTGCTTTTACAAATGAGCCCTTCAATGTGCCTTCATCCAAAGACTCATTCATAGTGTTTTCAGCACAATTATTTTTGTTTTCACCCATCCTTTGTTTATTTGATCAGATAAGATATATCTTACGTATTTTTGAGTGAGCTATTTTAAAATGATTATATCAGCTACATGTAGAACTTTTTATATGATTTTCACTAGTTGTTAGGTTTTCATATTTATATTAAACTACAAGTTTTTATCTAGTGAACGTTTCGTCATATTGGCAAATCAACAAGTTGTTACTTGTTGATTAAATATTTACTCATCTGAGTTAAATCACGTACTTCTTCCTTATACTTGTTTTATTATTCCGCTACCATTTATATCAATGTGCTCTCTAATATGTTCACTTCATTGAACTCATTAGTCAGTTCATTGGTGTTTTATATTTTACAAGTATTTATTTTTCTTTATTTATTTGTTTATATTGGTTTACCGTGGCTGTAATCCTTTCACACACATTGACATTGATTTCAATGAAAAAGATATCAACATTACACTTGCAAATTGCAATGCACAAGTTTGTACTAAAAAAAATATTGTTTTCGTGCATCGCGATGCACAACCTCTATTTTCGATGCATCATGTTATATTGAATGTATTACTTTATTAAATGCGATGAATGAAACAGTTTCATTTGCAATGTTCTTTCTTGTTTATAGTACATTGATGTGTAGAAGTTGATTCTGGAAAACCTAATCTACAAAAAAAAAAAAAAAAAAGACAAATATATGGAGTGGTTTTTAATTCTGCTTGCTTGAGTAAATATTATAATCTTAATTCTTTACTATATAAAATTTTTAATTAATTATTATAAAATTAATTTGTATACATTATTTAGCTATATGTGGCATGACAATCCACTGTCAACTGTTTCAAAGATTTGACAACCATATATATCGACGAGAAATTGGAGGAGACCATAAAATTTGATCTCTTAATTTTTCCAATCAACGCACCAGGGCAGGGGGACTTACAGATTGGTAGTTGCTTGCATTGAACCCTACTAGTTTTCTACGAAAATGATAATTCATGGATACTCTACAACTCGTCGATCAACAAGAAAGAGAAAGATTAGCACTTGGAAAGGGCAAAAAATTTTGGTGAGTAATGTACCCCCGTCTATTAAAAATACAACAAATAATTAACTGATAATAATTTTTAAATAATTTCCACTACAGGCACCATATGTTGAAGAAAAGATGAAAGCATTGATCAATAAATCGTCATTATCGCGATACCAAAGATTAAGCCAATGACAGGATGTCTGCCCAATCAAAACATGTGAAACATCACTGCAACAAGGAGTTGACACCGATGATTGTGGGGTGATAGTGTGCTATTTGATTGAAAAGTTGCTCCGAGGGCTAAAACTACCTACGACAGTGAGCGCTAATTTGTGTGCACAATACAGAACAAGAATGATGAGCAATGATTATGCTCGGGGAAAAAGTTTGCGAACAATACTTTTTAGATACCTTTGTTGTGTTATATTTTCTATGTATTTGAATACATGTTTTAATACTAATTATAAATATCTGGGAATGTGAATAATTTAGACTTGATTACATCTGCAATTTTATGCATGTGTGCTGAAAATATTGTGTAATTTTTCTCTTTTTTTTAACATTACACTAGCGATACACAAAATTGTACTAAAAAGTACTGTTGTTGTATATCGCAATGCACAACTTTTATTTCCGATACACAATATTAAATTTAATCAACATTACACTTGCGATGCACAAAAAAGTGTGCATCACGATGCACAAAATAATAATTAAAAGTTTAAAAACTCTCTCAGATTCTAATAGGCGACTCATTTAAATACAAACAGGTTTTTCGAAGCACAATATTCTACTGAATTAACAATATAACATTTGTGATGCATAACTCTGTGCATTGCGATGCACAAAATGTGTACTACAAAGTACTATTTTTGTGCATCACGATGCACAATTTTTATTTCTGATGCACACAACTGTACTAAATGTATTCTCTTATTAAATACAACCGAATTACTATTCTGGTTCTTAATGAAAATAAAATCAAATCCAAATCTTGAATGAATATTTTATAAGTTGCATACGAAAATCTTTCATTCCACCTTTAAACTTTCGAAACAGTTATATCTCCTCTTATTTCAACAACAACATGACAGCAGTTTTCATTGAATCAATTGATTTCGATTTTACAATGAACACGATTATAGCTACTTGAAAAAATTCAAAAAATGAATTCCAATAAGCATAAACTTTTGAATGTGAGATGGAACAATTGTGATATGAAAGAAAGACGCAAGACACAACTACTAAAACGTCATAGGTTATTACAGGGGCAGTTTTGGAATAATTAGCAAATTTATCACTTAAAATAGATTTAAGCGGTTGGAAACAAAAATTAGACACTAAAACGATTGAAAATCTCAAAAAGAGGACTGACCCGCAATTATTCCAAGAAATTTTATGGAAAGAGTGAGATAGGGTCCTTCATTTTCCACAAGTATCATTTTAGACCTCTTACCGTTAATGTGATTTTCTTACCGTTAAAATGAACCACGCA
Source organism: Platycodon grandiflorus (assembly GCA_016624345.1). Classification (NCBI taxonomy): domain Eukaryota; kingdom Viridiplantae; phylum Streptophyta; class Magnoliopsida; order Asterales; family Campanulaceae; genus Platycodon; species Platycodon grandiflorus. The sequence goes on along the minus strand of CM028367.1, from coordinate 11,966,440 downwards.
AGCAACCACTTAAGTGAGATAAGAGCCCACATGGTTCACGTCAGCGCTCCGTTAATAAGATTGGAGAAAAAATTAAAGGGAGGGACCACATGGTCATATTTTGAATATTGAAAGTTCGTTAGTTAAATCAGTTACCCCTAATTTGTACAACGGTCCATTTACTATTTTTTCCCCAAAAATAAACATATTTGATATACTATCTATTTTGTTTTATCAAAATACATTTTAATCTTAAAATATAAACATAATTACCACCTAACCATATAATCATATACTGTATTTAGTTTCTCACTTAACTTTTTATACCTTAGTTAGATTAGGTCTACATGTTCGTAAGACAGAGCCCCACTCTTCACAGTTCAGTCCATCAACATATGGTGAATCGAGTCAGGAATATCCGTCTTATAAAAAAAATATCCGTAAGATAGTATTTTCTAAGTTTTTACCTTTTAGTTATTTAGCTCGATAAAATTATACTCCCTTCGTCCCGGATAAATGTTCGTACTTTCTATTTTGGGATATCTCAACTAATGTTTCTAAAGACTTTTGATCTACCTATTCTCTACCATTCTTCCTAATATACCCTTAAAACTTCATTTAATATAACACATCCCAAACAAACTCAATTATTTAAAGTAGTTGAACTCAATTAATGTTGATGGATATTACGGTCAGAACACATTTTACAGCACATCATTAATTATGTTTCTTAATTCTTGTGTTTTATCCACTAGGAATATTTATCAGACACGGAGGGAGTATATATATATATATATATATATATATGTGTGTGTGTGTGTGTGTGTGTGTGTGTGTGTCAGTGTGTGTGAAGCTTTGAAGTTGCTCCCACTTTTAGTTAATTTTATAATTTAGAGCTTTTATGCTCCACCGGCAACGGCCTGAACTGAAGGGAAGGGAAGGGAAGGGAAGGGAGGGGGCAATTTGTAAATATGTTTGCCCGTAATCCAACGCAAGAATCAACGCGGGTATTTCAAAATATAACCGCGAAACCCTACGTCTCTAACGGTCCAATCGAAGCAAATATATACTTCAGACCCTACATCCAACTCAGGTATTTCTTCAATCTAAACTCTCTCTCTCTCTCTCTCTCTCTCTCTCTAATTCTGTCTGTGATTGAAATTTTCTCTCTCAATTAATCGTTTTAAATTCCACCCATTTGCGAATTCTCTTTAATTCTCCCTGTTATTTGAATGATCATATGATGGATATGGAGATGTTTCAACTTCCTCTAGGTTTCCGTTTTCTCCCCGAACCCGAAGAATGTATTGAATACTTAACCTCCATGGTTTCCGGTAATCCCTTGCCCTGCGACGGTCTTATTTTCGATTTCAATCCCTACGACATCAAGCAACTCCCCCATATCTTCTCTGCTGCCGAAAAGAGAGACGATCTCTACTTTTTTACTAAATTGTCAAGAAAGGGCAAAATCGGTAGCACCTACATCAACCGCTCTGTTGGCAAGGGCACTTGGCACAACGATCAGAACAAAGACCTTTTCGATCCGGAAAACCCCTCCTCAGTTATTGGCATTGCTCGAACCTTCAGTTATTGGGAGACTGGTTCTATATACAACCGTCGTTTTCTCATGACTGAGTACCAATTACCCACCAATGGCCTGCTGCAATACAATCCCTTGAAAGACCCAGTTCTTTGTTGTTTACGATGTCTTGCTGGAAAGAAAGCCCGCAAGGTCACTCGTAATCCAAGATCCCTACAAGTACAATCTGCTGAGCGTCCCGTTCTTACCGTTTCCACGTCTTCAAATCTTTCCATCCCTGCTGAATTTCCCACCAACACTGTATCTGAGAATTCTGCTTCTTTTTTGTTGTGCCCAGTTGAACCATCAATACCACCTGTCTATGTTCTTCCACAAGCCAGTCCAGATGTTTCTCAATCCCTTCAAACCCTAGCAGCTCCTCAAGATGATCTTGATACTTCGATGGCAATAGATTTTGGTAGCCCACAAGATGACATCGACTTTGCCAGCGTGTTGGAGCTCCTCGATTGGGAAGAACAAGGGAATGATCAGTTGTTACTCTCTCCGACTTGTTGCGGGACATAGCCTTGCTAGTTTCATTCCTTAGTTTGTAGACTAATTGATTATGGGGAGATTGTAAAAACCCTCTTTTATGCTGATTGGGTGTATATTTGTATTTCCATTTATACTACTATTGTTCAGATTCTATTACAAATCAATTGAGCCTATCCTTTTTCTTTTTCTTTCTCTCTTCATGAATGACAATTGAATACCTTCTTTCTCTAACTATATATTAATGTTTCTTGATAATTATTTCTACCAAGTCGTTTACGGTTCAAGTTTATGCGACATGTTAGTAGACCTAATTAACTAGGCATGGTCATTTAATTTGGACTTTGAGTTTGCTCAAAATTTTTCTATACAGGTCATCAGCTCGTAAAATGATTACTTTGTTATCCATGACGTCAATTATAACCAAATAATGAGCAGATAAAACAGGATGAAGAATTTTTCGCTGCCACTGTTGTGTGGATTCATCCTAACTAAGATGTTTTCCTTAATAAATGATCTAGGCTTTGATGCACTTAAGTTGGACAAATTAAGGTTTCCTAGAGCAGGCTGTGCCATATGCTAGATGGCTTCTGATTTTACTTCTAATGCTGGCTCAGTTAATGCCCGGGTCTGTTGATATAATTTGTGGTCATTTCTGTTTCACACCTGAGTAAATTTTACAATTTCACCATGTGTTTTCATACAATCTTTATACAGTTTATGCTTGGTTGGCGTAGGCCAAAACTAGTACTCTAAATGTCATCTGTGAGTGATAACATGCCGTAATTTAACAATTCTAATAGTATTTACCTGTTTTTCTCCATACATTCTAGGAGATTAAAAGAATTACTCCATCCTTCTTTTTCATTCTTAGTTACTCTTCAATTCTTTTCGTTTCTTCTTTGATTAACTGGATTTCAAAGATTCCTCTGCTAAATTAGAAACAAGATCATTGAAGGAGCGGTTCTGTAATTTGCATTGTGATGCTTCTTGATAAGGAGTGCAGGGTGCTTGTTGAGCTTGTGTGGTAGTACAGACTACAGAGTGCTTATTTGCAGAGTAGGCATGTTGGTGTCGTTAACCGGCCAAGACAGCAGTCATCCAGGAATAGATTTTTCAGCTTCCAGAGGGGAGGGGGGTGTATCATTAAAACTAAATTATGTAAGAATATTGGCAATATTCTTCTTAGAGTTTCTGTCTCTAGAACTACATCGGCGTCTTCTGGATTTTCTTCTTTAAAATTAATTCACTGCAAAAAGAAGTGTATTTATTGAGGCCATTAAACATCACAATTGGGTTTTCTTTCTCTCATCTCTTTCTCTATCTCTCTACAGATATGTAAATAATCAGTATTGAGAAAGGATTCCTAATTTAAAACTCGACAAACAGAGCGGGCGGGTTTTTCTTTCATTCTTTGAAATTTCTACTCTCTCCATCTTTGGTGTCGCTCGGCTCTTTCTTGCAAAGAGAGGGTTAACGGAAATTGGGGATTGAGTTGAAGCTAGTAATAGCGTGACTCAACTGGAGGGAAAGTGTTAATGTGTATAACAGTCACAAAATATTCAAATTCAAGATCTTGGTATGGAATTGGAAAGTGATTGCGGGAGATTCACGCGGTAAAATCAACCCAACGTGTTTTCTATTTTGAGCCTTATTTATTGGTTTAGAACTTTTAATTAATCGGCTGCTGTGTAAATTATAATTTGGAAATGTTGATGATCCACCCCAGCACATCCGTTGAAGCCCTCTCTCTCTCTCAACGGTGTTCTTCATTCTCTCTACAGATACAACGAAACAGACTGTTTGATTATTTGTCTTCTTGCAGGGCGTGCTGTTTGCATTTGTGGGTTTTCATCATTTAGAAGGATGCCAGGATCTGGTTGATTTTATCATTTTTAAAGAATGATACTGTTTACTATTTCCTTTTTTTTTTTTGAGTAAAACTTTGGGAGATAATGTAGGTGGCAAAGAATGATGAAACAATCAGATGTGTGAAATCTGTTACTCTGATCAAAACTATCAGAGGCATATGATAGTCCGACCTGCCATTTTCTCTTCGTGATTTTCAAGACATTATAGTTTATTTGTTTTTTAATACTAGCAACAACAAAAGAATCACATTATGGGTGAAATTATGTATGTATGTATTACTTTCAATTTATTTATGAGCTTATTTACTTTTCATGTTTGGTTTGAAGGATTATGTAAATTAACTTTGTTACTTGGATGTTTGAGTTTTGGGAACTTGGGAAGCCACATAATATTGTCTATTGACTATTGCTTTTATGATCCAAGCTTAAGCGTTGTTGACCAACTTACTCAACCCAAGAAAACATTATGGTTTTCAAACATCAAATTCAGTTGGAGATAGCCACCTGTTTGTGGTGGTAGTAAGGATGAGTAGGTAGTTAAGTTGAGAAACTGATTAGAACATTTTCTCATTTGAAACAGGATTTTGATGAGCAATGAGCATTTATTTCTATCATGAAGAGTAGTGTGATTGCTGATCAAAACAGTCATTAGAGCCACAGTGACTAAGGCAAAGGGCAAGGATATTCTTCCATGTGCTTAATCTGGGCAAAGATGTTCCCACAAGATTTTATACAAGAAAGTTGCAGCATCAATGTGGTACATTCCCGTACAACATCAAGAAAACTGATCCTCCTGTCATGGCGCTGACAAGAACAAGAGTAGTCCTCTTCCTTTCTCCCTCCCTCCCTCCCTCTGTCGATCGTCACACTGATATGCGCACAAGCACACACCCCGGCCGTGTGTGCATATTTATACGTTTGCATGCACAGAAAACAAAATGCACATTTTTGTTTAGATTTTTCATATTGTATGCTGTGGTTTCACTGTTTTGTCTCTTTTTATTTTTATTTTTTATTTCTTTTTGTTTGTTTGATTTCTCTCTTTAGTTGTAATTTTCTGATTTCGTTTGTTTTTCCTTTTTGAAAAGTGTAATTTTGCGGCTTACATTTCTGAGTTTTCAGATTTCAATACCATGCTCATCATCCCATACCACAATACCATGTAGGCTAATCATTTCATACCACAATACCATGCCCAAACTGGTATTTTCCCCATACATCTTCGATCATCCAATTCGGTCGGGCCAATCAGTGATGAAATACTCTTAGTTTAATCCAGGACAGAGGCCATTGAAATATCTACAAAAGCTCTCCTTCAACTGATAGAGGATTATTTTCTTGGCTCTTAACCTTTTTCAACTTCTTTCTAGAGTCATCCTTGTTATAAAACATGCATCTATGAACACTCTGCTGATAAACCCAGCAACCATCGTGGAACTCCAGCAACCTTTCAATAAAGGTAGGTAGGTGATCAATTTGGTAGTTGGTTTCGGTTCTTTTCTTTGGTTGCCTTGAGGAAGGTTGGTCAGTAGGGTTTAGGGAGAAGAGTAGGAATGGCAAAGTGTGAAAGGGAGAGTGTTGAGGTAAAGTGTATTGATGGTTTATCAAGTTTTTAAGGGAAAGGTATGGTGATGAATTTGGTGTGGATTTGTGAAGAGGTGAGGAATTTGGTGAGGTTTGGGAGGAGTCCACAGGCTTGTTGGCTTTGTAAAGCCTCCTTCTTTTTGGTTAAGGGGAAGAGTTAACAGGTTCATCAGCAGTCTTTGTAATTTAGTCTGTCTCGATTTCGTTGACTTCTCTCTCTAAAGCTGGAACTTATTCAACTTGAACATTTTGATCTATCGCATTCACCGGCTCCTTATCAGCCAAAACTTACTCCACCTTAACATTTGCATACATCCATATCTTCACTCAATTCTGCATACTCTTCTTCCGGCCAGTAAACATAAATAATGTCATTGATTGGCATACCTTTGGATTAACTTTTGGCTTGAGATGTTTAGAACCTTATATAAGTCATGCTATCCGTGTTCTTGCGTTTGATCACTTTACAAGCTCAGCCTTGAAGAGAAAAGTGCTGATATTGATATTTAGCAGCAGTAACATGCTTATACACTACTTTTGCCCAATTGCACTTGACATTTTGCACAATCCTCCCACTAGTCCAAGTAAGTTGGTTAGTTGTGAACTTGTCATTTCCCCCTGCCTTGAACATTAAACTTTTATCCAAAAGATCGGTTTATTAGTATATCGATTTCTGGAAGCAAAAAAGCACTGTACATATCTCTAAATTCTTCCCTCAGGTCATTTCTCTCATCCTGAGCCAAGCAAGCATCAATGATTGCATCACCTGGCAAGGTCAAGAACATTTGCCCATGTGCTTAATCAAAACGCGCAAAGATCTTCACATAAGCTTTTACGTGAGAAAGTTGCAGTGTCGGTGTGCAACGCACTCATAAGACATCAAGAAGGATGATCATCATGTCATGGCACGAGAACGAGATGAATAATTGGGTTCTCCAGTATTTTTAGGGACTCTTTATTGACTCTTTGCACGGAGCGCGAGCAAGCTTTTAAACTATTTTTGATACAATAAATTTTGAATTAGCAAAATTATTTCAGTCAGTTATATTGTTTTGACTTTTAAACATAATGATTTGGGTTGAATAGTGGATATATGAGTATGAGTTTTGTTAACAAGTATTACCGTTTATATAAAAAATAAAAAAAAGTTTCTTATTTTATTTTTATTTTTTATATTTATGTATCTTTATCTTTCTTCTCTCTCTATCTTAATTTTTTCTCTCTCATTTCCTTCTTCTCCCGGTGTCTTTTTGGATACAAATTTTTAAGTAGTAGGACCCACAAATCATTTAAGCAATTAAAAGATGTCAAGTGTAATTTTGGTGTACATTTAGTACACACTTTAGGTTCACGTACCATTACTCTTTCTATAATGTTTCTTTTGAACAAAGAGTTTATTTATTTTTTAAAAAAAATCAATATGTGACTAAATCAAATCAAAATGTAACATACTTCAATTATATTTTCGAAAATAAAATCTCATTTACTAAAAACTACATTAAGGCTATGTTTGGTTACTCAATATCATGCTTTGGAATTGAAATTGGATGAACAATTTGAGTTCCACGCAATTCAAATTGTGCTTTCAATTCCAATTACAAGCTATGATATTGGGGTTTATAACACTTTATGACTTTGTAAAAACAAATAAATTTATGTAAATTGTCACTCAAACTTTAGTTAAATTAACCTTAAAAAATCAAAAATAGACTATTTGGTTGGAACGGAAAGAATAATATAGATATAGATATAGATTACTTAGTATTATGTGCTCTCCGTACGCATTTACTAATTTTATGGCATCCTTTTAACGTGTTCAATGGATACTAAAATTGCAAGATATCGATTGGTCTTTAATCTTTATGTTTAATATAGTATTACCTCCGTCCCAAAATAAGTGTCGTCTTAGTAAAGTTTTTTTTTTTCTAAAATAAGTGTAACATTTGGCTATATTCTACAAAAACTACCCTTATTTACCACTATCATTAAAGAGGATTGTTAAGAAGAAAAAAAAAATAATCCAACGCAACTTATCTGTAATAATTGAACTTAGATAAGGGTAGATCAGTCTTTATATAAGCTTTCTTAATTTATATGTAAATTGCTAAAACGACACTTATTATAGGACAGAAGGAGTATTTGTTAATTGGATCTTATTAACTTGTGCCCTAAGAGCATATGTTAAGGATCATTAATTAGGACAGTTATGCATAGAATTATGTAAAATGTGCACATGAATTCACAATTTACACATGTTCTTGTTCATTTTTACATAATTTTATGCATAATTTTCCTAATTAATGAACATTAACATATGCCCTTAGGGCACAAGTTTAAAAAATCCTTGTTGAATTTGCTTAATAAGTTTAGGTAAAGCATATTCAGGGAGTAGTTCAATTTCCTTTCAACTTAATTTTGGTTTTCTAAATTAATAACTATATATTTGAGTTCTTTTCTTTCTGGTTTTCTATTTATTCTTTTGTTGGGATCATATTATTCATGAAGTAAATGACCTTTTTTTTCTGGGTAAACAGACAGTCCTCCCAAAGTAAGAAACTTCTCAATTCCAAATGTCCATTCCTACCTATCTATCAACAACTATAGAAAATGGGCCAGACCACAAGCATGCAAAAATCATTTAGATTCTGTTTCATTTAATTTGAAACATCCTTAATTTCCTAACTTTAATCATTAGCTACACTTTTGCTTCATTTGCTTTCTTTTTTATCACTTCCTTCCCTCTTTTGACCTCTAAATGGATATGCTTTAGAAGATTCTTCATGAAAGTTAAAAAAGGTTTAAGACATAAGACTTCCTTTTGATGCCTAATAAGTCTTTCACTGGTTGCTCACTTTTGTGAAATAATAATGGCCCTTTAACTTTACCCTCTTTCCCAAAGCTGAATAAATCAACTCTCAAACTTTTTTTATTCAACACTAGTGGTTGTCACTTATCATACTTGCATTCCACATGACTATTAATATATTATTCTTTTTGTACTATAAAAATAGTTTTATTTTTTTTATTTGTCCCAAAAGTTTATTTTATTAATTTCAAATTTTTAAACCACAAATTTCCATCTTTAAAAAAAAATCATTTGAAAAATGTTTATCTAAGATGTCATACAATATTTTTTTTATATATAATTTTAGTATAGTTTAAAAGGAATTATAGGATGAAAGTATGATATTAAAAGTTTTGATTTTTTAAATAAAATTATTTTATTGGAACAAAAGGAGTACTAAATAAATGGTGTTGCTTGAGAAATTTATTTAGGGAGGACTTTCCTCACTTCGTTCTTAATTGGATTAACTTAGTTCATAGTGGATACCTTTTATGTATTCTTTTGCTTTTCAGTTCCAAGACTTCTAATTTGAATGTTAATTGCTTTTGAGCACTCATTATTATAAATTTAGAGGTGGTAAACGGGCTAGATAGGCTGGATAGGTACGAGTGTCGCCCATGAGTTTTGTGGGCTCAAATGGACGGATAGCTAAATGTGCAATTGATAACATAGGTATAAATGGGCTTGGGTGTCCGTTTAACCATTCACATAATATTATTAGATAAAATAAATATTATAAAAAAATCATTTTAGCTAAAGCCTTGGATGATGATGGTGATCGTCAGAAGTTGTCGCCGCCTGTGGTAGGCCGCCAGAGGTTGTCGTCGGTGGTGGTGGTGATGGCTACTGGAGGTTGTCACAGGCGAGTAGTGGTCGTCGGAGGCGGTGGTGGCCACTAGAGGTTGTCGACGGCGGTGGTGGCTGTTAGAGGTTTGACTTTAACGGTGGGTGGTGGCCGCCAGTGGCAAAGGTGATCTCCGGAGGTTGTCATCGGAGGTAGTGGTGGCCGCATGAGGTTTTCGCCAACGGTAAGAATACATCCCAGTAAACTCTAATACTCTATCACTGTAAATAACTTTATGGGCGCTCATTTATGCCCACATAAGCTCTCCCCTTTACAATTGGCTTATGGTCAGGAGCCAAATATTTCTCATTTAAGAATATTTTGGTGTGCGGTATATGTTCCAGTTGCTCCACCACAACGCACCAAGATGGGCCCCCAATGGAGATTGAGAATATATGTTGGGTATGATTAATTCTCCTTTTATTATTAAATATCATAAACCATTAACAGGAGATATTTTTACGGCACATTTTGTCGAATGTCATTTTGACGAGAAAGTTTTCCCAACATTAGGGGAAGAAAATAATTAGCTGGAAAAGGACAATAAGTGGAACATACTATCATATATACCATCTTGATCCCCGTACAAAACAATGTGAACTTAAAGTTCAAAAAATAATCCACTTGCAAAGAACAACGAATCAATTGTCAGATGCATTTATTGACCTAAATAAAATAACAAAGTCACATATTCTAGCTGTAAATGCTCCTATACGGATTGATGTCCCAGCAGGACAACCTGTTAACTCTGTAGCTAATGAGTCTAAGATACGCCTGAAGCGTGGTAGACCAATGGGTTCCCAGGACAAAAATCTTTGAAAGAGAAAAAGGAGCAAAGAAATCCTGAAGAGACCCATGACATAACTAATCAAATAACTCTATAAGAAGTTCAGGTACCTGAAATAATTAAGAATGAAGAGATCTCGATTAATTATGTCATTAGGGGAAAAAGATGGAACCGAGAGGAAATAGTTGTCGACAACATTTTTTCATATAGTATTGCGCCTAATGTTATGGTAGATAACGAGGATCTTGAACCTAGGTGTATCGACGAGTGTCGATATAGAAATGATTGGCCAAAATGGAAAGGCGTAATTCAAGCAGAATTAAACTCACATGGTAAACGTGAGGTTTTTGGACCTGTAGTCCGTACCCCTGAAGGTGTAAAACCAGTAGGGTATAAATGGGTCTTTATGCGAAAAAGAAATAAAGAGGGTAAAGTTATAAGATATAAAGCACGACTCGTAGCACAAGGATTTTTGCGCAGACCTGGAATCGATTATGAGGAGACATATTCTCCCGTGGTGGATGTAATTACGTTTCGATATCTCATTAGTCTAGCAATACATGAAAAGCTTGATATGCGTTTAATGGATGTTGTCACTGCTTATTTATATGGCACACTTGACAATGATATATATATATATATATATATATATATATATGTGAAGATCCCTGAAGGATTCAAGATGCCTGAAACATGCAGTTTAAACTCCTGGGAAATTTATTCAATTAAAATTACAATGATCTTTATATGGATTAAAACAATCTGGACGAATGTGATATAACCGTGCCAGTGAATATTTGGTGAAAGAATGATCCTATTTGTCCATGTGTTTTCATAAGAAAATCTGCTTCGGGATTTGTCATAATTGTTGTGTAAGTTGATGATCTTAACATTATTGGGAGTCCTGAAGAATTTCTTATAGTGGTTAATTATTTGAAGAAGGAATTTGAGAAGAAAGATCTAGGGAAAACCACATTTTGTCTCGGCCTACTGATCGAGCACTTAAATAAAAGTATCATTATTCATCAATCAACTTATACAGAACAAGTCCTAAAATATTTCTACATGGACAAAGCACATCCATTGAGTACCCCAATGGTTGTTCGATCACTTGACATAAAAAAAGGGCATGTTTCAACCTCCAGAGGATAACAAAGAACTTGTCGGTCCAAAAGTACCATATCTTAGTGCAATTGGGGCACTAATGTATCTGGCTAATACAAGGCCAGACATTGCATTCTCTGTCAATATACTAGCAAGATATAGCTCCAATCCAACTCGAAGACATTGGAATAAAATTAAGCAAGTACTTCATTATCTCCAAGAAACGACCGGTATGGGTTTATTTTATCCATATGATTTTAGATCACAACTTATTGGCTATGCAGATGCAGGGTATTAATCTGATCCTCACAAGGCTCAATCTTAGACGGGCTACTTAGTTACAATTGGTGGTATAGTTATATCTTGGTGATCTACCAAACAAACATTAGCTGCTAATTCTTCAAATCATGCCAAAATAATAGCAATCCATGAGACGAGTTGGGAATGTGTTTAATTTGGCTAAGATCAATGATTCAACACATTTGACAGACATGTGGGTTGGTTTCAGAAAAGGAAGGATCAATAACGATATTTGAAGATAATGTTGCATGCATAGCTCAACTGAAGGAAGGATATATAAAAGGAGATCGAACAAAGCATATTTCACCAAAATTTTTCTTCACTCATGATTTCTAGAAGAATGGTGACATAGATATTCAACAAATTTGTTCAAGTGACAATCTGGCAGACTTGCTCACAAAGTCATTACCAACTTCCAGGTTTGAGAAATTGGTATACAATATCGGAATGCATCGATTGAGGGATCTTGAGTAATATTTCTTTCAGGGGGAGCATTTTGGTGCAAAGGAATCATGTACTCTTTTTCATTCACTAGAGTTTGTTTTTCCCACTGGGTTATTCTCTAGTAAGGTTTTAACGAGTCATGTTCCTTGGCAACGGACATCCAAGGGGGGTGTTGTAATATATATTTTGTGGATGTCCTTTTGGCCAGAAGCCAATTAATGAAATACAAAAGAAGTCATATGACAAAGCTTACTGAGGAAGCTTTACGAAGCTTACTGTATAAGCTTTAGGGAAGCTTACTGGAGAAACTTGACGAAGCTTACAGAGGAAGTCATATCGTCCTACTATAAATAGCAAGCTAATGTTTTCATTTTCATTGACTCTGGAGTAGTTCTTTCTCCCTTCCTTGTACTCTCTCCCTCGGATTGTATTATACACCGCCATCTGAAATAAAATTATCTATTTTATCTACATCTTTACTTTACTTTTTTATCTTTTATAACAGAAATTTGTTTTTTTATTTTTTTGGTGAAGAGGAAAGAGAAAAAGACAGCCTAAATTTTAATAAAACTAACACCAGCCTCATCAACCTAAAGAAAAAAGGACGAGGTCTAGGGTAAATTCAACTATATACACGAATGGAAGCTCCTGAGATACTCTCAGTTTAGCAAAGAAGTCAACACATTTATTTCCCTTTTTAAGAGTGTGTTGGATTGTCACAGGGAGTTCCTTGATCAACATCTTAACATCTTCAATCAAGGCCGTCATTGGATGGCTGGCCATTCTCTCCTTGATTTTGGATTAGGTTGTACGCAAACTTGGAGTCCGTTTCAACGGTTGCTTCTCTTGTTTCTCTAGACTTTAGCAATTCAAGGCTCACAAATATATGTTGAGAATGGGATGGCTCGATTACCCAGGCAAGAGGTCAGTTCCCCCTGCGGTACAGACTATTCGAAATTTTGGATAGCATGCGGCCGCATAGGGCGTCCGCATGGAACACTGGATTTTAAGCGTCCGCATAAGGCGTTCGCGTAAGGTTCTGGAACCCATGCAGCCGCATAGTGCGTCCGCATGGAAGCTTTACGAATCGTATGCGGCCGCATAGTGCGACCGCATAGCGGCGGGTTTTAGGATTTTTTCTATTGTATCCATATAAATAGTTGTATACCTAGAACGTTTGAAGGTGTGAGCCTCTAATAAAATTTCGGCAGTCCGTTGGCCCCAATCTCTCTCTCTTCTTTATGATTGATCTTATTATACTCTGTTAATTTGTTTGCTAGTATTCCGCTGTGCACAATAATATAGCATGAATTTCTGCTTTGAGGCTGTTGCACGAGCTTAAACTGTCTTAGAATCCTCCCAGTCAACTCCCGTCAGTGTTGCGAATACATAATTCTACTATAACTGCACTTGCCACTCGTATTATTTGCACTCCCGTCAATGTTCAATTTGATCTGGCCTCTCGGAGGAGGAGAGCGAGCAATAAGTTTTGGTACTTTCTGAGTTCGAGAAGCAAAATTTTCAGAAAAACCTAAAGAAACTTCCTTTGCCCAAATAAAAATTTGACTTGAAATTTATCACCTCAGCATTTCTATCTCTCCATTTATGAAAAGCAATTGAGCAGATCCATGGCCTTGAATAGCTCTATTATGCTTCTAGGTTACTCACATGATGAAAATAAATCACAAAAGATTGACGTGATCTGATTGATGTCAAGAAGTATATTGTAAATTGCTTGATCACATGGTTTTTCTTTGCTGTCAGTTATGAATTTACATGATCACATGGTTTTTCTTTGCTGTCAGTTATGATTTTGATTTTGGAGAACCTTCTTGATACGTCACAAAAAATTCCTTCCAAACAACCTTGTACTTACGGGGAAAATAACTGTCTTTTATTTCAAAAAGAGTGTCCTATTTGATTCGGCTCACTGATTAATAATATTAGAGCAACAAAATTAATTTACAAATTTCATTTACAGTAAGTATTAAAGTGTTGTATGATACAACTATCAATACATAGGTAAGTTGTATTGTACAATACTTCGAGCCCGTATGTTCGAGCGTTTTGGCTAAAACGCAGGGTTAAAACGCAGCTTATTCTCTAACTTAGCGTTTCAATGCTGCGGTAGAAAAAACTGTTTTTTCAAAACGTAGCCGCGTTTTAAAACGCTGGAATTCCTAGCTTTTTTCCAAAACGCGGATTTTAAAACGCAGTAGGGAATAAAAAGCTGCGTTTTGACATAATATCTCAAACGCATTTATAAAGAAAAAAGCCGCGTTTTAAAAAATCTGCGTTTTAGAAACGCTGCGTTTTCAAAACACTCCGTTTTAAAAACGCTACACCAAACGGGCTCTTCAATGTTAGTTGTAAACGAAATTTATAGATCAATTTTGTTGCTCTATTATTTTCCTATTAGGATAGTATGTGTTTACCAAGAATACACGTGTGCAAATGGGACCCATAAATCAAAGCAAGAATCAAATCAATGATAAAAATATATATATATTTTCTTTAAACAAAAAATTTAGAAACTACACTTATTTGGAACGGACAAAAAAACATGACTCTTTTTTCTCCTTTTTTTTTTGGTTTTTTTGAGCGGATGGTGTACTTTGTACACTAATATTCATGGATACACCTTTCGTTCCACCCAAAGAGTTCATGTTTGAAAAGTCTAATTATTAAGGCATATATAACTAGTGTTAGGGTTAGTCATAATTACAAAAATACTTAAGCACCATAAAGATAATTATAACCTCAGTGGAGGGTAAAGATGAAAGATTATAAAAATTATAAGCATAATTTTTTTAAAGTGAACTTTTTAAATAATATATCTCAAAATAATATAATAAATTTTTTGCCAGGAATTGTGGGAGTATATTATTAGAAATATCATATATTCACTGCACAGTCTTAGACAAAATAAACACAATAACAGTTGTCTCTTCTATGACACATGCACGCTAACAATTTAAACTTATTAAAAATTTCAGACACTTAAAACAGAAATACTTTTGTCATTTATAAAAAAAAGACACAAAAAATGTCCACGATAAAGGGTACAAAATAATAAAATAGAAAAAGGTTTTCACCTAATAAAGCAAAAGAAAAGGACTCCCATTGAAATTTGGGAAATCAGATGATGCATGAAGTAGTGTGTTTGATACTAAAGACAAAAGGAGCCTTAATTAACTTTATTTATGTCATTCTTTGTGTACATAATATTTAGTTCTTCGTACCAATATATATATATATATATATATATATATATATTATGTTTTAAGAAAAAAAAAACATTTTGAGTACACGATATCACAAAAAGAAGGGGACACCCAACTAATCCTTCACAATGTTTTACCCAAAGTCAAGGTTTTGGTTTTGAAATTTTTTTTCCCTGGTGGAATCCGAGGAAGAATATATATACATATACATATATATATATATATAAGGCTTAATATATGGTAGGAAAAATTAGTTTTTTTTGACCATCTTATAAATTGAGGGTCAACGATTTGACCAACGAACTTTTAATATTTAAAATGTGATCAATGTATTTATGATTTGAGTGCAATGTGATATTTGTCGTTAATTAGACATCTAAATTGATAACAGAATTGTTGACGTGGAATATGTGAATATTGATAGTTACGTTATCAATTTGGATGTTTAATTAACGTCAAAGATCAAATTACATTTAAATCATGAGTACGTTGGTTACATTTTGGATATTAAAAATTTGTTGGTCAAATCAGTTACCCCTAATTTGTATGATGGGCCAAAAAAAAGTATTTTTCACGTATATAGTACATTTGTTCACTGCATTTCAGGTTTTTCTCGGATTCGGTTTTAGTTTAATTACTAGAATTTCCGTAACACACATCAATAGAAATTGTTAACCGTGATGGACGTCAAAGTATGTAACGGAAGTTGCTGAGATAACTTAATGACTTCGTATCCTTGGTATGTTAACATGTGTTTGTTTGAAAACAATTTTAGCTTTCTTACTCGTAACTATTTATGCAGAACACTTGAGTTCTGATTAATGATGTGTTTGCTTGAGTTCACTTTTGTTTAAGTAAACTTTGAAGCAATATTGACAAAAACTAAGAAAATACCGTCTTACAGGTATTTTCTGTAAGACAAATATTCTTAATTTGACCCACCGTGTGTTAATAGGGTGAGCTATGAGAAGGTGAGGCTCCGTCTTAAAAATTTATTCCTGCAAGTGGGACTAGTAGAGCAACCAAGCTCTAGTGTTTAAGGTATTCTAAAAATAAAATTTGCATAGATTTTGTTCGATGGTGTTCTATGTCCTTACTCCTTAATTTCTTCAATCTCTCGAGAGTCCAATTTATGTCCATTTAATAGTTTACTTCATGCACCAGAAATTGGTTGCTCCTGCACCGAGACTGGTTGCAATTGCAAACAACCACTATATTTGTATTAGGTTTTTGTGCTGGTGTCAATACGAGACTAAATTAAGAAAAATGTTAGATTTACAACTATTTTTATAACTATTGCTAAAATTAAACCTCGATGAAAGACAAATATATTTTGGAAAAAAACAACTTTACCCTTCATTAAAACTTAGTTGTGATTGCAGTAAAAGTAGTTGTAAACTTAGCAAAATTGTTAAATTAATGTATGCTCGAACTTTTGTAGTGGTGGATCCATTTAGGATTCTTTGCTCTTTTTGTGTTTGATTAACAAAACCAAAAAGGAAAGAAAAAAAGAAGAAGCATACTTGTGGGAAGAGAAAAAAAATGTTTAACTACTTTACACACGTGAGTGTAACATTAAATTCTAACCGTAAAAACTAGAAAATAATAAAATTTTAAATAGTAATTAGCTTTAGTGAATTGTGCGAATGTAAAATGAGTGGTATTAAGTATTACATTCTCCGTTCTACTAAAAGAATTTACGTTTAAAAAATTTAATAATTAAGAGATATATAAGTATTATTAAAATTGATTATAATTACAAAAATATTTAAGTATAGATAATATATTTATACCACATGTACAAAGTAAAGTTATAAAATTATAAAAATTGTAAACTTAATTTTTAAAAGCAAAGTTTTTTTATAAAACATCTCAAGATAAAATAGTAGGAGGTAGTATAATATAGATTAAGACCTGATAGTCCGCGTGTACAGTATTCTCCTCCCTCCAGCCCCCAAACCCACCCAACCTTCCCCCACCCACCCTCGCTCAACAACACAACCCCACACCCACCCCACTCCAGGTGTTCCCCTTCTAAGGCTGAACCTAATTTAACACCTAACCCTCTCTTTTTTGGGGTTTCTTCACAAATGGCATAATTAAATACTCCAACATCTTATTTGGCCTAACTTATTTCAAAACAACTTATATGACCTCTTTTTATTTGAAAACCCCAAAATACCCTTTTTTTTAATCACTCAAATATAGTTTAAACGATTCATGGAGTCGTTTAAACGATTCACGGATTCGTTTAAACAATTAATGGATTTGTTTAAACGATTAACGGATTCGTTTAAACGATTAACGGATTCGTTTAAACGATTTAAAGGGAGACGGTGAGAGGAAGATGAAGAAAGACAAATATATTTTTAAAAAAAACAACTTTACCCTTCATTAAAACTTAGTTGTAATTGTAGTAAAAGTAGTTGTAAACTTAGCAAAATTGTTAAATTAATATATGCTCGGACTTTTGTAGTGGTGGAATTTAAATTGGATTCTTTGCTCTTTTTGTGTTTGATTAACAAAACCAAAAAGGAAAGAAAAAAAGAAGAAGCATACTTGTGGGAAGAGAAAAAAATATTTAACTACTTTACACATGTGAGTGTAACATTAAATTCTAACCGTAAAAACTAGAAAATAATAAAATTTTAAATAGTAATTAGCTTTAGTGAATTGTACGAATGTAAAATGAGTGGTATTAAGTATTACTTTCTCCGTTCTATTTAAAGAATTTATGTTTAAAAATTTTAATAATTAAGGGATATATAAGTATTATTAAAATTGATTATAATTATAAAAATATTTGAGTATAGATAATATATTTATACCACATGTACAAAGTAAAGTTATAAAATTATGAAAATTGTAAACTTAATTTTTAAAAATAAAATTTTTATATAAAATATCTCAAAATAAAATAGTAGGAGGTAGTATAATATAGATTAAGACCTGATAGTCCTGAGTGTAAAGTATTCTCCTCCCTCCAGCCCCCAAACCCACACAACCTTCCCCCACCCACCGCCCTCAACAACACAACCCCACTCCCCACCCCACCCCACCCCACCCCACCCCAGGTGTTCCCCTTCTAAGGCAGAACCTAATTTAACACCTAACCCTCTTTTTTTGGGGTTTCTTTTCAAATGGCCTAGTCAAATATTTCAACATCTTATTTGGCCTAACTTATTTCAAAACAATTTATATGGCCTTTTTTTATTTAAAAATCCCAAAATACCCTTTTTTTTTTAATCACTCAAATATAGTTTAAACCATTCACGAAGTCGTTTAAATGATTCACGGATTCGTTTGAACGATTCACAGAGTCGTTTAAACGATTAACAGATTCGTTTAAACGATTCACGAATTCGTTTAAACAATTAACGGATTCGTTTAAACGATTCACGGATTCGTTTAAACGATTAACGGATCGTTTAACCGATTCAAAGGGAGACGATGAGAGGAAGACGAAGGAAGATAAAGATAGGGCTCATGGTAGTAGATGGGAGGAAGACAGAGGAATACTTACAAGATCCATGGCAGTAGAGAGATACGATGTGGTCGGAGACGGAGGAAGACGGCGATGATGTGGTTGGAGATGGGAGGGGGAGACGACGACGATGGGAGGAAGACAGATGTGGTTTGAGAGAGGAAGCCGAGATTTGAGAGAGAGTGAGACTGAGTTAGGTTTTAAGGGCTTTGGGGTATTATAGAAAATTTGTGTTAATTTTTAGTCAAAGGCTATATAAGTTGTTTTATCGGGTCAAAAGGTTGTATTTGATATATACCACCTCTTTTTTTACTCAGACTTGGAAACCCATTAGGGTAAATCAATTTTAACTAAAATATTCAATAGTTTTAGAATATTACGTGAAATATTTATAAGGTACTCCCTCCGTTTCGGACAAAGAGTCCACTATTCTATTTTTGGATATTTCACTTAAAGAGTCTACTTTCAAAAATTATGCTTATAATCTCAAAAAAAAAAAAAAAAAAAACTTTACCCTTCATATGTGATATAAGCATCTTAACTTTGTTTTAGCATTTTTGTAATTATAATCAACTCTAATGACATTTATATATCCTTTAATTAGTAAACTTTTCAAATATGAACTCTTTAGGTGGAACGGAGGAAGTATACCACAACAAATTACAGCACATAATAGTATTAAAGTGGTTTAAAAAGTAAGGTTCATTTAAGATCACTTTTTATTACTTTGACATTATAGTGTGTTGATATTAATAATAAGGAAAATGATAGAACAAATGAATTGATCTATATATTAAATTTATAGCAAATATTAAAGTATTATACAATACATTTTATCTATACATTGATAATTAAACCGTATAATAATTTAATATTTACTGTAAACTAAATTCATAAATCAATTTTGTTGTTCTAACATTACTCTAATCGTAATGCTACATATATATACATATAAACATCGCGCATAATGCTTCGAAAGAATGAAAAAAAAAAATTCTCATCAAAGCTTACTTCCACGAGATCACGTCGTCAATCATTTTTGTCATCAATGAGCTGACTGGTATCTTTCATTCTTTTTGTTAAATACTAGCAACTGGGGTCAAGGGTATTTGCAGGTTGACGAGGGTTCCACCCCATCTGATTAAACAAAACAAATATTGTTAATTTAATTGCCCTAAATTAGGTGTTTCTTTTAGTATTGTTTTCTTAAAAAATTGAGAAATTTAATTTATGGATCATTTTAGGTGTGTTATGTATATAAAGTAAAATTAGTGATTTTATGTAAAAATATATACTTAATTTGAGACAAACATTTAAAAGAATACTCAATTTGGAACGAAATATTTTTCAGCTAAAAGGTTAAATGATGTAAGAAATAATACCTCGCAAGTGCACGAGTATACCGGAGTATAACTGTACAAAGACAAGGGTCGAACCACAGGGACTTGTGTTTTGATTCGATTAAAATTAACTATTACCTAAACAAGAAATAAAAACAATGATTTTGAGATTAAATTACTAAATTAACTAGAAAGCAAGAAAATAAATTAATTTAACAAAAGTATTAAATTGAGATAAATCAAGGTTTGAAAGGCCTAGAAATTGGGATTCACTCTATATATTAGTTTTAAGCATTCTCAGTTCATGTATCAGTTCAGTTTTAGGATTCGTTCACAAAAATAAAGTTTGAGACGTTTTGATCACGGTTTGCAATCTTAGTATCCCTTTTGTGAATAACTAAAATCAATAAATTGAATAGATATTATATTATGACATAAAATTGTGATATAGAGTTACCTCCAATCCCTAGACGATGAAGTTAATTCTTCATAATTAATATTACAAAACCTTAAACCGTTCTTAAATTAACTTCCTTCATAGATAAAAAAAAATTTATACAAAACATCTCTCCTAATTCTAACATAAAAGTAATATATTTATAACCTATAAATATACAAGAGAAAAAGGCGTACAGTACAATAAAGCAGCAAAAAAGGGGGAAAAAAAAAAAAAAAACTAAAAAGCCACATGAGGCCGCCGCCGCACGCCCAAAACAGCACAATATGTGCGTTCTTTTCTTAAGGTTGGATCAAATGGACAGCTTTCAGTTTTAACCCTCAGCTTCCAGAATTTTGCACTTAGGTCCCTCAACTTCCAAATTTGCTCCAAAGTCTTCCAAAGTTGCCTATTTGCTCCTTTAGTCCCTAAACTCTAAAATACACTAAAAACACATATTAGACAACAAAGATCCCGAGAATTAGCAAAGATTAAGCCAGATTAATACCCAATAAATGAGTAAAATACTCATCGATCATTAAACAAACTCCACTCAGCATTTCTGCCAATAACTTAGATAGTTGTTAGCAATAATGATAGCTAAAAATATGTTTAAGCAGGTTGGTGAAATTAACAATGTGGTGTGTTTCCATTTTCAGTTGATCTGGTTTGGTTTGTCCGGTTTCCTCTTAAACTCTACACATCATTTTATTGATGCATGTAGTATGATGTTTTATTTACCTTTTGATATCACTCAATTAAATAAGTCATACCACGAGCTTGAAATTAAACACATTACGCTCACTGTCCAAAGTGTAGAGATAAAATTAATGTCCCTCTACAATACCCTAATGATATAACGTATAAAAATATGATTAAGATGTCCTCTACGTGACCCTAGTGACATAGTGTAATCTTTTCACCAAATAACTTGGCTAGTCCATGAAAATTTCTCCATGATTTACTTAAACCCATTACACTTAAATATTTGTTTAAATTATAAATTAAAACATTTTTTTTTATCAAAAACAGTCTTTATAGCTCTCTGTTAAAAACTGACTTTTTAAATCTGCCTTGTAAACTACTGACTGAAATTTTAAAGAGGCTTCATTGATAAGCTTTTTTGTTACCTTTTGAAAACTGTCAGTAACTTCATTATATCTATTTCCATAATAAAACAAACATGTTTTTTGTTTACTTACTGACAGATTTTATTCTAAGTTTTTCTCCAAGTGTTTGACAGCTAGCTTTTTCTGAGAACATTTATTGCATGGAGACTCATGGCTCTCATGAGTCAAACAAAGGGTCCAACGGCTAAAAGATATATATATATATATATATTTCTCTCTCTCTCTCTCTCTCTCTCTCTCTCTCTCTCTCTCTCTCTCTCTCCTCCCTATTTAATGTCATAGACGCCATTTGAATAACACACCAGAGCATTCAAGCATTCAAGCAATCATAAACACATACACACACACACACACACACACACACACACTCTCTCTCTCTCTCTCTCTCTCTCTCTCTCTCTCTCTCTCTCTCTCTCTCCCTATTTAATGTCATAGACGCCATTTGAATAACACACCAGAGCATTCAAGCAATCATAAACACTTCAAGAATACTTTGTGCATCAACCACCAAAAGCATTTACTTTGAGTCTTTACTATTTATTTCATTCTCATATCTAGCTTTTATTTTTCAATTATTGTATCATTATCCCTCTCAACTACCTAGTTTTTTAAATGATAACACAAGTCTGGAATCCTGCCTAGTATTGGCGACACGAGAATATATTGGACTAGCGAGCAAAGAAAGATCATACAGGGACAGAGTTGCTCGCCACGAGCACGGGAATCGGTCAGAGCCATCACCCAGTAATCTAGGGACCACGCCTGATCTAAAAATTAGGGATTGATCCCAATCATGCCCGATAGCTACTCTCCCTCAATTAAAGGGATAGTCATCCTACGAAATCAGCCACTAATCACTCCATTCCGCTATAAAAGGCAAGCAAGTCCTTGGTCAAAGGTACGTTCACTATTCACAAGCTAAATCTTTATAAAATTAGCAAGTAAATTCTTAGTCTTACACCAGAGTGTTTTAGCAAGGCAAGCCCCTGCATTCACCCTAGTGTGTGTGTTCTTTGCTATTTCAGGCTCTTAGCCAAGCCTAGATATCCAAGCACTCAAGAGAATTTAAGAGAGTTCCTACCCGCAACACCTGTGCAACATCAGTTGGTTCCATTGTCGTTAACTTTCTTTTTGAAATTCTCATACCTTAACTACTTTATCTAGAAAAATGGTTCAAAATGGTGATAACCCTTTGATGAAGGAGGCTGTGTTGGTATACATATGTGGCGAAAATGCGCCACCACCTCCACAGCAATCGAGGGGGAATCGTGTGCTACCACAACCAAATGCCCACGTGACTAGGTCGCAATCCACGGCTGCCCGCGCGAATTTGGCTCAATCGGGCCACATAGGGTCGTCCAACGCACAACCACTCCCTCGAGCCAATGCTGGAGTAGAACTCTGGGATCAACTCAATGGTCACCGGGGCCACAGGATGGTAGCCCCAAAAGTCACTCAATTATAATTATACACGCAAGTTCGAGCTAATTAACTTGTTAAAATCCAAGGGGTGTTTGGGCTCGCAAGTTCGAGCTAGCCTACTTGTTTAGATTTAAGTTATAAATACAAGTTCAAATTTATAACATGTTATAATTCAACTACAGTTGTGTTCGCAAGTTCGGGCTATCTTATTTGAGCAAAACACATAATCGGGCCACTGTACTTTGGGGAAGGTTGTAATTCGGCCACTGATTGTTTGAAAATATTATTTGGGCCACTGTACTTCAGTTATCTTGCAAGCGAGCACAGGAGATAGATGATAATAAAACTTCATAGCTCATTGATAGTGCAAAAGATTACAAATAAAAGACATGTATTGGCACGTGGGCCGACCAGTGGAAAGAATTTAAATCAAGTCGTAGCTCCACCCTCAGCTTCATTGATCGGGCCCTCTACAGTAGCCTCGGGCACCTCCTCAGTCACCATGACCGAAACTTCCTCGGTTGGTACGGCGGGCTCGGTTTCCTCAGCGCTTTGTCGGGCAGTGATCATGCTGCACATATTCACGACTAGGGGAGCTGAAAGGGACCATTCTTCGCGACCTTCCTTAAGGTCGTTCTCCTTAATCAGAGCCAAGTCCTCGTCATCAAAGGGCAACCAAGGGTGGCCTCGACAAGCTGCATATCCGTAATATTTGATTGCAGCATAGTCTGCCAGGACCTTAATAGTTACGCTTTTCAGATTAAGGCCCCCCAACACTCGAAGAACGTGTTTGACTCACTGATCAAAGTAAGGAGTGATCGCTTTATCTAGATCCACGCCACAGGCCACCGACGCCTTGTAGCGGGCAATGATCTCCTCCTCATCGATCATGTTCACCTACTGGGCTATCCGGGTGGCCTGCTCGAGCTCGTAGCCCAGGTCCAGCTTATCCTTCTGCACTTGGGTAGCCCGCTGTTCGGGCTCCCCATTTTTCTTCTGCAGCTCAGCATTATGTGAACGCAAGGACTCCTCGATGCCCTAGGGAAATGAAAGCTACTTTTTCAGCTCTTCCTTGAGCCAAGAGATATCTTCAGTTCTCGCAAGCACCTCCTTATCTTTGGCCAGAAATTGGTCATTCCTCTTGTCCAAGAGCTTCCCCATCCCCTTCAGCTCGTCATCTAGATGATTAGCCTTGGAGGTAGCCTCAGAAGCACGGGTGGCGAAGGTCGACAAGTTGGTCATCACCTGCGAGAACAAAAACAATAGTTAGATTCCCTCTATATTAAGAAGAAAGAGGAGAAAAAGAAAAAAATTTACCTCACACATAGCTAGGCCAGTTTGCCCAACCAAAACGTCATTTGACTCCCAGGCACTGCGGACCATGCCCGCTTGGGTGACCCTCTGGATCAACCCCTGACCATACACGGTAGCCCTTCCTCGGACGGAGGTCAATATTGTCGATGACAGGGACATCGGTCAGCTCGTTTGTCAGAGCCTTCGCCTTGTCTCAAGTAGTTGGCATCTTGAAGCTGCGCTTTAACCACGAAGGCCCAGCCTTCTCTAATCGGGGGGCCTTCGCCCGAGTAGTCTCCTTCGAGGTGTCATCTCCCTTTGAGCGAACTAAACGATCAGAAGTATCCTTGGGGCCCTTTCTCTTATGATGGGAGAGAGCAGTGTGGTCGGGAGACGGGGTCAGATCAAATGCCTCCTTAGTAGCCCTGTGAGAGCGGATTGTGAGTGCTCGCTTCACTGGGCTGATGCGAGAGCTTAAACCGGTCACAGAAGAGGCCTTAGGTTTATTTTGACCAGCAACAAGGGGCCCACCCTTTGGATCTCCAAGCTGGACCCGAGGAACCACTACCGCCGGCAGCTTGGCTAACTCTGATTGTCAGCATCCTTCTTGGCATTCTTGGCGGCGTCGATATTTCATCGCTTCATTTCTGCAAACAAAGAAACAAGTGTCAGCATATTACAACAAGGGCAGTCATTAAAGAAATGAAGCAAGTCAGAATTAAACCAGCAGGAATTAAGGCTTCAAAACAACAGCTGCCCGATTCTTTGCAAGCCACGCAATCACTAAGAAACCCTTGTTAGCATAAAAATCTGAGGCATAGTGGGTTCTCTTTTTGGACATAGTGACTCGAGGAACTACCTTACCAACAGGTAGTCGGTGCACGCCCACCAAACGCAACAAGGTCATGTCATTAGTCAAGGTCCTCTAATCAAACGTCCAAGCCTAGGCCTGGCCGTCGATCTCTAGTGCCTGCTCGATTGCCGCGCTTAGCACGCGATCACCAGCCATGAAGGCATCGGTGCTGAACTTGGGCGGAACAGCCTTTTTTGTGGCTGGAGAAAATAGCAACCCAGTCCTCGACTAAACGAGCAGAATGTTCTTGTCCCACTTCTCGGTCTTGTTGGGAAAGTCGCTAAGTAGCTTAGGGAATTTGGTTTTGGAATGAGCAAAAATCCTCCCCGACCTCTTATCAGTACTGAAGATAAAGAATTTCTTCAGTAGATATATTGAGGGCTCAAACCCGAGCAGACGGTACAGTACGATGTAAGAGCCAAACACTCGGGCAGTATTCAACATAAGGTCGACGGGCACGGCGTTTGACTCCATTAGAAATTCAGCAATGAAAGGGTCAAGAGGAAGACGCCAGCCCACATGAAAGAATTCATAGAAGAAAACCACCCAATCCTTCTGATCACGTGGATCATCTCCTCCCTCTTGTGGGTCGAAGAGTCGAACCCTATAGTCCTGCTTATGGATCCCTAAAGTGGTGAACCAATTCTGGACTTCTCGATCCCCGTCGAAGGATCTCCACAGCTTATCGAAAGAGGTAGACTGGGCTACACTAGATCGACCAGCCTTGGTCGCTGACCGGGAATGATTGTTTTTCTTTTGGGGACCCCTCGGAGAGCTCGTGCTCACTTTTGCATCGGAGTCTTCAGTATCCGAGCTGGCAAAAGAATCGAGCACTCTTACACCCTCAGCTTCTACCACTTTAGTGATTTCCACCTTGCTCGAGGATTCATTTTGCGAAGAAGGGCAGGGGTTAGTTGGAAGAAGGAAGACTCACTGGACTCCCGACCGCGGCCGTAGCTATTTGCTACTCGGAATGTGGCTTCAAAATCAGAAGCACCGCGAAGGCTAATCGAAGAGGACATCACTACAAGGACCAAGGGTAAAATGGCTAAGTATTGGGCAAGCAAAAGGAGCAAATAGGGGGAAAAACCCTAAAACTAGGGTTTAACGAAGGCACGACCCGGACACTCACTAAGCCCCGCAATGCGAAATTTTTCTCACTCAGAGCCAAAATTCAACCAACCATGGCGTTTCACCGTCGCTTTCATGGTGAATTTGGTGAACACTTAACAAAAATCAGAAAATTACAAATGGGGGAAAAGGAAGGTTACCTGTAGATAAGTAAAGGATAAAGGAGTTTTTTTGTCTGAAAAATCTTCAGGATCTTCAAAATGTTTCGCTTTGCACAGAGGAAGGCTTCGAGATTTAATGGCAGCTGGCAAGAGCTTGGAAAATTGTAAAGGTAATAAAGGAGAGAGCACTGAATTATTTATAGGCTCTCCCCCTCTCTCCCCTTTTCCTGGGTAAAGGCAAACCGGTACCTAGGGACCTATGGGCCATGGGCCTAGTGTATTGTCCCGAGTCCAAGATTTGATGTTGAACCCTAACTCGGTGCGCTAAACTGACAAAGACAATAGAAGTCCACAGATGTGGATGAGCTACACATGCTCAAACCAAAACTATGCAGCGGAATACAAGATAAAACGTGAGCTTCAAAAGCTCGAATAACAAAATTCCAACAAATATAAACCTCGACGGCTAAAAACCTGAGCTGGAGAAACAACAACACTAAACAACCACGAGCCAACAAGCTCGGGAAACAACTGATAAAATATCAACGGCATAAGGCCATACCAAGACACAATTCTACAAATCAAAGTTATAATAATATAGAATCGCTTGACTCCACAAGTCGGCACCAAAAATATGAGTCTACAAATAAGAGTACAATTCTATACTACCCAACATACTAAGTTTACATAACTCAGTTTAACCCACAATCTCATAATACAAATGATAAATACAAAATATAAACTCAATCATAACTTGCTAAACTCCGAACTAAGGCCTCACAGTGCTGGAACTTATAACCTGCAAACTAAGGAAAACAAAAGCGTGGGATGAGACAAGACTCAGTAAGTTATTAATGCAGCAATATGGCATGGGACAATGCTCAAGTGATAAGGATAACATGGTATTAACATAGATATACCCAACTGTACATGTACCACTATCATAAGCACACAAATCAAATAAACCACATAGCACGGTGATGTTTACATAAGTGTGACGTAAGTAAATCACATAGGAAAAGATATAATCTCCATCCACTATCTCCGCGTTGCTCCTGCAATACACGAAAAAACAAGTGTGCCTTGATACTCGTGTGAGTAGTATTGACGTCCCCGAAAATCCCATCGGGTTCCAATAGCTAACCAAAGTCATATGTATTGCTACAACAGTGGGGCTACATCTCATCTGTGGCCAACAGTGAGGGGCGTGTAAAAATCTAGTACGGCAACCCATAGCAATTACGAAAATTGATTCATAAAGACTATACGTCGTGCCACCTTGACTCTACCAAAAATGCCAGCGGAACTCAATGAAATGCACAAGTAGATATTTACTTGTCATTCTAAATAAATAAAAGTGTGTTCAATTAAATCACCACTTAACCAAAATAAATCATGATGTGTTCTATTAAATCAGATAACAAATCAACGTAATGTGCTTGTAAATACTAAACACACCATTAATCATCAAAGTAGGATAATTGTCCTATCACATACTAGAACAATCACATCGTGTCCGTAATCAACACATAATCAAAATAAGACAATCGGCAAAGGTGTCGGCGATAGTTAGACACACCAATAATCACAATCCTATGTAGGGTATTGCTACCGCTAACACAATCAAACGGTGCCCACAAGGTGGAACACCTAATTATCACAAGGATAGGTTATTCATTCCTAATCCCATACAAAGTAACATATTCTTCAATTCATCTAGGTCTGCTTATGCTAAACTTCCAAATTTCATCATACATAACGTTACTCGTACTTACAATTGTTAACAAATGCGTAACTATACGCTCAACTTAGGATCTCTACTGTATCCCATAACAACATAATACAATCCATCTCATGCCTATCATAATCTATCGCATATTGTTATCGTCGTGTACTATGAATATCACAACTCATTACAAGTCATATCATCCGTACTGGAACGATAATCAAGGCATGTCACTAATACCTAGGATATAACCAACTCGTCACCCGACGATTGAGACTATATGCCTCGCTACTAACGTCACACACTAAAGGTGTGACTATTCGATAACTTAATGAAAATTCAAAGGTATACTATTAACCCTTGTTTAAACAAAGGGTGCGTGTATAACAACCCAACCCAATTCAAGTAATCATATAATTAACTAATGTTTGACTAAGTCAACCAAGGTCAAGATTCTCTGTCGAATCATAACCTCATCAATCCGTCATCCCACATCATAGGAGACTAAAATACAAGTCATAGTTATTTATATTACCCACTATTCAATTACGTAGAGTCGACTACACCCCTTAACTCCGTTAGAGTCATTACCAATATTTGGGACATCGGGGTGAAATGTAGTATCATCCCTAATTAACATATCAACCTCAATATCAACCTCAATACCATTACTGGGTATGTTTACTACCAATAACAATCTCGTAAATTCATCGCGAGTAATTAAACGACGATAACCTCAACGGATCTACCACCTCGGAGACATACTTAACAACAACAACAACCAACGACCCTCGACGAGCTAAACATGCTTGGAGACAAATATTAACAATAATAACTAGGGGTGGGCAGATTTTTTTTTAAACCGGACCGAACCAAAAAAAGTGGACCGAACCAATACTTTTGGTTTGGTTCTGGTTCTGATTTTTAGTAGAACCGATCATTTGGTTTAGTCCCGGTTTTAAAAATTATAGATTTGTTCTGAACTAGACCGGACCAATATATATTACATATACTCCCTCCGTTCCACGTTTGAAAAGTCTAATTATTAAGAGAAATATTAGTGCCATTGGATTGGTCATAATTACAAAAATACTTAAGCACAACCGAGAAGATTACAACACAAGTGGAGGGTAAAGATGAATGATTATAAAAATTATAAGCATAATTTTTTGAAGTGGATGCTTTAAGTGAAACATTCCAAAATAGTATAGTGGACTCTTTGCCTGGAACGGAGGGAGTATATAATATAATTTTATAATCTATATGTATTAATAAATTAATGTTTAAAAAATATAATTGTTATTTTTTAACCCTAACACAAACCCTAGGTATAAAATAATACTTAGTGATATTTCTCTTTGCCGTTTACACACAAACACAGACTTGATATCGCCAAACCAATTTTTTTCTTATTTTAATTTATATTGCATGAACTGGATTGTAATACATGACTCAAACATGTTTAATTGTTGAATGGTCAATGTACTATCTTTTTTTTTTCTTCTTTTGTGACCTTGTGTGTATTTTTAACATTTTATCATTATTGAATACTTTTTATTTGTCGTATGAAATATTAGATTTTATTATTTGTTTGCTAGCTTAAAAAATAAAATGGGTTTATTCCCTCGGAACCGAAAAGTATGCAAGACCGAACCAATTAGAACCGAACCAAAGTATTGGTTTCCATACATCTTGGTTTGGTTCTGACTCCGAATTTTTTAAGAATCGGAGTATTGGTTTGGTTCTTGTTCTCTATTTTTTTGGCAAAAATTGGACCAAACCGAACCGTGATCACCTCTAATATTAACAACAACAACAACCTCGACGAGTCTCTAATACTCGGAGACAACAAAATTAATGATTATCTAATAAAACCCAACGAATAGCGTGCGAAGATTTTATCTATCACAAGTATATTATACAAACATCATGAATTTACTCTACGATGCGTAAAAACTAGTAGAAGAAATAGTAACTTACATAATATTGCTAATCCTTCATGAAATTGAAGTGGGTTCGGGCAAAAATGTTCCCCTCGACGATCTCCATGCCGCTACAAAGTCCAATCGATTATCGCACCCTTGAACTCGGCTCGAATCAAGCTTTCTTTCTCCCAAAACTCACTTTCTCTCTCTAAAACGAGGGAGAAGAAGATGGGTTCGTGAACCACCAACAGATTGGAAGAATTTATTGGCTAGGAATGTTCCCTTCGTTGCACTCTCAGCTATGGTGAATTTGGATCGTCGATCTGACATTGAAAACTCAAAATACAAAGTTTTCTCTCTCTACTCTCTCTCTTCTTCTCTCTTTCTCTCTCTACTCTCTTTATACACAGCTGAAATGGGGAGAGATTTGAGGGGATGAGAGTCTATTCTATCATTTAATCAATAGGAAAATGTTTTGGTCCAATTCCCAGCTTATTTGAGCATTTTAAACCACTTAAAAATGTTAAAACCTGAGAATTAACAAAACTTCGTCGAAATAAAGTGCAGGGTCGCGCGGTAGCTTCATGTTGTTGGCGCGAGGTCCTGGGACTTTTTGGCTTGAAAATCAACCAATTTAATCCCCAATGAAGTGAAATCAACCTAGGATGTTTCTAACTCCAAACCAAGGTCAAAATACACCCTAAAACTCAACCGAATCATCTCGCATTGACGCTTGATTGATAAAGAACATAAGTCTCGATCGTACAAAAGATAAACACGCGAAACAACACTCGAATCAACTCAACTTACGGGTTAACGACAAGACTAACATGCTTGTCGTTTGTGATTGAGTCTAAACCAAGGCAAAACTTCATAATGTGAGCGTTGTGTGTATATGTACACACACTTCAATATCGAGGACGACCTCAAATAAATACAAAACTATGACACGGCCAAACGTCGATCCGTTCTGGATCAACGACGTGAAAGACTAACAAGTCAAGCTTATTGCGCATGACTACGCTCTCGTGAATTAACCATCGAGGATCACAATTTCTACTACGAGGGTTTCTAAGTCGATACGAAGTGAAGACGAGCGAAATGGGAAGGAAGTAGGGTCAGGGCCTTACACCTAGGCTAGCCATCATTTTGCCTCGAGACCACACGAAGTCCTACATATGCGGGCCTTCAGAGATAGCGGGTGGGCACGTGGCTCTCACTCAAGCCATATACTTTCACCAACTAAAGCATCCTGTCAAGCAGCATACGCGTCCCTTCAGTGACAGCAGGCGGGCACGTGGCTCCCGCTCAAGCTGTATACTTTCATCAACTAAAGCATCATGTTAGGGAAAGTACCTAGACTCAGTTGCTCCTCTCCTCAAGCATAAATACTTTCAACAAGGAGCAGGTTGCCACTGATAACACAAGTCTAGAATCCTGCCTGGTATTGGCAATACGAGCAAATATTGGACTAGCGAGCAAAGAAAAGATCACACAAGGACAGAGTTGCTCACCACGAGCATGGGAATTAATCAGAGCCATCACCCAGTAATCTCGGGACCATGCCTGATCGTGCCCGAGATTTCAGGCTAAAAATCAGAGATTGATCCCAATCATGCCCAACAGTTACTCTCCCTCAATTAAAGGGATAGACATCCACGAAATCAGTCCTCTAATCACTCCATTCTGCTATAAAAGTCAAGAAAGTCCTTGGTCAAAGGTATGTTTACTATTCACAAGCTAAAACTCTGTCAAATTAGCAAGCAAGTTCTTACTCTCACGCTGGAGTGTTTTAGCAGGGCAAGCTCCTGCATTCACCCTAGTATGTGTGTTCTTTGCTATTTCAGGTTCTTAGCCAAGCCTAGATATCCAAACACTCAAGAGAATTCAAGAGAGTTCCTACCTGCAACATCTATGCAGCATCATTAGGAATCTTTGATTGTACGAGTTTGACTTGTTCTGTGTAAGGACATTCATTCTCACAAACACTGATCTTGTTATACACTGATCCATTAGTGATCACCTAGTCTCATTAATAGTATTAGTGCACTTTAAAATTAAGTTTGATCAACTTGGTAATGGACGTAGCAGTTTTCAATCTGTGAATCACTTTAAATATTGTGTCTTTACTATTCTTCAGTTTGTTTGAGTTATTGTATTTTGTCTGACGGACCAAAACTTAAGTAATCTCAATTTACTTAAACTTCAGTCAAAGCCAAGAAATTGCTTCAGTCAGTTTGACTTTATTGCTCTTACGTGTTGTTATTAAATTCTTAACTGAAATCTAAGTGATTGAAATATCTTTTATAAAGTCTTCAAGTACTGATTCAATTATATAATCAACCAAGTGATTAATTCCGCTGCAAGTATTGTTTATAAAGTATTTGAAAAAAAAAATTATAAGGTTTTTCACCCCCTTTAGCCTTATCAGTTGTCAGGTGAACCTACAAACTTTTGCTAATAAAATATGAATTTCATAGGATATAAAATATCATGTTGATGTAAAAAGAAAAAGGAAAAAGAAAAAGAAAAAGAAAAGAAAAGAAGACAACTAGATTCTAGGGTTAATTACACTATTAGTCCCTCGACTATGGACTATTCCACCAGTAGTCCCTAAATAATTTTTTTTCAAAATTCACTCCCAAGAGTATCAAAAAGTCACGCGGCTAGTCCTTTTGATGGATGTTGTTAGTAAAATTCCGTTAACTCCTCCCGTGTGCAAATCACATGACTCTTTCTTGGGCATTAATGGAATTACACCTACCCTTCTTCTTCCCCACCTCTCTTCCTCTCTCTCAGCCACTCCTTACCACAAAGAATCCATACCCAAATCAGGTTGCAAATCTCCATTAAAAGAAATTGGGATCAAAGGACTAACCATCTTGAGGATTACTGAAATTGACATACCCATAACCAAGAGAGACTTTCTTATCTGATCCCTGCAAACCCTAACAGAACCACTTGTGCCACCTGATTGAACATATACAATTGTCCTTCGTTCACATTCACCTTCAGATCCCCCACGTACAGCGACGCATTACCAACCCCTCCCACGACCGCATTCCCACTCCCAGCCGCAACAAGTGTCGTTGGCGGAGTCGCTGCCATGGCCGCTAACTGAACTTGTGTCGAACAGTTTGTTAATGTGAAGAAGCAATTGTTCCAAATTGGAAAGATTCCTAATATCCCGAGGAATCAAACCAGTCAACTCATTACCAAATAGGGAAAGAATCTTGAGGTTAAACATGCCCTGAATCCACTGGAAATCTGACTGAGATCATTGAAGGAGAAATTAAGAAGAGAGAGAGAGAGAAGGGAAATTGGTGCAAATAGAGGATGGAATTGGGCCTGTGAAGCTGTTGTGAAGGCGGGATTGAAGTTGTGGAGAGAGTGAGAGAGGTCTAACTTTATCGTTAGAGATCTCGCCGGGGAAGACGGGCTAGGAGTGAGGGTTGAAGACGAAGTTGTCTTCTAATTTTTCAATGCATCGTAAAAAGTTTGTAGATCTGGTATCAATTCATTCGGATTGGATCTTGATCTGGCGGCGGGACACCTTCTTGACCTATGATTTCACTGGTTAAAAGCTTGCAAAAGAATTTGCAGTGAACCTCCTCCTTCATTGTCTTCGAGTGTAATTTGTTTTTATTTTTCAGATTCAATGGTAATTCAGATCTATTTAATTCTTATTAATCACTAGTTTAGAACTATTGATTATGCTACTATTCAATAAAAAATTTTTTTTTGTTTGTTTGTTTAGTTGTTGAGATTGATTTGGTAGTAGATTGGGCAACAAAAATGGTGGGTGAGGTGGTGGAAAGGGAGGTTGGTGGTAGGGGGGGTTAGATAACGTTTGTGCAAAGAGCAAATTGCCTTGGATTTTGGTGCAGATTGGGTCTTTATTTGAGTATATGAATCAAAATTCAGTTTTGAGTTGCCAAATTCGGATAGCATCTTTTACACTCAATTGCTTGGTGGTCGAGGATGGAGGTGAAAGAAAGGGGAAGATGAACTGGGTTTTGTTCACCTACCTTTTCTCTATTATAGAGAGGTACCTGAAATTCCATTCAAGCCCTTAACCAAATGCACGTGCGAGGCACATGATTGAGTTAACAGAATTCCGTTAACTCCTCTCATGTGCAAATCACATGACTTTTTCTTGGGCATTAATGGAATTTCACCTACCCTTCTTCTTCCCCACCTCTCTTCCTCTCTCTTAGCAACTCCTTACCACCAAGAATCCATACCCAAATCAGGTTGCAAATCTCCATTAAAAGAAATTGGGATCAAAGGACTAACCATCTTAAGGATTACTGAAATTGACATAGCCATAACCAAGAGAGACTTTCTTATCTTGATCCCTGCAAACCCTAACAGAACCACTTGTGCCACCTGATTGAACATATACAATTGCCCTTCGTTCACATTCACCTTCAGATCCCCCACGTACAGCGACGTATTACCAACCCCTCCCATGACCGCATTCCCACTCCCAACCGCAACAAGTGTCGTTGGCAGAGTCGCTGCCATGGCCGCTGACTGAACTTGTGTTGGACAGTTTGTTAATGTGAAGAAGCAATTGTTCCAAATTGGAAAGATTCCCAATATCCTGAGGAATCAAACCAGTCAACTCATTACCAAATAGGGAAAGAATCTTGAGGTTAAACATGCCCTGAATCCACTGGAAATCTGGCCACAGAGATCATTGAAGGAGAAATCAAGAAGAGAGAGAGAAGGAAAATTGGTGCAAATAGAGGATGGAATTGGGCCTGTGAAGCTGTTGTGAAGGCGTGATTGAAGTTGTGGAGAGAGTGAGAGAGGTCCAACTTTATCGTTAGAGATCTCGCCGGAGAAGACGGGCTAGGAGCAAGGGTTGAAGACGAAGTTGTCTTCTAATTTTTCAATGCATCGTAAAAAGTTTGTAGATCTGGTATCAATTCATTCGGATTAGATCTGGATCTAGCGGCGGGACACCTTCTTGACCTATGATTTCACTGGTTAAAAGCTAGCGAAAGAATTTACAGTGAACCTCCTTCTTCATTGTCTTCAAGTGTAATTTGTTTTTATTTTTCAGATTCAATGATAATTCAGATCTATTTCATTCTTATTAATCACCAGTTTAGAACTATTGATTATGCTACTATTCAATAAATTTTTTTTGTTTGTTTAGTTGTTGAGATTGATTTGGTAGTAGATTGGGCAACAAAAATGGTGGGTGAGGTGGTGGAAAGGGAGGTTGGTGGTAGGGGTGGGGTTAGATAACGTTTGTGCAAAGAGCAAATTGCCTTGGATTTTGGTGCAGATTGGGTCTTTATTTGAGTATATGAATCAAAATTCAGTTTTGAGTTGCCAAATTCGGATAGCATCTTTTACACTCAATTGCTTGGTGGTCGAGGATGGAGGTGAAAGAAAGGGGAAGATGAACTGGGTTTTGTTCACCTACCTTTTCTCTATTATAGAGAGGTACCTGAAATTCCATTCAAGCCCTTAACCAAATGCACGTGCGAGGCACATGATTGACTTAACAGAATTTTACTAACGACATCCATCAAAAGGACTAGTCGCGTGACTTTTTGATACTCTTGAGACTGAATTTTGAAAAAAAACTGTTAAGGAACTATTGGTGGAATAGTCCATAGTCGAGGGACTAATGGTGATGTAAATATGAATTTCATAGGATATAAACTTTTGCTAATAAAATATGAATTTCATAGGATATAAAATATCATGTTGATGTAAAAAGAAAAAGGAAAAAGAAAAAGAAAAGAAAAGAAGAAGACAACTAGATTCTAAAATATTGGCCGCAATATTCCACGCACAGCAGCTTCTCCTTAGTTTGAAGTGCCGCTGTCAACTGTCAAACTCTGTGCAAGTCAAAATGAAAAAAAAAAATTTTATTCTTCTCTCTCTCTCTTCTTCTTTTTTTAAAAAAAATTTTAAATTGAGTGTTTTTTTTATTTTTTTAAATTATATATTAATAAATTACAATAAGCTTTAAAAAATTTTTAGTAATGTATATACATAATTATTTTTAAATATTTTACTTTATAGCAATATAAATATATACTAAATTGATAACAGTATATTTAGCAATTTCATTAAAAATAGAGTACATAATTTTAGAATATATTTTTCAAAGGGAACAATTATTTTGAATCGAGTGAGTGAATAGTAAACGTGGATTAAAAAACTAGTAGGACTCCTGCACGTCCCTTATTGTATAAACCAATTGCGGTGGTACTTAATTTAAGTGTGAAATAGAGAAAAATCAACATGCTCCACTCTGACTTGCTCAATATTTTTAGAATTTCAACTGCCCAGACGAATTGTTGATCGTCAACACTTTACAAGATCAGTCATTTTGACTTGTCCTTTACTTCACATTCTTCCGTTGCAAACTATTTTTTAAACACTTTTATTATTTTGTGAAATAATTTTTATTAATTTTTTTAAAAATTGAACATAGACTATTTAATCCCTTCTAGCCTATTTGAGCCTATTGGAACCTAACATAGCCCTTTTAGCAACTCGTGAAACATGGTTGTAATGATAACAAGCAAATTACTAATTTGGAATATATAAACATATATAGCAAGTGTTGTTCAGTCATATTCTTAACACATGTAATCTGTAGTATTTTTAAAATTCTATAAATTACGTGTTTTATGATTTTAAAAAATTATACGTTAAATTTGAATTTAAAAAATATTTTATTTGATAAAAAAAAATTAAAAAAAAAATAAAAAGTTAGGAACGGATGAAGTGGAGTAGAATTTTGGGAGAGAGGGACTAAAAGTAAAAGTAAAGATAGTCAAGACACGCTGTCTTCTACTCGAACCGAATGTCAAACCCCACCCCATAGGTCGTTGCGAGCAGCCATCCACCTCAGAAGACAATGACCAATTTTAATACTAATAAAAAAAAATGGCAATAAAAAATAAAAAGTCAAATTACGTCCTCGTTTGCGTTTATTTTAATTCAAGTTAGCATTAGGCTTTTGATAAATGCTGAAAAGAGAAACTCAAAATTACATAAATATTACTCTGAGAAAGCGATGCTGTTTATTTTAAAAACAAATTTAAAAGAGAAAAATTGATTTCGTTAGGAATTGGAAAATAATTCAATCCCGGCCAATATAAAAACTCGAATATTTTGTCGTTATATGATTGATATTTACTTAATAAACAACTCAAATTAAAATGAATATCACCTTTTTCTAAATAAATGATCATAATGTTTCCATTATCAGATTACGTGCATATACGAAAATACTCTTAATATTTATATGTAGATATTGCTACATGAAATTGTAATTTTATACTCCTTCTGTTCCTTAATTATTGTCTTGTTTGACTCGGTATACGGATTAAAAAAAAGCAATTGAATTGATTATTAATATTACTATAATGTGTAATCTCCTTTAATATTCTAAAAAGAAAAATTTTCAAATAAGACAATTATTCTGAGGCGGACGAAAAAAGAAAAGAAGATAATAATTTAGAGACAGAAGGAGTATTTAGTAACTTTATTAGAAAAGTAATACTATTTCGAAACAATATCTTCAACAAAAAAGAAAAGTGTATTTCTTTTTATAGGCTTGCTTTTTTATCTTATTCTTTTCTTCCAATTGCTTGTTTACTTGCTTTATGAACATTTATTACGTACAGTTAAAACTCTAATTATTTCCTTAATTATACGTTGATGAAATTGAAAATTTGAAAAAATGAAGAATAAAATTAAAATATTATAAAAATTATAAACATAATTTTTTAAAATAATTTTTTTAAGTAAAAATATCTTAAAATAAAATAATGAATTATTTACCTGAAAAGAAAAAAATACTTCATCATTTCCAAGAAAGTAATCTCGTTTGAAGGATTAAATTTTTAATATTGAAGTTTTTACTTGCTCGTAACATCTTTAAATTATTATTATTTTTTAAATGAGACGTTTTTTTTTGGAATAATTAAAAAATAATATTGAACTTGGGAATATTTTTTTTAAAAATGAGACTATTTTTTTGAAAACACATTAAATAAAATAGAGGGGGCATTTTTGTTAAACAGTAGAAGTAGGTTACGGTTTCAAATGTTCTATTTTATTTTTTGTTACCCTTTTTATTTTATTGAATCATAGTCTTACATGTATTTTTATTATTTTATCTGATATTTTTTTTATAATTTTTATAAATATACGTATCACGTTATGATTCAATGAGATAAAAAGTGTTACCGGAACGAGATAAAAGATTTTTAAAAGTAGGTTACCCTCAATTGATGGTCAGCAAAGTCTATCGGTTCAACTGGGTCACACTCTTTTCTTTCACTTTCTTTTTTTATCACACCCTTCACGCTTAATTGACAGTTTCTCAAACAAAACAAAGAGAAAATACTCCCAAGTTCAGCAGCCGCACAACAATCAATTCCAAATAACAAACCCCAAACCCATCTGACGGCCAAAAATAGAACACACACACGCTCTCTCTGTCCCTCTCTGTCCCGTTCTCTCTCCTCTGGACTTTGTACGCTGTTCACACCATCCACAAAAAATACCCCCACCCCAACCTGCAAAAATAAAATAAAAATTGGATCCTCTAAATCGCATTGCGCCACCACCCTCTTCCGCCCCTAATCTCTCCCGCAGCCACTATTCAGTCACCGGAAAACTCAGTTCAATAATAGCATTTCCATTTCTTCCCCTACCTCCACCTCTTCAGCCAACTACATACACACATAGACAGGGCCGTTTTAGTGATTTCCGATGTACAACGGTGGTAACAACAGCTACTCCACCAACTGACCAGCGTTCATGGCGGAAGACGTGGTTCCGAAAACCTTCCGATCACTCTCCGAGGCCGCAGAGCGAAAATTCGCCAAAGTCCGCGACGTACCGCCGTACGGCCACGGCCCGAACCACTACTTTCCGAAAGTATTCAAAGCTTACATGCGGTTATGGAAGTACCAGCAAGAGAACCGGGCAAAGCTGGTCGAATCGGGTCTCCAGCGGTGGGAAATCGGCGAGATCGCTTCTCGGATCGGTCAACTCTACTTCAACCAGTACATGAGGACGAGCGAGGCTAGGTTTTTGCTCGAATCGTATATTTTCTACGAGGCTACACTGAATAGAGGTTATTTTGAAGGATCGAATAAGGTTTTGGGGAGGGATCGAGGGTTGAGGTTTAAGGAGTTGAGGTTTTACGCGAGGTTTTTGCTTGTTTCGTTGATTTTGAACCGGTGGGAGATGGTCAATTTGCTTGTTGAGAGGTTTAAGGCTCTTGTTGATGATAGCCGAGCCAATTTTCGGGTATGTACCCCCAATGCACTTGCTGTTGCTCGGTTTATTATATGTGTGTGACTGTGTGCGTATTCGAGTCTCTGTTTATGGCTAGTTCTGGTATGATCTGTTTGTCCTTTTCCAATTCACTAATATTTATTGATTGTCTTGATAATTATGATCTTGCTGGTTAGTTTCAAAAAATTTAATGCGATCACAAGGTCCAAATGGTCAACAGAACTCTTGGCTACAATTTCTTCGTAAGCTATTATGATTTTCTTAATTTTCCCGTGCAGGAAAGGTCAGTTAGTAAAGGTAGAATTGATTTCTGGATCATTTTGAGACTTTATGTGATGACAAGGGTATATTGGTCAATAGAAAGTTTTGTTTAGAATTGTTGGACGAGCTACTATGATTTTCTTAATTTCCCCTGCAGACATATATTATACAAATGCTCAATTAGTAATGGATAGAACTATTTTCTATATCGATTCAAAACTTTAGCATGATCACGAGGGTAATATTTGATGTTAGTTTGCAAGTTTATAATCAGGAAAACATTTCTATTTATCATCTTGTTTTTTGCTTTTACTTCTTTGGTAGAACATTGTAAAACTTTGATGTTCGTGTTTGACTCGGTTGGGGATGTAGTTACTTTGTTTTAATTTTTAATTTTATTAAAATGGAGAATCTTCTGTTCTGAAGATGTTAAGGTGTATGGTTGGGGAAAGGCTTGGATAAGTTGTTTATTTATTGGATGGTAGAACAGATGTTTTCATTTTATGTCTCTGTATATTTGATCTTAGCTTCTTGGACAATTTCTTAGAGGTTGGTCATTGTAAGAACTTTGGTTTGTCTGTCTTGATTGTGAAAGTTGAAGCATATTCTGGTTTTGTCTTTATTTGAGATACCTAGGACACAGTTGATAGCAATAGTTGTTTTTGATCGAGACTTTATGTTAGGGGAAAAGTTAATTGTGAAGTTCAGTCATCAGTTGATCCTGAGGATCTTGGCGTAGGAAGGGACACGTGGAGCGAATAGGATAGATAACTTGCGCTTTTGCCAAGAGATTCATTGGATGATCCCTGATTTATGATGGAAGAGATTTGCTGAATTACATTATAAGTAGGAGTTAACTTGAGGATTAGATAATGAGTTCTAGCCAATTAGGTTAGGTAATTGTGATAGTATTTGGTGTTTCGCCTCCATGGTGGTAGCTCAATGGCTTGAGCTGCAGTCCTCAAGTAAAATACAAACTTGAGGTTTGGGGTTCAAGTCCTCCCGGGTCGTTCCCAGCGTTCTGAGTTCCGTGGGATTGGGGGGGAGGGGGTTTCATTGGCCTCTTGTTTGGTCTGTTGGGTTGGCGCAATGTGGCCTTGCCATGGTGGCCTCTTCCCTTGGTTATCAATAAATAAATAAATAATAAATAAAAATATTTGGTGTTTCAGTTTGAGGATGATTTTCTAATTTGATCTTTTATGTAGTCTTTAATGATTACTTTGCCCTAAAAACTGCAGCGATGTCTGCGATTTTGCATATGTTGTTATTGCCTCGTTAGATAAAAGGGGATCTTTTTGATGTATGATGTGCAGAGGGTAGCTGAATTATGTTATAAGTTGGAGTTGAATTGGGGTTTAGTTAATGCAATCTAGCCTAATTGGGTAGGTAATTCTGAAACTATTTGGTGGTGCAGTTTGTATACAATATTCTGATTTGACCATTTATGTTATCCGTAATGATTACGTTGCCATAAAAACTGCAGTGATATCTGTAATTTTGCATGTGTAGGTATTACCTCATTAGACAAAAGAGTTTCTTGCAAGGTGATAAACGTGCCGTTCAAGTTTGATAAACTGTCACGAAAGTTGAGCTTGGAATTTCTAATATATGGTCAAAAGAAAATTTGGAAAGAGAAAATGTCGCTTTAGTGTTTAATATAGTTTAGTCTTTGAATTGAGGTTCATCGAGGTTTTTGGGTTGCAGAGAGTGGCTGAATGAATATATTAGTGTTCAGATCAGAAATGGATCTAGAGTCCAAGATATGTAATTCTGATATCAGTTTTGATTGTATTTTGATGTTTCAAATTGGAGATAATAAACTAAATTATTTTGTCATTACCAGATAACTGGCACCCACCATCCTATGATCACCCAAATGGCAAATACCCTGAACGAGACATATAATACACCCCACTGACAGCCAAATGCCATAAGAAACAATCAAGTGACTGAATGCTGTTTAAAGCAAACCCAAAATCAAGGTTGTTTAGAGTTTCTTCGGTCTAGGCGTTCCAAATTTTCCAAAACCTGTTTCAGCATTCCCAAAGCCTCCAAATACCTAAAGCTACAACTTGTACCATCCCAATCAGGGTTTTCTTTCTTCACCTGTTCAATATAGCTTTCTTATTAAAGTCTGAGCGACTGAAATTTAAGAGGAAACCTGGCAGGTTAATACATTTTTAAATAGCCATTGTGAAGGCCACATCAGTTTCAGTTACTTATTTGTACCCTATCTTTGACTTGGTTGTATTCCAACCATTTTAGTTGTTGCTCCTTGTTCAGCATGCACGAGTGTATGGTTCTTTAACAATTTTATCTACCCAATTGAAGCAGTTTTACTGTTCTTCTCGTTTTCCTCTTATGGGATTGTGGGTTAGCATTGTGTTTGTGTGGTGTGGTGTTGGGGTGCGGGGTGGGGGGTAAGATTACTATTTACTTGAGTATGACCAAATTATTTGTACTAATTTTTTTCAGGAAACCAACTTCAAAGAATGGAAGCTAATTGCTCAAGAAATGGTTCGATTTATGAAACTTGATTCAGCCGTCATAAAAGTTAGGCCTCTGCGATATTGTGCTATGTTTGATTCTCATCCAGCTTCTCTTCCATATGTGGCACGTTTCCATGCAAAGAAAATTCTTAAATTGCGAGATGCATTGCTTACGAGCTATCACCGGAATGAGGTAATTGCTTTTAGTTATTTACTTCGCTGCCAAGTGTCCGCTTATTGGTTGTGTTACCATTTAACTTATCCTCGAAGGTAATTTGTCCCCTGCCTATCCATTTCATTTCAGGTTAAATTTGCTGAAATTACATTGGATACTTTCAGAATGATGCAGTGCTTAGAATGGGAACCAAGTGGCTCTTTTTATCAAAAGAATCCTGTCGAATCTCACGAGAATGGTGCTTTGCCTAATCAATCTGGCACTTCTGGATTAATTGATATTAATTTGGTGGCAGATATGACGGATCCAACTCTACCACCAAATCCAAAGAAGGCTATTCTCTATCGGCCATCTGTGACTCAGTTAATAGCTGTGAGTATATAAGCCTTAACACTATTGTAGCTTCTGTTCTCCCTTTTCCGTCTGTAGGATCCTTCATGAAATTCTGTTGCTGCTTTTTGTTAAAGACTCGGGCCGCCCCCTCTGCCAGTGGTTCAAAGTCAAGTATCTTTCTTGGTGCATTTTATTTGTTTGCGAAAATGTCAGATACTGAGTAAAGCATTTTCTTGGATGCTTGAAATACTAAAATACATCGTTTTTCTGTGGTTAACTAATCTGTAAATAATCCTTTCTCTTTTATGGCCAGATTATTGCTATGATCTGTGACGAGCTCCCTCCCGAAAGTGTAATGCTTATATACTTGGCAGCCTCAGGTTACTATTGCTTTCCCTTTTTCAGTTAGAAAAAGTGAACTAATAAAAGTTTTTGATGCTAGAAACTAACCCTACTGTCCTTTACAGGAACATCTGCTGGTAGTAATTCACAAATGAATATATCTGGAACTTCACGAACATTTTCAAAGCTCAATATGGTTTCTCATACTTCTCATGATCGGGGTAAAACCATTCTTGAGAATCATGTTAATGGCAATGGAGACTTTAGTCAACACTCTGAGAATTCTCTCTGGTTGGGTCCTAGCAAAAGTGGTGGTTGGAATCCTCATCATCTATGTGCTATGACGTGTATATATTCTGATAGACTAGAACTCAGAAAGTCCAAAGACTATTATTTTACCCACGCTTTGTTAATTTGATTTTTCAGGTTCAAACAACCTATACCCTGCTGACTTAATTCCTTTCACCAGAAGGCCTGTTTTCTTGATTATTGATAGTGACAACAGCAGAGCATTCAAGGCAGGTTTGTCAAAACTTGTTATTACTTGTTGCACTACTTTGTTTAGAATCACATTACTCGGAATACTTCACAAGGAGATGATGTGTTATTATAATAGCCATTTCTTTGTGAAGTGGGGATCTTTTTACCGAGTGATCTTGTTTCTGAAACAAAGGAATTGACCAGGTAGTTCATACAATATTCAGTTGATATCTGAGTCCTGGCTTTACAAAAACAAAGTGTACAACATGATAAAATTGAAGAGGAAATGAGCCCTGAATCTCCTTTCAGCGAAAACCCCAATTTACAAGACTATTATTTTCTAATCTGTCATATGGCTAAATATACATAAATGTATGTGAAAAACTGATTTCAAGTCCCTCAAACTCCTAAGAACTGCCACTGAACATGAACATACGTCAATGCTGATATCATTCAGTAACGTGCAAATCTATATCCTGGAAGACATCATTAATTTTACATTGAACCAGAGAGTTCTTAGAGGTTGTGTTCATTTATTTTTTTATTTTTTTTTTAGGTTACATTGTGTTCAGCTATTAAAATACCTATCTTGCCTTCAAATTTTG
The DNA here is from genome assembly GCA_016624345.1 of Platycodon grandiflorus. Lineage (NCBI taxonomy): Eukaryota > Viridiplantae > Streptophyta > Magnoliopsida > Asterales > Campanulaceae > Platycodon > Platycodon grandiflorus. The sequence continues at coordinate 11,922,573 of CM028367.1, read as the reverse complement.
TAACTTTACAGAGTAATGCAGAGCCTCTTGAATTCAACATTTTGATAAAATTAATTTTTATGAAAGATAATCGCAATAGTGTTCATTATTGTAGATCGAATTCAGCTATTGTAGATTAGATAACTATGCCATGAGTTTGCGGGTTAGAAGTGGTTTTAGTTAACGCATCTAATGAATCAGATTTGAAATGGGTTAATTCATGAAAGCAAACAAATAAAAACAAGAAAAATGACTGATATATATTTCATTTCAAAACTAAAGAAAACCTTAAAAGAGAACACTTCTTTCTCTGTCATCAATTCATGCCTCTCTCTTCTCTGTTTCTTTCTGATCTCTGCTACCATACTTTACCACCACCTATGCCTCCTCCATCACCACATTTTCCTTCCAAGGACATGAACGCTGCCACTTCTACCACAATAAACCCTTCAGCGCAGTCATTGTAATTTAAAACCTCAGGAGGGGTTTGCAGCCATTTGTGATCTTCCGTGTGAAAGTTGGTTAATTACTTCTGAATTCAGAGCATTGCATTGGTATTTTGGCCTCTTTGGGCTAAAAAATTGGGTATGTTCAGGGGCCTTGCATTGACCGATTTGTCTCCATGTCGGGAGACTAGCAGGCTGCAGTGACTGTGTAGGGTTTTGGGCTCCTTTTTGTGTTGATTGTTTAGCATTTCCTACTTTTGTTGATTTGGTGTATTTCTTGTCTGCCTTTGTACATTCTTCGACTCTGTCAATGAAATTTCTTTCTCTGTCCAAAAAAAAAAGGAATTAAATAAACGAATAAAAGCAGAGCATTTTGTTGGCATAGTTGAAGATTTGCAATTTTTAATTCTTTTTTCTTGAGAGAAGATGAATGAGTTACAAAAGAAAGAGGGAGTTCCTCGATAACTAACTAGAGAGAGGGCGAACAGAAAATCTGCATTTGTAAAGCTTGTTCATTTCAAGGAATTAGGATTTTTTTTCTTAGAAATTTAGGATATCTTTCTTAATTAATCGTTTTGCTGAAAGAAAATTTGAATGAACTGTCATAAGAAGGATTTGAAGTCATTTGCAATTTGTTAGAGGTGAATGCAATACAGGGTTGATGCAATTATCAGAGTTGTCTATGCACAAGTAACATCTAAATACAACTCTCTGAAATTACTTGTAGCCCCTTATTGCTATTTCTTAATGTTACTTATATTCGAACATGTTCCTAAAGGATATGCATAATATCATGGATAATTGGAGTTTACTTTATTTGGGTAACAATGCCTTAGAAGAAATATACCTAATTTGACAAGCTTCCCAACGAAGATAACGTTCTGGAACCTGTTGAGAAGATTGTCCTCTAGAAGAATATACTTCCTCTTCACAACTAGGATGCTCCCTCTTTGTTGAGTGGCTTACATGCGTATTACTCTACAGGTTCTACATGGTGCAGAAAGGGGGGAACCCGCTGCATTACTCCTTTCTCCTTTGAGGCCAACTTTCAAGAATCAATCAGGTGCTGATGTAACCCAAAATGGAAGTCAGTTCACCTTGTTCTTGACTGCTCCATTACAGGCATTTTACCAAATGGTTGGCCTGACATCTACTGATGATGTGGTAAGTCTGATTGTGAGCTTATAAAACTCCTCACGGTCTCTCCAGCTTGCTTAGTCATTCCTGTTCGTGGTTTGTTCCCAGGATGTTTATGAAGATGCTGAAAGCATTATTTCAACTGCCTTCTCAGAGTGGGAAGTAATTCTCTGTTCATCAACAAGCCTAGATCTAGTGTGGGCGCAAGTTTTATCTGATCCATTGCTGCGACGGCTTATTCTCAGGTAATTTCTATTCCATACAAGTGTATTGACACGCATAATATCTGCACTACAGGATTTGTGGTAGAGTACTTATTCTTCTGCCGTACAATGATAATTTTTTTGATCTTTGGCTAGATGATATTGTATATGCTCATTTATTGTCTTCTCTCCAGATTTATATTCTGCTGGTCTGTGCTCACTCATTTCCGCCGTCGGGAAGATATTGATGAGTATTTACCTGTGTGCCTACCCAACCTACTGGAAACTGTCTCTCCGAAGTCAAAAGTGGTGCAGTCATCAATTATCCGGCTTGCAGACCATCTTAGGGTTTCCCATTGTTTCCAGTTTGATGACATATAGCCGTAGTTAGAAGAACTGTACATGCAAATTTGAAGGGGTACACTACATAATCAAAGATAGAAATGAGATTGTTTGGCACGATAGACTCCCAAAACTCAATCAGAAGAATATCACTAGTGGTGGGTGGTTAAGTACATATACTGTATTCAGCTGTTTCAAAGTGTGGTCAGACCCGTACAGCAATTACTTAGCGTACGTTCTTTCTTTGTTTTGATAATTTCTGACGAGTGTTTTGGTTGATAGTCGATAGTGGTCCATTGTACCAATGTATAACATCGATGCTATTGTGTTTTGTTAAATAATTTTTTTCCTAAATTTGTAAAACGAAACAGGTAGGTAGGATGGTGATTTTCTTTTCTTTAAATTCATTTTGTGGCACTTTCTTAATAATCAGGGGTTTGGTGAAGTAAAACATAAGTTTTGTACCTTGTGATTATTGAACTTTAGTAGTAGGGGCACTTGTAAGGCATTATTTGGATGCTGGTCAAGCTGCCATTTTTTCCATAGTTGGATGCTTAACTTGGACAATTGAGTCGTCACCTCCGTGTCGGTTGTTCGAATGTTTCAAACCTATCGGTTCTTTTAATTTCCGCAAGTGCATGGGCTATGGTAATATAGCGAATGCAAGTACGGGTCGATCCCATGACGACAGGGTTTACTTTGGGATATATTTGCTTTTACTAAGGAATAAAGATGAGATTGGGAGAAATATAGTTCGGATTAAGAAAATGATAGAAATATACACAGAAAATACTTAGATTAAACTCTTATAAAATGGAAGCATTCTCGGGATTGGAAATCATGTAGTCAATTATTCATCAATTAGTCATGTCTTCGAAGATATAAATTTTCATCAAAATCAAGGATGGTACATTAAGCCTACACTACTTCTCACGATCAAGCAAGTAGCGTTTGTACCCTTTACTAATTATGCTCTATCTCTCGATAGCCCATAATTAGTAAGGATCCATTAAGGTTCGGAAATCTATGTACTTTCCATTCAAGGAACATTCCTAGGCCATTGAACTACTCTCGTGATCAATGAAACCTAGTTCCTCTATATGGTTCCGTTAATCGAGATTCTCCGCTAGGTGCTTCTCCCGATTAACTAGAATCATACAAGTTGAACGTCTCCAAAATGTAAGTTATTTTGAGTTTAATATAAAGAGAATTGTTAAGATGAAGAGAAGATGACATAACTTTGCAAAAGATGATGAATAAGGACGTTTTGAGTTTCCAACCCCAAGAATTAGGGGGATTACTCACGATCCATACTTAAAACAAACATAAAATCATAAATAGAGATAGAATTAGAAGAACTTATTGTTTGTATGAAGATAAAGGCTGTAATTAGCTTCGATGTTTTATTGCTCCAACACTTCAAGTCAAACTCCAAGAATACAAGTAGAATCTTTGAAAGATCTTTGAAGTAATAATCACTAGAGTTTTTTTTTTTTTGCTATGTATAATATGGTATTTCTATCAAAATTCAGATATTTTCCAGATGTCTAAGACTGAGATACAAGGGCCTTTAAATAGGCATCCTAGGCTAAGGGTGTGTTTCTTCAAACAGCCATCTTCAAAAGGTGTCTTTCCATGACTGCAACAGCAAGTGCACGGCCGTGCTCTATAATCTTGCACGGCCGCTCCAACCTTGGCACCAATTTGGAATTTGAACTGGCCATTCTGCACGGCCGCTCCAAACTTGGCTACACGGCCGCTCTGGCCTGGTTTTGGTCTGGATGAATATTTTGAAGCCGTCCTTCCTTGCCTTTGGTCCCTTAGTTCTCCCAAAGCTTCATTTGTCTCAAGAATTGACTTAAATCCTGTAAAAAATACTAGAAATATACCAACAAGTGTAAAATCGAAGATATGATACAAAGGAAGCTAAATTATACTAATTTAAGACTAAAATGGGAATAAAACTAAGTAAATACTAAGGATGAAATGCTATAAATGACTATAGAAAAGTCATTTATCATCGGTCTATGCGAGAAGGCATTGGAGAAGATCAGCCGAAGAATACAGTGTGAAACAGATCGGAACAAGGAGCAGGAGTGGTGATGCCCAGTTTGCAGAAAGTGAGAATTCTATGGTCAGCTGATCTGAGCTGCTGCTACTAGTACCTGCTAGGCAGAGACATAATTTGGATGGCACTCCAAGTCTACGGTAATCTTCAGATAAAACTTGAACGTCAGTCTATTTGAAGTTCCAAAATGCCGACGATTATTACTCTTTTACAGAGGGAGTGAACTGGTCGAATTGGCTGATGGGAGGCCTTGGTCAAGATGTCTGCTGCTTGATATCGAGCTGCTATTGAGCTTCCATGTAATTAGGACCCAGTACAATGCGAGAGGAGTGGTCATGTATTTGTGCTTCAAATATACTGCTAACTCATTCTGTCACCGTGGCCCTCTACACCTTAGCGTTTAAGAGAGTATGTTTTTGATGTCGCTGCGGGTGAAGTAATGTACCGTGCCTATGACACGGTCTCGATATGGAATCAGATCAATGCATAGGGTCGAATTCAATTAATATTTTGAGTAATCACCCCTACAAAACCTCATGCATTGATCCAAACTCACACTGATAACTTTGGTAGCAAAAGAACTATCAGATTTTCAATTCTTGAGTTGTCCACTAATGGAGAAAATAGTGAAAGACACAAAAATAATGAATTATTAATTTATTTATTTTGTAAGCAAACCAATAATGAAATAAAAAGAATGCTCGTAGGTGTTAACACTAATTCTAGCAATTTTGTTTGTTTCAACGTATTAAGCATATGATATCATAGCTAATTAGTTGTATATGTTTTAAATCCAATCAGTACACCTAATATAAAAAGTAAAAGCAACTTTCTTCAAACTAAATAAGAGAAAATTAAAAAAAAAAAAAAAAAGAAAGCCATATCAAAATTGATGAACAGATAAACACATCAAGATCTAAATCAAATATTATACAGTAGATTTCAATGCATAACAAAAGGCATAAAATCTGTAGATCACTCTCATTCGCTGGCATCTCATTCTAAAGGAACCGAGATCGCATCACAATCTAAAGGAACCGAGATCGTGATCAGTGAACATTTTAGTACACAATTTCATCTAATTGTTTTTCTTCACATTTTTTTTAACCTTGTGTCAACCTCATCGAAATGGACAAACTGCACAACCTGCACAAATTGCCGAAATGGAACCATGTCATTCTTGATTAAATGGATGAACTTGAATTGGCTTAAGTAGCATAACTGAACTAATTATGTAGGGGGAGGAACTGAGAAAACAAATTGGTTCAGTAGCATATATAGAATGCAACTCAAAGACTCAGCAAGTATATAAATATTTTTATTTCACGTCTATAGTCACTTTCAACCAAAATGATTTTTTGCGACTAAACTGGGGTTTTTATTGGTTGTTAGAATGTTAAAGCCATTTTTGATAATGCAATCAAGGTTGGACTCTCCCTCAACTCCATTGCTCGTCCAATTCATCATCGTCGTCCTAGACCAATTAAGTTAACTAGATAAACTATATAATAGATATAGGTGAACATATGTATGAATCATAGAAGTATGACATAATATAAATAATGGCATTGTAACCTGCTTAACATGTGTGTTTATGGTTGAGTGACTTTGGTGTAGCCAAACTGAACATAGACTAAAATAATTTAAATCAGTTATATTCCACACATCATAAAATCATGAAAAATCATGCAACAAAACCATAATCCACATCGTCTAATCAAAATTGATTTGAATGTGTCAATTATAAAACTTATTTGTTCAATAAGTTTAAATTAAAAGTCATGAAAAGTTAACCATTAAAGATGGTTAATGAGAAAATACCTCTAGTACAGATGGTGGTGTTGGTTCTTTTCATTTCCTTGAAAGTGGAGGTTGATCCATTTAGTCAAACCTGTTGCTGCATAGATAATGAAGAAGAAGAATTAAAAGAAATGAAGAAGAAGAAGAACTATAAAAACTCACCATTTGATTCAGATAACACGTAGTTGAAAGCTTGTAATCAAAGTAACTGTTATTATCATGAGAGATTTGGCTGAACTGGTTTTCTTTATCAGAAGATTCATTTTTAATTCCAGATTGACTAAGCATAGTTGACTTACTTGGAGTGAATTCAGTGTTCACAGCACTTGGATGTTTATCACCAGAATCAGACTGCACAGACGAAGACGAAAAGTCGTTGAATCCAGAATTAGGGCTAGAGAAAGTATCGAGTAGACATGAACTACGGTCTAAGCCCTGTTGTGAATTTGGATGGTTTCTGGTAGCAGATGGATGTTCTGGCTGGTATGAATGATCTGAAAATGGTGTATGACCAAAGTGCTTTGAGTTACCCCTTGACGTTCCCCCCGAGGTGCGCCTACCAAATTGTGAGGAGACGACATCTCCATCTGTAGGAACTTTATTTAAAAAAAACCCCATCAGTTCAACCCTGCAAGTTCCACTAGTAGATTTTTCAAGCAAAAATATATATATATAAAAGAAAAGGTCATGAATAGGACGAATATAAATACCAGTGGAAAAAAGAATGTGAATAGTATATAAAGATGGAAATTTCTCCTCATAATCGAAAATAGGAGTAAACTTAAAATGTAAACTAAAAAACCAAAGCTGAAACATGGATAAGTGGCCCTAAATTCATATACATTAGGTGCCATTGGGCCTTAATAGCAATCTTCAGACTTCGATATCCTCTCAGCGAAAAATCATCCATGAAACAAAGAATTAAGATATACTGAATTAACCCCCTTCCAAAACAACATTTAAAGATTAAGCTTATTAACTGCAAAAGTGACCCAGCTATACCTCCATCACCATGAGAATATGCATCATCATGAGATAATTACTCATCCAAAATAAAACAGAAAAATTAAAAATATTTCTAAATTTTTTAATCATCATCAACAAAAAAGATAAAAGAGTGTAGGAAAAGAGCAAACATCCGAAACCCTAGACTACCCTCCTAGACAAAACATCAAACACGTGGTGTGCCAATTACAGCCACCCCTGATGAGTAATCAGAGAAATGTTACAAAATTCAACAAATAGTGAGTAATGTAACAGTTCATAAAAGGGCTTTGAATTTCAACAATATCGATAGCAAAGTGCTCACTGAGAAATTAAATATTTTGATTGAGTTATTCAAAATTAATTACTCCATTAAACTTCCATTAAAAAATATATAATCTTAATTGTTATCATTTTGATCCATGTAAGCACTAGTTATTAAGTTTTACAAAATATAGAATTCAAAAACTGGGTTCAATTAATAGTACCAGCAATCAGATGAAAAAAAAGAACAAACTAAATTGAAATTGATTCATACAGAGAGAGGGAAACAGATAAGACGAACCTGGAGAGCAATCACGGAGCGCAGCCATTTTGCCTCTCCAATTCCGCTCCTTCTCCAGCCATTTTGCCTCTCTTGCTCCGCTCCATGTTAATAGTGATCCATGTTGACGACGTCAAAGTCGTAGCCGAAGAGGCCAGCTAATTAAGGAGGGAGAGAAGGATAAGAGGAAGAGGCCATTTTGGAGGCGAGATCTGAGGTGATGGCGGAGGTAGTGGAGCCGGTGAAGTGAGGTTTTAGGTATTTGGAAGGGAGGAGAGCAAGTTGGGGGAACGGGAGAGAGAGTCAACGAACATTTACTAAGGAGAGAAAGAGAGGGGTAGAAACCTGCCTTCACACGTGTGAAAGTTTGATCAAATCGTATCTGTTAAAATTTAGTAATTTGGTAAATCTGAGCCAATAGTTAGCCTGACTCAATTGTGCACGTATGAACTGAGTGCTATTGTAATATAGATTAGCAATCAACAGAAATTCGGAATAGTCGACTAATTCACAAAAAATAAGAGGTGATACAATTTGAAGGTGATTTTGGTTCATTCAAACAAGAATGGATCCAGAGGTTTAAGGTTCAAAACTGCCTTCAGCGTTTGTGTTTGCAATCCTCGAGGAGGCGGTTTCAACTAGACTTGGTATCCTGGATGGGGATGCGCGGGGTTGAGGTCTGTTCCAACCTTTAAATCTTGTCATTTCAATGATCCGGGAATTGCCTTTGCCTCGGAATTCATGTTTTCTTGTCTTCTATTATCCGAAATATACTCAAATGGTTAGCCACGGACCAAATATAAAGTATGGAGTACGCATGTTCTTAGGCATGGAGAGGAGAACGTGTGGGTGTTATGTTCTCCTAGACCGTCATTTTTTTGATACATAAGTATGACCCATCGATATGGGGAGTGATACCCTCCTAAACCGTCACCGTCATTCACACATAATTTTTTACTCTTTTCTTGATTCCTATTTCAAACTCTAGGAATGTACGTTTTGCATTCCTATTAGTTTACATTTACTTTTTCTTGCAATTTTCAGCATTTGTACATGTTGTTGTACAGTTTATATGTATGCAAAATATGCATGCACACGTACATACCTATTTCGAATATTCTAGATGCATCTAATGTCTCATACTTCAGTTTCCCTCAATCATGTAAATGCTGAGAGAATTTTCAAAGTGAAAACTGACAGATGCACAACCACTCGTAGAGGGGTATAGCAACAGCTACGACTCCTACGACTACTACGTTGTGAAGTTGCCTTAGTAGGCATAGCCACATCGGCACTCATTGACAAGGGGTTTAGGAGGCTTATCTCTGCTTTAAAGTGTAAGCCATTCAATATGTTGATTCTAGTATTAGCTGATAAGGTACTAGGATACTGCACGAACATTCCACCTTGCAACGGGGGTTTACATTGACCCCTTGGAATGCATGCATGCACGCATGAGGATTCGACGATCACGGGGTTGTCGTCTTTTCTTGACAGGCGTGTACTCATCCTAGGTCGGACCATCTGTTAGGATCAAGATCTGATTAGTGCACTCCTTGGTGGTCACATGCCATGTCGTGCATGCAAGCGAGATTGAGAACTGAGCAGTTACTCGTCATCCGAGAGAGTCACATCTGCATGCAAGCCGTCAAAAGAACCATAAGATACCTTATTAACACAATCAATATCGGTATATGGTACCCAAGACAATCTTCTTTTGATCTTATATGTTATTCAGAATATTGATTTTGCAGCCCGCCAAATCAATAGGAAGAACACAAGTGGAACCTGCTGGAAATTGGCTAGTTTCATGGGCAGGCAAGAAGGAAATCTTAGTCTCAACATCAACTACTGAAGCTGAGTATATTGTTGTTGGAAGCTGCTGCTCTCAAATTTTGTGGATTAAACAACAACTTGCTAACTATGATCTAAAGATGGAAGCATGCCCAATATATTGTGATGTGAATCCAACCAAAGATCGAAATCGAAGAGGTCCAACACGAACAATAGAACCACGAAATTCAGAAACAACGAAAGAAAAATGGATAGTTGAGTCTCTCTCGTCCCGCTAATTAATCGCAATTGATTAGGAACTTCGGGGTGCAACCGAAACCCGATAGACGCAATTGTCTATGAACCTCGATCACGGAACCTGCCGGGTGTCAAACCGTCAAAATTAATTTACCTAACTTCTCAATAAACGAGTATAGGATAAGTTGGGATCGTATCCACAGGGAATGTCGTATTTATTTTGTTAAGAATTGCGACAAAATAAATAAAAGCTTCAATAAGGATATTTATCTAAAGTACTAATTATTGAAATATTAAACTAAAACTGATTTTTAGTGACTTAATATAAACAAAACATAAAATAAATAAAGTTCCAACCAATGAACCAATTGTAACTTTAATTGAAATTCATGCTACTTTAATTTCATGAATTCATAATCTATAATACCCTAGAATCTTGGAACACATAATAATCACTAAACATATAATTTTAGGAACATGAATTTAAGTACTAACCTTGATCCATACTTTGCTTGAAGTTGAATACTTTAATGTAGGAATTTTCTTCCTCCTTGCCTTTACTTTAATCTCTCTTGATGGTGAGAAGAAAACCCTAACCCTAGGCCTTTTCTCTTTTCTCTCTCTTGACAACTTTTCTTAGAGACGTGAAAAGAAAATCTAAAGTCTCTTTAGGGTTTGCAATTTTGAGTCTTTTTATAGGTAGAGAAAAAGGGAATCATTTTCCTTATATAATTCTCAAAAGTTTTAATAATATTTTATTCCCACTAAACCATCAAAGTGGGCCCTTAATATTAAAGCCCAATTAGATTTTAAGTCATGTGGGACACTTTTATTTGAAATAATCCAACATTCTCCCACTTGGCCCATATGACGACTTGAGAATTTAATAACAACTTTAAGTGCGCAATTTTATAATATCCTTCATAATGTCAATTTGGGCTTTTCTCTAATTAAGTTAAAGTTGACTGGATCATGGCGGTCACACATCATTCATCGACATGATCCCTTCCATGTATCACAAGATCAATTTAACTTAAACTTTAACCATAATGAGGTGAACCAAAAACCTCAACCATACAGTCTTCCTAAGAAGACTAAACCATAATACATTAAAACAATACAATGTAAATAAGCAGAAAACATATCCATAAATGATATTAAAGTGTCATACGATAAGGAGCAAATAATTGTTATGCATACGCATACACATATGAACTATCATGCTAACAAGGACTTATCCATGATACCCATTCTTTCGATATGTCCATGAAATGTCTTAGGTGGTAACCCCTTTGTTAACGGATCCGCTACCATAAGATCGGTGCTGATATGCTCAATAGACACTCTATGTTTCTGCACTTTTTCTTTGACCGACGGGTACTTCAATTCCATATGCTTAGCACCCTTAGAATACTTGTCGTTCTTTGAGAAGAAGACTGCTACGGAATTGTCACAATAAATTCTCAGCGGCTTGGCTATACTGTCAACAATTCCAAGCCCTGAAATAAAGTTCCGCAACCACAATCCATGAACAGTGGCCTCAAAGCATGCCACAAATTCAGCCTCCATAGTAGAAGCAGCAATGACAGACTACTTTCCATTTCTCCATGATATCGCTCCTCTAGCTAGAAGAAACAAATAACTGAATGTTGACTTTCTCGAGTCAACACATCCGGCATAATCTGAATCTGAATATCCTATAACCTCGAGGTGATTAGACCTCCTATACATGAGCATGTGTTCCTTGGTGCCTTGTAAATACCGAAGGACTTTCTTTGTAGCTTTCCAATGGTCTATACCAGGATTACTTTGATACCGGCCTAGCATTCCAACAGTAAAGCTGATATCAGACCGAGTACAAGTTTGTGCATACATTAAGCTCCCAACAACTGATGCATAGGGAATCAAATTCATTTCCTTTCGTTCCAAATCATTCTTTGGACATTGCATTTAACTAAATTTGTCCCCTTTCTGTATTGGAACAATTTCTGCTGAACACTTTTCCATTTTGAATCTCTCTAAGACCTTATTGATGTAAGCTTTCTGAGACAGTCCCAACATTCCATGTGACCTATCACGAAATATTTCTATTCCTATCACATAGGATGCCTCACCTAAATCTTTCATTTCAAAGTTCTTAGAGAGAAATTCCTTTACATTACGTAACATCCCAACATCATTAACAGCAAGTAAAATATCATCAACATACAAGACCAATATTACGAACTTTCTCCCACTGACCTTCATATAGATACACCGATCAACGGTGTTTTCTGTGAAACCATAAGAAGTAATGGTATCATAAACTTAATATACCATTGGCGGGAGGCTTGTTTTAGTCCATATATTGACTTCTTCAATTTACACACTAAACTTTCCTTATCTGTGGTCACGAACCCTTTAGGTTGATCCATATAAACCTCCTCTTCCAATTCACCATTTAGAAAAACGGTTTTAACATCCATTTGGTGAAGCTCCAAATCATAATGAGCCACCAAAGCCATAACAATTCTTAAAGAGTCCTTCTTAGATACCGGAGAGAAGATCTCCTTATAGTCAATGCTATCCTTTTGTGTATAACCCTTTGCAACGAGTCTGGCCTTATACCTTTCAATGTTTCCATTCGAGTCACGTTTAGTCTTAAAGACCCATTTACAACCGACTCTTTTGGAACCTTTAGGCAACTCTACTAAGTCCTAAACTCGATTGTCATACATTGATTTTATTTCTTCTTTCATAGCATCTAACCACTTTTCTGAATTGTTACCATTCACCGCTTGACTAAATGAGGTTGGATCATCATCAATACTTAAGTCACATTCATGCTCAAGATTATAAACCACATAGTCATCAGAAATAGTAGGTCTCTTCTGCCTTATAGACCATCTCAAAGTTATTTCCTCTCGTGGCTCAATAATCTCTTGCTTGACAATAACCGGTTCATCTATTATATTTTCATTCAGTAGGGTTTCAACATTAACTTGTTGTTCTGGTATGTTGCGAGACTGTGATACAACAATAGGAACAACAACTTTTGAAGGAATATCGGGTACAAGCATTTTAACCCGAATTTCCTTAATGTCAACTTTTATTGGTTCCCCACTCCCACTGACTAAGCCATTCTCAATGAACCGAGCATTGCCTGACTCAACGATTCTCGTACTATGGTTAGGACAGTAAAATCTATACCCCTTCGACTTTTCAGGATAGCCAATGAAATAACCACTGACTGTCCTAGCATCAAGTTTCCTTTCATATGGATTATACAACCTTACTTCCGCTGGGCAACCCTAAACACGAAGATGTCTCAAACTCGGTTTCCTACCTGTCCACAATTCATAAGGTGTCTTAGGAATTGCCTTACTAGGAACCCGATTGAGAAGGTATTCAGCGGTCTTTAATGCATGCATCCACAAAGATAAGGGTAAAGAACAATTACTTAACATACTTCTAACCATATCCATTAATGTACGATTTCGTCTCTCAGCCACACCATTCTGCTGAGGTGTACCTGGCATTGTATACTGTGCACAAATGCCATGACTTTCGAGGAATTTTGCAAATGGACCTGGACATTGTCCCTTTTAGTGAACCTTCCATAATATTCACCACCTCTATCTGATCTCACTATTTTTACTTTCTTATTTAACTGCCTTTCCACCTCATTTATGAACACCTCAAGGACATTCACCGCATGAGACTTTTCATGCAATAAATAAATATAACCATAACGTAAGTAATCATCAATAAAAGTGATAAAATACTGCTCACCACCCCAACTAGGGTTATCAAAAGGACCACAAATATCAGTGTGTATCAATTCAAGAAGTTGAGTGCTTCTTGTGGCAGACTTTTTTAATGTGGTTTTGGTGTGCTTTCCCTTAATGCCATCCATACACACAACCCAGTCACTAAAATCCAATTGAGGAAGGATCTCACTTTTCACCAACCTCATTAACCTTTCTTTGAAAATATGACCTAATCTTTGATGCCACAAGAAAGTAGAATTTTCATCAGATGCACTATGTTTCATGCCTATACTATAATCAACATGATACAGGGATTCGGCAAATTCGTTATTAAGATTAAAATGGTAAAGAGAATTACACAAAGTATCAGAACCATAATAGTACTTGTTTTTAAATAATGAAAAAACACTGTTTCCAATCTTAAAATTAAAACCTAAAACATCCAGCTTCCCTACTGAAACAAGATTTCTAGCACAATCAGGAACATAGAGACACCCTTCAAGATCTACATGACAGCCGGTGTCCAAGATCAATCTATACATCCCAATTCCTTCTATCCGTGCTTTTATCTTGTTTTCCATAAACAAGTATTGCTCAGTTCTGTTTATGGACTGGATCGTAAGGAATCCCTATATGACATGAGACATATGAGTAGTTGCACCAGAATCTAACCACCAGGTATTATTTGGTACTTCTATAAGGTTTGATTCAAAACATACATAAATATTATGCATACCTTTCTTTTCGAACCATTCCCTCCTTTTAGGGCAATCTTTCTTTACGTGCCCTTCTTTATTGTAGAAGTAACATTTAACCTTTTTCTAGATTCGACCCTCATTAACCTTCATTGGGGCCTTGTCCCTTTTCTTGTTCTTCATACCTGGTTTGGTCTTGCTGTTGTTATTTCCATCATAGACTGTGAGGTTGATGGAGTGATCCCTTATCTTCTTTAATCTCCCTTCCTCCTGTACTAACACGGCCTTAAGTTCATTTGAGTTCCATTTATCTTTAATGGTGTTATAGTTCACCTGGAACTGACCAAATTCAGCTAGAAGGGAGTTCATGATAAACTGTACAAGGAATGAGTCACTCACATCCATCCCCAAAGTCTTTAGTTTTGCTGCTAAGTTGGACATTTCTGTTACGTGATCATAAATTGACTTAGACCAATCAAACTTCTTTGTATAGTAGTTAGATCTCCCATAAGGCTACCCATACTGAATTTATTGGCTAAGACTGAGTGAGAATATTCTTTGATTTTCAGCAGAAACTCCCTAGCATCATCTTTTAGTGCAGACATTCATACATGCTCATCTTTTAGTGCTTTGAGCTAACTTTAAGAGATTCAGATATCTTTACGTAAAACTTTAAGTATGTATTTAAGTTCACCTTTGGGCAATCCCTAAATACATAAACATAATTGATGCCAATAGAAAATACTTTAATGGATAATCATTACATACATTAGTTAAATAAGTTTTCTATCTTTGGATATACGACTATCTAACCAAGGTAGAATGATTTATCCCTTTAATATTATAGATTACGAGTAATGGTCCATCTTTGGATGACCTCCTAGCTAAATAGTCTATAATCTCAATTGTTCAATCAACCGTTTTTGTCATTCTTTAAGGGCATATCTTTACTCATGAACAATTGTAATTTTATTAATTTAATGTGTTGATATCCCATTCAGCCAGGCCACTTTGGTGACTAACAAGCTATTTAATATCTTCACGCTCTATTTTATTTTTCATATTTTAGGCCTTGAACAAAATAAAATTTTATTTGAAAAATAACATACTATCCAATTTATTAAACCTTAACATTCATGGGCATAAAATATAAAATACATGCACATGTAACTATGCAATGATCATGCATTAATTTGAGCTCTGTGTATTATTTAAAGCTTATGTCTCTGTTTCAAAACTCTAATGTCACGTCCCACACTTGGATGAGTTTAGAGACATATCACCCACACGTACACAAAGAAGAATAAACTCTCAAGTTGGATGAATTAAATTGCCGGCTTTAACAGTGATCAGTTCACCATTGCGGTTGCCCGCGCATATGACAAATCTTTTAATCAATTTCCAATACATACTAATATACTGTACAATTCATTCTAACAAAATTTTACGCGGAATATACTATAATTTGTCAAATTGAATTGTCAATAATAAGAAAATTATGTGTTCCATAACTCTAGGCTTTGATACCACATGCAACTTAAATTGAAATTCATGCTACTTTAATTTCATGAATTCATAATCTATAATGCCCTAGAATCTTGGAACACATAATAATCACTAAACATATAATTTTAGGAACATGAATTTAAGTACTAACCTTGATCCATGCTTTGCTTGAAGTTGAATACTTTGATGTAGAAATTTTCTTTCTCCTTGCCTTTACTTTAATCTCTTCTTGATGGTGAGAAGAAAACCCTAACCCTAGGCCTTTTCTCTTTTCTCTCTCTTGACGACTTTTCTTAGAGACGTGAAAAGAAAACCTAAAGTCTCTTTAGGGTTTGCAACTTTGAGTCTTTTTATAGGCAGAGAAAGAGGAAATCATTTTCCTTATATAATTTCCAAAAGCTTTAATAATATTTTATTCCCACTAAACCATCAAAGTGGGCCCTTAATATTAAAGCCCAATTAGATATTAAGTCATGTGGGACACTTTTATTTGAAATAATCCAACACCAATTTCCATCTCGAATTTCATTACTTATCATTGATGCAAAAATATTTCATTCAATCACAAATAAACTAGTTATAGCTGTCGACAACCGCCTAACACCTAATCTCTCCTTACAGTATTGATAATTAAGAGAATCTCGTTAATTGCTACTCTAATCAAAAGGCAACTCCCGAAACGCTCGTAGGATTTAGTGTTTTGATAGCATTAGGAAAAGAGACCCGATCCTAAACAGTTCATACTGAAGCAATATCATTTAATCTAGATTATTCGCTCCTGCAACACGGTCTGATTATGTTTGTGATGCCTAAAATGGGTGTTACTTGCCAATTCGTTAAAATCCAAAGACAATTACGGATCAACCGTTTCAACTAGGGTGAATTACAGGTCGGTCCCTTTTTCAACATGAGTGGCGCTATTAGCACCACCTTTTCCTATTAATACACCCCCTAAATTAAATTACAAAAATGTCAATATATTGTTAGACATAAATACCCTTTTCTTACTAAATACACCCACCCTTATATTAAGATATCTCCTAAATATCTAAATACACCACCTAACAATTTATCAATGCACCCTCCTCCAGTTCTATACGTCATTGCCAGGGATTATACGTCATTGACAAGGGACAATCTCCTCACTTCATTCCTCTCCTCTACTCACTTCAATTCTTTCCTACGTCAACTTCATTATACTACAAATTTTTCACTTCACTTTGATTTTTTTCATGCATTTACGTATGTCTGGGTCGGGATTTGTTCGGGATTGGTTTGAGGAACACCATAGTGGTGTTCGGGAAGCACCTGCAGAACATACCAGTGGTGTTCGGGAAGCACCTGCAGAACATACCAGTGGTGTTCGAGAAGCACCTGCAAAACCACAGTGGTGTTCGGGAAGCACCTGCAGAATAGTTGGGGTTGCAGAACATCATACGGATGTTCGGTAAGCCCTTGCTGAACACCACTGTGGTGTTCCTCAAACCAGTCCCGAACCAAAAATGAGAAGAGACCCAAAATATCCCATATACATTGCAACTATAATGAAATTTAACACAAAAATTGAAACAAAATTGCTATTTAAACATAAAAATAGAATATATTTCATACTTAGGGCCTTCCTCATCTCGAAATCAGAGTTGCTCTTTTTCTTATTCTTCCTTTTCTTCTTCTTTCTTCTTCCTTGTCTACTGGAGGGTTTGGGAATTGGGGGGTTTGCAAATTGTTGAGTTTGAAATTGGGGGCTTTGTGAAGCAATAGAAGTTGAAGCGTTCTCGCGAAGTTTCTGTTGGCCTGCGTTGTGTTTTGGTTGGTGTATTAAGAAATTGGGGTGGGTGTGATGATATTAGGTGGGTGTATTGGGAAAGAAATAATGAGTTAATTGAGAGAGGTAAAATAAGAAATGTTGGGTGGTGTATTTAAAAATTATGTTGGCATAAAATCAGTAGAGGGGGTGTATTAAGAAAAGAGGTATATTAATAGAAAAAGGTGGTGCTAATAGCGCCACTCTTTCAACATTTCAATCTGCTCCAATCCACAGTTTTTTTTTTAAATCGAAAAAGGCACTTTTTTTAAAAAGATAAAAACACCCTTAATAAAACCAAAACATGCACGCATCAGGCATCCCAAGGCATCGGGATGCAACAATTGGGCATCGGGATTCAATTTGAGATGCAACAATTGGGCATCGAGATTTAATTTAAGATGTAACAATTGGGCATTGGGATGCAACAATTGGGCATCAGAATGCAGTGCCACTTTCTCAAATTAATTTGGGCATCGGGATACAAAAATTGGGTATCGAATTAAATTTGAGATGCAACAATTGGGCATCGGGATGCAGTGCCACTTTTCATATTAATTTGAGCATCAGGATTAAACTTGAGATGCAACAATTGGGCATCGGGATGCAACAATTAGGCATGGGATACAGTGCCACTTTCTCAGATTAATTTGGGCATCGGGATTAAATTTAAGATGCAACAATTGGGCATCAGGATGCAAGAATCGTCCATTCGCGAATTCTTTCATACTCCTATGGAAGAAAACAATGCTTGCTTGAAGGCTCAATATCACAAGGTAATGAGCTTTCTTCTGCTATTATAACTTATAATTACAGTGTATATAGCTTCTTACATATTTATTACTCCACTTTTCGATCAATCCATGAATTAAAATACGTACATTTTGAAACGTGGTTATGAATTAGCCATATGTTTTACATCGTGTTTTGGCTAATGATCTGATTTTTGATTCAAAACAGTTGATTGCAAAATTCGGAGGAAGTGTTGTCCCTAAAAAGGCGAAAATCCTGCTCCCCTCCAAACGACAGTGAAGAACTGAGGAATTTAAATGCCAGAACAGTTATAGAAGAAATGGGGGTATTTTAGGAACAATTTTATAAAAGTACCTTTTAGCGGTTAAGAAAAAAAATAGTTGACTTGAGAGAATAAAACTTTTCAAAGTGGACCGGCTAGAAATTTTACATTTCAACTAGCAATAGACAATTGCGTTAATTAAAATCCAGGCCCTAAACATTAACTAGACACAACAATCATAAGTCACAACATTCATGCGACGTGAAGAGTAGATAACGAATAAATACTTATAATTAAACACGAATAATCACCAATTCGATCTCACAGTAGTCAAATTACGAAACTTCAATTGCTCATTAACTAGAGAATTAAACTAATTACAACCCTAGTTCAAAGTAAAACTTACAAAATTTGGATTCCAGCGAGTTTCTCTATTTCCCTAGGCTGAATCACACCTTTCGGTGTTGCTGGAGAGAGTCGTCTCCCCCTTTCTCTTTTGCTATCCGCTTCCCCTTTTCTCCAGCCCTCTTCTCTTCTAATTTATATCCCCTCTTTTACTAACTCTCTCCACCAAAATAGAGTCCACGTTTTCCACTAAGAGTCCCACTCCCAGCAGTTTTCTCCTATTAAAACTGCCACTTAATCTCTAAAAAATCTCACTCTTAGTAATTTTACAAGTGAGAGAAAATAATAAAAGAAAATAGTTTACTTGAGGGACATTAACAATTCCCTAATTTTCCAAAATAACTAATGTCTGAATTGGCCTTAAGTCTTGGAATTCAGTCTTGCTCATAATCCCAATAGCATATGCCCATTCGACGACCTCTGCTATAGCCTTGTTCATTCCAGCACTGGTTTAGCTAGCACATGCCCACGTGGCATCTCTGCTAATCATGCCTTCAGTTCAACATTATTTACCACTTTTCTTGCCTAAGTCTCTCATGGACCTACAACTGTCAAACACACAAAACACCAGTAAAAGTGTTAACATTTTCTCAAAATTAAAGCACAAAACCAATATTATGTATCACACTTATTTGAGTTCATCAAAATTCTCCCACACCTAAACGATGCTTGCCCTCAAGCATCTTGAAGTTGCATAGACATTCACTTTGCTAACCCAAACAACCACAAAACTGACATTGCTCCAATACTTGACATCAAATGTGCATTATCATATTGAAACTCAAAATTCAATCAAAGTGATAGGTATGCTTTAATGTTTCAATTAAGATTGACTCACATGTCCCCAAATTATCCATCAATATCAACATGCGCAAATCTCAATTATCCTCACGAGATCACTCAAATCACACAAAAGTGTTTAAAGAGGGATATGTATCATGAAGCACTCAAATCACACAACGGAATGACATTACCATATGCTTGTAAATTGATCAAATCTCCATCACTAAATATGAGTCCAAATGCACTAATCAAAAAGGCTTTCATGGGTTGTAATGGGGCTAGGGGTGTAAAGGCAAGATATAAGGGATATAAGGTGAGTTAAAATGTTAAAGAAAGTGCATGAATAACCATACAAGTCATCTCTAACTCATTCACCAGCAATAATCACAAATGAAGTATAGACGTGGCTCACAATGAAACTGGACTGTGCATTTTTAGTTTGTATCACACTTTTGTTCTCTTCCGACTGCTGCTTCTTTCTCTGTTCTTCCTTTCATTATTTTTTTTTTCGAAACAGTACACCTGGAACAAAGTTTTTTTTTTCCTTTTGAACTACTGCTTTCTTTTTTTTCTTTTTTTTTTCTCGAAACAGCATAACTGGAACCTATTTTTCCCTTTACTTGCACAGAACATGATTTGCTCAAGTAAACAATTGATAAGTGCATAATTTTCTATACATTTCCCCATATTTTATCTCCATTTTCTATGAAGTTTCATAGCATTTTGGGAGTATTATTTTTCCCAAGAAAGTGCATTTATGGTATTATTTTGTATTTCAGATTTTCTGGGCATTATTGGAGCTTTAAAGAATCATTTCATAGCATTTTGGGAGTATTCAAGGCAACTCGCGAAGTTTTGAATTAATTAAAGCCATTTGGTTGAGGTCCATTAGCCCTCCGTTAGTCATTTCCAAAAGAAAGGACTAAACTGAAAGAGAAATTAGGCTAACGGAGTCTAACAGAAGCTGATCTTGGGTCTAGATTGCAAAGCCTGGGCAAGAAGGAACTGCAGCTCGCTTTCTAGGAACATGGAGGGCACCGAAGCAACATAGGAAAGTCCAGGGGCAGCGCTGCCAAGCGCTGAAACCCCTCATTTATTTGCTGTTACTCCCTCTGCGCGCCACGTGTCCAGAAGACTCCACCAGCAGACCCGCGAGAACTAGATGAAGCTTCACCCATGCCCGGCCCATTTCCACCCTTTCCAGCCCATTCTCTCTCTCAACCTGACCCGTTTCAGCATCCCTGACCCGTGATTTTCCTTTGGTGGGCAGCCCGTCTCTCTCGCCAGATCAGCAACCTATTTCTTTACCATTTTAGCCCCTAAATCTTTTATTCTGTCCCCATTTTACCCCCTTGTCTAGAGTACTCAGGAAGCTTCAGCTAGATATCTCCAAGGCAGCCGAATTGGGAGAAGAAAAAAAGAGGTCCAAGCAGTATAGAAGGCAGCAGTAGCAAGCCCCCATTTTTGGGGGCAAAAACACAAACCCTAACTTTCTTTCTCCCCCTATCTCCACCTTTCCAACCCAATTAAATGCACTTATTCTAAGGGTTTGGAGCATCAAATCAAGGGCCAAGGAAGCATTTACAAGGCTTTGCAACCATGGATTTCGACATTGATCGATTTAATTTCTCCTATTTTTATCTCAAGATTAATGTTGTATTTTCTTCGAATCTTTGTCTTGTAAATGTGGAATTGGTAATGAGCTAATTATATTTATGGATTGTGATTATTTTCTAAGTTGAATGTGATGTTTTAATTTAATCTATCTTTCTATTTAGTATACAATCAAGCTAGGTTAGTAAATTGTGGGCTTAATACTTTTAATTGATTTAATCATTAATTAATTAATTTGAGAAATATTTGGATCCGCGAGAGCTACCTTACATTTCGGACCTTGAAATTTAGTAGTTGGTGTTTTGTGACACACATCGATAGCCTCCGGCTACTAGCATGACTTGTAGAAAAATAGAGAGAATATCTCTCTACAAAGTATTACCCATTATCTTGGTTATTATTGTGTGCTCTTAATGCTTTTAATGGAGTCGCGAACCATTAGATGATCACTAGAATTATAGGGTAAGATGCAAGAGCCCGTCCTATTAATTCCGAATATCACAATAATTGTTTATGTGACACTTGATCGAGAGATACGAGCGTTCTTAGATAGTCATTGGGTGCTTGATTGATAATGCGGCTATACTTTCCTTGCTATAAGATGCGAGAGCCCGTAGTAGGGATTGGTAGCTAGACTTGTTATAAGATGCGAGAGCCCGTAGTGAATATTATTAACGTGCGCCCGACTACCAAGACTTGAGTTAAAGAAAAGTAGAGAGATGGTTAGATTAGACATTGACTAGACTAGAAATATCACAATCCTATCATTTTAACCTTGATTTGATGTTGCCGTCGTTTCATCGTTGTCGCATTAATTTAATTTGCTTTCTTGCTTTCTTTTTCTTTATTTTCTTTTTATTTTCAATTCTCATTTTCGTTGGCTTAGATAAAATTAGGTGTGCCCAATTTTAGTACTTAGGATTTATTTCTAGCACTATTTCTGTGGGATCGATACTTGTGCTTGCACACTTTATTATTTGATACGACCGAGTATTCTTGCTCGTCGCGCATTTTACGCACATCAACAACCATCATTTGCAACTTCAAACCAAATATAAGAACGAGACTCAGTAAGTCACATGGTGATCTTCTTTCACATCCGGTTAATCAAAAAAGGTCAACAAGGAAAGGATAAAGGTTTAATTTTTATGGTTAAAACAAAGAAATGAACAAGGCTCGAAGGGGTTAACTAGGGGTAAACGGGTAGGATAGAAAAAGAAAGTCAAAAAATGGGTGATTCCTAAATGCCTTAATCCTGTTGGTGCATAGAACCCATTAACGTGATCTCGACATGTATACAAAATGCAAGTTCTAAAATACTCATCCGTGTGTGTGAATCACTTAAAGAATAACCGAGAGGAAAGTATATGAATTGCTCCATTTTTGGCTCAAAAGCTCACTTGAATGGTCAAAAAGTTTAGACTTGCACATATATCAGTTGAAGGAATCATTTCAAAAATATGTTTGTCAATATAGCCAGAAAAAGTACAACATGCCCATCATTTATCATAAATTCTTCACTTCAATCTAATAATGCACATTTAACACAAATATTATAGCAATGTCAGTAAAAATCACACACAAACACACCCCACAATGCTCCCCCACACCTAAATGATACATTGTTCTTAGTACATCACACAAGAATTGAAGAGCAGAACATACTACTTTACAAAATTAAGCAAATAACAAATAATAAGGAGGTGTAAAAGAAAAAGAAACTTATCTATCATGAGGAGGAGTCAAGCGGTGAATGTGGGTTGTCGGAGGATGCATCTTGAGTCACTTGATTTCCCAAGAAATTTTATGGGAATTCACTGTCGAATAAGATGAACTCTGTTTGGTACTTGATGACTAGAGGTCTGTCAATGAGAGTTCTTTTTGGTGGCATTGTGAACAAGGATCAGTTGCAACAGTGCTGCTGTTCAATTGTGAGGATTTGGGCTTCACAATTAAGACTTCTTGCTCTATTACTACTGCGCTGGAAAATGAAAGTGAAAGAGAAAAAAAAAAACAAAACAGTAAAAGAAATTCTTAAAGGAAATAAATAGCAAAACGGTTCCCCGACAACGGCGCCAAAATTTGCCGGGTGTCAAACCATCAAAATTAATTTACCTAACTTCCCAATAAACGAGTATAGAATAAGTCGGGATCGTATCTACAAGGAACGTCGTATTTATTTCCTTAAGAATTGTGACAAAACAAATAAATGCTTCAATAAGGATATTTATCTAAACTACTAATTATCGAAAGATTAAACTAAAACAGATTTTTAGTGACTTAATATAAACAAAACATAAAATAAATAAAGTTCATGCCAATGAACCAATTTTCATCTCAAATTTCATTACGGATCATTGAAGCAAAAATGTCTCATTCAATCACAAATAAACTGGTTATAGCTGTCGACAATGGCCTAACACCCAATCTCTCCTTACAGTATCGATAATTAAGAGAAGCTCGTTAATTACTACTCTAATCAAAAGATAACCCTCGAGACGCTCGGAGGATTTAGTGTTTTGATAGCATTAAGAAAAGAGAGACCCGATTCTAAACAATGCATACTGAAGTAGTATCATTTAATCTAGATTATTCACTTCGCAACACGGTCTAATTATGCTTGTGATGCCTAAAAGGTGTGTTATTTGCCACTTCGTTAAAACCCGAAGACAATTACGGATCAAAGGTTTCAACTAGCAATAGACAATTGCGCTAATTAAAATTCGGGCGACCCTGAACATTAACTAGTCACAACAATCATAAGTCACAACATTCATGCAACGTGAAGAGTAGAGAACGAATAAATACTTATAATTAAACAAGAATAATCACCAATTCGATCTCACAGTAGTCAAATTACGAAACTTCATTTGTTCATTGACTGGAGAATTAAACTAATTACAACCCTAGTTCAAAGTAAAACTTACAAAATTCGGATTCCAGAGAGTTTCTCTATTTCCCTAGGCTGAATCGCACCTTTTGGTGTTGCAGGAGAGAGCCTTCTCCCCCTTTCTCTTTTGCTGTTCGCTCCCCCTTTTCTCCAGCCTTCTTCTCTTCTAATTTATATGCCCTCTTTTACTAACTCTCTACCCCAAAATAGAGTCCACGTTCTCCACTAAGAGCCCCACTCGCAGTAGTTTTCTCCTATCGAAACTGCCACTTAATCTCTAAAAAAATTGACTCTTAGTGATTTTACAAGAGAGAGAAAATAATAAAAGAAAATAGTTTACTTGAGGGACATTAACAATTCCCTAAGTTTCTAAAATAACTAATGTCTGAATTTCCCTCGAGTCTGGAATTTAGCCTTTCTCGTAATCCCACTAGCACATGCCCATTCGACGACCTCTGCTACAGCATTGTTCATTCCAGCTCTAGTTTAGCTAGCACATGCCCATGCGGTATCTCTGTTAATCCCGCCTTCAGTTCAACATTATTTACCACTTTTCTTGCCTAAGTCACTCATGGACTTACAACCATCAAACACACAAAATACTAGTAAAAGTGTAACATTTTCTCAAAATTAAAGCACAAAACCAATATTAAATATCACACTTATTTGAGTTCATCAGAACATCACAAGCTTGCGATTCTGAAGATTGATAAGTTCAAGGTTTGAGATTCTCTCTCAAGAAATCTCACAAGTCTCACAATTCTCTTAGAATTTGTGAAATGGAAAAACTCCACTTTGTATTTGATCTTGGATATGAAAAATAATGTTTTACATGCCCTTTTATAGGCTTACAAAGGCTACAAACACGTGCTATAGAAATCCCAAACGAATTTGAAGAAAACAAGGTTCAAAATGGTAAAAAAAAACCCCACAAATTCTGGTGAAGGGCTCGTGCAACCGCGCCCATTTTCCTGGCGCGAGAGCATTGTGTCCAAAATCTCGACTGTTGATTTTTGGTGTTATTCTTGCGAGTTATTTAGATTTCATGCCTTTTGTTGACCCGCCAACATGCAAACATACCTTCCTTCTTGGCTTTGAACACCCTTGATTGTTGTCTTGGCCTTGATCTCTTCCTCAAGTGACATTAGAGCCTCTTGATTCTTCTTATCTCATGCTCTAGTCATAGGTCCTTCATTTATGCTCAACGGATCACGACCACGGTTATTTTGACTCAAGCCTTGGTTTCCTTGGTCTCATCATTCCCCTTCTTCTGAGAAGGATTCAACCTCGAATCGTCACCTGCATCAAAAAGAATAAATCAGCCACATTAAAATAACCAAACCCAATCACCAGGTTTAAACACAACTTGCTTTCTCCCTTTATTTGCTTGTTTTATATATTGAGTCGTTCTCTTTTCAATGTTCAATCTCACCTGTCATGCAATTTATGAATTACTTCCGCTTTGTGCTCACCATCCATGCTAGCATGTTCTTTAATAGGTATAGGAATGAGATCAAGTGGACTCAAAGGGTTAAATCCATAAACAACTTCAAAAGGAGAATAACTAGTCGTAGTATGCATAGAACGATTATAAGCAAATTCAACAAATGGTAAACTTTCTTCCCATGTTTTCAAGTTCTTATACAAGACAACCTTTAACAATTTTGACAATACTCTATTAACAACTTCGGTTTGACCATCCGTTTTTGGATGATAAGAAGTAGAAAATAAGAGTTTTGTGCCTAACTTACTCCACAACACACGCCAAAAATGGCTCACAAATTTAGAATCTCTATCACTCACAATGGTTCGTGGCATCCCATG
This sequence comes from Platycodon grandiflorus, assembly GCA_016624345.1. NCBI lineage: Eukaryota > Viridiplantae > Streptophyta > Magnoliopsida > Asterales > Campanulaceae > Platycodon > Platycodon grandiflorus. The sequence goes on along the minus strand of CM028367.1, from coordinate 11,896,754 downwards.
CAATCGCACTATTTCTTTGAAAAACTAATCTGCCATGTAACTAGCGTCATCAGTTTTGTGACATGCAATGAAATGTGCCATTTTTGAAAATATATCCACTACTACAAACACCGAATAATGGCCACGTCTTGACCTAGGCAAACCAAGCATAAAGTCCATGGAAGTATCAATCCAAGGAGAATGAGGAATAGGCAATGACGTGTACAATACATGGGGTTCCACTCAAGACTTAGCATGCTTACAAGTAATGCAATTAGCACAAACACGAATGACATCAAATTTCATGTCGCACCATCACTCACATTTATTGCCATTGTCCCTTCACCTTTCCTTCTCCCAATATCAACGCAAAACCCGTAATTATTTTTTTCTTTTTCTTTCGCCTTCACACTCTTAAGCATCATAAAGCTAGAAACCACCATTAACGATTAATGCTTCATCTATGTTCGAAGCAAATCCTTTCAAAAGTTTTCATTATTCTGATTCATTTCTCTTTCATATCAACAAAATGATACGTATCTCTCCACTTTTCTCTTATTTATTTATTTATTAAAATTTCTATGCTTAAACTCCTAATATATGAACCGTACTCTTCAATTAACTTGAGCTTTATGACTTTTGAAAAATAGATGTTCAATGTTTTCTTCCTCACTATAACCCCAAGTCAAAGACTCACCACATGTTCTAAGTTTTAAATTGGTTTTAGTGGGTATAGTATCATGACAACTTCTCCATATAAAGACTTTAATCTTTTGAGGGACACTAATTCTCTAGTACTCTTTCCAAAATTGGGAAGGAAAATGGTTGTGAGTGTGAGTATGATTATGATAAAGGTTAGTAGAAAATTATTTTTTCTTTATAAGCTTTATGGTAACCAGATTTAACGTTGTAAATGCCATTCTTTGTAAACTCCTAATATTGTTCATCAAAAATAAAGATATTGAAATATGGATAGCTTGTATACGATTTATTGAGGAAGGGGAATATTTTTCAATAATCTTATCTATCTTTCAGGTTTTAGTAGCTTGATTTATAAAGTTTAATAATAATAGGGGATTATTCTTCGGGTGGGATGTGTAGTTTTTAAGGGGGTTAGAAATTTAGGAATCGACTCTTCTCTCATGGCATGAATGTCATAACCATTTCTATTGTAACACCAGCATCATTCATATCATTTGCATACTTTATGTTTATCATTTTATTAAAGTATTATTCATAATTTATGTGCATTTCACATTCGGACATGTTTAAGTTCATGTTGAATTCATACTTTTCACGTGCCTTGGTTTATGATTTAATCTTTATAATCATTCGTATTTGTAATGTGTGCATTTTTAGCCTGTTACAAGTCATCTTGATTGAGTTTTGAGCAGGGCCGGCCCAAGGGGTGGGTAGGCTGGGCACCAGCCCAGGGCCCAAAGTAATAAGGGGCCCAAATTTTTTTTACTATTGTAGTATTAGTATACATGTAAACCAAAAATAGTATTCAAATTTCTTGAATTGAGGCCCAAACTCAAAGCTTTTGTTGTTATTTTGAATTATGTTTGTTCAATTGTTTGTTGAGACTTTATTTATTTGTTAAATTTTGTTACATTATTAATTATTGTTTTTCTTTTTATAATGTTTTTGTGTTTTTAAAAATTGAAAGTGACATTCACTTTGTTTATTTATTAAATATTGAATTATGTTTGTTCAATTGTTTGTTGGGACTTTTGAGTTTGATAGTTTGTTCATATCTTACATAGTTTCATTGAATTTGCAATTTAGTTAATTACTAATTTGAGATCATAGCTCTAAGTGAGTGATAAGAGAACCATGAAATAGAAGTACGAACAACAAGAAATCCCAAATTATCCTTACGATGATTGTTGATTTGAGTAATTGGATTTGTTTTTTTTACTTTAAGAGGCTGAAATTCGGTAAGAAATTATTCAGTTTTCTAGATAATAATGTTTTCCCAAATTTAATTTCAGCTCGATAGGAACTCATTATTGAAATTGTACTGTTAGCAAAAATTATTTTTGTCTCTCTAAAAATTAAATTTAAAAAATACATGAGATTAATAATTGATAATTAAATTAGGGCCTTTCTTTTAACTTTGCCCCGGGTCTATAAAATGCTAGGAACGGTCCTGGTTTTGAGTAAACTTTGGATTTGGCTTGAGGTTAGAATCAGTCAAGGCTGACTTAAAATCAGCCATGTCTGACTTAAAATCAGCCATGACTCACTGAGGATCAGCCATGACCAACCTATGATCAGCCAAGGCCAACCTAAGATCAGCCAAGACTGACTTTGGATTAGCCATGACCGACCCAGGATCAGCCAAGCTTGACTTAGAACCCCTGGAGGCCAATCTGGTTGAGTTTCAGCCTTGGAAAAACTCCCAGAATTCGGAGTTCGCGTCTTTCTGCCGACCAGAATCAGTCAGTAGTAAATTGATCACAACTTTGTGTAGAAAACTCAGAATTCAAATCCGTTTAATTTTGTGTAAACTAGATTTCAAGGGCTTTCCAACCATATCTTATTTGTAATTTTTAGACCTGTATATCATTCCAGAAATGTCTTTAAAGTTGACCCAAAAATATAGAATTTTATTTTTAGCATTTAACCAATGTTTTAAGTTGTTGACCAATTGACCCATTTCCTTGGTTGATGTTTGGCCACGTCCCTAGGCTTGTGGACCAGACTTTTAGAGTCTCTTATACACCATTAGAGAGACTTAACATCTCTCATTTCAGTCCCAAACATTCCCAGACTTAGAGAAAGAGAAAGAGAGAGTGTAGAGTGAGAAAATCATGATATCTTGAGCATCCGATGTCGGATTTACGATCCGTGTTTACCGTAGCGTAGAGGACAACGAAGGGATCATTTATAACTAACAACTTCCTAGATCTGTGGTGAAATTATAAGTCACCATCTCCATCTTCGTACACATTTTTAGGAAAAAAAGTGAAGATTTGAGAGAGAGGATCTTGAATTGAGCTTAGTTCGCACGTGGGCTCGTCGATTAGGCTCTGTAGTAGTGTAAAGAACTTAGAGGGAGTCTTCCCCATTGATTTAATTTTATTTCCTTGGTTTATTTCGTCAATAGGTAAGCTACTACCCCCTTTTCTTCTTGTTTAAAGCATGAGTTACTATCCTAGATTTCTACCATGCTATGAATTTCGTGTTTGAGTAAATGTTACTCTGTTTTGCCATGAAATTCCATGTTGTACTTGCTGATTTTGTTGAGATGTTGTTATACCTTGTTTGGGTGTTCAAGTTTGGTACTAAATGGTTAGGATTGAAGTATAAGACTACTTTCTTTAACCGACATCACTAGAAACCCAAAATGACTCTAATGGAGTTGGTTAGGACTTGATAATTAATGTGACCACGTGTGGGTAATGTGAGCCCCTTGGTGATTTGAGAGACTTGTTAGGTGATTTTGTTACACGTTATGTGTCTTGATAATGATATGTTAATTTCTAAAATATTGGTGTATTCGAATAATTATGTGTAGTAGAGTCATTTGTCCTACTTGAGATTGATATTATTATCATTGTGGTTGTACTCCCTACTTTGGAGTACAACATGTTTATATTAAATGTTGGGTAAACATCTACTTGAGCATTTTGTTAAGTCTTTGAGTTGTTTATTTTAAATGTGTCGAGTAAACATCTACTTGAGCATTTCGTAAGTCCATGGCATATTTGTTGGAGGTGTATTGATGCTCAGTTATTGCGTGAGCTGGGGCTACGTAATAGCCGAAGTCTAATAGACTAGGCCTCGTCCCTACCGTTGGCCACAGTAGGGGTTATAGCGCTAAGTGTTGTACGAAATAAACGCGACCTTGATAAGCTATACCATGATTGTTTCTCGGGTCTTATGGACCGAGTCTTCACGTCGACGTGAATACAGAAATGGTTCTTGGTTAGAGGTTCGGTTCGATGATCGAGTACGACATCAACGGTTTTTACATTGGTATTATTGGTTGGTTGGTTGGAAGTATTGGTATGTCGGAGGTATTCCTCGACACGGTATCCTTTTTATATATGTGTTTACATATCGCTTCTACGTGAGATACTTGTTATGTGATATATGTTATCATGAGTTACTTGTTACCTATTATGCTTCAAAATTTATCATGCTATGAGATATGTTGTTATACTTGTTCTTCTTAATGCTTCGCATCTCGCATGCCATGTTGTTGCATTAGTAGCTTGTTGAGTTTCGACTCACCCCGTTCCTTGTTTATTTGTTTTTCCTTAGATCCCAATCCGGAGAGAAACCCCTAGTAAGCCCACGTCATCTTTGGTGAGCTCGTTAGGTGTTCTTTTGGGTAGATTGCTCTTTGAACCTCTGTATTTTCTTTTAGTGAGGTCGAGGGTATACATGTTATATAAACATTGTATTGATGGGTAGTTGGCGTTGTACTTGATACTTGTGGTAGTATTCTTTTGTAGTGCCGGCATGGTTGCCGAGCTTGGTGTAAATTGTTAACTATTATTTTCTGCGTACTCTGATATGGTTATCTTAGTTGTCTTCAAGCTTACTAGCTCGTGGAGGTGTTGGCTATCTAATGTGTTTGTTCTCCGGCTTGTTGTAATGCCGTTGAGGTTTGGTTTTAAGAAAATAATAACAGTTGTGTTTTAAAAAGGTTTTGTTTTGGTTTAAAAATCAGAAACTTGCATTACAAGGTTTTAGCATCGAAGTAAATTTTGAAATCATGATTAACATGTCTTCTAATGTGTTCTTGTCTCACACACTGGATGAGGTTCCACATAGGATCTCGGGTCAGGTCGTGACATCTACCCTCCATTTTAGGTTATTTTTAAGCAAGTCCTTACCCCGAATAATACTTTTCCAGCCCTAAAAGTTGCCTCCTTAAGGTTTTGTTTTTAGAAAGTTTGAATGTCAGCAACATTTTACTATAAAAAGTCTATTAAGGAGGAAATTTTGATTCTGTCATATTATTCGGGCACTTTTGGCAAAAGGTGCCTGGTTTAGGCATGTAAGTTCCCTGAGCCCTAGACCTCCATTCTATTTGTCCCTCACATACATCAAACCACTTTTTTCAGTGAATACTCCTCTCTTTGTCATTACTAAGCCATAAAAATTTAGCAAAACTTTTAGAATGATTTTTACATAGATTAATCGAAAATCTAATTACTGACATAGGAAATATACGAATAGCTGATAAGATGTGCTGGATCAAAGTAATTTAGCATATTCATATCATAAATTCGGAGTATTTGAAATTTTAAATATTGAATACCGTACTTTATTGTTTCTAGGAATCAAATTTATATTTTATGAAATTGTACTCTTTTTTATGCTACTTTCATATTATTCTTTTGTTTTTACAGTTTTAAATGGGCTCACAGTGATCAAATATCTTGGCTCTACCACTAGTTAAGAGTGATCATGTTTTTTAGGTCAAGAATAACTATTAAACCCAAACCCAACCTAACCAAACCCAACCCAACCCAACCCAACCCAAATTGCCCAATTACGTCTCCTAGATAGAAGGGGCACATAAAACTGGGAAAAAAGAAAGAAAAATTACGGGTCGATACCTTTTGTGTAATATTCAACCGCTTAAATCCACTATTTTATAAGGCTATTCATCATTTTTTACTTTTGCGATGCATAGCGTGCACTGTTCCGTGTTTTTAAAGACATAGATGACATTTCGCAACAAAAGTGTCCTTTTTTGGTTGAAAACAATTATCGTGTCCTTATGTGATTGACAATTGTCTAAAAGGTACTGGCTCGAATTTTGTCTAAAAAAGAAAAGGGTTAATTACACCACTAGTCCCTTGACTATTAAGCATTCCATGGTTAGTCCTTTAAGAATTTTTTTTAAATTTTAGTCCCTAAAGTACCAAAATTAGACACGCATAGTCCTTTTGTTGGATGCCGTTAGTATTATTCCGTTAAGTATTTCATGTGCCTAATAGTGACTTTGATTAAGGGCATTTTTGGAATTTTAACTTCATCTTCAACCTCTATTTTCCCTTCAAACCAATATTACAACCCATTCATCAAAAACCCAGTTTATCATCTCAATTCCGAGATTTCAAACCCAGTACCGTTAAGATCTCCGACCATTTCCGTCTCAAAATAATAATCCTAACCGTATTCGTTTTGAACGTCTCCAAACTCACATCTCTCGCACTCCCCCGGAACTCCGTCCATTTCCACCACCGCATGAAGCCCTGAACTCAAATCCAATAGCTGCCGTTCTCCACCCATTTATAAGCCAAGAAATGGCTTACATCTGTGCATCAAAACGAACCCACGTAAAACCCACCCTCTTCTCCAACCTTTCCCGTCTCTCCACCTCATTCCCGTTCAAATCCCTCCACTTCTTCATCTCCGAATCCTCTCCTGACCCCCCACAAGAAAACCCAAATCAAGAACTCCCTCCATAAAAAAACCCAGACTAAGAACTCCAGTTCTGCAAAATCAACGACCACCCCAAAATGCAGTCACAAATGCAAATCCAAATCCAATTCTCTGAAGAGGTAAGCATCGGCACCAAAAAAATTAGAGGATACAATTTGTAGAATGATGGCTATTCGTGCTTGGACTACCCGTTTACAAAACTCAATTAGAGGTTTAGTTCTTGAATTTGATCGTAATCTTGTTTACAATGTGCTTCATAGCCCTCGAAACTAGGGATTTTCGTTTCATTAATTGTTAGTTGGAGTGAGATTTGGGAATTGAGTTCCAACGTTCCATCGTCGGAATGATTAATTGCCGGCGGCGAATCAGAGGTTGCACTAGTAGTGATAACCCCAATCCCCAATCCCGGCAAATCCACCTTGCACCAGCGGTGTTGGGTGCAATCACTTGTGGTCTTCACTTCTACTAGTCTGGGCTCCAACTAGCTTAAGAGAAAATAGAGGGATGGGGGCTGAGATGTTGTTAGAGAGAGAGAGAGAGAGAGAGAGAGAGAGAGAGAGAGAGAGAGAGAGAGAGAGAGAGAGAAGAATAAATTGTTTTAAGTATTAAAAAATATCTTTGCACGTAAAATTTCATAAATACCCTGAAACAAAGTCACGTGTAGGGCACATGACAGACTTAACGGAAAAATACTAACGGCATCCACCAAAAGGACTATGCGTGTCTAATTTTGGTACTTTAGGGACTAAAATTTTTAAAAAATTTCTTAAGAAACTAACCGTGAAATGCTTAATAGTAAAGGGACTAGTGGTGTAATTAACCCAAAAGAAAACAAGGCCCAACACAACATTTAAAAATATGTGGGGCCTATGTGTTGTCTGGTAAAACTTAAGGGGGAAAGTATTCAATATGCAATTAATTCTTCAAGGCTAAAAGAAGCCCTAAATCACATGATTTATGCGCAATATACAAAACCAAGCCCAAACTTATAGGGACAATATCGTAATTTAACCATAGAACACGAAAATTCAACCAACGCGCTCAGGCACCCTCACCTGTTTTGTGTTAAAAAAACACATTTTGCAACACTCTAACCAATAAGAATCGAGCATTGAATCCTCACGATCCGGCCCAAAACCGTATATCCAATCCAAGCCGTCAACTTCATTAGAAAAAACACAATCAACCCCATTATTAACCGTCCACGCGAAGAGCACACGGATCTCGATTATGAACCGTGCGATTTCATCAATCGCCGATTCCTCAACTCAATATATATACTGATTCACCACATTATCGTTTGAACTTTTCATTCTCCTTCAAATTGTAGAGAGAGAAAGAGAAGATTTTCGTTCTTCGCTTCACAGGTAAGTTCTTCGTTTTCCTCCTCTTTCTCTTGCTCTATATTTTCTGTTTCGATTCTTATATTTGCGAGTCTCGTAGGGCTTGTTGATCGATTTGCCTTTTGTTGATTATAATTTCAATGATTTGCATGCTCGTGTCCTTGATTCAATCTTAGGGTTTTGACGTTTTTGGTCACTGGTAATTCAGTGCATTTATTGTTATATCAGTCTGATTTTGTCACTAGTCGTCCTTTGATGATTTCAAAACTTTCTCGTTTCCTTGAGATTTTGGTTCTATAGAACTTACACACGCAATTAGGTTTAAATAACGTCACCTTATTTCATAGCTGCGAGTTATTCGTTAATATTGCACAAATTTGGGAGTTATTATGCTTATAAACCTAAGTCTATGTATGTGTGGATGTTTGCAGTTTAAAATTTTCTTAAATTTATAACTTTGAATTTCTTAATCATCAACGGTACTTCTATCACCGGGGGTTAATTTTTGTGGTTGGGGAAATATATTGATTTTGTATATTCATAGGAAATTTCTGCAAATCAAATTAGGTGTTATTATTTGTAGACGGTTGAATTTAAGAGATGTAGTTGGTCAGACTTATTCGGTATATTATACCATTATGTGATTTTGTTTTTGCTTACAAAATTAAGCTTTGGTATGTGTAGATGGCTCGTACCAAGCAGACTGCTCGCAAATCCACTGGAGGAAAGGCTCCTAGGAAGCAACTTGCCACCAAGGTATTTACTTTATCTGTGTTACATCAATTGAGATTTTCTTTGTTTTGGTTGATATTATGTTTTTAGTTGTTTGTTGTTTGCTAACTTATTACATATTTGATTTAAGGCTGCTCGTAAGTCAGCTCCAACCACTGGTGGAGTGAAGAAGCCCCACAGATACCGCCCTGGAACTGTTGCTCTTCGGTGTGTATTTACTTAATTCTCTTTGAACGTTGTGATTAATTTAACAAAGTTTACATATTTATTGATTAAGATTTTTACTAGACTATTGTTAGAAAATGTGTTACTCTGATAAAGTGAAACTAAAATTCTATAGTTTCATGACTAGAAATAGTTATATGTTTCTGGCTTGATATTGAATTTCTAGTGAAATTTCAGTTTTTCAAATTATTTAGTGAAAACTAATGACCACTGTAGTACAAGGGTTCTAGTTGATTAGTAGAACTAGTCAATATTGCTAACATTGGTAATCCTGTTATTTTGTTATTCAGTGAAATCCGCAAGTATCAGAAGAGTACTGAGCTCCTTATCAGGAAGCTGCCATTCCAGAGGCTTGTTCGTGAGATTGCCCAGGATTTTAAGGTACTGTGAATGCTATTCTCCTAATTTCAGTTCTCCTGTTGCTATCTTATTGGGTTCTGTTTGAGTTGCTTGATATGTGGGTTGATGGTGGGTTGTGATTGTGTTGTGGACAGACTGATCTTCGTTTCCAGAGTCATGCAGTGCTGGCATTGCAGGAGGCTGCTGAGGCATACCTGGTTGGTCTCTTTGAAGACACCAACCTTTGTGCCATCCATGCCAAGAGGGTGACCATTATGCCCAAAGATATCCAGCTTGCCCGTAGGATCAGGGGAGAAAGGGCTTAAATTTGAAAAATTGTTAGGATGGTGGTGGTGTTTTTGTGATGTTCTCTACTATGTTAACTATATAATAGGTAGATAGTGTTGTTTAATTGTAGTGAATGTTAAGTCTCTCGTTAATGGTTTCTGGATTTGGTTGATGGTGTACTGAATGGTTTGTTTTTGTTTCTGGGGCTGAAGGCACGTGTTGAACCTTTTCCTTTTCATATTTGTTCCAATTTCAGTTTTAGTAGGTTTGTATTTGTGAATTTAGAAGTATTTAATTGTTGAAATCTTTGATTATTAAATATATTGTGAATGTGTCTACGACATTTGGGATGGTTCACTTAAATATTGTCAACCTGAGCCTACAGATTGTGACGCTGAATCCTTTTGAAGCACCCGGAAGCAGGATTTAAAACTGCTGCTTGAAGTTTTGGGTGGTGGAGTTGGGTGGGGTTCAAACTATACTGAAATGTTTTAGAGCTGAAGAGCCAATGGCGATTGAGCGCTTTGAGTGTAGGAATAATGGGGATTATGAGCGGGATTACAAGTATCCAATTCATCTTAAGCGCGCTTCTATTTTATATGAGTGGTGTTAAATAATTGCTCTAGAAATGTTACAATTCCCATCTTTGGTGAAACAGCCAATTGACACCTGACTTTTTTATGGGACTTTTTAAATTTTAAATTATATAGTTTTTTAATCCATCTGTATTATAAAAATTATGTGTTTGGTTCCCTTTCATTAGAAAAATAACTGTGTTTGGTTTTCTTTTATTAAAAAAATTTATTTTGGTTATTTGATTTATATTTTCTTAAATTTTTTTTATATAGTTAACGTTAAATTATTTTGTTTATTTTTTTAGTAAATGCCCAAATTACCGTTTATGCATTAAATACTTAATCATTACTCTCTTCCTTCAAACTGGCCCTACTGCCCTCTATCATTGCCTACTCCCTCCTGCTGTGCTGTTGCACCCATCTTCCTTTTACTTTTCCTCATCCCTCGTACAGAAACAATTCCCCACCCTCTCTGTCACTTTCTCCTCTAGTCTTTTAAACTTTTATTCTCTCCATTTCAATACCCAAAACACAGTACACATGACACCCACACACTGACCATCGACTCAATTAATCTCTCCCTCTTCAATCACATGCCCTTTCACGCTACATCAAATAGATTCAATTTCTTCCTCAACTGCACATTCAACGAGCTCACCCCTCCCCTTATTGGCGTAATCAACCCTCCCTTCAAACAAACTTTATTCTTCTTAATCAATTAGATCACTTCCTCTGGAAACTTCTTCATGTTGCCGTGAACTTCGTAATACATGGGAGCATGCATAGTTTCCATGACCTGCTCGACAACACCAGTTGCCAAGGGGTTGATTCTGTCGCCGAGGATTAGGGTTACGGGTTGAGCACTGTCACGGGATCGGGGCATGTAGGTTACATATCGGGTTGGGGTTTGCCGGAAGGATGGGGTTTCTTAGAGTTGTTTTAGGATCAGTATGGTTTTACGGGCCATTAGGATGGGTTGTCGGGCTATGGGTTTGGGTTTTGAGGTGATGATATACAGAAAGGGCGAAGGAGATATCTGTGTGTGTGTGTGTTCAACGAACTGCCGTGAACATTTGAGCTGAAGAGAGAAAAGAGAATATACTGTATTTATTGTAATAGAGCGAAAAAGCTAGATTTTCACTTAATCCCCCAAGAAATAGGATAATTACACATAAAAGTTAATATATTAAGGGTATTTTAGATATTTAAAAAAATATTAGACGGAAATTCTAACGCTAACAGTGAAAGGGGGGAATCTAACGAGGAAATGCAAATCGAGTAACTAGAATGAATTTTTTTGATGAGGGGGGACTAAACACATAGTTTTCGTAAAGTGGACGGACCAAATAATTATATAAATCTTAAATTTAACCCTTCACTTAATTTTTTGACATTCTCTCTTATATAACAAAAAAAAAAAAAAAAATCCCCTCTGTCGTTTTAGATAAATGTTTATGGTTGACAAAGCAATTAAGAAACGAATTAATGTTGTGCTGTAAAATATGTTCTGATGATATTATCCTAACATTAATTGAGTGCCATTATTCTAAATAAATGAGTTTTTTTTAGGATGTGCTATATTAGATGAAGCTTTGTTCGAACATTCTAAAGTAAAAAGTAAAAATATTTATCAGAGACGAAAGGAAAAAAACTTTTTCATATTTTGCGTCGGATATTTAGTAAAAAAAAAAATTTGACAAATTACACAGGCAGCCTATGTTGGAGAGAGGCATCCCATGATGGCAACACTTTTTGGGGTCATAATTTCTCCGATTGAAATGATTTAAATATAAATTTATTTTTGAATGATCTAGGAATAAAGTATTCACATAAATACACAAACACACACACACACACACACACATATATATATATATGTATGTATATACGCGTGTATATATATAGTTGTCTTTTTAGAATGTTACATTCATTAGCGTATAGTTGCAATTTAAAACAAAATCAAAGAAATATAATGGATATTGCATATGTTTTTGAAGTCGTATTCCAGTTATTAATAATGTAAAATAAATTTTGTATTATTTTGTATTATTTCGATTGGGTGAATGGGTGAGAAGTTAATACCTAAAAAATTATCAAGCTAGTGTGTAAATGATAGTGTGTGTGTGTGTGTATATATATATATATATGTATATATATATATATATGTATATTGCAATGAATATATAACTCTGTGTGCGTGTGAGAGAGAGAAAGAGAGAAGAGAGAGAGAGAGAGATTACAATATGTGGTTAGCCCTCAAATATAAAAAAATTACATTAGACAACCTTCATATTATGATTTATTAAAAATTAAACAAAAATGGTAAAAAATTGACACATGTCTTATACATGTCAACTTAATGGAAATGCTAATGAAAGGTACTTTACACCTACGAGTTGGTACAAATTGGAACATTGGACTCCAAATTGCTAAATTTTAAACCAGGGACCTTAAAGTGTAAATTGGTCCTAAACTTAAACCCTGAAATGCTATCTAGAACTATAAGTGTCAAATTGATATTTCCGAAAGAGTACCATGGTAAAAGAAGTATGCTTTTTTTCCCTTCCTAAAACAAACCATATTTTATGACATTCTTATTGTTATGGGAACCACTCATGAGACCAGGACTAATCATCTTTCCAAACTTTTGAATAAGCTCTTAGGGTAAAAGTAAAATGTAATCGAGTCAATTTACTCTCCTTAATTTGTATGCCCAATCAAATAACACACTTGTTTTGTTAATAGAAAGAATAATATGGATTGAGGAAAGAGCTTATTGTAAAAAAAGTCATCGTAGACACTCCATTCTCAGGGAAAATTATATAAATGACCATCTTGCTATCATTTGGTAACCGATTTGACCCCGTATTCCCAATATCCTAAATCTAACCAATGAACTCACGAATTGAGTGCAATGTAGTCCTTCTGACTAACGGCCCATCCATTTTTTTAACGCTTGTTAACTCTCCATCCTATTTTTTAACAGGGCTGCTATACGTAAGCCATATTATGAGGGGTATCCAAGTTCGTCATGTGCACACCATGCGTTCCCCATGAGTTTTTGGGCTTGAAGACTTCCAACCATGCTGGCTGTTGAAGGAGTCAGATTTTAGTTCAGATCTAGTCATTGGAATCGATATTGGAATTTGGCCCGAAAGAAATAGTTTTGACGATCAAGGTCTTGGTTTGGTGCTAGCCAAATGAATAATGCGTCTACTCTTCCCTGATGTCCTCTCCTTTCACCATTACCGTCTCCATCCCGTCCCCACCATCCTCAACAACCCATAGATGGAATAACCAGAGATCAAACTTTCCTGAAAGAAGCGAAGAGAAATAACAGACAAAGCCTCCAAACTCCGACGAATTGACATAACAAGGTCAGGGAATTTGTTTTGAAGGAGATAGGATTGGTCCTATTAGGTAGGGGGAAGAGGGGATGTGGGTAGAATTTTTAACAATTTAATAACAAGGGAGGGGGAAAGAGAATTTATGTTGTTGTGGTAAGAGGGAGCTGGGTTTGGTTTGGTTGGGGGTTGGAGGCGGTGGGGTGGGCTTTGATGGAGTAACAAGAAAATCTTTTTACAAGTGGAACATTGATTTCATGTGTGTAGGGCTATGGAGATATAAATGTGTTTAATCATTTCAAAACTGTAAGCATTAAGTTTGATGATTTTCTTGGTTAATTTCTCGTGTGTGTTTGTACGGTAGCAGCCATTTCTAGAGGTGGTGGAAGAGACAAAAAGTCCATGAACAATATTTTACTTGAGAGAAGAAATAAAATTTATTGGATGGACAAAAATACCCCTTATAAAATGACTCACGTAGACCATATCAGTAGCCCTTTTAAAAAAATAGGATGGAGAGTTAATGACCGTTAAAAAAATGGATGGACCGTTAGTCAGAAGGATTACATAGCACTCAATTCGTGAGTACATTTGTCAGATTTAAGATATTTGGAATACGTGGTCAAATTGGTTACCAAACGATAGTACGATGGTCAGCTATATAAATTTCCCCTCCATTTTCTGATCCTGACATTTACATCCTAAAGTTTACCTTTAAATAAATTTTTCGTTAATACCCGAAGGAAAAACCTAACTTTTTTGTTAAACTTCAATGCCAAGTAAAACTACTAGTTGATATAGGACTAAAATGTAACTTTTAAACCTAAAGAAGATCCTTAATACGAAAGCATATTGTTTGTGGTAGAGGCATGTGTTCCATCATTACAGTTTCAACTTTATTATTTTGTAGTGGGGTTTCTTCACATATAGCCTAGTTAAACCCCATACTTCTTATATGGCCTAACTTATTCTAAAACATCTTTTAATGCCTCTTTTTATTAAAAAACCCCAAAATACCCTTTTTATTGAACGACTCACATAGGATCATTCACCGACTCGTTCAAACGACTTTAGGGTTTGTTGAACGACACTGGTCGTTCCACGACTCTTTCGAACGACCCTAGGGTTTGTTCGAATGACACTAGGGTCGTTCAACAAATAATGGGGTAGTATGTGTGCGAAAAGAAGAAACAATGGAGGCAGAGGGCAAATGATAGAGAGGGAGAGAGAGAGATAATGCAAAGGGTGAAGACGTGAGTGAGGATGAATGAGAGGTGATGATGAATAAGAGGCTAGTTAAGTTTTGAGGGGGTTTTGGGAAGTTTGTATCACTTGCTGGTCAAAGGCCAAATAACATAACTTGTCGGGTTTTAAGGGCATACTTAATATATACCACATTTTGTGCCTCTAGGACAAAAGCCTTTTATTCCTTTTTTCCAATCTCTTCTCTCATTCTTCTTAAAAGCATCTATCTCTTTACCTCTTCTTCCAAAGTTTAATACCCACTTAAAGACATTTTTCAAGGTTTCAAGACAGATTTTAGGGTAATAACTCCTCATTATTGGGAGGAATATCTCATTCTCTTAAAGTCATAGCCATGAAAGCACTCATATAGAAAATAAAAGAGGGAAATTAAAGTATAATGAAGGCCTAGGAATCCTCTCTTCTTCCAACTCATCTAAAGCTCTATATCCTCTCTTTAGACTTAGAAGAAGGTATATTTGTCTTCTTGTAAACTCAATTTCTTTCTTACAGAATGCTATATACTAGTGGTGTACCTTAAAATGACTAGTCTAAATGTGTAGTGACCTGCTATATGTGATTTTATTTACATCAATCCGTTTACTGATTATGTGGTGTTTTAGAGGTTTAGATGTTAAATAGGAGGAGGATTCCATGCTAGATTTGTTCCTTTTGATCCCTCTAGTTCGTAAATGTTAGATCCATCTATGCCTTCTTTGTTATGTTGTTCTTTATATGGCTATCCATGAGAATAAATGCTAGATCTATGGTCATAACATGTATGGGTATAGACAACCCATTCTAGGATCCACCTTGACAACCATGTGTATTAATCTTTTTTATTTTCTATTTGTTAATGATTTTAGTACATTTCAGTTGTATTCCATCCAAAGTTCGGTTCGAGCAATGGACTGAGGACTGACAGAGGTAACATAGGGGAGCTGAGTGTCAATCTTTGAAAAAGGTTACGAGTTGCGTGGCTACTACAGTAGCCGTCCGACTCCAAAGCCTATAAAGGCCTTATTTTGGGACATTTTTGTCTTTTCATTCCCCAAAATTAGCCCTAGGTTAGTTGTGACGACCTAAACCCTATTCTTGGCCTATTTAAACACTTTTTCTCGCTGATTTATAGGTTACATTTACATTTTACTCAAACTCCGTCGCAAAGGCATTTCTCTCATTCTGCTTGAGTCATTGAAGAACATTAGAAGGTGCCTACTCTATCTAGATCACCATACTAGGTAAAATTAGCCCTTTCCCTCTAATTAAATGTATTAATTTTTATCTTAATGATCTATTGTCTCCACAATGAGCGTGATTTACTTGTTTAGAATAGGAATTTCTATGCTTTTATGGTCATTTCATTTCTTGATCTAAAATAAACACTTCCAATTCATAGATCTCCATTTCTTACATTTTTTTCAATGTTATTTAAATGTTTTCTCATATGGTTATACGATAAATATAATGGGATCGTCTTAGCTTCAAATCAATAAAGCTATCCCAATGGCAACGATTCGACATTCGGTCATTTTTTTTACCTTTATTTATTAAATGTTAATAATATGCTAGATCTAGTTCGCGACAGTTTGTTCACTTGGATAATCGGCATAGACATAGGAAATGTGATAGATAATAAATCATCGAAAGAGACCAATCGATAAATCATGCGAGATGGGCGTCTATGTTAGGAATATTCACTTTTTTTTATTTAAGATTATTAGGAATTTTCATAGGCCTTTGTTAGGAATATGCTTGTAAAACAGCTGATATATATATGTATGCATATTCTAAATATAGTGATTTGCTTGTTCCCATTACAACGCATGTTTAACAAGTGGCTAAAAGGGCTGCGTACCGGTTAGTGTGGCAGCTTGTTGAAACAATGCATAGGTCATTAGACTAGGAAGTCTTTGTACATATCCGAGTCTTTGTCCTACCAAGGTGATGACAACTTTAAAATGGATTAGCTCTCTTCATGCGCCAACAGACATGCTCATCGGCAATGTCTCACACGTGACATTCCTTCCAAAGAATGTCCCATCAGCAAACTCTACTTCAGCAGTTATTACATCGGCAGATCTCTATATCGGCCAAGATCCTTATATGAACAAACTGCAGAAAAGCTGATTATTCAAGAGGAACATCGGTCGTTGATCAGAAACGCTACATGTCAAAATAGATCCGTTACAAGATCTTTATGACAAGCCAAAGATACGCATCGATGACTGCGCCTTCACTATTATCCAACAGACATTTCCTCTTCAGTGTTTAAAGTCCAGACTTCAAGACAAGATTCTTCAAAAGAACGAACACAGTGCGCTATGTCCCAGGCTAAGCAATGGCAAGTCAAATCTGTCAGCCTAAATCACGGACCTAATTCAAAGCAAAAAGCTTAACGGACGGTCTTTGCCCAACAGTTTGAAAGACGCACTCCTGTGCAATTAATGTCTCAGATTTCCAATGGGCAAACCCATTTAATGCTTCAACAAATTCTTCACCTTCTCCAACCTATATAAGAAGACTCTCATTCTCACAAATCATAAGAGGAGAGACACAGTTGCATGTATGCAAACATCTGTGAGAGGTTGTGGTATTGAAATCGTTCCTCATTCTTTCAATCTGAATTCCACACCTCAAAAGAGTGAGAAATTCAAGTGTAAAAACAAACACTTGAAAAGAGAGAAAAACAGAAATTCTAAAGGCTGAGAAGTTTAGCTTGATCAAAAACCCAGTTTTTGATTTGAGTTCTTTCTCCCTTCGAAAGACTCAGTCTCTTCAGTGCTACAATTCAAACCTTCAGCAAGAGACCAAGCCTTCCTGCAATTTGTTGAAGACTGATCCAGCTTGAAGATGTTCGATGAAGAGCCAGAGCCTAAAAATCCACATTGCATTCATATCGGCAGACTTATAATACATTATAAGCTGTGCCGATTGTGCAATAAATTGTCATCACTTTTGGCCGAGTGGTTAGCACTCAGTTGTTCAAATACTTGCTATTTGAACAACGCCTAATATTCTCTTCTCACAACAAATTTATCGAGTTGAAACCACAGGAAGATATCTCAATCAGTTTTGAGTACATCTTCTAATGTATTTTCGATAAATTTGACTTCGCTTTCTTAATCTCTCCTTTTTCTTTCTAAAGTAGATTGCTAGGTTAGAGAGTCTAGGTTGATGTACTAAGCATGTTTGTCTTTAAGCAAACCTCTGCTGAATTTTAATATAATATATATTTTGATACATTCAGCCTTTATTTCTCTTTCCTGTATAATTTCTTTTATCTTGTGCAATCTGGTTGTAGAAAGCAATTGATGCATCTAATATAAGATTTTAGTTAACTGTTATGCTTAAAGTGTACTCAAACATTTACAGTTACTTCAATCTTGTCTGTTATACTTAAGCTGCCTATTCTTCCGCTGCTCAAACTTTTACTTATTAGCCAAGTATAACAACATCTTCCTTCTGCATGTTCTTCAAATCTGTCGATCCAAGTTGTCTGACATAATAAATATCGGCTAAGCTGTTAGAACTAGGAAGATGACCTATTTATATTAATTATTTCATCTATATCTTCAACTTAAATGTTAAAATATGATGAAATTTTTAATATACTGAGTATAGGCTATTCACCCCCCCTCTAGCCTATACACTGAGCATACTACCGTGGACCCAACAGCCTTAGATTTGCCTGTATACTTAGTATTAAAAAAAAGGGTGGTATATATCAAGTACAGCCTTTTGACTCGATAAAATAACTTATATAGCCTTTGACTAAAAATTAACACAAACTTCCTATAATACCCCAAAGCCCTTAAAACCTAACTCAGTTTCACTCTTTCTCAAATCTCAGCTTCCTCTCTCAAACCATAGCTGTCTTCCTCCTCTCATCGTCGTCTCGATCCCCTCCCATCTCCAACCACATCGTCGCCGTCTTCCTCCGTCTCCGACCACATCGTCTCCCTCTACTGCCATGGATCTTGTAAGTTTTCCTCTGTCTTCCTCCCATCTACTACCATGAAGCCCTATCTTTGTCTTCCTCCGTCTTCTTCTCATCGTCTCCCTTTGAATCGGTTAAACGATCCCGTGAATCGTTTAAACGAATCCGTTAATTCTTTTAAACGAATTCGTGAATCGTTTAAACGAATCCATAAACGAATCCGTGAATCGTTTAAACAAATCCGTGAATCGTTTAAACGAATCCGTTAATCGTTTAAACGACTCCGTGAATCGTTTAAATGATTCCGTCAATCGTTTAAACTATGTTTGAGTTATTCAAAAAAAGAGGGTATTTTGGGGTTTTCAAATAAAAAGAGGCCATATAAGTTGTTTTGGAATAAGTTAGGCCAAATAAGATATTTGAGAGTTTGACTAGGCCATTTACGAAGAAACCCCAAAGCATTAGAAAGGGTGCCTATAAGCAACCTTTGTAAGTAGCTTGTGTGCTACATTGTCTAAGGTGAACCTATTATACATATCAAACATCTAGAGTAGTTTAATGTTTTGTGTTTGGTACTCATCAGCAAACTTGTAGGCATCAGCAGTGTTGTGATATTAAGCCAAGGCACCCTTAGCAACCATTCTACAAGTTTGCTGATAAAAGAGGATTCGATATGTGCTTAACCTAATCCTACGTGAAATATAAGTGGATTCTCTTAGAGATAATCAAACCTTATGCTTCCACAAACATTTGAATTTGAAGTGCTTGCTCCTGAGTCCCGTGTCATCACATGGGCCTGCAAAAAGCACTTTCCTTATTTAGGCAACATTTAAAAAAAAGAACTACTATAGCATTGTTGCCATGCCATATTGAACATAACTGTCTTTGCAATTAATTTGCAACAGTTACTACAGCTCATTTTCAAGACTGTAAAGAAGCTCAACCAATGAGATTCAAGACCAAAACTCTATGCATTTAATGTAATCAAATTTCTGATCAAGAGTGGTTGAATCCTTCGTCCACAACTCCTTCAAAGATCTTAGTGTAAATAAGAGCACTTGGGAGCATTGAAGATTACCTAGCACATTCACGAGAAAATCTTACCAAGTGCATTGAAGAGCTTGATAGAAACACAAAGCATTCAAGATCAATTGAAGAACGTATATTCCTTCACTACTAGCTTTCACTATTCTACAATTGTATCTCTTTTTGTATTCTGTTGTTGTACCCACACAAAAGTGATTTGTTCTTCTTGAAAGAACATTCCTATTATAATTCTTCTAGGTCAAAAACTGATTTTACACGATCCATAAGTGATCAAGGTACTTCCTTGTAACAATTGGATAAATAGTGCATTGTTTTAAAATCCAATGTTGACAACTTCAGTTGTAGACGTAGCACTATTCACAGTGTGAACCAATTCTATATCCGGTCTTATTTACTTTAGTGTTATGAATCTTGCTTGTATTAAGTTATTGTGTTTATATTCAAAGTATGCTGAATATAACATCTATACAAAAGTTTGCTTGTGCTTTCAATTTTATATTTGTAACAACGCTTTGTATTTCAATTGTTGCATGCAATCATAAAGCGTGCTGATAGAAACCTGATGATATTCATAGGCAGCTTTGGGATTGATTTTCCAAACAATTCTGCTATCCCAACTTACTTAATAAGTTGGTAACTTTGATAAATTTGGAAAGTAGACCAATTCATTTTTAAATTGGCCATAGGATATTCACACCCTCCCTCTAGCCTATTTTGAGCCACTTGGGCATAATAATTGGTATCATAGCTTAACTATTTGAAACTTGTTTTCCAAGATTAAACTCTTAAGAGATTGATGCATTGCTCATGATCATATGATGCAAACATCAAATGTCAGCCACGTCCCAATTTTGGCAAAGAATGTTTTGATGTATGGAAGGACAAAATAAAATGAAAACATGAACTCAATTGAAAAACAATTTTGGAAATGTTTTAAAATAGGTCCACTGGCACCAATGAAGGCCAATCCAAATACAGAAAGACCTGGAGCACCAGCAAAGATAAAAAATCCTGAAGAAGACTGGACTGAGGAGGATAGGAAACTTGATCGTCTTGATGGCAAAGCCTTCAACATTATAGCTTGAGCTTTAGACACTAGCACTTATCAACAGGTCATTCGATGTGAGACCTCAAAGAAAATGTGGGAAAGTCTAGTGAAGTACTAGGAAGGAGATCAAGAGACCATAGACAACATGCTATACACATACATTCGATAATTTAATTCTTTCAAGAAGGATCAAAAGGAATTTGAGGCATGCCTATGATCGGTTTTGCAAGGTAGTAAACTCTTGTTTTTTTATTTTTATTTTTTAGATAAAGAATATAGCAAAAAGGAACTAAACATGAGATTTCTTGCATCTTTAGGCAGTCTTTGACACGTAAAGACTACCTTAATAAAGGAATATAAAGACTTGAGTTGAATAACCCTTACGAGTATTTACGCAAGCATTATGATTTACGAGCTTGAAATTGGTCAAGATCAAGAAACAGAGAGACACATTAAAATTTTTTCTTTACTGGCCATATATAACTAAAAAACCTACATCTTCTTCAAAACAATTAGAAACTCCTTGTACTTCTACTTATGAAGAAGATTTAATCTCTCACGAACAATTTTCTATGTTTTGTTAATAAACATCAACGTAATAAGAGAAGCAACAAGAAAAATTTCCAAGGAAGCATTTCTAAAAGGTTGCTGAGTTTGAGAAGAAAAGTGACCTCTTATGCTTCAATTGTAGGAAGCCAAGACACTTTGCTTCAAATTGTCCACAACCCAAGTATGAATCTTTTAGAAAACGTTCCCCAATGAAGTTTTCAAAACAAAAGGGAATGTTAGTTGTGGATAAGGAACATAGCAAAATGCCAACTTGGTACGAGACATATTCTGAGGAGGAGGATGAGCGTGACTTCTTTGAGGACGCACACATTTACCTTTTGGCAAAGGAATCCTCCTATGATACAAAAAGGGTTGTCTCAACTATACTCTCTCAATAAAATGAGGAAAAGGATGTCAAGCCTTCAAGGGAAGAACTCATCAAAAATGCCAATGACATGTTTGAGGAGTTCATTGCCTTTCAAAAATCATATGCTAAGCTAGCTGTGAGCTATGACAAGTTCGCCTAGGAGAAATCCTCATTGTTATCTAAAGTTGAACTTCATAATAGACAACAAAAAGGAGAGTATCAAGCTAAAAGAAAAAAAATGTGTTGAAGGCCAAAACTAAGTGCCTATGTGAACAACTCAATGAGCTAACGGCTGAAAAAAAAGATCTTAAAAAGACCATTGATTCTTGGACTAGATGAGGAAAAACTTTTGACAAAATACTTTTTAACCAAAAGCCTAATGAGGAAAATCCAGGCCTAGGTTACCAAAGTGAGATTGTTATTGGCAATACTTCTGGCGCCCAAGAAGTTAAGCAAGTTTTTTAAAACCCTGCTATGCGCAACTTTTGAATGGCTTCAAGGTCTCTGGGGATACCTGAATCGAGATTCTCTCTCATGGATCTTGAATATTATTTCTTTTTGGCTAAATTCAAGCTTAAGAGTGACTGTACCTTTATCCTACAAGAAGGTCCACAGTAGCAGCCGGACTAGGTGCAAGGAGCGAGATAACAAACCCAGCTACAAATCCTTAATATAGGTGCTTTGGACCAATTCGTCTTGACCTCTTGATTTAGATTTGGTTTAGAAGGAGGACGAAAGGCGGCTATTTTAGCCGTTGTTGGAAAATAGGAGTGCGAGCAGTCGTTTGCTATTACCCGGGTCACGATGATGATAAGCTTTCTTATTTCTTCTAAAGGAGTCTTATCTTTGGAATAAGTTCTTTTCGTTGATTAAAACCTTCTTTGAACTTTCAGATAGAGGAAGAGTCCCTTTCATTAGACTAGAAGAAAGTCAAGGAGTTTTCATTATACTTAATTATTTTGTCTGAATATGTTCATGCAAATTCTTCATCTATTGGCTCCTCTGCATCCCCTTGCTGCTCATGGAATGTGGAAGAATACTCAATAATTCTTGGAGTGAGAGGATCTCCTTTCATTTTTCATTGAGACTTAAGTAAGAAGGATTGGTTGGAATAGCTCGTGCCTTCCTAGCGGCAATAGCTCAACTTCTTAGTCAAGGGCGCAAAAGATGGATGTTAGTCAATCTACTATGACCGTTCACTAAGGATTCAAGTCTTGATCCGAGGAGGATAGAATTTTAGTGAGTGCTCTCATAAGTGATTCTGTAATCACACCTGGCGAAAGACGACCAGGCTAAATCATCAAGGCGAGATGCCTGATATAGAGCAAGGAAAATCTCCACTTTGTGAAGGAGTCCAATAGGGAAAGGGTGGTGAGTATCAGCTTGTATCAAATAGAATAGAGCATTTTTGCGGCCTTATGTTATCTTTAAATGTCTGCAAATGTGTAGCACCTATGTGCAAACCAAGGTTTTTGATTAATGACATTGGTCTCTCCTTGAGGAGGAACAAAGATTGAGAGGACACCTTCTTTTTACTTATTATAGTGAATGTGAACAAGGGGAAAGAAAACATATAAAATAGAGTAGCAATGGTAGCTGCTCACACTTATATTGTAGAGAATAATAATTCTTGTGAATAATGGCATAGCCTTTTTATTGATTGGAGAACATATTTATAGGGTTATAATACTTGGGTTACAAGTTAACCTAATACAATAAGAACTAGGAGAAGAGTTACAATACAATAGTAACTAGGAAACCTAATTAATAGGGAGAATATACCAAATATAATCACACTTAAATACAAATACATGGAAGAGATATTATTCTCTTATATGCCCTCGCAAGTTGGATCCCCGGGAGGAGAGACCAATCTTGAGTAGGAGATGTTGAAAGCGAGCGAGAGAAAGTGGCTTGGTAAGGGCATCAGCGAGCTGGTCGGTCGAGGAGACGTAAGATACCCGTCTAATACCATCTTGGACCTGTTGACGGATAAAATGATAGTCGAGAGCAACATGTTTCATGCGAGAATGAAACACCGAGTTGAAGCAGAGATTCGTAGCGCCTACATTATCACAATAGATGACTGGTTGGTGTAAAGAGGTGATGCCGAGCTCACCGAGAAGAGAGGTGACCCAGTGGACCTCAACAGCTGTTGCTGCAACAGCTCAGTACTCGACTTTAGTCGAGGAGCGAGCAACTGTACACTACTTTTTCAAGCTCCAGAAGATAGGGTTTCAACCAAGATACACTATATAAGCACTTGTGGAGGTAAAATCATCCTTGTTACTTGCCCAGTCAGCATCAGTGAACGCATGAATGTCGAGAGGCGATTGGCGATGAAGAAAGATGCCATGATCAATGGTACCACTGAGATAGTGAAGCAGGCGCTTGGTGGCGAGCCAGTGATCCGAGGTGAGCCGATGCATAAACTGAGAGAGCTTGTTGACGACATAGGCAATGTTCTGGCAGGTGAGAGAGAGAGATACTAAAGACTCTCGTCCACTGCTTAGAACTTGATGGGGTCAGTCAGAGCAGTGCCCGACTGAAGTGTGAGAACTGGTGAGGTCGCAAGGGGTGTTGCCACTGGGCGAGCATCAGACATACCAGTATGAATAAGGAGGTCGGTTATGTATCTTCATTGGGAGAGAAGAAACCCAGTAGATTGAGGAACCATTTCTATGCCGAGGAAGTAATGAAAGTCGCCGAGGTCTTTGAGCGAAAACTGAGCAGCGAAAACAGTGATGAAGTCCTGTACTGCCTTGGTATTGTTGCTAGTGATAGTGATGTCATCAACATAGACGAACAATAGAAGGGTGATACTAGCCTCGTCAAAGATAAATAAGGACGTATCAGCTACTGAATTCGTGAACCAAGCTGCGAGGAGGAACTGACGATGTTCATTGTACCATGCTTAGGGTGCCTGCTTGTGACCATATATAGCCTTTCGTAGTAGACACACATGTTGCGGGTGATCAGTGTCGACGAAGCCTTGAGGTTGAGTCATGAAGACTTCCTTGGTGAGGGTTCCTTGCAAGAAGGCATTGTTGACATCAAGCTGATGAAGATCCCATCCCCGGCTGATCGCAAGGGAGAGGATGAGGCGAACCGTGGTGGGTTTGACAACCGGGCTGAAGGTCTCATGGTAGTCAATGCCTGGTTGTTGATGGAATCCATTGGCAACCAAACGAGCTTTGTACTTGTCAATTTTGCCATCAGCAGATCGTTTAATCCAAAAAATCCATTTGCAGTCAACAATATTGGGTACCCCTGTGGGAGGTACCAGTTCCCAAGTACCATTATTAAGTAGGGCATCATACTCATCGGACATGACCTGTCGCCACCTGCTATCTTTGAGGGCCTGAGTTACACATGTTGGTTCAAGGTCGGTGTTTAGTTGGACTGAGAGGCAGAGTTTGTTTATGGGTTTATGGATGTTGTTTCGGAAGCGGGTAATAATAGGTGAGGTACGAGCAACGGCCTGAGGGATAGGCAGATGAAGAAGGTCGGCGTTAGCTATGTCGGGCGCCGAGGTTTGTTGAGGCGAAGTCGTGGGAGGAGCATCAGTCAGGTCACTGCGAGGCTATCTGCCGATGGTGTGTATAAAGCTGCGAGGATATCATAAGGTGGTAACCCAGTAGTGCAGGCTGACTCGTCAGGTCGGGAAAGACCCAACTTGACTTAAGACATGGAAAACTCAGACTCGATAAATCGAACCTGGCAGGAGATGAAGAGCTTTGCACTGGTCGGTTCATAACAGATATATGCACTTTGAGTGAGGGAGTACCCGAGGAAGACATAGGGATTCAAGCGAGGATCAAGCTTGTGAGTGGTGTATGGTCACAGTCAGGGGTAGCACAGACATCCATGTGCTCAAAATTTTAAGTAGTTGGGGGCAGACCCGAAGAGTTTTTCATAGGGAGAGAACATCTGGAGTGTGGGAGTAGAAAGTCAATTTATGAGGTAGGTAGCTGTGAGGAAGGCATACGACCAGAAGGTGAGGGCAAGAGAGGCTTTGGACAGTAGATATAGGCCTATTTTGATAATGTGTCGATGTTGGCGTTTAGAAAAGCCATTGTGCTCGGGTGTGTGGGGGGCGAGGTGAGGTGTGAGATACCAATAGTGGCGAGGTATGTAGCCAGGCCAGTGGTTTTGGAGAGACTTGTATATTTGCCACCATTGTCCGAGTAAAGGGTGACTATCTTATGTTTGAAGTGGTTTCCGACGAGGGCTTGGAAGTGAGGAAAGATGGATGTAACATGAGATTTTCTTTTGAGAGAGTAGAGTTAGATGTAATACGTATAGTGATCGACGAAGATCACATAGTATTTAAAGCCATCAAATGAGTGAATGGGCGAGGTCCATACATTAGAATAAATAATTTGAAGGGGGTGGGTGGACACAATACTGGATAAAATAAAAGAAGTTCTTGACTTTTATTGCTTAAACAGGCATTACCAAAAGATGCTTAGCTCGAGAATGCTCAAAGACAAACATGCTTAGTACATCAATTTAGACTCTCTAACCTAGCAATCTCCTAGGAAAGAAAAATGAGAGATTAAGAAAGCAAAATCAAATTTATCAAAAATACATTGGAAGACGCAGTTAACATTTATCATGTTGTCTTCCTGTAGTATCAACTCGGTAAATTAATTGTGAGAAGAGAATATTAGGTGTTGTTCGAATAACTAGTATTTGAACAACAGAGTGCTAAGCACTCGGCCAAGAGTGATGAAAATTCAATGCACAATCGACAGCCCTTATAATGTAGTATAAGTCTGCCGATATGAATGCAGTATGGATTATTATGCTCTGGTTCTTCATCGAACATCTTCAAGCTTGGTCAGTCTTCAACGATGAGCAGGATGCTTGGTCTCTAACTATGAATTTGGAATATAGCTGCTGAAGAGACTGAGTCTTTCGAAGGAAGAAAGAATTCAAATCAAGAAAAAAGTTCTTGATCAAGCAGAGCTTCTTTGCCTTAGGAATTTTAGTTTTCTCTCTCACGAAGTGTTTGTTCTTACACTTATGTTTTTCTCACTCTGGATGTAGTAACAGATTGTAAGCATTAAGAACAACAACCAACCATACACTTGAATGAGAGAACAAGAGTCTTCTTTTATAGGCTGGAGAAGATAAAAAAGAGTCGTTTGGATAATTTTTTCCCGTTAGAGATCTGAGTCATCAATGCATCAGAGTACATTGTATAGACTGTTGGGCAAAGACCTTCCGTTTAAGCTTTGTCTTGAAGTCTGTTCGTGATTTAGGCTGTCAGGATGGGACGTGACATGCAGGCTTGGGATGTAGCGCACTGTGTTTGGCCTTTTATGAAGTGTAGCCTTGAAGAATGTGTCCAATACACGGAAGAGGAAATGTCTTCTGAATAATAGTGAAAGCACAGACATCGATGCGAATCTTAATCTATCAGAGAGATCTTGTAACGGATCTGTTTTGAATTGTAGCTTCAAGTAATGACCGATGTTTCTCTTGTGGATTATCAGCTTCCTTGCAGTTATATAATGAAGGGTATAGCTGATACTTAGATTTGCAGATGTAAAACAGCTGTGGTAAAGATTGCTGATTAGACATGGCTGATAGGAATGTCTGCTGGTGAAACATGGCTGGTAGACATGTCTGCTGGCGCTGGTAAAGCTAATCCATATGAAAAGTCATCTTTACTTGGTAGGACAAGGACTCGGACATGTACAAAGACTTCCTAGTCTAATGACCTATGCATTGTTTCATCAAGCTGCCACACTAACCGGTACGCAGCCCTTTTAGCCACTTGTGAAACATGCGTTGTAATGGGAACAAACAAATCAATGTGTTGGAATATGCAAACATATGCATCAATTGTTTCACAGGCATATTCCTAACATATGCACTGTTTGACCGCCTAAACCTACCGAACACTATAAGGAGAGTTCGACCATCAATATGTTCGGCAGGTGGTTGCCGAACATTCCTTCTGGTGTTCTATAGCTTCTTACCAAACATTCCTGATGGTGTTCAGTGAACCATGGCCGAACGCTGTACTACCCAGCAGCTCGTGTGTGCTCTGAAAAATACAAAAAATTATCAAAATTTAAGACTAAAATGAGAAGAAATACTTACATTATTTGTCTCATTCTCTTGTTTGTGCTCCATGTTTATTTGTTACAACAATGTAAATAATTGGAGGTTTAGGATTTAGAGAATGTTGGAAAAGATAAAAATGGAAATGTAAACATAAGTGGTGTATTGTGGGAAGAAGGTTGGGATATATCAATAATATTGAGGGGGGAGGGTGTTGGGCTAAAATAAAACAATGGGGGGGGGGTTTATTTAATAACACTAAGGGCAATAAGGTTAATTTGTTCGATGACATTTTTTGTAATAAATAAATGGGGGTGTACTTAGAGTAGGGGTGACCATGGTTCGATTTGGTCCATTTTTCGCGAAAAAAATAGAGAACCAGAACCAGACCAATACTCTGACTCTAAAAAAAATTATAACTGGAACCGAACCAAGATGTATGAGAACCAATACTTTGGTCCGGTTCTAATTGGTTCGATCCAACACATTTTTTGGTTATGAAGGAATAAACCCTTTCAAATTTTGAGCTGACAAACAAATAATAAAATCTAATATTTCATACTATAATTAAAAAGCATTCAATAATGATAAAATGTTGAGAATACAAATAAGCTCACAAAAGAAAAAAAAGAAAAGAAAGATAGTACATTGACCATTGTCATATATTAAAATACAATTTATGCAATATAAACTAAAATGAGAAAAAAATGGGTTTAACAATATCAAGTCTATGTTTGTGTGTAAACAGCTGAGAGAAATATCACTAAGTATTTATACCTAGGGTTTGGGTTAAGGTTAGAAAATAGAAACTATATTTTTGAGACGTTAATTTATTAATATATATTATATAATTATATATATATATATATATATATATATAATATACATTGATCCGGTCCGGTTCAGAACCAATCTATAATTTTTAAAACCAGGACCGAACCAAATAATCGGTTCTACTAAAAATCACAATCAGAACCAAATCAAAGTATTGGTTCGGTTCACTTTTTTTTAGTTCGGTTCAGTTCTATTGATTCGGTCAGATTTTAGAAAAAATCTGCTCACTCCTAACTTTGAGAGAGTGGCGTGTGAATAGCCCCACTTAATAGTAATAGTAATAATAGTAGTACAAGTAATAATAATAATAATAATAATAATAATAATAATAATAATAATAATAATAATAATAATAATAATCATAATAATAATAATAAAGTAAATCAAGGATCAAAATAAAGTGAAAATGCTAAGTGAAATTCATCATATTCTTAGTTTGAGGAGGAATCATATTTCTTTAGTTCCTTAGATTCAAAAGATGGTAATTACAAAATTCTAAATGAGAAAATGAAGATCTTTCTTAGTTTCAGTAATCTTACGAGTGAAAACAAAGTGGATAATTTGTATTTGCTACAAAAGTGTGCAACTCCAATTTTTCTTCCAAGTGAAGTTGCCGACTGTGTCGACTGACTTTGGTAGTGTTTCGTGGAACGAGTTCAATGGATGCTTTGATTCGTATAGATAAGATCAATTCTAGACACCTTGTTGCATGATGGACGAGCAATAATGGTATTTAATCGTCTGACACGAGAATTTGAGCGTGGAGATTTATTGTTTTGTTTGTCAAATTCAACTAATCGAATAGTGGAATCCTATTATTGGTCTTAATTTTTGGGGCCCACTTCTTCTTCTACCTGTTTCGTGCGATTTTCATGGGATTCCAAGTTTCATGGAAACCTGTTGGCATTGGTTTACAAGCATATTTTTGGTGGGTTTTATAAGTCCATGTCATAGTGAGGATTAGGTAACCTCAAATAATTGGGCGAGTATAACCAATCCGGGTAATATATATGTACGGGTAGATTATGTAGGGGTGTGAGGCACATGAAAAAAATGATCTAGGGTAGAATTGGTATTAGATAAAATATAGCGGTGTTATTTTGAGCTTTGATATTCTGTCGAGTTGGTTGAATCCTTGTAACCTTTACTAGCAGGGGCGGATCTAAAGGTAACGGGAGGGGAGCTCAAGCCCACTTCAAATTTTGCTAAATAAAAAAATAAAACTTATGTAACCCAAATTTACATGTCAATTCTCTCACTAACTCCACTCTTCACACATTCTTTCTCTATCGATCACCAAGTTTTTATGAACTCTGCAGTATTCATATGAAATCTCTCTCCCTCATTCACTTGGTATAATTATGTATATAATAAGTAACGCTCATTAAGTTACCAACTATATGTAACTTCTTTTTTTGATAAATGAAGTTATTTTCCACAGTTAGTACTGTTTATAATATTTTTTAAATACCAAGTTCACGTGGTACCAAAATCCTAAATCCGCCCCTGTTTACTAGGGAGGGTGAACACGTAGGAACCTCTCGATTGTAACTTTTTAATAGTTTATTGTATATTTGTTGCTTGCTGTTGGGTAGATTAAACTAAGAAACTACTATATTCTTATTGACTTGTTCGGTCTTGGAGTAAAT
Organism: Platycodon grandiflorus; assembly: GCA_016624345.1. Classification (NCBI taxonomy): domain Eukaryota; kingdom Viridiplantae; phylum Streptophyta; class Magnoliopsida; order Asterales; family Campanulaceae; genus Platycodon; species Platycodon grandiflorus. Next base: position 11,866,767 of record CM028367.1, on the reverse strand, counting down.
TAAACCAAATAACTATTATATTCTACTCATTAGCTTCCTCATGTTTTCATGCGTATGTATTTGTGAGAGACGAGTGACACAATTGGTGTATTCGAAAGTCTTGCGACCTTGATTGTTGTTAGACAAAATAGGATGCGGCTTTTATGAGTTGAGAAGCTATAATCCTTTTAATCCTTTATCAAGGGAAGGTGAATACATATGAAACTCTATATTGTAGTTCATCATCGTTTATAGTAGATTTGTTGCTTGCGTTAGAGTGATTAAACCACGTAACTATGTTCCCTTTTGAATTTTTATTCCGTTTTATATTGTTTTCTTGTCATTATCTGTCCAAATTGTTGATACTATTGTTTTCAACTGCTCCGCTTCTGTATTGAGGATATAAATTTAGGATTTTAATCAAAATATCCATGTTTTCATAACACAATTGCTTCTCGACTTTCTCTGGATATGGTGTAGCTTTATCTTTCCACAAAACTTACAATGTTCTGGTTCCCAATCTCCATTAGGAATAGCTTCTAAAAATTGTTGAAGGAAGTGTAGCACTCAAATCTGAGAAATGGGCTTTATCACTTCCAGATTTGTCGTTGCCTGTATATAGCTACCTACATATGTAATCCTCAAACTTTCAGCTCTCTCTATCCTTGTCTAGCTTATCTTCTATCCTGTCCTCATGCTTGCGATTAGCCTCTCGTAGTAGCGTACTGGGCTCTAGTGGGAAAGTCATTCAACCATTCGAAGAATCATTTAATTTATAAGTTGTGCCTTAGTTGCTCGATATACGTCCCGATTGATTGAAAATATTGTCAAGCTATAAGGCACAACTTGTAGATTATATGACGCTTCAATCCCCTATGAGTTTTGATCTTGATCATTGTTTGACTCAAAAGGTTGCAAAATTTTAGACCCTTAGTCTGAAAATAGTTTTCTGCCTTTATCTAGTGTTCATAATCCTCAGATTTCTGGAGAAGGAAATAGTGGGACGTTAGATTTTTCTAACTTGGGGTTAAAGTAAGGCTCTCAGGCTTCTAACTTGGCACTCCTTTCTATCTGGATCTAGAAAATTTACGGTTCTGTCCCTGGTGTGTATTGTTGGCTTTTCTTTACCATAATTGCTCTCATGTAGACACACTTGATTGGGTGGCAATGTTCTTCTAAATCAAGTATGGTTTCGACCATGGCTTAAGATCGAGTGATTTTGTGCCATTAACATCTAGTTGGTGAAAAATAAAAGCCAGATACCAACCATTTTTCCGGCAGATCGATGGAATTTGGTATTTAAGAAGGGATACATGAGGAGATCAAATTTCTACGTTAAGGCAAATTTGGTAAGAAGGGATCGATACACGAGGAGATCAAATTTCTTAGTCAAGGTCTAATTCTCTAGCTAAGGAGGCTAGACTCTACGACAATATCATCAGAAATGGAACATTTTGACAGATTAGAAAGAAACAAAATCAAATGCATTTGGCATATGAAAAATCAAATAGTGGTAATAAGATGCAATATACATGGTAACAGATCGAGTTTTAGAGCACCATACTTTGCCGTGATTTTTACTCAATATGATGGCCGACAAATCTATGCTTCCTCAATTTGCAGGAAGAAAGGAAAGAAAGGAAAATTCGCAAGTTTTGAATGTCTAATATTACTTACCATGATTCTTGAATACAAGAAAATGAGTAAAAATCCTATTAATTTCAATCCTTAAAACGCATGTATGCTTATTTTACAGCTGACTAGTTGCATGAATCCAAAATTTGGCAAGAATTTTCTCTTCCCATCCTCCTTGTTTATATATATACCTTCATCAGGCGACACTTAATTTGATAGAACTCACAAGAAAAACTTTTTACACTATTTACTTTCTCTCAAGAAACGGTTTTTCCCAATAATCTCTCTCTCTTTCTCTCCCTCTCAGGCAGATATATCGTTCAAGAAAGTCAAGATCATAATTTGAGTCCTCATGTTGTGGTGGCAAGATTCATCAAGTAGTAAGACCTATGTCCAGAATGAGAACAACGGCCAAAGGATACCAACATCAACTCGAGCCAGATTCCATTTGCCGTGTACTATAAACATGTCTAACAAGGGCTTTGGATTTTCAGGAATGTTCGAAGTCAAGGGAAATTACTTATGGATGGATGAGGTTCCATTTCGTTTTTCATCTTATAAACTGCGTCCCTTTGTATCTTATGCATGATTTTCAACCTAAAAATTTCGCAAGTATTATGAGCTATGTTTATCATAGTCACTAACTTCTCCATATCCTCTCAATTGTAGCCGTTGCAGGTACGACCTTTAGTAGAGGTGAGCGAAAGAAGTTCAAGCAAGGGTATCCTTGGGACACTTCCGGTATCATTCTTCTATTTCGGCTTTCCTTAATGAAATGGAAAATCACGAAACAGTAGTCGTTATTTCATTTTCATGATGATTTTCTTCTTTGTAAAATCAGAAAAAAAATGGACATAACAACACTTGAATTGCAGGTTCAATCAAGAGAAATGGTACTGAAACCAATGTCAAAGCGCACCAGACTCCGTACAGCCAAGACAGTAGATATGGCTAACAAGGATTTTGTTTTTCAAGAGATATTTGACAAAGAAGAGTCAGCACTGGATGAGGTAACTCTGTTATAAGCTGCCTTTCCCTTTATATACTCAAATAAAAGTTTGTTGTTGCAAAAGAAAAAAATGTACCATGATAAGGGTGCCAAATGATATTTTTCAAGTCAAGAATATATATACTTTGTTTGTCCATCCCAAAAAATAAAAAAAAAAGTTTTTACTTTGACTTTTTTTGCTGGTCAAATGATCAAACTTTGACTAAAGTTTTATAAATGTTTAGTTATTTTACGAAAATAAGAGACTATTTTCACAGCAATAATTGCTTATTCACAACATTTATTAACAATCCTTTAAATTAGTTTATGTTAGGACTAAAACTCCCTTTAAATAGTTGGTCTCTTGAATTATACAAAAAAAAAAAAATTCAAATTTCTTTTCATTCCCTTTCTTTGAATCATACAACAGTTATTTTTCTTTTTTCTTTTCATATTTTTATGTAAAATTACACATAGTCAAATAAGTTTTTTTCTTTAACATAAAACTAATGAATATATATCTTAATTATGACATAATCAAAAATATTTTTTATACTTTATTCTGTCCTAGTAACATATGTTTTCCACATAATGAAAATAAAAAAAAAAATAATTGCTGTTTGATTCAAGGAAAAGGGAGAAATTCGGAAAAGAAATTGTATAATTTAAGTAAGTGACTATTCAAAGGGAATTTTTGTCCTAACATAAAATAATTTAAAGTGATTATTAATGAATATAGTGGATAAGCAATTAATTTAGTAGATTTAGCCTCTCCCTAATGTTAGTTTTGAATGTTAATATAATTCATGACATTAAAATCTTAAAAGATAAGGGGCATTAATGTCAACGTAAAATTATCTTACATAAATGTAGTAGATAAGTAATTTTTCTAGTGGAAATAGATTATCCCTTTACGAAATTTTAATAATTGTTATTGATAATATTCTTAATATTGCATTAATGATAGAAGTTTCATTACCAAATTGTAATAAATGTATATTAAATAATGATTTTGAGATTGTTCTAGGTTAAATTTCAATAAAAAATAAGAATATTTTAATTTTTAGGATGGAAGATTATAATTTTATAAATTATACTCCCTCCATCCCTAAATTATTGTCTTCCTTTCCTTTTTCGTCCGTCCCAAAATAATTGTCTTGTTTGAAACTTTCCTTTTTAGAACATCACTTTTATTATTTTACCCTTACTTTTTCTTCCTACTTTAATTATGGGCTACATACACATGGACATTAAAGGAAACAACACACTTTTTCAATACTATTTCAATATTAATAATCAAGTCAATTGAGTTTTCTTAATCCGTGTGCCGGGTCAACCCAGACAATAATTTAGGGACGGAGGGAGTAGTAAATTATACTCCCTTCGTCCTAAAAAAAAAAAAAAAGTCTCAATTTTTATTTTGGTTTGTCCCCAAGAAACCAAACTAGAAAAGGATAGTGCAAGTTGAAAAAAATTGACTTTTCAAATGAGACTATTGTTTGAGACGGTGTATTTAAAATTTATCTACTACAGAGTATTATACAAGAGTTGAAATGAAAGACAATCAGAAAAAACACACACACACACACACACACACTCACACTCACACACAAACACACACAGAAAGAAGGAAAAAAAAAAATCATTTTACTTGCTTCCAGCATAATTACTTATAATTCTAAGAAGCATAAGTTTGAACCACAGTTTGTAGCATCCATGGCAGAAGATCAAAATAGTCCATCCCACCTATCCTTGTTCGAACGACTGAAGGGCTGGCAAATAGAGACAAGAGAACGCAAGAATGGTAAATTTGACAAGGTATGTACGACTCTATTTAATTAACCAAGTTCATGGTAATTCTTTTTTTTTTTTTTTTGAACGGAACATGGTAATACTTTTTAAAAAATGATAGGTTTACAACTCTTTCTATATATATATATATATATATATATATATATATATATATATTTTTACCCTCTAGTTTCTAACTGTATTAATTTCAATCTACACCAGTTTTACCACCACAAGAGGTCGAAGAAAATGTTTCGGTCTATGCTTATGGTAAAAATGTTCATAAAGAACATCAGTTATCCGCAAAGAGCTCGCCGTCGTCAAAAGGATAAAAAAGCAAATGGTCAAGGATCGTTGGTGAGTAAATATTATACATACTAAGTTCATATTTCCGTAGGAAAAAACTATTTTTTTTTAACGATCATACTATCTGAAAATATTAATCTGACCATCGTACTTTTATTTGCAAATTTGACCATCATACTTAAAGTTGCGCTTAAAAGCTAAACCTAATTCGTTAACTTTTGTCATAAATTTAAAGTTGACTCGCTAAACATGCTGATGTGAACTTTGTAAGATCTACAATTTCTATTAAAACATTCAACGATGGTCATATTTGTAAATATAAAAGTACGATGGTCAAATTCATATTTCCTAATTAATTAGTACGATGGTTAAAAAAATAAGTTTTTCCTATTTTAATTAAAAAAAAATCTTTTTGGCACTTTTCTTCCAAAACTAATAAACATAACTAATTTTGTTAGGTCTATAATTGTTACGCTATATCGGAACATGGCACATTGAAGAGGAAGAGGAACAGCTACTTTGCCATTCAATGTGTTAATGGAGATAAAGGCTACAAGGATGGAGGATTTCAAGCTAAGAGGTCAAACTATCTCCTCAACTATTTGGCATCATGCAAACAAAGAGAGATGACTCCAGCGACCTGGGAATACTGAAGGAGAAATTGTCAGTGCTATTCATAAGATGATGGAGGAAATCTCGAATGCAGATATAGTTTTGAAAGATTGATTAATTTCAAATGATTCATGAGTCGATTCGTTCGTTTCAAAGTTTTTTTCTTCTTGGAATTCCCTAGAGAGTTAACGGATATTAATGGTTAATTACCTTAAAGTGTTAGTTGATCACAGTAGCTAGCATGCTAAATGTTTCTATTTTTTATTTTTATTTTTATTTCTTCATAAAAATCAAGCTCATATGGTGTTGGTTTGGCTTCAATTTTTTTGGTGAATAAACTTACCCTTTTATCGGGAGAAATATTGTCAGGAGAATTGACAACCATATATGAGAACTATGCACAAGAAGTACTGGGAGCATAAACCCTACATGAATGTAATGTTATTAGTTCTCACTTGTCATCAATGGAGGTGCGCGCAATTTGTTTTAGTAGATTGGTGCAAGTAAAAGGTACGTAGTACAACACAAATACGAGGGGAAAAATAGCCAAATGACCAATGTATAGAAAAAATTTTAACGATTTGACCAACCAATTTCCAATATACCAAATGTAACCAATGTACTCACTAGTAGAGGCCAATGTGGTCCCTCTAACTAACGACTCATCCATGAACTTAACGGACTTGCTGATTGAGGCCAAATGTGACCAATGTACTCACTAATTGATCAGGTGGTCCCTCTAACTAACGACCCATCCATGAACTTAACAGACTTGCTGATTGAGGCCAAATGTAACCAATGTACTCACTAATTGATCAGGCCTCAATTAGTGAGTACATTGGTCACATTTGGCCTCAACTAGTGAGTAATTTGATCACATTTGACCTCAGTCATCAAGTCTGTTAAGTTCATGGATGGGCCGTTAGTCAAAGGGATCACATTGGCCTCAATTAGTGCATTTGGTATATTGGGAGTTGGTTGGTCAAATCGGTAAAGTTTTTATAATACATTGGTTATTTGGCTAATTTTTCCCAAATACGAGTACCGATACACCTTTTATCATGTGTGACTAGGACCACCACGTGTCAAATTCATTCCAGAACCATTGATATCTTTTGTGAAATATCTACACATAATCTAATATATATATATATATATATATATATATATATATATGGGAGTATGCAATGGTTACTTCATCTCTCTAACCATCAATGGTTACTCTTCTATCAACCATTGGATCAAAAATTAAATTTTGAGATTAATTGTATTAAATGACTCACTTATTTGCATTAATTGTAATTTCCAACTATAACCATTAAATCTTAGCCATCAATTTTTGATTTAATGGATCATATAAACAGTAACCATTGATGGTTAGAGAGATGTGGTAACCATTGAAAACTCTCCCATATATATATGTATATATATATATATATATATATATAATTATATAATTATTTGGTCCCTCCGGCCGTTTTACGAAAACTTTGCGTTTGTGCTTTTGGAAGCAGTTGCCATGTATTTGTTATCTGATAACTCAAACACTTAGAGATTTCGAAAAATTCAATAAAATGGTTTTTTCTACACTCATCTTCTCCTTGTTCTTCTCCACTGTGTGGAGAGATGAGAGAGAAGAAGAATTGCATGAGATAGAGAGAGTCCCCAAAATCTCAATCCAGTATTTAAGCAAAAAGGAGGAGGGGATAGCTTGATTATTAAGATCAGCTTTGATTATGCACAAATTAAAGAAATTGTGTGTTTGTGTTTGTGTGGAGGAAAGGGGGGCTAACGATGGAGATGTTGGGGATGGGGCTATTGGATGGAGATGTTGGGGATGGGGCTATTGGGTGGTGACATTGAAGAGGAGATCAGAGAAGAAGGGGTGAGAGTAAAGGGCGTTAGAGAAAGAGAGAGATGGTGGTGGGTTTCAAAAGAGAAAAAGTCTGTAACTTTTGATTGTTAGTGGAGTATCAGTCAGCAATTCAATTTCTTTAATTTAACGAAGGTAAGGGTATTTTGGGCATTTAAAAAAATAGACGAAAATTCTAATGGTAACGATGAAAGGGGGGAATCTTACAAGGAAATACAAATCGAGTGACCAGAATTAATTTTTTTGATGAGGGGGGACCAAACGCATAGTTTTCGTAAAGCAAAGGGACCAAATAATTATATATATATATATATATATATATACACACACACACACACACACATACACACACACACACGTACGTAGACTGCGTGCTACAACCTAGAAGAAAACTCTACTAGGACAACTAGCTGTGATGATGCGCAAATGGTGTGTGCTAAAGTGACCAAAAATCGACAAGCTCTTTCAGCAAAGTTATCGAGCATAAAGAAGTTTGTTGTTAAACATCATGCAACAAAAGTATCTGCTGATTCTACCAATGATGCTAATCAAGAGGACTCAATCACAGTGGATCTCAATGTCTACGTGGACAAGATAAGATTTTATCTGCTGAGATATTATTCCAGATTTTCTGGAACTTATCTGTTTACTAACGTTAGAGTTTGAAGTACTTGCCTATGCCTTCACATGTATCTGCCAAACAAGTACCTTCCTCTTCGATGATAACTCAGTAAATGAGCTTTGCAAAAGCACTATCACCAGGTTACTTTTTATGAAAAGTTGCATCAACATTTCAAGACACATCTAAGCTTTTCAACTGGATTCCTTGACACATCAACAGATCTTCAAAGTAGATTTAATCTACAATTGTATGTACTTTAGCACATCAGATCTTCAAATCCAAGGGTTGAAATCATCCTTCCACTACTAGAAACACACGTATTAGTGACGAAAATTTTCGTCGCTAAACAAAATCAGCAACAGAAACCGTAGCTAAAGTAGCGGGCTTTTAAATTAGTGACGGAAATACTTCCGTTGCTAATTTCTATTGCTAAATTAAGGAATATTATTCCTTTTGTTCGTCGTTAAAAATCGCGGCAAAAATACGGGAACATTAGAGACGGATCTTCCATCATTGATTAATTACACCGTCACTAATTAGCGACGAAATGTCCCTCGCTAAATTCTATTTGAAATTAGCGACGGAAGTTCCGTCGCTAATGTTCCTCGATTTAAGCCCCAATCAACCCCCCTTTCCCCATACCCCCTTCCCTTTCCCCTTCCCAGACACCCCCCCGACACCCCTCTTCCACAAAAAAAAAAAAAACGAATCTCTCTTCTCTCTCTCAAACCCTCTTAGTTTGCTCTCTCTCTCTCTCTCTCTTACCCTTTATATTCTATCTCTTCTCCGGCAACACCAACCACTGCCGCTTCAACACCGCAGCTTCCACCACCGCGCCTCTGCCACCGCCAATGCCACCCACCGTCTCCCTCTCACGCTCTCTATTATCAGATCTCTCTCTCTCTCTCACCGCCATCTCCCTCCCTTCGCCACCGCCGTCTCCCTCCCTTCGCATACTCCCTCTCTTCTTCTCTCTATCTTCATCTAGTCCTCTCTGCTGGAACCACCAGCAACCATCGCCACCCCTGCGCCGACCACCTAGTACGGTAAATCTCTAAACCCTTTTTTATTTTAATTTTTTTTGTTTATTTATTGTATTTTTTTGTCCCTAGTCAATCTACTGTCGCCACCATCTACAGCCGCCACCACCGCCGCCATAGCCCTACCTCTGCATTTGTAATTTGAACAATTTTCAGGTTATTTTTTTTGTAATTTTTAGTAATTAATCTATATTTTGCATATATATTTTAATTAATCTGTATTTTGCATATATATATATATATTTTAAATTGTGTGTAATGTGTTTGTATTTGCAATTTTTTGTAATTAATCTATATTTCGCATATATAATTTAAGTTGTGTAATGTGGTTGTATTATGCATGGATGTATGTTAATGGTGAAATTATATGCATATATATTTTTTTGTAATTATTCTGTATTATGCATATATATTTTAAATTGTGTGTGTAATATGTTTGTATTATGCATGGATGCATGTTAATGGTGAAAATATTATGCATATATATATTTTTGTAATTTTTTGTAATTAAACTGTATTAAGCATATATATTTTAAATTGTGTGTGTAATGTGTTTGTATTATGCATGGATGTATGTTAATGGTGAAATTTTTATCCCTAACTTTTATTAGAATTGTTAAAGTTGAATAACTTAACGTTGTGTTATTGCAATCATGTTTGTTTTACATTAATGTTATTCTATGAAGATTGAAGTGTGTAATGCTAGGAGAGTTTAGAAAAGAATTATATAATTATTTGGTCCCTCGGTTTTACCAAATCTATGCATTTCATCCCTCCGCTCCAAAAAAATGCAATCTGGTCACTCGATTTACATTTCGTTAAGAGATTCCACCTTTCCTCCGTTACCATCTATTTTTCTGTCTATTTAAAAAAATGCCTAAACTACCCTCTCTTCCTCTTCTCCCTATTTTCCCTATCTTCTTCTTCAACCTCCCCTGTTCTTTCTCTTTCAAAATTTCTTTCTTCCTCCTCCCTCACAACCTACAGAAATTCAAAACCCAAAACTATAGTTTCAGATTTTGTTAATTTGCCATTTCATCGATTACGGTTTGTTTGAGAAGGAACGGGCCGAGATCTGGATTGTCTAACGACAATTCATCGATTATGGTCAGCTTTTCCGGCGATTTCTTCTTTGTGGAGCTCCGATCCGGTGATGGCTTGGCCGCGAGGTGGATGGAGAGGGAGATGGAGGTCGTCGGGGCACTAGTGAGGTTAGTTTCGGGTTAATGGATTTGGATCGGTCGGTGGAGTGTCGGATCTGGTGGTGGTTGGAGTTAGTGTCGTCAGGGATGGTGACTCGTAGCGGCGGAGCCTCCCGTGGAGTTATAACTGACACCAATCCCGGCATGGCTGTTTGGTAGCTTTTTGTGAATGTGATTTGACTTTGATCTTCAATATGGTTCAACGATCTCATCCAGAATCCATTCAACGGAGAGAATGCAAGATCGAGATCAGCCTTCTTTCCTAACCACCGATCGGAAAGATTCAATCAATCAGACATTGTCATGTAAATAGTCAAAGAAAATAGCCGCCATTGCTTACTTTTTTCCTTTCATAACCGTCAGTCTTCTTTCAAAAAATAGATGGCATATTCCCAACACACACGAGAGAGAGAGAGAGAGAGAGAGAGAGAGAGAGAGAGAGAGAGAGAGAGAGAGAGAAAGGAAGGGTTTAATTCTAATGCCCCCAACCAACCAAACACCCACCCAGAGAGGGAGACAAAAATTAAGGAAAAAGAATCCTCAAAATTTTCGAATCCATTTCCAAATGGAGGAAGCAAAAGGCAGTACCTTCAAAGGAAATGGTTTAAAAGATTTTGGGTTTTGAATTTCTATAGGTTGTAAGGGAGGAGAGAGAAAGAGATTTTGAAAGAGAAAGAGAGAAAGAGGTTTTGAATTTTTTATTTTATAGGTTGCTGCTGTATTTGTATTTCAAAAACAGGGGAGGTTGAAGAAGAAGATGAGGGGGAATAGGGAGAAGAGGAAGAGAGGGTAGTTTAGGCATTTTTTAAAAAAACAGATAAAAAAATAGACGGTAACGGAGGAAAGGGGAATCTCTTAACCAAATGCAAATTGAGTGACCAGATTGCATTTTTTTGGAGCGGAGGGACCAAACGGATAGATTTGGTAAAGCCGAGAGACCAAACAATTATATAATTCTTTAGAAAACTACTATAGGAGAAATTATTGAGTGTGATTTGCCAAGGAGAACACGTGAGTTTGATTGCAACTACTTGAATTGAAAAAAAAAAAAATCAAGATTAATATCCTCTATCTAAATCAATTTATTAGCTTAATGATGTATGATATTAGAATTAAAAAAAAAAAAAGAAAGAAGAAGCACTACGTACTAAATGTAAACTAATAACAAATAATAATAATAAAGTCTTGTTATTTTCTTATAACCCATAAACACTAAACACTACACACTAAATCATAAAACTAAATACTACCTTTTCGTGCGTAACAAACATATTGAATTTTATTTTCTTTTATATTGTTGCTTCCTTTTTAATAATACTACTACTCACGACTCAGCAATTAATGGCTATCAAATTAACCTAATTCCTTCTCCAACTATATAAATAAATATATATATATAAATAAATATATATATATATATATATATATATGGGGGAGTATTCAATGGTTACTTAAAAAATATAACCATCAATGGTTACTATCATATCAACCATATATATTTATATATATATATATATATATATATAAGTATATATGCATACATATATTGAATTTTATTTTCGTACGTAACAAACATATATGTATATATATATATATATATATATATTTGTTAAAAGTATATTTATTAACAAAAATATTATGCATATATTTCTTTTTATGCTTTACATGTTAATATATGCAACTCATTTCTCAAGTTATTTTTGAAAAGTCACACAAACATTAAAGCTAATTTTACGAGGTACACGGGAGAAAGTAAAAGTATATATATATATATATGTTTGTTACGTACGAAAATAAAATTCAATATATGTATGCATATATACTTTTATATTAACATGTAAAGTAGGGGTTAAAATTCAATATGCTTGTTAATAAAGAGGACGCAAAGCATAAAAAGAAATGAGTCTAGCCTTCTTTTTTTTTTTCTTTTAAGAAAAATTAATCATCCCTAGTGGAGTCGCCACTACGAGTACCCAATCCAATTCTGGGCCTCATTTTGGACTCAAATAAATGTAATAAATGCGAATGACACATTTATATAAAAAATAGGGTGAATTACAGGCCGATCCCTTTTTAAACATTTGTAATCGCTCCATTTTACTCATCTTTTTTTAAAATCGGAAAAAGTTATTTTTGGGACAAAAAGACGATTATGCCATTAATGAAAGAAAAATACGCACGCATCAGTATCCCAAGGCATCGCGATGCCCAATTTATATATTTATTTTTGTGCATCGCGATGCACCACTTTGGCATCGCGATGCACCACTTTTGCAAATTGGGGCATCGCGATGCAATAATTGGTGCATCGCGATCATCGCAGCGCGCCTTAGGAAACCAATCGGTGCGCGCCTTAGCGAGCAGGGGGGCCAATTGAAAAAATTGAATTACCGTTACTCGCTAAGGCGAGCTTTCCGTTGCTTGCTAAGGCGAGCTGTTGCACAAGCCATCCATTTCAGTTTATTTACAGGTCGATCCCCATTGCATTGCCCAGCATACTGCGTTGCCTAGTATTTGAATTGTCTAACATATTTGGGCATCGCGATGAGGCATTAAGGCATCGCGATGAGGAATTCTGGCATCGCGATGAGGCATCCCTATATCGCGATGCCCAATTCGGCGTGCCTAATTCGAAAATAGTATTTTCTAGTAGAAAAATTGTGCATAAATGTAGTACTAAGTTAGGATAACAGTATGTGATTGATTTTAAACAAATTTGAAGCTTAAAACATAGATTAAAGTGGTCAAAACAGCCCAAGAACAAGGAAAAACGAGATGAACTCAGAAAATTTGAATTTGATCAAATTCGTGTTCTATGTATGAAAATTCGACAATTTTTTTTTTCGTTTCCACGTTTGTTTTGTGAATTTATATTTTTCAGATTTAAATACTATGAAGCTTTCCAGCGTGAGAGCTGGGCTGTGAAAGTCAATCTTCATCATCAAAGAGACGGGGACATTTTAGGAAGAAAATTCTCAAAGTGTCTTTTTCCGGTTTAAAAAAAAAAAAGGGTGGACTGGAGAGAATAAAAACTTTTCAAAGTGTACCGGCCAGCAATTTCCTGTAAAAAATATAGAGTCGACTCCCTCATTTATATAGAAAACGAGAAAAAAATTGAGATTGTGGGTTCGGGGGCTAAGTTACGAATCGGGAAGGTGTTAGGCATCCAATTTGCCCTTTCGGTCTCTTTTATGATTGCATCCTCAAATTTAAATGCTACGGGTTTATTATATTATGTGATAAAAGAAAAACTGATCACGGAGATTTACATCTCCGTTCACACATTATATATATATATATATATATATGCATATTTTATTTATAGCAAAATAAACAAATATAATACATATTTATTTAACGGAAATAAATTAAAAGAAGAATTAATTTATACAAGACTATTTATTTTATATATTTTACATATTTATAAATGTATATATTTACTAAATAAAGGGAAATAAACAAATTAAAATGAATTAGGACCATGTGGACAGCCCAATACGGCAGAAGGTCCAAAGGAGGAAATCATCTATCATGCGCAACGTACAAAAGGGGTCATACAGGATATGGTGCGCGGCGCACCCTATGGGGCACCCGTGCACCAAATGGTGCATTTCTTCTTCAAGAACAAAACCTTAAAATCTGATTTTTGGGTTGAGATTTCAAGTTTTAAACTTCTTGTTTTTACAGAAAAATCATGTATTAACATGTATAAAAGCATGATTAACAATAATATACAAGTTTAATCACAAATCGAAGCTAAACAATTAACCAAAAATTAAACGTAAATATACTGTGAATGAACAAAAACAAAGAACGAAGCTTCAAAACTTGAATATAACGGATATATCACATGTGTTTACATATCAAGCACTTTGAATCTAGTTTATATACACATCTACAAATTATTCAAATCATTTACATATCAAAATGAATAATAAAATTAACGAATCGAAAGATTTTACCTTCTGTCGTTTTACAGAATTCTGGCCAAGTTCTAGCCTGTTGATTCGTGGTTTGATCAAGTTAGTCCGTAGCTTGATCGTTGTGCTTCCTCTACTACCGATATGAGGAAAGGAAGACTTACGTTTTGTGTTGTGTATGTGTGTTCAAGAACAGAGAAAGTGTTTACGTGTGTGTTCACTGTGTGTGTATGTTGATAAAAATTGCCCAGGAAGAAGTCCGATTTCTCAAGGCTAAGGGGAGTATATATATGAGAGAGAGAGAGGGTAACTCTCTGCCCCAAGTTTGCTAGGAAGCTTCCTCCAAGCCTTGGCGACCAAGATTATCAGAGGGAGGCTCAAAAGTCAGCAAAGTCGGCCGCCTAATACAGCGAGGAAGATATTTTAGAGATGCAGGGAATGGTGCGCGGCACACCATATGGTGCCCCAGTGCACCAAACAATGTTTTTGTCCCATCTAATTTTGTTTTGTGCACTTTGGTCCCTTAAACTTTGTATCTTCAGTATTTGACCCCTATGTAGAGTTAACTGAAGTCGTTATGTCTTTGTCGGACGTCGTTAGTCCTGTTGGATGTTTTGTTTCCTGAAATGATCATGAAAACATGTGTTAGTCCATTTTATAAATAAACAATTATTTATAGGACACTTTGTAATATAAATGTACGAATTCTGGGTGTCTATAAATAGCTAGCTGTCTATTTTCCTTGTCGGGCCTTAGGAGAGCGTAAGCAACCATGCCCTCGACCAATGTACAGATCATGAGCTTGTACGGAGCACTGGGGTCGGAGTTGGTCGCCTCTGTGTCAGCCCAAGTTAGGAGAGGTTGCTCCCTTATTAAGGATGATTGAAGAGGACCCAGGTGAGGGAGCTTGATTGGCCCGACTTGGAGAGCTTGAACCTCTTGGTTAGCAGGTCGGAGGGTTGGTATTTCCTTATGATTTGGACATAGGCTATAGTTTTACTTTTCTTTTTAGTTTTTCCAAAAAAAATATTCTTATTTTTACAAAAAGATTTCAAAGGTAGTACATACAAATAAAACTATAAGTTTTTAAATAATTAACTTGTCAAATATTCTTTATTTATTTATTATTTTTTGAGATAGGGAGAGTACTATTTATATTGTGGGTGGTGTTGGAAATATGCACGTGCAAATGTATAATATTCAGTTGCATATTCTCTAATTATATGATTTGTTTGTAACTATTACTTAGTCTAGAGTGACTGGATGGTCTGTGTACCGGACAATTCGTAGCAACTCTAGGTTAGGACTCAGGATAACTCATCCAGCTGTGTTTAAGATAACGTTTACGGATTTTTAGTGAGACCTTCGTGCACTGCTAATGTCATGGTCTGGGTATCCGTGCTTTCACTTATTACTTATTGGATACTTACTTCTTTCGTGATATATCTCGATTCTCGAGTTAAAACTTATAAATGTCATCACCATATTTTTTCTCTGAAGAAAACACACTATACGATAGATTTGAAGATATTCTTCGGTCGGACTCGTCCTTTCAAGATCTTTACAAAGATTCTCAAACATCACCTCATAAGGTATAGACTACTATGCCTATACATTCATTCCAACGGTTGAGATAAACATCTCCAATGGCTACTTATTCTTCTCCTCTTATATAAGAAACTCTTTTATTCTGATCAAAGTGGCGAGCGAGCGAGAGAGCGAACAAGAGACAGAGTTACAATAGAGAAATAGATACTCTAATATGTGGAAAGAGTGTTCCAAGAATCTTAAGAGTTGAAGATCCACACTTGGTCAAGAACTTACTTCTTGAATTAAGTATTTCACTTCTTCGAAATACTAAGTCTCTACACTTCAACTAATATATCATTTGAACAAGAGATTAAGGAACAAGTCTGTCTTTGAATGGAGAAAAAGGAAAGACTAGAAGATGTCCAAGAAAGAGTATGAGCTATATATTCAAATTGCATAGTTATGTGTAGGCTTGCATTTTGTTGCAATGACTGAAGTGCAATATTGTGTCACAATTGGTGGGCTAACATCCCACAATTCATGCAAACATTTGACGTTTGGATGTCGTAAAAATTTAGTCTCTTACACCAACTCTATCATGGAAAGATAAGAAATGATGACCGTTGGAGAGAACCTGGATAAATGTCATCTGAATTCCTCTCTAAGCATTGCTCAGCTTATCAGATTCCTTGATAGATAAGCTTTATTTTTAATTCCAATCGTCTAGTCTTTTTACTCGTTTGCTAGAACCAGAGTGTTATAGGTTGATGTAATAAGCAAGTCTGTTAATTGATGGACCTCTGCCGAATGTTATAGTATATTTCTTCAATTCAACTTATAGCACTTTGTTCTTAATTTTTACTTTCTGTCAGCAAACTTGTAAATGTGAATATGTGCATCCAATGAATAAATTGTTGATCCTATATTTCATATAAGTCTTATTAGCAACTTTATTCTCTATGTTACTTCCCTGTTGATTGCTCTTTACATCCATCTATATACAACAATTATGTAACAATGTATTCCTAAGTCTTCCTCTCCGCTAAACCTATTGATATTGACTGTGTTATACCAGCATTGTTTACTTATATTATGGAATACATACTCTGACTTAAAGTTTTTCAAGAAATTTTAAAGTTGGTATAAATATGCTATTCACCCCCTCCCTTTCGGCTCTCGGCTCTAGCCTATCTACTAAGCTATTGTTATGGAACCAAGGGACCTAACAGGTGTATTGTTTGAAGGAAACTCTTCAAACAATAAGGATGTATCTATCATGATGATTTAGTGGGTTGATTTTAAATTTTAGATTTCTGTTTTGTTATGATTGAATAAAAAAATAAGAGATAAATAGAAAGAAGCTGGTTTGGTTGATTTTTGGAATTTAAATTTTTATTATGTAACGTTTGAAGAAAACTGAAGAAATTGATAGAGAGGAGATGGTGAAGTCAGAGAGAAGAGAAAGAAGAAAGAAGAGAGAGAGAGAGAGAGAGAGAGAGAGAGAGAGAGAGCAAGTCAAAACCTAAAAGTCAAAATCCCTAAATTTTGCATAAAAATAGACCCTAAATTGTGAAAAGAGAACGGACCAAAGGATAGTTAAGGGACAAGTAAAGTAACTCTAATCGAGTTCGAAATCTTCTACTTCGTATTAAACTCGACGGCATTCGCGTTTTGACTCAAAGCTCGGGCCCATTTTATGTCGACTGTTGTGTCGAGCCGTTAATCCTTTTTAAACTTATGCTTCTCCCGCGCCTTTTACAGCACAATTTTCAAAATCTTACCCTTACAAACAGTTACTTTACCCGCCATTCCCTTCTTCAGTCTGCTAAGTTCCATTCACCCCGACAACTCCATGCTTGCAATGTCAAAATCGGCGCCCTTTCCCGTGCTGGTCAGACCGAAGCTGCCCGTAAACTGTTCGATGAAATGCAAAGGAGAGATGTTGTATCATGGAATGCGATGATCACTGGCTACTGGCAAAATGGGAACCTTGGAGAATCAAAGAGATTGTTTGAATCAATGCCGTTGAGGAATGTAGTCTCTTGGAACTTGATGATTTCGGGTTCTATCGAGAATGATAAAATAGATGATGCTTACTCATACTTTTGCCAGATGCCCGAGAAAAATGTCGCTTCATGGAATGCAATGATTTCTGGGTTTGTTAGATATGGTTGGATTGAGGAGGCATGTGAGCTTTTTGAACAGATGCCAAGGAGGAATGTGATTTCGTATACTGTGATGATTGATGGGTATGTAAAGAAAGGGGAGATTGAACTAGCAAGGGCATTGTTTGATTGTATGCCTTGTAAAAATGTTGTTTCTTGGACGGTGATGATTCGTGGGTATATTGAGGGTGAGAGTTTTGTTGAAGCTAAAGAATTGTTTGATCGGATGCCTGATAAGAATGTTGTAGCGATGACGGCTATGATCACAGGTTACTGTAAGGAGGGGAAGATGATAGATGCGAGGATTTTGTTTGAAGAAATTCAGTGCAAAGATTGTGTCTCTTTTAATGCAATGATAGCAGGTATGTGAAGTTTAATAGACTTGGCTAGACATGAATGATAGTAGCTCAAGTGCAGCGAGAAAATCCTGAATGTGAAAAATGATAAAATATATGTAAACCTTTATCAGTTGTGCATTTTTGTCTGATGAAATTAGGTCTTGTTTAAATTTTCATATTTGTAGGTGGCCATCATAGTTTCTACTGCGGTTTTAGAACAGTAAGTAGTCTCTCTGTCTTAACTTAATATAACAGTGTCTACTGTGTGCTTGGTTTGCAGTCAAAGCCCTTGAAATATTTTGTTCTTCAGTTAAAGTGCCTCAGAGTTGTACCTTGCTTGAATTTTCCTCAATTACTTTCTTTGGGAGGCTCTTAGGCATGGTAAATTGAAATGCATTTATGAGATGTATAAGCTAATATCACTCTCAATGTGTATTTAGAAGTTCGTTTCTTAAACTTCAATGGCATATTATCGAGTTAATTTGGAAAGAAGATGTCGAAACTAAGTCACAAAAATCATTTTAGTTGAAACAGTTTTGCTAACAATGTTGTTCTAGTAAGTTCCTGCTTATACCGGGTAATTTCTTAGATGCATAGGTGACTGTTAAGAAAGGCTCATCAAGGGCCTAGTTAGGAGTAGTTCCTTATTGCTTAGCTGTGGGTTTGCTAAGTACTTTTCATAAACAGCGTCATTTCACGAGTATCGGTTAGGAATTTCAGAATCATGAGATCCACGAGCCACTCTAGCCCCTAGATAAGCCTTGATGGATTTCTTCCATGACATAGAAAACAACGGTAAAGTACTAAATTAAGCGACCTTGGCAAGCTATGCAGGTCATGTTTGACTTTTATTTCACTTTTTCATTCTTCTCCGCTTGTATGAACATTCTCCATTGATGATACAGTTCGTAATTAACAGGTTATTCACAACATGGAAGTGGCGAGGAAGCACTGAAATTGCACATAGATATGCTCAGGAGTGGATTGAAACCAGATCACTTCACCTTTGTTTCAGTTCTTACTGCGTGTTCTAGTCTTGCATCACTAAAAGAAGGCAAACAAAATCATGCACTTCTTCTCAAACATAGGCTCGAGTTGAATGTCTCTGTATGTAACGCTCTTATAACCATGTACAGCAAAGGCGGCAGCATTCTTGACTCCGACTCAGCTTTCGGGCACATCAAAAATCCAAACATTGTCTCCTGGAACACCATCATTGCTGCTTTTGCACAGCATGGCCTCTATGAAAAAGCTCTTGCCTTTTTCAAGAAATTGGAAGTGAATGGATTTCAACCAGACGAACGGACGTTTCTTAGTTTATTTTCTGCGTGTGGTCATGCAGGGATGGTGAAGGAGAGTTTATACTGGTTCCATTTGATGATAAGAAATTACAGAGTTGCCCCTACATCTGAGCACTATGCTTGCTTGGTTGATATTCTGGGTCGATCTGGTGAAGTTGAGAATGCTTATAAGATGATCCAAGAGATGCCATTTGAAGCTGACTCAGGGGTATGGGGTGCTCTTCTGGCAGGCTGTTGTTCTTGTTTAAATGTAGAGCTAGGGGAAATAGCTGCAAAGAAAATGGTGGAATTGGATCCAAAAAATTCTGGGGCTTATGTTATGTTGTCTAATATATATGCTGCGTGTGGTTTATGGAAAGAAGTCACTACAGTGAGGGGTTTGATGAATGATAAAGGAATAAAGAAGCAACCTGCATATAGTTGGATGGAGATTGACAACATAGTACATTATTTCTTGGGAGGGGATGTATCCCATCCATCTATTGAAGAGATTCATTCAGAGGTCAAGCATATCAATTTACAGATGAAAGCAATGAATGATATTACTGTGATCGTTGCTACATGGAGCTGTTTTGATGAATCACATGCCCATGATTGTGCATGAGCTTACAAGAGGAGAAAGGATTGATCTTGGAAAGTCTGAACTTCTTATATACAGTAATATGTATCAAATGGAGTTTAAATTGTTTAATGATCAAAGTAATGTAGGGAAGCCTCCTTCAAAGCTGGAAGTGTACAAGGTCTCGAGGACTGAATATTGGGCACCTGGATGCGCAATAGACAAAAGAGTAATGGATTAGACATGAAATTCTTCAATCAGATTGTACATGGTGATAAATCAACGGTCAAATTGAACATTTGTTAAGTGCGGAGCCCTCTGTCAACTTGGGTTGGTGAGAAAAACAGGGAAAAGCTGGCAGGAAAACAAAGTATCGGCATATACTGTTAGGCTTTAGAGTTTCTGATAATTCTAATTAGGGAGGTACAGGTATGGTTGTCTTCATGAGTTTGGGTAGCAATTCAACAAAATTGTCGTTCTGCACTAGAAGTGATTCGCAATACTGGATTAATAGCAGATACAGAAGGAGCACGCTCAATAATGCAGTGAGATCTATCTGATACTTGTATCTTCCTTTTTGTACATGTTCTACTACAATTACTTTTCAGTTTTTCATTTGCTCTCTCTCTCTCTCTCTCTCTCTCTCTCTCTCTCTCTAGTCTCTCACACACACACACACACACACATTATACATTAATTAGTTATGAGTAGGAGAATGACAAATTTACGTTCACTGACTGCTGCTTTTTGGTTATCAAAATATGTAACTAACATAATGTCTTGTTTCTTTTTATGGTTGTCTATCTCTCAATGTTTGCTAGTCAGTTGAAAGGGACTCAAACCAAGACGAGAGCGACATATGCCAGTT
Source organism: Platycodon grandiflorus (assembly GCA_016624345.1). Lineage (NCBI taxonomy): Eukaryota > Viridiplantae > Streptophyta > Magnoliopsida > Asterales > Campanulaceae > Platycodon > Platycodon grandiflorus. The sequence goes on along the minus strand of CM028367.1, from coordinate 11,846,038 downwards.
CTTTCCCGCTACGCTGAAAATGCCATAATCTGCAACTTCTTTCTTGAGCCAAAAGGAAAACACAAAACAAACCCAACAAGTTTGTCTCTGTTACGACTGAATTTCCATGTTTAAGCCATACGATGATTATGGTAATTTGACTTCAACAGAACCATCTTGTTTACAAATTAACTCTGGATCACTTGACTAACACCTAAACCGCTCTGACAACAGCAAATTCGAACTGTAAAAATGATGAGAGATCATTAACCGGGCTGAAGCCTAGCCCAAGCCCAAGCCCAAACTGAAGCCTGCAATTTGATATGAGAACTCGCCCAGGTTCGGCCCAATTCCAGAGCTAATCGTTGACTTTTAAAGAAACACTTTCTAGATTTTCTAAGCTCATGTTTGCCGGCCAGTAGACAGAGTCAGACCTCCTTAATAAATCCGGCAATTAAATAAAATAAAAAACAAAAAGGTTGATTTGATTCAGTCAGTCCATTCATCTAAGATTTCATCACACCTTCACCAAATAACTGGGACTTCGTATTAACATATTTTTTCCCCCAACTATCCTCGTGTCCAATTGTTCAAACCTAACTTTCGAGATACAGTTAGGTGCTAGAAGTGATTTTTATTTTTTTTCAAAACTGTTTTTTTGCATGCATTAGAACTCGAAACTGAGACCTTTTTAATACTATAAGAGAGTTTTCTGCATATATATAAGTGGTCGAAACTGAGAACTACTGCTTAATCAACCAAAGCCCATCAACTCAAACAAATCATTATTAATACTTTTATTACCTCTCTACACTTCAACTGTTATATTTATCAATACTTTATTTTATTTGTATCGAATAGGGGAATAGGGGTAGTAAGTTGGGCATAATGATTGGGTTTGGGTAAAATTCAAAGTTGACTATTAAGACTAAATGAGTTTGGAGCAAGAGCATCCACAACAATAACTTCCTATACCACCTTTTAAATACCTCGTTTTTCGTTCAAGTTTCACTTTTTTAACACTCTTAAAATAAATTCACTCCAACAATAACTCTCTATATAACCCTCTAAAAATTAAATTTCTTTCATCTCAACTAACAAACCTAACTATCATTCTATTTTTATTTTATTTTTCTAGTACAATCGGAATAAAATATTTTAAATTTTATATTCTATAAAAATTATAGTACTTATATTTTAATAATTTCAATTTCAATTTTAATAATCTAAAACACATATGTGACAAAACTAATAATTTAGCTACAACCATCATTAAATTTCTTCAATTTTAATAATATATTTAATTCTTTTTAATACATTAGATCTAAAATATTAATAGAGAAGGGAACAAATCTTTCTTTATGTGTGTGAAAGTGAGGGCCGGGAGGAAAGAGAAAAGAAATGGAGAAGGACAAGCAGGAGACACTCCCAAAAATGTTACTATTTATGTTAAAAGGCTCCCTATATTTTGAGAGTTAATTAGTTGGTTTTAGAGATAGGAAGTGATATAGAGTGTCCACTGTAGGCTCCAGGGTGATTAAATATCTCTAAACTAGGGATAGAGGGTGTTTTGGGGAGTGCCACTATGGTTGCTTATAGTAAGAGATTGTAATCTTAAAAGATGTTTTATTTTTGTCCATAAATTTTATTTGGGCAAAACTTGGGCTCAGCTCCTTTAGAGAATTTTCAATCGCTCAAGTACAAGATAATTATTTTCAACTGAAAAATGACACAAAATAGCACGCTGTGTATCGTGATGCACAATTTGCGAAATATTATCTATACTCTTAAAAAATACGGAACAGCACACCGTGTATCGTGATGCACAATTTTTTGCGATGCACAAATTTGTGCATCGTAAATTTCGACATGCACAAAAAAAATTGCAATGCACAAAATCAACCATCCAAGAAAAGAAGGTTGGTAAGCACAAAGTAAACCCTCCGATTATCATTTTACTCCGTTAGCCTAAGACAATGATAGAGTTGACCACACTTTCTGTACAAAAGGTACTTGAACGAAGGCAAAGGATCGGTCTTTTGTAGATGGAAGAATGGGAAAGAGAAGGTCAAGAAGAGGGCTTGGTCACAACGTTGATTTTCCCATGCTTTCAAATGGATTGCTTTGACCTTTTTTCGGAAGGGAATGGCCTAAGTGAGAAAAGCCAAGTACATGTGCTTTTGATTAATATTATACCGATAGTTAAGAGATGAGTTGATAGCATTTAATAATTTAGTAGAAGAGAAAAAGTCTGATAAAGTGAAGGGGTTTCTTAGAAAGTCAAGGGGTTTCTTGGAAAGTGAAGGGAGCGGGGGCAATTTTGAAATAAATAGTCAATTTATCACTTAAAAATGACTTAAGCGGTTCAAAACAAATATAGTGAAATTAAGGGATTGAAAATTTTACAAAAGGTACCGGCCCATAATTTTTTATTTTATTTTTGGTCAAGTCGATCAAAAGATTATTTTGGACTACGTACAAGCATTATTTGTTGGATTATTTCAAATAAAAGTGTCACACATAACTTAATATCTAATTGGACTTTAATATTAATGGCCACTTTGATAGTTTGGTGGAAATAAAATATTATTAAAGCTTTTGAAAATTATAAAAGGAAAAAGATTCTCTCTTCCTCTGCCTATAAAAATACTTAAAGTTGCAAACCCTAAACATACTTTTAGATTTTTTTTCACGTCTCTAAGAAAAGTCATCAAGGAGAGAAAAGAGAAAAGGAGGGTTAGAGTTTTCTTCCCACCATCAAAAAGACGTTAAAGTTTAGGTAAGGAGGAAGAAAATACCGACATCAAAGTCTTCAACTCTAAGTAAAGCATGGATCAAGGTTAGTACTTAAATTCATATTCCTAGAATTATATATTTAGTGATTATTATGTGTTCCAAGATTCTAGGACATTATAGATTATGAATTAATGAAATTAAAGTAACATAAATTTCCAATTAAAGTTTGCATGTGGTATCAGAGCCTTGGATTATGAAACTCATAATTTTCCTATTAAGATTGAAAATTCAATTTGATGATTAAAGTATATTCCGCCATAAATTATCGTTAAATTGAATTGGACATTTAACCTATTAAAGTTTTCAAATTGTCCACTCTACGTTCACTTCAAACGAAATCGCACCGTCTTCAAAATGTTGTTTGATCTATGCCCAAGAGTATTACTTGCATATGTATGACTTATTGAAGTTGACAAATCGAACGCATGGGATGGGCCTAATCATCGTGTCCGCAAGGTGTGTGCAACAGTACGTCAAGAAAATTTTCTCTTCTATGGAACGGGGGTTGTGTATAGAGCTGGCAATGGACTGGGCTGGGCCGGCCCTATGCAAGTCCACAGGGCCAACACTTAATATCGGGCCGGGCCGGGCTGGGCCGGCCCCAATTTTACTAGGGCCGAAGAAAAGTAAAGCCCAGCCCAACCCATCAAAGCCCATCGGGCCATCGGGCCAAAAAGCCCTTGTTGGAAAAATAAATAAACTAAAAAGAAACAATGGTGATGCCAATTGCCAAATTAAATTCTAAGTTACTTACTAAACAAAAGCAATACTATGATTTATTGTTTGTCCTAACTGCTAACTACTAAAGGTAAAATAATGTTATCACCGTATCAAATATTAATTAAAATGAAAATAAATATGATACTATAATGATCCAGTGCTTTAATTATTTAATAAGTTAACTTTATTGGTCAGTTAAACCAATAATTAAACAATAAAGCAATAATGAAATTGGAACATGTTGCTTCAATGTCTGAGATTGTATTACAGCATGTATAAATTATAATATCAAAGAATAAAGCTAACTAGATCATTCTAGTTATCTTTAAAATAGAATGATCTTTAATTATTACTTTAATAATTTATGAAGTTAGAATTATTTTTTGAGTGAAAATAAATAAATAATAATAAAATAGTATGGGCCGGGCCTAGCCCAAAAGCCCCGGGCTTTTTTGATGCAAGCCCAATTGAACCGTCGGGCCTAATGGACCGGGCCAAAAAGGCCCGCATTTTTTTGGGCCTAAAAAAATTAAACTTTAGCCCATGCAAATATCGGACTGACTGGACCGGCCCATTGGGCTGGGCTAATTTTGCCGGCTCTAGTTGTGTCGGTCCTTTGTCAAATCACATGCATACTTTGAATATATTATTTGGCTTCTTGAGATTGAAAGAACTAAGGAATTTTTTTTAATCCAGTTTCATTACATGGAATTAATTCCTTTACGTGCCTTACGGCTTGCCACAGTATAGTTAAGTGTGCACGATTTTTCATATTTAATGCCTAGGAACATTAAAGTTGAACAAATTGGATAGTATATTATTTTTCAGATAAAGTTTTATTTTGTTTAAGGCCTAAAATATGAAAAATAAAATGGAACGTGAAGATATTAAATAGCTTGTTAGTCACCAAAGTGGCCTGGCTGAATAGAATATCAACACATTAAATTAATAAAATTACAATTGTTCATGAGTAAAGAGATGCCTTAAAGAATGACAAGAACGGCTGATTGAACAATTGAGATTATAAATTATTTAGCTAGGAGGTCATCCAAAGATGGACCATTGCTCGTAATCTATAACATTAAAGGGATAAATTATTCATGCCTTAGTTAGATAGTCGTATATCCAAAGATAGAAAGCTCATTTAGCTAATGTATGTAATAATTATCCATTAAAGTATTTTCTATTGACATCAATTATGTTTATGTATTTAGGAATTACTCAAAGGTGAACTTAAAGTTTTACGTAAACTTATCTGAATCTATTAAGGTTAACTCAAAGCACTAAAAGATGAGCATGTATAAATGTTTGCACTAAAAAATGATGCCAGGGAGTTCCTGCTAAAGATCAAAGAATATTCTTAGTCAGACTTAGCTAATAAATTCAATAAGAGTAACTTTATGTATGAGCTAACTACAAAGAAATTTGATTGGTCTAAATCAATTCATGATCACGTAATAGAAATGTCCAACTTAGCAGCAAAACTGAAGACTTTGGGGATGGATGTGAGTGACTCATTCCTTGTACAGTTTATCATAAACTCCTTTTCTGCTGAATTTGGTCAGTTCAAGTGAACTACAAAACCATTAAAGATAAATGGAACTCAAATGAACTTAAGGCCATGTTAATGCATGAGGAAGGGAGATTAAAGAAGATAAGGAATCACTCCATCAACCTCACAGTCTATGATGGAAATAACAATAGTAAGGCCAAACCAAGTATGAAGAACAAGAAAAAGGACAAGGCCCCAATGAAGGTTAATGATGGTCGAATCCAGAAAAAAGGTTAAATGTTACTTCTGTAATAAGGAAGGATACGTACAGAAAGATTGTCCTAAAAGGAGGGAATGGTTCGAAAAGAAAGGTATGCATAGTAATTATATATGTTTTGAATCAAACTTTATAGAAGTACCTAATAATATCTGGTGGTTAGATTCTGGTGCAACTACTGTGTCTCATGTCATACAGGGATTCCTTATGATCCAGCCTATAAACGGAACTGAGCAATATTTGTTTATGGGGAACAGGATTAAAGTACGGATAAAAGGAATTGAGACGTATAGATTGATCTTGGATACCGTATGTCACGTAGATCTTGAAGGGTGTCTCTATGTTCCTGATTGTGCTAGAAATCTTATTTCAGTAGGGAAGCTGGATAATTTAGGTTTTAATTTTAAGATTGAAAACGGTGTTTTTTCATTATTTAAAAACGAGTACTATTATGGTTCTAGTACTTTGTATGATTCTCTTTACCGTTTTAATCTTAATAATGAATTTGCTGAATCCATGTATCATGTTGATTATAGTTTAGGCATGAAATGTAATGCATCTAATGAAAATTCTGATTTCTTATGGCATCAAAGATTAGATCATATTTCCAAATAAATGTTAATGAGGTTGGTGAAAAGTGAAATCCTTCCTCAATTGAATTTTAGTGACTGGGATGTGTGTGTGGATTGCATTAAGGGGGAAAGCAAACCAAAACCACATTAAAAAGGTCTGCCACAAGAAGCACTCAACTTCTTGAATTGATACACACTGATATTTGTGGTCCTTTTAATAACCCTAATTGGGGTGGTGAACAATATTTTATCACTTTTATTGATGATTACTCATGATATGATTATATTTATTTACTGCATGAAAATTCTCATGCGGTGAACGTCATTAAGATGTTTATAAATGAGGTCGAAAGGCAGTTAAATAAAAAAATAAAATTAGTGAGATCAGATAGAGGTGGTGAATATTATGGAAGGTTCACTAAAAAAGGACAATATCCAGGTCCATTTGCAAAATTCCTCGAAAGTCGTAGCATTTGTACACAGTATACAATGCTAGGTACACCTCAGCAGAATGGTGTAGCTGAGAGACGAAGTTGAACATTAATAGATATGGTTAGAAGTATGTTAAGTAATTGTTCTTTACCCTTAACTTTGTGGATGCATGCATTAAAGACCGATGAATACCTTTTCAATCGAGTTTCTAGTAAGGCAGTTCCTAAGACACCTTGTGAATTGTGGATAGGTAGGAAACTGAGTTTGAGACATCTTCATATTTGGGGTTGCCCAGCAGAAGTAAAGTTGTATAATCCACATGAAAGGAAACTTGATGCTAGGACAGTCAGTGGTTATTTCATTGGCTATCCTGAAAAATCGAAGGGTATAGATTTTACTGTCCTAACCATAGTACGAGAATCATTGAGTCAGGCAATGCACAGTTCATTGAGAATGACTTAATCAATAGGAGTGGGGAACCACGAAAAGTTGACATTAAGGAAATTCGGGTTGAAATGCATGTACCCGATATTCCTTAAGAAGTTGTAATTCCTATTGTTGTATCACAGTCTCGTAACATACTGGAACAACAAGTTAATGTCAAAACCCCACTGAATGAAAATATAATAGATGAACCGGTTATTGTCGAGCAAGAGATTATTGAGCCACGAGAGGAAATAGCTTTGAGACGGTTTATAAGGCAGAAGAGACCTGATATTTCTGATGACTATGTGGTTTATAATCTTGAGCATGAATGTAACTTAAGCATTGATGATGATCCAATCTCATTTAGTCAAGCGGTGAATGATAACAATTCAGAAAAGTGGTTAGATGGTATAAAAGAAGAAATTAAATCAATGTATGACAATCGAGTTTGGGACTTAGTAGAGTTGCCTAAAGGTTCCAAAAGAGTCGGTTGTAAATGGGTCTTTAAGACTAAACGTGACTCGAATGAAAACATTGAAAGGTATAAGGCCAGACTCGTTGCAAAAGGCTATACACAAAAGGATGGCACTAACTATAAAGAGACCTTCTCCCCGGTATCTAAGAATGACTCTTTAAGAATTATTATGGTTTTGGTGGCTCATTATGATTTGGAGCTTCACCAAATGGATGTTAAAATCGCTATTCTAAATGGTGAATTGGAAGAGGAGGTTTATATGGATTAATCTGAAGGGTTCATGACCACAGATAAGGAAAGTTTAGTGTATAAATTGAAGAAGTCAATATATGGATTAAAACAAGCCTCCCGCCAATGGTATATTAAGTTTAATGATACCATTACTTCTTATAGTTTTACAGAAAACACCGTTGATTGGTGTATCTATATAAAGGTCAGTGGGAGCAAGTTCGTAATATTGGTCTTGTATGTTGATGATATTTTACCTGCTGCTAATTATGTTGGGATGTTACGTAATGTAAAGGAATTTCTCTCTAAGAACTTTGAAATGAAAGATTTAGGTGAGTCATCCTATGTGATAAGAATAGAAATGTTTCGTGATAGGTCACATGGAATATTGGGACTGTCTCAGAAAGCTTACATCAATAAGGTCTTAAAGAGATTCAAAATGAAAAAGTGTTTAGCAGGAATTCTTCCAATATAAAAGGGGACAAGTTCAGTCAAATGCAATGTCCAAAGAATGATTTGGAACTAAAGGAAATGAATTTAATTCCCTATGCATCAGTGGTTGGGAGCTTAATGTATACACAAACTTGTACTCGACCTGATATCAGCTTTACTGTTGGAATGCTAGGCCGATATCAAAGTAATCCTGGTATAGACCACTGGAAAGCTGCAAAGAAAGTCCTTCGGTATTTACAAGGCACCAAGGAACATATGCTCATGTATAGGAGGTCTAATCACCTCGAGATTATAGGATATTCAGATTCAGATAATGCCGGATTTGTTGATTCGAGAAAGTTAACATTCGGCTATTTGTTTCTTCTAGCTGGAGGAGCGATATCATGGAGAAGTGGAAAGCAGTCTATCATTGCTGCTTCTACTATGGAGGCTGAATTTGTGGCATGCTTTGAGGCCACTGTTCATGGATTGTGGTTGTGGAACATTATTTCAGGGTTTGGAATTGTTGACAGTATAATCAAGCCGCTAAAAATTTATTGTGATAATTCTGTAGCAGTCTTCTTCTCAAAGAACAACAAGTACTCTAGAGGTACTAATCATATGGAATTGAAGTACCTGTCGGTCAAAGAAGAAGTGCAGAAACATAGAGTGTCTATTGAGCATATTAGCATCGATCTTATAGTAGCGAATCCGTTAACAAAGGGGTTACCACCTAAAACATTTCGTGGACATGTCGAAAGGATGGGTATCATGAATAAGTCCTTGTTAGTATGATAGTTTGTATGTGTATACGTATGCATAACAGTTATTTGCTTCTTATCTTATGACACATTGATATCATTTATGAATATGTTTTCCACTTATTTACATTGTATTGTTTTAATGTATTATGGTTTAGTTTTCTTAGGAAGACTGTATGGTTGAGGCTTATGATTCACCTCATTATGGTTAAAGTTTAAGTTAAATTGATCTTGTGATACATAGAAGGGATCATGTCGATTGAATGATGTGTGATCGCCATGATCCTGTCAACTTTGACTTAATTAGAAAAAAGTCCAAATTAACATTATGGAAGATATAATAACATTGCGCACTTAAAGTTATTATTAAATTCTCTCAAGTCATCATATGGGTCAAGTGGGAGAATGTTGGATTATTTTAAATAAAAGTGTCTCATATGACTTAATATCTAATTGGACTTTAATATTAATGGCCCACTTTGATGGTTTGGTGAGAATAAAATATTATTAAAGCTTTTTAGAATTATGAAAAGAAAAAAATTTCCTCTTCCTCTGCCTATAAAAAAACTTAAAATTGCAAACCCTAAACATACTTTTAGGTTTTCTTTTTCACGACTCTAAAAAAAGTCATCAAGAGAGAGAAAAGAGAAAAGGAGGGTTAGAGTTTTCTTCTCACCATCAAGAAGACATTAAAGTAAATGTAAGGAGGAAGAAAATACCGACATCAAAGTTGAAAACATTAAAGTAAAGGTAAGGAGGAAGAAAATACTGACATCAAAGTCTTCAACTCTAAGTAAAGCATGGATCAAGGTTAGTACTTAAATACATATTCTTAGAATTATATGTTTAGCGATTATTATGTGTTCCAAGATTTTAAGACATTATAGATTATGAATTCATGAAATTAAAGTAACATAAATTTCCAATTAAAGTTTACATTATTTAGTATTGGGTAAAACTTATTGGATTGATGAATAAAGACTCAACTTGTCATAATAGTGAAATTTATCATATTATTCATGTAAAGTCTACTATAATACTGCGTACTTCGAGGAATAAAAACTCAACTTGTCATAATAGTAAAATTTATCAGATTATCCATGAAAAATCTGTTATAAGACTGGGTACTTAAAAAAACTTATACTCCCTATGTTCATAAATTATTATTTTATTTGATTTTTTTCGCATCAAATTGACTGGTTTTTAAATAAAATTTAACGTATATATTTTATTTTTTAAAAATTATAAAATATGTTATTCTTAAAATAGAAAATTAATAAAAAAATTAATTTGAAAAACAGTCAATTTATTTTATAAAAAAAAAATCAAACAGAATAATAATTTAATAAAAATGGAGTATTTTATATTGTCTTCAAATTACTAACTCTCTCCGTTGTCCATTTCCAACTTTCTCATTCTTAAACCCTCTCTCTCTCTCTCTCTCTCTCTCTCTCTCTCTCTCTCTAACTTTTGCCGTTAAAGTCCCTACGCTACTACTCAAACCCCCGCCAACCTCGGACTTGTTCATATATCAGTCCGTATATTAACGTCTCTCTTTGTTTCTCTCTCTAGAAGATCTCTGAGTTCTTGGTGCTAATTTTTGTCCGAATTTTCCTGAGTTTCCGAGAAAAGAAAGGGGAGAATATACGAATCACCCATTTCCATCATGTTACGTTCCAATTCCAAATCAAGGTAATCTCTCATCCATCAAATCAAGCTTCCCCTATTTTCTCTCTCACACACTAGCACACCTTTGTATGTATACCAATGATCATAACATCTTTATGGGTTTTTTTTTCATGATTCAAAAGTTTTTGGTTTGAGGGGGTAAATTTGTTTCGTGTTTATATTGCTTGGGGGGCGAAAAAAGGATTCATGTAGCCAACTCTTAGTAATTGGGCCTTAAGGCTGAGTCGAGTTTGAGTTGTTTATGTTGCTTTTATTACAATATGTGGGTTTGACTTGATGAATTTTATATGTTTTTGGGTTGAATTTGTTTGATTTATGCGGATTTTAGATCTGGGTATTTTGATTTCGGACAAAAGAGCCATTCATCGGTTTTTTCGAGGAGCATTTCTGCAACAAAGCTTTGTAGAGGAGATGCTATTGTGTCACAAGTTGATAAAGGTGCCCTTGTTTCTGTTGAAAAGAATCCTTCCAAGTTCGTGAATCTATCTCAGGTATATCTAGTTATTTTTTGTTTGTATTTATTTGCATATGGAAATGATTTGTGTAGCCGAATCCAAGTAATTGGAATAAAAATCGAGTTGAGTTGTATGGGATTGGCATAAATTGAAATTATACGTTCTTCAATGTAGAGTCGGAAAGTTAAAGGTTCAACAATGCAACAACAAATGGGTGATCTTGAAGAGGAGCTGAAGCAGGCAAAGGAGCGATTGGATGCTGCCGAAGGAGAAAGAGATCGAGCCCTCAATGAGTTGAGAGAGACAAAACGGGTAGCTAACGAAGCCACGATGAGGTTAGGTGTGACATTATCCCCTGAGAAGGCAGAGGAATTGTTTGCTGAGCTTAAGACAGTCAAGGATTCCCTTTCTAATTCTAAAAGGGAATTGGAAATGAAAGAGAAGGATATAGCGTCTCTAAAAGTCGAACTTGAAATCGCAAAGCAATTTGAGATAAAATTGGCTGAGAGGGAAGCATCCTTTGATAGAATGAAGGCGTCTGAGGCTCAGACAAAAGGGTTGGTTTTGGAAAGTGATAAAAGAATTCAAGAATTGGAGGCTGAAGTGGAGAAAGGAAAGCTAGCGGAATCCAAAATGTTCGAGTCTGTGGTGTCTCAAACAAAACAGCTTGAGCAAACCAAGATTGAACTTGAAGAGGCCAAGCTTGAAATCACTGCTTTCCGTCAACAAATGGCCAAGATTCAGACATCACCCAAGCAAAGTAGTGTTGACCTTAATGAGAATTTTGCAAGTCTCAAGTCTGAGCTTGAATCAGTGAAAGTGAATCTGGCTCGGGCTGAAGAGGGTGAGAAGCTTGCCTCTATGAAAGCCAAGACTCTGCTCGATGAGATGGAATTGCTTAGAAACGAACTGAAATTGGCAACTGAAGCAGAAGAGAAAAGCAAGAAGGCTATGGATGATTTAGCATTAGCACTAAAAGAAGTTGCAACTGAAGCTAATCAGGCAAAGGAAAAACTTGGTTTTGCAGAAGTGGAACTCGAACATGTAAAAGGGGAAGCAGAACAACTGAAGGAGATGGTACGGAGTACTGAGGAGAAGTATCAAAAGCTGTTAGACGAAACAAAGAAAGAACTCGAGTTGCATAAGAATACCGCCGCACGATTAAGAGTAGAAGCAGAGGAATCAATTTTAGCATGGAACGGGAAAGAAATGGGATTTGTGAGTTGTATAAAGAGGGCTGAAGAGGAAAAGGCTGTTGTACTACACGAGAACGTTCGACTGACCGAAAGCCTAAAAGCAGCTGAGAACATGACAAGAACAGCTAGGGAAGAAAGTTACAAATTGAGGGATATACTAAAGCAAGCCCTTAATGAAGCTAACGTTGCGAAAGAAGCCGCTAACATTGCTGTAGCTGAAAATTCCGAGCTCAAGGATAATCTAACAGAAAAGGATGAAGCTTTACATTTTCTTACTCGAGAAAACGAACGCCTCAGGATCAATGAAGCCGCAGCTAATGAAAACATCAAGGAGTTGAAAAGGCTGCTTTGTGCAGCGAAAACGGAGTCCAAGGTTGAGGACAAGGAACAAGTAGAATCGATATTCAACTCGCCAGAATCATCGTTTCACGAGGACCATCAAGAAGCACAGAATATAAAGAAAGGTTTCAGCTTTGATCTTAATGAGCTGAAACTTTACGATGCACACGAAGATGTAGACAAGGCAGATGTAGATGAAGATCCTGAAAAAGCTGAAGCACTCAAGGGCTCGATATTTGATACCACGGTTTCGCCAAAGTCAGAGCCCCGTACACCAAAACAACCGCTTCATCACCGAAGAGATTCCTCTTCTACATTCACTGATGAGGGGAATTCGGAGGATCTTGATCATCTAAGTAGCCATGACAGCCACGAGGATGACTCAAACTCTCATAGAAAAAAGAGATTGTTACGGAGGTTTGGTGATCTCATAATTCGAAAAAGCTTTCACAAAAGGGAACCGTCCACAGGGTAGGTCTTCTTTCATGTTATACAAAATTTGTTCATGTAGCTTTAAGTTATACCAATACACTCTTTATCTATACTTTGCAATGGAACGCTTACATTTATGCTTGTGAAAATCATGGTTTGGATGCTAGTCAAGTTCTGTAAATGTTTTTAACTCTCTCCTCTTGAGATGTTCATGGAGGAGAGAGATTACAATTTGTGATCTTTGCGTTATACTCTGTTAGAAAGTACCATTCTTGCCTCAACCGAAGCTACGTTTGCTCGGGCTCCTGGTTAAAGCGTTGGTGTTTATCTTAGTTCCAGTCATTATGGTTGCAAGAGCGACACGATTGTTATAACTTCTATACTTTTCTAAGAGGATTTATTTTTGGAGACGGTCTCCTGAGATCGTCTTACAAATCCTAATTCGTAAAACGAACCTACTCTCTCACAGCTCATCCCACCACACATAGTGGTCGGGTTAGTGAGATCCGTCTTACAGAAAACAGTCGCAAGACGGTTTTTTTTAAGTTTTTGCCTTTTTTTTTTTTTTCTTTCCCATGTTTCTTCGTGTTTTCTTTTTTCCTAGCTATCACATCCACCAATTGATGATTTATTTATTTTACTCTCTTTTTTTTTTTTTTGGTAAGGTGGTGGTCTGGGCCAACTTGTACACACATGTCGAATAGTACATCTCCTTGAGCAGTCAAAGGCAGTTCCATCAAGTCGGGCCTAAGAGATTCGTGAGAAATAATTCCTCATAGCCTTAAGGAGCCTCGAAGTGGAGATTTCAAGATTCATTTTTGAGCCTCTTTAACCAACAATGAATGATCAGAAAGCCATTCCTTCCCCACTTTTTGCTGTATTTTGGCTAAGTATCAATTGATGGCCAAAAGTACAATGTATCACATTTGCCTATTGATTGACCCAATAAATCAATTGCTTCATAGCAAAGAAACGGTCTCTTTCCATGTCTATCACCAAAAACTATGTTTGATTAGTTTCGGGTAATATGCAGTGCCTACCCCCACATGTTTAGCTTATTCCAGTGTCATCCTTTCTGTTAAGGTCTGTTAAAAAATTTCATGAGGGTGTAATTTCACCTATTATTACAATGAAACAAAAGCTAACATGTGACTTTAAACACCCATTTATAAGTATATTTTGTCTCGAGAATTATTGCAGTGACATTGGAACTAGCAAATAATCCGCTCGAACAATGATCCGCTCTTCGAGCACATGATAGTTAAACGCTTAAAGATAAAAAAACAATCATATCTCCAACACAAATACAGACAATTCATGCACAATATAGCCTGCCTCCCTTATCCACACCCGGTAGTGACACCCCCACCCACTCCTTTTCCCTAGCGACGACATCTCAAGCCCTAACTTTTTGGGACAAACAAAAATATAAAGTGAGTGGAAAAGATGGGTTAACTGGGCATGGAAATTAAGAAAAAGTTTCAATTGGTTTACCGCTCCATACCTATTACTCCCTCCGTTCCTAAATTATTGTCTTGTTTTCCTTTTTCATCCATTCTAAAACAAATTATATTGTTTGTACACTATCCTTTTTAGGAAAACATTTTTATCATTTGGCACTTTGGAGGGAATTTAATTCATTCAAATTTGATTAGGGGAATATATTATTATTTCGAATTTCAAAAAGATGTCATTGTCATTTTACTCATATTCATAAGGTTAAAAGTAGAAAAGTGCAATAATACAAATATTAATAATTGAGTCAATTGTTTTTTCTTAATCCGTGTGCCGGATTAAATCGTTAAGATTTATTTCTCGCAGGTCAAGAAATTTCCTTATGTGGTCAATAGTGAGAATTAGGGTTAATTTAGGATTACAAAATTACATTAAATACTGGTTTGTAAAAGGGGTTAGTTTTTTTCTTAAACTCTACATTGATGGACGGTTGAGATTAAAAGCCTAATATGAATTCGGTCATCCTTTTGCTTATATAAAGAGATGCAATACCCATCATATTGATTTATTATAAAAATCAACTTATTAGGGTATTGGGCCAATAGGGAGAAATCAAATTCCTATTAGGGTTTTAATCTCAACGGTAGAGTTTAATTACAAAACTAACTCATTTTACAAACCAGTATTTAATATAACTCAGTAATCCTAAATTAACATTCATTCTCATTATTGACTACATAAGGAAATTTTTGACCTACAAGAAATAAATCTTACACATACAAAAAGTGAAAAATGCTTTCATGCTCTTAAAGTTCACTCATGTGGCGGAAGAAGATCCAAGTATTTTTGTTAAAGAGAGACAGGGTCGCCCTGGACCATGTCTAGGAGGCCGACCTTCATTGGCCCACAAATTTGGGGGCCCCAAATTTATATAGACAACCTCTTATTTATATTATATAATGTAAGTATAATTTTGGACGAAATTCGGGATGGTATATTTTAGACAATTTCTAACCGCTTTAGTTTACTATAATTGTTTCAAACTGAAAAATGACACTTTTATTGCGAAATATCATCTATGCCTTTAAAGAATACGGAACTATGCATCGCGAAGCACAAATTGATGCATCACGATGCACAATACTAACTCTCAAACAGTTGTACTCCACTAAACAATAACTGACTAACTAACTTTTATTTAATTTACAACTTTGTCATCCTCACTAACTAACTTTTATTCTATTTACAACTTTGTCATTAGCTAACAATGACTAACTAACCAACTTCTATTTTATTTACAACGTGGTCATCAGCTTCTTCATGAGACATATGTCACTAAGTTTATCGCTTTTGTGCATCGCGATGCACAAAACAGTACTAATGCACAACATTGCACTTGCGATGCATCAAAGTGTGCATCGCAATGCATAAAATTGTACTAAAAAGTACTATTTTTATGCATCGCGATGCACAACATTACAGTTGCGATGCATCAAAAGTGTATATCGCGATGCACAAAATTACACTAAAAAAGTATTATTTTCATGCATCGCGATGGACAATTTTTATTTTCGATGCACAATATGTTGTGAATATTAGGTATTAATTTTAAAAATTCATATCATAGAATGTAAATTGTGTGCTATGAATTGTATTATCGATAACTTTTGTAATAACAATATGAATTAATAAAAATTACAATTATTACAGTTTCAAAGTGTTAAAAAAATATTACAGTTTGTGCATTGCGATGCATAAACTTGTACTGAAAAAGTATTGTTTTTATGTATCGCGATGCACACCTTTTTATTTGATGAATAATTTTCTACTGAATTAACAATATAACATTTGCAATGCATAACAGTGTGCATCGCGATGCACAAACGATGCACAACTTTTATTTCGATGCAGACAATAGAAACTTAATGTATTCTCTTATTAAATACAAAATGTATTACTATTCTGGTTCTTAATACAAATAAAATCAATGGATGAAATTTTTGATTTTGGTAAGCAGTCTGAAGAAATGTACAAAATACATGGCAGTTTCCATTGAATCAATTGATTTCAATTTTACAGTGAAGACGATTATAACAACTTGAAGAAAACTCAAAAAACGAAATCGAATGAGGAAAAACTTTCGAATGTGATATGGATAGAAATTTTGGTAAGGAATATTTGGTAGAAATCGCAATGGAAGAAAAAGACGCAACTAAAACGTCATATGTTGTTATTGGGACAATTTTGGAACAAATAGTTAATTTATCACTTAAAATACACTTAAGCGATTGGAAACAAAAATGAGGTACTAAATCGGTTGAAAATTTCAAAAAGGGGACGGATCAGTAATTTTTCCTAATTTTGCGATTAATTTCTAGACCCATGTGCATGTGGCCCCCAAAAGTTCAAGACCAATTCTGAAGAGATGAGAGAGAGAGAGAGAGAGAGAGAGAGAGAGAGAGAAGGTGATCTCGTTCTGCCATATAAGTGAACTTTAAAAGTAGAAGAGATCACTGTCATATAAGTGAACTTTAAAAGTAGAAGAAAATTTTCACTTATTATATCATTATCCTAAATTAAATAGTCCCAAAAGAGATCTCCAAACGGAATGTGGGGAGGATATATTTTCTTTGATCATATTGTCTATAAAAATTGTAAGAAAATTTCCTTGTCAAAAAACAAAACCATTTTCTTTTTCAGAAAATTTTTGGGTATAAAGAGGAGATTGGCGAGTGGGACGGGGATGGGTTAACATAGTTTTTGTTTTTATTGTACTTTATATTTGTTATCGCTTATTTAATTTTACCTACCCAATCCCCTAATTGTTTGATACTAGATTTTTCGCCCGTGCCTATGGCACGGTCACAGTAAAGATTGAATTATTATACACTCAAAGTTTTGTAAGTGGTGAGTAAAACTAAATGACACAAAAATAATGAAATAATAATGAATTATAATTTATTTATTTTGTAACATAATAAATAATGAAATATTGTAATAAAAAAAATAAAAGCAACATAATTTTATTGTTTTTTCAATAACAAAAACTTAATCTTCTTCCGGAGGCTCTTGTTTTACAACAATGTTTGGTTTAGAAACGCGAGATGCAATACATCTTTCCATTACTTCCACCTATACATGAGCAAAAGAAGATATCAGACACATTCATTGAACAATATTTTATGCATAATAGTTAATTAATTTAAATATCAAAAGAACTTACCGCTTCTTGTACAAAACTCGGATCCTCCCAAATATCATCGTTTAATATAACAGGCATATGTGTAGTTGGAGTTGCCGGTGTAGGGGGAGGTGGAGTTGCCGGTGGAGGATTAAACGAAGTTGCGGGGACCCTCTTCGTTAAGGGAAGATTGCAATCGACCATCTTATCTTCCACGTAAAATGCCGATGATTCTTGGTTGTTTGCCTTAATAGTTCTTTATCCTATGGGTAATGCTACATTCACCTAAAGAGTACTAAAAATATTGCACCTAATGACATAGCACTCAAATTCAATGTTAAATTTTGATTAAATTTTTAAATCAAACATTTGTCGCCTTATGGTACAGTAGATCTGGCTAGAAAATTGCTTGAAATCCAACATTAGATTTGGGTGTCATGTCATTAGGTGTAACATTTTTGGTACTCTTTAGGTGGCTCTAGTATTTCTCTTATCCTATATAAGAACACAGAACACAAAATCATTTTATTATTGTTACTCGCTCTGTTCCACGTAAAGAGTCTAGTTTTTTATTTTTTATTTAGCCAACATACTTGTGATTCATATTTTTTTTAATGATTTTATAATCTATAATAACATTAGTATATGTTCAATAAAGATTTACTCTCTTAGTTTTACCAAAGAGTCTACGTTTGAAAATTTTAATAATTAAGAGATATATAAGAAGTATTGAAGTTGGTCATAATTACAAAAATATTTGAGCACGGTTGAGATATTTATAACATATATGGAGGATAAAGTTAAAAGGTTTATAGAGATTGTAAACATAATTTATTTAAAGTAAATTCTTTAAGTAGAATATTTCAAAATAGAATTGTGAATTACTCACTCCGTCCCAGGGAAAGTAAAATTTTAACTTTTCTAAGTCTAACTTAGTTAAAGTTTGACCGTAATTTATATAGATTTATTTATTTTTACAAAGCTATGAAAGTTGTAATACATAGTATTTTTAATGTAGATTTTAATCATTGAAATTTTATTTTCTAAAATATAAGTAAAATATGTAAAATTTTGATTAAATTTAGTTACATGTTGATTTTTTTTAAAATAAAAAGTAAACTCTTTATCTAAAACGGATAGAGTATTTACTTGAAACGAATTGACTACTCAGATATATACACAAGTTTTTTTTTTCTAAATATAGAAACTAAACTAATTTTGTGGAACCGAGGGAGTGCACAAAACCAGTGTTCGAAAAATCGTTCTAGGCGCCCGCCTAGGCCCCGCCTAGGCGCTAGGCCCCCCCCAAACGCCGCGACTAGGCTCTAGGCGCCCGCCTAGGCACTAGCCCTCCCCCCCCAAACGATGCGACTAGGCTCTAGGCGCCTCCCCAAACGTCGCGACTAGGGCCAAATCGGACAAAAAATTGCCACCATGAAAAATTGCCGCCTAGTTAGCCTAGGCGCCGCCTAACGCCCAGCCGATTTGAGCGATGTTGTACACGTTTTCTTGAGGAGAGACCCAGTATAAGGAACCTGGGAGGAAAGGGAGTCAATCAGGGGCAGAGCGACGCACGACGATGCGATGAATGACATCCCCAATTTTCTGGACAGCTAAGGGTTAGATAAGTTTGGCGTCGAAGGAGGGGGAGTCAACGTGACTGAGATCCTGATGAAGAGGTGAAAGAGAGAGTGAGAGTGAGAGAAATTAAGAGAGAGCGAGAGTGAGAGAGAAAGAGACCGAGAAAGAAAGAGATAGCGAGAGCGAGAGATTGTCGTCGGCGTCGAAATCCCGTCATCTATCTCATAGTGAGAGAAAGAGAGGCATTTGTGAAAACTTTGTGAATTGTGAGAGAGAGACAGGCGGTCAGCTTTTAGTTTTAGGGTTTTAATTCACTTTTCAAAATTACAACCTCCCCCCTCAAGTTATTAAAATATTTTTCTAAGTATTTTCCCTCCCCCCTCAAGTTATTAAAGTATTCCCTTTTTCCCTCCACTTTGAAATGATAGAGAATTTGATTTTAATTTTTAATTTTAACTTTTAATCTTGTAATGTAATAATTACTTTTAGTTTATTTGGTCATATTTAGTTATTTACTATTGTTGCACTAGGTTTGGTATGGACCTAATGTGTAATTATGTCTCGATTTCTAGGCCCCGCCTAGACTCCGACTAGATCCCGACTAGGCCCCTAGGCGCTAGGCCCTGCTCTGGCGCCTAGCACCTGACTAGCGATTTTTAGAACATTGCACAAAACAAACAAGGTGAATGTACTACATTGATTGATCAAGAAAAACCTAATTAGCAGGCACTCATGATTGAGTTTTGTGTTTATTCTGTTGAGATTGCAGGCACTCATGATTGAGTGGTGCATTTGCTTGCATATTGCAATATATCATATTGTTAGTGTCTATGTTTGATTATTGGTGTTTACGTTTGGGTTGTCGCTGTTGTAAATGGGTAACTCTGGATTTCATTCTTTTTTTTTTCTTTTACAAATTATTTGTTCATTTGTAGTTAAACCATTTTTCCTTATTTTGGTGGTGTTGATGATCTTGCAATTTTTTAATCTTTAACTTATTGACATGTATGACTCTATGAGATCAAGGCCGGCCCGAGGGTAAAGTTACCAAAGCCCTTGCTTTAGGCCTCAAAAAAATATTAGGCCTCATATTTTTTTAAAAAGAAATTTTAATTTTAATAATAAAAAAAATTTAATGTTATAAGAGTAACTCTTAGTTTTCGTCACTCACTCGTTAATAGTTTAACAACTTATAAGATTAAAAAAGTTTAAGTTTTTATTAGGCGATTAGGCATGACTATTTGGTATGAAATATTATTTTTGGTAAACTCGTTTAGTAAAAATATGCTATCAAAAGATATGTGTCGATGTTGCTATACAACAATTGAACCGATTTATTTCATTTATTAAAAAAGATAGGGAAAACGGATTTGAAAATGCTATAATTTCTACTAAAAAATTGCTATAGAAGTGAATATAGAACCTAAGTTTCGTAAAAAATGTACTTTTTATAGAAAGAAACAATTTGATAAAATTATTGAGAATGAAGTTGTAAGATGTTCTTAAAAATCATTTAAAGCTGAATACTTTTTGTTCATAATTATAGATAAAAACAATTACTTCATTTCAAAATAGATTTGAACAATTTAAAATGCATCAAGATATTTTTGGTTTTCTATTTATCATTGAGAAACTAAGGTCATTGGATAATGAAAATTTAAAAGAAAATTCCCTTAACCTTGAACTTTCATTAAAACATAATGATAACTTTGATATTGATGGATTAGATTTATTTGCAGAACTAAAATTTTAAGAGAAATTATACAAGTGAGAAAATGATACACCAATTTACATTCTTAATTATATAATAAGACTTGATTCGTTTCCAAATGCGTATATCGCTTATAGAATAATGTTAACGATTCTCATTGTTGTTTTGGCAAAATGAAATTTTTCAAAACCAAAATTAATAGAATCATATCTAAGATCGATCGACAATGTCTAAAAAAAATTAAGTGGACTAGCTTTATTATTGATTGAAAAAGAATTGTTAAATGAAATCGATTACAATAATTTAATAAATAATTTTGCATCCCCGAAAGATAAACTTTTAATAAAAATATAATAATTTAATAAAAAAATTATTTGTTTTAGGCCTCTTAGAGTGATCGCTTTAGGCCTCCATACGTGTTGGAACGGCCCTGTATGAGATTGACCAGATTTTAAGCAGCGGAGGTTTTGTGTTTTGCAATTAACATTTTTCATTTTGTCTCTCTTATGATTATCTCGTGACTGAGTTGCGATTAAATGATAATTTGATAAATGTTGTTCTTCACAAATCAGTTTTGGAACTTCAGTGTTGTTTCATTACTTGTGAATCTCAAAACTGTGGTACTAGATTTTGTGTTGTGCTATTGAGTTGAATTGATATAAAAGAAGAAATGTGGGCTGCTGTTTACCCATCTCAAACCATCAAATTAACTAAGTGATGGAATGAAAAGCTTTTACATCTCAGGTTTGCCTTCTCCTTTCTCTTTGAACCATGGGTCCTACATTGTTGAAAAATGTATATTGAATGTAATTACTTTATTTGATTTTAAGTTTTTGTTTTGCAGTTTTTGATCTTTGGTTAGGTCAATAGTTTTTATTCTGGGGGAGTGATGACTGATGCAATAACAAGTGGTCAGATTGTTGAATATATTGGTCGAAAAGGGATAAAGATGTCTCAGTTTATTTATTTACTAGAAATGCACCCGTGCAATGCACGGTCTAAATCAATATAAATAAAAAAATTAATAACTTTAACGCTAACAAAATAAGCTAGCCAAGTATTATATAAATAAAAATCTGAATCATTGTCTAATATAGGGCTCCTTTTAAAAAAATATATTTAGTCATGGTCAGTTGTATACCGCTTTGTCTAGGGTTATTAATCCTAACGGTTTTCGAGTTTCAATATGTGAAAGTAATAGTAGTCGTCATCAATGTTTAACAACCAATGTTGTATCTAAAAAATATTTTTAAATTTATAATACATTTTTTATTTATGCAATTATGTATTATTAATTTTATTTTTTCTTAACTTCTACATTATAATAATTTATTTATTTTATATACATCGAATTCATAATCTCTACCTTATAACTAATATTTGCTTACATTTTTATTATTAAAGTTACTATATAACTAATACTTGCTTACATTTTTATTATTAAAGTTATAATATAATTTAAATTTTATCAATATAAACTGTGCATCGCACGGGTGCATTTCTTATATTGATCAATATAAACTGCTCTTCATATATTGATCACTTTTACAAATGAAGAAAAGAGAAATAATATTCACTAACAACAAATCCTAACATTTGACTTGAAAAAGAAAGATCATATTCTACCATTCACAATACAGAATATGAGAGTATATATACATTTGCAACAACCTAACTGACTAACCCCTAAAGAAATAACTGCTCTATAACCGCTGATGCTCTATAACTGCTGTATAACTGCTTGCTTGTGTTTGCTTTCATTTGACATTTTTGTCTGCTGTATAATTACTGCTTGCTTGTGTTTGATTTCATTTGACATTTTTGTCACTTGAACTTTATCATCCCCTCGCAAACTGAAAGGGGCAAATAAATTTGTCATTTGCAGCTTGGACAGTAAAGCAGAAAATTAAGGAAATGAAAGAGGTTTGGTAAAAAGGTCTGCAGGTTAAGAAGTTGTGGGAACATGAGCTGTGGAGATAAAGCCATCATGAACCATATTCCTTACAATATGACAGTCAATTTCAATGTGTTTAGTTCTCTCATGGAAGACAGGATTTGCAGCAATGTGAATTGCAGATTGGTTGTCACAAAACATAGGAACAAGGGTCGAAGATGTTACTTGAAGATCAGTAAGCAAACCAAGCAGCTATTTAACCTCACAGCAGGTATTGGCCATGTTTCTATACTTTGCCTCAACTGAAGACCTACTAACAGTAGACTGCTTCTTGCATTTCCAAGAAATCAAGGAGGAAACAAGGAATACACAGAAGCCTGATAAAGATTTCCTAGTAAGAGGATAGGCAGCCCAGTCTGAATCACAGTAAGCCTGAAGCTACAAAGACCCTGTGGCTGCAAAGAAGAGACCTTGGCCAGGAGACCCTTTTAGAAACTTGACCAGTTTCAAAGCAGCATGCCAATGATCCTCTGTAGGAGCAACCATGAACTGGCTAAGGACATGAATAGCATAAGAGATGTCCGGTCTAGAAATAGTAAGATAGATAAGTCTCCCAATAAGTCTTCTATAAACAGATGCATTGGTAATTAAGGGTAATAATAAAAATAGTTTAAAGGGAAAAATAGTTTCACAGAATAGTTTCACAGAATTGAACATCCCTTCTATAAGACATCTGATGAGTAGAGAGGTTATTGTAACACCCTGAACCCTCCTACGTGTGATTTGCTTATATTATGTGTGATTTACATGTTAGTTGAACTATGGTTTAGTTCATTATTTCGTTTCATACTTATAAGAATCGTTAGATTGATCATGCCTTAATATGTGATCCATGATATCGTTAAGATGTGTTATAAGTGTTGTATAATCACACCTAAGAGTGACCAAGTGATCAAACCTAGGAAATAGAGTAAAAAGATGTGGGACTGGACTGTGTTGGTGTTGCACGGCCGCGTGCCTTTTATTGGCACGGCTGTGCGTATAGGGGACAGAAATTCCAGATATTCCAGTAAGTTTTGCATGGCTGTGTGCCTTTCCTTGGCACGGCCGTGCGAGGGTGACACGGCCGTGCGCATTTCCTTAACGCGGCCGTGCGAAGTCGGACAGATGGGCACTCTATTCGTCCGGTTTTCGTTCTTTCTCGATTTTTAACATCTTTAAGTGGTTTAAAATGCTCAAACAAGCCCGGGATTGGACCAAATACTTACCCATGGTATTAATAACATAACCCAACCCATTTCCCCTCATTCTTCCTTCCTCCAAACCAGACTTTTAGAGAGAGAGAGAGAGAGAGAGTAGAGAAAGAAATCGCGATATCTTCAGCGTTTGAAGTCGGATCGACGATCCGTCTTCGCCATAGTGTAGAGTGCGACGAGGAGAACGATTCTAACCGAAAGGATCGTCCGATCTATTGAGGAATCACCACCCCATCTCTTCTCTCACATTTTAAAGAGAGGAAGTGAAGTTTTGAGAGAGAGAAAGCTTGATTTGGGCTTGGATCGAGTGTGAGTTCGACGATTGGACTCCGTAAAGGCGTAGAGCTCGTCGAGAAGAGTATTTCCACTATAAGCCCTTGATTTCGTGGTGGATTTGCGGTGAAGGTAAGTAACTATAATGTTTTATGTGTTTATGAGTTGAATTGGAAGAGTAAAGCATGTAGGATGTGTTAGCGATGATTTTCGTGACTTTCCATCGGGAGAAATATAAATAATTGTCCCTACGAATGATGTTAGGTTATACTTCGTTGCTTGCTTGATTTAAGGATTTCGGAATAGAGAAAGAATTGATGAATTATTGTTGAGTTCGTAGACTTCGAATAATAGAGACTCGTAGAGCTTGATGTTGTTGTTATTATTGTTGTAGTTGTTGTGTTGTTGCGGTTGTCCTGGAAATCATTATGCCGAGTAATAGAAACTCATTGAGGTTGAAGTATACTTGTGTATTATTAGTTGGGTTCCAGTCGTAATGTCGCCGAAGACTTGTTTAATTTAATTGTACTTCACTATGTTATTCTTAAGTTTGACTATATCGAATCATTGAAGTTTTGTCGTTTACGCACTAGCGGAAACCTTATGAAATCGTTACGGGTAGTAGACTCTTCATGCGTTGAGTATTGCAATTGATATGAGTTTGTAGGGACGATACTACGACTTGTCCCGACATTTTAAATATTGGAAATGACTCTAGCGGAGTCAATATGAGATAGTATGATTGCACTTTAATACTGTACGAACTATATACTAGTCGTGACTGACTCTGGCGGAGTCGAACAGGATGTAATAAATAAACGTCGATTATTGTGGTAATTTCATTAATGTGTATAGTTGACTCTACGGACTTGAGAAATGGGTAGTAGTAATTCTTACATGACATATATTAATTCCCTACCATGTGGGATGATGAATTAACGGGTTCATAACTTAGTGAAACATTGACCTTGGTTGACTTAGTCAAACATTAGCTGACTACGAGTTAAATCGAATAAAGTTAAAGTATGCGACGATAGAATATGAGATATATTATAATGCGTATGAGATGGAAGATATTGGGTGACGATAGGATACTTAGAGATCCTTAGTTTAACATAGCTATTACGCCTATATTAATGGTCGTAAGTACGAGTGGACTTACCTATGTGGGGTTATGAGTTTGTGTACATGTGAGAAACATGTTACCTTATTTTGGGATTAGGATGAATAGCCTATCCTTGTGTTATATAGGTTCCACATTATGAACATTGTTTGGCAGTTGATTATAAGGTATAAATACCTTACATTGGGGTTTATGTATGTGTCTAGCTATCACAGACACTGTTTGGTGGTTGAGTTGTACAATTGGCCTACCTTGCTTATTGTCTTGTTTTGTCTATATGTTCAATGATTACGGACATGTTGTGATTGTTCTAGTATGAGATAGGACAATCATCCTACTTTGATGATTGATCGTAGGACAATCATCCTACTTTGATGATTGATTGTGTGTATAGTATTTACAAGCACATTGATTTGATTTGATATGTGATTCAAAAGAACACATGATGATTTGTTGAGAATGACGAGTGAATATCTACTTGTGCATTGCATTGAGTCCAGCTGGCATTGGTTGATTAATCAAGGTGGGACGACCTATAGTCTTTACGAATCTGTTTTGTAATCACTATAAGTCGCCGTACCGGTTTGCACACACCCCTTACCTGTTAGCCGCAGGTGGGATGTAGCCCCACTGTTGTAGCAATACGCGCGACTTTGGTTTGCTAGTTAGAACTCGATGGTATTAATCGGGGACGTCGATACTATGTACACGGGTATCGAGGCACATATGTTTTCTCGTGTATTGCAGGAGCAACGCGAAGTTGGAAGAAAGAGAAATAATATCCTTCATGAGGTGGTTTAATTAAGTTACACTCATGTGAACACAAAAGTGCTAAGTGATTTATGTGACTTGTATACGTTAAATATGATACATGATCGTTACGGTATATAAATGTTATCACCATGTTATTCCTACTGTTGAGCATCATGCCATGTCATATAGTTGCATGTGATAGCTTGTTGATTATTGGTCAAGTTAGAATAGTACCTTGACTTGCCAGTTTGTGGCTGAGATGTTGGGTAAGCCGGAAGTGCTACTTAGACTAGCTACATGTAGAGTTTTGGTTTACTGTTGCATTCATACTCATAGCATACAATACATTATAGTGGCTTACGGGGTCTTTTAGACTCACCCTTATTGTGTTAACTCTTTTAGATTGCAATCGAAGGACGACATAGTGCGATCGGTGAGACTTGCGGGTGCTGCAGATTGATCTTTGGGTAGTTGCTCTCCGGAGCCTGTGTATAATTATGTTTCTTAGTTTCTTAGTTCAGTAAGAACGATGGTTGATGTAAAGTTATGTAAACTTTACTTATTAGAATCAGCAGACCTTCATCCTCTAACTCTACTTCATTAGGATGACTAGCTAGGTCTCTGTTTTATCAATCTAATTTTCTTTTGCTATATCAATGATAAATATGTAATGTGTTTAGTCTTGTGTACGTCTGCTTGTCTATATTTGACATTTTCTTTTGAGTAAAATATTCAAAATTTGTCCTGGTACATACTCGTCCATGCCTGCAGTTCACTTTCTTGATGAACTTCAGCAATACCTCGTAGGCAGACCTTACATCTCATGTTTTAGATGTATATCTCATGCATCCAACAAAAGTCAACATAAGACTCAACCATACTTGCCTGTTTCGACTTGATATACCTTAAGAAGGAGACTATTTTGAATGCTTTACCACTCACCAATTGGTATCACTAATTAAACAGCTTACCCTATTTGGTAATCCTATTACAAAATAAAGCTTGTCCCTTTACATTCTTGTAAAATCTTCTTACAAGCAATGGAAACACAATTCCCAACCTCGATATCCTATTATGTATATCTCATACATGAAAATTGTGTATCTTAAGCCATCTGCACACTAAGAGTCTGCAAATATGACAAGTAACTGTATTTACTCGATAGTCTATATTCTCTGAGAATCACTTCCAAAGAAATCACTTCGGCATTTCTGAAGAGACAGCATTTAACAAGATCAAACTTCCTTCCCTCTACCTGTCAAAATTCATACCTTATGAATTACCATAAGCATGTTCTCTATCATAGTTAGTTTCTAATACTCCATAATTCATTTGATAACTATCAATCTATATTTAACTTGTGGCCATTAAGGAGGAGAGATTGGAGATGAAGTAATGGCCCCAAGTAATTGTGAAGTAGTAATATGTGAAGTAGTAATAACCCCAACTAGTAAGGAGGAGAAAACTAGTAAAGAGGAAAGAACTAGTAAGGAGGAAAGAAGGAGAGATTGTGAAAATTGCAAACAATCAATGAACCATTAAAGAGAAGAGATTGGAGATGAAGTAATGGCCCCTAAGTGTGAAGTAGTAAGGAGGAGAAATAGACAGCCATTTAAGAAAGAGAGACTCAAATAAGATTGACATTATACATACAGATTATTATTATAAATCAAGGAGGAGAGATAAACAAACATTAAGGAGGAGAGATTGTGAAGTTGTAATGCCCTCCCGAAAGTGTGAAATATTAAGGAGGAGAGATAAACAAATATTAAGGAGGAGAGATAGACAACTTGTAGGACTGTTGTAAGATTGTGTATCTACCCATACAGCTTAATACTATATGACTATTATAATACGCTGACTAGATGAAGATGCTTAATCAATTCGATTAAGAACTAGATAACAAGTTACTTATACTTTCTACTTCTTGCTTGAGCAACATTCTTCAGATCATCCGATGCAAGAAACACACTCTTAAGGCAATATTATCATTTGCCTAACAATCATTTCAGCTTATTGCTTCGTATTTGTTCTTTCATTTATTGAGTCGTAAATACTTAGCAATAGGTGACTATACATACGCTATCGCTTGTAAGTTCAACCTAGGGCATGCCTTGATATAAACTGAATATTCAGTAGTGGCATGTTATTACTAAGGATTAAACAAACTGCTTTAAAGAGCTATATGTATAAGTCAAATTGTAGTAATGGTCCCAAGCAAATAGGAGGAGATTGTTAGGAATATGCCTGTAAATCAGCTGATATATATGTATGCATATTCCAACACGGTGATTTGCTTGTTCCCATTACAACGCATGTTTCACAAGTGGCTAAAAGGGCTGCGTACGGTTAGTGTGGCGCTTGTTGAAACAATGCATAGGTCATTAGACTAGGAAGTCTTTGTACATATCCGAGTCTTTGTCCTACCGAATGATGACAAACCTTCATATGAATCAAGCTCTTCAAATTGCCGGTGACGTGACTATCGGCAGATGTCTCACTAGCGACATTTCCTTCGCTATGATCGCCTAAATAGCCATCTCTACATCGCAGTTCTATATCGGCAGATTCTCGTATCCGCCAAAGCACTTCATCGAGCAACCGAGAGAAGCTATTTATTCAAGAGGAACATCGTGACCATCGCGGTTTCTACATCGCGGTTCTATAATGGCGATCTCGAATCGGCCAAATCCTCATCAAAACAACCGCCGAGAAACCGTAAGATCACGAGATACATCGGTCGTTACTCAATGCACTTCAAGCCAAAATAGATCCGTTACAAGATCTGTCGACAAATCCAAGATACGCATCGATGTCCGCACCTTCACGTTTATCCAATAGACATTTCCTCTTCGAACAGTGTTCGCGGTCTTCAAAGCTTCATTTCCGAAAAGGCCAAGCACGGACGCCGCACTACGCCAAAGCAATGAAACGTCCACATCAATCACCGCATCCAGGCTAAGCTCGACACGTCCAACTATGTCCACTGTGTCCCGGATCATCTTCAAGACTCAAACCTAACGAAGGTCTTTGCCCAACAAATCCAAAGATGTACTCGCTACATCACGAGATTCGATCACCAACGGGCATAAACCTATTCAATACACCAACGGTCACCTCTTCTTCCGGCTATATAAGAAGACTCTCATCCTCATCTCAAAATAGCACAAGACAACAGACAAGAGAGAGCACAAGCACTCTAACACACAAATTGTGTATGCTTATGCTTGAGAAAGGTTGTGGTATTGATCTTCATTTCTTCAATCCAGAACCACTCCTTCAGAGTGAGAAATCACAAGTGTAAGAACAAACACTTTGTGAGAGAGAGAGAAGAAAATCCAAAAGCTGAGAAGCTCTGCTTGATCAACAACCTTGTTGTTGATTTGAGTTCTTCTTCCTTCGAAGAACTCAGTCTCTTCAGTGGCCTCAACTCCATCATCCAGTAAAGAGACCAAGTATCTTACAGATCGTTGAAGTCAGATCAAGCTTGAAGATGTCCGATGAAGAGCCAGAACTTACATGTCCAGATTGCATTCATATCGGCAGACTTATACTACATTATAAGCGTGCCGATTGTGCAATAAGGTGTCATCATATTTGGTCGAGTGCTTAGCACTCAGTTGTTCAAATACTTGCTATTTGAACAACTCCTAATATTCTCTTCTCACATCACTCTAACACTAGCACTTTCCTTCACTAACCTCCAAGGTTGTTAGGAACTGCTAGGATTAGAGTTCTTATTTGAGTCTTCGGTATTCCATTTCACTTTCCTTCTTCCCCTAAAAGATTGCTAGGTTAGAGAGTCTAGGTTGATGTACTAAGCATGTTTGCCTTTGAGCAAACCTCTCTGAATTTTAATATAATATATATATTTGTTACATTCAGCCTTGATTTCTCTTTCTTGTATAATTTGCTTTATCATGTGCAATCTGTTTAAGGAAAGTAAATGATGCATCTAATACAGATTATAGTCAACTGTCAAGTTCTCTTTCATATCAAATCTTTACGTTACTTTAATCTAAATTGTTAAACTTATGCCGTTTATTCTTCCGCCGCTCAAACTCATTTCCATCGCTAAGTTCAACATATATCTTCCAACCGCATGTTTCATATCTGCGATTCGAATGTCCATGATCTACATCTGCGATCAAGGATGTCCTATGTTTCTAACTTCGCTAAGCGCTACGATAGGAAGATGATAAACTTGTATTAATCATTTCATCTACTCCTCAATTTTAAATGTTAAAAATTGGATGAAATTTTTATTACATACGTATAGGCTATTCACCCCCTCTAGCCTATACACCGAGCAACCCTCGGACCTAACAATTGGTATCGAGACGTACTCGTAAACCTTATTTCGGCTTAATAACCCGAGAGTTTAGATCCCGGCTCGATTAGATGCATAGTCAAAAGGAGTCTTTTCAAAATCTTTTATCCACAAAAACCTTTTGACCGAGAATCCCGAAAGCCTTTTGAAAACCATCTTCAAATCAAAATAAATTTTGTTTTCAAAAACATGTGAGAAAGAGTATTGTGATGACAATGTGTTCACTATAAGAAAATTTATCATATATCGAATTACATTGATATTGTGAAGAGAAGTATTATAGTGGAAGTTGACTTGCTAAGGATTATGCATGTTTCATAAATCTGTTCTTAAATCTTGGTATCTTCTTTGGCAAATGGGTTAAACTCATATTTGATAGATGAATTACTTAGAATCCCTTCCAAAAACATGCTCTCTTGACATAAGGCTAACGATTGTTCCAATCCAACACCTTCTCAAGAAAACTTTTTATAAAAGTTTAGAGCAGAGGAAATAAGAAGAGTTTCAAAGGAAATTCAAAGGAAATCAAAGATATGTCATCTTCAAAATCACCGAGATTGTAAGTTCTTGGCCTAAGGACATCAATGATGAATTTGTCTTCCTTCAATGAAAAGCCTCACCGAGCAAGAATACACTCAAGGAACCTATGCTCGTATTAGAACCGGTGCTTCAACGACTATGAGCGACGCGTTCAAAGAGTTTAATGAGGAAGTAACCCCACTCCTAATTTCTTAACACTTTGGGTTACACTTATAAGCCGTATTTTGAATAATTATTCTTTTGTCATGCTTATTAAGTCTCATTTGTATTATTGGATTACTAGAGCTATCTTTAGCTCATAAATGTTGCTAATTTTCTCTATGAGTACTTTGGGCGGAACTCATATGACGTAAAAGGTCAATCATGCAACATCTCTCTCCATCAGATAGTAACATGGCTGCGATTCATGAAGGATCGCGATCACTCATGAGAATTCACTCATGTCCTTCACTCACTCAAGGTCAAAATCTTCACCGCTGGACTTTACAACAATGAAGTGAAAAATCTGCGATAAGTCCAAAGGAGTTGATAAAGACCCTCTCTCATGCCTATACAAAACAAAGTTAGCTATTTGCTTTCCAATGACCTGTGCTCATGTCTCGAACTAATATGCTCATACATATCATCGACAACAATGCATAATAACCTGTCATACTGCACTTTTATTAATATACATTGATTGTATGATTTGTTTTATGCAAATGGTTTTTCAAAAACAAATCAGCATTTTTCCTATCAGCTGATTTCAAATGTTTTTCTGAAAACCCCGTAGTTGGTGAATTTCCACATCGCCAACCAACACTTCATAAGCTCGCTTGTATGTGCTGACTTATAGAAGTAAAAACCCTTTAAAGACCTACTCTCTCAAGTCTATTAAAGGTGGAGGCACACTTTTCAAGTTTGACGCTTCGATTAAAGTTAAGACTATTTTCAAAATCTTGGAAAACGACAAGACAGTCAACATCAATCCTTACCAAGAATCTTGAGAATATCTAGACTTCACACCTATCCTCGCCAAGGCGTGATCGAAGGACAACTCAAAGAATGCTCCATTATTGAGTATCCTTCGCCTAACCTCCGTGAGTATAAGTAGAGCTCCTTCTTCATTCAAATCTCTACTATGACAAAACTCACAAACTGCCTATAGATTACACTAGTTACAAATCGATGATTCAAAATCTCACAAATGTTACTAAACCCAAGTCCTAAGATTGGATCAAGACAATTCCTCAACAACTGGGTATGATTCCTTCATATTCATTCAAGGTTGTTTCGATTTTATTTCTGTTACTTCACAAGAGCTGATCTAAATTTTTCTCAATAAAGTATTTCCAAAAATCATTCATAAACTGTGAAAATTATTTTCAAAACCTTTTTCAATATACAGTTTACAAACATGAGAGAAATTGCATCAAGTCTTGTGTATCAGAAATCATTAATTATGGTTCCACAGTCTTGTTGAGAAAACAATTGATAAAAAGATCTTCTTTTGTCTCGTCCGATAATCATAGAAGTTTGCCATCAAGCATGATTTATATGCTGCAAACCATGATTGTCAGAACACTTAAGGACTCTTTTAGTCAATTAGTTTTAAAAGTAAGATAGAAAACCATCAATTAATGCCGAAAAGTGATTTCATTCTCTCTTCTAACTTTTAGCTATCAATCTCATTGATACTCTAAAATGTCTACAGATGAATCACGGGAAAATCAATTAGCACATACTCATTCCACTTTTGGAAGTCTGCTTGCATACTTGAACTTCACGAAAAGATCCCGAAAGAAATGTCAAATGTTTGGAAAACATTTAACATATTGCCATGTGCAACAAGTCTTCGGTTATATGTAGGTATGCCGACCATCACCTCAAAGATGGCCGATGCGGATAATTCGCGCTGAATTAAGTAGCTAATATGGAATTGATGAGGATGACGAATCGCTAATAGTCACCACCAATCCCTCGTCTATCAAAGGGGATTCATGGTCAAAACAGACATCTCGTGGCCATCACCCTTCGGTGCTCTCATAATGACCCGAAGAAGTGAAGATGTTCTGCCTCCCCCGAGAGTTGGAGGAGATCAAAAAGGGAACACGGCCATCTTCTTATCATCCAACTCCTTCTAAATCCTTGACCAATGACTTCTCATCTAATGTCTAGGATTAGGACCTATAGGACACAAATTTGTAACATGTATCTCTTTTCGTAAATTGAATCATTATGTATCTTTCTCATGTAATCTGTAGTTCATCAAAAATCCAGCTTGTATTGTTCTTGTAATCACCGATCCTTGCAACATAATGTGTAAAACTACTTGGATTATTGAATACAAGCTCTGCAACTTCTACTCATGCCTATCTACTTGTCTGCATTCCTTTGATAGCATGAACTAATGTGTTAAGTGTGTTGATCAAACTTATTATTCTTTATTATCTCCATTTTATTCTGGTGATTAAAAGAATTGCTCTTAATGAAATGATCACTCTACCGAGACACAAACTCGCCGACATCCCATCAAGAAACCATTCTTGAACAATCTGCTACATCAAGTTATGGTCTTCTACTACTGCTTAACTTTCATCCTTAGACACCATGATAATTGCCTTTCAGAATTTAATCTTTTCACAATGAGTAAATTCAAGTTCTGCCAAAACCTATAGTCTCTTAACAAATAGGCAGACTGCAGTATTCATGACCTTCATGTCAACCTATCAAGGAATCTGCTATTACTCAATCTCTATCCTTCATGATTAAAAGGTCAAGATTATTAGTAAATCTGCTTTGAACAACGGTGTTTGCTAAATCGAACCTTTCAAGACAATACAACAGCACTTTGTGTTCTTAGTAATGACAACTACTAAATCTTGTGTACCCTATGAGATTGAAGTTATAAAGGCTTGATTAGTTGTTCCCATTATAATGGTTTAACAGCTAATTGGTATACAGATTGAATTCAAAACACTCTGCTACACCTTATCATGAGATTCTTTGTCAAAAAGGATGTAGTTAAAAATCTCTAGTAACTCGACCTATCCTCAAGATAGTCAGACATTCAAGAATTCTTGGGAAGACTAATATTTTCAAATATTAAGTCCTTCCTCAGAGTGAACACCGATATGACCCCGCGTATATAGGCTACGTCTCACTCTCTTCAACAAGTCTAGTCTGCAGATCTCTTCCCTTGCCATAGAATGCCTAGATCTTGGACGAAAGAAGAACGGACATCACTTCAGGTACACATTTAATATCTCACTTACTTGATCTATTTAATATTCTTACTAAGCTTTATTAATCTTAAATAGATTGATGTCCATTATAAATAGAGTCTATTCAATTGGTATCAGCTGTCCTTACCTTAGCTGATATTAATCACCCTACCAATGATAGACATAACAATTGATATCAGCAGTTCCTACTCTAGCAAATATCTAATACAACCTGCTGATATTGTCTTCATTCATTAAAAGACTCATCAAATCTCTCAAAATTGGTATCAAACTTCAAGATTGATATCAGACAATCTTAAGACACATTCATCTAAAACTTCCACATATGTGTCATGTACAACTGTGCCATATGGCTTGGACAAGTTATTTTGTCCCCAATTCGTTCTTAAACAACCAATGCTGTTCTATTTTTGATTAATTTACTCAAACAATTCGCTTGAAGTAAAATAACAGCTTATATTATTTCTAGAAGCAGTTGTACCCATTAATATCACAATAAAGGCAATCAAATTAATCTGGTCACAAATTAATTTTTAAACTTCTGGTTTGAAATTAATATAAATATCTTCTAGACTGCCTATGTACTAGCCATAATTACACTAAGCATGATGACATAATCCCAAATCAGACTATCATTACTATGTCATTAAATGCACTCACTTCTTTAAGCCCCCAAAATGTCTTTTCCCATTCCTCTAATCAAGAAACCCTTTCATCTTCTCAAAAATTCAAAAAGTGGTATAAAATTGGTATCAGTCTCCAAAAACAGCAAACTGACTTCTGCGTACCTCAAAATTTCTCCACCAATAGAGTCATTTGCAAAATGTGTTCACCAAATCTGCCCAGTCCTCCTCATCGACCCATTTCCCACACTGAATGGCGTCATCGTATGATGGTCCTTCTTGCCACTCCTCTTCCTCAAGTGATTCAACGACCTCGTCGAATCTCTCGTCGTGTAAGGAATCGTCTTCGAGACCCCAGAAACGATGTATCCAACTTCATCCCTTGGACTCCCACAAGAGACAGTACCGCTACTACTGCCCCTGCTCCCATCGCCTCAAATGCTCACCTCGAGCAACCCTCATCTCAGGAGGAGCTTCAGCCAGCAAACGCCAATTCTGCGTCAAATCCAGCGGTCAATGTTCCCTTCGATTAGAATCAGCAGACCTTCATCCTCTAACTCTACTTCATTAGGATGACTAGCTAGGTCTCTGTTTTATCAATCTAATTTTCTTTTGCTATATCAATGATAAATATGTAATGTGTTTAGTCTTGTGTACGTCTGCTTGTCTATATTTGACATTTTCTTTTGAGTTAAATATTCAAAATTTGTCCTGGTACATACTCGTCCATGCCTGCAGTTTACTTTCTTGATGAACTTCAGCAATACCTCGTAGGCAGACCTTACATCTCATGTTTTAGATGTATATCTCATGCATCCAACAAAAGTCAGCATAAGACTCAACCATACTTGCCTGTTTCGACTTGATATACCTTAAGAAGGAGACTATTTTGAATGCTTTACCACTCACCAATTGGTATCACTAATTAAACAGCTTACCCTATTTGGTACTCCTATTACAAAATAAAGCTTGTCCCTTTACATTCTTGTAAAATCTTCTTACAAGCAATGGAAACACAATTCCCAACCTCGATATCCTATTATGTATATCTCATACATGAAAATTGTGTATCTTAAGCCATCTGCACACTAAGAGTCTGCAAATATGACAAGTAACTGTATTTACTCGATACAGTCTATATTCTCTGCAGAATCACTTCCAGCAAATCACTTCGGCATTTCTAAAGAGACAGCATTTAACAAGATCAAACTTCCTTCCCTCTACCTGTCAAAATTCATACCTTATGAATTACCATAAGCATGTTCTCTATCATATTTAGTTTCTAATACTCCATAATTCATTTGATAACTATCAATCTATATTTAACTTGTGGCCATTAAGGAGGAGAGATTGGAGATGAAGTAATGGCCCCAAGTAATTGTGAAGTAGTAATATGTGAAGTAGTAATAACCCCAACTAGTAAGGAGGAGAAAACTAGTAAAGAGGAAAGAACTAGTAAGGAGGAAAGAAGGAGAGATTGTGAAAATTGCAAACAATCAATGAACCATTAAAGAGAAGAGATTGGAGATGAAGTAATGGCCCCCAAGTGTGAAGTAGTAAGGAGGAGAAATAGACAGCCATTTAAGAAAGAGAGACTCAAATAAGATTGACATTATACATACAGATTATTATTATAAATCAAGGAGGAGAGATAAACAAACATTAAGGAGGAGAGATTGTGAAGTTGTAATGCCCTCCCGAAAGTGTGAAATATTAAGGAGGAGAGATAAACAAATATTAAGGAGGAGAGATAGACAACTTGTAGGACTGTTGTAAGATTGTGTATCTACCCATACAGCTTAATACTATATGACTATTATAATACGCTGACTAGATGAAGATGCTTAATCAATTCGATTAAGAACTAGATAACAAGTTACTTATACTTTCTACTTCTTGCTTGAGCAACATTCTTCAGATCATCCGATGCAAGAAACACACTCTTAAGGCAATATTATCATTTGCCTAACAATCATTTCAGTTATTGCTTCGTATTTGTTCTTTCATTTATTGAGTCTGTAAATACTTAGCAATAGGTGACTATACATACGCTATCGCTTGTAAGTTCAACCTAGGGCATGCCTTGATATAAATTGAATATTCAGTAGTGGCATGTTATTACTAAGGATTAAACAAACTGCTTTAAAGAGCTATATGTATAAGTCAAATTGTAGTAATGGTCCCAAGCAAATAGGAGGAGATTGTTAGGAATATGCCTGTAAATCAGCTGATATATATGTATGCATATTCCAACACAGTGATTTGCTTGTTCCCATTACAACGCATGTTTCACAAGTGGCTAAAAGGGCTGCGTACCGGTTAGTGTGGCAGCTTGTTGAAACAATGCATAGGTCATTAGACTAGGAAGTCTTTGTACATATCCGAGTCTTTGTCCTACCAGAATGATGACAAACCTTCATATGAATCAAGCTCTTCAAATTGCCAGCTGACGTGACTATCGGCAGATGTCTCACTAGCAGACATTTCCCTTCAGCTATGACTGCCTAAATAGCCATCTCTAAATCAGCAGTTCTATATCGGCAGATTCTCGTATCCGCCAAAGCACTTCATCAGAGCAACTGCAGAGAAGCTATTTATTCAAGAGGAACATCGTGACCATCAGCGGTTTCTACATCAGCAGTTCTATAATGGCAGATCTCAGAATCAGCCAAATCCCTCATCAAAACAACTGCCGAGAAACTGTAAGATCACGAGATACATCGGTCGCTACTCAATGCACTTCAAGCCAAAATAGATCCGTTACAAGATCTGTCTGACAAATCCAAGATACGCATCGATGTCTGCACCTTCACGTTTATCCAATAGACATTTTCTTCGAACAGTGTTCGCGGTCTTCAAAGCTTCATTTCCGAAAAGCCAAGCACAGACGCCGCACTACGCCAAAGCAATGAAACGTCCACATCAATCACCGCATCCAGCTAAGCTCGACACGTCCAACTATGTCCACTGTGTCCCGATCATCTTCAAGACTCAAACCTAACTGAAGGTCCTTGCCCAACAAATCCAAAGATGTACTCTGCTACATCACGAGATTCAGATCACCAACGGGCATAAACCTATTCAATACACCAACGGTCACCTCTTCTTCTCCAGCTATATAAGAAGACTCTCATCCTCATCTCAAAATAGCACAGCACAACAGCACAAGAGAGAGAGCACAAGCACTCTAACACACAAATTGTGTATGCTTATGCTTGAGAAAGGTTGTGGTATTGATTTTCATTTCTTCAAACCAGAACCACTCCTTCAGAGTGAGAAATCACAAGTGTAAGAACAAACACTTTGTGAGAGAGAGAAGAAAATCCAAAAGTCGAGAAGCTCGCTTGATCAACAACCTTGTTGTTGATTTGAGTTCTTCTTCCTTCGAAGAACTCGGCCTCTTCATGGCCTCAACTCCATCATCCAGTAAAGAGACCAAGTATCTTACAGATCGTTGAAGTCAGATCAAGCTTGAAGATGTCCGATGAAGAGCCAGAACTTACATGTCCAGATTGCATTCATATCGGCAGACTTATACTACATTATAAGCTGTGCCGATTGTGCAATAAGGTGTCATCATATTTGGTCGAGTGCTTAGCACTC
The DNA here is from genome assembly GCA_016624345.1 of Platycodon grandiflorus. Lineage (NCBI taxonomy): Eukaryota > Viridiplantae > Streptophyta > Magnoliopsida > Asterales > Campanulaceae > Platycodon > Platycodon grandiflorus. The sequence continues at coordinate 11,807,790 of CM028367.1, read as the reverse complement.
AGTTGTTCAAATACTTACTATTTGAACAACTCCTAATATTCTCTTCTCACATCACTCTAACACTAGCACTTTCCTTCACTAACCTCCAAGGTTGTTAGGAACTGCTAGGATTAGAGTTCTTATTTGAGTCTTCGGGTATTCCATTTCACTTTCCTTCTTCCCGAAAAGATTGCTAGGTTAGAGAGTCTAGGTTGATGTACTAAGCATGTTTGCCTTTGAGCAAACCTCTGCTGAATTTTAATATAATATATATATTTGTTACATTCAGCCTTGATTTCTCTTTCTTGTATAATTTGCTTTATCATGTGCAATCTGTTTAAGGAAAGTAAATGATGCATCTAATACAGATTATAGTCAACTGTCAAGTTCTCTTTCATATCAAATCTTTACAGTTACTTTAATCTAAATTGTTAAACTTATGCTGTTTATTCTTCCGCTGCTCAAACTCATTTCCATCAGCTAAGTTAAACATATATCTTCCAACTGCATGTTTCATATCTGCTGATTCAGAATGTCCATGATCTACATCTGCTGATCAAGGATGTCCTATGTTTCTAACTTCAGCTAAGCAGTTACGATCAGGAAGATGATAAACTTGTATTAATCATTTCATCTACTCCTCAATTTGTAAATGCTAAAAATTGGATGAAATTTTTATTACATACAGTATAGGCTATTCACCCCCCCCTCTAGCCTATACACTGAGCAACCCTCGGACCTAACACGAGTATTTGGTGTTGTTGTTTCTCCGGCTCAGTAGTTAGCCGTCGAGGTCTTTTGTTGGGGCTTCTATTAGTATTGTTCTTCGGCTTGTATTTGGCCGTGGAGATTTTCTAGTTATTGTTTTGTTATTTGAGTTTTAAAAAAAATTCAGGTTTTTATTAGTTGTGGTTTTCCGCTGCATAGTTTTGGTTTGTAAGCTCGTGTAGCTCGTTCACTTCGGTGGACTTTAGTTGTTTCCTTTAGTTTGGCGCACCGAGTTGGGGTTTAATATCGAATCCCGAACCCGGGGCGTCACAGTTATAGACCTTATAGGCCTTTTTAGTGAAATGGTAGCCAAGGAAAATCCACTTTTGAGCTCTTGACTGAAAATTGTCTCTATTATGAGAATGTGTAGAAGCATAGCAGAGATAACCAAGAATTTTAAGGTGAGAGTACTGAGATGAGGTATTGAATAAGAGTTCAAATGGGGTTTTATAATGCAGAACAGAATTAGGTAGTCTGTTAATAAGATAAGTAGTAGTGAGTAAACAATCACCCCTGTAGACACCCAGAATTCGTACACCTACATTATACGAATTGTCCAATAAACAACTGTTTATTTACAAATGGACTAACACATGTTTCTATGATTATTTCAGAAAACAACATACACAACGAACTGTCAATGTCCAACAAATACCACGAGCTTCGGTTAGATCAACATCAAGGGTCAAACTCGAAGATAAAACAGGACTAATGATGTCCAACACACAAACAACCTTCCGTTAGATCAACGTCAAGGGTCTAGACTGAAGATACACAGCTTAGAAGGGCCAAAGTGCAAGACACAAAGCCTAGAAAAAGCCAAAAACATGGTTTGGTACGCTGAAACCTTGCTGAGTGCGCTGATACCACCAAACATGGTTTGGTGCACGGGCACCATGCCAGGTGCGCCGCGCACCAAACCTGCATTTTGTACTCAAAGTTAAGCCATCGGTTGCTAAAGAATTTGAAGGCAGAAAGGAAGCTTCGTCCAAACTTGGGCCAGAGAGTAAACTCTCACTTTCTCCCCTATATAAAGAGATGATCAGCTCTCTCTTTACACACAGAAAAAAATCAACACAAACTCCCTCATCCAAGGAGAACACACACACACACAACTCTCTCTCTATCAAGCCTCTCTTTGAGGAAGAAAAGAGAGAAAGAAAAGAGAAAATAGTATTGGCTCTCTCTCAATACACACAAAACGTAAGTCTTCCTTTCCTCGATTGGTAGTAGTGGAAGCACAACAGTCAGGCTACGAGCTAGCTTGATCCGGTATAATACAACGGCCTAGAACTTGGCCCGATTTCTATAAAACGACAGAAGGTAACCCCTTCCGTTCGTTAGTCTGTTTAGATTTGTAAATAAATGTAATAAATGTATGTAATTTTTTTAATACATTTTTAATATATTAAATACATGTAAAATATATTCTGTAAATAAAAAAACTTACGATAATTAAATATGACATGCAAATGTATACAGACCGAAAGGGTGAATTGGGTGCGTAAAACCTTCCCAATTCGTAACTTGGTCCCCGAACCATAATCTAAAGTTTTTCTCCTGTTTACTTTATAAACGAGAGTGGCGACTCTATTTTCAAAAGATAAACGTGTTCTCATGTTTATCAAACCATAAAATTAACAGAGGAAAACCACGCGACAAGAGCGAAAAAGGCCCCCAAAGGGAACTATCCGCGGATCGAGGCGCTCACAACCCCTGAATTTGATTGGAAGATATGCTTGGAATCTTAAAGCTCTGGCATGTTCTAAGAGATGTCTATGTTTTCTCTCAGCTCTGCCATTTTGCGGTGGACAATCAGTGCAAGTTCTTTGATGAATTACACCAAGAGGAAGCAAGAGAGCAGAGATATCAGAATTAAAAAATTCTGTACCATTGTCAGATCTTATTTGTTATACCTTGACATTAAATTGGGTTTCAACCATGGCTAGAAAAGCCTGAAGTATCTAACAGATATGTGATTTGGATTTTAAAAGGAAGGTTCATGTGGCTCTAGAGTAATCATCCACTATAGTAAAAAAGGAATGATAACCATCATAGGTTAAGTGTCTATAGGGACCCCAAACATCACAGTGAAACAACTCAAATTTAGACTTGCTATGACAGTGACTTAATGTGAAAGGTTGTTTGGTTTGTCTAGCAAGATGACATACATCACAATTGAGAGATTTACAAGTTGAAACGCTGAATTGACACTACTGGAAAACACGACATTACTGTCGAAGAAATTCGATAGTAATTCACGAATTCCGACAGTAATTATTAATTTACTGACGAAACTGCTCCGACAGTATCCGACAGTAAACCTTCGACGGTAATTTATCTCTGACAGTATTCCAACAGTAATTACTGTCAAAGCTCCGACAATAATCACCAATCCGACAGTAATACAAATTTCGACAGTATTTACCGTTAGTTTATTGTTGGAACACCATTAATTTTGTGACGGAAATCCGACAGTAAATTAACTCCGTTATTATTTTTAACAGTGAATTACTGTCGAAGCTCCGACAGTAATAATTAAAAAATACTTTTTAAAAATAATTACTGTTGGAGCTCCGACAGTAATTATTAAAAAAAATTAAAATTTATTTTCTTTCACCTGATATAGCAGTTATATATACACAATCACACACACTGCAACAATAAACTATAATTAACAACTAAAACATAAATTAAATTAAAATTAATATATATACAATTTAAAAAATATTACAGTACCAAAATAAAGTGTCTAAATAAACATTATACAGAAGTTTCATGTCAAAAAGAGTTTAAGAAAGATTCAGATGCTGATATCTTTCATACTTGTATACTAACACTCAAAAGTCTCAAATATAACTTTACTGATGGAAATATGTGATATTCTACATTTTGTGGTTGGTATTTAGAATGCAAAACTTGACTTGGTCTTAACTTCACATAGTTTAGTTGCACCACATGATTTGAAAATGCAAAAACTAAAAATAGATTCACGACAGGAATAATATTGATTTGCATAGTTGTCAAAACGGGATACATATCGTGTATCGAAATTCTATCTCTATGATACGTATCGGGATACGCATCGCGTATCGTAAGATACGCTATATATATGCATATATATATATATATATATATATAATGACTATTAAGCAATAATTAATAAAAATATATTATCCAATGATTAAGGTTAAACTTCATATATGTGTTTTCATATTTTGAAAGCTTGATATTAACCCAAAAAAGATTAGGAGAAAAAGAAAATAGATGAGAACATAAAATATTCACAATTAAGTAAACTTTTAAGCTTAAAAAACTATCAAATTCATACTTTTTTGAAAAAAATAAATAAATTCCAAGATGTAATATTTTCTTCCTTCAATTTTGTCTTCACTCTTTAGCATATATGAACTCTATTATTACTATCAACAAGGGTTTTCTTATAATGGAGGATTAGGGAATTGGATAATGGACAAATTAGAATTGGGTTTAAAAAGGGAGGTAATAAGAATTGGTGATTCTCATATCGTATTGTACGATACGTATCGCGTATTGTATGATACGTATCGCATATCGTACGATACGTATCGCGTATCGTACGATACAGAGCCCATTACGATACGGTGATGCGATACGTATCGAAATAGGTGATTTTCGTATCATATCGTACGATACGTATCGCGTATCGTACGATACTAACAACTATGTTGATTTGTACTTGGTCACATGTAATTAGAAGTGTTGGCTCAGCATCCTTGTTGTCTTCAGCAATAGGGAGCTCTGGTGTGATAGTTTATGCCTAATAAGAAATTCTATCAAGTAAAGTTACCCGCAAATCAAGAACAATTAGATGAAACTTATAATGAAGCCTTAAGGCGTAAAAAGAAACACAAGAAAAAATATGGCATTACTATGCACACAGCGCTGAGCATTATGAAAATACAATATGAAAGAAATTGAGCAGCTAGGAAGGACAAACAAGCCTGATGTGAGTCCTGGTGGGATAGCACCAGCACTAACACCAGTACACAAAGCAGTGGAATAAAGAAAACTTAAAACAGAGAAACACACAAATATAACACTTTATCTACAGCAACGTGCTGTAGACAATAAACCTTCTCTTATAAACTGGGTTATGAATCCAAGTACAAAACGATGTAAAGAGAAGAACAAAATCACCAAATATGCTCTCACAAAAACACTCTTGATCTTCTGATAAACTTGCTGGAAAACTAGAGCTAAAAACTATTAATCACAAAGACTATCCAGCTAGTATATATATGCATAGAGTCCTCTTGAATCATGGAAGCCGTCTTGCTTTAGGATTCCTCTTTTTAGATGGTCTTTGACTTTCCTTAAGCAATCCAAGGTAATCCTTCCTTGATATGGAAACCTTCCTTGCTGTGGACTCTTTCCTTTTGTGAGAGACCTACAAAATTATCAAAAGTAATACTAAACAAATCCAATATTAGTTAGGAAGTTAGTTAATTAAAATAACCTAATTACATAAAATACAATATTTACCAATTAACAAAAATAAGAAATATATGAAAGTGACAAATCTCATACATGCACACTTTCAATCTCCCCCTGATTTGTCGCTTTCGGATCAAAACACAACTAAGCCAAGATCACATAAAAACTAAGATTTAAGATTTAAAAATTAAGCATCTAAAAAATAAGCTCCCCCTAAATCAAACATCTAGCATGAGTCAAGATAATTCAAGAGGCACACAAATCAGTTTTAGAATAAAACAAAATAAAGTATAAGCAAATAAAAATAATGTTATCAACCAAATGTCCAAATTGTCCAAATTTCTTCCCATCAACTGATTGGTCCATCCTCAATTGCTCGGCCCAGCTCTATCCATTTCTTCCTGAGTCTTCTGGAGTAATTCCCATCGAAAATTTTGACTTATGTCTTCAAAAACTTGGCTGGAACTAGCTGCTGGTGGTGCTCCCCCTTTTTGATCTGAAAGATTTGCCAAGGCAATCTGTGGAGGTGGAGATGCGATCACATCATCACCAACATCAGCCAGCTCATCGTCTTCTTCTTCAGGAATAGTAACTGGAGGATCATCTGGGAAGGTTACTGAAAGATCAATAGTGCGCTTGGTGCACTCCAGTACAGGTTGAATACCAAAAGATTCAACTTTCTCCCATAGCCTGTCAGATTGAAGAATATCTACGCCTTGTTTGATACAAATGCCAGAGATTAAGCATGGAAAAGGAAGATCAGAGGGAAGCTCCTTTTCAGCAAATTGGATAATACTTCCAAACACAATCTCACCAAGATTAAACTCCACACCCGTGAATATTCTATAAATAAGGTCAGCGTGGGCTGTGGTGACTGTGTTTCTATTAGAGGTAGGCTTCCAATTCAAAGTGGCTATTTTAAACAGAAAACCACAAAGGGATGTCAACATAGTGCATTTGTACTGATTATGCCATATGGGGTCAAGACCATTCGAAATTGCATTTGCAATGTCATTCTTTGGAGCCATAGGAGGTATGTGTTGAGGTGAGGGGGTTTGAAGAAAAGAATTGATAACAGCAGGAGAGAACACAATTGTTTTACCTCTGACACACACTTTTTCAAAACTCTCAGACCTTGGGTCTTGAATGGATTGAAGGAGACTGGCATAAAATTCAGAGACAAGAGAGGGATAAAAGCTCGAGGGATAAGAAACAGAATAAAGAAGACCTTTTTCCTGGAGATATCAAGTCAGACCCATTTCATCAAAAGTTTTGTCCAAAACCCTTTCAACTATAAAACCTTTCATCCTAAAGAATTCAAACCTTTGTTTTGCATCTTTATTCATGAATTTTTCCGGAGGATGTGAACTTACAGTTTGTTTAGAGGGTTTGGCCCGTGATGAACGCCTAGGCACAGGCGTGGAACTGACTGTAGGTTGGGTCTTTCTGGAGCTTTTTCTTCTCGGTGTGGGGGCTGGTGTGCTCACATCAGCAGCCACATCTTCCTTTTCAGCCTCTAAGTCCTCTCTTCCCAGTTTGAATGTTTCATCTTCGGCCTCATCATCATCATCGGATCCCAATAAGGGAACCTGCTCAGCAATTGACGCCGTTGCCTTCTTCTTGGACTTCCGTGCAATGCTTTTGCCCTTCTTTAGATCAATGAGGGCTTGAGTGGGTATGTCATCAGTGTCCTCTGCCTCATCATTGTTTTCACTTACAGAGGGAAGAGGATCAGTTCTGGGTGTTACAGGAGGTGTGGTAGCAGCGGTAGTAGCACGCCTGGAAACAACTTCAAAATCCTCAGCTTGAGGCCCTTCTGAGTCACTGGACTCAGTTGGAATAATGTACTTTCTGCGTCTGGGGCGTACAGTGCTGGAGGGTTTGGGTTGTGATTCTGGAACTGATGCAGTTGGATGAACAGCGGGGGCTGAGGAGGATGTCTTCCTCTTCCGTTTTGATTCCGTGGCTGGAACAAAATCTTCATCATCATTACCTTCCAAAAAATCTGGGTCAACCATACTTGGCCTAACCCTAGGCGAGAAAGTCTCCATATTTGGCGAGAACCCTTTCTGTCATAGGGACCAATTTGGGCCTTTTTCCAGACCATGGTGAGCACCGATGGCTTTCAAATCACCTGGATTTTCCACTTCAATGATGTTGTCTGGGGCTCCGGGCAAGGACACAGAAATAGGAGTGGCCTCTGTATCAACAAACAGTTCAATTGCACCTTCGTTTGGAGCGATTGGTGACAATGGAGGAGACACTGTAGGGCTGGAAGAGGCGGATCGAGCAGGGGAAGCCATGAGCGAAGCTGGAAGAAAGCAGGAGAGAGAGACAAACAAGAGACGAAAGGATTTTTGCTGGAGTAGTTTGAGAGAGAGAGAGAGATAGTGCACAGTGATTTTTTAAAAAAATTTGGTCAGTGGTATTAAAGATGTGATAGCACAAAGTAGAGACCTAATAGGAAAAGGACACCTAGCCCAATCCTAAATTAGGAGGGAAACCAAATTAGGCAAGGATTACAAAAAGAGTTTTGAAAATTCACAACTTCTATAGAATCCTTTGATGAAAAGGAAACATAGGCTCTCGTTTTTTAGAACAAAATTTGAAAACTCTTCCACTTTTGTGAATGATTTACCTGCCATAATCAACACAAAAAAAAATCCACATAAAATATACTCCCCCTAAAGACATGGACATTAGCAATATAAAATCCCTAATTCTGTTGAGCATGAAATCGTTTGTACTTGAGGAAAAAATAGGGAGAGAAAAAGATTGAGCACTAATTTTCACCAATGACCAAGTTGACCTAACTGATGTCTAGGAGAATGATGCAAAATGTACACACATGTGGAGGATAAATCTCAGTATAGGTGTGGCATGGGATGTAATCACAGCAGGGGACACATCTCCTCTAAGAAAGTCAATGAATTGTCTTCTTGTCTTGCTTGGCCTCTAGAATGCACCCACCCATTTTTTAATTGTGGGGAAAGAATTTTGGGTAGCTTTCACTCTACTTTACCTTCATGGATAGCTCTCTTCCAGATAAATTAGTCACTTTGTGACCCTTTTTTTTTTTTTTTTTTAACACTGGAATGACTTCATACCATGAATGGAGCAGCTGTTTCCCTTATAATAAGCACCCACCAAGAGACATCCATTAGGATAAATATGTGCCAATCTTTGTTTGACACTATTTAAGAAGAATTCACAATTCGAGAAGAGTCATGTCGAGAAGTGATACAAGTGACCACACTTGAGATATATCGTGCAATGCATTTTTTTTTTTGAATACAAAAACTATACTATATACAGGTGTAGGTTCTGATGTGATCACACAGTGGATCACATCATCAGATGACACACAAACTCGAGACTTCCTTAGGGTAGAAAATCTCTAAAAATCAAGGGCTTTGGTGAAAATATCGCCAATTGTTTTTCGTGCCTATAGATTCCAAGTTAATGATTTTTGCTCAACAAGATCACGAATAAAATGATGTCTAATGTCAATGTGTTTAGTCCGTGAGTGTTGAACAGATTTTTGATATTTCTATGGCACTTAAATTATCACAAAAGACGGTTAAAACATTGCTTTTGAGCCCATAATCCTTAATCATCGATTCATCCACGAAGTTGAGAACAACAACTTCCAACAGCAACATATTCGACTCGGCGAGAGAGAGACACGCTTTGTTTTCGACGTACCATGACACTAAGTTGTTTCCAAGATAAAAACAACCTCCGTTGTGCTCTTTCTATCATCAACATTGCGCCCAATCGAATCACTGAATCCTACCAAATTTGTATTTGTGTCTCGAGTGTAGCTAAGCCCTAAGTAACAGTTCCCCAACATATCTAATTATCTTTTGATGACCTTGAGATGAGAGAGTTTTGGACTAGCTTGGTATCTCGCACATAAACACACACTAAACATGATATCGGGACGACTTCCGAAAGGTACAACAAACTCCCAATCATACTTCTATACAAGGTAGGATCAACATCTTCACCATCCTCATCCTTGCACAACTTTTGGGTAGATCCCATAGGAGTCTTGAGATGAGAGGAGTTATCAAGAGAAATTTTTTGACTAAATTCCTAGCATACTTACTTTGTGAAATAAATATTCCTTCCTTACTTTGTTTTATTTGAAGTCCTAGGAAATAGTTCAATTCACCTACCATGCTCATCTCAAAGGTGGTGGACATACTAGTGACAAAGTAGTCTAACATGTTCTTGGATGAAGATCCAAAAACAATGTCATCTACATAGATTTGAGCCACCAAAAACTCCTCTTTGTTTTTCAAGATAAATAAAGTTTTGTCTACCTCACCTCTCTTGAAACCCATTTGTATGAGATGCTCAGTGAGCCTCCCATACCAAGCCCTAGGAGCTTGTTTCAAGCCATACAAAGCTTTCTTGAGCTTATAAACATGGTCAGGATAATGAGGATCAGTGAATCCCTTTGGTTGCTCAACATAGGCTTCTTCATTAAGGACACCATTCAAGAAAGCACTCTTTACATCCATTTGATGTAAAGTGATGTCTAAATAACATGCAATGGCAAGAAGGAGCCTAATTGATTCTATTCTAGCAACTGGGGCAAAAGTTTCTTCAAAATCAATCCCTTCAACTTGGGTGTAGCCTTGAGCTACAAGCCTAGCTTTGTTCCTAGTTATTTGTCCATTTTCATCTGTTTTATTTTTAAAAATCCACTTGGTTCCTATCACATTCCCACCTTTTGGTCTAGGAACCAAGACCCACACATCATTTTTCTCAAATTGAGATAATTCATCTTGCATTGCCATAATCCAATTTTCATCTTTCAATGCCTCTATAACATTCTTAGGTTCAATATTAGAAACAAAACAGAGAACTTACCTTGTTTATCGTGAGCTTACACGTTTAATCCACCAATTCTCGTAGTTAACCCTTGGCTTCTCCCTTGTGCTCACTTTGTCATTCACATTCCCAACCACGTGTAAGGATGGTTCTTCGAATCTTGCTTGGTATGTCCTCGGTCCTGTCCGATTTTCATCTTCACCTGTCCGAACTCTCGGGTCGATGTAGAGTCATTTTGTCCTGATGTAGGTGATGTGTTCACATCATGACTGCATCGTCTCTTCTGCAGCTCGTTTCGCTTCGTTCATCGAATTTTGGGTATCTCCCAATGTTTCAACACAACCCGAGACATCATCTTCAAGAGTTTTGAGATTTAAATCAGCAGTATCATCAAAAGTGACATTGATAGATTCCATCACAGTTTTGGTTCTAAGATTGTAAATTCTATAAGCACTTGTTTGTGGAATACCCTAGGAATACGACTTTGTCACTCTTAGAGTCAAATTTTGACAGATAATCTCTATCATTCGAACATAACATATGCAACCAAAAACATGAAAGTACTTAAGAGTAGGTTTCTTACCAAGAAGAATTTCATAAGGAGTCATGGTTGACCCTACTCTTAAGAAGACTCTATTTCCTATGTGACATGCTGTGTTGAGTGCTTCAGCCCAAAATCGTTTAGAGATGTTTTTAGAACTAAGCATGACACGTGCCATCTCTTGCAAGGTACGATTCTTTCTTTCAGCCACCCCATTTTGTTGAGGTGTTTTAGGGGCTGAAAAATTATGGGTTATTCCTTTGGAGTCACAAAATTTAGAGAACAAAGTATTCTCATATTCAGTTCCATGATCGGATCGAATTTTGACAACTTTCTTACCATACAAGTTCTTCACTTTCTTATACCAAACTTTAAAAACTTCAAGAGCTTCAGATTTTTCTTTCAAGTATAGGACCCATGTGTACCTAGAAAAATCATCTACACACACAAACGAGTATTTCTTTTTACTTAAGCTTTCAACCTCAATGGGTCCCATAAGATCAGTGTGGATTAATTCAAAGATCTCAGATGTGGAACTTTGATCAATCTTTTTGTGTGAAGCTTTGGTTTGCTTGCCTTTTTGACAAGGACCACACACACTTGCTTGTTTAAAATCAAGTTTGGGTAAGTGTTTGACAGCATCAAATCTTACTAATTCTTCTATTTTCCTAAAACTTGCATGACCTAACTTTTGATGCCAAATATCAAGGTCATTAATTTTGGAGCTAAGGCAAGATAAGTTGTCACCAAATTTGTAACAATTATCTTGAGACCTTACTCCAGTGAATAAGCACTGATTAGTGTCATCAAATACTTTGCATTCATGCTTATCAAATTTAACATGCAAATTGTCATCACATAGTTGGCTTATACTAATGAGATTAGCTTTTAAGCCTTCCACATGATAGACATTTTTCAATTTTGGCATATGATCAACACACAAAGTACCTTTACCAATGATCTTACCTTGGGCTCCTCCTCCATAGTTCACGTTTCCACCTTTAACTTCGATGTAATCAGTGAGAAACTCTATGTTACCTGTCATGTGCCTTGAGCACCCGCTGTCGAAGTACCATGAGCCAGCTACGCTGCTTTTGAGTGAGGTGAATATCACTTTGCATTCCTCACTTTTCTTTTCCATCCACACAAACTTCCCAGTTTTCTGCTGATGTGAGTGGTGATGTGAGTACATCCGGGGGCTCATCTGAGGAGCAGCTCTTCCAAGATCATGAATCCTTTTGTAGCAGAAGGGTCTGATGTGACCTGGAGCAAAACAGTAGTGGCATACAAACCTCTTTTTCTTAGGATTAGCTTTCTGTTGTTTAGAAACTTTGTTAGAGGAACTCTCTCCTTCTTTCACAAAAGTGGATTCATAGCCAAGACCAGTTTTTAAATTGTTTCCTAAATTCAGAACTTCATCAAGTTTGGCCTTTCCAGTATTTAATTTTGTAAAAGTTCCATTGGCCTTTTCAAGTTCTGTCTTGGTCTTCTCGAGTTCAATATCACGTTTAGTGAGCATGACCTCAAGTTTGGCTATGGCATCCTTTTGATTGCTATTTTCAGTAGTGACTTTTTCAAGATCACCTTTCAAAGTAACAATTTCAGAAGAGAGTTTCTCATTAACCTTTTCAAAAACAACTATTTTTCTACACGTTTTCCCAATCGCAAATAAATCGGTATAAGCATCAAGAAGTTCTTGGTAACTTGCATCACCATCTTCTTCATTCTCTGTTTTCTCGACGGGGAGAAATAAGACAAGAAACCTCGAGTCGAAGATGTGATCGTTGGTGTGACCGCATCTGAAGCTACATCAGGCTGATGTTTGTGACTAGTGGGCAATTTTTCCATGATTGCTAAGTTTAGCATCTCATCTTCCTCCTCACTATCACTAAGGGTCGCACACAAGCTCATTCCCTTTTTCTTCAGAGTATTGGCACACTCATTGGCATAGTGTCCAAAACCTTTGCAAGCTCTACATTGAACAGTTTCAGATTTTTTCTTAGCAAAACTAGTAGGTTTCTTGAAACTACTCTCAGTATCCTCTTTTGTTTTTTCAAACGAGTTTTGAAATTTAGAAAGAAACTTGTTGGCCCGTTTATTTTTAAGAAAGATGTAAACTTTTTGGTCAAAAGGGCAACATCTTCTTCCAAATTTGAAGTGTCAATTTCTTTAGAGATTTCTTCAATCTCTTTTGGCACTTTGGATACATTAGAGAGAGCAGTTGCAAGAGCAATATTATCAACTTTATGTTGCTGTTGAATTGACAAGTTCATCTCAAACATGGTTAGAATACCTACAAGAGTATCTAAGCCCATGGTTGTAGTATCATGTGCCTCTTCAACGAGCAATTTTGATATTGAATTTTTCAAGAATGATCCTTAACATCTTACTAACCATTCTAGCATTTGATATAGGTTCACCTAGGGAGAGACATTCATTTGAGATTTCTCTCAATTTAGCGAATAACTTTTATATCCTCGCCTCATTCATCCTCAAGTTTTCAAACTTGGTCATGAGAATTCTCACCCTAGTGGCTTTAACACTAGCATCACCTTCACAGTGGCTTTGCAAAATATCCCAGGCTGTTTTTGCTACGTTTTGATTAATAACAAGACGAAACATATGTTCATCCACATGACTTGATATAGCACCAAGAGCCTTGGAATTATAGTTAGCAAGAGTGACTTCAGCAGTAGTCCATTCCTCCTCGGGTTTGAGTTTGTAAATTTTTTCTGAGGATTCACCTTCAGGACTCTTACTTTCTACCTTAGGAGGAGACCATGGAACAATAATACTAAGCCACGCCCTTTCATCAATTGCTTTGATGAAAAGTCGCATCTTAGCTTTCCAAATAGCGTAATTAGTTCCATCCAAAACAGGGGGACGGTACTGATTCAAATTTCCTTCCATAATGACAGCTCTTACTAGGATCAACACTCAGTGTAATCGAGTGAATGGCTCTGATACCAATTGAAAGAAATTGAGCGGCTAGGAAGGACAAACAAGCCTGATGTGAGTCCTGGTGGGATAGCACCAGCACTAACACCAGTACACAAAGCAGCGGAATAAAGAAAACTTAAAACAGAGAAACACACAAATATAACACTTTATCTACAGCAACGTGATGTAGACAATAAACCTTCTCTTATAAACTGGGTTATGAATCCAAGTACAAAACGATGTAAAGAGAAGAACAAAATCACCAAATATGCTCTCACAAAAACACTCTTGATCTTCTGATAAACTTGCTGGAAAACTAGAGCTAAAAACTATTAATCACAAAGACTATCCAGCTAGTATATATATGCATAGAGTCCTCTTGAATCATGGAAGCCGTCTTGCTTTAGGATTCCTCTTTTTAGATGGTCTTTGACTTTCCTTAAGCAATCCAAGGTAATGCTTCCTTGATATGGAAACCTTCCTTGCTGTGGACTCTTTCCTTTTGTGAGAGACCTACAAAATTACCAAAAGTAATACTAAACAAATCCAATATTAGTTAGGAAGTTAGTTAATTAAAATAACCTAATTACATAAAATACAATATTTAATTACCAATTAACAAAAATAAGAAATATATGAAAGTGACAAATCTCATACATGCACACTTTCACAATATCATGATTTGGACGTCTGCATATTCTACCACCGAGCTGACGAGTCTAATTAGTAAGTATCATAAGGAGAAGCAAGACTGTTAGGTCCCACCAGCTACTCTAATATCATCCTTGCCCTCGTTCTTCAAACAAACTACGTGAAGGCTGGCTGGGTGCTTTCTTTAACACATTGATGTTTAACATTCTTCCTACTCAAATCAGTAGGGATTTTTTTGACACAAATTTGAATGTTCGAAAGGAGACAAAGGATAACAATAATTATGGAGAGGTGGGACGTACACTGCATTTAGTAAGTATCATACAGCTCATGCTTTTTCTTGGCGGTGTCAATTCAAATTCAAGCCTAAACTATTTCCAATCAACTAAAAATGAATTATACATAAATAACACGGCATACTGAAGGGGAGGGATCATGAATTCAAAATATAAACAGGATTGGAAAAAGAATATAAGAATGAGAATAAGAAGTCAAATAATTCAGTTCTCATTGTCGTATGCACGAAATGCGTAAAAGTTAATTGACTCTAAGTAGACAAATGGCACTGAAATGTGATTGAAACACAAGCTTGAAGAAACTCAATATTACAGGTGAACTCCAGTAACAATAAACTAAAGGAAGGAGTAGCATTGCCAACTAAAAGAGTAATAAAGCTTAGAGATTTGTCAAAATATAAGAGAGATTAGCATTGGCAGCTGCAGAACTAGGCATCCTATTTTTTAATCGGGAAATACTATGCTTCCCTATTATTTACTTACAGTAGTGTAAGTTATTTTGCACTTATAGAGTCTAAATTAAATTAAAATCACGAGTCCAGTAGCGTTTTATTTTGGGAAACAGAGATTCAAACATTGGATTTAAGGAAGACATAATCATTTAGTCATATTCAGAGGAAATCTTTTTTATTAATTAGCTTCGAATTCTTTTGACGCAATTCTTACAAAATAATAGAAAAGAATTGAGCTACAAAGTTTTTTCTCATCCTACTAGTCCCCTCATTTGATCTGGGTTCTTGTAAAACTAAATGGAAAATAGGAAACATAGTAAGATCTCATAATAGGCTGTATATAGAAGTCAGGATGCACAAAACTAGAAGTGCATAACATCTTAAGTAGATTCCAGCATTCCAAGATCAACACATTAAAAAGGAAATGTAAAAAAGGTCTTCTGGAGCTGGAAGTGCGAAGTCTCTTTGAAGTTTGAACTCCAAAATGAATGCATTTCAGTAGACAGGTTGCAACAGGCAAACTCAAGCATTCAGATATTTAATTAATAAATACTCCCTACGTTACGGTTGATAAGGAACACCGCCGTAGAAAATGCTTCCAACCAATATTTTTGTGGCATTGTGGACTGTGCAAGGAGACACATGCCCATCTCAGTTATGTGCCGATGTTTGCGTTCTACCACTCCGTTTTGTTGAGGAGTATAGGGACACGTGGTCTGATGGCGAATGCCATGTTGAGAAAGGAAAAACTCAAATTGTTTATTCATAAACTCACCACCCCCATCTGTTTGAACCGTTTTGACAGTATGAATTGCTGAAATTTTCCTTGAAAGTTGATTTTCAACCTGAGTTTTAAACTTGGCAAAAATCGAAGTAACCTCAGACTTACGTGTAAGGGGAAAAAGCCAAACAAATCTTGAAAAGTCATCAACGATGCTTAAATAAAATCGAAATCCAGAGTTTGAAATAATAGGGGAAGGCCCCCATACATCCAAGTGCAACATATCCAGGGGTTGTATAGAATGAAATGTTCGAGAAGAAAAAGGTAAGCTGCAAGATTTGCCCATTGGACACACATGACACATATTTTTATTCTTGATGGGTCCGCTAATCGGTATCCCAGCTTTGTGAACTAGAGACTCGTAAACCTGAGAAGAAGGATGGCCCAAGCGGGCATGCCATGTAGAAGACGTAGCACGTTCCCCAATGAGTGCGACAGGACTATCACGAGAATTTGAATCAAATTTTAGCTGGTACAAGCCTTCCGAATTATTGCCGAAAGAATGGTCTTCTTCGTTAGGTTGTCCTTCACACGAAAACCACACCCATCAAATTCAAAGTAACAGTTGTTATCTATTGAAAATTTGCGAATGGAAAGAAGGGAATTATGCATGTTAGGAACACACAAAATATTGCGCAAATGAAATCTACGATTTTGATTAATAAAAGAAGATTGACCAATAAAAGAGATAGGCATTCGAGCACCATTAGCAATGGTAACTGAGTCCGTACCTGTGTAGGGAGAAACATTAGACATACCATCTAACGTGGATGTCATGTGATTAGTAGCACCAGAGTCCAAGACATACGAAGGAGCCATAGGAGATGAACTTGTCATTTGTTGAAAACCATGAGGAGCCGGGTGAGATTGAGGATTGAACTGACTTGGGCCAGATTGGTAGGAATAAGGATAAGGATAAGAATATGGGGCAGGAGCATTTTGTGCTACATATGCATAGTTTCCACGTGAAGGACATTGGCGAGCAAGGTGTCCGGGTTTGAAACAAAATTGGCAGATTGTAGAGGAGTCAGCATGCATGAGAGAATTGGGAAAAGTAGGATTAGGCTGATGAAAGTTACCTTGAGCATGGCCTATGGGATTTGAGTGAATGTTGCTGGACTGGAAAATAGGATTAGGAAGAATACCGCGGCCTTGACTACCCCCTCGGCTACGATTTTGATTTTTCCACCAGTTTTTACCCCTTCCCCGACTACCACTAGAATTCCCGCGACCGTGGGAGTTAAAGTTACCCCCCATTTGGTTTGATCGAGGCTGTTGATTATGAGAGGAAGAAAAATTTTCTGTATGAGCATTTGGTTCCGTAGACACGGCAAGAGCAGTGGTTGAGTGAAAAGAGAGATTAGAAAACTTAAGCTGTAAAGCTTCTTCTTGAAGTAATAAATCCTGGAGTTCATCAATTGAAACAGCAGGTTTATTATTTTGGGTAGTGATGAACTCCTTGTAGGTTGAACCCAAACCAAAAAGAATACGACGTTGGAGATCTTCCTCCGACACAATCTGTCCAGCTCTGGCTAGGGAATCAGAAAGAGTGGTGGCTTTGAGGAGATAGTCATCTATGGTCATATCGGAATTGCGGGATAAGGTATTGAGTTCATCTTGAAGTTTTTGGATGTGTATACGAGAAGAACCCCCAAAACGTTTGGCTAGTATTTCCCAAGCTTCGAAAGCCGTAGTACAGGGGTTGACACGAGGTTGGATTTTATCGGATCGTGGCTTTTATCCAGGCTACAAGACCCGAGGCTTGAATATGTAGTTCCTTTCCGGGTTACAAGTGATATTGTCATCAAGGTATTCTGGAGGAAATTCTTTGTTGGTAATGGTGTAAGTTAATTTGTGAGTTTGAAGAACAGATCGAAACAAAGAGCTCCAGTTAAGATAATTTTCGGAGGTGAGGTGACAATGGCCAAGGTAGGACTGGATATTGAGAAAAAGAGGAAGAGAAGTTGGGTTACCTGTTGGAGACGAGAAAGAAGATGAGTCTCCTGTGGTTTTCGATGACATAGCTGAGTTATCTCCCATGGCTCTGTAGTAGCTCTGATACCATAAAAGACACAACAAATAAGAGTTGAGTAAACAAGAAAACAATCTGAAAAGAAAACAGAGAAATAAACAGACGGGAAGAGAAGAAGTTATGAGGAGAAAACCCAACTTAATTAAGTTGGAGTACGTATATACATTATATACCCAACAGACCAAGAGATACAAAAGACCAAGGGATCTGTACAAGGAAAAGAAAATGAAGGGACCTGAACTAGACCACTACTGATGACTCAACTTACAAACAGAATAAGTAAATAAAAATACAAATATATTAAAAACAAACTAAACGTTAACAGGTTTCCCATCCTGGGGAGGTGGAGGGATGGAGGGACCTGTATCTTAATTAGAATGAAGTTGTCGACATTACCATAATACACATTCATCAAACGCAATCAACTTTGATGTGAGCAATTTTGAAATAAAATCTCTTATATCTTGGTGGATTAGATATTGGCGTATGCAACATTAACTTTGACAGTCTATATTTGAAACTCTCCTGCGCCGGGGATAGTGATGATGGTGGAGTGTGGAATTATTTGCATCTGATGGACAGGTAGAGAACGGAGGAGAAATTAAAAACATTTAAAAAAGGAACTTCTTTGGTTAGTTATAAAGCGAATTTGTATTTTAGTACTGTAATTATTTTGTTCTTTTTAGTTTTTTATTTATTACTCCCTCTGTTCCAAGCTTAATTTTTGAAAGTGGACTCTGTAAGAGAAACATCCCAAAATAAGAGTGGACTCTTTGCCTGAAACGTAGGGAGTATTTATTAATTAAAACTCTTAAGTTAATTTCATTTTTTTTAATTCCACGTCATCATTTACTCAACAAAGAAGTCTACCTCGCAGTCACATGCTATCAAAATGATAAGAATGCAAGACATACTGTGTCAGATGCTATTGGTTTCCCATCCTTCTCCTTGTTATCACACGTTTCAAGCTTTGATATGATGGCATCATCCTGGGAAAAAGAAAACAAAAGAAGAAGAAGAAGAAGAAGAAGAAGAATATTGATCAATAGAAGATTGGAACCAAGAACCAGTTCCACTTTACAAAAGAAAGTACATGAGATCCAATACTACAGAGATTCTATATAATGGTGAAAACAAGTATATCAGAAATAATCTGACATACATTTTTGGAAACTCATATGGAAATAACGACCAGATCTACCATGTCAGGACTCTTAGATATGTGCTGAACACAGGAAAGACACTAATCATGTCTAACCAGATATGAGCACATGATTTAAAAAAATTTACGTGTTCTTCAGCTTCTATACTTTACAGATAGGATAACCTGATTCTCGAGTTACGCTGACCAGATATATCGCAAAACAAACCTCATATTCATGAGATCATACAGACAGATGGCACCCAAACCAACAAACAAAAAAAAAACAAATAGAATAAACTAAATAAATTTGGGGGAAAAAAAACTACTTCGCCTTTGCAAGAGCCATCACCAATTCTTCAGGAATTTTAGTTTGAATTGTTTTCTCATCTATATCTGCTGAGTGAATTATATGTAGTGTTATTCGTAAGACCAATATAAGATATATATATATATATATATATATATATATAGATAGATAGATAGATAGATAGAAAACATATTCTGTGAGATAAATATACCATGAGGGTGAACTCGTATCCCATTTCAGCTAATATTTTACGACGGGCCACAGAAGATGACCCCAAGATTATCTGCAGGGTGGAAAAACTCAAAAAAAAAAAAAATCCTAATATCACATGCCTATTGCAAGTTCACACTGAATAACTGATTGCAAGTTTCTATGAATTGTAAAGCAATTAGAAAATGATAGAACTATCAACGTCGCATTAACTTCAGTGCACTTCGACGAAATTTATACTATTCACAAAATTCATATTACATGGGTACGAGATTTGGAGTTAACCAATCTTAGGAGTCTAAATGCAGTTGTTTTCACAAATCCTAAGCCTTTAATTAGATGTTGAAAAATAAATGTGTCGAAACCCTAAGCATATGAGTATTGGCATGAAAATAGTGTTGGGTAGCACGAAGCATGCATACCTTGAACGAAGAAGGGTTCACCTTCATCGACGAATGAGCTTTGACATAGAGAGAGAGAGAGAGAGAGAGAGAGAGAGAGAGAGAGAGAGAGAGAGAGAGAGAGAGAGAGAGAGAGAGAGAGAGAGAAATTAGGGTCTAGGAGTTCAAAATTAAAAAAAACAATAAAATTAAGGAAGAAGGGGAAGGGGAACGGACTTACTGGAGGCGACGGTGGCTACGGTGGTGGCTGGACACGGTGGTGCAGCGAGAGAGAGAGAGAGAGAGCTAGAGAGAGGGACAGAATGGAGGATATGACTAGTGAATGGGAGGGCGCTGTTCGATATGATTTGGGAATTTTTGTTTAAATTACTATCGGAGCTTCGACAGTAATTGTCACTTAAAATTACTGTCAGAGATTTCGACAATAATTATTGTCGGAATCTTCGACAGTAATAGTGACCACCAATTTCCCTGCCATTTCTGTTAGTTGAAAAAAGAATATTCGAAGAATATACCTTTATTACTGTCAGAGTAATTACTGTCGGAAGCCATCCGATAGTAATTATTACCCCGCCAAAAAAATAAAAATTAATGTCGGATGTCCGACAGCAATTTGAGAATCTCTGCATCCGACAGTAATTACTCCGACAGTAATTAGTGTGTTTCTAGTAGTGTGAGAGTTTAGAAAATGAATGTGTTTCATTGACATAAAAGGAACATGACCAAGTCTCTTGTGCCACATATACACTTTATTATCAGGAGAAACATTGTAACAGTCATTAGAAATGTTCTAAGAATTACATTGAAGAGAAGTTGGACTAAGATTGGGACAAACATAAGAGTTGCTAACAGAATTTGAATGAGGTAGAACTAGCTTATAAAGGCCTCCATCAAGTTTACCAATCTCCTTTAATGTCTGCTGGATTGGGTCCTGTAAGAGACAAGAGTTGGAAAGAAAAATAAGATTACATTTACTATCTGTCACTAATGTACTTCCAGAAATCAAATTGAACTGGAACTCAGGAACATAGTAAACATTGTATAAGACAATGGTACTAGACAATTTGACAGTTCCTTTGTGGGTTATAGTGGAAGTCTTACCATTTGGTAAGTGTATAATAGAATGACTAGTGATAGGATTAATAAGATGGTTAAAACAAGTGGTGATATGATCTGATGCTCTAGTATCAACAATCCAGTCATGGCAAGCAAGACTATAGCTAGCTAAACAAGTGGGACTAGCAACAATTGATTTATAACAAGAATTACCAGCCAATTGCATCTCAGGATTGTCAAGAGGATGAGTAGAACTTACACATCCTGAATTTGCACCATTAAGAAGTGACATCAGTTGTTGATATTGTTCTGTAGTGAGAGAGCCAGCAGTAGGTGTTATAGAACCTTCATTGTTTGGATTTCCTTGAGTGGAGATAGCATTAATCATGTGAGAATTCTTTCCCTTCCCTTTATTTTTAGGCATCTTCCTCAAATCAGGTTTGGATCCATGTAATGGATGTCAATCAGGGTATCCATGCAGATAAAAACACTTTTCTTTGGTATGTGAGTCCCCATGACAAAAGTGACAAAAGAATTTACCCCTTGCCCCATGATTTGGTAAAATAAGCACTAATTGATCGAGATCGATCAATCAAGGCTTTGATACCATGAAAAAATTTGTAAACTCATTGTAATTGAAGACTGCTCTTCATATATTGATCACTTTTACAAATGAAGAAAAGAGAAATAATATTCACTAACAACAAAGCCTAACATTTGATTTGAAAAAGAAAGATCATATTCTACTATTCACAATACAGAATATGAGAGTATATATACATTTGCAACAACCTAACTAACTAACCCCTAAAGAAATAACTGCTCTATAACCGCTGATGCTCTATAACTGCTGTATAACTGCTTGCTTGTGTTTGTTTTCATTCGACATTTTTGTCTGCTGTATAAGTGCTTGCTTGTGTTTGTTTTCATTTGACATTTTTGTCGCTTGAACTTTATCACTTAATGACTACAAATTAGGAAAATAAAAATCCTAAATTGATGTTGATACTAATTTATAAGGTTACCCAAACAAAATAAAAACTATATCTATACAAAAAGCCAAAATAACACAAAATACATGGCAATTCCACAACAACACATATGTCCCGTGATAATGTTAATTCCACCACAACAAAATGTCACAAAGAATTCCAAACAGCCGTACTAGAAGCCACTATTGTTGCATGTCTTCATCGTCTCCAATGGTGGCGGGATTTGATGATTAGTCGAATTGTCGTGTCAAATTACTCTTTCTCTCTTTAGATTGCAAAGACACGACATCACTTAAGATGTGATGTCACCCTTTAACATTAATGTTTGTTATTTAGATTAAGACGAAAAATTTGTACTTTCTTCATCCCGAAATTATTATTATTATTTTTTATTCATCTCTAAATAATTATTTTATTTAAAAAAAAATTATTTTAGGATATCAATTTTATCATTGTACTCTTATTTTTTTTTCTACTGTAATTATGGGCTACATACACATAGACATTAAAGGAAACTACATACTATACTAATATTAATAATCAAGTCAATTATTTTTTCTTAATCCGTGTACCAGTTAAACAAGACAATAATTTAGAGACGGATGGAGTAACTAAAAAGGAAAGAATTATAGCCCTAGTATTTTTTTATTTTTTATTATTTTATCCTTATTTTATATGTTAATAAAAATACAAATACACAATGTGTTGGGAGAGTCTAGGAAGGCCCTATTCACGCCCCAAGTGGTACCACTCCATGCGTCTCTAAATTATTGTATTTTTTATTTGGGATACAAATTAAAAAAAATAATTAATTTAATTATTAATATTAATATAATATATTATTTTTTTAATACTTATTTACATGTGGTTTATAATTAAAGTAGTAAGAAAAAAATAAAAATCAAATGATAAAAATAATGTTTTAAAAAAATTTAAATAAAATAATTATTTAAAAACAAATAAAAAAAGAAAGAAAAAGAATAATTTATGGACGGATAGAGTATTTATCTCAACAGTTGACAAAGATTGCCCAAGTAGACCCCACCGCCCACACCCACCAACCCCACTCACTCAGTATGGAAAGAGAAGATGTTCTTAACCTCCGATGAGTGTGACTGGGAGAAGGAATAGAGTGCAAGAGTCCATACTTTAATAATTTCTTCGATCTCCAATTCAAAATAAGTGTCCTCAAGAGTGTAAATTGAGTCAGATCGAGTCAAACATTGGTGAGTGTTTCGTCCTTTTGTGGGGTGGCTCCTTGTAGGTACTAGGCACGAGTCCTCCTAGCTACTTAATCGCTGAGTCACCGTAATTTTTCCTCTCACATTCTCATGAGCTGGGGTGTCAGGTGTGGGGGCTCTCGGGAGGAGAGTTTCCCCTTTTTGGAACACGGGTTGAGTTTTGGTATTTCCTTTATGAGTCGGGTTTTAATTGAGTCGGGTGAACTTGCAAATTGCTGGGACGAATTCGGCTTGGGTTTGAGAAGCCGGGTCTCGAGATCCATATTCCGATTCGGCTCATTGCCCACATTTTGACACTCCTTGGCCTAGGTTTGATGATAATTGGTTTGGATAATAGCTCAATGCCTTAAAACTTAATTAAGGGCAAGTTTTAAAAATCTAAATATAATAAATTTTATTTTAATAATTATGCATGCAAAAGTTATACTAGGATAGTTTTTGAGACTAGATATAATTTAAAAAGATTCTTAATATGTGCTCTTTGCTTTTGCCAAACTTAAAAAGGACTAGAAGCCTATCATATAAGATGGTACAATAAATTGAAGAGTAATACTACAATAATATAATTTAGCTACATGTTTCATTTATAGAAAGTTTTAAGATGTTTTCCAATAATAGTGTACAATACTATGTTGCTTAGTGTAAACAAAATTTGTAAATACTTTCCATTACTCTTATCATATTTCTAAACTAAATACCCTAATTAGTTAGTAATATACGAGATGGGTATAGTACAAATTTTATACGAAATTACGAAGAAATGTTTGGCAAAAAAATACGTGAAAAAATAAATATTTTTATACATTTGTATGGGTATAATACAAATATGATTAAGATATATGGGACCAAAAACACGTCATATTTTTTATTTCTTTATATTGTCATCATTTTTTTTAAGTTCAAATATCTTAATATTTTTATTATTATACACTCTCAAAACTATTATTTTTATATTAATATCTATTTACAAAAAATAACTATGAATTAGTAGTCAAATGAAAGGATAATTAGGCATATATACTCTCAATTGAGTATTCAGAAAGTATGAAAATATAATATTTTCATGCAAAAGATCTTATTTTAATCGATTTGCAAAAAACTAATAGCAGATGTCGAATAATTGAAATAACCAAAATTATATTAAAATTTTATCTATATTGGAGTTTTATAAAGAAAGTGTAATATGTATTAAAAAAAATTACGTAAACTATACGACTTATATATTACTAATCATTACTGGTTACTATTATTATAATCCATTGGATCAAAAATCGATTGCTAAGATTTAATAATTAGTTGAAAAATACAATTATATATATATATATATATATATATATATATATATAAACCATCAACACACAATTTAATCTGCCGCCCTTCCTCTCTCCACCTCTTAAAATGAAAGAGCCCACTTGCGACGGCAATCCAAAAGGTAACCCTCCATCCCATTTTTTTCGCGTAATCTCTTTCTCCATCTCTCGAACTCTTGACCCACTTTACTTTCGGGAAATTACCCCATCTAAGATTTCGTAGTTGAGAGATTGTCGGCTTTGATCTATTAGCTCTAAACTCACTCAATAATGGTTTGAAAAAAATTTGATTTTGATAATTTACAACCCATGAAATTATCAAACAAACAAAATTGAAAGAGTATAGGGTATGACATAATTATGGGCCAAACAGTTTTTGAATTTGACGAATTCTTAAGCATCTTCCAACCGGTCGAGTCGAAGACGGAGCGGATAGGAGACTACTCGCGAGCACCCGTGTGATGAAGCCCGACCTGGCTCGACTAGTTTAACGGGTTCAATATGGCTGCTGAACTCGACCCGTCTAAAGCCTCGAACCGAGATGAGTGTCATTTTCACAGGTTGAACCCGAGTCGGGGTTTGAGTGGCTTGCCCGAAAAGACAGTCCTAAGAGCATTGCGTGAATGTGTAAAAATTAGATGCTACCTAAAATTTACATATTTAAAAAAAAAATTTTGTCTACTACAATTGTAGAATATGATGTATCAATTAAATGGTTTCTTATTAGTTATTAGATAATTAATTTTTTGACTTTCAATGCACATTGTAAAGGAAAATGTGAATTATTTACATCCTCCTTCACAATGTGCATTGGAAGTCAAAAAATTAATTATCTAATAACCAATAGTAAATAATTTAGTTGACACATCATATTCACATTTCTTCCCCACAATTGCATTGAAGAGTTTTTTTTCTTTGAAAAATGTATAAATCCTAGGTGACACCCAATTTTTTCACATTAACATTTGCATTGGTGATGCTCTAATGTCATTTTGGAGTAATGCATACGCTACGTAGGTTAACAATTATACAACTCATTTTTTGGGCCATGAATAGTTGAAAAGATAAATTGGCCAAAAATAGTTGACAAGATAAATTAGATGAGATAAATATTAAGACTTGAGAGAAGGTAAAATATTTAATGATAAGATTTAGGAGAACATAAGGGTAAATTTGGAAAATACAGTATTAGGATTTGTCAAAGTATGGTCTTCCTTCAAAAAACCTAAATTGATTTCTCAAATGATTTTTTCTGATTATATTAATTATTAAAATATTAAGTACGTAATGGAGTGTCATATTCATTGTTCATAGTCCAGTTGCTAATACGAAAAGTTGAAGCATAACAAGCAATGACAACTCACTAACTCCGGCAAGGCAATTCCGTTCCAATAATGGGTCTTGGTTATATGTATCAAATTTTGATATCTATTGATACTATTACAAGGTATGTTAAATTAACATTTCTAAAAATAGGTATCAAATTTATGGTATTAAATTCATTTTTAATTTTTTATTAACTTTATTGATACTTTATACATTATTAATTATTTAAAGTATGACATTTGTTTTAATTAATTAATTTTTTTAAATACAAATTTTGAAAAAATTATAATCGTTATATGTCATGATATAAAAACTAAAATAAATTATAAATTAATGATAATTCACATGTTTCAATGACAATTTATCCGTGCGCGTTTTGTTCAACGTGAAGTCCTAAAATACGTAGTAAATTTGCTACCTCTCTTAAGACTAAGGCAAAATTTAATACTCTCTATTTTAACTATTAAAAATACTAGGACCTTCAACTATGTGTAAACAAACGATTGTTCTTTCGTTTAAAAGTCATTCCTACATAAATATTTGTGAGGAATGGCCATTCCGTTGGGTTTGATACCAAGTAAAATTAACTCACGTAAAAACTTGAGCAGTTTTTTTTGAGAGAGGCTCAACATTATATATCAAAAGCAACCACAAATGCTTAGTGACAAACAAGTTTCTATTAGCTGCAACCAACACAATAAATGAGACACAATTCATAAGGACTTTGCACAACTCAAGTCTGTACATCACAAGCAAGTACTTAAATCCAACTGTAAAAGTAGGCACAAAGTAACCAACAAGAGGTCCCGGCTTCAACATGCCAGTCAAACTTTGTGGGTACTCACTTTAACCCTTTACAGCCTTAAGAGTGTATAGTCCCATAAAAAGAGGAAACATAGGGGTTTTGGGGGGGGGGGTGGTTTCCTTCCTTAGCAGATGCAGTGAACCCCCACCAGAGAATTTAAATTGTTTGGACGAGCTTCACAAGCCAATAAGCTTTCCAAAAAGAGAAAGAGAACTAAAATCGAGAAAATCTTAGATGGAATATTTATGGATCTTTTATACTCCCTCCCTCCTCCGTTCCAGGCAAAGAGTCCACTTTCCGTTTATATAAATCAACATAAGATTAAATCAAATAAAAAATTTACATACTTTACTTATGTTTTAAGAAATAAAATTTCATTAATTAAAAACTATCTTAATAATACTATGAATTACAACTTTAATAACTTTATAAAAATCACTAGATTTATGTTAATTATTGGTCAAACTTTAGCTTAGTTGACCAAAAAAAGTCAAAAGTGAACTCTTTGCCTGGAACGGGAAAGTATGCAACTTGCTAAAAAGTAAAAGATATTCAAATCTATGCACATCTGCAGAAGAAAGAGATAATTAAGTAGGGAAAATCAACATCAAGATTGAAGTCACCAAACTCCTCTATTGGAGCAAATTGAAGCTCAGAAGGCAGGAGCACAAGCATATAATTTAAGGAACTTTAACAAAGAGAATAATAGAAAGAAATGGGAAGCCAAAATTAAAGCAAGTTCAAAGTATTGCAAATCATGGGAGTCCTATAACTAAAAAGTTGTTACTGACAACAAGCAGAATTTTCAATTTAAACGCAACAATTACAGAATCAAAGGAAAGGCCCTTCTTGAGCAGGAGAGCTTCACTACTCGTTATCGGCCTTGGGTGCTTCTTTAATTTCTTCTGCACCGTCATCCTGGATTAAAACAAGTAATACAGTCAATCAGTAAAACGATTGGAAGATAAAACCAGCAAGACCATATAAAAATTGAAATGAAAACCTCTACCTGCATATCTGAAGTCCACAATGTGAGGTTATCGCGTAGAAGCTGCATTATCAGGGTGCTGTCCTTGTAGGACTCCTCTCCAAGGGTGTCCAATTCCGCAATAGCTTCGTCAAAGGCCTTGGCATAACATAGAGATATATCAGGACAAAAGGACGGGTAAATGAAATATATGACGCACAAAGACGTCTAACATTAATAAATTACTAAGCCTCCGGTTTCACGCAATAATAGATCTCCTCTCCTTTGGTTTTGGTGAAGGAAGATGTACAATGTTAGACACAGAAACCAATAAATCTCCAAATGTATATGTTAGGGAACAATGTTCAGCCAAAATAAATGGGAATACAGACAAAAATTCAAACCATTTTCTCACCTGTTTTGCAAGATTACAAGCCCGATCGGGAGAATTCAGAATCTCGTAGTAAAACACTGAGAAGTTAAGTGCCAGTCCTAGCCGGATCGGATGGGTGGGAGCAAGTTCACCATTAGCAATATCCTGCAACCAGGAAAACATTGACCCTGATTAACCCTGATTAACATTGCTTAATTTTGGTAACAACAGCACATATGCACAGTAATCACGACTCTGTATTAAATACCAACTGAATTTTGAATGCCCATATTAAAGCCCAAATTATGTCATTGTAGAACATTTCCAAAATTGTACAACAACAGATGTATATATTAATTATATCTTTCGTTCAACAATTCATCTCATTTTCTTTGACGGTTTTCAATTAATCTATCACATAAACCCAACAATCTTAATTTTAGATCCTATTAACAAAAAATAATTTTATCCATAAATGATTTTCTTGAATAAAAAATAATTTACATAAACATTCTGCACCAAACTATTTCATCGTTGGTAACAACTCTTTCTATAAATTTGCAATATTTTTCTTTCTAGATTCTTTTCATAAAATATACTACATTTTCTGAAACCAATTTGCACAAAATAAACTTGTATTAATAACAAGAGTAACATTAACTAGACTCGACAAGAAAATTTCATTTGACTTTTCTAACCTAAAGACTAACATATCTAATCTCTAAGCAAAAGCATACATTTGTTCCCTAAATACATGTATCAATCAGGTAAATTATCAATCTGACAGAAAACTGGTAGCAAAATAGCACAATAAAAACCCTAACCCTAACAAAAAGATAAGCAGAATCAAACCTGAGCCGCTTTGTAGGCCGAAAGCGTATTCTCAGCCGCCTCTTTCCTCTCAGATCCGGTCTTAAACTCAGCCAAATACCTATAATAATCTCCCTTCATCTTCAGATAGAACACCTTCGAGTCACCACTCGAAGCAGATCCAATGAGCTTCGAATCGAGCAGCTTCAAGATGCCGTCACAGATCGACGACAGCTCAGACTCGATCTTAGATCTGTAGTCTCGGATCGTGGCAACATGAGCCTCGTTGCCTCGGCTCTCTTCTTTTTGCTCGATCGACGAAATGATCCGCCACGAGGCACGGCGAGCGCCGATCACGTTCTTGTAGGCGACGGAGAGGAGGTTGCGTTCCTCGATGGTGAGTTCCTCGCCTCCGTCTGCGGCAGCGACGACCTTCTCCATGAACTCTACCATCTCTTCGTAACGTTCGGCCTGTTCGGCGAGTTTCGCCATGTAGACGTTTTCTTCACGCGGTGAGGATGCGGCAGCCATTGGAAAGAGAGAGGAGATTCGTAGAGAGAGAAAATGGAAAGTGTAGAGAGAGAGAGGGAGATCGAGAAAGAGAAATGGAAAGAGCGGTTATTGGACCCCTAAATTTCAATTTGTTTTTCGCGTTGTGTGTGTGTGTGAGAGAGAGAGTGAAACTGACAGCTGGTGGTGAAGAGCCAAATGGAAAAACAATTTCTTGTTTTTGTCACGAAATTACAGCTTAACCCCTGCTGTTTCAACAAAATTTCAAGGGGCCAATGCACAATGCACAACACCCCCGCGATGGCGCGATGATCATAGTTCGTTGCCTCGTTGGTTCAACCGGTCCAATTTCTGTTTATATTCTTAAAAAAAAAAATTGGCCAAAATACAAAAAATCTTCCAAGGTATACACTAAATTTCAAAGTCCTCATAGCTTAAGATTTGTCCCATAACCCTATCTAATGTTACCAATTTTCTCAGTTAGCCCCTTGCCGTGATAGTCGTTAGAAAGTTAATGTTTTTCAACATGTGTCTTGCACGTGCGGGGACAATTAGATTATTTTCTCATATATACAAAACACCATTAAATAAAAGGGGTCAAAGTATCAAAGTTAGGAAGCTGAGAGAGAATGTTACCCACTAAAACTCATCTTTCTCTCTCTTCTAAAAAAAAACCAATTATCAAACCCAGTTGAAGATTTATGAACAAGCTTTGTAGTTGTTTTTCCTATGAAGATTACAACAGCGTTCTGCTCCATCTTTGGAGATTTTGGTTTCAACTCATAACTAATTAGCATGGGACGGGCTTACTGGTTCGTGGGTGATGATATCAATTCGAAGCTTCTTGGATCTCGCCTGTATACCACCATTGAATGTTCTTCAATGAAGTTGGTCGTTGGTGTCTATTCAGTCAAATATTCTCAAATATGAACAAGAATTTACTACAAAATGGATTAAAATTGTCCCTAATCATTTGATAGAAGCATAAAACTGACTACCTAGGTTTAAAATCTTAAAATTGAGAAGGAAAATTAAAAGATGCCAATTAAAATCTTAAAATCCCTCTCCTCTGCAAGCGAACTCTCCCCATCCCTCTCTATACTCCAGCTCGTCCCAAGCAAGAACTCAACCAAGCTCCGACCGCACCCTCCCTCTCTAACCTTCGATCGGCATCCTGTCCAACCGGCCACAACCTCATCCTTCTCCGGCCAAGGTCCTCTGCTACTGCCTCTAATTGCGAGTCGTCCGTCTCTTGCTATCTTCAAATTCTATGACACCAATCATAGGTGCCCAAACGATTCAAATCGCTGGTTCACTAAATCGCTATTGTACAAACCGTAACCAAACCGTATATGACAGGTTTCGGTTTCCTTTTTTTTTTAAAAAATATTTGAAATTTTTTTGTTTTATTTAAAAAAAACTATTATAAAGTGTACAAAAAATTGATTTATTTTTTTAAAATTTTTGCAAAGGCTATAAATTGTAAAAACTTTAGTTATAAAAATTACAAGTATAATTTTTTTTTTTTTTCAAAAGTTTTGTAATGATAACAAAAATTTGAGAACTCAAAAAAACTTATAATAAAAGTTTAGGAAATGAAAAATAAAAAGTAAAAAAAAAAGGAACCGGAGAAAAACAGTAAAAAATAAAAGTTTAGGAACTCAAAAATTTAAAAATTAACTACTTTGGCGGTTCAAACCGTCGGTTTGGAACCGGGATTGAACTGGCGGTTTGGAACCGGAGAAGAACCGGCGGGTCACGGTTTTTGATAAATAGAAACCGAAATCGAACTGTGGAACCGGTGGTTCCAGTTCGAGGACGGTTTCGGTTCATCACAGTTCCTATTTTTGCAATTTTCAAGGCAGTTCGGTTCCGAACCGTTTGGACACCTCTAGCACCAATGCCTCTGTGCATCCTTTCTGTCTTCGGCCTTGGCTCGCCCAAATCGGGTCATCAACTTCATCGCCGACGAACCCACATCGAGTAGACCCTTTCGCTCTCACTTCATCGCAATCCCTCGTCGAGCTGGCCATCACTCCGGTAGCCTCCCTCATCACCGGCAAGCCTAGTGTCGTCTCTCACCTAATGCGGTGCTGGGGTCTGGGAAGAGAGAGAGCACTCAGGTTTTTTTTTTAATATTCTTGTTTTCTAAAAGAAAATAAGTAAGTTTTTTTGACACTTTGACCCCATTTATTTAGTGATGTTCTGTATATATGAGGAAATGACATAATTGCCCCCAAACGTGCAAGGCACATGATGAAAAACGTTAACTTTCTAGCGGTCATCACGGCCAGGGAGCTAACTGGGAAAATTGGCAACATTAGATAGGCTTATGGGGCAAATTAATCTTAGGCTAGGGGGACTTTGAGATTTTGTGTATAATTTAGGGTGTTTTTTGTATTTTGGCCAAAAAACTTTTATATGACATACTTATTGATCTAAATACAATATTATTGATTGTCTAATGGATAAGTTGAGCATACATGATGTGCTCTTTGAATTAATTCTCATCGTCAGCTTTCTAATGTGAGAATTCACAAGGTCTGTGTCAGTTCTAGTTTTTCCTATTTTAAGTGTTCGGGCTCTATCTTTAGCAGCTAGTAATCTCGTGGCAGAGATGATTTTTAAAGGAAGATAGGTCTTGGGCTCCCTTTTCAATTAGAAAAGGCTTAAAAAAGGATTTCTTCTATTCCTACATAGGGATTTCAGATAGAGTTGAGGGTGGGAGGTTGTTAAGAATATGCCTGCACAACATTTGCTATATATGTTTGCATATTCCAAACTAGTGATTTGCTTGTCACCATTACAACGCATGTTCCATGAGTGGCTAAAAGGGCTGCGTACCAATTAGCGTGGTAACTCGTTGGAATATTGCATAGGTCATTAGGCTAGAAAGTCTTTGTACATATCCAAGTCTTTGTCCTACCAACTAATGATGACCTCTCAAATGGATTAGCTCTACAAGTGTCAGCATCAGCAGATATCTCACTAAGAAGATATCTCACCAAGCAGATATCTCACCAGCAGAGATCATAACGGCTGACATACCAATATTAGTACAGTTCTTTACGAATCTACTGAAAGAGTACTGCTGAGTTCAAAGAGGAAAATCAGTCATTCTCCAAACAGCCAAGTTTACAGAGATTTGCACAATATGTTTTGCGAGATCTTCTTATCAGCTTGAAGATACGCATAAATATCTGAGCCTTCACTCCCATCCATTGGATATTTCCTCTTCTGTGCTTGATCCCAGTTTTTAAAATAAATCACAAGACCAATCTACAGTACAACTCAGGCCTGAACATCAAGTCACATCCATCAGCCAGATTCACCGGATAGATTTCAAGACAAGATCTTCATGAAGATTTCTTTAACCAACAGTTCATAAAATGCACTCTGATGCATTGAAAGACAAACACTCCAACGATTAGAAATCTACTCAAAATCTCAATGAATCTATTACCTCTCTGCCTATAAAAGAAACCTCTCATCCTTCTTCTAAGAAGAAGTGAGAACTCGATAGAGTGGGAAAAACACAAGTGTATGAACAAACACTTTGTGTGAGAGTGATCAGAAATTCTTAAGGCAAGAAGCTTCGCTTAGTAAAGAACTCACTTCTTGACTTGAGTTATTTCTTCCTTCGAAAGACTCGGTCTCTATTGCTCCTAGACTCCAAATCTAATGCAATAAATTAAGCATTCCAGCCTGACGTTGAAGACAGAACCTACTTGAAGATATCTGATGAAGATCACGAGCTAATAATCCACATTGCATTCATACAAGTAGACTTGTACTCCATTGCAAGAGTTATCGATTGTGCAATAAAGAGTCATCACAGTTGGTCGAGTGCTTGTCACTCAGTTGTTCAGTTATTTCCTAACTGAGTAACCCATAATATTATCTTCTCACATCACTCTCACATTTGCACTGTTATTTCCCTCTTCCTAGGGTATTTAAAATTGCCAAGGTGAGAGTTCTCGTAAATGGCTTCCCTTTCCCATACCTTCCTTTCCATGAAACCCTAAAAGGTTGTTAAGTTAGAGAGTCTAGGTTGATGTATTATGCATATTTACCTTTGAGTAAACCTCTGCTGAATTTAATATAAAATATATTTTTTTACATTCAACCTTTACATATCTTTCCTGTATTATATATCTTACATATTAAGCAATCTGTTCATGGAAAAGATAGTTGCATTTAATGAAGATTTAAGTCTGTTGTTATGTTGTACTTATATTGATCTAATTACAATCACTTTGATCTTCTATGTTATATATATTTGTTACAAGTCTTTCTGCTGCATAACTCATATGTACCAGCAAATATTATAACATCAATTTCTCAGCAGTTGTTTAAGTCTTCTGTGACAGAGTAGCTAAAGTCTGCAAAAGCAAATCTGTCGTACTAACAATAGCGGAGTTGCTTTACAAGGAAATTGACCTAATATGATAAACATTTCATCTTTGTTCTTAAATAAATTTCAAATTAGGATGAAATTTTAAATGAAGGTCATATAGGCTATTCATCCCCCTCTAGCCTATATTCTGAACATACCACGAGGACCAAACAGAGGTCTCCTCTGATAGTCGAGTAGACCTTTGCTGCATGAGGAAGAGAATCCATGAGTCCAATTAGTTGCTTTATGCCTCGTCCTCATCATTCATATCCTTATATTGTTTACCTTGGGCCTTGATGTGAATCTGAGGGTTGAGAAATGTTTTTCACAAAGACTTATCTTGACAATTCTGGAGATTCTAGTGACTAGAGGGGGTATTTTGCAATATTTGGAAGTTGGACAGCGCTAAGGCGCTGCATCTTGTGCCATCTCTAACAAACATGGCGATAGGGTGCACACCCTAGCGTAAGGCCCAACAAACATGGCGCTAGGGTGCGCGCCCTAGCGTAAGGCCAAGCGCTGAGGCGCTATAGAGTAGCGTTGAGGCATTGGGATTATTAGTAGCCATGAGGCACATACTGCAGTTGAGACGATCGATTTTTTTTTTTTTTTGTTTTTTTAAGTTTTGGTAGGATTTCTTTCCTTGTCGGTTTTGTTACTTACCTAGGACGTTTTTTTGAGTTTATTTGGTCTTGTGGCCTATTTAAAGGCGCTTACACCTTGTATATGACTGTTAAGAAGTCAAATTTTTATGAATTAAATTCAGCTTCTCTCAAATTTTGAGCGAATTGTTCATATTTTGAGTTTTTGTGGTATCATCACACATAAACTCTATCTATCTCCTACTGTGGACCTTAACCTATCCTTCTGTGCTGATACAGATTGGGCGGATGTCCTAATAGTCGATGGTCCACCACGAGTTATGTTGTTTTTCTTAGTCCCAGCTCGATCTACTGGAGTGCCAAGAAGCAATTATACTTGCTCGTTCTAGTAATGAGTTGGAATGTCATTCTGTTGCATTCGTGATTGCCAAGACTTAAAGGATTTGATATCTCTAACATGATCTTGGTGTATTTTTATTATGATAATTTTTTTGCTACTTATTTGATTATTAAGCCAATTTTTCATGCTGACACCAAATATATATAGATTGATTTTTATTTTATTTGCGAAAAAGATTACTTCTAGCGATGTTCTGATACAATATGTTTCTAGTGCTTATCAGATTGTAGACATTTTTACAAAAGTTGGCCAATTTTCTGGATTATGGGTCCAATCTTTACATGGTTGGCTTTGTTTTGATTGAGTGGGCGTGTTTGTGACCAATATACTACAAGTATTTTTGGTTACTAATGTATTTAAGGTACCTTCTTGTAGCCCAAGTAAATATAAGGGTGAAATTGTATTTTAAATTACTTGTTCAATAAATATATGTATTGGCCGAACCCTATTGGGTTGGCTAAAGCCGCATTCCTAGTTTCTATAACGGAAAATTGATGGCCGGTCCACTTTGAAAAGTTTTTGTTCTTTCCAGTCTAATTTTTTTTTCTTAATCGCTAAAAGGCACTTTCATACAATTGTTCTTAAAATACTTCCGTTTCTTCCATAACTGTTCTTGCGTTTAAATTCCTCAGTTCTTCACTGTCGTTTGGAGGGGAGCAGAATTTTTGCCTTCTTTAGGGACAGCACTTCCTCCGAATTTCGCAATCAACTGTTTTGAATCAAAAACTAGATCATTAGCCAAAACACGATGTAAAACATATGGCTAATTCATAACCACACTTCAAACTGTACGTATTTTAATTCATGGATTG
Organism: Platycodon grandiflorus; assembly: GCA_016624345.1. Lineage (NCBI taxonomy): Eukaryota > Viridiplantae > Streptophyta > Magnoliopsida > Asterales > Campanulaceae > Platycodon > Platycodon grandiflorus. Next base: position 11,772,370 of record CM028367.1, on the reverse strand, counting down.
ATCGAAAAGTGGAGTAATAAATATGTAAGAAGCTATATACACTATAATTATAAGTTGTAAAAGCAGAAAAAAGCTCATTATCTTGTGATATTGAGCCTTCAAGCAAGCGTTGTGTTCTTCCATAGGAGTATGAAAGAATTCGCGAATGGACGATTCTTGCATCCCGATACCCAATTGTTGCATCTCAAATTTAACCCCGATGCCCAAATTAATCTGAGAAAATGGCACTGCATCCCGATGCCCAATTGTTGCATCCCGATGCCTAATTGTTGCATCTCAAATTTAATCCCGATGCCCAACTTTTACATCCCGATGCCCAAATTAATCTGAGAAAGTGGCATTGCATCCCATGCCCAATTGTTGCATCTAAAATTTAATCCTGATGCCCAATTTTTGCATTCCGATACCCAAATTAATCTAAGAAAGTGGCATTACATCCCGATACCCAATTACATCTCAAATTTAATTCCGATGCCCAATTTTTACATCCCGTTGCCCAATTGTTGCATCTCAAATTGAATATCGATGCCCAATTGTTGCATTCTGATGCCTTCGGATGCCTGATGAGAGCGTATTTTGGTTTCATTAACGGTATTTTTGTCTTTTCGACTAAAAATTGCCTTTTTTCGATTTAAAAAAAAACGATAAACTGGAACGAATTAAAATGTTGAAAAAAGGACCGGACCTGTAATTCACGCTTTCTATAAACATAAGCGGACCCAATAATCACTTGCACAGTTTTCATGAAACCTGACCCAGTCAAATACAATCAATCTTCAACCCACTGACAAGTGGAGTAAAACTAACATTATTAAGCCAGATTCAGAAGCCCAAGAATATAAAAATGCATGGGCCCAATTCACTTTGTCAACAAAGTATATTCAAGACTCTGTTTATATAGTCTAAAGCCCAAGTTTTAAAAAAATCGAAATTTGGCATGCTTACACTTTTAAGAATTACGTTTAAGCTCACCATTATCACATTATGAATTATTTCCTCCATTTAATTCAAAGAAACTATGTTTAACAAGTTTAATAATTAAAAAATATATTAATTTCACTAGAATTAGTTATAACTTTAAAATGCCTGTGTATAGTCAAGATATTAAAATTCATGTGAAGAGTAAGGTTGAAAGATTATATAGATTGAAGATATAATTTTTAAAGTGGTCTTTTTCAGTGAAACGTCCTATAATAAAATAGTGTATTTTCTTGCATAGAATGATGGTTGAATTTGGGTAAAACTCGAAGTTATCCATTAAATTTAATTGTCACTTTTGGGTACTACCCAAAACTATCAATTATTCTTAATGAATAATTTTGGGTATTTCAAAAATTTATTCAGTACCCAACTAGTCGTTCTGGCATGTACGATGCGTGCACGTGCAGTTAAATATTACTCCCTCCATTTCACGCAAAGAGTTTACGTTTGAAAAGTTTAGAAATTAAGGAATATATTAATATCTAATAATTAAGGGATATATTAGAGTTAGTCATAATTACAAAAATACTTGAACATTGTTAATATGTTTATATCAAATGTGGAGGGTAAAGTTATAAAATTATGAAGATTGTAAACATAATTTTTTAAAAATTAACTTTTTATGTGAAACATCTCACAATATAATAGTGGACTCTTATAAAGTAGTCTATTTTCCTAGAAAAGAGGGAGTAACAAATTGGGCAAAATTCGAGCTAGCCCCTTTAGAGAATTTTCAACCGCTTAAGGACACGATAATTGTTTTCAACCGAAAAAAGACATTTTTCCTGCGAAATGTTGTCTATGTCCTTAAAAAATACGGAACAGCACGATGTGCATCGCGATGCCCACAATTTCGCGATGCAAAAAAAATTTCGCTATGCACAAACTTTAGATACTTTTCCTATTTGTCATGACCTCACGTTTTTTCCTCCTTTATATAGTTTAATTCCCTCGACCAACATCTCTTCTCGTAAGCTAAGCTGGCTTGGCTTCCTCTTGCTCTTCGATTCGGTCGTTACCTTTTGCTTTTGTTGGTACCTTGGTGCTGGAAAGGGGGGCCAAAGAGGATAAAGCTTGCATTGATCTATCTCTCTCTCACACACACACACAGTGATACACACTACACAGAGTGAGAGTGTTAGCTTTAGCTTTTCTATTTTTTTGAAAACTAGAAAGAGGAGATCTGAGAGAGATCGCCGTCGAAGGGAGTGAGTCTTGTCGCCTATTACTATTAACTTGATCTTTCTTTGACGACCTTGAAGAAGAGAGAGAGGAGTCGTAGTGAGTGCTATTCTTGGGAAGTGGTGAGTTCTAAAAGAAGACAAATTACTATTAGCTTGATGCGGTTGATTCTGGGAAAATGAAAGGGGTAATTGTAGTGTTAGAGAGATGAATCGAGTCTCGAAGAAAGAGAGAGAGAGAGTTGAGAATGAGAGTACAAATTGTTGCATCATAAATTTTTTGTGCATCGCATTATTCCTAATAAATTTTTGGTCCAAAGTATGTAAGTTTATAACCAAACCTTTTCCTCAATCACGGAACTCGAGGTTACTTATACATTTCACTAGCAAACATACCTAACTGGCTTTAGCTAATAGAAATTGTATTGTTGTAATTAAGAGCTCATTTGATGTAGCGTTTTTAAAACACTGTGTTTTGAAAATGCAGTATTTTTAAAACGCAGATTATTTAAAATGCGACTTTTTTCTTTATAAATGCGTTTGGAATATTATGTTAAAACGCAACTTTTTATTCTCTACTGCGTTTTAAAATTTACGTTTTGGGAAAAAATTAGAAATTTCAGCGTCTTAAAACACAGCTGCGTTTTGAATACGCAGTTTTTTATAACGCAGCATTGAAACGCTAAGTTAAGGAATAAGTTGCGTTTTAACTATGCATTTTGGCCAAAACACACGAATAAACGAACTCTAAATAAAGTCATGTACATAGTTTATTATCTTTGGTATCTTTCTTTGTGTTTAAATACTCCCTCCGTTCCAGGCAAAGAGTCTACTTTTAAATTTTTTTGATCAACTAAACTAAAGTTTGACCAATAATTAACATAAATCTAGTGATTTTTACAAAATTATTAAAGTTGTAATCCATAGTATTATTAAGATAGTTTTTAATTAATGAAATTTTATTTCTTAAAATATAAGTAAAGTATGTAAAAATTTTATTTGATTTAGTCTTATGTTGACTTCTATAAAAAGAAAGTAAACTCTTTACTTGAAACGGAAGGAGCAAAAAATAACTTAAAATAGGACTAATTAATTCTATTCCAATTATAATATCATATTTCCTCCGTTCAAAAAACCAACAGCTTTTCTTGAAAAGTCAACTCAAGATAATGTTAAATTATTGGATTAAATGCACGACTGATTTTTGTGCTTTACGACCTTTTAGCATTAGTCATTAATTTTAAAAAATAAAAATTTTGGTTTAAAGTATGTTATTTTTGTTCGTCAGTGATCCTTCTATTAACTGCCGTTAAAATATCAACCGTTAACTACCTATATGTAAAGACATGAGATTTTTAGAGGGCAAAAACGTAACTTTCCTCCTAGCATCAACCACCCACCCAACCGGTCTCCCCTCCGCTCTCTCTACATACATTTCCACCGCAACCCACCACTGCCACATACCATTATCCTCCGCCCAGTGCCGTCACAAGATGGAGAAGCTCCGGCAGCGTTATCGAGCGGAGAAGCAGGGATCTCTCCCTTTTCCCGGTCGATTCTTCTCGTCGTGGTTCTACTTCAAAGCAATGGATGCTATGGAGCACGGATCGAACAGATCGAGAGGATGAAAAGTTTGAATTGTAATTATATCCATACTTGCTCCTTTACGCTTTAGTTGCACCCGTGAATTTTTGGTGCTGAATTTTTTGTCACCTTCTCACTAGCTAGACTGTAGTTCTTTACCTTAACTATATGCAAATATTATTTTAAACAAATTATCAGAAGATATGACGTGCAGTTTAACGGTAGGTTATGGTTCCGGTTTAAATTATAACTCTGGTTATGGGGCCGGGGTTGGGGTCGGGGCCGGTACATACGGTTTTTAAGGTGGAATCGGAGGGTCTTATGGCGGGGGGATGTACGGAAACAACATGTATAGAGGAGGTTATGGTGGCCTTTATGAAGGTGCAGGTGGCATGTATGGTGGGGGAGGAATGTATAATACTCACTCTCTAAATTATTGCCTTCATTTTTTTTTTATCCGTTTTAAATAATTGTTTTGTTAAAAAATTTTTTTAATACATCATTTTTATCATTTTATTCTTAATTTTTTAAATTTTAATTATGAGTCACATATACATAGACACTAAAAAAATCAACGCATTATATTAATTATTTTTTTTAATTTGTGTATCGGATCAAACAAGATAATAATTTAGGAACGGATGGTGTAGCAATTTCAGAGGTCCAATGGGTGGCTATGGGGGATGGGCATGGGGGGTCCATATGGCGATCAGGATCCAAATAATCCATTTGGTGCCCCCATCATCTCCTTCTTACGGGTGGTGAGTAATACTCTTATCTGTTTTAATAATTGTGAAATTTTAGATTAGGAGGAAAGTTACTTTTTTGCCCTCTAAAAAAGTCACGTGAGGAGCCCATGGTTGGTTAACGACTAATTTCTAATGACCGTTAACGGGAGGATCGATGGAGAACAAAAATAGCATTGGACCTAAATTTTTACTTTTTAAAATCAAGGATCATTGATGCATTTAACCCTAAATTATATAAATTTATTATCACATAGGTAATGGAATTTTAATTATACAATATTAAGAAATAAGAATACTATCAATAACAAATTTTAGAATTTTGCAAGGCTAAGAAAATTTTTAGTTAAAATTTAATCAAATTGATAAAAAAAAAATCAAAGTGATACTATTTTTTTTAAAATAGAAAAAATATATTATTAAACTTCATTCTAGATCGGAATAAACAAATATGCCTTGTTGAAGATGCAAAAATATTAAGCCATACCGGGAGTGCCAAATCGAGCGTTGCTTCCTTGTGAATTTCAGGATATCTGACGTCGCTGAATCTGCAAAATGAGATACCGTGAGAGGGGCCGAGGGTCTTCCCCGCCAAAACCCTAAGATGTGATTGTCACTCTCTTACTTTCATGTAAAAGGGGAGAGAAATCTCTAGGAATAATTACGGGCTGGTCCACTTTTTGGGATTTTCAACCCCTTAAGTTTACTATAATTATTTTCAACCGCTTAAGTCTATTTTAAGTGATAAATTGGCTATTTGTTCCAAAACTGTTCCCCTTTGAGCGTGCTGTCCCATTCACTTTCTAAAAAACCCAATTCATCTTTCTAACACTATAATTAACCCCATTCACTTCCCAAAAAATCAAATTCATCTCTTCATCTCTTCATCATCCTTGCTCCAATTCAAACGACATCTTAGGTGGTACTGTTTTCACTACTTCAAACACCGCTTCTTCTTCTTCTTCTTCTTCTAGGATGACTAGTATAGCTGCAACAACAACTGCGTCTTGATCTTCATCACCAATTACCGCCAACAATGATACCTCAAGTCTTACTCCTTAACAGTAACTTCTCCCTTTTCATTTTATTCTTTCTTACTCTTTAACTTTTATACTACATTCATTCTTCTTCGTTCTTGTTTTGATTTCTTCTAATATTTTGATATGATCATAGAGTGGTCCGCATTTGCTGGGAATGTGTCGGGTGAATGGGATGGGCATGGTTCTAATTCTACCAAGTTTCTTCCCCTCTCTCTCTCTCTCTCTCTCTCTCTCTCTCAGAGTACTTTTTGGTATACTTTGTTCTTACCCATCTTCTTCTTCTTTTTTTCTAGGAGGTTAATTTTGTTGATTTCGACTGTAGCAGTAGAAATTTGTGCATCGCGATGCACAAATTTGTGCGCGATGCATCAATTTTATGCATCGCAATGCATCAATTTATGCATCACTGATGCACTAAATAATTTTGTGCATCGCGATGCATACCGTGCACTGTTCTATGTTTTTTTTTAAGGGCATGAATGACATTTCACAAACGAAAGTGTCATTTTTCGGTTTGAAACAATTATCGTGTCTTTAAGCAGTTGAAAATTGTCTAAAAGGTAACGGCCCAAATTTTTTCCAAAACTCTATTACTCTACTCTCCAAATTGAGACTTAACCTGGGGTGAAGGTGAGGGACTACTTAGTAGAATGGGTCACCTTTTGTTAGGAGCCAGCATGCCAAGGCCCATACATCCTGGAGGCATGTCCAAAATATGCACATTAGTACATCACTTGTATTATCGTAGGTCAATGGCAATCATTTTAGAATTTAGAGTAAATTTTACTCTCTCAGTTACATTCAAAGTGTTCATGTTTGAAAAGTCTAATAATTAAAGGATATATAACTAACATTAAAATTGATCATAATTACAAAAGTACTTGAACATAGATGATGTAATTTTCTATTAATATCAGTTAATCAATTCAACTGTCCAAAATTATCCATATCTAAAAATGAATATAAGTTTAACAAACAATATTCGACAATCTTTCTAGGACATGCCTCGCACGGGCCTATGCTTTTATGGTTTCCCTAATTTGTAAAACCATACATGACATTGACAGCATGGCTACAAATGTAAAAACCCATTTTAGATGCCATATTAGGAAAAATAGTTTTTTGATCATTGTATAGATTGAGGTTAGGATTTGATCAACGAATTAACTTCCAATATTTAAAATGTGACCAACGTATACATGATTTAAATACAATGTGGTCCCTCCCCTAACCCTCATCTAATTTTGTTAACGAAGCGATGACATGGACTATGTGGGCCCATATCTCATTTAACTGGTTGCTTGCGTGTATCTTTCTAACGATAAGAAAATTACGTTAATTGTAAGAGATCCAAAATGAAACTTGTGAAAAATGAGGGGTCCTATCTCACTCTTCCAATAAAATCTCTCTCTCTCTCTCTCTCTCTTAAACACACACTAACACAATCAAACCTAGTAATTCATTCTCAAATCAAATCTAATTTTCCTTCTTTCTTCAAACACAATTAACTTTAGTACTAAGTTTTATTTTTGATTATTGTGTTAGCAAATGAAGTGTTTGAGCAAATCCCGAATCTGATTAAGGGGCTCAGAAAACCCTAACCTTTCCATTCTAAGAGAGAGTCTAACAAATCCGGGCACTTTTGCAGTACAGATCCAACAAATCCAACCTAAGCCTTGGCCGGAACCCTAAGTTATCCAGTGCCACATTGGAGGGACGGAGGTGGGTACAAGGAAGTTTTTACATCGACGACGTCGAAGCTAGTAAGAGCAGAGGTATCACTGAATAGACAAAGGAGGAGAGGTGAAAAGCTCGGGTCAGCTGTTGTGAACCCTAGAGATGATGATAAGGACAACGGTAACAATAACAGTAATAACAGAAGTTTAAAAATAGATTTTCTTTTTAAGGGTAGTGAAATTGTTGCTAATGATGATAGATTGTAGCTTTAAGACTTAATTCTCAATATGGTCATCCTAGTATTTCAAAAGATTCGATAAGCTCACTCTACAAATATTTTTCAGACTTTAATAACTGTACTTTAGCAATCTTTGAAAAGGCTGAAATGTCTCTTACCTTTGAAAATTAAATAAGAAAAAAACTTAAATTTCCTTAAAGAGGCAAACCAAATCGTTCACTTCAAACGACTACTATGTATAAATCTAGTAATTAGAAAAATTAAATGAAAAATCATATTAATCAATATCATCATTAATTTTTCTCTCTCCCAAAATCTTTCATCTTCATCCCTTTCCCAATTTTTGGTAGATGATGACAGGCTTCTGAAGATCCAAAAAGACTACATAGAGAGGAATGCAAGGGTTCGAATCCCCTGCAACTTGTCAATCGAATCTCCATGTTCAACCACGTCGAAGTTACCTTGAAGTCATCATTGTTCTTGATGTAATTTTGATAATGAGGAGGAGCCAATTTTGGGTAAAACCATTGAATCAAGCGGTTAAGTTTTGATACCAAGACTGTCAATCATCTATTTTGGTGGGACGTGGTATGATTTTCTGTTGGGTAACTCCTATTACGAAGTTTATTCTCAATTAGTCATGCGCAGAGGGAGAGAACGGTGCGATTTTGTAATACCCCGTTATTATTTTTATTATTTAATAAAATTTGTGATAATAATAATTCTAAGGACGAATCATTTTTGGGCTAATCTTATTGAATTTATCTTTGGGTTTGGCCCGTTAATTGGAAGGTTTGAATCCAGATTTTTTTAGACATTTTGTAGTTGGACTTGACCGTTAATTGGAAGATTATATTAATAATAGTAATTTTTCAAACCAGTTAATATTGGAATAGCCAATGGGCAATTGTGTAAAAGAGTTATATTAAGGGAAAACCCTAATAGGGCGTGGGCATAAATAGGGCATACTTGGGTAGATTGTTCGGTTTTGCCAAGAAGAGAAAACGTGAGACGCCGGCTGTGCAGAGGAGGGAGAAGTCGTTCTTGTGAGGACGAACAAACTAACAAAAATTCCCAAGGTATGTCGACTTCCATGTCTAGCTAGTGCCTTGTCTTATAATTCAGTTAATACTACACTAGTGGATTGGACATATAGCTATATTATAAGATGAATATACGGATGAAGTTGAGGGGGAATGACGGTTTGGAATTCTGTGCCTGTGTTGGGTGTGACGTTGCGTGTGATTGTGTATGTATATGTGTGTGAGTGGAGAAGGTATGGCGTGTGTGTGTGTGAGTGGTGAAGGTAATGGTGTGTGTGGGTGTGAGTTGTGTGGTGTGTGCGTGGTAATGCAGAAGGAAGGGAGAGAAGCTATGGCGTGTGTGTGTGTGAGTGGCGAAGGTATTGGTGTGTGTGTGTGTGTGAGTGTGTGGACTGTGCGTGCATGTTGTGCGTGTATGTCTGTGTGTGCGTGTCCTGTTGTTTTGTTGTAGTTCGTTGTGCCGAGTGTTTGTATGCTTTGTGAGTTAACTGTGAAACTGCCTAGTTGCCACGCCAAGGAAAGAGAATTATAAAATTGAAGATGGGTACTGTGTGTGTGAGTGTTAGTGTGTGGGTAATAGTAAATAAATTCTTAATAATAAGAAGAGTATTGTTACTGGATATTAGTTGTTAATTATAGAGTATTAAATAGTAGTTATACTATATAATATGTTTTTATTAATAATTATAGTATATATTTATTGAGTTAGATTTATAGTTAGTGATTAGTGCTATACATGTTAAATTTAGATTTGGACGGGCGCGTGTGACGGTTCCTATTCGTGTACGAGCTTTGTTACTTCGCTGCTAGTATTAAGGTAAGGGATTTCGCCTCTATTTAGGTTATTTCATGATATATGTTGATGATAGGACCTCGTACATATTCTTTTTATTATACCGTTTTTGACACCATGCTCGACCTTGTGTCGGTATTTGTTTTGACTCCGTCGTATGCGTTTCTTCGTACATACATTCGAAATCGTTTATTTTCGTAAATCTCATGTGTTAGTTGATAATACATGCGATCCCTTTTGATTTGATAAGTTTGTTTTGATTCAGTAAATTGTACCGTGTACGGTACTATTCTCGTTTTGAATTCCGTATGATCACTAAGTATGAATTACTTGTCACTATAAATTTAGTGACTCTCAGACTTTATTAGAAAATTTGCACCACTTGGCATGTGTGTGCGGTAATCCGAATTTACCATTTAGAACTCAGAATTCAGAACCCCGTTAGGGGCCAATTGTTAGAACTTTGAATTATTTGAACATATTTACGTGATCATATTTCTTGTGAATATTTTGTCGTAATTGACTGGTATGGGACGGTCAGTGGCGATTGGAATATTCCGTTTTCTTGGTTGGCTAATATCGTCCTTGAAATTCTCTCTTTGGAAAACTTTTGGAAATTATTCGTTTTGAATTTGAAAAGTTATTGTTAAACTTCAATGATATACTGTTGGCTATTATATTTGTTCATTCATTTGAACTTCTTTGTGTGTCCACCCTCCTTAGTAACCGGAGGGGTGGCGTTTGATCTTACTGGGCATTGTTCGCTCACCCTTTCACATTTTCTTCTCTCCAGGTCACATGCGAGAGAATTAAGGTTATAGTTGAAAGTCGTATTTTCGAGGACGGACTTGAATGTTTTGTGATTTATTTCATTACAATGAACTGTGTAGAGGATTTTAAGGATTTATTAATTTTGACTATTATTTGCTTGGAGTTACAAAGGTTGTAAGACTTGGGATTTTATTTTCTGGTGTGAGTCGTGATTTGAAATAAGTTAATGTGTTGGTACACAATAATATATTGAGTTAAGTTAGATTTTGTAGTAGCGTGGCTGGGCTTGGGCCATATGGTTGGGCCCAAGTTTGGGGCGTTACAGATTTCCCCAGACCAAAATCCCAAGTCTCATCCTCCATCCCCAGGAGATTCAAACTCTATTCATTCCTCTCCTGCTTGTTGACTAGACCGAGCTGCTGATTGCCTTTCACATTTGGGTAACATTGATGAATTAACGACTATCCTATGCGGAGGCTGCTGGGCTGAGGGCTTGAAGGCGTCTTGCTCCAATCCATTGTCCACCAACACTGACGAAATTGGCTTTCCATGTGAGCTCTGATTTGTAGAGACCTTATATGCTTAGTTATTCTGGTGGCTTCTCAAAAGTCACTCTACTGGTTCTGGTCTCTTCCAGGATGGTCTAATTGCATCAAAATATGAGAAGTAAAACTATTTTTCAGTTACCGGGATATACAGAGTCCTCACTGGTAAAGAGAGGGAGGAGGAATGCTGTAGACAGAGTATGATTGGATTCACCGCTACTAGATCCCTTAATTTTATATATACAGAGTCCTCACTGGTAAAGAGAAGGGAGGAGGAAGGCTGTAGACAGAGTATGATTGGATTCACTCCATTTAGCAAATTAGATGGAGTGATTAAGGTGATACTTTTTGTAAAGTACAATTATTAAAGTGTGAAAAAAAATTGTAGGGTGAGCTTAACGAACGTTTTGCAATAGTAGGATGATGAAATAGAGAATTAAGCCTAGCTTTAACAACTCGTAATATACAAGGGTTTCCTTGAATTGTAACATTTCTGCCAAAAAAGTATAGGTAGCTGGTTCTGCATTTCTGCCAAAAAAAAGTTGGCACCTTGGAAGAGATATATGTGAGAGAAGTGTGTTTCTGGCTTTTGCTTTTTGGTTTTTTATGGGGTTTTAAGAAGTCTTCACCAATTTATAGTTTAATTTTACTTCTTTAGTTCTTGGAGATTGTGTTATAAGAAATAATTCATCCCTCGTTAAGCTTTTATTTTTTGCCCTTTTCCTATACTGTCCCAACATGATTTGATTATTTGAAGAGTTTGATTTTGTGTGTGGAAATGAACCTGTTTACCCTTTGTCCTTCTATGATTCTTTGTGAGATTTGAGTAATTAAAGATCGATGTGTATTGCAGATGTAGCGCCCGGGATTTGTTAGTGGCCGGAGAGAGGGCAAAGATGGGATGGAGTTGCGGAGGAGGTGGAGTCATCATAGTGGGTTTGAAGAAAGAAGAAAATTGGATTTGATTTGGGGATGAATTACTAGGTTTGATTATGTTCAAGAGACTGAGAAAAATTTTATTGGAAAAGTAAAAAGGACCCCTATTTTTTACAAGTATCATTTTTGGACCCCGTACTCTTAACGTGATTTTCTTACCGTAAGAAAAGATCCATGCAAGCAGCCACTTAAAAGAGACAAGGGCCCACATTACACTCAAATCATGATTACGTTAGTCACATTTTGAATATTGACAATACGTTGGTCAAATCGTGTTAGGACCTTAGATTTAGTAAAGTTTTTGATGTTGCAAAACTATATTAAGATAATTTCTCATTAACTAATTTTAATAGGCTTAAATGTACAAGAGTTATGGTCAAAGAAATAACAAACAGCTAAGATGTATCTGAAATAACCAAGGATGAAGAAACAGCCATCTGCGAAGAACAAACAGTTAACAGCTTTGATAAAATTGCCAAGATGGAAGAGCAAGCTTTGTCTCAGGAACATAGCATGGATCGACACTCACCAGATGATTTGCTACTGAGACAAACCCTAAAACAATAATTTTAAACCCTAAAGGAATATTCTTGCTAGCTGTCTGTAAGTTGAGTGCCACATAGATTGCACTCATTGCTGGACAATGATCATCTAGCCGTTGTTTAACGACTAGATCATAACGAAAACTTTTTAATGCCTATATAGAGAAAAGTTCTCCCGTTAGATCAACACGAGGATGTTTTTAGAGAGATAGCTTACATATACAGTGACCATCAAATACGAGAGCAGGATATAGAGACAAGATAAATTATTCAAAGAAGTTCTGCAAGCATAACATTTAACATTATTTAGTTAGAGAACAAATTGAGATATTCTGATATCTTAATTTGTTATGAATATTCCATCCCACCAAGATCCAGATCACTTATTAACAAACTTCCAGATTAAGCAACGTAGCAGCTTAACTATTTCATTAAACAGTTACATATCAAGTAGTAGTCACACAATGACATCGAGCCCACAACAGCAGCTTCATTAGACTAGTTAGAGTCATTTTATTAAGAAACAAAACCCCCTTGTGTATTGTGTAGAACCTAGTTGGAGAGCCAACTAGTTGTGAATGAATTGAGATCTTTCCTTTGACCTTAATAATCTGTGTAATTGGAAGAATTATAGTGAATTATCGTCTCACAAGAGCCAGAGGGCTGTGAGGGTAGATGTAGGATAAGAGATCCGAACCACCTTAAAATCATTGTGTCAATTTATCTATCCCTTACTCTTTACTTATCGCTTACTGTTACATTGAATGTTTGTTTGCGCTTGAACTTAATTGTTTTCATATTTCGTTTTTCAATCAATCATTAAACTGTCTACTTGCTGCTATCAATCATCACAACACATCACATGCACTAGATAAGATTATAACTTGTCTAAAGATCACTAATTAAAATTAACTGCGCTGTGCACAACTCTGTTTTATCACCTTAACTGTTTTGGTCAAACTTAGTTGTTTCACCATTCTATTGCCAACAGTCATTTTTACATTAAGAGTTGATCAATCTCAGTGATCACATTGAAGTGTGGTGTTATTAGACACCATTCAACAAGTCTATCTATCTCAAGAAGGCCTTAGTTCTTCTTAAAGAGTTGAACATATTCAATTAGGAAACTACCTTCTTTCAATTGTTGTTTAAAACAATAATTGATTGTTTATGAGAACATGTATCTCTAAACTGTTGCCAAAATAGTCAAGAGATCACCCGTTAATATATTGTGAGTCATACTAGAAACATGATTGTCATAAGAAGTTATTATTTCAATAGATATCAGAGGTTAGCTGTTCTATACCAAGGAACATTACAAAGAAGCGATTTAGTTCAATTGGTATCTAGGCTACGTAACATCTAAGTGATATCATCCCATTCTGACTTCACAATCAGTATCAGAACATAGTTGTTATATATTAAGGGCATTAATTAGAACTTATAAACATCTCAATTGGTATGCAATCTTAATTATTACAATTAGGAATACTAATCTAAGAGGTGTCTCTTCTCTTCAAATCAGTTATCCCAAATTTGTACAATGGCCCAAAAACTATTTTTTTCTACCATATATTGTGTCGTTATAATGATGCACATATTTAGGAGACTTCTTGAATGTATTATTTAATATTTTATTTTTTATTTATATTCTTTTGTGTAATTAATTAATAGTAATTAATACTTTTATTTTAATTAGTTTACCATGTAAATACTTTTTAAGGGGAGTTTTTCACTGCCTTTTGTAGCTCTAGAATCATTTTTGAGTTTAAAATAGCCTTTCAGAGTGTTTTGCTTTCAAAAATAAGTATGTGTTCCGTCAAAACGTAGTGGAAAACGATTTAATTAAAATAATCAACTGATCAACGAAAGTGGGTCAGTCAAAGGTTTAATTAATGAATAGTTTGATGACTGACTGAAGTAATGAGACAAAGGCTGACTGAAGCTTTAAGTAATACAAAGGTTTAGCTGATTTTGGAGTAGCCAACGAAAATACCTTCATCAGCTTTCTCATCAAATTTACCTCTGTGGTTATTGCCGTTGTAATGGATGTAGCACTTGCATCCAAAAATCTTGAAGAAGGCAATGTTAGGAGTCCTTCCTTTCCACAGTTCGTATGGAGTCTTGCCATGAAATTTGTTAACTAGGGATCGATTCTGTGTGAAGCAAGCTGAATTTACTGCTTCAGGCCAAAAATACTTTGGCAGCTTGGCTTCAGTTATCATTGTTTTCCCAACTTCAATTAGTATCCTATTATTCCTTTCAGCAACTTCATTCTGTTGAGGGGTCTTGACAGCTGAGAAGTTTTGCCCAATCCTATGGTCATCACAGTAGACATCTATGCCTTGATTCTTGAACTCCGTTCCATGATCTGAGCGCACGCTAACTATTTCGCACTCCTTTTGAGTTTAGAGGTTTCTGAACAGTGCAGTCAGTATGCCGTAGGTTTCATCCTTACATGTCATCATCTCCACCCATGTATATCTTGAATAATCATCCACAACCACCAGTGTGTACCTATTTCTACCTAAACTAGCAGGAGTAACAGGACCAATAAGGTCCATGTGCAACATTTGAAGTACATGTGTGGTTGAAAGACATGGTTTGAGTTTAAAAGATGATTTAGTCAGCTTACCAAGGGTACATGCTCTACATTTCTTGTCATGTGGGAAATTTACAGAAGGAAAATCGTTTACTAAATTTCCTTTAGTAAGTTTTGACAAATGTTTAAAATTTAAGTGCGAGAGCCTTTTGTGCTAGAGCCAAGAAGTTTCAGAAGAATTTTTAGCAACTAAGCACACTTGAGAAATATTTTGAACAGAAAATAAGTTAATAGCAAAAACATTTCTTTTTTCTTGACCCTGTAAGCAAAACTTTATTGGTTGAGGTATTTTTGACAAAGCAGTGTGTGGATGTAAGGATACAAGTCATACCTTTGTCACAAAATTGTGATATGCTGAGCAAGTTATGCTTCAGCCCATTAACCAATGATACCTTTTCAATCTTGACTCACCCTCTTATGATTGAACCATAGCCAATAGTTTTGCCTTTTGAATTGTCTCCGAAGATGACTGAGGGTCCTTTGGCTTCAACTATGTCAGTCAGTAGGTTGGCTGATCCAGTCATGTGTCTTGAACATCCACTGTCCAAGATCCATTCTTCTGAAGCTTGATCAACAGCTACAAAGCATACTTGACATAGAATATTTGGTCATGGTACCCTTTATTTATTTTGGGTCCGAGGGGTTAGCATCCTTGGGTAACCATACCTTCCTAACCTTTGGCAAGTTGACCCTCTTAGAAGGGGCAAATCTAAATAAGCACTCATGGGCCAAATGACCTAAACAAAAGCAAGTGTGACACTTGTGCTGACCACTTGGTTCATAACTTTAGGTTTAGGCTTAGGTTCTACTGGAACCCACTTAGTAGACTTGGGAGATACAAACTTGTTTGGATACACATATTGAACACTACCATGAGTGTTCCTGAAAAAAAATTTGTTTGATATCCTTCTTCAGCAGAACTGTGGGTCAACCATTAGACTGTCTTGTCTCAGTCTCAATTTCCCTTTTTCTTTGCTGTTGTTTTCAAAGTAGTCAATGCCATGATTGATTTCATTATAATAGTCTAAATAACAGCTTTGGACTTAGAGTAGGTATCAACAACATTGGTTAGTCGTTGATTCCTTTCCACCAAGTCAGAGATTTGGGAAAATGAAACTTTGGCTTAAATTTTAAATTTTTCATTGATGCTCTTGAGTCTCAGCATTTCAGCTTGCTGATCTCTGTAAAGTTCACTAACTGTTTGGAGCTCAATGTTATCAGCCTTCAGTCTTCTCAGTTCAACTGTTTGAGAAATGTGGATATTTGTGAGAGATTCAAACTCGGAGTACATTAGTTACATTTGAATCTCCAATTTAGTTTGACTCTCATTAGCTGTTGTCTCCTCCTTTTCAGGTAGACTAACAACAGGTTTGACAACTCGAGAAGGTTTTTTAGTCCTTCTTTTAGTTGGCTTGCTTAGGATTCCTTGACCATAGAATCCATTTCCTATTTGGCGAACCACCAGCTTATAAGGTTTAGTACTTTTGGTCAGCCTTTGGTTCTTAATAGGTAAGTCTGAAGTGTCAATTTCAGACTCATTTAAGTAAGCTGAGCTTGGTAGATTACTATTTGAATCATAAACGACTGATTTTGCAACAAGACAAAAATTTGCTTCTTGTACACAATTATTTGATTCCTCTTCTGAATCCGTCTCAATCCAAATGGCCAGGTTAAGAGGTTCATCTTCAGCTACCATCCCATTTTATTTTGCAAATTTCTGGGGGCTCTTTTCAAATATTCATTTTTAGTGGTCGAACAAGCTAAAGCAAAGTGTCCTTGCTTTCTATAGTTAAAGCACAGTAATTGTTCGTGATCAGCTTTGGCTTCAGTTTGTCTGAAACTATTAGCCCTTTGAAAATTTGTGGAAGCTGGTTTTTGAAAGTTCTTTTTGAAGGTCTTATATTTCTGAAACTGTCTAGCAAAAGTAACAAATGTATCCTCGTCAAAGTCATACTGAGACGATGTAGAACATACTCTGGGCTTTTCTTCTTGGGCAGCTAAAGAAATACCTCTAAAACTCTTTTCAAGTTCTTGATTTTTAAGAACTTCCTTTTCATAAATCTTGAGATTAGCAACAAGACTACGTTTGTGAGTAGTGTTCAAGTCTCTGGCTTCCTTTATGGCAGTGATTTTCACATGCCATCCACTTCTAAGACTACTAAGAAAACGCATGTTAAGATCTTTCATAGTAAATGCCTTTCCTAAGGCAGCACAAGCATTACTTACCTCGCAGAAGCAGTCATATGCACTTCTTAAGTATTCTTTCAGATCCTTCTTGAAGGCATTAAACCTCTTGGATGTAGTCGTATAGCTTGTTGTCCTTAGTGATCTGGTCCCCGTCGATATATTGCGTTAAGGCTTCCAAGATCTCTTGAGAAGTGGTGCAATCGTGGATTTACTTGTATACATTGTTGTCTCAAGCGCTGGAAAGAATGTGCACGGCTTTGGAGTCCAAGGCATCAGTGGCTTTGTCTTCTACTGACCATTCTGCCTTAGGCTTCAAAACATATTTATCGACTGTTGTAATCCTTGGATTTTCAGTGTCATCTGCATCATCAAATTGTTCAATAGTGGTCTTAGTATTTATTTTCATTGGATAAATCGGACCACCTAAGACACATTCCATCAGTTTTTTTATCTATACTGTTCATGTATCTAGAAATTCTTTCTTTCCAAATGTCATAATTGTCCTCATCAAACATGGGGACCTGTGGCATGTTGAGAGTGAGAAAAGCTTTGGAATTTGCCATTAGATCAAAACTTTCAAGTGGTAAAACTTGGAAAAATGAATTTTCGAAAAGTTAGGCTCTAATACTAATTGTAGGTCCTCTTGAGGCAAATAGTAAGGCTAGAGGGAGGGGGTGGATAGCCTTATAAAATCTTTTTGTAAGTTTTAAAACCTTTTAAAACCTTGGCAGCATAAAAACTATTTTAATTAAAACAATCGACTGAATAAACAGTTTGATGACTGACTGAAGTAATGAGACAAAGGCTGATTGAAGCATTAAGTAATGAAATGCTTAAAGCTTTGGTCAGTTTGGTCAAATGAACAAGTAGTAAATGAACACAAGATATAAAGTGGTTCACAGTGTGAAAGCTGTTACGTCCACTACCAAGTTGGTCAAACTTAGATTTTTGAAGTGCACTAATATTAATAATCTAGATGATCACTAACGGATCAGTGTACAACAAGGGTCAGTGATTTATGGAGATTGTATTTTATAAGGAAGAAAATAATCTCGTTTGTTACGATCAATGATCTCTCAATAACTAAGTAGTTGGGAGAATTCAACACAATGATTGAACTAGAGGCTGATACAAAGATTTGAAAGTAAAGTAATAAAAGATCTGAGTAAATGCGCTTTAAATGAAGCTTCAAATGTTCTTGAAGTTTTTTTGATTGCTTTGAATGCTTGAGAGCTTTGAATGTTATAGGTCACCGTTCTTCAATGCATCTCCGGCTTTAAATAGGCAGGGATAAAAAAGTTGTCGTTGGACTCATTGAATGATATTTGACTTTGCATTAAATGTTTTGATGTAGAGCAAGTCAAATACGGTGAACAACTATTTCTTGAGCGTTGTGTTATCACAGAAGAGGTAGGATGGACCTATCATTTCATTTTGAAATAAAACAAAAAGTTAGGAATGAAAAATGTGTCAAAGTACTCATTAAATGTAAAGCAAAAAACATGTTTGAAAACAAGACACGCTAAGTACTGACACAAATTTAAAATAACTACGGATGCTTATCAAGGAAGCTTCCGTTGTACGATCAGTAGACTTTAAAGAGATAAGACAAGGACACATATCATCCTTATGTCATTTTATCAGTGACTGACTTAGAAAATATTTATATCTTTATCAATTACTATACATTGGTTGATACACTTGACTTATATAAAAAAGTTCATCAGTCAACAGCCAACACGGAATGGGTGGACATGTGATCAGTCATTTTTTGATAAACAAAAATGACTGGTCACTTGGAATCAGTGACTGAGAGTATATCATTCATCAGCCGGTTAGGAATGACTGATTATTTGATCAGCTATCTTTGATTAGACGAATGACTGGTCACTTGGTCAGCCAACATTAATTATAAAGCTTGGTTGATTGATTCCAAAATATAGAATGATTTGAAATAAATCATGGGAAAGACTAATATGTAGATAATTACATTTTGGCGGAACCAACTATGACCAAGGTTTTGCGAAAGTAATTCTAACATAAAAATTAATTATTGTCTTGGCAATAGTTAACTTCATCTTTATAAAATAATTAATTATTATTCAACAAAAATCTTCATAACTAATGATAATTAGTGATTCAATGAAATAATATTGCATTTTCTTTTTACATCTCTTTCTTTATATTTGTTATATCTATTTAATTATTTTTAATGAAGTTGGAATTTACCAATTGACCTGTAGTCGAATAGTACCGAGGGTTCAGGGCTTATAGGGGACGAGTTCGATTCTCGCGATTGTAGCCTCCAAACCAAATATATTGTAGCTGAAATTTTAGTTTTGAAATTTGTTGAAAATATTTCTGAGTAATAAAAATCAATACGTTTTTAACGTGAGTTTATTCTGTCTTAGATTGAGTTTCTTCCAAAATCAGTTTTAAGCTCAAAGAAGTCACACTTATCTAAAATTGCAAAATTGATTTTAAAAGAATCAAGTCTCGAGAATAACTTGTAGAATCAGAAGCAATGTAAACTAGTCATTAAATATAAGTATGATAAGATATTTGTTATTAATATTCAATTAAGTGACTAAGATGCAAAAATGAAAAGTTTAACAATATACAAAACGAAGGGAGTATTACCAAATAAGGCTATGCACAAAAATTACAAACCGGACCAGACTGAGACAATACTTTTAGTTTGGTCCCCGGTACTAAATTTTAGAAGAACCGGTGAATTTGTTCGGTTCTTAATTTAAATAATGTAGAAACAATTAGAATTGGACCGAATTGATACATATGTATATAATATATAATTGATTTACGAATATATATATATATATATATAGTATATGTAATTTTTTTATAAATAAATATGTGGGGTTCCTTTATATAATATAAACAAATACAATCAATCACTTAATCAACTGTTCTAAGACAAAAGTAATTAGAAAACTGTTTATGAAACAATTAAGCTTATTGTTTCAACCAAACAATTAAGTTGACAGATTTGTATAAATCATGAGTTATGTACAACAAAAATATTTTTTTAATCAGTGATATACTAGAACAGGTCATGACTATATTTTATGTGGCTCGGCAAGAAATTAGTAATGAAAAAGAGTAGGTTGTATAATAAGCAGTAAACAATTCAAATATGCACAACATTAAATAAAGAGTTTAGGAAAAGAGAAATTGACACAAGTATTTTAAGATGGTTCAGACCTCTTATCCTACATTCATCTCTCACAGCCATATAGTTCTATGAGACAATAATCCACTATATTTACCAAAAATATACAGATTATTGTAGGATAATCCCAAAAATTTCTCCTTCAGTTGGCAACCCAACTAGGATGGTCTACAAATTACACAAAGCATTATTGTGCTTACTTATGATAAAAGCTTTGTTATAGATCTCTTTTTTATTCTTGCTTCTTAGGGGGGGGGGGTAAATGTTTCTCAAATAGTTATTTGTTCGTGATAGTATTTGCAAGACTTTCTACTCCCATTTGTTTGTTTTTTTCCTCCCATTTATATAGTAGCTCTTAATACTCAATCTTTGTATTGCCGCTATATATGTATTACTCTATGTGTATCCAATGTGTTTCACTAATCTCTTTTTCACACACTAATCTATATATCTTCATCACTACTATCTGAAGAATGTCTTTGCTCCTTTAATAGGCAAATAGAATACTTTCCGTTAGAAACTAGCTCTTGAGCAACGGGTATAAGTATAACTTGTTTATCCAACTAGTCTGAATAACATGCAGACGTGTTAGTCCACTTATTTTACAACTTGTAATTCACATACTTTGTCAGTCCACTTGTTGCCTCGTTCCTTAGGGTTTATAATAGTAATATTCCTTCTAATAATAGAGTCCTGAATATCCAATAATTAATCTGAGATATTCTCTTTCAGGAACGACTTTCTTGCCCTTGGTTCTTTGTGCTTCTTAGGTGTTTCTTTTGCCTTAATTGCTTCAGATAGCTGTTTGAGTCTTCTACAAGAACTTCTGTCATAGCTGTTTGAGTATAGTTGTTTCTTCTTTAGCTGCTTCTTTGTCTTAGCTATTTGTGTGCGTAGCTATTTCAATTGGAATGAAACAATTAATACTTGTAGCCGTTCTTGATCTCTTTGTTATGTAAACAATTATGAGATAACGGTTGATGTGCTCGAATACACTACCCCAAAAAGTATACTCCCAGAAGAGTATCCTAAAAGATGTACGGACCAAGCCCACACACATGAAGTGTGACTAGGAAGCAACCCCACCCTATAAATAGGGGGCTCACCTACAAAGAAAAATAAGGGCTTCTTCATTAAGTATTCTCTCTCTAAATTCTTCTCTCTTTCTCCCTACTTTACTTTCTCTCTCCTATATACAATGAGGTACTGATTATTACACCAGAGGGCTTGAGTCAAACCACGGTTCGGCTCCCCTAACGGTATTTCTTTTGATATCAGAGGCACCATCCGACGTCGAGTAGCCTCCACATAAGCCTTTTGAGAGCCGGGGCATATCCTACCTGAAGACTAGCTACACACGTGGATCAATGTGGTCACCCGTATTTATTTTGGTATGATCAGTTGGTTCCGTTATCGGGACTCGAGGCTACAACACTCAACCACTGATGATTCGCTACCAGCAGCTTGGTATCGAGAAAGGCAGCTTTAATTTTCGTCAAAAGAGGGAAGAATACATGCAACAATACGTCGCCGGCGAAGAGAGAGGCGGTTGTACGAGCTGGGTCAAAGCCAAGTAGCACGGATCAACAAACAAACACCACAGAGGCGTTCACCTGCTCAAGACGAAGCCTATAGTAAAAAAGATCACAGCCATCGGAGCTCTATTGGCTCCTCACGCGCCACCAAAGGCCCCTGGAGCGGTACTCTAAATTAAAACGCCGGCAGAACTTCGCTCAAGCAGATACGCACCATGCCGGCGTCCGTGCAGAAAACAATTAGCACCGTTGGATGCGCCTGCTCAAGACGAAGTCAACGTAAAGGAATCACGGCTAACAGACCTTTGATGCGCCGCCACGCGTCGCCTGAAGCTGCTGGAGCGTCCACCACCCTCTCACGCACCGACAGTAGATCTAACGCGCCTTCACGCCCGCCACGCGTCCTCCTCGTTTGAGAAATTACAAATGGGCCCCTACAGTTTTGGAAATAAAAAGGTCCTTCAACTTCTGGAAATTATAGAAAGGCCCTTCAACTTCTAGAAATTACATAGGGCCCTTCAACTTTGAAAAATTATAAAAAGGCTCTTTAACTTTTAAAAATTATAAAAAATGCCCCTATAGTATTGGGAAAATACAACTAGATCCCTATAATTATGAGAAATTATAAGCAAGCTCCTATATTTCTAGAAATGGCACTGTGGTCCCTCTATTTCTAAAAAGTTACTAATGGGCCCCTTTATAATGTTTTAAGGTGATCTCCTTCCATCTTTTACCTTCAAATTCTACATATGTTGCTCATATGTCCATATTTTTGATATAACAAACACATGAAATGCAAAATGAGTCATCAAATACTAAATTGAGGATAAATATGTAATTCATAGCCTTATTAATTACTTCTAATTAGTGCAAATCATTAACACCTAATATGCTATGCTCATAAAAGGAACGCCACGATTAAAATTAGAATATCAAGTTTAAATAGTAGTACTTTGTTACTTTAATGTGCTCGTCTAAAATATATTCTTTTGTACATTTGATGTCATATGACACGGATTTGTACGCTTATAAACATTATGACATGTTAGTCAAGTTAAAAGTGTTATAAGCCCATTTATCTATTTGTTTAAATACATCAAATAGTTGCAATATTACGCATCCACTTTGCGAATGGAAACGAGTTAAACTCTATTGATCATCACTATACTTCAACTATGAATGAACTCACTATGCAACTCTAATTTTGATCGTATAAAGCATGTTAATGGCTTGCGTTATGTTATTAACTCGGGCTACCGCGCTTAGTCTCGTGAAAATATATTAGCATAAGATGCACACATTATTTCATGATTTAATTCAATAAATTCGACAATTCATGAATTTAACATATATCTTGTGATACTATAAAGTGCTACCGGTATAATT
The DNA here is from genome assembly GCA_016624345.1 of Platycodon grandiflorus. Classification (NCBI taxonomy): domain Eukaryota; kingdom Viridiplantae; phylum Streptophyta; class Magnoliopsida; order Asterales; family Campanulaceae; genus Platycodon; species Platycodon grandiflorus. Next base: position 11,749,393 of record CM028367.1, on the reverse strand, counting down.
TTTCCTAAAAATATGCGAGATAACATGATTTTTATTCATAAAAATATCTGCCAAAACAAGTCCAACGCGCGGTGTATATAACAGTAATATTTTGTGCGACTGCATGCTAAGCGATCTGCGAGCATATAATACAAAATAAAATAAATTGATAATTGAAAGCCAGCATCATTTTATGAAAATCATTTACAAACGCGAATATAATATGGCAAATACATATTGTCTACCCACCCGTGTCAAACACGCAAACTCAATACACAATTTTTAGCTCGACTGCCGAGAGCTCGAGCTCGACATAACATGGCTAGCCCTGTAGTAATATATTAACATGACGTGCGTGCGTTACTGTATGCTTCAATTCCGTGAATTTGCACACTTTTATGAGTTTACCATATCTTTTAATAGCGCAACGTGTCACCACCATGATCTATCCACGCAGAATGCATACATGCCTACATGGTCTCAACTTATATGAAATAATAAGATCTTTTACTTATGCAATAGCTACAATTATTCATTGTTATGTACATGAACTGCTAGCATGATCACTTTATTTACACGAGAAAAAAATACATAATATGCATTTCAATAAAAGGAGAATACTTTCTGATGTGCAATAATGCTTCTATTACATTTTAAAATGCAAAGTATGAGTTAAATAGAGCCTCGACGGCCATGAGCAAAAACACGTTGTACTCCTCGACTAAACGAACCTTGTTGCAAGTCGAGGTCACTTCTAAAAAGCCCAAGAGCATTCCACAAGAAGGAACCTCGCCACATCGAGGTCACATTTCAAAGAGATCAAAGCACCTATCGGAATATTTATTACTCATAGAATCTGAAGTATGTAAGACCAACGAGCTCGATCGGAAAGCCGTCACTGGGGGGGCTACCGTTGAAGCTATATTTGTTACTTCTCGTCCTCAGAACACTCTCCCGCGTTCGAGAAGTGGGGGGCTACTACTACTGCTACAATAATGAGACCTTGCAGAATCTTCAAAGAATATTTCTCGAAGAATTCTCGTTCAAGCAAAGACCGCTCGAGTTATAACTCGCGGTTAAGTAGTACCCAGCGCCTTCCTGCGCTTATCCTCGCCGCTCGAGTATTACTCGCGGATAAGTAGATTTTGTCCTCACCGCTCGAGTATAACTCGCGGTTGAGTAGTACTCAGCGCCTTCCTGCACTTATCCTCGCCGCTCGAGTGTTACTCGCGACCAAGTATATTTTGTCCTCACCGCTCGAGTATAACTCGCGGTTAAGTAGTACCCAGCGCCTTCCTGCGCTTGTCCTCATCACTCGAGTATAACTCGCATAAAAATATAGGAATAAGGTGAGAGAGAAAAAAATAGCAACTATGAGAAAGAGAAAAAAAGGGATATACAAAGAGAAAATTTATAACTAAAAATATAAAAATTAAAAATAAAATAAAAGCAGTAACCATACATGAAATGCACATGTCACCAAAACTTTTTAAACATAAAATGGATCAAAAACGGACCATAAATACCTCTATTACACGTTTCTAAAAGTAGTGGATAAGGTTTTTTCAATTTGGATAAGGTTACAAAAAGTTTGTAATGAAAACCTAATATGGTAAGAAACCATGCGCTGCCTCTAAAACTAGTTTAATTACCTACCAGACAATGAATAATCATACATCATAATTAAATTAGCTATTTTCTCAATTGAATTTTAATATTATTTAGCTGATATTTTCACACTTTTGGGCTGGCGGTGAATTACAACGTGCGGTATCCAACTCCCCAAATGGCGGTGTATGGGGGGCACGAGGCCTACACGGTTTCCCACTAACTATAGCTCGCACGTGATCCTTGTGCATCTTATATTGAGAACCCCTCGTCCCAAAATTATTAGAGCATCGCGAATTTAACTGTAGATTTAATTTAACATATTTATGGATAATTAACATCTTTAATTACATATGATATTTTTATTTCTTTTTTTATATTTAATTAGAAGAGACATCTACAATGCAAATGTCAATTTGATCTCATGTAGCATGAGTTTTACAAATCTACAATGCAAATGTGAATTTAATCCTATGTAGCATGAGTTTCACAACTAAAATGAAGAGAGAGATGAGATCTAGTTTTTTTTTTAATTTAAAAATAAGGACTAGGATGTTTCCACACCCTTAATTAGAATGTGAAAAATTCACGTTCACATCTACAATGTGAAAAAAAAATTGTTGTCATGTCATATTCAGTATTCACAAGTTTTCTTCACATTTGCATTGGAAATGTTTTTTTTTCTAAAAAAGATGTCAATCCTAGGTGGCACCTATTTTTTTTCACATTCACATTAGCATTGGAGATGATCTTATCTTTTTTTTTTTTTTGTTCGTCTCAAAATAATTGTTTTTTTTGAAAAATTTATTTTTAGAATAATTTTTTTTACCATTTTATCCTTATTTTTTTTCTATTTTAATTATGGGCTATATGCATATGATCATTAAAGAAAACTATACATTATATTAATATTAATAATTAAGTCAATTATTTTTTTAATCTATGTATCGGATCAAACAAGACAATAATTTAAGGACGGAGGGAATATAACGTTTTCTTATTTACCTTTCTCTTATAAAATTTAAATTTATAAGAAAAAAAATACGGTTTTTTTTATTATTAAAGATATATCATTACAGTTAAGTTACATCAAGCACCTGTAAAAAGCTGATAAGAAAATCTATTGATTGTCTAATTGAAGTTCGAAAGCAAATTCCATTATTTAATATATATATATATATATATATATATATGTATATATAATCTATATATATATATATATGTGTGTGTGTGTGTGACGGAGTATTCAATTGTTACTCTAAAAATATAACGGTTCACTGGAGGGCCTATACCCTAACACAAGAAAACAGCACAAGCTCCCATAATTCCTTAGCCACATCTCGAGTAGTTCCATTGTAGCAATTCCACCACACTTGACGAATAAATTCCTTTTATTCATGACAACATAAAATTGGATTTTTTTCAGGCCAACGGATCCTTTTAGAATGGGAGTTTATCCCACATAAATTTACCAAAGAACGTCCAACCTAAATTTTAGAAAACATAGTTTACTAATAATTTGGAAAAACAAATTAATAATCAACTACTAAAAATATTGACAGTTAGTATACTATTTTAGGATGTTCCACTTAAAAAGTCCACTTTAAAAAAAATATGCTTACAACCTACATAAAACTTTCAACTTTACCCTTCACATTTGGTACAAACGTATTAAATATGCTAAAATATTTTTGTAATTATGTTATATTTTAATACTATTTATATATCTCTTAATTATTATATTTTTTAAACGTGAATTTTTTGATTAGATCGGAGGGAGTTTTAAATTATCAAGTGGACAAGAAGGTATATATTTGACAGTTTATTACTAAGGTTATATCAAACGACCTTTAGTTGATGGGGTGTTGTTTGAGTTATAGCAACAACAAAAAACCCGACTGTTTCTAAGGATAGTAAAGTCAAATGGCAAATTCTGATTTCTATCTTTGTCTTTTTTATATTGGTCTAATTTATTTATTTATTGTTTACTCCCTTCGTTCCAGATAAAGTGTCTAGTATACTATTTTTAGATGTTTCATTTAAAGAGTCAATTTTTAAAAATTATGCTTCCAATCTCTTTTAATCTTTTCACTTTACCCTTCACATATGCTATAAATATCTTAGCTATACTCAAATATTTTTGTAATTATGACCAACTCCAATGTTACTTATATATCTCTTAATTATTAGACTTTTCAAACGTAGACTCTTTAGGTAGAACGAAGAAAGTAATTTTTTTTAAGTTTTTGACCACTTAAAAATTTAGCTAATGCACATTAATTATCTATTTAAATTATATTACTAATTGAGTTAAGTGTTTACAGGGTAAATAATGCATATTAATTGACAAAATAAAGAGAATAAATTGAAATAAAAAAATTAGACGTGGTTGTTGAGGCAATATTGAACATTAGGGAATGGTGAGCTTTTTTCTGAGTGACCAATATCAAAGAGACGGAGTGAGTAACGTCATCAGGAAAATGGCTTCAAATCATCAAAGCAAAATTCTCTAAATTTTTAGTGTTATTGGTGTGCACATTTAAAATAAGATTTTGTTTTATAATAAGAAACGCATAAGATTAGAGTTTATTTTTGACACAGTGTCAGTGTAAAAAATATATATATATATATACAAGCCCCTAAAAGATATTAATTTTGAATGAAATGATTTAAAAACTCAGTTGATATGTATTAGAAACAATAATAATTGAAATTTATTTGTATTTTAGATAGTAAAAAGGTGTATTGATCTCTTTTAAATCAATTTTAGTTATCGACCAATTAAATAACTTAAAATAAGAATTTCATAAATTGAGCATCAAAATTCAAATTTTTTTTAATAAATACTTAATGATTACAAAATATGTAATAAGGAAACAATGTGTAGGTCGTTTCAAGGAGTTTGATATCAAATCTGACAAGATTTAGGTCGCTTGTATAAAATATATTGACACTGACAGTGTATCAAAATTGTACTCAAAAGATTATACAATTCGAAAACGAAAATCACATGATAATATTTATTTTGGTAATAGAATTGTTGGAAACAAATGGTAATTACTTTGGCAATGCATATGCAAATACTCCGGTACCTTAATACAAATTGTTTTATATATAAAAAAAGGAAGACTCTATTTCCACTACGTACAAAGTTTACTCATCCACTACATTTATCTAAATTAAAGCTTGTAAGGATGAAAATACCCTTGATTCTATCCAAATAAAAAAAATGAATATAGAATTTTAATTATGATATTTTCATATTAATCTTGGATTTTATTTTAGGAATAAAATTTCAAACTTGGCAAAGATGTCTCTATCAGATCTTGTTGAAAATTGTAACAAACAAATCTAGATTATTAATATTAGTGCACTTCAAAAATTCAAATTTGACCAACTTGGTAATTGACGTAACAGTTTTTATACTGTGAACCAATTTACTTCTTGTGTTCATTACTACTTGTTTCAATTGGTCGAACTTACAAAAGTTTTAAGAACTTCATTACTTAAAGCTTCAGCTAGCCTTTGTCTCATAACTTTAGTCATACTGTCAAAACTGTTCATAAGCTTTAGTCATGAACTGATCACTCTCATTAGCTGATTGATTTTATAAGGCTATTCACCCCCCCTCTAGCCTTACTATTTGTCTCAAGTGGACCTACAATTCTTCCTAAAGCTTTCTTGGTAAATCAATATCAATATCGCTGATTACATAATTCTACGTTCAAAAAATGAAAAACAGAAATTAAGATATTTTACATCCAACCACTAATTCATTCACACCATAATCGATTCAGAATCTTTTTATTTGAGAGTCCTCTACATTTTGTAAGATATAATCTTCTACTCTACTCCCTGTAACATTTTCCTTTCCATTGAGTCCTAGCTCTAAATGCATTATTATAAAAATTGTAAAAAAAAGGTGATTAAAATGACGAGATTTGAAATGTCTATTATTGTACAGTTGGCGGGTGGATTAAGACTGCATCTTAATTAGGCGCATTCATCGTCGTAATACACACATTGTAGTATACTCCAATATTTATAGTTTTATGTACATTTAATTGTTTAAGTAATTATAGTAATACATAATTATTTCTAACTAACCATTTAATCTTAGTCATTGATTTTCAATCTAATGAATAATAATAATAGTAACTATTGATGGTTAGAGAGATATACTAACCATTGAAAACTCCACTATATATATATATATATATATATATATATTACATATTGAATATACACATCAAGCTACTTATGTATGTTCGAATTATTATTCTCCCCAGCACAATTGAAAATGTTTATTTTATATATTTTTTGTCCAAAAACATTTTTAATTTGACAAGAATTTATTTATGAGTAATGTTATGAGTACTTAAAGAGTACTAAATTTTTTGCACCAAATGATGTGTCAGCTGATATGGCAGCTGATGTAGCACAAAAAACAAAATTAATAGTCATAATTAATGCATCACATCAGCTGACACATCATTTTGTATAAAAAATTTGGTACTCTTTAGGTACCCATAGCATTACTTTTTACTTATTCCTTATGAAACTTTAAAACCCACTATTTATAGTAGTTTTAGTATATGTTACATATGGTATAATTTTACTTTTTTAAAGTAAATAAAAATATTTTACGTATTAACTTGAAATTGGTCTTATTGACTAAGAGCCCGTTTGTTCGCGCGTTTTGGCCAAAACGCAGGGTTAAAACGCAGCTTATTCCTTAACTTAGCGTTTCAATGCTGCGGTAGAAAACGCAGCGTTTTCAAAACGCAGCTGCGTTTTAAAACGCTGGAATTCCTAGCTTTTTCCCAAAACGCAGATTTTAAAACGCAGTAGGGAATAAAAAGCAACGTTTTGACATAATATCCCAAACGCATTTATAAAGAAAAAAATCGCGTTTTAAATAATCTGCGTTTTAAAAACGCTGCGTTTTTAAAACACTGCGTTTTCAAAACGCTACACCAAACGGGCTCTAAAACAAAAAAGAAATCAAAATATATTTGTTTCAATGAAACGTAAAGAGTACAAATCAAACTCATTAACACATTAGCACGCTATAAGAGCACGACCCCCACAAAGATATAATTTGCATAATGTTTCCTTTATTTGTGTGGATCATTAAGATGAGTTGTTTACGTTATGTTATTGAAGGTTGCTGAATAATTTAAAACTCAATACAAACAATTAGGTTCCTATTGAAAGAAAACAAATTCCAATTCAATACTACAGTTATTATGACACTTCTTGGTATAGCCTTTGAAACCAATTGAAGGTGCAGGTCTCAAATGGATATTACTAAACCATGGTATAGAACAAATAAGCTCTGATACTAATTAAAAGTTCAACACTTATATCAGGTTTATTATAAATATATCCTTAATACAATTACACACTTTACATTGATCACTGAGATTGATCAACTCTCGAAATAAAGATACATGTTTGCAGTAAAATGATAAACAGTTAAGTTTTGTCAAAACAGTTAAGATGATTAAATAGTGTTGTGCACAACGAAATTAGATTAAAATAGTGATTTCAAGACAAGTTATAATTTTATCTTGTATGTGTAAAATACTATAATGATTGATTGTAGTAAGTAAACAGATTGACGATTGTTTGTTCAATAAAATATATGAATAGTTAAGTTCATGCACAAACAAACAGTAAAATCACAGAAAACAATATGTAAAGAGTTAAGGGATAAATAAATTGATATAGTTATTTATTGGTTCGGATCTTTTATCCTACAGTGCTCAATGTCCTCATAGCCTCTGGTTCTATGAGACAACAATCCACTATATTTCTCTTAAATATACAGATTATTGATAGAAAAATCCTTGACCTTTCTCTACTAGTTGGTAACCCAACTAGGACACTTTACATAATACACAAGGAGGGGTGGGGGTTTACTTTTTAAAGAATGACTCTAACTAGTCTAATAAACCTGTTTGTGTGGCTCTATGTCTCTGTGTGACTACTGCTTGAAGTATAACTGTTTACAAGAACAGTTATATAGCTACTTGATTGATCTGTCAGTTTTATTGATGAGTGATCTCGATCTTGGTGGGATGGTAGATGCTTTAATAACAAAATATCTCAACTTATTTTCTAACTAAACAGTGATAGTTGTTAACTTTTACAGAACTCTTGAAATCAATAAATTTTCTTGTCTATGTATATATCCTGCTCTATAATTTGTGATTACTCTTGATATATCTGAGCTATCTCTAAAAAATCATCCTCTTGTTCGATTCGTGTAAAGACTTTCCTTTATATAGGCATTCCTTGAAAAGCTTCAGTTAAAATCTAGACGTTGTATAACGGCCAAATGATCAATTTCTAGCTAAGAGTGCAGTCTATGTATCATGCAACTTGATGTCAACTTACGAGAATATTCTTTTAGAATTTCAGAACATTCTTTTAAGGTTTATGTCAATAAAAATCAATCCAATTAATGTTCCGTACGTGACATGTTGCTTGAGACTTGTTCATTGTTGAGTTATAGATGTTTATTCTTCTTAGAAGATCTTAGCTGTTTGTTCATGTGTGCTTCTTCTTAGCTGTTTATTGCTTCTTTGACAATAACTTTTGTACATTAAGCCTAATATATTTTATGGAAAATTATGCTTACTTAGTTTTGCAACATCAAAACTTAATGAATCCAAGGTCCTAACAGTTATTAAGATGATGTAGTGTAATTCATTAGATTATATTATAATTTTTTTGTTCGAATAGAGTTCACTTTTTAGTTTTCTTACAAAAATTAAGGAAATTAGCTTTTAAGCTATTTTGGTAATACAAATACATAAATGTCTTTAATGTCTACACTTAACTATTGCAAGTTTATGCTAGGACATGTTACATTACAAAAATAAATTTAACAATAGACCCTGCTTAAGGGACACAATTGTTTTAATTAAAAAAGGATATATAATTAGAGACACGTAGCAATATTTTCAAGAGAAAGTGTGGAGTGTTTAATAATCACCCTAGATTTAAGAAACCTATTTTATTTTAACCCTAGATTTTATTTTATTTTAACTAGGTGTCACTTGACTTCTAGTTAGTATAGATGAAGAATTGCTAAACTTTTGTTATCAAGTGTAACTTGAAGGATCAATATTCCTATACACTATAATGATGGCTAAATATAACACTTAATCACAGAAAAATTGTTCTTTGACAACGGTATAGGGACCTAACAAATATTATCGTAGAATAAAAATAAAATAGGTTTCTTAAATCTAGGGTGATTATAAAAGGTTTGGTTATTAAACAGTTTGGTTTGAATAAAAGGTTTGCACAATAGAATTTGTATTTGCAAAGTGATTGAAAAGTGTTCAAAACAAGTAATGATCTTATTTTGTGTGAGTGCCAGTTAGGAGTTTGATATGAGAAATGTTAGCTGTTAGTAAAACATTCACAAATAAACAACTAATTAGTAATAAACTGTAAAAGTAAATAGTAAGAGATAGATAAATTAACACATATATTTAAAGTGGTTCGGATCTCCAATCCTACGTCCACTTTCCCACAGCCCTCTGGCTACTGCAAAGCTAGTAATCTAGTATATTTCAACAAATATATAGATTATTGACATGAAAATTCTCTATTTTTTCTCTACTAGTTGGCAGCCTAACTAGGACACATTACAAAGTAAACATAAAGAATTAAAGCTCCTTTAAAATGACTCTAAGAAGTTTGATAGAACCGAGAATAAAGATCTTTGACAGTTCTGATTCTTTAGTCAGCTTGGATGCTTTGAGTAGCTTGGCTTGAATGATTTTCTTGTTCTTTTGTACGAAGTATATAGAATAGGAGTGGTACTCAGTATTATCTCTATGTACAGAATTAAGCTATATGATATCATCTTGTCTTCTTAATGTAAAGCTATGTTCATATAAAGGTGTATGTTTTTCATTGAGATGAACTTCTTATATAGGCAGATCCTTAAGAGAACTATTTGTTATTCAACGGTCAAGTTTGCAACTTGTTGTATCTAGTTGTTCAGTCTTGTTCAATGATACCTTTTTGTTAACGTTGTCTCACAGAGATGTTTGTCTCTCACACCCTTTGTTGTTGCCCTAATTAGGGCTTCTTCTGAGTAGTAGCATCTTGGAAAGTTTGTATTGCCCTTGGAGTATGACCATTACAAGTTGGTGAGTTGATTACTCCATCATAATTGTTATGTAGTTGAAGAAACATTTATGTTTCTCAATCATAGTTGTTTCAATGAAAAATAATAATCTCTTTTTACAATAATTCTAATATGAATTGGGGTTATTCTAACCTAAATAACATCATCAAAATATTGATCTACAAATGTCCTAACAATATTACGTGTCAAAAAAGTTAGTAGAATATCGAACCTCTTATATAGGCAGATCCTTAAGAGAACTATTTGTTATTCAACGGTCAAGTTTGCAACTTGTTGTATCTAGTTGTTCAGTCTTGTTCAATGATACCTTTTTGTTAACGTTGTCTCACAGAGATGTTTGTCTCTCACACCCTTTGTTGTTGCCCTAATTAGGGCTTCTTCTGAGTAGTAGCATCTTGGAAAGTTTGTATTGCCCTTGGAGTATGACCATTACAAGTTGGTGAGTTGATTACTCCATCATAATTGTTATGTAGTTGAAGAAACATTTATGTTTCTCAATCATAGTTGTTTCAATGAAAAATAATAATCTCTTTTTACAATAATTCTAATATGAATTGGGGTTATTCTAACCTAAATAACATCATCAAAATATTGATCTACAAATGTCCTAACAATATTACGTGTCAAAAAAGTTAGTAGAATATCGAACCTCTTATATAGGCAGATCCTTAAGAGAACTATTTGTTATTCAACGGTCAAGTTTGCAACTTGTTGTATCTAGTTGTTCAGTCTTGTTCAATGATACCTTTTTGTTAACGTTGTCTCACAGAGATGTTTGTCTCTCACACCCTTTGTTGTTGCCCTAATTAGGGCTTCTTCTGAGTAGTAGCATCTTGGAAAGTTTGTATTGCCCTTGGAGTATGACCATTACAAGTTGGTGAGTTGATTACTCCATCATAATTGTTATGTAGTTGAAGAAACATTTATGTTTCTCAATCATAGTTGTTTCAATGAAAAATAATAATCTCTTTTTACAATAATTCTAATATGAATTGGGGTTATTCTAACCTAAATAACATCATCAAAATATTGATCTACAAATGTCCTAACAATATTACGTGTCAAAAAAGTTAGTAGAATATCGAACCAAGTTTAAGGAAGCGTGGTGTGTTTTATAACTAGCATAGATTGAGGAGACTTGTTTTATTTTGATTGAATGATCATTTTAGGTATAAAAATAATGTAAAATAGCATACTCCCTCATTTTCAAAATAAGTGTCCCTTATTGACTTTACATAAATTTTAAGAAAGCGATCAACTCCATGTACTTTTCTTTTAATGCCTGCATAGTATTTTAGTAATGTCAAATCAATAGGACCCTATTTTTTTAAATCTAAGAATTAAGGCCAAACGCAATTTTGGATTATCGTAATTAGGCTCTGATTCAACTTCAACAATTAAATTCTTTTTGTTTCTTTTGCACTTTTTATCATTTTCTATGTAACGTGACTTTGACCAAAGACAAATTATAACGGCTATCAAGAAATGAACAAAATTGTAACGCCTATCATGAATTTTTATGCCCGTCAAAAGTTCTAATGTCTAATATGATCTATTAACTTATTAAATAGATCATATCATATTCATATACAAAATAGATCAGATCTTGATTCAAATTATAAAAAAAATAGCAGATCAGGTCGGATCTAGATGGTGATCATATAACATCAACAACAAAATGTTGCCTAAATAGTTTTTTTTTTTTAAATGAATAGCTAATTAACCATTTTTATTAATTCAAATATATCAATATTTTAATCTATTTATTATAAAACTTGGTAGAAGGTCTCATTAACACAACATTTACCCATATAGTAGCTATTTAAGACAAAATTAAAGAATTAGGAACACACGTTACCAATGTCTTATGAAGTTATACTCCATTCGTACATTATCTAATTTTTTTATAACAATTTGAATTATGTCTATTGGGCGAACGAGCGAGAAGTTATGTAAAAAAAATCGAATGGGTAGCGAGTAAAATGATATCCACCAAGGACCGTCAGCACCCGTTTTGAACTCGAATCAAATGTTCTCCCTTTTTTGAACACCCCCTTCACTCACTTCACCATTTCAGCTTTCAAATTGATGTGAAAACATGACAATCTAGGTGCAAAAATATGTTTCGAACCCTAATTTGGTGTAATTTCTGCAATAATATTATGAGGTCACGAATTGAAAATAAATTTTACCGTGCATAACCATATATTATGATTGGGAAAATATGACCATTTAAAGAAAGGTTAGATATGAAGTCACGTGTTACCACAGTTAGTTAATTCTGCATTTTCAGTCATGAAGGGACGTTAATTATTTTAAGGCCAAAATATAAAAAATCTCCAAAGTATCCATCAAATCCCACTTTGCACCCTAATTTGAAATTTGTACGTACAAACACTCCACGTTCCAATTTGTCCCACTTAACACCCTGACTGTGAACGACGTTAAAAATATTAACGGAAACCATCACATGCCTTGCACGAGGGGGACAATTGGGTCTTTTTCTCATTGTCTAAATCTTTTTCTTTCGGAAAAAAAAGGTGAACCTCGTACAAGTTAAATATATAATTTTATTTGACGTAAAAATAATCTTTTTCTTTCCTTTCCCCGCCTCCTTCATTATCCTTTTACCCCAATTCGATCCAAAATTGATAATCCTTCCCCCATCATCGTCATCATCATCTCTCCTCTTTCCTAATTTCATGTCTCCATACATATACATACAACAATATCTGTATCCATAATTGTTAATTATATTTTAATTAATACTCTAATCAATTTTGCACTTCCCCGTACAAAAACCCTAACATTCTGTATAAATCTGTACAAATTCTTTCTTCTGTTGTGAAAATTTAAACGAAAAAAACAACGAAAATTTGTTTATATTCTTTTCAAATTCAATTTATTTTTTTCGTTGAATTTGATTGTGTTCTATACTTATATATATATATATATATATATATATACATATTATTAATTTGGGAAAAAAAAAGTAAAGTGAAGAGGTAGGAAGACGACGGAGGATTGAAGAGGTTGTACTTTGTTGTGATTTGGGAGAGGGGTTAGTTAGCTGGTGGAATTTTGGGGGCTTTTGCTTAAGTAATTTTTGGATGTTTTCGGCGGTGGTGTGGAAGACATTGGAGAAGACACCTGTTAGCTTAATTTTGTGAATTGGTTTCCTACTGTCTCTGTGTGTGTATAAAGGAAGAACCTTTGGCTGAAGTTGAGGTTATGATCAGTGCGAGTTGCGGGAATCAGAAGAAGCTTGTTTTTTGCATTTCTGTGTTCTCTTTTGGAGGATTTTTCGACTTCTGGTGGTGAGGAATGATGAACAGAGATCATCATCATCATCATCATCATCACATGGAGGTAGGGCAAACCACAACGGCAGCGGCAGCTTTATTCCAACTTTGCTTCGTTCTTACTTGAGGATCGTGTCTTCTGGTGCTTCCACCGTTCGGTCGGTTAATTCTAATAATTTGGGGAAGAAGACAATGAGAAAAAGATCCAATTGCTTCCCTTGTGCAAGGCATGTGATGGCTACCGTTAATATTTTTAACGTCGTTCACAGCCGGGATGTTAAGTGGAATAAATTAGAACGTGGAGTGTTTGTACGCACAAATTTTAAATTATGGTGCAAAGTGAAATTTGATGGGTACTTTGAGATTTTTTTTTTTTTTTATATTTTGACCTTATTTTAATGAGCATTACAATTTCGTCTATTTTTTTTATAATCGTTACAATTTATATGTTTGGTCGAACTCACATTATATTGACAATGATAAAAGCACAAACAAAATACTCTCTCCGTCTCTAAATTATTGTCTTCCTTTCTTTTTTTGTTCATCTTAAAATAATTGTATTGTTTTAAAAAAAAAATTTTAGGACATCACTTTTATCATTTTACCCTTACTTTTTTCTCTACTTTAATTATAGACTACATACACATTGGCATTAAAGAAAATTATACATTATATCAATATTAATAATCAAGTTAATTATTTTTTTTAATTTGTGTGTCAGGTTAAATAAAATAATAATTAAGGGACGGAAGGACTATATATATATATATATATTATGATTATGATTAAAGTCAAATTCAAACTTAAGTACAATGGTTGGAAATGACATTTAGTAATAACTAATAACGATAATGAAGACAATTTGTTTTTAAAAAAAATTAGAAAAAATACTTATTTTGAAAACAACGTACTGAAATGTTTTTTTCATTCGACAGCGTCGCTAACGTGTGCACGTGGAACTCAACTCACCGTTATTTATTGTACCAGTGACGGATTCAGAAAAATATTTTAATAAGATTATAAAATTTAACTATTACATAAAAAAAATATAAAAATCATAAATTACAACTAGTATCTACCTCATTATTACTACTATATGTAACTTAAAAAGGAAAAAAAAAAATTTAGTAAGATCACTATACAAAAAATTATAATTTTGTAAGCCAATTTTTTGTTTGAGTGGGGTCACTCGGCCCCCCACCCCAAAAGTGGATCCGCCTCTGATTGCACCGGCCAATTCGTTCAACCATCTCTTTACACATTTCCTCTCCTTTCTCTCTCTCTCTCTCTCTCTCTCTCTCTCTCTCCAGTCCTCAAAACTCAAAGCCCCCTCTATTTATAGAGTCGCAACCCTTTCCACTCCTGAAAGCAAACTAAAAAATTAGCAAAGAAAATTCTCCAGAAAAAGAAAAAATAATGTCGTCAATGGTGAAATATGTTTCTTCTCAAGATAATAATAACAACAGTAACCACGATGAAGGCAATGAACCGTTCGATTTGTTCCGTACAACAACAGATCCAACGGCCGAGAACTTCTCACTTTCACCCGATATTTTTCTCCAAGCAGCCATCTCTCTCAAAGAAAAGGTACAACTCGACTCGGTGACTCAGAGTGATTCGGTTCAGTTGTGATAAGTAACGCATACTTCCTTTTGCTTTTGTGGGGGAGGGGATTGTGTCTGACTGTGTGTAGGTTAAGACAGTGTCGTCTATTGGAGCACGTTAGCAGCATGTTATAACGTATATAATTTTCCGTACAAATTGATATAGGTTGTACAGATCACGTGGGAAGGACGTGGCGGTGTCATTACTGACCCGACTGTGTACACGGGCCTTCTTGGAACGGCGTTCACCTGCCTGCGTTCGTACGAGGCCACCGGTAGTCACCACGACTTGCTACTGTCCGCCAAGATCGTCGACACGTGTGCTTCCGTCGCACGTGCTTCCATGAGGTTCTCTCTTCCTATTTGCAGTGATTTCCAGTTTTCCCTTTTCTATTTTCATTTTTTGAAATAGTTCTTCGCCCAATGAATACGAATCACGTTTTTTATTATTTTGAAAAAGAAAATATTAATTGTGACTTTTTAAAGTTAAAATCTGAGACTTATTTAGGCACAGAGGGAAGTATCACTATTCTTATAGATAACACTATTTTTTTTTGTGACAAATCAAAAATAAAAGATGAATAATTCTTTTTGAGATAGCTTAGTATTTTTTAGGGTTAACTTCACCGGCAGTCCCGGAATGTTTGGACTTTTTACCAACAGTCTTTGGTTTCAAATTTGTATATTAATGATTCGTAATTTTTTAATTTTGCACGCCACAAGTCCGTTAAAACCTGCTGTTATTCCACGTGAGTGTTTTTCAAGGGCATGAACGTCATTTCTCGTCAAGCAAATTACAATTTACCCCCTTAGCTTGTTTGTTGCCCAGATCTCTCTTTCTTTTTCTCTCTTTCTAAGGTTAGGGTTTGGAAAAAGGGAGATGATTATGGTGAGGGTTGAAGATTGGTGACAGGGATTGGAGAGTTTGTGAGATTGAATGGATTCGGAGAGAGAGTCTCCAGCCCCCTCTTTTTTCACCATGAGAGCTTAGAGCCAGAACACACACAAACCACACTCATCGCCGCCGTCGCCGCCACCACCCTTTTCCTACCTATTACAATGGATTCGGAGAGAGAGTTTGTGAGATTGGAGAGTTTGTGAGATTGAATGGATTCGGAGAGAGAGTTTGTGAGATTGTATTTGGCTTAACATTGGGTTGATTAAGAAAGTCAATTCAGTTAAAATGGGTGTTTATTTTGGTTTAAAAAAATAGGAATAAACTATTTTCACTATAATTTTTGCTAATCCACTACATTATTAATTATTACATTAAATAAATACATATTTAGACAAAATTACCCTCAATTAAGTGCCCATATTATGTTGACTAATAAAGTTACTTTGCTAATTACCTTTTATTATTATTTTTAAATTCAAAACATATTAAATAATCTTTGATTAGAGTTCACATGAACGATATTATTATTCTTTTTTTATAGTTTATTTGAAATATATAATTAATTAAGCTCATGACTAGAGTTACGTTGCATTATAGAAAAACTAATATTATAACGATATTTTTTGTCAACTGAACTTTGAAAAAACTCTATGTGTATTGAAATAAAAAAATCACGGTTAGATTTAAAGGATATAAGTGTAAAAAGTTAATCTAATTGTAAAATCATATTACGGTATAGTATCGTAAAGTTTAATACCTTTTGCCTACCTATTACAATTGATTCTAAATTTTAAATTTTGAATTGATTGAAATCAATTCAATACCTAGCATATTTTTATTATTAAATTTATTTTTTAAATTAAATTATTTTTTTTTATTTTAGTAATTAAATATTACATATTTTCTAAAATTTTGATCGATAAATGTTTTTAAAATTTTATTATAATGAAACATGAAAACGAATCATAAGCATAATTGAGAAAATATATTAATTAAAAATAAATATAAATAGAAAAAGCAAAAGCAAAAGCAAAACTACCTTGTTTGTTGATATGTTAGGAATTAAAAAGTAATTTGAAAATAAGAAATATATTAATCCACTTCAAATGGCAAGTAATTAATTAAGGGATAGTTTTGTCAAAATATGTATTTGTTTAATGAAATAATAAATAATGTAGTGGATTAGCAAAAATTGTAGTGGAAATAGCCTCTCCCTAAAAAATATTAATATGATTTCTAACCCGAGAATCATGAAATTAATTTGTACTTGAAGTAGCCTATCATTGAAGTATTTTTGATAGGGTACACACGCTAAATCTTTTCAGATTTAAACATGTGATCGCGTGCAGGTTTTCATAGAATAGATATTGGCGAAGCTCGTTTTTGCTATGATTCCATCTTCTTGTATAAAGACAGCAATCAATGCCCTCTTATTGTAGTCATTTTTTGATGTGGAGAGATTGTGATCGAGATTGATATGCTGGCATTTCTATTAATAGATATT
The DNA here is from genome assembly GCA_016624345.1 of Platycodon grandiflorus. Taxonomy (NCBI): domain Eukaryota; kingdom Viridiplantae; phylum Streptophyta; class Magnoliopsida; order Asterales; family Campanulaceae; genus Platycodon; species Platycodon grandiflorus. Next base: position 11,732,325 of record CM028367.1, on the reverse strand, counting down.
AGCACTTTTCCTATTTATTAATTCTAAAAATTTGGTAGCAGGCACGTGACATTTTTGTGTGGTAGCGGAGGGATGTATGCAATGGGTGCTGTGGTTGCAAATTACCTTGGGGACGAGCAAAAGCGACGCTTGTATTTGAACCTATTTGAGGAGGTTAGTTAGAGTTGCTACTTGCAGCTCTTAATAATTGCTTATCGCTATCCTGTCACTGATTCCGTATCTTTTCATGGGAAACTTCAAGTATAGTAGCTTACCTTGTGAAATCTTTTGATAAAGAAATAAACATAGTCCACTTCCAGAAACTCAGGAAGCCAGGAATATCCTTGGTCCATAACTTTGATGCTTCCATAGTAAGGCTCGCGATATTCAAATATGAAAGCTATCAAGTTGACACGGCCCACCAATTGATAGTTTCTGTTTTCGTGTTCTTTAGTTTGGGTGATGCTATGTTTGGTGACGGGTTTCAGTTTCTAGTTAGCATCGTGAAACTATTCTTATCTTTAACATCTCCAATATGTATTACTTGACCCAAATTCGTGGCATACAAGTGTGTATTTGACCAATTAGCTCGCTTAAAAGTGTACTTCAATAACAACAATTTTGTGGTTTTTAAAAGTTTCCCTTGTTCCATGGGTTACTTAGAAACAAGTTGAGTAGGGAATCCACAATTGAGATCCACACAATATTGTCTGTATTTATCCAAAACTACTTGTCTTTACAGGTACTTTGTTTAACTGGTGCGGCAAATAAAGTTGCCAATTAAATATTTTATGCTTTTGAAAGTGTGGTCCAAAGCCTATTATTCTGAGTAATTGGTTTACACAGACTAGGTTCCAATAAGGTAGGGGTAATATATGGCTGCAAGGGCTTCGTGCTAGGGTGAGGAATGCCAAAACTTCTTTGGTGCAGGCAGGGACCACAGTTAGGAAATTATAGGGACCATATGCCTCCCAGTCAGTTTTCAGCTTTCAGAGTTCAAAAATGTTTCTGAAACCACAATTTAAGTGAGTGTAATGCTTGAGTGTCAAAATACATACAAATTTTTTTATATAATATGTCAGTTGGCAAATGTAAATTTATTGTAGATTGAGTGTGTATATACTTCCCGCTACTAACTACTAAGTGATGGGAGCTACAGTTTTCAGCTAGTGAAATGTTTCTGTATTTATGTTGTTGTTAAAAAGTGTCGACCTTTTAGGTTTGGCCCGGGATGGTCGGCCATAGCATTTTCTCTTTCTGGTAAATAAGCATTTACTAAAACGAAATAGAACTTGTGGAGACAGCTGGTAGAAGACTGAAAAAACACCCAGTGCAATTACCTTGGTATATGTATGATCCATATATTTTTGCTGATCACCATTATTTCTTTTGGTTGGAAGCTAAAAAAAAAAGAGAAGATTTTGTGGCTTTGTCTCAGCCACCTTGGAATTCCTTGAACACTTAATGTTCCACTAAGTTCTTTGGTAGTTGCATTAAGCTTCCTTTCTGTAGTTTAGTAGCAGTCATAGGTGAATCTGTTAGTTGACCTTGGGAGGCGATTGGATTGCCCACTACTTGATTGAATTTTTATTTATTTACCAGAGGTGACATTCTAGACTGCAGAACTTTGCTTCCTCTCTCTCTCTCTCTCCCTCCCTCCCTGTTTTCACTTCGATTTTGCTGTAAATCCCAGTATAATTGGCCTGCTTCTGTTGATATATATGTGTGACACGACTGACAAAATTTGATGTTGCAGCTCTGACCTTTCATTCTTACTAAAGCTCCTTTCAACAGAACTTTGGTTTAGGTTTTTGACAACTTTAGTAGAACCGGGAAGGTATTTTTCATTGCTAGCTCAAACTTTGCACAGAGAACTGCAGTTATAATTGATAAAACTCCAGATCATGTAATCAGAAACACATCATAAGATACCAGCCAGGAAACCGCATAGATTCCATATTTCTATGCTGCAGGCATTTGCCTGCTTATGTCAGATGCCGAACTATAATGTTTATGCTGCAAGCATTTTCCCGCTTAGGTTGGATATAGAACTAGACCTACAGAACCTCTTTCACAATCTTTCAGTGTTATGATGATCCTAATATTTCTGATTGATCATATGCAGTTGGCACAAGAGAGAGCTCTCCCAGTTGGACCTGAGGAAGGTGGTCTGGGGATGTCATATGATCTTCTTTATGGGCGTGTCGGATTTTTGTGGGCTGCTTTATTCATAAATAAGCATATTGGGCAAGAGACAGTGCCAAGTGATCTTCTCATGCCAATCGTCAAAGCGGTGTTAGCTGGAGGTCGAGCAGGAGCATCTGATAACACAGCCTGCCCTCTGTTTTTCAGATGGCACGGCACGAGATACTATGGTGCAGCCCATGGTCTGGCTGGCATTTTTCATGTTTTGCTTCACTTCCAGCTCTCTGAAGAAGAAGCTGAGGACGTCAAAAAGGCCCTAAGGTACATGATGAGTAAGAGGTTCCCTCATAGTGGTAATTATCCCTCGAGCGAAGGTAACCCGCGGGACAGTCTGGTGCAGTGGTCTCATGGTGCAACTGGCATGGCCATCACATTGTGCAAGGCATCAGAGGTTAGTAACTCTGCCACAATTTTCAGTTGGAAAATTGGAGCCGAATAACTTAATTGTCCAAGTCGTTAAAATGGCTAAATTTAGATTTGCATTGTGTATCCCAGGTATTTCCGTGTGACAGGGAATTGCGGGATGCAGCAATAGAGGCAGGGGAAGTTGTGTGGAAGAGAGGGTTGGTGCAAAAGGCAGGACTTGCTGATGGTGTGTCTGGGAGTGCCTATTCCTTCCTTTCGCTCTATCGACTTACTGGAGAAAGTATTTATGAAGAGAGGGCTAGGGTATTTGCTAGCTTCTTGTATCATAATGCAGGAAAACTTGCCACGGCTGGAGATTCTTGTGGACGAGACCATGCCTACTCCCTTTTTCACGGACTTGCTGGGACTGCTTGCCTATGGTTTGATTTGCTAGCGCCAGCCAAGTCCAGGTTTCCAGGGTATGAAATCTAAGGTTCATAAATGGAGGTATGCTCGAGCAGGGTTCAATGCTATGTCAGTTCTAGCTGAAGCGTTTCGCTGTGATTTATATAACCACAACCGATGACTCTAGAGTTCTGTAATATAATGCACAAAGGTTGGTAGAGTAAGAGTTCTGTAATGTGATATCGAAGGGTCATGTTCACAGAGTTAACATTAGCACTAAAGTTATCAGCTTATGCACTGGCAGCTGGTCATGGATCAGTATGTTCTTGAGGAGGTTGTACATTAAAATTTGCTCGAGGATTATATGATTGAACAAATGATCTTTGTATTACTTCAGACTCTTTAACTGGTTTAAATCAAGTATTACTTGCAGATCCCCAACTGGTGTTAAATACTTGGGAGGAAAAGTTTGTAATATGATAGTTGCACCTTGAGAGTAGAGAATGTGTCGTGTATTAGCAAGAGAATACAAACCGGAAGCCGTGATCATGGAGAATCTATTTGATTTAGTTGAGATGACTTTCAAAGCTTAGTGTGTTTACTTGGTGTGTGGGTAGAAGTCAAAATAGATTTCGAGACGACTGTCAAAGTTGATTGTCTACTTGATGTGTGGGTAGAAGTAAGACAAATATATCAGTCTGGGAACATTCTAATGGCTGTTGCTAGGCTTCAGTCCCAAATCGAGGCTGCACTTCAGTGTGCTAGTCTAGGAGAACTGTTTCATGTTTAAGCGTGCTAACATAGCTAAATTTCGGTCCCAGGTTGTTTCAATGTACTACTGTAGCTAGCTAGATTTTGGTATCAGGTTGTTTTAGTGTCCTAATGTAGCTAGATTCCGGATCCGTTTGTGGCTGTATGATAGCTGAATGAGGGGGATGTGCAGATGCAGATTTCCATCCCTAGTTGCAGCCCACGTTTCAGCGTGGGATGCATGATAACTGACATGTCTCCCCCATGGCCTGTCAAGTAGCATCGACATCCCAATGTGGACACCTGATAAGTAGAATGAAAAGAGAGGATGACTGATGATGCACAGATTGCCGCTGGCAGGACCCGGGAAGGATGTATGGATATCTGGTCTTTTGTGACCTGAAATAGTAGTCTGTTTGCTATTTGACACAGTTTTTGCTTGGCGTGGCCATGGGTTGGCCTGGCTTTTAAAGTGGTTGTGGAGTAGCTGCCAGGCTAGAAATCAGGGATGCCTATCCCATACATTGTGAAGGAGTAACTGCCGAGGTGATAGTTGTCACTCCCTTGATGTCAGCCTTGAATATCGGACACAATCAGGGGTGATCGCGCATATCACAGATGAGAGCTGTATTGGGTCCCAGGGCTGCTCGCTCGGCGTCTCTATCCTGTTCGACAGGCTCGCATGACGCTTGGTCGTGCTCAGGCTCTTTAGTATTGCCGAATGCCCGTGCGAGATGACCCGGACGAGATCCTGGAACTGTGTTATCAATGATACATGTCTTTCCCTGTGGTTGTCATATGCCTCATCGAGCTAGTGGTCTTGAATGGTTAGAGTTCCTTGTTGGATAACTTGGCTCGACGTTTTTTACAAGTGATACTCGTGGGAGTGGGAAGTCAGACTTAGAATTTGCACTGGCATCAATGTTTGATTAGTCAGGATTTTGGGATTTATAGTAATCAGATTCATCTCGTTAGTCCGAATTCTGGGGTAAGGTGTTTTTCAAAGTACTACAGAACCTTTTCATTCAATTTTTATTAAATCAGTTCTAAAAGATAAAATAAAACTAAAAAGATTTAAAAACAAATTATTAAAAAGCCAATTACTCTAATTTTCATTTTTTTAAAAAACTAATTATTTTACTAGTATTTCTCTTGAAAAATGTAGTCATGAAATAACTATTTTTTTTTAAGTTTAGTATTTTTTTTTATCTTGGGAGTATTTTCACTACAATATTTGTTTGTCCACTACATTTATTAAAATTTAATGAAGTTAATCAATATTTTGATACAATTGTCCTTCAAACCCACTTTATTTAAAAATCTTGTTTCCCTTTATAATTTTTGTCCTTTGTTTGTCTTTCCGAATAATATTATTATCAATCATGCTTAGAAAAGTAAATAATTTTATATGCAAAAGAAATAAAAAATATAAATGAAACATCTAAAAAAATAATAATACATGTCTAATTTTTTCCACTTACAAATAAAAAAATATAAATGAAAAAATAGATCAAACAAATGAGTGGCATGACTTATATAATAGTATTAAATTACACAGTACAAGTTATGTATTTTAAAGAAATAACTTGAATAAAAAATTAATTAATAAATATATATTTAGCGAACACTTAAAATTATTTCAAAATAAGTTGGCAGTTATACACCATCATTAAGTTATTTTGTTATAAATTCAATTTGCTTCAAAAAAAATTTTATTTGAAGAAATTAAAAAAAATTGATGAATAGATTTTATTTTCTTAGTGTTAACAAATAGGCATAATTTATTTGAGAAAACTAGAAAAGAAAAAATAATTTTAAACTATGGAGAAAAATTTTTAAAAAATTAATCGATTTCTGGCAAGTACTTTATCAGTAAATAAGATAAATATTTAAAGGGCAATTGTGTCATGACAATAACTAATTTACTTAACCATTTATGAATGTAGTGGATAAACAAAATTTATAGTGAAAATAGACTCTTCCTTTATTTTTTATTAGCTATTCCCTTCGTTCTAGGCAAAGAGTCCACTATACTACTTTGAAATGTTCCACGCAAAGAGTCCACTTTTAAATTATGCTTACAATCTCCATAAAACTTTCAACTTTACCCTCCATACGTGGTACAAACATATTAACTATGCTAAAATATTTTTGTAATTATAACCAACTCCAATGCTACTTATATATCTTTTAATTATTAGACTTTTTAAACGCAAACTTTTTAGGTAGAACCAGCTGCACATGCACATGAAGAGCAGAAGAGGTGGGCACGGGCAAGTGACCCCACTTAATTTTTTTTTTATCTTACAAAATGGCGATATTTTGGATAAGGACCCCACTTGCGCCTGCTTCCGCTTATTTGGAGCAACTCATTGATAATAAGTCTGAACCTACTCTCCTTATACAAAGACATGTGGAGATCTGTCACCAAGGAAAAAGATCATGAATCTACAAACTATCCAAGTGTTATGAAAAAGTTCTTAAAGCTTATCATTTTCATGAAGTGCTTAATTGGATTCAACTATGGAAATTCTCGATTACGTCTCCAACGGATAGCTGTTCCACCAAGGAGAAACAACTACCCATATTCAAGCAATGGATTAGATTGAATATACTTGATTTAAAAGAACGAGAGTAATGCTATGTGCATCTAAAGTGTATACCAAATGTATACCAAAAATTCTTATTGTCATCTTTTGATTGGTCATAAGATTTTTAAGTGGTTGGACACACAAATTATTTAGCCAATCAAAAGATGCCAACTTGGATTTTGGTGTACACTTTAGGTACATATAGCATTACTCAAAGAACAATTATTGGTGAAATGATTGGAAATATTTGTCTATCAAAGATAAAATGCCTCTCTGAGATTATTTTGCGAGTAACAAAGACGTGTCCAAACCCCATCAATGCTCTTAAGAGACAACGAGACAAGAACAACAAGTTGATTTTCAAGAGACAAGGAGACAAGTTCGACAAGTTGGACTGTAAGTGGTTGAACTAGTGGACTGCAACTGGGTAAAACTAGCTGTTGTATTTAAACTAGTTTCTACTATTAGTTGAGAACAACAATAAATAGATTGCTCTTCAAATTGGAAAACAAGACGAGAGAGAGAAATACATACAAGCATATACAAAGATTTAGTTGAGAAACATCTGATTCAAGAGAAAAACCACAATGAACAATTAAGTACTGTGTCTCTCTACGAACAGCTAAGCAAAGATTCACTCTTCTACTTCCAGAGATCTTATTACAAAATTGATCAATTACAATTAGAAGACTTAACACGAGTGGTTCAACAAGATTACAAATAGAATTGAAGCATCAACAAGATAACTGTTCTGAAATACTTATCCCTCTTCAAGCAAGAATCTAGAATCTTCAAAGATCATAATGAGAGCTTCTATCAGACTTTTAAGAGTAAGCACTTGTGCCTCAACCAAATCTGTAGAAAGCATTCTGGTTGGCAAGCCAACTACAAGTGGAAAATTTTGGATTTTTCTCTCAATAGTCCTTGTATTTAAGATTAAATATAGTGAATTATTGCATCACTAGCTAAGAAGGTTGTGAAGGATTGATGTAGAAGAAAGTCAATGTGAACCACCTTAAAATTGCTTGTGTCACTTAACCATTTAACTGATCTTACCAGCAAAACAACTAACCTCCCTATATCTGTCTCAACATTAATCCACTACCAAAATAAGATCATAACTTGTTTTAATAGCCTATTACTATTACTAATCATTCAATTACCGTGATGTGCATAACTCAATTGAACTTATTAGTCATTTAGATAACGATTACATAACAGCTAACCTGTTGAACTGAATAACTAATCTTTCTAAATAGCATAAGAAAAGGGACATCTCAACACACACACACACACACACACACATATACACACACCATGAAGAATAAATAGACAAACAAGATGGAGGACGTTATCGTCGTCATTTGGGGCTCAACTGACCGTCAATTGCTACAATTCCAAACCCTCACACTCCAAATTAACGTTTCCAATTAACCGAATTCTTCAAAGAAACTCCTTTCAAAATTCATTCTTTTTGAATCTAAAGCCCTCTCCTTTTCCTTCCTCGATTCTTTCTGACCTCAAACTCAGTCGCAATACAAGACAACTTACAGTCCACTAGAAACTTGGAGTGTTGGTGAAGCTAATCGAGAGGTTTGTTGTGGTCTCATTCTGGTTGGCATCTCATTTAAGAGAGAAAAAGATACAATTTGCACTTTTCTAGGTCAAGAGCATTGATTAATTTCAATTTGTCTTAAGGAGCCTTGGTATGTACATGATTTACCTAATTTTCTCTTAAAATAATGGCATGTGATAGGCACATGTTATTTTTTTTTGACGCAATTCGTTAACTAATTGGATGGAAGGGCCCTTAAAAGCGAAACAAAAGATAATAGGGTCAAATAAAGAATTTCGAAATTGTTAGGACCTGAAGGAAATAATTAGCCCAAAGTTGGGAAGGTTTCCACCCTTAGAAGAGTTGCACAAATTTGCCTAGAAAAGGAAACTCCAAATCCAACATGTAATAGAAATATAGGAAGAATTTAAGGGTTAGTTAGAAGTTGAATGCTCAATTACAAGCTTCAATAAAATCCTCTAGTCAGATCTGCAGATAAGTTAGAAATGGCGGCTTGAAAGCTTCATACAGAATACGAAACCAAGTAAAAGCCGAAACTAGACTTTATGCTATCGTAATCATATAATCAAAACCTAATAGTATTGGCAATCAATAGTCTAAATTCTTTGCCAGAGGGAAGAGAGACAGACCAGTGTATTTGGTAATCAATTCATATAGAAGGCAGCAAGTTGATTTTTTTTATTTTTTTTTTGCAAACAGTTAGCGATGATAGTTGTTGAAGTAGATAGAACCATTTTACCCTTTCTACATTGAGTTGCTCAAATGTGGGATATCCTTTTGTAATGATGCTGCCTACAAGACAAACATAAAACATATGCCAAATAAGCAAACTCGACCTTAGCCACCGTATGATGGACAACAAAACATATACTAGCACACAATGGCGAGGAATCCCCAGAATGCTTTTCTTAGGATATATAGCAATAGGAGTAACAAGAACAAAAACAGACCAAGTAATGAGCATAATTCCCCAACCCCCTACCCACCAAAACATATGTATGCAAGGAAAAGAAATCGCTGATGAAGATCGAAAAAGTGAGTAGGAAAACACTCACCAAGGTGCAAGAGCTAGTTGTAATCAGAAATGTCGCAAGCTGAGTATCTTTTTGTTCCCTGTCCCTTCTACATCTGGAAACTACTTATGACATTGATGAACCTTTCTTCACATTATGAGGGAGAGGTGGCGGTGAGAGAAAGCACAAGGGTTGATATAGCCTGTAGAGCGATCTACTTGCAAAATTCAGAAATCAGGTCTTCTTAGTTGTACGAGGAAAACAGATTTGATTCAGTTATGGCAAATGCTTCTCTCATGGGCATGCTTTTTACAGAATGACGGAAGTAGGTTGTCGAATACAGGAGACTGGTGGGAGGTCTGATGTTTTGCTGAATGAACTGAAACAAGCAGGTGGTTCTAAGCAACTTGATACCGAATCTCAGCTGCTTTATCGGAAGGGTTATACAAATGATTCCCGACTTAGCACCAACTTCTACAATTTCAGGGAAAAGAGGATCGAAGATCCAAAATAGCTGCCTAAGACAATTTGTGTCTTTCATGTTGTTTTATCAGATAAGAGGATGTTACACAAAAGGGTCATCTCTTCATACACTGTGCGGCTTGCACAACACCAACAAAAGTGATATTTTTTTTATATTTTGTTTTGTTTTTGCCTTTTTGAGGAGGGGGGAGCTTGTGGTTGTGGGGTGCGGAGTGGCGTGGTAACTGAAACACATTGCCATCAAGCTACTAAATAGGATCATGGCACTCCTTCGTCTTCTTGAGAGAATGAGTTCTCAAAATGGGGCAGGTATCCCACATCCCTCATCTGATCTACTATCTTATGAAGCACATCATATATCTCTTCTGTCAGAAGGTGAGACTGGTCCCTGGCTACAAACTCATGTGTACTGCCCTTCACATCTATCCAACTGTACGCAGCTTCTTTTTGTAATCTTTTCTCATCCACGAGCCTCCTGACTCGATGAGCATCATCCCATCTGCCGGCTGCAGCATAAACGTTTGATAGCATAACATATCTTGCAGTATTTTCAGGTTCCAGCGCAAATAGAACTTCTGCTGCCGTTTTTGCTAGATCCAAGTTCCCGTGTACCCGACAAGCACCCAAAAGTGCACCCCACATCCCTACGCGGTCCGACCCTGCAGGAGCTTTCAAAACCAAGTCTAGAGCTTCTTCGAGCCTATTTCTCCGGCCGAGCAGATCAATCATGATGGCATAATGATCAGCTCTTGGGATTACGTATAATTCTTTTTCCATGAATTCAAGAATCCAGAGTCCTTGGCATAACAGACCCGAGTGGGCACAGCCAGATAGCACCCCAAGGAATGTGACATGATTTGGTGTTATGTTTTCTTTCATCATCCTATCAAATATAGCAAGCAATTGCTCCCCATGACCGTTTTGGGCAAACCCTGTTATAATTGAGTTCCATGTAACAATGTCCTTTCCACGGATCCTCTCAAACAATCTCATTGCAGATTTCAAATCCCCACATTTGCTATACATATCAACTAAAGCATTAGATATAAACAAATTGTTTGTGCAATTCAAAGTGCTACTTCTAGTGATACACGCATGAAGCTGTTTCCCTTTTTCAATAAGTGCAAGATCAGCACAAGCGCTTAAAACACTAACATATGTGAAAGCATTGGGCTGCATCCCCTCTGCCTGCATCTGCTCAAAGAAATTCAAAGCTTCATTTCCCTGGCAATTTTGTACAAACCCTGCAATCAAAGCAGTCCAAGAAACTGTATTCTTAACCGGCATTTGATTAAAAACGCGACAAGCATCATCCAATCTGCCGGCCCTTGCAAAAGCAACAACCATAGAAGTCCATGACACAACATCCCGGTCAGGCATTCGACTAAAAACCATAAACGCCCAACCAAACCGGCCACATTTCCCATACCCATTAACCAAAGCATTATAACTTACAACATTAAGCTTCAAACCAATCACAACAGCAACTCCATGAACCTGTCGTAGCAGCTCTAATGCACCCAAGCAAGCACAAGTACCCACAACGCTAGCGACTGTAAACTCATCCAAGAACACATGATTGTACTCTTTTTGCATTTCCCTAAACAAATTTATCGATTCTTGATAAAACCCATGATGGGTTAAACGGGAAATCATTGAATTATAACTAACAAGACTTGGTTCAGGCATTTCATCGAACAGCTGACGTGCCATGCGAAAATCGCCTAGTGCGGAGCATGCCGAGATGATTGTGTTGTAGGAACATGGGTTTTTGATTGGGAGTTCATTGAAAGCTTTGTGGGCGGATTGGATGGAGTTGCATTTTGAGTACATGTTTATTAGGCGGTTGGTGAGGTGGGTATTGAAAATGAGGGCGGTTTTGATGAGGTGGGAGTGGAGGAGCTTTCCGAGGTTGAGGTGTTTGGTTTGGATGCATTTTGTGAAGAGGGCCGCGTAGTGGTGGAAGGGGTCATGGGATTGGGAGGTGGCCAGCTCTTCACAATAATGGCTTCAATTGTTTCTTAGGCGGTCGGCGGGAGAGGTAAGCAGCTCTGGGATCATTTCCAACTTCCAAGGGGTATGTTTTTGCTTGCAGTTTAGTGACTTGATTTATGATTGGGTGACACTATTAGTACTCCTAAATTTATTATGAGCGAGACTATTAACACTACACTCTCTCTAAATAAATTCTCCAAAATTTTATTACAAAAATATTATTATATAAAAAAACATTAATACCCTTACCCCTGCAAATATACACCAACTACTATGTTTTGAATACATCACCAAAAAATTTTGTGTACACCCTCTAACTTCTACTACCTCTTTCCATCATCTTCCTATATTCTTCCCAACTTCTTTCCAATTCCTTCCCGAAACCCTAAAGTTTCCAACATCCATATTGTTACAAGAATCAAGAATGGAGTATAAAAAAGTGAAGGGAACAATGAATGCAAATATCTCTACCTATTTAAGGCTTAAAAAATAATTTTTCATATTTTTTTTCGCACTAAATAGTAAATACAACTAGTTGGATCGCGTAATGTTCGGGACTGGTTGAAGGAACACCACAGTGGTGTTCGGCTAGGGCTGTACCACAGCAGTGTTCGGCAGAGCTGGTGGAACATCACAGCAATGTTTGACCGTTCCACCAGCTCTGGCCGAACATTGCTGTGGTGTTCCACCAGCTCTGGCCAAACACTGCTGTGGTGCTCCTTCAGCCCTAGTCAAACACCACTGTGGTGTTCCTTCAACCAGTCCCGAATATTACAACCCAGAATTTAAACACCACTATGGCCCTTCTCATTATTTGATTTTTTCTTCTTTTTCTTCTTTCTAGAGAGAGATGTGAACAAAATGTTGGTTTCTTCTACTTCTTTTTCTTCTTCTTCTTGTGCAGATGAGGGGAGTGCTTTGCGTTTGAAATGGGGTGGGGTGCGGGTTTGTTTGCTGCCATGATATGAAATGGTTTGCTTGTTGTCGTGATATTGAAATGGGTGTAAATGGGTTGAGTGTATTAAGTAAGGGGTAGTAATAGTGGTGAATGTATTAAGAAATAAAGAGTGTATATTTTGAGAGAAATAAAATAAAAAATGTAGGGGTGGTGTATTTAGATGTTAGCAGGTCGGCCCAGCTGCAAGGCAAATAAGGCCCGGGTCTTGGGTCCCCAAAATTGTGGGATCTAACTATAAATTACTCAAAGATGCGGAGCCTCACTAAAAGTTAATTTTTCATCCCTTATTCCCTTTAGACAACGCGCACCAGGAAAGAAAAAAAAAAACCCTCCCAAGTCCCACCCAACATGCACAGTCGCGCGCACACGCACTAAATTTATGATTTTGATGTGAATTTTGGCACAAAGTTTAAAGAGGCCGTTAATTGAAGCTAACTTTTCAAAGAATTTTTTGTAATAAACACACTCTATCTTCCCTCTTTATTTTATCCAAAATTAGGATTTTTGATTTGGGGTTAGATAATTGATTTAAGTGATAAATTTGTATAGAAAAATAACATTTGGAGCTTTGGTTTAACTTATCTTGGAACAATTAGAAAGTAATATCATATTTGCTGAAATTATTTGTTGGCTTGTTCATTGTTTGGGTATCTTGAGATTCTTGAACTTATATTCGAAATTAGTGTTTTTTTTTACTTATTGTTACTCATTTACTTGTATGTGAATTGTGATGTTTAGGGATTTGTTTGATTTGTGTATGTATATAAATTTGTTTGGTAATAGAAGATTTGTTGAAATTATTATAGATAGACCGTAGACAAAATGTCATCACAAAAGTATCTTTGTGGAAATGAAAAAAGGAAGAAGAAGCAAAAGCAAGAACAATTAACGCAAGCTTTAAGTGGTTCTCTTAACAAGTATTGAGAAGAACATGATTGAAAAAATTAATTATTCTACTTTGATTACTGATTTTGCTTCTAAATGTGCTAGAAGAGCGACGTGTAAGTACTATTTTGTAAATATGTCGTGTGTTATGCCCATAATTTTGAAATGAAATATTTTGTTTATTATCTTTTATGTTAGTTTTTTTTAAATTTAAAGAAATAAAAAAATTTTGTGTGACAAACAGGAAGGGCCCCGTCCGACATTACCGATATTGAGCCCCGAATTTCACAGGCCGGCTCGGAATGTTAGGTTGGTGTGAAATTAAAATAAGTGGTGTATTAGAAAATTGTGTATATTTATAGAGAGTGAGTGTGTTAATAGCCGACGACTTTATTAATACACCCACTTATATTTAATTACAAAAATGTCATAAAAAGCAAGCGTTGCACCAGTCCTCCATTAGAGAAAGTACTTTGAAAAGTTTCTGAGATTTTTCTTAGTTTAACAAAGGGTGTGGTATAATCTACTGTAGCGGCCCGACCTGGAATCTATACCAGTTCTGCAACTAAACCAAGTGATCAGACCACTGTAGTAGATTATACTGTACACTTTATTAACCTACTAAAAAAAACTTAGGAACTTTTCAAACTACTTTTTCTAATGGAGGAATTACTTTAATGGAGGAATAACTTCAATGTCTTTTATAACATCTTTTCAAAAGTTATTAGTTGGTAATTTAATGAGTTAAATAATATAATAGTCATTCAAAGGAAAATTCAATGATACTTTTTGTAATTATCCCTAATAAAATCCATAAAATGGAAAGAGAATTTGCAGTTGCTCTTGCTCCCAACCTTTACCATAACTGGGTTGCTCCATACTTGTAGAACTTTTATTTTCAACTACATATGGTTCAGACAAGACAATATGCGCATGCATTCGTTGATTCGTGATAAAGTAATGCTATAAGTATCTAAAAAGTATTAAATTTTTTGCACCAAATAATATGTGAGTTGATATGACAACTGATGTAATATATTAATTATATTTTTTAATTTTATTTTTTATACCACGTCAACTGTCACATAAACTGACATATTATTTAATATAAAAAATTTAATACTCTTTTAAGTATCCGTAACATTACTCTTCGTGGTGATAAGCTAGTTTGTTTCAAAGAGCAATCATATTACAACAAAACAAATGAATATTAAACGACAAAAGTCTATGATTTGATAGCAACCATACGTGTTCACCACCCTCTCAAGCTAGCCGTCTGTTGGATTTGACAGAGAAATTTGTTGCTTCTTATGAAATCAAACCCCACATGCCTCGCGTATATGCGATTCTCCTTGAAGATAAATTGATACGATAGAATCGTTTGTTGTTTTATTGATACGTTTTATGTCCATGTTTGTTTATAGCCGTTGAATAACGAACAGAATTATTTGAGTTTGGTTAGTGTTTAGTTTGACGAGAAATTCGTAGGAGATTAAATCATAAGATAATCAAATTAATTTCAAACAAAGTTGGAAGCTTATTGGAAGATTAAATTTGATTTGATAAACATACAAATCAATTTTTCTAATGAAAAGTATCAAGTCACTTGATGTCGACTCAATAAAAAGATTATTTGAGATTGGTTTGAGAATAAACCGAATCAAGTTTAAATACTATTTTCAGCTCGCTAGTTATCAAATAAGTTTGAACATTTAAGTGTTCATGTCGACATGACTCATTTTTATCCTTATTTGTTTGAATTTTCATACAATAATTCTTTTATTTAAAATGACGTGAAATTAAACAATCATTGTTACATAAGAAACTAATAGTCAATTTTGTTCTCTCTTCCACTTAAAACGTACGACCTTGTCGTCGGTTAGTGGGTGCTCAATGGGCCTAACTCGGAACCTGGGCCTTTCTAATGTTAATGGCCTATCTACTAGAAAGCCTAACGGGCTCATTTTTCCAACAAAAATTAAGTGAAAATTTGGACCCGTTCCTTTTAATAGATTTTCAACCACTTTAATACTTTATATTTTTGAAAAAATTACAGGTCAGTACTTTTTATGGAATATTCAATCGCTTAAGTTTACTGTATTTGTTGCTTAAGTCCATTTTAAGTGATAAATTAGCTATTTGTTTCAAAACTGCCCCCGTATCAACATATTACGCTTTTAAACGTATTTGTCCATCGTCATGTGTGTGAAATGTGCATCGTCAATGTATTTTGTGATTTTTGTGTTAAAAAATGTGCATCGTTTGCCACGTTAAGTATAAGTGTGCATCATCAATGTAACTTTTGTGATTTTTTGTGTTAAGAAATATGCATCGTCAAGTATATTGTTATGCATCGTGAAGTATAACATTATAGTTTTGTTCAGTTTTTTTGTGAGTAAGAAATGTGCATCATCAATTATAACAGTACTGTTTTTATTATATTTTTTGCATCGTGAAGAGGGTTATTATGTGCATCGTCAAAAATACTAATTCTATATTTATGTTTTTGTTCCCAAACTGACCCTGTAACAATCTATCACGTATTTTTAGAATTTCCTTGATTTACTCCTTTCAATCCCGTATTTATCTCCATTGTAATTTCTTACTAAATTTCTCATTCATATCAACTTGAAGAAACTTAAAAAATACCAAAACAGTTCAATATCGAATTCATTTTGAAATCAAAATCAATGGATTCAACAAACCAAACTGCTGTCATGTTATTGCTGAAATTCAAAGGGGATACTATTGTTTCAACAATTTCAAAGAATTTTGGTTTATCTGAGTTGATCGAATGCATCAGAGGTAAATATTCCAATTTTTAATTGGATAATTGTACTTTGAAATACACTGTAGGGTTACATAACAATTATTATTTAACCAACGAAGAAGATTTCAAAAAAATGTTGACATTGGTCAAAATTTTATCAGTTTTTATTATCATTGTTGATGTATTTGAAATTGATACTGGTTTGAGTTACGAGATTAATAAAGAAGGTAATTATGGAGATGAGATTGCAGAAGACACACACGATGCAGCTGTTTATGAAGATGACGATGCACAAAACTTGCATTGCGACTCACAAAACCTTGACAAAGTTAAAGGAAAAGTTGTGTATCGTGAGGAGTACAGTGATTGAAGTTATACTAATTCTTCAAGATCTGAAAGCGATGTTGAAAGTGTTCCAACATACGACATATGTCCTGTTCAAGCAAGAAAGGAACTCTTGAATTCTGGTTGGGCAAATCTTATTACTGATGTTGGTCAAATATTTAAAGGTGGAATGAAAAATTTTCACACACAGCTTATAAAGTATTCATTCAAGATTGGTTTTGAATTCATTTACATTAAGAACAATAAAAATAGGATTAGTGTTGCATGTGGGAAGAAATACAGTGATGATAGTAGTTGGTTCATCAAGGCATCTTCAATTGTTGATGAATCAGTATCCATATACAAGTGCAAAATTTCACACAGTTGTCATTTGACCATGATTGACGATAATAACTCGAAAAGGATGGGCTGTGAATATTGGGTAGTTGATTGTTGACCATATTCGCAGTTGACTAAGCTATTTGCCGAAGGATTTAATTGATCACATAAGGACTAATTATAACTTTGAGATAACATACTGCAGGCATGGAGGAGTGTAGAGAAGGCTCGAAAGAAACTATTTGGTTGTAACGAAGAATCTTTCCAGGAGTTGCAGTGATACGTTAAAGTCTTGCAAAGAGTAATCCTGGTAGCTTTGCTTTCTTGGAATCGGACGATGATACGAATCGGTTCAGTAGGTTTTCCATTTTATTTTGGACATGCGTAGATGGTTTCAACTACTGCCGTCCTATATTATTCATAAATGGGACATTTATGAAATTTTGATTCAAGGGCACTCTTTTGTCTGCCACGACCAAGGATAGAAATCAAGGTACGGTCATTTGTTCTACAACTTTTTTCTTTTGTGTTCAATATTATTTTGATTAATATCATACGCTGATCATGTTTTTATGCCCCTTTTTGTACTTGTACTTAATAAGAGATACATTCAGTACATTATTGTGCATCGAAAATAAAAGTGATGCATCACGATGCACAAAATCAGTGCTTTTGTAGTACACTTTTGTGCATCGCGATGCACACTGGTATGCATCGCAAAACTGTTGTTGTTAATTAAATATTGTTCATATCCTGCAGGTTTGTTCCCGTTTGCATTTGATATTGTAAGTTTTGAAAATAGGGATAATTGGGCTTAGTTTCTGTCTAAAATAAAAGGAGCAATCGATCGTGAAGCGCTTTTTGTATCCGATCGTAATGTTGGTTTAATGGAAGCAATACGCGACATGTTTGGGAGTTCCAAGCATTTTTTTGCTTGGTCCATCTTTATCGAAACTTGAAAAAAATATTTACCGGTAAACGTTATTCCAACACGTTCCGCAGCAGTTTGTGCTCAAGACTTAAGGAATGTGCGAATGCCACCAACATTAAACTGTTTAATGAGAAAATTTATATATCCAAAAAAAAAAGGGGGACAGCTTGTATGTGATTTCTTGGCCACCATTCCATACGAGAAGTGGGCAATTGCACATTGCCACGAGAATAGGTGTGCTGAAATGACCTGAAATCCCGTCGAATCGTTCAACAATTGAATTTTAGAAGCTCGCGGTCTTCCCATCACTCATATGGTGGATTGTATAAATGAAATGATTTAGGGAAAGACTTGAGAATGGAAAGAGATGGAATAAATTGTTATGTAAGAAGATATATACAAAGTCGAAGGAGTACCTTAATATTGGGATCGCATAGCAAATTCGCATGACACCCAACTCAATATACGAGGTTTTATCTGATCAAAGTGTCCAGGTTGACTTGGGGAAGCAGACATGTTCATGCTATATCAATGGCAAATTCAAGGATTCCCGTGTTGCCACACAACCATTGTGATTGTGAGATTCGAGAAAAATATCAGTGATATGGTTAATAATTACTTATTAACAAGCAATTACATCAAGTATTACAATGTTGATGCCAATTGCAATTACGGAAAGGTACAATCTTCAGAATTCTTGTGAGGGTGAGACCATGTTACCTCTTATATTGAAGAGATTACCCGGACGTCCCAAGAAGACAATAATTCAATCAAATGGTGAATCAACAAGAAAAAAAAAGAAAAGGATATGTAGTAGATGTCACAATTTTTGTAATCATAATGCTAGGTCATGTCGAGAGGCTGTACAAAGTTAATTTTTGTTATATTGTAATTTTTTTGAAGTTTATTTTGTATATATACAAGGTTGATTTTTGTGCATCGTCATGTGTGTAAAATGTGCATCATCGATGTAATTGTGATTTTTGTGTTAAAAAATGTGAATTATGTGCATCGTCAAGCATAAAATGTGCATCGTCAATTGTTAAACACACATCCATGAAACTGCATATAAAATGTGTATCATGTGCATTGTAATGCAACAAACAAATTTTTTTTTTTTTACTTTTTTTTGCTGCATCGCAAGTGAAAAAGGTATTTGTATTTACGTCTTTCTTGTTTTGCGATGCACATCGTGGGTTTCCGTGTTTTTATTTGCATCGTGTTGTGTTGCGATGCATCGTTAATATATTTTGCGATGCACAACGTGTACTGTTCCGTGTTTTTTAAGGGTATAGATGACATTTCGCAACAATAGTGTCCTTTAGCGATTGAAAACACTTATAGTGGACTTTAGCGAATGAAAATTGTCTAAAAGAAACCGGCCCGAATTTCGCCCTATATTTTTTTCAAACCGAAAAAATGTACTTTTATGCATATTCCAAATTGATACACCGCGATGCACAAAGATGACTTTTTTTGTTTGAAAAAAATATAGGGTACTAAAGCGGCTGAAAATCTACCAAAGTGTACCGACCTGTAATTTTCTCCCAAAATTAATGAAAAAGTCGCGGGCCTATACACTTTGGGTGGATTTTTAACCGTTTTAGTACCCTATACTTTTTTCAAATCGAAAAAGAAACTTTTGTGCATCAGGATGTATCAATTTAGAATCGCGATGCACAAAAATATCTTTTTTTCGGTTTGAAATAAATATAGACTACTAATGCGATCGGAAAATCCACCAAACCGGCCCGAAATTTTTCCAAAATTTGTAGGGCAACATTACTTTTTAATCTATACGTATTATTTCATTCGTTTTTAAAAACAGAGACTCGTTTGACTTGATAAATTAAGAAAATTAACTATTCTATTATAAGTACGAAGATGTAGTGTATTTTACAATGATGCCTTTGAGGAATTGAGACCCATTAATTCAAGTATAAATGGTTAAAGTAACATTCCAAAAAAAGAATGATAAGTATATACTTTTTTTGGAATGACCTAAAAAGAAAAGATAATTTTTTTTTTATGAATAAGAAAATATATTTTTTTATGAATGAAAAAAGTACTATTCTAAAGTGAAAGAACTCAAAATAAAATTTGGTCACACTTTTTTAGATTACCAAATTTGCCCTTATCCTTCAAATACAATTACCTCTTTTTTAATAAAAAAAATTAAATAGTTATCCAAAACTCTTTAGAAGAACCACCAATTTTTCCCACCTTCAAAAGATAACTATCGAAGATCGCAAAATATGAAGAAAAAAAATTAAATTTGAAGTTTCAATAGTTCATATATATATATATATATATATATATATATATATATATATATATATATATACACAAAAATCAAATTACGGCTGTAAAAATTATCAGTAAAAATATTTTTATTTATTATGCCACATTCATTAGTCTCAGTAAAAGCACTCTATATGAAGCTCAAGAAAGGATGCGACTGGAATGATTTCCATTTCAAGTTCAGTTAAAAATTGATTATGCGCTAGATCTCTAGCAAATTCAGTTGCATACTTTTCAAGTTGAAATTGATTTCAATTCCGTTGAAATATTTCGTTTCAATTGCTTTGATTTCTAAGTAGTGACTTGTGTCCTAATGTCATATAGGATAACATTAATTAATACTATAACAAATATTATTTTAACCGAAATTATTTTATTTCGATTATAGAATTATCTTATATTTGGTAGATTACGGATAAAATTAATTTATTATGCTAGTTATCTAATTTAAAGTTTGGTATCCCAAATTAATTTTAGTATTACGCTATTTTTTCAAAAACACTCGTCGTATAAATTAGGTTGATTAAATAATGACTCGAGCTTATCTCACTCGGGTTTTTTTCTCCAAGCTACTATTGTCTACATTTTTATGAATAATGTAGTTAATTCCATTGTTTAATGCAACATCAATATTTTTATAAATTAGATAAACCTAGCTATTTATAATTATTATAAAGTATATAAGGATAATAAAATTACAAATTTAAAAATTTTAAAGTTCTTTTTAATCTCAACCTAGAAAAAGATACTAATATATTAGTTTATTTAAATAAAAAATAGAATATGTATTTGTATTGTATGTATGTATGTATTAATTTATACATAATATAGTAATATAAAAACTAAGAAAATGAAAAAAGAAAAAAATCATATTAATATAGGCTATTGAAAGAGAGAGAGGGAGGGAAGGTAGGGGGGAAAGGGAGGTTATCAGGGCAATTTAGGAATGAAATATAGTCTCGATTTTTATTTATCTGGGATTAAATTATAACATGGAAGGGAGGTATTATTTAATCATAGATAAGGGGATTATCTGGATAATTTGAATATTTTTATTTTTTATAAAAAAAGTTGCCAAATGAGAAATATGAATAATTTAGTGTTATCCCCTTATTTATTCCTCTACCAAACGAACCCTTAGTATTAATTACTATAGTTAGAGCTCGTTTGTTCGTGCATTTTGGCCAAAACGCAGGGTTAAAACGTAGCTTATTCCTTAACTTAGCATTTCAATGCCGCGGTAGAAAAAGCTGTGTTTTCAAAACGCAGCTGCGTTTTAAAACGCTGGAATTCCTAGCTTTTTCCCAAAACGCAGATTTTAAAACGCAGTAGGGAATAAAAAGCTGCGTTTTGACATAATATCCCAAACGCATTTATAAAGAAAAAAGCCGCGTTTTAAATAATTTGCGTTTTAAAAACGCTGCATTTTCAAAACACTGCGTTTTTAAAATGCTACACCAAACGGGCTCTTAATTAGTTGTGAAATTTTGTAAAAGTAATCCATTAACAAGACCCTATTTTTTTTATACTATACAATAAAATAAATTAACCAAAAAGTAGAATTAAAATATGGTCTTAATTTTATTTGTCGAAATGTAAAAGTGACTAGTTAATTCACTTGACAAGTTAGGAAAATATTTAAAAATTAGATAACGCAAATTTTACTTAACAAAAGAAACCACTAACACCAGTTTGATGGCCAGTAAGCTCGGATTTGAGTGATTAGCCTTTGTCATTTCACTTTCGTTGACTTATTTGAAAATGACTTTGGATAATTAAATTCTCGTCCATAGTACGGTTGTTTGGTTAATATTCTTAAACCATATTTAGTGCCCAATAACTTTTGTTAAGTTACACTTAGAACCAATCATTTAGTCTCTGTCGACGTACTTTTTTGCTTAGTTTATAATTAGGAACGGCCCTACGAGGTGAGAGTGTCCACTCGTAGATTTGGTTAGTTTCATTTATCGATTTGCATGATTGTAAGTACGTATTATTTCGCTATTTCGTTAGACTTCAATTTTATTCAGAACTCAATTTCTCTTTTAGAATGATAAGAGATCTTTTCCCTACAATCTAAATATAGTGCACCTACGCCACCTATTAATGTAATCAACCATTGGCTCGACTTTCTGTTTCTTGGTATAAGTTAGGCTCGGTCATTAGGGTCGGTTCTGACAGTTTGGGGGCTCTGTGCTAGATTTAAACTTAGACCCTTAGAAATGATAAAAGATAATTATCAGAAATTAAAGATAGGTTACATATTTATAATCTTTTCATATTAAAATTATTTTTCTAGAAACGAAGTACTAAAATCCTTACAACTCCAAATTATTATTGAACTTTTTTTTTGAAAAGTATCATCGTTCTAAATTTTTTGAAGCAAAATCTTCAATTAGCTCTTCATAATCGATTTTTTTTCAAAAAAATAAAATAAATAAAGTAGGCTACAAATTTCCATGAAATTAAACAAATTTAAGAGAAAGATTATATATATATATAAGTCTTCATTTGATCTTGTAATAATTGATGTTTTGAGCGAAAATGACAAATAAATATTTATATAGAAATGACAGAAAATGATCTCTATACCTTCATGCCAAACAAAAGAGGTTTTTAATAATTATAGTACAAATCTTGAAATAAAAAAAATACTATTGTATTATTTAATATCTAAACTCAATTTGTAGGATTCAAACCAACAACATGAGGATGGTTAAAAATACTTACCCACAACAAGCTTCCACTCTACAAGGTGAACTAATGTTCATTTTCTCTAGAAAAACGTATATAAATAGCCTATGTATAATACATACATATAAAAATTGGGCTCTTCAAATTTTGGGGCCCTATTCAGTGAATTACTTTGTACTTGCCTAGAACCGGGCA
Source organism: Platycodon grandiflorus (assembly GCA_016624345.1). Taxonomy (NCBI): domain Eukaryota; kingdom Viridiplantae; phylum Streptophyta; class Magnoliopsida; order Asterales; family Campanulaceae; genus Platycodon; species Platycodon grandiflorus. The sequence goes on along the minus strand of CM028367.1, from coordinate 11,709,586 downwards.
TGTCGGTCATGCTTACCTGCGACGGGTGATGTAAAATAACATAAGCAACTATTTTTCCAATTGTTTCCAACTATCGATCGACCTAAGTTCTAGATTAGTGTACGAGTCATACGCGCTTTCTCGTATAGATCACACAAATTTCTTGACGAGAAGATCTCCTTCTGTTTCAGCGTTACTGCATGCCTCCGCGAAGTGTGAAATGTGTTGCCTTGGATTTCCCACACCGTCAAATTGTTGTAACAATTGGGTGGGTAATATCCTGCGGGGTTTTTCGTGCTATTGCTTGTTATTGTGTAAGGTCAAACAGAGAAATTAAATGTTTGCTTATATGTCAACTAGTCACTCTATTTCCTAAAAATATCAAATGGTTTATTTGAGATTAATTTTTGTTTTAATAAATAACAAGAACGATGGTTTTATCAAGATAAAATGTCAACACAAAATTTAGGATAATTCACAAAAAAGAGAGTAATTTGGAAATTCAATTCTTTTGAAGATGCACATATTCATCACATGTTCCTTATTTGGACGAACGGGGAAATTTGAAATATGAAAAGGGCACTTTGGAACATTACACTTCTTTTGTTGATACTATTCTCAATCTAAGGCTCCGTTTGTTTTAAGGAAAATAACTTTTGGAAAATAATTTCTGGAAAATGGTTTCCGGAAAATGAAAATGTTCTATTTTCAGGCGTTTGGTAAATCTTTTGAAAATATGTCGGAAAACATTTTCCGGTGTTTGGCAAACTCATGAAATTTTTACGGAAAACATATGTGCAAAGGTGATATTAGGAGAAAATTGGAATGAACAAGTTTTGGAAAATGACTTACGGAAATTGAATCCGTAAGTCATTTTCCGGAAAAGTAAGCTTCATTTTCCGTTGACTTGGAAAACATTTTACATTGACTACATTTTCCAAATGTTACCAAACACCGGAAAATAAGGAAAACGTTTTCCGGAAATCATTTTCCGTGAAACAAACGGAGCCTAAAGTAACAAGAAAGGTGTAGGGTTGGTTATTCCATAAATTAAATAGGCTCCAAGTTGTGCAAGCTTCTGAGACTTAGAGCATCACCAATGTAATTGTGAATTTAATCTGACGTGATTGTGGGTAATTAATACTCTTAATTATATGTGATATTTTTTTTATCTCTTCTTTCAAATTTAATTAGAAGAGATCTCTTCAATGCAAATGTAAATTTGATCTCATGTAGTATGGGTCTCACAACTAAAGTAAAGAGAGAGATGAGATCTAGTTATTTTTTAATTTAAAAAATAATGACTAGGATGTCTCCATACCCTCAACTAAAATGTGAAAAATTCACATTCTCATCCACAATGTGAAAAAAATTTGTTGCCATGCTATATTCACAAGGCTTCTTCACATTTGCATTGAAAAAGTTTTTTTTTAAAGAAGATGTCAATTCTAGGTGCCACCCATTTTTTTTCACATTCACATTGATATCGGAGATGCTCTTATACAGAAGGAAATCATGTGAGATTGCGTGCTTGAAGACCTTTACATCGAGTCATTGAATTCGTGGTGGGAGTGACGAACCTTTAAGAACAAAGCTTCGGCTTGATTTTACACTACCCAGTGAAACCTTGTTTATTTACTTTATTATATCAAAATTAATTTTTGATTAATTTTCACCACTAGATTTTTATTAGTTTAGTTGCGTTTCTATTTTATTTGCGTATTATAGGAATTATTCCTAACAATTAATGATCAGGTGATCCATGTTATTGCAACTAAGTTTCCGATTACTCCCTTCGTCCCTAAATTATTATTTGAGTTGATCCGGCACACCGATTATGAAAAATATATTTGATTCGATTATTAATATTGATATTTGTGTAATTTTTTATTTTTACCCCTAAGAAAAAAGTTACTTTTTGAAATTTGGAATTATGATTACTAGATTTTCATTCAATAATTTTGAAATTTGAAATAGGTGTAATAGCTTAGGTGTGGGTCTCATAAATTAAAGAGTATAAATTATAAGGGTAAAATGGTAAAAATACTTTTTTAAAAAGGAAAGTTACAAAAAATTTATTTTTTAGGACGGACGAAAAAAAATGATAATAATTTAGGGATAGAGGGAGTACTATTTTTAGTGTAGATAGCTTTAGGCTCCGTTTGTTTCAAGGAAAATAACTTCCGGAAAATAATTTCTGAAAAATAGTTTCTGAAATATGAAAAGGTTCTATTTTCAGGCGTTTGGTAAATCTTTTGAAAATGTGTCGAAAAGTATTTTCCGGTGTTTGGCAACCATATGAAATTTTTACAGAAAACATATCATGAATACATATAAACAGTTATATTCTCTTCGTTCTAAAATTAATGTCTCCTATTGAATATACCCTTATTTTTAAAATTTTTTTACTTTAAATAATTTTTTTAGTAACCCCAAATTATCACTAGTGGTATTAAATCAATGGGGGTTTATCTACTTTTCAAAATCACAAATATCAATAACATAATTGATAATTGACTTAAAAACACATTTCAAAAACAAAACAAAAAGAAAAGAAAGAGATAATTGTTGTGGTACGTCTCGAAATGAAATAATAGACACTTATTTTGGACGAAAAGGGTATTTATTAAAATTGAGTAGTGCAAATGTGATATTAGGCTCCAATTCTAGCCTCAAATTAAAAATTCTATGATCTTAAACATTATACTAGAAGCTTCATGTACTCTTCAACCAAATATTTTATTCCATGTAATAGTATCTTTAAAAATTAAAGTATTAAAAAAATAATTTAAAATTTTAAATCAACGCAACAATTTCAAACAGGATATATATAACATGAACTCTATCTTAGTATTTCTAATTGAAATATTAAGTTAAAATATTTTCGAAATTCAACTACTTGAATCTATAATATTATTGTTATTTTCTCGTCTCAAAATGAATATTTATTTTTATTTGTGACCGTAAATAAAAGTAAACATTTATTTTGGGACGAACATGAATATATTTTTCAATGTTATAAAAGTTTCCATAAATCTTGACAATATCAACAAATAAAAGTATATAAATAAAACTTTGTTCATAGAATCACTTCAAAATATTACGGTAAAATATTATGATTATTTTTCTTGAACGAAAAGTTAGAAATAAATATAGAACATCCAAATGTGCAAATGTGATATTAGGAGAAATTTAGAATGAACAAGTTTTGGAAAATAACCCACGGAAATTGAATTCGTAAGTCATTTTTTTGAAAATAAGGCTTCATTTTCCGTTGACTTGTAAAACATCTTACATTGACTTCATTTTTTAAATGTTACCAAACATCAAAAAATAAAGAAAATATTTTCCAGATATCATTTTCCGTGAAACAAACGGAGCCTTACTCTCGAAAAAAGAAGGATGACGGAGGAAGAATAATTGGAACAAATAAGATCGAATGAATGTTAACGTTAACGAGCCGTTAGTATCTTCAACTTTAAAAGTTCCCGTGGGACCCGCCCCCAAGTTGATTTTCTATAAAGCAACGGTCCAATATATGTGCGTGCGATTCTAGAAATTTCCAATTCCAATATATGTGCGTGCATTTCTAGAAATTTCCATTCGGTTGGGGCCCTGGTGGACCACATGGTCCACATCCAAACCGCCCATATCGTCCTTGCCTTAGTTACCGCTCTCTTAATCTGGATCGTTGACGTCAATTTTCGCAGATCTATTATTGCCCGGGAAAAATGAGGAATGACGCTTAGTTATTTGTGCAAGGCAAATGAGATAAGAGTTCAAATTTATGGTATTATTATAAATTTTAGTTTAAATATCGATTATATTAAATATTTAATAAAATTTTACTTTTAATGTAATAAATTTAACCTTACGATGTATAAATGTAAGTAAATTTGATCTAATGACGCTAACAATAAAGTTTGTAATAAAATCACAAATTCGAGCTCGTTATATCAAACATTTTATAGCAATTATTTGTTCCAAATTATACTTGTAATTTAATGACCAAAAAATCTTGGATCATAATTTATTGGATGACAATTGTTTTTGTTTGGAGTAATGCTATTTGCATTCAAATTCCAGTTGACATGTTCTGGTTGGTTAAGTAATTTATGAATTCTATCACTTAATAATGTTCTGATCAACCACAACATTTTAACCGAGATTTTGTGTGCACATGACATTACTCTTTTATTTTCTTCTTCTTCATTTTCAAAATTGTAGATACCGTTGTTCGAAAAATAGAATTGTTTATTCGAAAAGTATAAAAATAATTAGATGGATTAAATGATTCTAACAAATGACTAAGAGTCCGTTTGGTGCAACGATTTTAAAACAAAGCGTTTTTAAAACGTAGCGTTTTTTCTTATAAATGTGTTTGATATATTACTTCAAAACGCAATCGTTTTGGAAAAAAAGCTAGAAATTTCAGCGTTTTAAAACGCAGCTGCATTTTTTTCTGCCGCAGTATTGAAACACAATTTTACAAATAAACTACATTTTATTATTGTATTTTGACCAAAATGCATAACCAAACGGGCTCTAAGTGTTCATTCTCGAAAAAAATGCAACGTAATTTCCTTATTCTTCTCCCCCCCCATCCTCATGCTCCCTTTCTCCTTTTCCTTTGTAATCCCTATCACACACTCTCTTTCAACTGAAACTTTACCATGTGCTCTCTATTCTCCACGGTATGACCATATTTTTTTCACAAAGTTATGAATTTTATTTCTCCTAACACCTATCTCAAAAAAGTAATGTCACTTTTTATTTTTGTTTGACTAAAAAAGATAATCCTATTTCTAAATTTTAAGTTATAAACTTCTATTATTTTTTAATTTTTTTTCTTTTAAAAAACATAACATTTCTAATATTTATCACGCACAAAAGGCTGTCATGTTAAAGCAAAAAGGAAATATATCGAAGTAAGAATATAATATTAAAAAATTTGACTAATCAAATAAGATTATAATTTAGGGGACATAGGAAGTGTTTAAAAGCTCCATGTAGAAGTATTATTTTATGTTGAAAAGATTGTAAAGATTTTCGTTATAAAGAAAATATAAGTAATTTTGGCACATGTAACTAATTACTTTCGTAGTCTTTATATACGTACATAATATATCAACAACTTATGAAGCTTCATAGTTACATACTTTACTAATAAGGTTTTTTTTGTTTTTTAGTTTGCCAAGGTATTTTCAGTCTCGGAAGTCCTAGATTAGTTTTTGAGTCGGGTAAGACCACAAAAGCGATAATTAAAGACCTCCTTAATGAGTTTTAAGACACCAGTATTCTTATGGCTCAAACCCGAAGTTATTATTAGTCTATTTTATGTCACCCTAAAGAACTTGTTTATAGTATTGGTCAAAATTATAATTAATATATATTTTATATTATCATATCTTTGTTTACACAATATCACAATAGACTTTCATTAACAAAATCATAATACATGTCATATCTTGTTAAATTTTGTCATCACAAACATTATGGTGTTAGCCAAACGTAATTTAAATATTGAGGTGATGCGTAAAAGTATCACCAAGTTATCATGCCCACTTTTCGAACCATTATAGTTAAGTCATGGGATTTTTTTATTTGATTAGATATCCAAATACTCCCTCATCTCTTAAATGATTGTCCTACTATTTTATTTTATTGGTTTCAAAAAATTTGTCTTATTATTAAAATTATCTTTTTTGGAAAATATTTTTATCATTTTATATGTATTTTTCTTATTACTTTAATAATGGTTCCACATAAACAATGATTTTGATTTTTTTATATATTATATCAATATTTATAATAATGTCAATTAATTTTTTTTAATTTGTGTAATCAGTCAAACATGATAATTATTTAAGAACGAATAATTTTTTATATTTGTATATAACTCATCGGTAAAATTTTTAAGAGGTATTATTTAAACATGAGATAATTTAGGATATGTAAATGATAATCGAGTGAATATCACGTTAAATATTCTTGTCGATGATATTCTACTCAACCTGTTTATTTTCCATATTTTTAAGAATATAATTTAAACACCTTGTACACGTTTCAAAATTAATTTATAAATTTGCACCAAAAGATTTTTTATATAGGACCTCCATTTCTCGCAAATAATCTACCTTTGACTTTTTTGAGTCAACTTTGTTAAATTTGACTAATAATTTACATAAATTTAGTTACTTTTATATATTTATGAAAGTTTTAATCTATAGTATTCTTAAGGTAACTTGTAATTAATGAAATTTCATTTCTTAAAATATAAGTAAAATATATAAAATTTTGATTTAATTTAATTACATGTTGCCTTCAAAAAAGGAAAGTATACTCTTTGTGGTGTGTGTGTGGTGGGGGTGGGGGATAGATATGCCCAAACGGTTTGAATCGGCGGTTCCAAAAATCGTAGGACAACAAATCGTGACCGAACCGACAAATCACGGTTACGGTTCGGTTCCGAACCGGCTAAGCCGGTTCCGATTACAAATAGGAATTTTTAATTATTTTTTATGAAATTTTTTAAAAATGATTTCATCTTAAAACTTTGTACAAAGTATTTTTTGAATTTTTTAAACTTTGTAAACTTTTCATCTTTGATATTATAGAGTAAACAAGATAATTTCAAAATTTAAAATTTAAATTTTGACGATTTTTCACGGTTTGAAACCGGCGATTCCGGTTCCCGATTTTAAACCGGCGGTTCATGATTTTGAGAAATTAAAAACAAAATCGAACTGTATAACCGACAATTCCAGTTCAAGAATGATTTCGAGTTATACGATTTTTGGGCGATTCGATTCTGATTTAAGCAGCCGATTTTGAACCATTTGTACATGTTTAATTGTGGTGTTTTGGGGGGGAAGTATAAATGAGTTGATATGGGGAAAGAGTGAAGAACACGCTTGCAAACGAGTCTACGTGCTCATAATGAACTTGGAGGTCGGTCACAACTTTGGTCAGTACATTCCTTGACTTTCTAACCTCTAATACTCGGCCACACGCGTTGCATCAAAACTTACTATGTGCTGTACAAAGTTACAAATTTTAGGAAAATGTTTTTATTATTTTAATCTTATTTATTCCTTCTTACTTTAATGATGATTACACATTTATATAAATTTTACCGAAAATTATATGGTACTATATTAATATTTTAATTATTACATTAAACAAATATTTATTTTAACAAAATTACCCTTAATTACTTGCACATATTAAGTTTACAAACAAAAATAATTTTCTAATTACTTCTCAATATTATTTTTGATTTCAAAACATATTAAATGATATTTGATTAGTATTCACATGAACCACATAATTATTCTTATTTTTTTTATAATTAATTAATTAAGCTCATGGCTAGAGTCATTTTGCATAATAGAAAAATTATATTATAATGATATTTTTTGTTAGAACTTTGAAAAAATATGTGATTTTTACTTACTGAAATAAGAAATTTACAGATAGCTTTAAATGATATAATTGTAAGAAATTAATCTGATAAGAAAATCATATTGTAATATAGTATCGTAAAATTTTAATACCTTTTGTCTATCTATAACAATTGATTTAGAATTTGGAATTGATTGAAACCAATAATGAATTCAATATTTATCATATTTCTATAGTTGAGTTGATTTTTTAAAATAATATTTAAAAAAATTAAATTACCTTTTTATTTTAGTAATAAATATTACATATTTTCTAAAATTTTAATCAATAAATGCTTTTAATTTTTTTTTATAATGAAACATGAAACGGGTCATAAGCATAATTGAGAAAACATATTTATTAAAAATAAGTATCAAAAGAAAAAGTTAAACTACCTTGTTTGTTGATATGTTTGGAATTAAAAGGTAATTTGATAATAAGAAATATATTACTCAACTTCAAATGACAAGTAATTAATTAAGGGATAGTTTTGTCCAAATCTACATTAATTTAAAGTCATAATTAATAATGTAGTGGATAAACGAAAATTGTAGTGGAAATAGCCTCTCCCTATTTATAATAGTCTCAATGAGAGTTTTTTAATTTGTGTGCTTAGTCAAACATGACAATTATTTAGGAACAGAGGAAGTATAATACAATAAATAAATATATATCGGTATGATTCAGTTCGGTTAAATCTCTAAAACCGTAAATCGAACCGTAGCGATCGACTTATGAATTCTTGTAATCGACACCAAATTGCCTTGGACCTAAGCTAAACCAAACTGATCGGTTTAGTTGAGTTCAATTTGACGATTTGACGGTTCATCCTTCCACCCCTAACAGTACGGATATTTACACTTAAGTGTAATCATGTTATTTACTCCCTCAGTAACGACTCGAGCTCGAAGCCTGACCCGTTACGCATGTTCCATGCACTGGGCACTAAGCACCTAGGTCAACAAGGTCTACCACAAGCCATCTAAAAATTCATGGAAGGTTGATGCATAGTGGTAGTGGGTGATCACTTTTTAAGGCACACACATGATGTGGGATATTACAATCTACTCCACTTAAATCCTTGACGTCCTCATCAAGGCCCAAATTATCGGCACTCTGGGCGATGTGTTCAACACATTTTTGGCTGAAGCCCGCTTTGATACCATTTTGTAATGACCCATGCTCAAAGTCTAGTCCGCCACGCATGGCTCACGCACTAACCCACTAAAAAACTAATTGACTGGACACACATATTAATAAAAATTGCTTGACTCTATTATAAATATTCGTGCAATATGTAGTTTTTTTTAAAATTCATGTGTTTGTGGGATTATCATTAATGTAGGAGAAAAATGTATACGTAAAATGGTAAAAATATTTTATTAAAATAAAAAGTTTAGAAATTTTTTTTTTATAGAATGGACAAAAAAAAAAAAAAGTAAGACAATTACTTAGAAATAGAGGGATTATTAGTTTTTACTCCAAGACCTAACCATCGGGGTGGCCAAAATAGTATAAGATGAAAAAATGTCTAGAACAAAAATTATGTACATTAAGTAGAGAAAAAAATTACTCCTTCATTCTTAAATTATTATTTTATTAGACATTTTTTGAGTCAAATTGATTGTTATTTAAATTATAATTTGACGTATATTTTTTAAAATTTTTTGAATCATAAGATATGTAATTTGTAGTATAAAAGAGTATTAAGATTTTAGCCTTTACATTTTATAGTCTAGTTACTCCGACGAAGATCGAGCAAAGTCCTAAGATTTCTACTTTCTAGTTTGATCAAGCTTTTTGTTTTCTACAAGTAATTTATTTCTTTGTAATGCGATTTAAATTTCAAGGTCAAGATTTGATTTTGGGCGCATTTCAATTGATTTATTTTCATTCCAAGACTTAGGTTTCTTCTTGTACGGCTGCATTATCTTTTGTGATACAAATTTTGTTTACAATATGTAAAATGCGTTTAATTGTGTACGGCTGGATTATCTTTTATGATACAAATTTTATTTACAATATATCAAATGCGTTTAATTGTTAGATTTTTTAGACGTTGACTCTTTGAGTGGAAAGGAGGAATTTTTTTAGGACTAGTATATATAAAGTAGTGGAGTAATTGATTTTAGGTTGGACCGAATGTTATGCTATAATGCCTCCTTTCAGAATGAGAATTGATACTCCCTCCGTTTCAACAAAGAATCTACTTTTGACTTTTTTTGATCAACTAAACTAAAGTTTGACCAATAATTAACATAAATCTAGTGGTTTTTACAAAAATATTAAAGTTGTAATCCATGGTATTATTAAGATAGTTTTTAATTAATGAAATTTTATTTCTTAAAATATAAGTAAAGTATGTAAATTTTTTATTTGATTTAGTCTTATGTTGACTTCTATAAAAGGAAAGTGGACTCTTTGCCTGGAACGAAGGGAGTAGGTACTATATCACATATTGTGCGCACAAGTTATAAAATAGTTGAAAATCTACCAACTCTATAAAGTATCCGAATTAATTTTTTTTTTTAAAGTTATAGGGACATACACCTTACCCAAAACCTTATTACTATTATTTAATGTTTTGTAAAACTACAATTAAAACTATAAGATGCCTTTGGTTTGATCAGAACAAATTGTTTGAACACCTGACCTCTCCGCTAAGAGTAGTAATGTACTAGAAACACGCGTATTGGTGACAGAATATTAGTGATGGAATCACAAAATTAGCGACGGAAACCGTAGCTAAATTAGCGTGCTTTTAAATTAGTGATGGAATTAATTCCGTCGCTAAATGAAAGAATATTCGAAGAAAATTCCTTTATTTCGTCGCTAAAAACCGCGGCAAAAACGCGGGAATATTAGAGACAGAGGGTCCATCCCTGAATAATGTCTTCCGTCGCTAATTAGAGACGGTGCTTTCATCGCTAATTACCGTTTGAAATTAGCGACGGAAGTTCCGTCGCAAATATTCCTCGTTTTTTCACTGGTTAACCCTCCTTTCCCCCTTCCCCTGGCCCCCCTCTTCTCCCCTTCCCAGACCCCCTTTCCCAAAAATGCAAAAGCGAACCTCTCCCTCTCTCTCATCAGATTATTATTTCTCTCTCATCCTCTCGATCTATTCTCTCTCCCTCTTTATTTTCGGCAATAACAACCACCACCACCGCTGCTATCGCCGCTCGCCGCTGCTGCTACCATCGTTTTACGGCTCCATTTTCTCAAATCTCTCTCTCTCACCCTCACCCGCGCGCTAGTAAGTCTCCTTCTACTCCCTTTTTCCCCTTTTAATTTATTTTTTGTTTAATTTTTATTAATTTATTTCCTAATTTTGCTTTGTTTGTCTCACTGTGAACTAGACTCGTCGCCCCACTACCGCCCGCCCCTTCTGCCTCTCTCTCTCTCTCTCTCCCTCTCATTACCAGGCAAGTCCTTGAATTTTTTGTTTATTTTTTGTAATTTTTTTGTTATATTGTATGCTATTTATGGGTTATTTTGTTAATATACTTTAATGAATTGTATGAAATTGCAAATGTTGAAATCTATTTTTTTATTTATTTTTCTATTTATGTAATTATTTGATTGCAAATGTGTTGTTTTTTTTAATTTCCTAAATGTTTTAGTATAGTTTTTAATATTTTCAGAAACTTTTTTTTATAGTTATTTATGTAATTATTTTATCAATTTATGAAATATGTTATTTTTTTATTGTATAAAATTGCAAAACTGTTTTATAAATTTTATTTTGTGCTGTTATTTATGTAAATTTAAAATTTTCAGAAATCTTTTTTTTATTTTTATGATTTACCAAGTTGAATGAAATTGTTAAATTGTTAATGTGTTGTTTTCGAGTTTCGTTGAATGATGTATTGATGCATGGATTTATTTTAACTTTTTTTTTAATGATGTTGATGTAGTGTATATATTGTATATGTTGTCGTTTAGTATTAGAATTGAAAGAAAAAATCAATAAAGTATCCCAAGATTATGCTAGTATATATAAATTTATTATTAGTGAAATAATGTTAAAATATTCATCATTAAATTTTTCAACAAATAATAAAAATAATTCTAAAATTTTCATCCCTAGTAATTAAACTTTAAATTGTAGTTAAAAACTAAATCCTAAACGTACAATAACTGTAACCCTAAATTGTATACCCTAAACTTTAAAACCTAAACCCTAAACAATATCTGTAACCCTATCTAAATCCTAATTTACTATAAACCCTAATTAACTCTAAATCCTAATTAACATAAACTGAAATTCATACATTGTTTTGTAGGGCGAACAAAATCCACAATAGAAGATTTGACAGATGCATCGGATTTTCGCTTGTTAACGCGAGACATTGTATGATTTTGGTGGTTTTTCAAGAAAATTGAAATTTATCGGTTAATTGAAGGTAGGGTTTCAGGTTTTGGGTTCTTCAAGACTTCAATGGAGAAACGAAGATTCTTTGAAAGAAAAATTAGGAATAGTTGGGTTGAAATTAATAAAATAAAACAAAATAAAGTGTGGGCGTAGGACGACCGATGAAAACTCTAAAATGAAGGGTTTCTTCAAAGATTGATAATAAGCTTACTCTAAAATGAAGGGTTTCTTCAAAGATTGATAATAAGCTTACATACCTTGGCAGAATATGGGGGATTTCTCTTCCACTTTATTTTGGTTTTATGAAAAGGGCCACTAGGATTCTCTCTCTCTCTCTCTCTCTCTCTCTCTCTCTCTATATATATATATATATATATATATATATATATTATTCTTTAATTATTTGGGCCATTTTTTATTAGCCTGTAATCAAATGTATTTTGGACATTAATGGTTGAATTAGAAAATTAAATTCAATCAATTGATATATATTTTTTATTTTTCTTAATTTTTATATATTTATTTTGTTTTTTTTTGGGGGTTTGTTATTTTTAATTAAACTATCATATATAAATTATTTCGAATAGAATTTTAAATCTTAATATTTTAATTATTTGTTTGGTTTTCATATAATGAACTCAAAATCTTTACATTGTAATTATTTTGTAATTTATTAATATTTGTTGTAGAAGCTAAAATTTTGAATGCAAGCAATGTTGGGGACATAGTACTTATCACAAGAATGTCATTGTCTTCATTAGACGTAAGACTGCCTTTCAAGTTTCAGTGATAACAATTTTCATTGGTAGTATCATATGTAATGACAATTAATAAAAGTCAAAGTCAATCATTTTCGTATGTCGGACTCTTTCCGAAGAAGTCATTGTTTAGCCATGGACAGCTCTATGTCACAGTTTAGGATAACAAACCATTTTGACCCGAAGATATTGATAAGTGATGAAGAGGGAAAGTTAACAACTAAAACATCAAATATAAGGAATTTTTTTGAATTTATAATATTACCGATACAATGATGTATTTCTATTTAAGTAGCTATCTCCAAGATTATTTTTCCTTAATTTATTTTCTTAATTTTATTTTTTAATTTAATTAAATATATATATATGTATATATATATATATATATATATAACGGGCGTTCAACGCATGAGTGTAAAACTAATTTATATCTATATAAATATATATATATATATATGTGTGTGTGTGTGTGTGTGTGTGTGTAAAGCCTAATAAGTTTTAAAAAGATAAAATTCCGCAAAAAATGACTTGCCAAAAATAGAAAATCATCTTTATAACATTTAATATTGTCATCAAACATACAAAATCGTATTTATACAAAATAATAATATAATTTTTAAATAAAAGACAAATTAATTTGGTCAAATCTCCTACGAAATTGAACCATACACTTTTCTCTCTCCTCTCACTCTCACTCTCACTCACACTCTCACCGGTAAATGTGATACTACTTTCTTCGTACTAAAATATGTGTTTTTATTCTATTTTGGAACATCCTAAATAAGTATATTGAAGAAAAAATATAATAACTCAAAAATATTTATTTAAACTCGTGTAAATTTAATTTAAAAAATTTACTTTGAGACAAAGAGGGTACAAATCTATAACATATTAATGGAGTATTTAAGTATTACTCTAAAATACTTCCTCCGTCTTGAAAAATAATCTTTTTCTTTTGGTATATCGCAAAAAAAAAAGACTTATTTCTAAAAAAAAATTATATTTATAGTGCAATTAAAATAAGGTACAAATTACAAACAAAAGCTACAATCTTAAAAGTTTGACTTGTTAAATGTAATTATTTTCTGAAGAAGGAAAATGAGTATTGTATAACATACTACTAATATTTTTAATTAATACACTATAATGTATAAAACTCAGTTTTTAGATACAATGATATACTTACTCTGCAACTAAAGTTCTTTTTTAGAAGATAAAACTATATGGAGAAAAAAATGAGTCTACTTTTTCTTAAGTTTGTATTGAAAAAGACTCAACATTTTCAAATTTAAGCTACAAATTTGTAATACTTCTTAATTTTTTTCTATTTGTTCAAAAATATGAGACGTTTTCTATGTCTAATATCGAAAAATATACAACTTTAGTGCGATTTAAAGAATATATTTATAAATAAGAATATCTTTTTTAAAATTTTTAACTTTTTCAATATGATTAATCGGAATAAAGAAAACAATATATAAATGTGATGTAAGAACATACTAAAATCACTGTTTTAATAAATAATATACTTATTTACAGACCGGAGGGAGTGTAAAATTTGCAATACAAGTTACAACTATGAAATTGTAATATTGATTTTGGTAACCAAAATAAATAATATTTTAGCTAACATGTATTTAAAGGGAATTAGACTCGTTTAAACCATATATTTATAGAGATTTTATCCTAGGACTCGTCCTAGCGTAAAACTATTTATTTATAAATTTAGTTTCAGCATAAGATTTTAATCAGAGAGGCAGTATTGTAATATAAATTGGGGGAAAGTGAAAGAGTATATCTCTTATGAGACCGTCTTGCGGATCCTAATTTACTCAGTCCATTAATACACGATGGGTCAGTTTAGGAAGATCCGTTTTACAGAAAATACAGTAAAACAGTCTTTTCTAAATTTTGCCAAAGAAAAACTTGAAGACATAGTTGTATTTAAAACTAGTCAAAGAAACAATGATAAGGTAAACAAATTATGGTTGCAAAGTAAGTAACGTGCTGAGACCTCATCTATATATATAACGTCTACTAAGTCCAAAAATAATAAAATTTCGCAAAAAATATCTTACCAAAAACAGAAAATCATCTTTATAACATTTAATATTGTTCTCGAAAATACAAAATTGTATTTATACAAAGCAATAATATAATCTTTACAATAATAAACATTTTAAAGTATGATATTATACTATTTTAAAGTAAATTTTATTAATTTTTTAAATTTCTATATATTTACAATAATAAATATTTTTTCAAATAATACACCGGTACGGAATACAGGAAATAGCAATTTCGATCTATTTTCGTCATTTACATGTTTAAGTATCTCGCTAATTGTTGATTTAACAAATCATGAAAATTGTTCAAATCCTTGATTTACTGCTACTCCGAATAAGGAAATGCATTTAGATAAAATCTCCATCTCTTACTCAATGTAAAGATTTGTTTTTTTTTACATTTTTTAATTTTTATTATTACGTTGTATACATATTATTCATGCTTTGTTGTGTTTTTTTATTTATGATATTATTGATTTAGTAAATAGTCTTACCTCATATACTTTACTCTAAACTATGATTATTAACAACTGAAAAACTAATTTAATACCATAAATAAGTATGTTTTTAATACATTGCAACTTATGAAGAATATGTTATACTAAAATTATTACTCATTTATTTCTTGATAAAGTTTCATGTTTATATAACACACTGATTAGAAAGGATTATTTGAATCTATTATAAAAATTAGTATATTGTGTATTTTTTAAGGATACTCATGTAAGAGTCGGACTCATAAATTAAAATGAGAGTCAAA
The DNA here is from genome assembly GCA_016624345.1 of Platycodon grandiflorus. Lineage (NCBI taxonomy): Eukaryota > Viridiplantae > Streptophyta > Magnoliopsida > Asterales > Campanulaceae > Platycodon > Platycodon grandiflorus. The sequence goes on along the minus strand of CM028367.1, from coordinate 11,694,208 downwards.
TCAAGGGTAAAATGTTGTTTTGGTCAAATTTCTACGAGGGAAATTAGTGATAAGAAAGATGACAAAAAGGGTTGAATCTGGGTACAATGATTATGAAAAGCTATAGAAATGAACTCAAAGGATTTTGTTAACTAGGAAAGCCCTTGAACAGCTTGTTCGCCAAGACAAAACCCGGGAGGTTTTAGGGAACTGCCTTGACCAAGTGATTGATTAACCAAGTTGAATACAAGACTAAGAGCGTATACTAGGGAGCTTAAGCTAGTGAGAATGTGTGTGAAAAATACATGTGTTCCTCCCTTTTTATACCTCAAATGCAAAGAAACAAACAAGCCTAGAATATAGGAAATTGGTTGAAGTTGTTGAGGTATTCTCGCCACAATGTTGGTTGAAGAGATAAGGATCCCTTCTGGCTTTGTTTGATGAAGGAACGTTTGTTGACTCGGTCTCCTTTATCGGTGACATACTTCCTAAAAATAGGTTGTAATGTAACAATAATTCAACCAAAAAATGTCAAGGTGCGAGGAGAACTCAAGTTGTAAGTGTCAAGATGATATATGTAAGTTGTAAACAAGTTGATAAAAATGTAGGCCCAACAATTGCCCCCAAACTTTTCAAATTTTTCAAAAGAATATAAAGAGACAAAAATTTAAAAAGTTTGCCAAAAATTGACAACGTACGGCGGTAGGCCAAAATGTTGATAAAGTTTGAATACTTTAGAGGTTCTGGAGGATGTCATAAACAATTCGTTGGTCATGTAACCTGCTCATAAGAGCACAAACAATCTATTTAGGGGTACTAGGTTGGTCTAGTACTCTATGCTTTTCATAGGTTGATAGGATTTGTTGGCTTAACCAACTTATCCACTAATCTTGGGAACATTCAGAACTTTTACTGAAGTAATCTAGGTTTCTTTTTAGAAACACTTGCTAGATAAGAATGTTTACTGATTTAAGCAATAGGTAACATGTTAATGTTACAACCAATAGTCACATCTTGAATGGATGTGAAATCGTGCGCACGGGCGAAGGTGTAAAAACCTTAACTCTTTAGAAAAGATGTAGATCTTTTAACCAAAATGTACCTTTGATCAGAGGTAAGTCGTTTGAAGAGATAGAACAAGTATCAGCCGTCCTGGCGTGTCAACATGTTCCATCCCTCTCCAGCTAAAGTCACAACATGTTGGAGCCGTACTGGCGTGTTCACATGTTGGACTTCTTCGTCTCAGTCTGAACATGTTGGAGCCGTCGGCGTGTTAACATGTTCAACTGCTCCATTTTAGGTCTCAACATGTTCGAGCCGTACTGGCGTATTCACATGTTGAGCCTACTTTGCTAGTATACCTTGCAAAACAAATTCATGTTAGGGTTGGGTGTTAGCATAGCCAACACCCCTCCGATGCTTAAGTCAGTAAGGGTTTCCAATAAATTTAAGAATTTGAAATACGTAAATGAATCTTGACATAAATTAACTCATACACGATAAGTCTAGTTGTTAACTACTTGACTTACATAAAATAGAGCTTTAAATGGATGGCATTCCAACTCCTAGGAATCCTGTCTCCATTTGGGGTTGACAACCAATATGCACCTTTGCCGGCAAGATCAATGAGATATGGTCCCTCCCACTGGGAGCCAATTTACGCATTCGGTTCTCTAGTATTTTGAAATACTTTTCTCAAAACTAAATCACCAACCTGGAACCTTCTTATTCGACATTCTTGTTGTAGGCTCTAGCAATCCGTTGTTGATAGGTCGCCATTCTTATCTTGGCTAAATCCCGATCTCATCAATTGTATCTAGATCTTGGGTTAACAAGATGTTATTCTCATCTGAGTTAATAAGCCATACCTTCTTTGTTGGGATTGTTACCTCGATGGAATTACACTTGCTCCAAACACCAAAGAATATGGAGTTCTACTGTGGCCCCTTTTGTAGTCGTTCGTGCGCCCAAAGTACAAGTGGTAATTCTTCAGCCCACTTTCCTTTCTTTTGATCTAGGCGTTTCTTCAAGTTGTTGACAATCAATTTGTTGCTTGACTCGGCTTGACCATTAGCTTGAGGATGGATGGTGTGGATGTGATCGGCTTGATGCCCCAACGAGCACAAAAATCTCCAGTCTTTTTACTTATGAATTGGGATCCATTATCACATATGATCTCGATGGTACACCGAACCGCTAATAATATTCTTCTTTAAAAATGAAATTACCTCTTTGTCTCTTACTTGCACATAGGCCTCGCCTCGATCCATTTTGAGAAATAGTCGGTCATTGCTAACATGAACACTTTGCCTCCAGGAGCCTTAGGCAACTTGCCCACAATATCCATGCCCCATTTCATGAAGGGCCAAGATGAAACAATAGAATGTAGAGGTTCGGCGAGGTTGATGCAAGATGTTACCGTGCCTTTGGCGGCGTCACATTTTTGTACGTAGCTCATGGCATCCCGACGCATTGTTGGCGGTAATAACCGTCCGAGGGCCTTTGATGCCGTGCCTTTCCACCGGAATGATTTCCACACGTTCCTCATGGATCTCCTTCAAGACGAGTTCAACTTGTTCATTGTCAATACATCTCAAATAGTGTCTGCGAAAGATTTCTTGAACAAGACATTATCTATTAAAACAAAAGTTGAAGTACGCATTTTAAAGGATCTAGCATTCTTAACATCGGGTGGTATAGTTCCAAGTTGAAGGAACTCAATTATAGGTTGGGTCCAAGATGGACTTGTAACTTGTGTCCCATTAGACCGAGTCACTTCTTGAGTTTCTTCCACTTGGTCTATAGTGGGTACTTAACATAAATAATGGGGATATTAGTATGCAACATAGATTTGCAAGTTGATCCCAAGTTGGCCGGTGCATTTCGTATTCTCTTCTCTAGGGACTGCTCCAATGAGAATGACAGAAATTTTGAAGCCAAAGCTTTAACATGTTGAAGATATAGAGTCATCTTGGAATGTTTTGCCATGTAGCTGCCATTGAAATGGTTAGCGAGCAATTGAGAATCAACATATACATTTATATGAGTAATATTTAAACTTAAAGCAGTAGTTAAACCCATGATTAAAGCCTCATACTCGGCTTCATTATTCGTCGCATTGAATTCACAGGATACGGCTTGAGGTATGATTTCACCTTGGGGGACTTGAACAATTCCCAAGCCAATTCCTTTGGAATTTGAAGCTCCATCTGTATAAAGTGTCCAAAATCTAGGAGTTGTTTTACCTTCAAGCTGTTGTACCTCTTGTTCTACCTCGGGTTGCGAGACTTGGACGAAATCGCTACGAAATCGGCTAGAGCTTGAGATTTGATAGCTGTTCGGGCTCGTATGAAATGTCATATGTGCTTAGCTTGACCGACCACTTGGCTAATCTCCCGACATTTCGGAGTTCTCAACACACTTCTTATAGGATAATTAGTTCTAACATAATGGAATGTGTTTCAAAATAATGACGCAATTTTGTAGCGGCGGTAGTTAAAGCTAAAATTAACTTTTCAAGATGAGAATACCTTGTTTCAGCATCTAGTAGAGACTTACTTACATAATACACAGGATCTTGTTCACCTTGAATTTCTTTCACTAAGACCGCACTAACCGCATTCTCGATACGACTAAATACAAGTAGAGGCGCACCACGTTACGGTTTGGCAAGTAGGGGACGTCATCAAGTATTCCTTAAGTTGTTTGAAGGCTGCCTCATGTTGATCATCCATTGGAATAGTTTATTCTTTCTTAACACTTCATAGAATAACCTGCACTTATCGACGATTTAGATATAAATCTATTTAAGGCACTACTCTCTAGGTTAACCTTTGGACGTCTTTAATATTCTTGGGAGATTCCAAGTTGAGAATAGCTTTGATTTGTTCGGGATGGCTTCAATTCCTCTCTTAGTCACCATATGGCCCAAGAACTTCCTGCTTTAACACCGAAGTTGCACTTTTGGATTGAGCTTCATGTTGAAAGCTTTCAAGATGTTGAATGCCTCGGCAAGATGCTCCACGTGATCTTCAATATGCTTAGACTTGACTACCATATCATCTATGTAGACTTCCATCGTCTTGCCAAGTTGATCTTTGAACATCTTGTTTACCGGTCTTTGATAAGTTGCCCCGCATTTTTAAGACCAAATGGCATAGCAATATAACAATATATACCTTCGGAGTCATAAAGGCCGTATCTTCTTGATCCGAGGGTTCCATTTGAATTTCTTTGAAATCCCGAGGATGCATCCATGAATGTCAAGATATCATGTCCACTGTCTCATCGACTAGAGAATCAATATGAGGAAGAGGAAATGGATCTTTTGGGCAGGCCTTGTTCAGTCCGTGAAGTCTACGCATACTCGCCACTTGCCATTCTTCTTCTCTACCACCACAACATTGGCCGACCATCTTGGATCTTGTACTTCCTTGATCATCTTGGCTCTCAAAAGCCTTTCAACTTCATCTTTAATAATGCTGTTGCGTTCATGGGCAAACTTTCTCCTTTTCCGGTGGACGGGACGTATAGTTGGATCAATATTTAACTTGTGAGTAATGACGTCCTTGCTTATTCTGTCATGTCTTCGTGTTTCCATGCAAAACGGCATTTCGACTTTTCAAAAACTCGATCGGCTCTTCCTCAACTTCGGTCGGAAGATCTGTACCAACTTGCACTTGGGCCTCGGGATTTGATTCATCAACGAAACACTCTTCGTCTCGTGCTCCCCGCTTCAATAACATCCTGGGCCTTTTTCTTTAATTGCTATGCGGGACGAGGACCGAACTTGCCTTCATGTTGACCTTGTAGCATTCCTTAGAAAGCTGCGATTGCCCTTCAACTTGGCTACACCCCAAGGAGTTGGGAACTTGACACTGGTGATAGGTTGACGGCACGGCTTTCATGTTGTGGATCCACGGCCTACCTAAAATGACATTGTACGAAGAAGAACATTCAATTACACGAATCTTTCCATAGAATTCATACCTTCCGGATAGAGAGGCAACTTGATCTCTCCAAGTTTGTTTCACTTCGCCACCGAACCCTACTAGTACGGATGAATTCCTCACAACTTCGATAAAGGAATGCCCATCTCTTGCGAGCATGGGTAAAGATTATATTAACGAGCTACCACCATCAATAAGGATCCTCTTGACCATACAATTAGCTATCGAACTTGGACAACTAGACCATCATGATGGGGGTCCCGTGTTATCCTTGTCTTCATCTTCAAAGGAGATAACTTGACCATCGTGAAGTCGCGGCATCTTGAAGGCGCTTCGGCGATCCTCCTTTGAGCTCTTGGCATGACGCTTGGGCGAGAATAAGTTGTACCACAAATATAGGATCCACCGAAATAACATTTACTACCTTGGTGGTGGAGGAGGTATAACTTTCTCGGTGCGGCGCTCCACGTAATCATGTTCTTTGGATTCACTTCGACCCTCTTCTTACCCAACAGATCCTTGAGGAGTCCTTTTGACAATAGATGAGCAATCTCCTTCCTCAAGGCGAAACAATTTTCGTAGTATGCCCGAATTCCTCATGAAATGCACACCACTTGGACTTATCCTTCCAAGTTGTGGGCTTGTCACTTTTCTTAGGCCATCTTGCTCTATCTCCAAGATTCTCCATGGCGCAAAGAACTCCTGCAATGTCCACGAAAAGCAATAGTCGAAATTCTAGGGTAGTCATTATCATCTCCATCTTGATCATCATCTACAAAATGAACTTTAGAAGATTCGATTTAACGGGGTTTGCCCTGCTAGACTTATAATGATGGGAGTCGATTTTCGTCCGATGGCTCAAATAGAGGGTCCTTCCAATTGACTTTTCCATTGCTAGACTGTCCTCCTCCAATCGATGAATCGTAAGGCTCGGTTCTTATTTCTTCAAGTTGTTTGGCGGTGTCATCACCACTCATTATAAAATGGAGAGTTCTTTCTCGGCCAATACGGAATGCTTCGGTAGGCTGTGGACATATCCAGTGGGTATGGTCACCGCTTCTTTATTAAACCGTGCAAATATTCCTTAAGACTCTCATTAGGCGTTGCACAATTCAGTAAGGTCATTGGTCAACTTGTCGAACGCCGTTGCATGAAAATTGATTAGTGAACATGCGACAAGTTGAGCATAGGAAGAAATAGAGTTAAGAGGAAGTCTGTTAGCCATTTTAAAGCTGGTCCCGATAGAGTTGAGCCAAAGCCCCTACAAAAACATGCTTCTTTAAAAATAGGGGGATACTTATAATATCCATTGATTCTTGATACAACAACACATGTTCTGGATCGACTTCCATCATACTTCTTCATATGGGAACTGAAAATTTCTTTGGGATTTCCACATTAGCTATGGTGGAACAAATCGGGATTCGTTGTAGCAAGTTGGGAAATTTGGTGATGAGGCAAGTTGACTCCTGGCACACCTCGAAGCAATTCTTTTATGGTTTGCATTTCCCTAATAAGTTGACTTTAAAAGAGAACTATTATTAAACTGGGATGCGAAGCGTCAAAAGTATTAAAGAAACTCCTGTTTGCCCCATCGAGGGTGCGGCATAGGTATAGCAAGACGTCAACACGGGTTGGCTAGTTGTAAAGTTGAACCGTGGCCTCGAGGTTGGAATTGACGTCATGATTGTACTTTCTGCGGTAAGGTACTAGACATAGGGATATCTCCAACATGGCTTGGTCCCGTACTGCACCAAACAAAGATCTAGGATGCAAAGGTGAAAATGGAGTAGATGTTTGAGTTTCGGTTTGTTTTCCTTTACGCATGGAATCAATGGCATTGAGTATCATAGTGTTTGTATGCTCTTGAGCATCCAACTGTCGATCACTTTTTCAATATCGTGACCATGTTAGACATTAGCTCCATATTGGCGGCTTCGGATTTGAAGACGGATTGCCCGAGATACGAGAACTAGGAAGTGGTGGTTCCTCTCACCAAGACTACCAGACGATGGATTGGCCATTTCTATATAAATAATCAAAGTGTCCCACGGATGGCGCCAAATTGTTTTGGTCAAATTTCTACGAGGGAAATTAGTGATAAGAAAGATGACAAAAAGGGTTGAATCTGGGTACAATGATTATGAAAAGCTATAGAAATGAACTCAAAGGATTTTGTTAACTAGGGAAAGCCCTTGAACAGCTTGTTCGCCGGCACAAAACCCCGGGAGGTTTTAGGGAACCTGCCTTGACCAAGTGATTGATTAACCAAGTTGAATACAAGACTAAGAGCGTATACTAGGGAGCTTAAGCTAGTGAGAATGTGTGTGAAAAATACATGTGTTCCTCCCTTTTTATACCTCAAATGCAAAGAAACAAACAAGCCTAGAATATAGGAAATTGGTTGAAGTTGTTGAGGTATTCTCGCCACAATGTTGGTTGAAGAGATAAGGATCCCTTCTGGCTTTGTTTGATGAAGGAACGTTTGTTGACTCGTCTCCTTTATCCGGTGACATACTTCCTAAAAATAGGTTGTAATGTAACAATAATTCAACCTGCAAAAAATGTCAAGGTGCAGTAGGAGAACTCAAGTTGTAAGTGTCAAGATGATATATGTAAGTTGTAAACAAGTTGATAAAAATGTAGGCCCAACAAATGTTAAAATAAATTTTCAAGAATACAAATATTATTTTGTAGACATTTTCTAAGGATACCAATGTAAGAGTGAAACTCATCATTTGTTTGTTATATTTTCAAATTGTAAATTATTAATGTCTATACTTTTTATTCATGTTTTGTTCTTCTTTTTTAATATGGGGGTGACATAATGGTGTTATAACAATAAATGTTCCAAATGATCTTTTAGTGAATGCATCACATATTCGTTCAGTTAATAGTAGAAAGTATATGTGCATCATTTTTAGAGTCTTTTGATGACGTATCATATTTGTAAGGCATAACTATACTTGTCCCAGCGCTTGATGTTGTTGACACTATAAATGAGTACATGGTTTCTAAAAATCACTCGGAAGGAATAACTTATTTGAATTTAGATTCTATCTGCAGGGTAGAAAACAACTTAAGTTTGTTTGAAGACATTCATTCTAAGGAGTTTTTGAGTAGTATAAAGTGATTAAGATTGCCTAGCGATGAACTAACAATTAAGATTGGTGTTCCGGTAATGCTGTTGAAAAACATTGACTTTGCTGCAGGGTTGTGAAATGAACAAGACTAATCATTACAAAACTTGAGCATCACGTTATAGAAGCTAAAATTTTAAATGGAAGCTATGTTAGAGACAAATTATTTATCCTTAGCATGTCACTGTTTCTATCAGATGTGAGATTACCTTTCAAGTTTTAGAGAAGATAATTTTTATTGGTTGTATCGTATGCAATAACAATTAACAAAAGTCAAGATCAATCACTACGCATGTAGGACTCATCTTGAATAAGTCAATGTTCTGCCATGGACAGATGTATATCACATTTTTAGGGTAACAAATTGCTCTGGTCTGAATATATTGATATGCGATGAAGAGGGGAAGCCAACGAATAAAATAACAAATATTGTGTATAAGAAATTTTTAGAATCTACTCCCTTCGTCTCTAAATTATTGTCTTGTTTGACCTGGCACACGAATTAAAAAAATAATTAACTTGATTATTAATATTGGTATAGTGTGTAGTTTCTTTAATGATAATGTGTATGTGGTCCATAATTAAAGTATGAAGAAAAATAAGGGTAAAATGGTAAAATTATTGTCCTAAAAAGAAAACTTTTAAATAAAATAATTATATTGGGACGGACGAAAAAAAAAAAGATAATAATTTAGGGACAGATGGAGTATAATATTACCAACACAATGATATATTTCTATTTAAATATTTGTCTCAAACATTATTTTTTCTTAATTAATTATTTTATTTTATTTTATTTAAATATAATAAAATAAAAAAATATATATCCGTGCATTTAACGCATAGGTATAAAACCGGTTAATGATAAACTCAAACTCCACCACTAGACAACGACCCTACATCTCTGTGGGCCATACTCGGCTCTATTGCCAAAATAAAGGTCAGCAACTACGCAAATTGTAAACCAAAAAAAGGAAAAGAAAAGAAAAAAAAAAAAAAAAAGGAAATATGAACACTCAAGTAGTTGTGCACAAATATTTGATTCGGCAACAGCTAACTAACTGATTTGGCGATCGAGGTAGCTAATTGCTAAAGCTTTCCAATATAATAAAAATAACAAACCCCCAACGTACCAATTTCGTGCTGCTTCCTGTTTGATAGACGAGGACAGCTCTTTTTGGTTTGGAGCTCTCGAATCTCTCTTCCCTCTCTTATCACAACACATCTTAATCTTCAACTCCCACCCACACCCATCTCTCTGTTTTTGATTCCTTCCTCTGTTATCTCTTCAACACACACACACACAGAGACATATATATATATATGTAGGAGCTGAGGTAGGGTTGACAAAATTGGAGGAGAGATAAGCTAGAGATGGAAAGGTATGAAATAGTTAAAGATATAGGATCTGGAAACTTTGGTGTAGCCAAGCTTGTCAAAGATAAATGGTCCGGTGAGCTTTTCGCTGTCAAGTATATCGAACGTGGCAAAAAGGTCTCCTTCTTCTTCTTCTTCTTCTTCCTCTTCTCCTCTGTTTTTCTCTCTTCTCATTTCAATCACTTTGTGTGCTGTTGTTTTCTTGGTTATTTGTTTGGACTGTCGCATTTCTTTGATGGGTTTTGGGTTTTATTTACATATTGATGAACATTTCTTGTGTGTGTGTGTGTGTCTCTCTCTCTCTCTCTGTTTCTATCTCTCTTGATTTTAATCTCTTTGGTGTGTTTGTTCTTCAATTTTTGAATGGATTGTGGGCATTTCGTACCAGGGTTTTTGCTTCTTTTTTTTTGTGGAATAATTTTGGGTTTTATTTTATGTACAGATTGATGAGCATGTACAAAGGGAGATTATGAACCACAGGTCACTGAAGCACCCCAATATAATTAGATTCAAGGAGGTATTCTTGATTAAGAATCATTTGCCCTTTCCTCAATTAACTTATGTTTTGAGCAAAATTTCTTACAGTCTTTTTTTTGGTACCAGAAAATAACTTTGTAATTTATTTATAATTTGATTGACACCCAAACTATTAGAGGATCAATTAATTCAAAAATTGACCACGGAACTTACGAAATTAATTGATATTTCAATTTGTCTGGTGACGTACTTAAGGATACCAAGTTAAAGTTAAACCTAGTTATATACCTAGTTTAGCTGATACTCCCTCTGTCTTTTAATTATTGTCTTGTTTAACCCGACACACAAATTAAGAAAAATTAATTAATTTAATTATTAATATTAGCATAATTTGTAATTTTTTTTAATGTTGTATGTAGTCCATAATTAAAGTTGGGGAAAAAATAAGGATAAAATGGTAAAAGTAATATCCTAAAAAGGAAAATTTTTAAACAAGACAATTATTCTGAAATGGACACAAAAAAGAAACAATAATTTAGGGACGGAGGGAGTATTTCTTTTCTATCCTTCTCATTTTTATTTTTTTATTGATACAACTTGGGGATGATGAACTGTCCCCAATTATGATTGGTCCATAAGCCTTATTGCAAGAACTTATGAAAATCATATTATTATATTGAAAAAAGAGAAGGAATTCACAGAACTTACAATCCTATTACACTTGTTCATTTTAGACAATTATATTTTTGAGTAACCTTAGTATAATAAAATGGATTTAGGAATTAAGGAAAAAAAAATGAGTTGACAGTTGAGTTGTATTTTATCTCAATTTTAATTTTAATTTTGATCTAGGTTCATGATTTCAATTTTCGGAATTTCAAGTATTACCTTTTTATCGATGATTTTGCATATGCTCCATTAACTAAAACAAGACTAAAACACACACACACACACACACAAATTATATATTAAAATGCGCAAACACTGGTAACTTATTTCGGTTGGTATACCACTTTCTTTTACGTCCCTCGAATATTAATATGATTTAAAAATCATAATCAGTGAAGATGAGGTAATTCCTTGATAAAAAATAAAAATAATAATAATGGCCAATTATACAGGTCTTGTTAAGATAACAAAAATAAATATTTAATTCCTTGAGTTAAATATTTCACTATGCAGGTCTTGTTAACACCAGATCATCTGGCCATAGTAATGGAATATGCTGCTGGAGGTGAACTCTTTGAGAAAATCTGCACTGCTGGTAGATTCAGTGAAGATGAGGTAATTCCTCATTTCCTCAAACCTGAAAAAGGAAGTGTTACTAATTTCTATATGAAGAAGTAAATTGCTGATTATATATATTTTCTTCCTTTGATCTGATCAAAATTGATACTCAAAAATAGTAAGTAAACAAGTCTTATTAGTTCTAAGAGAAAACAAGATGGCAAAAATTATACAAGAGATTTGAAAATGAAAACCAGCAAATAGTTACGAAAATGAAAAGAAAAAGACTTGTACATGTTGGGTTGTTTTCTTAGTTCTTCTTTCTCATATACCTATCCATTTCAGGCGAGATTTTACTTCCAGCAATTGATATCGGGAGTCAGTTACTGCCACTCGATGGTATTCATCCTTAACATTTTGAATAAAATTGTTCGTTAGAATTTTTTCTTAGTAAAATTTTAAAGTACAAATTTTCTTGAGTTTTACTATGTTTAAAGATCAACACTTTACTGCAGCAAATTTGCCATAGAGATCTCAAGCTGGAAAATACACTCTTAGATGGGAGCCCTGCACCAAGGCTTAAAATATGTGACTTTGGCTATTCCAAGGCAAATCCTACAGCATTTCATTTCAATTTTTTTTTTTAATGTTTTTATGATTTTTGGTAAGAAAAATTAAATTCTGTGTTCTAAATGAATGAAATGAAAATTCAAATTCAATACTAACTTGCTTTTGTAAATTTAGTCAGCTGTATTGCATTCCCAACCAAAATCTACAGTGGGAACACCTGCCTATATTGCACCAGAAGTTTTATCAAGAAAAGAGTATGATGGAAAGGTAATAGTCACTAGTTTCATCTTGTCGTAAAAGTGTACAACAATTCATGCACAAGGTACAACCCTAAAATTTGTTGCACCAGATCTCCGATCACAAATATACAAAATAGAGTCAGATCTTTTTCATTTGCAAGTTAAGTTTAATGTGAATCACAAGTAGGGGCCTTGATCATTCTTGATGCGCGTGCCACTCGGGTTGAAATTCAATGACATTATTACCCTTTTTCCTTTCTTATTATTCCATTCTTGGGGATTAGATTGGTGACCTAAACTGATATATAATCATGGTATAGATTGCAGATGTTTGGTCATGTGGGGTTACACTATATGTGATGCTGGTTGGTGCTTATCCATTTGAAGACTGTGATGATCCCAGAAATTTCAAAAAAACTATTACAGTGAGTCCTTTCAAAAAATTTAAACTATTTTATTGACTTTTCCTCTGTTTTCTTATTTCTATTTTGATTAAGTTTGATAATTTCCATTGAAAATTTAAATGGCAGCGCATACTAAGTGTCCAATACTCAATTCCAGACTATGTCCGAGTTTCCATGGAGTGTAGGCATCTTCTTTCCCGGATCTTCGTAGCTAATCCAGAAAAGGTTATAATTCAATTTATTTTCCGAGTAATGCAATACAAATCACAAGATTAATTACACAAACTACCAACATAATGCATGTCTTGGATAGTTTTTATTATTTTTATTTGGTTATACGGCCTGCAGATATATCAGAACTAGAGCACTTAATCGATATTTCCTCTCCATATATGTTGTTTGTTGAGCTTATTTGTGAAAGGTCTTTTTTTTTTTTGGTATATCATAGAGAATAAACATTCCTGAAATAAAGAAGCATCCGTGGTTCTTGAAGAACTTGCCGGTTGATCAATTCATGGAAGGAGAGGACTCGAGCTTGGAAACAGACAACGGGAAGAATCCACAGCAAAGTGTAGAAGAAGTTGTGGCCATAATTCAGGAGGCAAGAAAGGAAATGAGAAAGAAAATGGGAATGGGAATGGGAGGGCAATTTGTTGGAGGAGGGAGCATGGATTTTGATGAATTAGATAGTGATGCTGATCTTGAGGATGATATTGAAGATACCAGCCAGGATTTTGTTTGTGCATTGTAAGTGCTTGTTTCTATCAATACAACCCAACAATTATAAATATTCCTGAAAAAAGAAAAAGCCAAAAGGCAACAAGACAAGGTTATATTCTTGCCTGGGCTACAGGGAATTGAAAGTTGTTATTTTTACAATTTGTGGTGTTAACAAGTTCTCTTTCTGTGTATCTACCCATATTTCCATGTTTTTGGAATGTTAAATTTGCAATATTGCAGTTTGATATAGTTCCAATAATCTTACTTTGTTCATCCAATTTTTTTTTTTTTAGGTACACAAAACAGACTTTTTGGCCGTGTTTGCATACATGGCTCATTTTGTGGTTCATGGTATTTTACTTTCAAAAATGCTACGTTTACTACTATTTCTATAATTTTATCTTGAAGGCAAAGTGTATGTGAAGGTTCATGTGCATTTTTAAGACATACTTGTTATCATAGTGGTAAAAGTAGTTGTAAACCTAACAATGTTGTTTTACTTTCTCCCTCCTTGGTCTACTTTTTCGTTCAAGAAGTACAGCAACAAAAAACAAAAAAATCAAAAAAGAGATATCAACTACAAAACAACCATCTATCGGATAGAGTCGTTATTATGTTTAATGAACTTTAACCGTCTATAATTAATGTTAATTTGATAAACTAGCAAAATGATATATTACAAAGGAGTTTGATAGTAAATACTTCATTCGTTCCACTAAAAGTGTTTCAAGTTTGAAAGATCTAATAATTAAATGATATATACTAATCATTGGAATTGTTCAGAAGTATAAAAATACTTGAGCATAGTTAATATGTTTATATCACGTGTGGAGGGTAAAGTAATAAAAATTATGAAGAATGTAAGCTCAATTTTTGAAATGACGAAATATCTCAAAATAAAATAATGAACTATTTGTCTGGAACAGAGGGAGTACAATCTAAGACGTGTCTCGTAAAAAACCATTAGCTATGGCAAAAGCTTATACAAACTATTGAGAGATTCTCTAAAGATCATGTGCGGAGTTCGTAGGAAGTTCTTCAAATTGTTACGTGTTTGGCGCAGAAAAAATGATTTTTATTTTAATTTGTACGTACCGAATGCAAACCACAAAAAGTACGCCAGGCTACTAAGAATTGCCTTTTGAGAATCCTTAATTGCATGAAAGGGAAATATGGAATGGAATCATTTGTTTTAGACAACGTAGTCGTCATCGAGAAGACAATGAAGTTAAATGGCTATTTGCCATAGAGAAGTGCATGACAAATTTGAGCACAGAATGGCCTAGAGCTCTTTTTTTTTTTTTTTTTTTTAAAGATTGGAGAAGACATATACCTTACTAAATGAATTTTGGTGACACTTGAACACCCGACTTTTTTTAAGTACCAGTGTGTCGTTTTTGGTAAGACTTGAACACTCGACCTCTCCGTTAAAAGAAGTGAGCAGTACCAGTTGAGTTAGAGTTCGTTGGTCTAGATATATATATATATATATATATATATATAGTCATTTTCACTTCCTTTCTCTGCAAGTGGAGTGTGACGAGGAATTTAAATTTTGTAAAAAGAAAAATAAAAAAAAAAAAACCTTTTTCTACATCCATAGACTTTCCCATGTGAGATTATTGTACGACATGATTCGAAAAATGTTGATTTTAAATTTACAATAATTGATTTCTTTCTCTTTCGAAGGAGCCAAGAGGTGAAAGGGGATCGACCCTACACTTTGTAAGAGCCCGTTTGGTGTAGCGTTTTAAAAACGCGGTGTTTTGAAAACGCAGCGTTTCTAAAACGCAGATTATTTAAAACGCGGCTTTTTTATTTATAAATGCGTTTGGGATATTATGTCAAAACGCAGCTTTTTATTCCCTTTGCGTTTTAAAATCGTTTTGGGAAAAGCTAGGAATTTTTTTAAAACGCATTGCGTTTGAATACGCGCTTTTATAATGCAAATTGAAACACTAAATTAAGGAATAAGCTGCGTTTTAACCCTGCGTTTTGGCCAAAACGCACGAACAAACGGACTCTAAATTTACAATATAATTGATGCCCACGTGAAAACAAGGTATACTTTTGTTGTAATATTTTTTGGTCAAAAACACTGGGATAAAACGGAGTTTATTTGCGAAAAAAATGTGTTTCAAAGTTACAGTAGAAAAAACTGCGTATTTAAAACGTAGCTGCATTTTAAAACGCTGAAATTCTTTATTTTTTTCTCTAAAATGCAGGTTTTAAAACGTTGCTAAAAAAAACTATTTTTTAAAATAATATCTCAAATTTATTTAAAAAAATTATATTTTAAAAACGTTGCACTAAATAGATTCTAAAAAGAGTATACAAGACAAGGGAGAGGGGGTTTGAATTTGATTTTGTCGTATTACTTTGATAAAAATAAAAATTAAATTAAATTAAATTAAATTGTGCCATGATATTGATTGTTAAATTTATTCTCATCCATTTTCATAATTAAAGAAAAAGATTACTCTCATCCACTAGTTCTTTTGCTCAACATTTTTTATTGCCTGATGGCGCCATCTATTTCGTAGTCATGTCAAGTGGGGGGTCAAACTTTAATCACGTGCTATTTTGTGACATAATATTCGTTTTGTCTATGTTTATTTTGATTCAATGGAATTTATTTTTTATTTTAAAAGTTAACACATGATAAAATTAAATTTATTTTAATTATATTTTTAAAAATAAAATCTTACTTATTAAAAATAAATAGTTTTATTAAAAAAGAAAAAAATAAATAATAAAATTTATTTAAATTATCAATTAAACTTTAATTAAAATAACTTAAAAAAAAGTCAAAGTAAGCTCTTTTGATTAGAACGAAGGGAGTATTGTTTTTTACTTTCACATTTAAAAGCCCAAACTAATTCACCAAGTATGGTCGGCGCGCTGGAAACAACTTGAAACATTTTTTATAAAGCTTTTTCCACCGGGTCAACCTCATTTGTAATATTTTACATTCTCTACGTTTTATCTAAAAGTTCACGTTTGAAAAGTTTAATTAGTAAGGAATATATTAGTGTCGTTAGATTTGGTCATAATTACAAAAATATTTAAGCACAACTAAAATAATTACAACACAAGTGGAGTGTAAAGATGAAAGATTATGAAAATTGTAAGCATAATTTTTTTAAAAGTAAATATTTTTAATAAAATATTCTAAAATAGTATAGTGGACTATTTGCTTGAAACCGAGGGAGTATTATTTTATACCAAAATACAAGAATTCATGTCAATATTGTTTACAATAACATAATAGAATGTATTTTCGAGATTAAAGAGTAAATGTCACATCATTTATATATTATTTGAATAATTTGTCAATAACACATTATGGAGATCCATAAACAAAGATTAAAGCGGATCAATATTGGCTGGCTTGGAATTAAAAAAAGAAAAAACAAAATTAAATAAATAAAGAGGGAAAGTGAATAGGTCAGCCATGATCAATGAGATCGATTATTGAAGTGGATTTATGAAGGTTATCTAGCTGATGATATTGACAGTAATATGAAACATTATCTTCCATAAAATAAAATTTTATATATATATATATATATATATATATATATATACTCCCTCCGTTCCTTAATTATTATTTTGTTTGACCTAGTATACGGATTAAAAAAAATAATTGACTTGATTATTAATATTGGTATAATATATAATTTTCTTTAATGTCCATGTATATGTGATCCACAATTAAAGTAGGGGAAAAAATAAAGATAAAACGGTAAAAGTGATGTTTTAAAAAGGAAAGTTTTCAAACAAGACAATTATTTTGAGACGAACCAAAAAGAGCAAATTACACAAATGGTCCCTGTACTTTTTGAATTTTTTGGGATTGGTCCCAACCCCACGCCAGCGGTCCCTGAATTCAATTTCTTGACGCAATTGGTCCTTCCGTTCATTGCCGTCAGTTTTTTTCCGTTAAGTGAAATCACGTGCATTTCACGTGATTTTTCTAAGGATAAATTAGTCATTTACTTATAAATAGTACAAGGACCATTTGTGTAATTTGCCCAGTTAAAAATTAAAAAATTAAAACCCAATTTTATCAGCTATCCCACCCAATTACCATCACTTGTTACCAATTCAAAGTCAAATTCTTAAACAAAAGTGATACAGATCAACGAAAGAAGCCATCAATCGCATTAGTTCCCCATTCGATATAGCTTTATAAACATAATCCCTAAATTTTCTCCGTTAGTACCCCATTTCCTTCTTCAATTCACCCTGTTTCGGCACCACGAACTCTCCTTGCACGATTCCCCTGACACCTCTACGTCGCCGTCTCCATCGCCCCCTGCGGCCAAGCGTCTTCAGCTACGAGATCTCGAGGGTTTTCGTTTTCCACGATTGTGCTTCACCATCGTGCTTTTAGATCTAGGTTCTTTGATTGAGGGGAGGAAGGAGGAGGATATTTGTCTTCCACGATCAAGGGCATGCCGATGACGGCGAGCACGGCGGGGATGGCGTTGGCTTGGTAGCTTTAGGCGATTGATGGAGTTGGTGGTAATCGGGTACGCGACTGAAGACTACCAGTGTTTAATGTGTAAGTTCGCACAAGCCCTCATGAATCTTTCAGAGAACTGAGTTTCGTGATCAGAGATAATCGCTCGAGGAACTCCGAAACGGCACCAGATAAAGTTGTGGATGAAGTTGATAGCATTTTCTTTCGTTATGCTCGCTAGAGGTTTAGCCTCGATCCACTTGGTAAAGTAATCAATTGCCACAATCACATGTAAGCAGTTTCCTCGAGCAGTGGGGAAAGGTCCAATTAAATCTATTCCTCTCATGTCGAATGGCCACGATGCGACCACCAACGACTGCTTGGTAGAGGGTAGTTGTGGTATGTCTGCGTAGTGCTGGCATTTATCACACTTTTTAACATAGTTCTCTACCTCTCTCTTAAGATTCATACAGTTGTAGCCCGTGGAGATTACCTTGTCGGACAGAGTTCTAGCGCCTGAGTGACCTCTGCATATACCCTCATAGACTTTAGCGAGCAGTCGCTCAGTCATTTCTGGGTGCACACACCTTAGCAGAGGCTTGGAGAAGGACCTTCTGTACAGGACCCCATTTAACACTGTGTATCGATCTGCGTGTTTCTGTATTGTCCGAGCATAATCCTTGTTTTCAGGTAGCATTCCATGCTCGATATACTTCTGAAGCTCATCTATCCAGCACCTCTCGGTAATTTCAAAGTCCAGAATTTTTGCCCGTTCGATGGCTGGTGTGTCAATATGCTCAATCATTACGGTAAGATGGAGAAGCGAGATCTCTGTTGTTGCTATTTTAGAAAGATAGTCTGCTTGCGTATTCTCTGTCGGGTCAATCCTGATTAACTCCCAAAATTGCATTTTGGATAGTAATTCCCTCGCGAGCTCACAGTATTTCTCTAGAGTGGGGTTATTCACCCCATAATCCCCCCGAACTTGGTTTACAATGAGTTAAGAATCACTGTATATGACTATGTCTTGAATACCTATGTCTAAAGCCAACTCTGTGCTGCAATGAGTGCTTCATATTCAGCTTGGTTGTTTGACGTCGGGAACATGAAGCGAAATGCTTTCTCAAAACGGTCTTCTTGTTGGGGCGCGATGAGCAAGATGCCGCCACTTCCAGACTTGCTGAAAGCCTTATCCACAAATAGTTTTCAATAGACACTTGGTCTATTTGCGGGCTTTATCTGTTGGTCGAGTTTGTTTATCTCTGCTTCCTTAATGTTTTGGTCCGAAAAACTTGTTTTGACCAGAAAATCGGCTAAAGCCTGGGATTTGATTGCTCTCCGGGGCTCATAGTCGATATAGAATTCAGTGAGCTCGATCGAGCATGTTAAGAGCCTACCTGACCATTCAACCTTTTCACATCCCTGATAGATTGAGGCTGTTTCATTTCTAGCATGGCCTTAATTTTTTCAAGGTTGGCTTTAATTCCCCTCTGGTTGACTATGAAGCCCAAGAACTTCCCTGCTCATACTCCGAAGAGACATTTACTTGGGTTGAGCTTCATATTATTCTTACGCGGGCTGGCGAATGTTTCTTCCAGGTCAGTTGTGTGGTCGCGCCCCTTTGTTTTCACGACCATGTCGTCCACATATGCTTTGACATTCCTGCCAATCTGTGACGCGAACACCCTGTTGATCATTCGTTAGTAGGTGGCCCCAGCATTTTTTAGCCTAAAGGGCATCATTTTATAGCAGAACAGCCCTCCTGCTGCTCGAAAGGCTGTGTGAGCCTTGTCTTGTTCTACCATCTTGACCTAGTGATATCCCGAGTAAGCATCCATGAAGCTGAGCACTTCGAATCCTGCGATAGCGTTAACTAGGCAATCTATTCCGGGAAGCGGGTAACAATCCTTTGGGCAGGCTTTGTTCAAGTCCGTGAAGTCTACGCATAACCTCCGTTTTCCATTGGACTTATTCACCATGACCACATTAGCCAACCACGTTGGATAATGGATTTCTTATATTATGCCTGCGGCGAGCAGTTTCTCTATCTCTGCTTTGATGGCCTTATCTTTCTCGATCGAGAACTGATGTGCCCGCTGCTGTACTGGCCAAAATTTTGTGTTGATGTTTAGTTTATGGAGGGCAACATCCTCGCTGATCCCCTTCATGTCTTCGACTGTCCATGCAATGACATCGAGGCTCCTTTTCAGATGCGCGATCAGTCGTTCACGTTCTTCTTTTCTTAGACCAGTCCCAATTTTGATTTTTTGCTGGGAACGAGATGGGTTGATGATTACTTCGTCGAGCTTTCCATGAGCCTCGAGCTCGGAGTTATCCCTGACTTGCAGGGTTTCCACCTCTAACTCCTGTTTCTTGCCGAGGACTTGTTCGGGATCAGTGGAGTTGAGTTTAACTCCCATCTGCATTGGAGTTATTTTCGAGAATTTTTCCTTCCTTGAAAACTCAACCTCATTGTTTTCGTTAAAGATTGTGAGCTTTCGTTTGGCTTTATGTATTTTTTGAGATATCTGTAAACAAAATTTGGTTGGCTTTTCAGCTCCCCCACCCTGTATGGTGTTAGAAAATTTGCTCGTCGGTGTAGGGCGGATACTACCATCTGGAATTTGGCCATGGCGGGTAGGCCTAAGATGGCGTTATAGTGTGCTCGGAGGTCGATTACAAGGAAAGTGATTCTCTCGGTTCGAGTTTTCCTCCTAACACCGATCATGACCTCCAGTTCGATTATTCTTTTGACAGCCACTTTATGATTTGTGAACCCTTCTAGGTGACCTGCGTATGGCTTTAAGTGGGCATCCGAGTATCCCATCTGTCGAAAGCAGTTGTAGTAAAGGACATCACATGATACGCTTGTGTCCAACAATATCCGCTCCACGTCCCAATTATCTATGTTCGCTTGGACAACTAGGGCTTGCTCGACTGTCAAGGTCGTGGTCGCCCACTCATTTTGTGTAAAGATGATGGCTTCTTCTCGATTTTTGAGCATAAGGGGCATTGTTAGTGCCTTTTCTAGCAAGTGGATTTGGTTCTTCAGCTTCGTGATGCTGAGCTCGTCCTCGAGAATGACAGAGATGCGTCCTTTAGGTGGACGGTTGCGGCCTGGGTCTTGCACGGCTCGGTTCCCACCCGTATGGTCGCGAACTTTGAACCGATCCAGCTTTCCTTGGTTTATCAACTTCTGAATCTCTTTTCTGAGTTGAAAGCATTCCTCGGTTGTATGACCAAGTTCATTGTGGTACGCACAATGTTTTGTCTGATCGTGCGTATGACTGAATTCTGGGTCCAAGGGAGTGGCCAAAGGCAACTTTGCTCCAATCTGGTTCATGATTTCCTCCTTAGGGGCGTTTAATGGTTCAAACTCACGGCGAGAACGATTTTTGCCATATCTCTTGCTCATACCTGGGCAAGCCATTTCCTTCTTTGCTTCTTGACCTTTGTCTTTGTCCTTCCCCTTCTTGGGTGCTCCTTCCTCGGTCGTGGTGACATAGCTTTGTGTCCTGGTAAACATTTCACCGCAATCAAGAGGTGGTCGTATCCGCAAGTCTGTCTTTAGGAAACCCTTATTCAGACCTGCTTGAAAGCACACGGTAACTTCACAGTCGGTCAGGTCATCACATTGCTTAAGTGTCTTCTTGAACCTGCTGAAGTACTGCCTGGTGGATTCAGTAGCCCCTTGTCGGATGTTGCAAAAATCCATCCTGGCTTTGGGGTGGCCCCCGCGTTACTGAACTCGGTCATAAATTGTCGCTTCAAGTCTGCCAACCTAGTTATTGATCCGCGGGGCAATCAGTCATACCACTTTACTCCTTTTCCTTGAGCGTACTTATAAAGGCTTTGCACTTGAGTGCTTGGTTGGTTATGACTATATTGATTTGGTTCTCAAAGCCTATCACATGGTCTCGGGCAAGGCTGTTTCCGGTGTATTTGTTGAACATGGGAATTTGTATGTCCTAGTCTAGGGGGTCTGGACAATCCAATATACTAGTGGAACGTCCTCCTCGGAAGGTATGTCTACCTTTGTTCGCCCCGACTCCAAGGCGATCAGGCGTTGCCTAACCTCTTCAAACTTTTCTGGTTCAGCTTGTGTGCGCGGCTTGTGAATTTTTCCTTCGGGATGCCCGCTATGCGTTTCTCTGTCTAACCCTCTTCTAGGTGTCATGCATCTAGGAGATGGTGTGCATTTTGATCGATGATACCGGGCCCCGCCCTCTGGTCATCTACCTCTGTCTACTGTTCCCCTAAGTGACTTTTGTCTAGGGGATGGCGTGCGCCTCGACCTATAAGAATTATCAATGCCTTCCCTTCTCAGTTGCTAGGAAGCTGGCAAGGACTCGGCCTCTTAACTGCCCGCACGATTTTTCCTGCGTGATCCCTCCGGTAACGTCAGTCAGCTATGGATGCTCGGAGCTCCCCGAACAACCGAACACATGTGTGCCTTGTCCCGATTATCTCCCCTGTTCTCCTGTTGTTTGTGCCTCCTATTAGCTCCGGTACTTACCATGGGCGGCTCTTGGCGAATTCATTGGCTACCTTGCGTTATAGAGGGTGCCGGGTGAGGAGTGCTCATAGAGGGGATGTCGGGAAAAAGTTGCTCTTCTACTGGTACCATATGGGTTGCCTCATGGCAAGTAGCTGTTGATTGAGCGCATACATCCGGTTGAGGTATTGAGCCTGGTTTGTCAATGCGGTTAACCGAGCTTGCTCGGTTAGCGGTGTGACTTCCGGGGCCATTGCCTTGGCTCGTCGAGCATTAAGCTGATCTCGGAGCTCCACTCCGGCATTAGCTCGAGGGAGCGGGGGCATGTTGGACGGCCCCACGTGGCCCGATTGCTCTGAATTCGCGTGAGCGGCCACCGATTGTGACCTAGTCATTCGGGCGTTTGGATTTGGAGGTGCACGATTCCTGGATTGCTGTGGAGGTGGCTGTGCATTTTCGCCACCCAAATATTTCAGAACCGGCTCCTCCAACAAAGGTTGCTTCCGTTTTTAACCATGTTTCTGTGGCAAGTGTTTATGATGTAAGATTTTTGGGAAAATAGAATAAAGATTTCCTAGCAACGGAACCAACTGATGATACACAAAATGTTGCGGGCAGGAATTCTCTTAGAGTCTTTTAAATGTAAGGATATCTGGGCTTTGGCGAAATGCCTGAAACAGACAAAAATACACACTGGGGTGAGTGCAGGGGTTTGCCCTGTTAAAACACTCTGGTGTAAGAGTAAGAACTTGCTTTCCAATTTGACAGAGTTTTAGCCTGTAAATAGTGAATGTACCTTTAGCCTAGGGCTTGCTTAGCTTTTATAGGGAGACGGAGTGATCAGTGGGCTGATTTCGTGGGATATTTATCCCTTGAATCGAGGAAAAGTCATTTTCGGGCGTGATTGGGGGTCAATCCCTAAATTTCAGCCGGAGATCTCGGACACAATCAGTCGACCCCGAGATTCTCGTATTCTCGGTCACGGATGATATTGATAGTTTTCTCTTCTTATGCTCGGGGGTCGACGCGTTCTCGTCGAACCTTGTGTGCTCACTAGGATTAGGATCCCTGCCCGAATGTCTCTTGATCGGCTGCCCTGAGCAGTATTCCAAACTTCCATCATCAAGCATTTTAAAACGCAGCTGCGTTTTGAAAACGCTGTTTTTTTTATCGCAGCATTGAAACACTAAGTTAAGGACTAAACTACGTTTTAACCCTGCGTTTTGTCCAAAATGCATGAAGAAACGAGCTCTAACTAGGCTTCTTTGTGTCTTCTTGGCGATCATTGCTTGAGTTCAACAGCCCAAGGTCTAATGTTCAAAGCTTGGTAATTGGTTTATGAGAGAGTAATACTTCATCCATTCCTAAATGATTGTCCTGCTTTTAATTTTTGTCCGTTCTAAAAAGTTATTTTGTTTCTAAATTTTCGTTTATAGAAAAATATTTTTACAATTTTATTCTTATTTTTTTTTCATACTTTAGTGATAGTCCCACATATATGCACAAAGACTTTAATGAAAACTATATATTATATAAATATTTATAATATAGTCAATTAATTTTCTTAATATGTATGTCCGAATCAAACATGACAATTATTTATGAATAGAGGGAGTAATAAATACTACTATTTGACAAGTTTTGTGTACAGAATGGTGCGTTTTGGCTTCGTAATTTAATATCATAGTGACTATTTTGAGTAATACATATAGATATAAAGAATATTTAGAAAAAAATATATTAAAAGTTTATAAGCTAAAATTTAGAAATAAAACTATTTATTTAGAAATTAGAACACAGAATTAAAACACGAGTATTTATTCAAGGAGGGCCCTCGAAAAGAAAATCTCCGATTTGTCATTGGATCTAACGAAAGTTATTGCCCACTTGACCTTGTTGGCGGCAAAGAAACATTAAAAATCCAAGAAATATTACTCGGTTTTCACCAAAAGTTTGCAGAAAGCCACACATTAGCGTGGATGAATAATGTTTGACATTACACTCCGTTCGATTCAAAAAGACTGTCGTTTTAGAGTTGTGCATATGTATTAAGAAAATTTATAAATTGACAAATATATTTTTATTAAATATTTTTAATTTTTTGCTAGTAGTAATTAAAAAGATAAATGAAAAGGAGATAATTATTGAGATAAGATAAAATATTTAATGAAGATATGATTTATTGTTGGAAGTTGTGGGAAGACAAGAGTAAATTAGGCAAAACATACATTAACAACCTAAAACAATAATCATTTTAAAACAAATTTTTAGAGGTAAAACGACAAACATTTTGAAATGGAGAGAGTACTACTCTTGTTAATACAATCCAAGAAAATAGTTGTTAATCACATCAATAAGGAAGGGATGCAGGGGTTTACTGCAACTAGAATACGTGACGGTTGGTTATATACGGGTCAATGCATACGCACGTAGGTGCGTGTACCACGTAGGGGTGAAGGTGATTCGGTTTGGTTCGGTTTGAGTCAAAATTGCAAATCGAACCACCCCCTAACGGTTTCATATATTTCAAACCGAACCGAACCGCCACAAACTTCAAACCGAACTGAACCGAACCGTTCGGTTTGGTTCGGTTCTGCGGTTTAATTATTTAAATATTCAAAAAAAAAAAAAACTTTTAAATATCAAAAAATACTTTTAACACAAACTAAATAATTAAAAGTCAAAAAATTAACTTTAAAATTACAATAATTCAATCAAAATGTAAGCATACAATAATAATTTTCTTATTATATTTAATTAATAATTACTAAATAATATATATAAATAAAAATTAAAAATTAAATGGTGGTGGTTCGGTTAGGTTCGGTTTGGCACCAAAAACCGCGAACCGAACCGAACCGCTCTGTTTATTAAATTTTCAAACCTAAACCGAACCGTCCTAACCCAAAACCAAACCGAACTGGCCAATTCGGTTTGATTCGATTCGATTCGATTCGGCGGTTCGGTGGTTTGGACTTACACCCCTAGTACCACGATACTATATTGTTGCGGTCCAAACTTATGTCACGTTGAAAGGAAAAAAAAATTAAAGGTTTTTCAATTATCTAGTTTTCATTCTAAGCCCTTAATTGTCAAATTACAATTGGATCCCCAAAACTTTAGAAAATCATAACAATTAAAATTTGGCCCCCCTGTCCGTGACAGACGTTAGAAAATTAACATTTTACATCATGTGCCTTGCACGAGGGGGGCTATATGCACAACATGAAAAGAGTCAAAGTGTCAAAAATATATGACTTATTTTCTTAAATTAAATTTTCTCTTCCTTCCTCCTTCTACATACCCAATTCAAATCAACCCCACCACCACCCATTTTCCAAATCACCACCACTACCCACTACCCGAATCTGCAACTTTGCACCCTCCCTACTTATTTTCTTAAATTGAAATTTCTCTTTCTCCCTCCTTCTACATACCCAAGACAAATCAAACCCACCACTACCCACTACCCAAATCACCACCACCACCCACTACCCAAATCTGCAACTTTGCCCCTCCCTTTTTTTCTTCTTCTTCTTCTCTCTCTCTCTCTCTCTCTCTCATACAAACACAACGAAAGTGGCGGCTGCGATGGCGACAGAGATGGATTCAGGTTTGGAGAAGGCGGTGCGTCAATGAGTTCAGACCAAGGGCGGCATTGTGCGAGGCCAATGTGTATGGTCTTGTTTATGTGGGAGATGAGTACGCGGAAAGTGGGGGTAGTGATTGGTGGTTGAGATTTGACGGAAGTGGCGGCAGCTAACGGTGGTGGATTGGTTTGAAATAGGGAGGATCGATAAGGCTGATGAGGCCATTTTTTTTATTGTGTAGAGGGAGAGATTTAGGAATTTGTAGAGAGAAAAATAGATGATTAAGGGAAGAAAGAGAAAAGTGTGGAGGAGAATTCGTAGAGAGAGAGTGAGATAGAGAGACAGAGAGAGGAAAGAAAAAGGGAAGGGAAAATTAAGTTGTAGATTTGGCAGAGTATGGTGGTAATGACTTGAGCAATGGCTGGTAGTGGTGATTTTGGAAGTGGGTGGTGGTTCTCATCATTTGGGAAGTGGGTGGTGGTGGGGTTGATTTGAATTGGGTATGTAGAATCTGGGTGAAGCCATTTTTTGATTATGTCGAGGGAGATATTTTTTAATTTGTAGAGAGAGAGAAAGAGGATTTAGTAAAGAGAGAGAAAATTGTGGAGGAGAATTTGTAGAAAGGGTGAGAGAAGAAAAAGGGAGGGGCAGTGTTGTAGATTTAAGCAGTGGGTGGTGGTCGTGATGTGAGGAATGCGTGGTGGTGGTGATTTGGTAAGTGGGTGGTGGTGGTGATTTGGGATGTGAGTGGTGGTTTGATTTGAATTGAGTATGTATTTTGATTGTGTAGAGGGAAAGGTTTATGAATTTGTTGAGAGAAAAACTGAGGATATAGCAAGGATAGAGAAAATTGTGGAGGAGAATTTGTAGAGATAGAGAGATAGAGAGAGAGAAGAAGAAGAAGAAGAAAAAAAAAGGGAGGGGGGTAAAGTTGCAGATTTGGGCAGTTGGTGGTGGTGGTGATTTGGGAAGTAGGTGGTTGTAGTTTTTGATTTGAATTGGGTACGTAGAATGAGGAAGGAAGAGAATATTTAATTTAAGAAAATAAGTAATATTTTTTGACACTTTGATCCCTTTTATTTTGTGTTCTGCATATAAACCTCCCCCTGCAAGACACGTATTGGAAAATGTTCATATCTAGCACCGGTCACGCCGGGGGAAAACTAGGAAAAATGGCGACGTTAGGTATGATTATGGGGAAATTGTAGGTCAGGGGGCAGTTTGGGATTTGATGGAAATCCTGGGGTGATTATTGTATTTAGGCCTAACAACTATGATCTCAAATTTACATTTGGAACACTTGTAGTATTTTAAATTTGCTATGTTATTTGGTTGAATTAAGAAAAATTAATCTGACTGTATTGGAAAAAATATTGAACTACTACTAGTATGTGTGATTAAAAGATAATGATTGGTGATATTCTTTTGATCTTCATCTTCGTTGGTTAAATGGTTATAAAAACGATTAGATAATAGTTATAGCACTTAAGGTTTAAGATTAGTTTACAAGTAGTCAAGCAGTGGCTTGGGCACTTGCCCAAGGGTGGCGGGATTGAAAAGGCTGTAGGATCATCGTAACTCTTATAGAGTCCGTTTGGTAGGATTAAGATCGAATACGATTAATAATGTGAATTGTCGGATGTTTGGTACGCAATAGGAAGTCATGATTCATGACTAATAGCACTAGCTATCCGAATAAAGTCATTATCCCCTTGCTAATAATATCAAGGGAGAGGGTGATATTATTAGCACCCCCACTAAATTATAAATAAATAAATAAACATGTAACTAATATTTTTAATCCCAAAATTAACCTCAATATATAAGTAATGATTAATAGCGAGGCGCTAATATCACCAGAATTAATAATATTACTAATCCCTGCTAAACTACTAAACGAGCACTTAAGGCACAAGTTAACAAGATCTTTTGTTTATTTAGATCCACACAAAAACTAGGGGTTAGATCATCACCAATATAAATGTTAGGGTTAAATGCACCAGTGGTCCCTGTACTTTACAACTTTCTAGCATTAGTTCCTGATTTCAAAAAAGTGAAAATTTGGGTCCAAATTACGCTATTTTTGTTCGTCTGTGGTCCTTCCGTTAACGGCAGAAAATCAGCTATTAACCACCCATGTCTTTGCATGTGAGTTTTTAGGGGATGAAAACGTAACTTCCCCTTTCTTCTTAACCCATATCTTGCCCAATTGGTAATTCTCTCTGCATCAACGACGGAAGCTACTCAACGACGATCGGCCTCCGGCGAAGTGTCTAGAAAACGGCAGTACGCCAATGAACATTTGAGAGGCAAGGAGAACGGGGCTAGATCGCCGGCGAAAAGAACGGTACCGTCTCCAAAGAAAAAAGGGCCGTTGCCCTCCAGATCGGTGCCGGGTCAGAATATGACGGCTCAGAGACGGCCAAATCCATCCTGCAAACTCCCCGAAGGTATCAAATACATCTTTCATTTCAGGTGCGTTTGAAAACCCATTGAAGTTGGATCGTTCTCTATCTCACCGACCAACCACAAATCTACTGAGAAGAAGCATTTCTCCCCCCTCTCTTCCTCTATGAAGAACTACAAATCTCTTAGAGTCATCATTAAAATCGGGAATTTCTAACCGACGAACCACATCCGAGTTCTAACTTGTATTCCTCCCAACTGAATTAGGCCATAAATTAACCAAACCCTTAGATCCATTTCACGGTTGATTGCTTCAAATCCACCGAATCAAGCCAAGTTGAGTTTGATTGCCATTGATTTACCCAATTGTCTATGAAACATTTTTTCTTCTTAATTGATTTGCTTCAAGTCCACTTTGAAAAATGGAAATAATTGGAGGAACTGGGGTTTGTTGTAATTCGCTGATTGCGGTGGCAAAATAGCTTGCGAGGAGGGAGAACTTGAGGCCGCCCAGGACATGGATGAACATTGCAATTTTGGTGACTTGCATTCGTGTAATTTCGAAAAAACAGAGGGCCAGTTTCGGAATTTTGAAATACTAATGCTAAGTAATCACAATTTATTTTTGTTTTAATAATTGTGAAGTTTTAGTTTAGGAGGAAAGTTACCAATTTACCCTCTAAAAAAGTCACGTGCTTTGCACATGGTGGGTTAACGACTGCTTTTCTAACAACCGTTAAGAGAAAGACCACGGACGAACAAAAACAGCGTACTTTGGACGCAAATTTTTACTTTTTGAAATCAAGGACTAATGTTAGAAAGTTGTAAAGTACAGGGACCACTAGTGCATTTAACCCTAGATGTTAATCTGAAAAAAAAAAAAAATGAGTGCTGCTTATGATTTATACCTTCTTTGAAACAAAAGAAGTATTCAATGCAATTGTGGATATGATGTGTTAACAATTTTTTTTCACATCCTTGATGCGACTCTTAATTTTTTGACATTTTAGTTGAGAATGTGAATACATCTAAGTCAACATTTTTCTTATTAAATTCAAATAATTCTCTCTATCTTTGTACCATTCTAGTAGTGGGACCCACGTCACATAGGGATCAAATCCATAGTTGCATTGGAGGGGTCTCTTTTAATTGAATTTAAATGAAGAGATAAAAAATTATCACTTGTGATTGAGGGTATTAATTACTCACAGCCACATAGGATAAAATCCACAGTTGCATTGAGTATGCTCTTAGGGTTAACTGCACCACTAGTTGTTGTACTTTTGAATTTTCTAACATTAGTTCTTGAACAGCACAAATGCACGTCACTATTTAAGGTTGGTCTTTATTGTACACTGATGATCTCCAAGCTAAATGTCGTAAGAGTCTGGTTCGTTAATCGAGATTAGAGAGATTATACAAATTAAAAGTTTAAGGTACTAATTAAATATATTTTTTCCTCTAATACTTTTATTTAATAATTTTAATAAAATAAAATTAAAACCTCTGTCTAACCAAAACTCTGTTGCGCTATTAGTTGGCTTTTTTTGACTCAGTGAGATAGTTATTGAAGAAAGCTTGTTATGAAGCCAATTGAACCTTTTTTTTTGGCTTAAATACCAATTTGGTCATTCTACTTTCACCCAAAATTCATTTAGCTCACTGTACTTTTTTTTTTCACACTTTGATCACTCTACTTGGTCAGGAGAATCAATAAGCTTACTCAATCAATGAGCTTATTGATTGAAAAAGTCTAAGTAGAGTGATTAATGTGTGAAAAAAAGAAGTAAAGTGAGCTTATTGATTTTTTGAGAAAAGTAGAGGGACGAAATTGGTATTTAAACCTTTTTTTTTCTAGTACAACGGAGACAAACAAGATATCAGTGTTATAAGTGAATTAGACAATTTGAAGAGAAGTTTTTTATTTTGGGACGAAATTATGAATTTTTTTATTGTAATTAGTTGATAGTTGTTTGAGATTCGATAAAAAATTATGAACCCATCGTTGATTTTTAGAATTTCTAATGTGTGTTTGTTTGTGTTTTTGTTTATGATTTTTTTAAAAAAATTTTCTTTCATTATTAAGGTTTGGAACACATAAAAGTAAAATATGTTCACTAAGACCTTAGCTTTTTATTTTAAACAACCTGACCCCTTTCATATTAATTAACGTATCAGTTTCTAACAACATTCATTTTAGAAATTTTTGGCATACAAAAATGGTGAACTTTGGTCTTTGACGTACATTTACGTGGTACAAGGGCTAATACCTAAAAGTTCAAAAGCACAGGGACTAATGGTGCACTCCCCCCAAATGTATAGACAGAAACTAGGCTAAGCTAGATATATTCGACGTTTTTAAAAAGGTTATATAGGTGATGTCAGACGAGGGTTTTAAGGTGAACGCCAGTTGCCAAACGAGAGTTTTGATTCTTTTGAACGAGACTGTGTGACTCTTGATGACAAAAAGAAATACCACTTAAGTATTTATACTTAGGGTTAGGGTTAGGGTTAGGGTTAGAAATTAAAATTTTAAAATATTAATTTAATAATATATACATTATATAATTATATTTATATATAAAATATAAATCGGTCCGGATCAGTGAACATATTTATAAGTTTTAAAATTGGTACCAAACCAAATGTTTGGTTCTACTAAAATTCAGAACTGAAACCAAATCATAAGTATTGGTTCGGTTCAGTTTCATTGGTCCGGTCTGGTTTCAAAAATAAGTGCTCACCTCTAAAGTGAGGTGCTGAGACGGCTACCTAATTGATCAATTACTGAAGTAAATATTGAATGCAACGGTAATATTATTTACGTTGTATTATCATCCAGTTGAAACTAATTAGCAACTATTTATTTACGTTGTATTATCATCCAGTTGAAACTCATCATCAACTTTATCTTTCATACTACTAAGATGGTACGTACTATCATCCAATTGCAACAAAACGAATCATAACTTTATCTATAATCTTGTTCCCCAATCAACAAGGTTTATAGTCATTTGTATTATTATTGGATGGTGATAAAATATCATCGATATCACCGTTGCACTCAATGTTTTTCCCAATTACGAGATGTAATAGTAGTGTTCAAATGATCAAGGCGCGATAAAAGTTAACACTCATAATCGATGATACTTTGTTCACAAAATTATGACCTATTTATACTAGAAGAAGAGCCCACGGGAAAGACAGGTGGATGTCATTCTTTTATGAGTTATGCATTTGAATACTGATAAAAGGATTTCATGTATAACAGAGATACAGTAGAGGAAACAGTCTCCAAAGAAAAAGATGCAAACTACACAATGAAGCGTTTAATAAAGGGAACTCTATGCAATAGATATAGCAACGTGTCTATGCAAACCAAACTTATGAACAATCGTCAACTAGCTTTTGAAGCTAAGTAAAAATTCCATGATTTTGGCTTTCTCCATTGCACAGCGATGGTATTTGTTACATCGACACGGACACCTAAGTAGCTACCTCGGCCACATTGCTACTTGTCGTATTCACGAAGAGATATGCTTGAACTTCAAGTAAAAATAAACGTACCCACGCCTCAAACATCTAAATATTTAGCTACGGAAATTATGGGGAAAGGTCAGCTATGCAAGTAATATCCAAAAATCAAATGAGAATACATTTACCTTAATGTTGTACTACAAACTTAGATGCCATAACCATCAGGAGCCCTTAAATTTTTGGAATCCAAGTTTAACGGTGATAAGAATACGCGTAAATGAAAATCTAGGCTATTTTTGTCAAGGTTTCCATTTTCAATTGGCATACCTACAATGAATGTGTAAGCCAACGTACTTAACACAACGATCAATTTTCTCTATAGCAATGAACTATGTGGAAATTTCCCAAAGATGATTAACATATGTTTGGCATGGTGGTTTGAGGTTGATTTTTGATTTCTGAAATTTTGTTTCGTAATAATTGAAGAAAAAGTATAAGAGATATAGAGAATTAGCCAGTGGAGCCAAAAGACAAAGTCAAATACCGAAACCAGAGTCCTACCCTTCGAAATGAATTGAGAGCAAGTTAGTTCAAGTACACTGCTAGATATCCTGGAGAGAAAGTGAATATGTATATCCCCTTGTAGGGGACAAGGAAGAGTAGAACACAGTTTAAGAGAGAAATCAGTTCATAAGAATACACGAGCCTTTGCAGTTTCCTCTTTCTCGCCTCTCATAAGCAAACTGCAGCAACACATTTCTACTTTGATCTCTACTACTATATTATTATAGCACTCATAGTATCGTAAGATCCTAACCCCATTAAAAGAAAAGTACTCATTATTGGTAAACTCGTATGTAAGGAAAGAACAAAGGAAGGCCAAGCAATCACCTAAAGGGATTTGCACAGCGAAAGAGAGACTGATAGCAAAACAAAAGCTACGACTTAAGATTCCTCTAGTGTAATGACCCGAAGTCATCACCTGCTTTCTAACCTTAATATAATCAAAGTCAACTTAAATTTGTAGAAGAAATAAATACACGAATCATATCCTCAAAATCGTTATTCTCATAAATAACGAAAACTTGTTACAACTCTAATGTAACCCAAATACAATACATCAATCTCTTCTATCAAACCCTACTCATAACTCGCTCTTTACCCTACCTCACAGCTAGCCATAATTTCCCTGTGCACTTTGATTACATAAACCTACAAAACAACCTATGGGGCGGTGAGCTTGTGAGCCCAGTAAGGAAGGGGATACACAATACCACAAAGTAGAAGGAAAAAAATATATAACTCAAATGACCTTACCCATGAAGTTAAACTATGGACAATTACCAATCATGCTCGAAGCAAATCAATGGACCCAAATCAAGATTATGCATTTGGCAAATACAATTTCATGCTCATAACAAAACACATATTATTCAATCATATAGCACAGTTTAGCATACTATTGGGTTCGGGCTCAGTGGCAAACCATGGAATTAAAATCTCATTCGTTGGCTCCAATGCTCTAAGCGATGTGGAAACTAAATAATTGTAATGACGCTCACTACTCGAAGCAACTGTGGGAACCAGCAATAACCGGGCTCACTGGTACCGATACTCGAATTAGTATTACTAACTATTCCACATAATCATGCTTATGACCAAAACAAGATAAATCATTATGAAAACATCTTTTTGAAATTCATTTTGATAAATAAGATGGAAAGATAACAAAAACTCATATTTGAAAACCGAGTATTTTTAGAAAGACGATCACATGATAAAATTGACAAGGAATATGTACTGCATAGCCTCCCTTATCTCAAATCAGAATAAACCCAATACCATAATATCTCCGATAGAACATGTATTCCAATAGAAATGATTACTCCTTAAGCACGTCGACTCTAAGAGAATCGATTTGTCAAAATCCCAAAACATCATGAATCAAATCGATCACGTATACCAAGTACAGATTATAGCTTAATATCGCAGAGAGGGAAAGTTTATGTGTAAGAAATAAAGTCTCTCACACCTCCCTATATATAGTCCCACGCTTCTTAGCCCTTAAAAAGCTCTTTGGGTGAATCAAAACCCAAACAACCCAGGCGACGACAAGCATCAACTCAAAATGATGAGTTAGCAGTCAAACGACTCAAGTGATGACAAGTGGGCAATCATAGGAAAGATAACTCATCTAGCTTATCTCTAGCCACGCTTTTGCTGCGCACTCTGATCACATAACACCTGCAAAACTCAACAACTGGTAGGGGTGAGCTTGTGAGCTCAATAAGGAATGAGATACACAATACCATAGAGTAAAACGAAACATGTGATTTAAATAACACTTTTCCATGAAATTAAACTATGGACAACTGTCACGACCCGACCCAAGATCCTATATGGTATCTCGTCCGGTTCGTGAGACGGGACACAAAATGCACAAATTCAAAATCACTTTTCATGCAAAAACCCTGTAATGCAAGTGTAAGCTTATTTAAAAACCAAAAACAATGTATCACGGCACACAAAAGCCGGAACGATCACATAACATAACCACAGTTAACCAACAACCCACGAGCTAAGAGGCTCGGGACCAAATATATAACATCATCAGAGTGCGCGGAAATGTAAAAATAAGTAACATTTACAAAAGCCTGTCAACCACGTCGGCATCTACAAAAGAATATTGAATGGACAACAAGTACGGGACTTCTACCCAACTTTACAATGTTTAAATAACAAATGTACCCTCGGCCTCACCAAAAGAAAATACCAAGGCTCTTAGAGTACTACCAAAAGACTAACTGACGGATACACCGGGCAACGAACGATCACTGAGGGTTTCTTGCAGGCTCGGGATCTAAGGAAAACAATAAACAATGGACGGGGTGAGTTATAAAACTCAATAAGCTACTAATGCAACAAGATGGCATGCTAGATGCAAACAGTAATAAGAATCATATATATATATCATGGTTGGCATAATATGATCATTTCCAATCATCATCACGTCAAGTAACTCATAACATAAGTCACGTAGCATGCAACTCACATAGGTGCGATATGTAACACATATAAAAGGATACCGTCGAGGTACACCTCCGACATACCAACTTCCAACCAACCAACCAATAATACCAATGAAGAAACCGTTGATGTCGTACTCGATCATCGAACCAATAACCGAAACCAAAGTGAACCGTTTCCCGTATTCACGTCGACGTGAAGACTCGGTCCCCACGACCCGAGAAACAATCACGGTATAGCTTACCAAGGTCGCGTTTATTCCTTACAACACTTAGCGCTATAACCCCTACCGTGGCCAACGGTAGGGCGAGGCCCAGTGTATTGGCCTTCGGCTATTACGTAGCCCCGGCTCACGCAATAACCGAGCGTCAATACACCTCCAACACATATGCCATGGACTTAAACAATGCTCAAGTAGATGTTTACTCGACACATTAACTAATCAACCAAATGTTCAAGTAATGTTTACTTAACATTAAAATAAAAGCATTATACTCCAAAGTAGGGAGTATAACGACACCAACAATATCATGCCAATGTACACCAAATAATTCTAGTACACATAGTCATATAACACCAACATCAATTTCAACACAATACCGTTATACGTATATCGTGCAACCAATTCCCCAACGGGTCTCTCGAGCATCCAAAGAGCTCACAAAACACACACGTGGTCACATTAATTATTAAACCCTAACCGACTCCGCTAGAGTCATTTTAGGTTACTAATGATGACGAGTTACGAAAATGGTCTTGCACTTTAATCCTAACACATTATCGCCCAATATCGAGGTTCCCAACATAATAGGGTAATTACCAACACATTTCACAAGTCCAAAATTGGCATTCATGGCAAGAATCACATTTTCACTATTCTAGCATGTTAACTTTGCATATTATAAGTCCAAGATGTCATATGAGACATAAAACGAGAAGAAGAGGGATAGTAGCTTACCTCTTGTCGGAAAAGTTGGGAGAAAAATGAAATCTATTCGGTGGGAAAGCTTCTCCTCGGCAA
Organism: Platycodon grandiflorus; assembly: GCA_016624345.1. Classification (NCBI taxonomy): domain Eukaryota; kingdom Viridiplantae; phylum Streptophyta; class Magnoliopsida; order Asterales; family Campanulaceae; genus Platycodon; species Platycodon grandiflorus. The sequence goes on along the minus strand of CM028367.1, from coordinate 11,658,645 downwards.
GACCTTCGCAACGGTATGCTCGGATCGTTGAGATTCCTTCACAACCTCAAGAAATCTCTACTTCTCTCTCTAAACCCTCACTACTCTCTCTCTATTCTCCTCTTGAGTTCTATGGTGAAATGGGGGTGAAGTGAGGGAGTCCAAGGCCTCCTAAAGATGTTTAAGTGGCTGAAAAGTGGGTCTTCCTCGGGCTGGTGACGTGGCACAATACTGGCCAACCAATCTTTTAATTTAAAATAAAGTAAAATTTTCCCGGGTGAGCAGTTCAGGGTGCAAAGCGATCGCTTTGTGCTCTGGGCAAAGGGCGATCGCTTTGTGGAATTAACAGGGCGATCGCTCTGATCCCTGGCTGAAGGGCGATCGCTTTGTGTCCAGTGCCTATGGACTCTCCGAAAAGTCTCGAAACACTTCCAAAATGATCCTAAGTCTAAGGAAGGGCCCTAAACACTCGAGAAAGGTTCTCGAAAAGTCCGAAAACGACGTTAGGGATTCAAGGTATCTCAAGCAACAACAACCGCAAGGATTAAGCGATGATTTAAAGCATACAAAAATACATGGAATGCAACACGTACATGCTAATGCCATATATAATATGCTCAAGAAATGTTTATGGTGTGATTCTATGTGTCACGTGCAACATCCGTGAGTGATATGAATGACGTGTAAGATGCAAAATGAAGCGGGCGTTACATTCTCACCCCCTTAGAATAAATTCGTCCGCGAATTTACTTACCGACTCCATTAAACAACGCGGGGTATTTCTCGCGCATCTCCGCTCAGTCTCCCAAGTGGCCTCCTCGACATTGTGATTCCTCCACAACACTTTCACGAGGGGTATAGTCTTTGTCCTTAATACTTGTTCTTTTGTGTCCAAGATTCGTACCGGTTGCTCAACATACGAAAGGTCGGGCGTTAAATCCACAGGCTCATACTCCAACACATGTGAGGCATCCGTCAAATATTTCCTCAACATCGACACGTGAAATACATCGTGAATTCCTGACATCGATGGCGGCAATGCAAGCCTATATGCCAACTTTCCAACCCGTTCTAAGATTTCAAACGGTCCAATAAACCTCGGGGCCAATTTCCCTTTCTTACCAAACCTCTTAACCCCAATCCGAGGCGAAACCTTCAAAAACACATGATCACCGACCTCAAATTCAAGATCCCTACGTCTATTGTCGGCATAACTCTTCTGTCTACTCTGGGCCGTTTTCAATCTTTCCCGAATAACTTTCACACTTTCCGCCGATTCATGCACCATCTCTGGACCCCACAACTTCGCTTCACCAACTTCATCCCAACAAATAGGAGAACGGCACTTCCTACCATAAAGTGCCTCATACGGAGCCATCTCAATACTCGATCGATAACTTATTGTAGGCGAACTCGATCAATGGCACATGCGAATCCCAAGTCCCTTAAAGTCCATCGAGCAAGCTCTCAACATATCCTCAAGTATTTGAATCGTTCTCTCGGATTGTCCATCGGTGCGGGTGAAACGCCGTACTCAAGTTCAATTTCGTCCCCAAAGCATTCTCAAGTGATCGCCAAAACCGAGAAGTAAACCGTGGATCCTCGTCCGATACAATGCTCACCGGCACCCCATGCAACCTCACAATCTCCTGAATATACAACGAAGCAAGCTTCTCCAACGAATCCGAAATCGCAATAGGAAGGAAATGGGCCGACTTAGTCAATCTATCGACAATAACCCAAACCGCATCATGACCTCGTCGAGTTCTCGGTAACCCTGTCACAAAATCCATTGCAATATTCTCCCATTTCCATTCCGGAATTTCCAAAGGTTGCAACAGCCCAGCTGGCCTCTGATGTTCCGCTTTAATCCGTTGGTGTCAAACATTTTGACACAAACTCGGCGATTTCTTTTTCATTCCACTCCACCAAAAATTCTTCTTCAGATCCCGATACATCTTGGTACTCCCAGGGTGAATTGTGTATTTAGACTTATGGGCTTCATCTAACACTTGTCGTTTCACTTCCTCAATCGCCGGTACACAAACTCTACCCCGAAACGTCAAAATACCATCACTATTTTTCGCAAAATCCGGGGTCTTACCCCCACTTAACTCCTCAATCAATTTCTTCAACTCCGGATCACTCTCTTGAGTTTCCTTAATCCGTTGGAACAACACCGGAGTGGCCCGAATATTCGCAAAAATCACCCCATGGCTAGATTCACTAGGACCCCAATCACGAATGTCCTCTAGCATTTTCCATTCTCTAGTCATCAAACAAGAAACATACGCCTTCCTACTCAGCGCATCCGCCACCACGTTGGCCTTTCCCGGGTGATATAAGATAGTACAATCATGATCCTTCAACCGTTCCATCCACCTTCGCTGCCGATTATTTAACTCCTTTTGTGAAAATAAATACTTAAGACTTTTATGATCAGTGAACACCTCAAATTTAGCCCCATACAAATAATGCTTCCATTTATGAAGAGCAAAAATAATCGCAGCCAACTCGAGGTCGTGTGTCGGGTAGTTCTGTTCATACTGAGTTAATTTCCGTGAAGCATAAGCGATGACCCTTCCATTCTGCATCAAAACACAACCCAAACCTTCCTTCGAAGCATCGCTATAAATCACAAACCCATCATGTCCATTCGGCAATGCTAAGATAGGAGCCGTAGTCAACTTCTCTTTCAACTCCCGAAAACTCGCCTCACATTTATCGTTCCATACAAACGGCTTATTCTTCTGAGTCAAAGTCGTCAAAGGGGTTGCAATCTTAGAGAATCCCTCTATAAACCTCCGATAATAACCCGCTAACCCCAAGAAACTCCGAATCTCCGTCACCGTCTCGGGCCTCTTCCAACTTACCACGGCCTCAATCTTTGTCGGATCAACTGAAATCCCCTTGCGGAAACTACATGACCCAAAAATGTTACCTCCTCCAACCAGAAGGCACATTTGCTAAACTTAGCATACAACTTTCTTTCCCTCAAAACTGTCAACACAATCCTCAAGTGTTTCTCGTGCTCTTCCCGAGACTTCGAGTACACCAAAATGTCGTCGATGAAGACAACCACGAAACAATCAAGATACGGCAAGAACACCCTATTCATCAAATCCATAAACACCGCGGGTGCATTAGTCAACCCAAAGGGCATAACCACAAATTCAAAATGCCCGTATCTAGTCCTAAATGCTGTCTTAGGAACATCCTCCTTTCTAACCTTTAACTGATGGTAGCCACTCCTAAGGTCGAGCTTGGAGTACACTACGGAACCTCGAAGCTGATCAAACAAGTCATCAATGTGTGGGAGAGGGTATTTATTCTTAATGGTAACCTGATTCAACTCCCGGTAGTCGATACACAACCGCAACGAACCATCCTTCTTCCTTACAAACAATACCGGTGCACCCCAAGGCGATACGCTCGGTTTAACAAAACCCCGATCAAGCAACTCTTGCAACTGAATCTTTAATTCCTTCAACTCAGCCGGCGCCATGCGATATGGTGCCTTCGATATCGGCGCGGTACCCGGTAACAACTCGATACAAAACTCCAATTCTCTATCAGGAGGCAGTTCATAGTCATCGGAAAAGACATCCGGAAATTCACGAACAACCGCAACATCATCCATCATCACCACCCTTTTTGACTTGTCCACCACACAAGCCAAATACCCCGAACAACCACGATGTAACAACTTACGGGCTTTCAAAGCCGAAATAAGACGAACACCACCCATGCACTTATCACCAACAAACACAAAAGATGACATATTCGGCATATCAAAAGTGACAAACTTCTTACGACAATCAACCACGGCATGGTGTGCATGCAACCAATCCATCCCCAAAATCACATCAAAATCTCGAATGGGTAAAACAACCAAATCAGCAGGTAAATGGTGGCCATCAATGATAACATCACAATTACGATAAACATCCGAAGCTACTTGGCATTCTCCCATCGGAGTGGACACCTCAAGCACATACGGTAGAGATTCAGGCATGGTATGCAAATGGCAGGCAAAATGAGATGCGATGTATGAATGCGATGACCCTGGATCTATAAGAACTCGGGCTTTAACACTAGAAACAAATAAGGTACCTCCTATGACGTTGTTGGCTTCGGGTACTCTATTCTGGTCTAGGGCGAAGACTCGACCCTGGACTCTAGGACGACCCTCGTTGTCCCTCTTAATACCTGCGTTAGGCTGCGCACCTCCCTGTTGGACCCCTTTATTCCTAGGGCAATCCCTCTGAAAGTGCGTGCCATCACCACAGAGGACACACTTCCCTGTTTCTTCCAACACCTATCCTCCGTATGACCGGTCCTCAAACAAAATGTACATGTCATCCCCGGGCCCGCCGCCCCGTGTGGTGTTTCCTCGATTCCCCGTCCTCGCGATTCCGTCCTCCCGACGGTTATCATTTCCCCCTTTGTTGTCAGTCCCCCGGTTATTCTGATTTCTCCACCTCGACTGTCCCGACTGTTGAGTACCACTACTATTTCCCCGTTGATTCCCACTGGTGTTCCCCGTCTTAGTACGGTGCTCCTCAATATCGTGCTCAATTCTGTAGGCTTTGTCCACTGCTCTCTGGTAGCTTGTCAACTCGAGGGGTATGAGTTGCTTCCGGTACTCAGTCCTCAATCCCTTCACAAACCGGTATACCTTCTTCTCCTCTGTCGGTAGCAAGTGTGTGCAATATCGAGATAACTCAGTAAATTTGGAGGAATACTGAGCTACCGATAGGCTCCCCTGCTCCAGACTAAGAAATTCCACCTCCTTCCTCGCTTGTATCACATCCGGAACAAACTGGTTCCGAAACCGCTGCAAAAAGAGTTCCCATGTCCTCACTGTCTGATCTTGTACCCAACTAGCTTCCAAAACCTTCCACCAATGTTCAGCTGCATCCTCCAGCTTGAATGTAGCGAACTTGATCTTTTCCTCATCAGTGCATCCCAATGCTGCAAAAACTTTCTCCGTCGACTCAATCCACCTCTCGGCCTTCTCCGGGTCCGGTTCACCATTAAAGCTCCTCGGTTTCATCTTCAAAAACCTTTCCAATCTGCGATCATTATCCCCGACTCCCCCGGCCGGTTGCACTACTCGACCACCCACTTGACCTGTCCATCCATGGCTTGTCGGTTCATGTCCATGGTCGCGGTTCATCTCCATCATAGTCGCATGAAACCTTGCATGGTGTGCATAAAGGCCTCGTTCTGATTCATAGGACTCTCTGACGACTGTCCGGTAGCTTGGTTAGGAGACGGGTTCGGTCCGGTCCGACGGGTATCCCTTTCGGCCTCCGTGGCCCTACTAGAACCAGCTCCATTCCGTGTCTCAACCATGACTGTCCACCTGCAACAAACACTCGTCGTTAACGACTCAGACACACTCAACCAACCCCCACCTAAGCCAAGGATACCGAATCCCCGAGCTAACTTATGCTCGATACCAACCGTCACGACCCGACCCAAGATCCTATATGGTATCTCGTCCGGTTCGTGAGACGGACACAAAATGCACAAATTCAAAATCACTTTTCATGCAAAACCCCGTAATGCAAGTGTAAGCTTATTTAAAAACCAAAAACAATGTATCACGGCACACAAAAGCCGGAACGATCACATAACATAACCACAGTTAACCAACAACCCACGAGCTAAGAGGCTCGGGACCAAATATATAACATCATCAGAGTGCGCGGAAATGTAAAAATAAGTAACATTTACAAAAGCCTGTCAACCACGTCGGCATCTACAAAAGAATATTGAATGGACAACAAGTACGGGACTTCTACCCAACTTTACAATGTTTAAATAACAAATGTACCCTCGGCCTCACCAAAAGAAAATACCAAGGCTCTTAGAGTACTACCAAAAGACTAACCGACGGATACACCGGCAACGAACGATCACCGAGGGTTTCTTGCAGCTCGGAATCTAAGGAAAACAATAAACAATGGACGGGGTGAGTTATAAAACTCAATAAGCTACTAATGCAACAAGATGGCATGCTAGATGCAAACAGTAATAAGAATCATATATATATATCATGGTTGGCATAATATGATCATTTCCAATCATCATCACGTCAAGTAACTCATAACATAAGTCACGTAGCATGCAACTCACATAGGTGCGATATGTAACACATATAAAAGGATACCGTCGAGGTACACCTCCGACATACCAACTTCCAACCAACCAACCAATAATACCAATGAAGAAACCGTTGATGTCGTACTCGATCATCGAACCAATAACCGAAACCAAAGTGAACCGTTTCCCGTATTCACGTCGACGTGAAGACTCGGTCCCCACGACCCGAGAAACAATCACGGTATAGCTTACCAAGGTCGCGTTTATTCCTTACAACACTTAGCGCTATAACCCCTACCGTGACCAACGGTAGGGCGAGGCCCAGTGTATTGGCCTTCGGCTATTACGTAGCCCCGGCTCACGCAATAACCGAGCGTCAATACACCTCCAACACATATGCCATGGACTTAAACAATGCTCAAGTAGATGTTTACTCGACACATTAACTAATCAACCAAATGTTCAAGTAATGTTTACTTAACATTAAAGTAAAAGCATTATACTCCAAAGTAGGGAGTATAATGACACCAACAATATCATGCCAATGTACACCAAATAATTCTAGTACACATAGTCATATAACACCAACATCAATTTCAACACAATACCGTTATACGTATATCGTGCAACCAATTCCCCAACGGGTCTCTCGAGCATCCAAAGAGCTCACAAAACACACACGTGGTCACATTAATTATTAAACCCTAACCGACTCCGCTAGAGTCATTTTAGGTTACTAATGATGACGAGTTACGAAAAGGGTCTTGCACTTTAATCCTAACACATTATCGCCCAATATCGAGGTTCCCAACATAATAGGGTAATTACCAACACATTTCACAAGTCCAAAATTGGCATTCATGGCAAGAATCACATTTTCACATTTCTAGCATGTTAACTTTGTATATTATAAGTCCAAGATGTCATATGAGACATAAAACGAGAAGAAGAGGAATAGTAGCTTACCTCTTGTCGGAAAAGTTGGGAGAAAAATGAAATCTATTCGGTGGGAAAGCTTCTCCTCGGCAAGACCTTCGCAACGGTATGCTCGGATCGTTGAGATTCCTTCACAACCTCAAGAAATCTCTACTTCTCTCTCTAAACCCTCACTACTCTCTCTCTATTCTCCTCTTGAGTTCTATGGTGAAATGGGGGGTGAAGTGAGGGAGTCCAAGGCCTCCTAAAGATGTTTAAGTGGCTGAAAAGTGGGTCTTCCTCGGGCTGGTGACGTGGCACAATACTGGCCAACCAATCTTTTAATTTAAAATAAAGTAAAATTTTCCCGGGTGAGCAGTTCAGGGTGCAAAGCGATCGCTTTGCCCCTAACAGGGCGATCGCTTTGTGCTCTGGGCAAAGGGCGATCGCTTTGTGGAATTAACAGGGCGATCGCTCGATCCTCGGGGAAGGGCGATCGCTTTGTCCATTAACAGGCGATCGCTTTGTGTCCGTGCCTATGGACTCTCCGAAAAGTCTCGAAACACTTCCAAAATGATCCTAAGTCTAAGGAAGGGCCCTAAACACTCGAGAAAGGTTCTCGAAAAGTCCGAAAACGACGTTAGGGATTCAAGGTATCTCAAGCAACAACAACCGCAAGGATTAAGCGATGATTTAAAGCATACAAAAATACATGGAATGCAACACGTACATGCTAATGCCATATATAATATGCTCAAGAAATGTTTATGGTGTGATTCTATGTGTCACGTGCAACATCCGTGAGTGATATGAATGACGTGTAAGATGCAAAATGAAGCGGGCGTTACAACAACTACCATGCATGCTTGAAGAAAATCAATGGACCTAAGTTAAGATTATGCACTTAGAAAATACAATTCATGATCAAAGCATCAAAACATATTTTTCAATCATATAACATAGTTTAGCATACTATCGGGTTCGGGCTCAGTGGCAAAACATGGAAGTAACAACTCTAGGTTGATGCTCTAGGCTAATCGTTTATTGGCAGTAGAGCTGGATCACTTAAATTGGGCTGGGCTGGGCCGGCCCCAATTTCTTTAAGGCCTAAGAAAAGTCAAGTCTAGCCTAGCCCACCACAGCCCATCGGGCCATTGGGCCAAAAAGCCTGTTAAAAAATAAAAAAACTATTTTAAAAATAAAAAATCCTACATAACGTAAATTATCATTTGTTTCTCTTTGACTCTTAACATAAATTATACGAGAATGATCCAATAACACTTTATAAATCCGGGACTTTCTCTTTTATTTTTAAGCATAGTGATTGTGAAATTTCTTTAACATCTAAGAAGCCCAATTTTTGGCAGTTTGGATAATTTTTGTAGGTTGTTTTGGTTTGCTTTAAGAAAATAAAAGAAGTAACCATTTCCTAAGCATATATGTTTTTTTTGGCCTCATTCTACCTATTCCTGGCTACTATTCATGGTGTAGTTTTTCTGTAAGAACGTGTATTCAGGGTAATGTGGTTTTAGACTAGGTATGATGTGTCTCCCATGATGCTTTTGCTGCCCATGTGAACCATTTTCTCTGCCTCGTTAATTATTGTCCTATTGTACTCGTTGAATTACCTCATACAACTAATTTTACTCCCAACTTGATGATGAACTCAAGATTTTCACGAATTTTTTCTTTAATTTCCTTTTATTTTGTACTATTTTTGAGTTAACTATGCCTTGAAAATATTATTATTTGTATATTTGTGGTTTAATGTAGATTTCCTAGGTATTAACAAGCATTCATGGAGTTAGCACAAAGTTCGAGGCAATTTTGGGTTTTAAAGTAGAACTTTGAATCATTCTGTCAAAGTACATTAAGCATTCCAAGGCAAATATAGCTAACGGAGGCTAACGAACCAAATTGTGAAGCCTGGGAACACAAGGACTTCGGAAGAGAGAACCAAAAGCCAGAGGGCACCGAGCAATTAGTGAAAATCTTCATTAATTCGGTGTCACACCCAGGAGCCGCCACGTCACCCCACTGAATCCACCCCATGTGTCCCTCCTTGGAGCTCCGAATCTGGCCCATTTTCCACCCTTCTTACCCACTTCCCCTCACTTCATGGCCCATTTTCACCTGGGTAGCCCGCAAGATCCCTTAGTGGTTTGCCCATGCCCAGCCGGATCAGCAGCCCTTTTCCTTCCCTTTTTAGCCCTAAATCTTCAACTTTATTCTCATTTTACCCTTTGGCTTTCTTACTACTCTAAAGCCTTCTCTTTAATATCTCCAAGGCAGCCCCAAATCAGATAATTCAGTCCCCAAAACAAGCTGAAAGTCCCAAGAGGGGCAGCATCCCCTCTTTCCCAAAAATCCTCTCCATTCCATTAAAGATTGATCAGCTTTGAAGGTTTGAAGCAGCAAATCAAGGGCCAAGGAAACATCTACAAGTGATTTCAACCACTGATCTCGGCATTGCTTGATTTAATTCTTCCTATCTCTATTTTATGATAGTGGTTGTAATTTATAGGGTTGAATAAGCTTGTAAATGTAGACTTAGTTATGTTCTTAAATGATTTATGGAATGCGATTATTTTTTATGTCAAAAGTAGTGTTTTAATTTAATTTCTCTCTCTTTAAAGTATTACCCATGTTGTTAGTTATTATCATTGTGTGTTTAATGCTTTTAATGAAGCCATGAATCATTAAGTGAGCCCTAGAATAATAGGATACGAAGCGACAAGTCCTTCCTATTGTTTCGAAAATTGTGATAATTGTTTATGCAACGGAAGTAGCTCGATGAAAACGGGCGTAAATAGTCATTGGGTGCTTGATCTTCATGCGGTTATTTCTCTTTTATGTTATGTTTGCAATGGTTCCCATAACTAGGATGAGTGGAAGCTAGGTTTCCTATACGTAGTGATAGCTCGTAGTCAATATTATTAACGTGCGCCTGACTACCGACACGTGAGTTAAGAAAAATTGATTAAATTAGACATGAGCGAGACTAGAAATATCGCAATTCTATTTTTAAATCTTGATTTGATGTTGCCAAACCATTTTTGCGATAATGTAAATATTAATTACTTTCTTTTATTTTTAGTTTTTTAATTTCAATTTTTTTTCACTCAAATATAATTAGCTAGCCCAATTTTGGTACTTAGTTGGAGTGGAAATTACGTACATTCCCTGGGGGATCGATACTCGTACTTATGTACACTTTATTACTTGATACATCAGGGTAATCTTGCCCTAGTGTGCAGTTTACGCCCACCACTTGACCCACAGAAGCACCCTAAAATTAAAATGGTGATGGGCTAGGCTAGCTTGAAAAAGAAGGACTTTTTTGACCCAAGCCTGATCGGCTCGTTGGGCCTACTGGACTAGGCCAAAAAGGTCTGTATTTTCTTGGGCCTTCAAAAAGTGACTTAACCCATGCAAACATCGGGTTAGCTGGGCCAGCCCATTGGGCTAGGCTGATTTTACTGGCTCTAATTGGCACCCAGTTCTCTGAGCAACTACCAACTAAACAACAGTAACTGGTTCACTGATACCGAAATGCCAACAGTAATACTAAACTATTCCACATAATCATGTTGTTAAAAAAATCATGATAAACTCATAATTTTTGAAATTCAATTTGATAAACAAGATGGAAAGACAACAACAACTCATGTTTCAAAACTGGATATTTTAAAAAGACGATTTTGTGATCTAATTGACACAAAATCAGTACTGCATAGTCTCCCTTACCCCAAATTGAGATAAAACCTAATACCAAAATATCATTGATCAACACCAAATCTCTCGATAGGAACGACCTACTCCTCAAGTACGTCGCACTACGAAGTCAGTTTGTCAAAAATCAAAGCATCACGAACCAAATCGATCATGTACACTAAGTACAAATCATAGCTTAATATTGGAGAGAAGGAAAGTTTATGAGTGAGAAATAAAGTCTCTCACACCTCCCTATATATAATCATACATTTCTTAGTCCTTAAGAAAACAATTGGGTGAGTCATCAATCTAGACAACCCAGGCAACGACACACAGCAACTCAAAAGAATGAGTCAGCACTCAAACGACCAATCGATGACAAGTGACAATCAAAGGAAAGATGACTCATCATCCCTATTCACCTTTTGTTCTTATCCAATTTTCGTACTTATCGACTTTTCAATCTTATCCAACTTTGTCCTTATCATATCGTTCAATCTTATCTAATCGTTCAACCTTATCCTTTCGTATGATTGATCTCGAACCTCCAAATTTCATCCAAATTAATCCTAAGATGTCCTTAAAAAACATAGGGGTTGTTTGGTAGTTAGGTAGGGATAAACATTATTATTAATGCTAGTGTTATTAGCGCACTCGCTATTAATTCCTATTTATATAGGAGGTAATTTTAGAATTAAAAATGTTAATTACGTTTTTTTAGTGAGTGCGCTAATAATACCACCATCTCCCTTGGTATTATTAGTGAGGTGATAAGGACCTTATCCGAATAACTGGTGCTAATAGTCCCGACCGCCTATTGCGTACCAAACATCCGACAATTCGACTTATTAATCTTATCTGACATTAATCCTGACTACCAAACGATTCCATAGGATAATTCTAATACACAATCAAAGAATTGGATGGGAAAAATAAATCCCATTGGGTTTCTTGACGAATGTGTTGTCGACCCACTGATGAAGGGGGCATTGGTATCCAAGCCTTGTCTGATATAATTCAGACTTATGGGATTAAGCTATGATGGTGCTTTTTTACTAAAAAAAATCCGGGCTGCCTTTATGCATGCCAAGTATTGTTCATCTACTCACCCAACCCAGAATCACTCCAAAGCATCTCACGTTTGGCAACGTATGCTCAAAGCCCGTGGTCAAGGCCGTTCTTAACATTTTATAGACTCCGGGGCAAAGTTAAAAATTGGCCCTTATTTAATTATCAAATTTAATATTTATACAAAAGTGACTTAAGTCATAACATACTCAAGAAAACCCTTATATAATTACTAAAGTCAATATTACTTTTAATTTTCAAAAACAAAAAAAATATATAAAAACAAGAACAACACCCACGCGCGTGCACAGACAATCACAATTCACACATACAAACTTACCTTTACAACTTTAATATGATGAAGTCCTTTCCATCTCTAAAGTCTAAACTCTAACGCATCACCATTCACCATTAAAATTTAAAGCCACTTTCAGACATAAATTTGAAAATTGCAAGAAATCAAATTCAAAACGGTAAAACTCACACAATAAAAATCTTAACTTTCCCAAAAAATAAATAAAATAAAAACTCTTACAAGTAGTAAAATCTTACCAATAATTGCGAAAGATTCAAATTTAGAACCAATGAACAATAGATCTACAATGATTTGCCAAGATTTTTTCTTCGATCTTGGTGAGTTATTGAGTTGAATTCGCCAAGATTTTTGGTAATATTTACCGTTAATCTTCAAGTTGTTGCGAGTAAGCGAGGTTGAAATTAATTAGAATGTTTGATTGAATGAAGTCTACAAAGAATTTTAGAGGTAAAGATGGATCGAGATTTGAGACTCAAATTTAGAATTGGAACTTGGAAGCCAAAGACACTGAAGATGACCGTTTCTAGTGTAAACAAAGTGACGCGCCGTCCAGGACTCCTTCCTCTAGCGTTCCTTTTTTTTCTTTCTGGAATTCTGCCTTTAAAAAAAAAAACATAGAATACTCTTTGGCCTTTGGGTTTGAACTTTACTGGTTTGAGCCACAGTTTGGGTAGATAGGGTAGTAATGTAATGTTTTTGTTTCACCTATATATATATACTAGGGATAATGACAGTACTAGTCCCTCGACTATGGCTGATTCCACCATTAGTCCTTAACAAAATTTTTTTCATATTTTTGTCCATTGACTATGAAAATTAGACATGGTTGGTCCTTTTGTTGGATGCCGTTAGTAGTTTTTCATTAAGTCTGTCATGTACCCATCACGTGCCTTTAGTTAAAGGTATTTATGAAATTTTACGTGCAAAGATATTTTCTAACTTTTAAAATAATATATTATTTTTTCTCTCTCCCCCCCAACCCCCCTGCGTAACCGGCTCCTTCCGCCGTGCTCCTCCTCCCCTCTCCGCCAATCCACCATTTCTTCTTCTTCTTCGTCTCTTCTCTTCTTCTTCCCCAGAATTCGAGTTTGACCCAAGAAAACCTCACTCCTCACTCCCAACCCTCCAACCCTGCAACGACGCCGATTCGATATCCCAACTCCTCCTCCAACAACACAACCCATTCCACGCCATCAATAGCGTTGGCATCACCACCCTCACCTCAAACCTAGTCCACCAAATACTCCTCTGCCTCAAAAAAATCTCCGATATCGCCCTCTCCTTCTTCACCTGGGCCCACCACCACTTCCACGACTCCTCCTCCTACGACATCTTAGCCAAATCACGCCGGTTCGACGTCGCCTGACAACTCATCCTCGAAATGGACTACCCCACCTCCACCACTTTCTCCGTCTTCATCTGCCGCCTCATCTCCGCTGGCCTCACCCAACAAGACATCCTCGCATTCAACCACATGGATCGCTTTCTTCACTACCAACAACACAATAATCATGATAACAGTACTAGTAATCGCCGCCTCGACGACTTCCGGTTCCTTCTAGATACCCTCTGCAAATACGGGTACCCGAAAGTGGCTATTGACATTTTCAATGAATGGAAATGCTGGAGGAGGTTTCAGCCTAATGCTGATATTTATACGATTTTGATTTACGGTTGGTGTAAGATAAACAAGCAGAAGATGGCTGAGCGGTTCTTTAGAGAGATGGTTGATACTGGAATTGAGGAAAGTCGACCTCCGTGCTACAATGGCAATTACAGTGGGAAGCAAGATGGTTTGATTTAGATGATGGGGTGGAAAATTTGATTTTGATTTGTTGGTGCAATGGATTTTTTGATTTTCTTGGCAGTCAAACAGGGGTTTTAAATGCACAAAATCGAAAAATCAAGATTTTGTTTAAACTCTTTTCTAGAGAGAGAGAGAGAGAGAGAGATTGTTGAGGAGAGAGGAAGCTTAAAGATCTTGTTTTGTGTATGTGTGTATGAATCTGGGTCTGGGTTTTGATTAAAGAGCCATGGTTGAATCTGGTTTTTTGTGTGTGTGTGTGTGTGTGTATGAATCTGAGATTGGTGTTTGAAGAATTGGTGAAGAAGATGTAGGTGAAATACCCTTTTTGCCCTTGGTTAAACGCATGTGAGAGGCACATGACAGACTTAACGGAAAAATACTAACGGCATTCACCAAAAGAACCAACCGTGTCTAATTTTCATAATCAAGGGACAAAAATTTGAAAAATATTTGTTAAGGGACTATTGGTGGAATCGGCCATAATTGAGGGACTAGTAGTGTCATTAACCCTATATACTAATACTACAATATTCCAAACAATTTTAGGCCCCCTCTCAGCTTGGGCCCAGGGCAGGTGCTCAGCCTACCCTTGCCTTGGGCCGGCCCTGCCCGTGGTATTGCAGAGCCTCAAATCCACTGGGTTATAAGCCGTATTAATTGTTCAATCTGGTTTGATACTTGGTTAAAAAGGCCCCACCTTATTCAGCCTGCCTATTGCTCTTTGCATCAAGTCCGAGATATATTCCAGAATACAAGCTCTATTTCACAAGCTGCTTTGAATACATTCCCTCTGCAATTGGTTCAATTTGTTCAAAATCAAAAATATTTCTATTTCTGATCATGATGATCAGCCATGTTGGATGTCGAGTTCTAAGGGGAAATTTTATCTTTCTTACGCTTGGAGGCTTAAAACCTCCCACCCCACTATGCTTTCGTCTACATTCATTTGGCACAACCAAGTATCAGTGTGTTTATCAGTGTGTTTCTGTGGCGTCTTTTCCTCAAGAAACTGCCTTTAGACGAGGGTCTTTGGAGCGAAGGAATTCAATTAACCTCTAAGTGCTCCAGCTGTGTTACCAACAACATGTAAACTTTCAATCATGTTTTCCTAACTAGTGGTGCGGCATCTCAAGTCTCGACAACTTTTCATACAGTTCAAGGTCGCCCTATTCTTAATGATTCGATTCAGCAACGATGTTTTGAATGGTGGCTAAGTTCTCGTTGTATAGTTTGCACTGATCTCTTGCCTTCTCTAATCCTGTGGAATTTGTGGAAGCATCGTAATCATGCTGTCTTTGAGGGATCTGTTAGGACAACCTCTTTCATCATCTAATCTATTAAGGGAGATCTTCACGCCATTCTTCTTGCAGCAAACTACCAGGTCTCTCGTGCTTCTGCTGGCCTCTTCTATGATAAGCGAACACAGGTGATGGTCCAGGCTATATATATCTTGGGTGAAACCCCGTACTGGTGTTGTCAAGTTGAACTCCTACGGGGCTTATAAAGGTAACCCATGGCCTAGTGGGGGTGGTGGTGTAGTGCGGTACTTTAGGGGTGATTTTATCTACGCATATGCTAGTTAAGTGGTTGCATGACCAAAACTACAACGGTGCAATCACCGAGATGGACTCTAAGATGTTTTGACCATCTCACCAAGGGCCACTCCCCCCTTGGAAATGCCTCTACTATTTTAGGGATATCTTACACATGCAGCGATCTAGACAATTTGTGTTCAATCAGCGCTTCCGGGAAGCAAATTCTGTCGCGGATGGGCTAGCTAATCTTGCATGTGCCACTTATCACTCAGACTCTTCTTTCACGACAGTCCAGGCTCTTCCCTAGTCAATTAGGGGAACTCTCATTCTTGATGCAAAAGGCACTCCCCATGTCAGAATTTCATAATTGCTTTATTTATTTCTAATATTTGTTAAGGTCTTGTATTTTGCCCTTAGAGAAACAGGGACGGTACCTTGTTAAATTTTATTAATAAGGAAAAATAGTATAAAGTAGGGGACAACCAGCCTTGCCGAGGACAGAGGTTAGGCTCCTCTGTCCTCTCATTTATAAGAGCAAGGCTGATTGTCCCCCACTTTATACTATTTTTTCTTATTAATAAAATTTAGCAGGATAGTGTCGCCATGTTTCTTAAAAAAAACTCTTAACAACTAATGGTAAAATAGGTACGGGTTCTCACATCTAGGCCATCTAGCTCTGCTCTTTTTTCTATATCCACTGGAGAGCAATAACAACATATAATCTCTCTGGATTGAACCTGATTATGTAATATAGTACAAGAAGACACAAGTAATTTTTTTAAGACAGACTTAATCCAGATTAAGATTGAGTTATATATCCGGAACTGAATTTCATGAAAAAGATTAATAAGGAACCTTGTGCGACAACAGTCATCAAGTTCTGTAGTAACTATCAGAAAGATTAATTCCTTCAATAACCCTTGCCGCTTAAGAGCCCACAAACGGATATGTTGCAACAAAGGATGAACGTCTAGCTTGTACTCAATATAATCGACCTCAAACTCTCGTCATTTCACCTTTGTTAAACTGTTGGAAAACCCGATAAGAAGTGCAGCATCTTTTTCGCACCATCTCCGAGCGTGTGTAACATCAATATCATGTGGAAATTTCTCAATACCACGAGAAAATATTAAGTTACACTCATTATTACAGAAAAATGTTAAATGCTCAACAGAAGTTCATTTTCGTGTGAGTAGTTATTAGGAAGCAACCATTTGGGGCAATAATTTTTAACTCCTCTCAATTCAAAAACAAAAGTTACTGAATACAAAGAGGATCATTAACTTGATTCAAGAGTATCATATGTGAGATCTCGACTCTAATTTACCTTGTTCACTTCCCGATTGTGCTAACCTTGACTGTTAAGTTATGATTTTGAGCTTTGCTTTGAGTCGAGTCTTAAAAGGTGGACTCGGCGCATTGCCAATATGAGATCTCATGAGATTAATTTTTGGCATGTTAATACTCTGATTGGGTATTTAATTATCCTTGATTGTTTAGGGACTTTTTAGGATCAATTTGGATGAGTTTTGGAGGTTCGAGACCGATCGAACGAAAGTATAAGATAGAACAAAGTGGATAAGAACAAAAGAGAATAAGGTTGAACAATTGGATAAAAACGAAGGAAATGGATAAGGATAAGAACGAAGAAAATAAATGAGGATAAGATTGAATAATTGGATAAGAACGAAAAGTGGATAGGAATGAATCGAATAAGAACAAAAAGTGGATAGTGATGATGAGTCATTATTTTAAAGCTCTTCAATGTGATTAGCTCGTGCTTAGGTGTTGACTCATCAAAATGGATGATGAGTCATTATTTTGAAACTCTTTCACATGATGACACCTCGTGCTTAGGTGTTGCCGCATCAAAATGAACGATGAGTCATCATTTGATGTTTTCTCTCGCGCCGACACCTCGTTCTTGGTGCTAACACATCACTTTGATCCTTGGCTATAAATAGGGCTAGAAATTCATGGTTTCACATACTTATACACATACGAACCTTCCCTCACTCCGATAATAAGTTGTGATTTGTTTCTCGTGCATGAGATTGATTTGATTCTCATTTCTTTAAGCTTTCGACGAACAGACTCTGTAGAATCGATGGGTTTAGTAAGTAGATCGATACTATAGATAGATTCGGTGTTTTAATCGGTAGCAACTCAGTATTGAGTAAGTTACTGTGTTTTAGTTCGTAGTATAAAATTGCCCCATATTATTTTTGGTACGATCCATGCTAGTAAACTAGTTGTTTGCAATGAAATATGATATGTTTCATGCATGTTTAATTGTAACTAGCTTGGGTTATGAAAGGATGTTTCTACTTGTTTATGTAGCTAAATGAGATAATAAAATTTATGTTAATACGAACACGAGCTAAAATACCAACGTGTGAAATCATCGTGATTACGGTGACTCACGAGGGCAGGGGCTAGTGTTAACTGTGTTGGACCATATATTTAGCCTACGCCCCACTGTTGGCCTCAGCAAGCGAGGCACACTTCATGCTAACTGAAGTGTTTACCGACGTTGCTGAACCTAGGTCGTAGTGGACTGGGACCACGATTGTCATTCACGCCCGTACTATCAAAGAGATAGTATTGCATGAACACATGATAGAGAATATGTGATAAAGTTAGATATAGTTAGAGGTGTACCTCGACCCAGTATCCTTTTAAATGTGTTTATCTAGTTGTTTCTCATACGATTAAGAATGTGATCCGAAGCATGCTATTGTTATTTAGTGTAAAAACCAGTTATATGTGCATACAGTGTTATGTTATTATTATTAACTCTGAAACATGATTGATTATAGTTTACTTGCTAAATTGTTCAACATGTCATCATGTCATGTAGTTGCATGGTAGTAACTTACTGAATCTTTGACTCACCCTGTCCATATTTGTTTTCCTTAGTTCACAGGAACCAGAAAGGTTCAAGTCGGTGAGGCCAGATTATGTATATGGGTTGCACATGGTATATATTCGGTAGCTACCTACACTTGGTTGTATATATCGTAGTTAGCGATGACAATGGTTGATAAAGTTATATAAATTCTACTTTGGCTAGTTATGTACAGTATGTGTGTATGTTGTACTTGTACTGCCCTTTGTGCCGACACATGGTATCGTGACATTATATGTATGACATGTTATCAATTTTACCTTATCTACCCAGTTGACTCTGAGCGTGTTAGCTCGTCAAGGTTGTTATTCTTGTGTATATTGCGTGAGCTCATGTAGCTCCACATCGTTGTTATAATGACATGTTGTGGTGGTTTGGTAGATATGTATTGTGACGAGCTTGCTTAGCTCGCATATACATATGTGTAACAATTATTATGTATGTGTTTAATGTCCATATTTGGGGTTCCACGAAGGAGCTCAAATGGGGGTGTGATAGTTTGGTATCAGAGCTATAGTTAGGGAAAAGCCAGTGTTGAATATTACATAGATTTGCTTGTATCCATAACCTAAGTCTAAATCAAGCTGACTAATGGGCCTGCGTGTCTGTTAGTGTGGCAACTTGTATTTAGACAAGTGCTTGTAATAGCTTAGGATTGCTTTTTGTACTTAGCCTAGTCTTCGGTAGTTAGCCTATCATTGATCAGACATATAAAAGATCAGCTATCTTTGTAATAGCCGAATCTCTTAAAGTTATCGGACAAGCTTATTCCAGCCAAGATTCATCAACAATAAAGAAGAACTAAAGATCGTCCGATCAAGACTCTACTGGTGATATGTCTCAAGACCATCTGCAGCATTTATTGTCAACGGTGATACAACGATAACCTGCAAAGAGCATTGAATGATCCATGCCATATTGGGCAATTATCTCAGAAAAGGACAGTCCGTCTGCTCTTATCATCTACCTATTTTTGGCAATATTGCAGAAGTCAGTCTGAAGTGTGCAGAATATCCTATCAAAGATCAACAGCAAAGATTAAGAGCATTAATTACATTCAAATTCAAATTCTCCAAAAGCTGAAGATCTCCAACGGCTACTAAAACCTCCCTAAGTATAAATAGAAGATTTCATGACAGCATTGAAGAAGAAGCTAGCGATCTATCAACAAAATCTCAACCAACATTCTAATATTCTTCATCAATTGCTAGTTCATAAAAGCTTAAAAGAAATATCTGTACAACATTCTTTGATGAGCTCCAACCTTAGACGATCAAGTCTTTATTGCTCTTCATTGATTGCAATCCTTGCATTCATAGCACACGAGAATTATATCTCTGTAGATACTAATTCTCCCACAAACACTTGGTCAACTATTTTATGTGCACGATCCATTAATGATCTACATTGTAAAGATACTAGTGGATAAACTTAGTACACGTTTTTCAAATCCAAAGTTGACCACTTTGGTTGTGGACGTAGCACTTATTTATAAGTGTGAACCATATCAAATCTCTTGTCTATATCTTTTATGTGCTTGTGATTTGCTACTATTTATTTCCAGAATTCCAACTACTTTGAGAATAGCTAATCTTGTCCTATCAAGATCAGCCATTTTGAACTTGTCCTATACTTCACATATTTTCGCTGCAAAGTCTTTTCAACTTAAGTGAAGTAATTTTCAAAATTTTCAAAAGTACAAATAGGCTATTCAACCCCCCTTCTAGCCTATTTGAGCACCTTGGGCCCTAAAAATTGGTATCAGAGCTTAACTCTTTGAAAACAAGATTTTCCAAGATTAAACTCTTGAGAGATTAAAGATCCAATGGCTGCTCATCAAATGTTGGAAACTTCAAATGTGAATCATTGTCCTGTATTTGATGAAGTTCACTTTGATATCTGGAAAGACAAGGTTAAAAGACATATGAATTCTATTGACAAACGCTTATAGAAATGTGTTACAGATGGACCAAGAATTTCTATGAAGCCAAATACTCTAGCAACACTTGATCCAACGGCTGATCCCGAAATTCCAAAACCCGAAGAAGAATGGGATGAAGAAGATAGGAAGAATGATGCTCTGGATGGAAAGGCAATCAACATCATCACCAGCTATGTAGATATAAGCACCTACCAGCAGATCATAAATCTAGATACAGCCAAAGAAATGTGGGAAGCTATATTGGAATATCTAGAAGGTGATGGAGAAACAAGGAACAACAAGCTATACACTTGCATCCAAAAGTTTGATTCATTCAAAAAGGATCCTAAGGAGACTCTCCGAAGTGCCTACGACAGATTTTACGAGGTAGTTAATTCCTGCTATTCTTTAGGAAAGAAATATGAAAAGAAAGAAATAAACATGAGATTTCTTAATGCACTAGGTAGTTTATGGCATGTAAAGATCACTGCCATGAAAGAATCAAAAGACTTGAATAAATTGTCTCTTAGAAATCCAAGTCTTTCGGTTTATGAGCTTGAAATCCAGCAAGCTCAAGAAATGGAAAAGAGTTTTAAAAATCTATCTTTACCAGCCATGTCTGTTGAACCTTCTTGTTCTACACCTGATGAAACCCCATCTACATCTAGTGATGATGATGATATTCTTTCTGACGAAGCTTTTGCCATGTTTGTAAAGAAATATCAACGTTTCAAAAGGTTTAACAAGTCATCCTATAAGCAGTCTCCTTACAAGACTGCTGCTCCTACAAAAACAACTGCTTATAATAAGACTGTTGTTAACCAAAAAGAAAATGAGCTTGTTTGTTTTAATTGTAGAAAGCCAGGTCATTTTGCTTCAAAATGCCCAAAGCCAAAATATGAATTTTACAAAAAACGTCCCGATTCTAAATTTCAAAAACAAAAAGGGATGGTGGTTGAGGACATTGATGAAAGCAACTTGCCCACTTGGTGTGATACAGATTCTGATGAGGATGTTTCCTGTGACTTTGCTGAGGAGGCAAATATATGTCTTATGGCCAGGGAATCACCCCATGACTCAGTTAGATCACTACCATTTCAACAGGATGATAGCGATGATGATGAGCTCAATGAACCATCAAGGGGAGAACTCATTAAAGTCAACAAAGACATGCTGGAAGAATTTTCCAAATTTAAAACTGCCTATGTAAAATTAGCCAAAAAGCATGAGTTGGTTGTCTCTGAGAAATCTACCTTGATGTTTGAGATCAAAGATCTCAATAGACAACAAGCAGAGAATATCAAGACTCAGAAGGAGAACAAAGCATTAACTGAAAAGGTGGAATTCTTACTTGAACACATAAAAAAAATTAATTCTGAGAAAGATAACCTTCAAAAGGTTGTTGATACTTGGAATAATTCAAAAGGAAATTTTGATACTATTCTTTCAAAACAAAAATCTCTTGATGACAAAACTGGTATCGGTTTCCAAAATGAGTTCAATGTAGGAAGTTCATCTGGTTCTCAAGGAAATGAGACAGCTGAAGTGATTGCTAAAGAAGTGGCTGAGAAAGTTGTCCATATATTTATTCTAAAAACAAGCCACACAAGTCCAGGGGTAAGAAATCTGTCAACACCTATGACACTGTTAATAGGGAGATTGAGCATCATAGATCTGCTGTCAGACATCCCGTGAAAACAGTGATGACTGATAACAAATCAAAGAACTCTCAACTCAAGCCTATTAAATTTGTCAAAGGGAAGATTACTAACCCCAACCCTGCTGATAAAAAGCTTAAAGGAATTTTGCATGAAAATGTAAAATATTTTGATAAAAGGTCTACTATTATGAAGACCAATATCACTAGAAAGGTGCATTATCAACCTAAATCCAATAAGCCGGCTATCAGTAAATCGGTCATTCTCAAGACTGCTGATTGTAAGAAAACTTCTAAAGAAATTATCAAACATGTTCAAGGTTTTCATAACTGCTCATTTTGCAAAGGTCATGGTCACAAAATTCACGAATGCCTTCTGAGATTCATAC
The DNA here is from genome assembly GCA_016624345.1 of Platycodon grandiflorus. Classification (NCBI taxonomy): domain Eukaryota; kingdom Viridiplantae; phylum Streptophyta; class Magnoliopsida; order Asterales; family Campanulaceae; genus Platycodon; species Platycodon grandiflorus. The sequence continues at coordinate 11,636,325 of CM028367.1, read as the reverse complement.
CTAAACCCAAAGGGTTCACACCTCCTAAGGTTAAACGGTATGGGTTCCAAAAGGTCACTAACCCTCAGGACCCAAAAATAAACTGGGGACCATGTTCTTAAATGATTGAATTTCAGGAATGCTTTATGGCTGTTAATGAGGAGGAGAAAGATTTATGGTATCTGGATAGTGGCTGCTCAAAGCACATGACTGGAAATCAGAATCTTTTCTCCAGCATTGTTGAAGCTAAAGGTCCCTCAGTAATTTTTGGTGATAATTCCAAAGGGAAGACAGTTGGCTATGGAAACATCGTTCGAGGAAATCTTTCCATAAGCAAAGTATCTCTGGTTGAAGGTTTGAAGCATAATCTTCTAAGTATATCACAATTCTGTGACAAGGGATTAATATGTCAATTCACCGCAAGTCATTGCATCATTAAGGATGGGGAGACCTGTGCAACTATCTTGACTGGTTTCAGAAAAGGAAATGTGTATGTGGTTGATTTGAACGCTGTCGGAAGAAAATCAAGCTTATGTTTAATCGCAAAGACATCAAATGACAACAGTTGGCTGTGGCACAAAAGACTTAGCCATCTAAATTTCAAATACTTATCTAAGCTATCAAAAGACAACTTGGTCGTTGGTCTGCTGAAGATATCTGCAGAACATGATAAGCTTTATAAAGCATGTCAGCTGGGAAAGTTAACTAAGTCTGCCTTCAAAAGCAAGCCATGCTTATCAACTACCAGACCACTCCAGCTCCTTTACATGGATTTATTTGGTCCAGTCACTACAACTAGTCTTGGTGGTAGCAAATACACACTAGTTGTTATTGATGATTATTCAAGATTTACATGGGTTGAAATGTTATCTTCTAAAGATGAGGCCTATGATGTTATAACAGCACTATTCAGAAGACTGCAAACTCAAAAGTTGGATGACATTGCTGATATCAGATCAAACAATGGGACAGAATTCAAGAACAATGGTGTGGCTAAATACTGCGATGACCATGGAATTGGTCACAATTTCTCTGCTACTGGCACACCTCAATAGAATGGAGTTGCTGAAAGAAAGAACAGAACTCTTATTGAAGCCGGAAAGACCATGATTGCAGAAGCAAGGCTGTCTATGTACTTCTGGGCTGAAGCTACATACACAGCCTGCTTCACTCAAAACAGGTCTATTGTTAACAAATTTCATAACAAAACTCCTTATGAAATTTGGAGAGGTAGAGCACCCAATATCAGTTTCTTCAAAATATTTGGATGCAAATGCTATGTTCTTTACAATGGAAGAGAACATAGAGAAAAGTTTGAATCCAAAAGTGATGAAGGAATACTTCTGGGATATGCCAAATTTTCAAAGGCATACAGAGTTTATAATAAACTTTCTCTTAAAGTTGTTGAATCTGTTCATGTTTCCTTTGATGAATTTGATTTTGTTGGGCCACATTTGGCTCCTAAGGTATCTAATGATTCTGATGAGTGTGAGACAGGAACAGATCGGCCAAACTCCAATTCTACTGAAACAACATCTTCACAGATTCTTCCTAGAATCAACTTGATAGAACCTCAAAGAAATGAAGATGGACAAGCTAATGTGGACTCAGAAAGTCCAGAATCTACTATTCCTTCTACACCAGAAGAGTTTCAGCCTGTATTGGAATTAACCTATCCACCGAAAATCAAGCTCCAGACACTTCAACTTTTCAAGAACTAAACTCTGCTGATAATATCAGACAAGATCTACCTGCTGAAGTTAGAGAAGTTAAAGATCATCCTATCAGTCAAATCATTGGTAATCTTAATGTTGGTGTTCAAACCAGACAAGCTTCAAGAAATGAATGCATGTACTTGACTGCATTTGTCTCTAATAATGAACCCAAGAAGATAGATGAAGCTCTGGAAGATCCAAGCTGGGTGGAAGCTATGCAAGAAGAACTAAACCAATTCGACAGATGCCAAGTTTGGTTACTTGTTCCTAGACCCAAAGGATAAACAGTGATTGGAACAAAGTGGGTCTTCAGAAACAAGATGGGTGAAAATGGAAATATCATCAGAAATAAGGCAAGACTGGTAGCTCAAGGATATAGACAGGAGAAGGGAATTGATTATGATGAAACATTTGCTCCTGTAGCAAGATTAGAAGCTATCAGATTATTCCTGGCCTATGCATCTTTTAAAGAATTCAAGGTATATCAAATGGATGTCAAGAGTGCATTTCTAAATAGTGAGCTACAAGAAGAAGTCTATGTAGAACAACCACCTGGTTTCATTGACAATTCAAGAAGAGAAGACGTATACAAGCTAAGAAAAGCACTATATGGACTTAAGCAAGCTCCAAGGGCCTGGTATGAGACCCTTTCAAAGTTCTTGATAACCCAAGGCTTTGTGAGAGGTCAAATTGATACTATTCTTTTTATCATGAAACATAAAGATCATTCTTTACTTGTTCAAATTTACGTTGATGATATTATATTTGGTTCTACTAATGAAAATCTATGCAAAAGGTTTGAGAAACTTATGCAGAATAAATTTGAAATGAGCATGATGGGAGAACTCAACTTCTTCCTAGGACTTCAAATTCAACAAAGCTCGACTGGTATCTTCATCAGTGTTCTAAAAATCGCTAGGCGGGCGCTAGGCGCCAGGGCAGGGCCTAGCGCCTAGAGGCCTAGTCGGGGCCTAGGCGGGATCTAAAAATCGAGGCATAATTACACTATAAGTTTCTACCATACTTGCTGCAACAATATTAATAATTAAATATAACTAAATAAACTAAAAGTAATGGTCACATTACAAGATTAAAAGTTAAAATTACAATTTAATTCAATAATCAATACTTGCTGCAACAATAGTAAATAACTAAATATGACAAAATAAACTAAAATAATGATCACATTACAAGATTAATAGTAGAAAATTAAAACCAAATTCAATAGTATCATTCCAAACTTCAAAGTTTAAACTTTAAAACAAAATAACAATACTACAACATATAAAGTATGGAAAACAAACTTACTTAACTTAGATTTTTCTGTCTTTTTAAACCAAAACGACGATGTTTTTTTTTAAAAAAAATTAAAAATAAATTAAAAATAAAAATTTTTAAAATGCAATTTGGCTAGGCGGCTAGGCGGCCAGGCGGCTAGGCGAGCGACTAGGCGGCCAGGCGGGCGCCTAGGCGGCGATTTTTTTCGTTGACGATTTTTTATCCGATTTGGCCCTAGGCGCGGCGTTTTGGGGGCGCCTAGCGCCTAGGCCGATTTTTAGAACATTGATCTTCATCAATCAAGCCAAATATGCAAAGGATCTTATCAAGAAATTCGGACTTGAAAATGCAAATGGTTTCAGTACGCCTATGGCCACTAACTGTCATCTTGACAAAGATGAAAAGGGCAAGAAAGTGGACATGACTCTTTATAGAGGCATGATTGGTTCACTTTTGTACTTAACTACTAGTAGACCTGACATTACGTTTGCAGTTTGTGTATGTGCTAGGTTTCAAGCAGATCCAAAGGAGTCTCACTTACAAGCTGTTAAAAGAATCATCAGATATTTATTTGATACATCCAATTTGGGTATTTGGTATCCAATGGATTCATCCTTTGATCTTATAGGCTATTCTGATGCTGACTTTGCTGCTTGTAAAGTTAACAGGAAAAGCACTAGTGGAACATGTCAATTCCTAGGGAATAGACTTGTCTCATGGGCTAGCAAAAAGCAAACATCTATCTCAACTTCAACAACTGAAGCAGAATACATTGCTGCTGGTAGTTGCTGCTCACAACTGCTGTGGATTAAACAACAACTAGTAGACTATGAGAACAAGACTGCTGATTGCCCTATAGTGTGTGATAATACATCAGCTATCTCAGTCTCTCAAAATCTGGTTATGCACTCCAAAACAAAGCACATTGACGTGAGATATCATTTCTTAAAAGATCATGTGGAAAAGGGTAACATCAGCATGCAGTACGTATCTACTGATCAACAGTTAGTTGATATTTTCACCAAACCACTTGACTCAACCAGGTTTGCATATTTAAGAGGAGAGGTTGGTATACTCGATCTCAATTCTTAAATCTTTTGAAGAATGTTCTAATTTATTACACTTTATCTACTTATAAAGTTGCATATTATCAGACAAGTGTAACACTGCCGATATTGTAGGGCAACCATAAGTAAATACTCTCCTTTTCTGATCTGCCATCTTAAATATAGTAAGTTAAAATCGAAAGCTATATAAACAGTCACCTTTCTTGACATTAAATGCGGACTTCAAAATTTATTAAATACCCTTTATTGAAGAATTGTCAGAAGTATAAAATTCGAATTCACAAATCAACTGTTCACAATTTGCAAAAACCGCCTTTTGTCTTTTCAAAAGTCTGTGATAACTCCAAAAGTTTAAGAGAATCAAAATCTTCGATCCTTTCATCTCGTCTGCATAAAATTCTCAATGGTAAGTAACCCTACTTTTCTAATTTTGTTCAAATTCAATTCTTTTATTTTTGAAATTTTAAAATGAACTGCTTCATTCATGCACCATTAATGTACTGCATATGCTTGATTTCAAAATTCTCTTGCTGATTATCTCTACATTATGAAAATCAAATGTATGACATGTTATTCTTGAAGATGATTTCTATTAAGTTTTCGAAGATTGGTATCTATGCAACTGTATTGAAATCCTGGAAATAAACCATATCATTAAATACCTATATTTTGGGTTTTGATCTAAATAGTATTTGTTTGTCTTTTCACACTGCTGATTCTAATTTTTCTTACTCGTACTGATTGTGTACTTAGGCAAACTCACAAACCCCCATCTCAAAAAGAATTAATAATCAACTGGAACAGCTTTCCATTGCTCTTAAAGCTTCTGAAACTCCTATTAAAAATCTTTCAAGAACCAGTTATCATCCTGGAATGACTATTGATGCTGAATCATCCAAAGATATCCTTCTGGAGAAGCCTTATTAAGAGACTTAGAATGATGTGGTCTTCTTCCGCTCTTTCAGCTGAATGACACTCACTACAGCACTACTATAGTTGAAGAGTTCTACACAAGGATGACTATTCCTCCTTCTCCAATCTCTAAAGATGAGAAAGTGAATATGAGCTATTTGAAATGATATATTCGTGGATTTCTAATCAAATTGACCTACAAGGATGTTGGCAATATCCTAGGACTGCCCATAGAAGGAAAACTGGACTTAACTATTGAAGAATCTGCCCAAGCATGGGAAATGATGAGAGGATCTGTTCAGCCTGAGCCTTATGCTGAAATGTTCAGAAATTTATTTCCTGAAGGTCCTTATCACATAAGTTATCTACTTGACAAAAGCATACTGTTCAAAAATGGATCAAGGGACATCTTTACCTCTCAACAACTGATGTGGACAAAAGTTGTTGTTCTTCGCAAACAACTGAATTGGGTAAAGATAGTATTCTCCATGTTATTTCAAAGTGTGACAGAAGTTCAAGCCAATCCAGCAATGAAGAGACCGTTTGTTCGGGTAATCAATATTCTCATGCACGGTTTCGAGAAAATTGAAGCAAAAATGGCCGATGATGATCTTATCAAGGTGACCAACACCTATGTATTCACGGCAAATAACATCTAAAGATGTAGAGAGGATCTTGTCAAAAGGGCTGCTGCTGCTGCTGCTGTCACTGGTACTTCTACTCAACCCAAGAAAGAAAAAAGAAAAGTAACTTACTCTTCTGAAGGACTTCCTACTCAGGAGGAGCCAAAGCCTCTAGGTGCCGAACTACCAGAAGATTTTGATCTGACAAGGCTCGATCATGATCCCTATGAATCAGACGAGTCACAGTCTAAGAAATTCAAACGATCATCTCCAACTCTCCCTTCTCCTAAACACAAAAAGAAGCCAACCAAATCCAAGAAGGCTGTTGAACAAGATACCTCAACCTTTCAACCAGCTATTCTCAAATCCACCAACCAACCATCAAGTTTACCTCCAAATCCTAGTTCCAAATCCACAAAGCCCAAAATCAAACAAACACTTTTACCAACGGACGAATCTTTTGGCCTTCGTAAGACCTCTTCATCTGCAATTTCTCTTGCATCAGACATTCCTGTATCAGACGTTCCTCAACCTGCTTCAATCTCTTCAACTCCCAAAAAGTCAAGACATGGAAAACGACTTAAGAAAAGTGCTAAAAAGCTCAAGTTTATGCCTTCTGCAGATCACTCATCCTTTCCTGCATCCTCCCAAAATCAACCTGAGCAACCTATTTCTAAACCTTCTCAATCGCATACTCCTTCTGCCCCCGTTGATCAATCAACCCTATCTATTCTCATTCCCTCAATGAAACCTTCTGATTATGATGAATTACAAAAATCACCTGACGTTCACTCCCTCACTAGATCCAAACGACCTCCAACTTCTTCCTCTGAACAACCTACTCCAAAATGACCCAAACTCAACCCCTACAACCATCTTCACCTGGAAGTACAAGAACTGCTAGTGTTTCGAGACAGTCGCCCTACACCAAATCCTGCTAACACAATACTTTTTTCTCTACTCTGGATTACCCAAAACGAATCCCTTGCCAGCCAATGTCTGTCGGCGAAATCATTTTCAAATGGGGTGCTTTCTATGACCCTCTTCCTCCCTCTTGGTCTCAACAATTCTTCATTCACAACTCTGCCGTCTAGGATCTTATGATCGTTCAACGATGGACTGCAATTCACAAAGATCTTGGCCTACCTCCTCCAACCGAATCAGACATCACTCCATTTCTCTCTCTTTCGAAACCTCCCATCTATACCATTATCAGTCACCCTTCTATTTTTACCAAGCCGATAGTCTACGACTTCTTTGATGTTGTCGCTACATATATCGATTTAACCCTCGTTTCCACATTCTTTTCAAACCCATTCGTATTCCAATTCCCTTCTATCCTCCCATTTTCATTCCTTGCCAATCCTATTACGCTTAAATTGAAAAACTCTTCCCTGTACCACGCATCTGGCTCTACCTGCCTGGTACTTCACCTCCCTCACCATTACCTCTTCAAGTCTTCCTCGGTTCTTCATCTACCAACCAGCCTCCCTCACTTCCAAGTCATCCCCGAACTTCCCCTACCGACCCCATATCCTCCTCCAGCCGTTTTTCCTCTCCTGTTCCTTCCAGTCCTTATCATATGGAGGACGTTGTGCAACACTACAATACTCTTTGCGATGTACTCTACACCTCTCTATAACATATTTCGGCCAAGCAGTCTCATACGACTGAAACCACAGCTACGTATATGGCCGATACTGTCTCTATTATCGCAGCACTAAAGCTGCTGCCACTTCATGCCAAGCCGCAATTGCTGAGTGTCAATCTGCTTTACTCAGTCAGCTCTCCAGCTCTTCCACCTCCTCTGCAAATCTACTCAATACCAAATGTGACGCTTTTGGTCAAGGTCTGGAATATGTACTTAAGACTTTCGATAATGGCCTCAAACGGTTACTTCATGCTCAGCGTCGTACTGATCACTCGGTGAACACCTCTGCTCGAGCTACTCGGCAGATTACCGTGCAACAGCTTACTCTTCTTTACCAAAATCTTCAAGACTCTACACACAGGCTCTCTAACATGGACCTCTCGCTTGCGTCCATGAAGGAGGAGATGAGTCGCATAAGTAATCTTTACAATGATCAGCTGACCGATCTTCGTGCAACGAACACTGATCTTTGCGAAATGAACGCCATGTTGAAGCGGCAGAATAATACTCTATCTAAAGATCTAGAAGAAGCAAAAGCTGAAATTGCAACACTCAAGGCAGCTGCTTCAAGACTAGAAGGACAAGCCTCACTCTAATTGGTATATCTACTCTTGTCCTATGTCTAAAAATTTTCTTTCAAAACATTATAATTAAACTTCTTGTTTAACGAACAATGACTATTCTCTAATTTTAAACTTTCATGCTTTATGTTTAAATTGCTTATTCTGTGTGCATGAAATTTAAACCACTGGTTTAAAGACACTTCTCATAAAGCACTTTATCTATTTGTCTTTAAACACAGTCTTATTACAAGAGTTCTTATGTCATATCTCTTTATCTGTAAACACTCTGTAAATTGTGAATACACTGACCTCTATGTAAGTCTATCTAGGACATGCTCACTTAATATATTATCTCTTCAGCATGTTATTATTAGAATCAGACATGGTCAGCTTCCATTGTATTCATAAGGTCATGGACTCAAGCAAATAGGAGGAGATTGTTGAATATTACATAGATTTGCTTGTATCCATAACCTAAGTCTAAATCAAGGTGACTAATGGGCCTGTGTGTCTGTTAGCATGGCAACTTATATTTAGACAAGTGCTTGTAATAGCTTAGGATTGCTTTTTGTACTTAGCCTAGTCTTCGGTAGTTAGCCTATCATTGATCAGACATATAAAAGATCAGCTATCTTTGTAATAACCGAATCTCTTAAAGTTATCGGACAAGCTTATTCCAGCCAAGATTCATCAACAATAAAGAAGAACTAAAAATTGTTCCATCAAGACTCTACTGGTGATATGTCTCAAGACCATCTGCAGCATTTATTGTCAACGGTGATACAACGATAACCTGCAAAGAGCATTGAATGATCCATGCCATATTGGGCAATTATCTCGAAAAGGACGTCTGCTCTTATCATCTACCTATTTTTGGCAATATTGCAGAAGTCAGTCTGAAGTGTGCAGAATATCCTATCAAAGATCAACAGCAAAGATTAAGAGCATTAATTACATTCAAATTCAAATTCTCCAAAAGCTGAAGATCTCCAACGGCTACTAAAACATCCCTGGGTATAAATAGAAGACTTCATGACAGCATTGAAGAAGAAGCTAGCGATCTATCAACAAAATCTCAACTAACATTCTAATATTCTTCATCAATTGCTAGAACAATCTTTGAAGAGCACCAACCTTAGACGATCAAGTCTTTATTGCTCTTCATTGATTGCAATCCTTGCATTCATAGCACACGAGAATTATATCTCTGTAGATATTAATTCTCCCACAAACACTTGGTCAACTATTTTATGTACACGATCCATTAGTGATCTACATTGTAAAGATACTAGTGGATAAACTTAGTACACGTTTTTCAAATCCAAAGTTGACCACTTTGGTTGTGGATGTAGCACTTGTTTATAAGTGTGAACCATATCAAATCTCTTATCTATATCTTTTATGTGCTTGTGATTTGCTACTATTTATTTCCAGAATTCCAACTACTTTAAGAACAGCTGATCTTATCCTATCAAGATCAGCCATTTTGAACTTGTCCTATACTTCACATATTTCCGTTGCAAAGTCTTTTCAACTTAAGTGAAGTAATTTTCAAAATTTTCAAAAGTACAAATAGGCTATTCAACCCCCCCCCCCTTCTAGCCTATTTGAGCACCTTGGGCCCTAACAGCCAGGATATGGTGTCTTTGGCTTAGGTGGGTTGATTATGGTATTGAGTAATAACGTCGAGTGATTGTGCATAGACTATTACGACAATGGAGTAAAGAGGTAACAGGGATTCCAGTAAAACGAGGATGACTAGAGAAAAGTGTTTCATTTGAAGCTGCACTTAATAAGTGGGAGTACCCTGATTATTGTGTTAATGGTTTTTGTAAGGACGAATGTACTTTTAGCTTGGTTATTCACATATTAACATTAAGCGTTGTGTGTAGGTTATAGGGATGGTACGAACTAGGCATGGAGCTGGGACGAGTCCATCCAGAGGTTGCCCAAGAGTGTAGAGTTTTAATAGCAATAATGCTCCCCATCCTGAGGCATCAAACAATCCTAATGAGGCTAATCTAGAAAACATGTAAAGGGTATGATAAAGGTGGTAACTGCGCTAGAGCTTCAAGCACAATTTGTGTAACAACCTGTGCAGCAGGTGGAGGCTAGAGAGCCCCAACTGGAAGCTACAAATGCAGGTCAGGTATTGAGAAATTTATAAAAATGTATCTCTATAGCTATAATGGGGAACTGGATGTCGCAAAGTTGAACGGTGGATTTAGGGAATGAAAAAAAATCTTCGAGGCCTTGCGTTGTACCGAGGATGAGAAGGTGACGTTTACTGTATTTGAACATGAGGGTTCAGGTGAGCACCGGTGGAAATTGCTAAAAGGAAATGTGATCAGGGTAGGACACCTAGGATTTGGGTGAACTTGTTAAAGGAGTTTAATAGTCAGTTCATACCAGCTGGAGCACAAGAGAGAGTGATTTCCTTACTCTAGAGCAAGGGAACATGAAAGTTGGCCAAGTATGTTGAGAAGTTCACTAAACTAGATTGGTACAGTACACATCTGATTTCTAATGAAGCTAAGAACGCTTGAAGGTTTGTGAAGGGGTTGAAAACATAACTTTGGGAGATACTTGCAGTTTGAGTTCACCATTTATCGGAGTGAGATAGATCGAGCCTTCGATTTAAAAAAGGGACATAGAAAAACATAAGGGAAAGAAGGATGTCTTAGTAGCACCAGTATCTATGAACTGAGGGGCAAGGCCAAGGTTTAGACTACATTTTCTTGATATTTGATGTATGTGCATGAGACTTATTCCAAGGGCACAATTGTGATCCCATGTTCTTAAAGCCCTTGCGACGAAAGCTTTTGAAGCCACTTCAGTAGGCACCCTGAATTGGCTGTCAAGAGGTATTTGTCAAAGAATTAAGTGGTTGGTAAGTAAGATAGAAATTGACTGATCGTACGACCAACTGGAATGAAATAATGATATTAAATGAGATTTGTAAATGATTATAAATTTGTTTAGTGTGGTAAACTTCCATAAATGCCACCATATATAAAATTTTGGTCTATAACGTTAACGGTTTAAGATTGATAATGGTCTCCCTAAGGGGTGAAGATGTTGATATGAGTATTAAGTGTAAGATCTTACTTATAAGATTTCTTGTGTTACTCAATGAAATATGATATGACGTATAATGCTGGTAGATCATATAGTATCGTGTCCATGCTGGATGTAATTGTTGGATTGCTATATTTAGAACCCAAAGTGTTTCATATATTTGACAGATGAGAATGAAGGAACCTACGTTAACCCGATGATTGATGATGAGAATGATGTTGTGATAATCTCGTCCGATGACGAGGATTAGTAAGGCTAGTGGAGTAAGTTGTAATTTTGCCTATATGAAAGATAAACTTAGAATGACTGTATATAAGTGTGATGTAATTCACTCATTTTGACGACATGTAGTGTCATGTAATGTAAATGTGACAACATTTCTCTTGGGATGCATATGTGACATGGAGTATTGGAGCCTCCTTTGCCATGATAATAGTGTTTATAAGGGTGTTGATTGTTAATCAATAATAGTTTAATGATGTGATGACAGAAACTGTTATAGTTCAAGATGAATACATGTTAAGCTATGAGGTCTTCTGAAGCTAAGTTCAATCAAAAGCAATGTTTGGTTAACTTTCCTCGATGTGGACTAGTTTGTCTGGCTGGGTAAACTTGCCCAGCAATGAGCAAGGCTATAACAAATTTGGTAATAGAACGATTTGTTATCCATTAGAATGCAAATTTAGGAATTCTAGGACAAATTATTTTTAAGGAGGAGAGGGTATGAGAACCCGACTCTATTTTACTTTGTTCACTTCCTCGTTGTGTTAGCCTTAAGTGTTAAGTTATGATTTTGAGTTTGCTTTGAGTCGAGCCTCGAAAGGTGGACTCGGGCATTGCCGATCTGAGATCTAACAAGATTAATTTTTGGTGTGTTACTACTTTGATTAGGTATTAGAATTATCCAAGATTATTTACGGACTTTTTATGATCAATTTAGATGAGTATTGGAGCTTCGAGATCAATCAAACGAAAGAATAAGGTCGAACAAAATAATAAGAATAGAAGAGGATAATATTGAACAGTTGGATAATAATGAATGAAATGGATAAGGATAAGAATGAAGAAAATGGAAGAAGATAAGATTGAACAATTGGATAGACATTACAAGTTGATAAGATCAAGAGTGGATAAGAACAAAAAGTGGATAGGGATGTTGAGTCATTATTTTGAAGCTCTTCCAGGTGATGGCACCTCGTGCTTAGGTGTTGACTCATCAAAATTGATGAGGAGTACAAGCCACGATCTCTGCACCCATTAAATGCGCACGATTCCCAAGGAAAGTACATAGTCGAACTAGAATCTAACGACTTCGCGTGGAACCAGTCAGCTCGACGCAGCGCATATTTACTTCACACCTCGAGGATAAATCCTCTCCTTGAGAAGTAGGGGGCTACTGAACGACCTCAGCCTTTAGCTAGACACATGGCAGACATTGCGACCTCATAGCCTTCAGCTGGGCAAGCGCCGAGGTGACACACGCCCACATTGATATGATGACCTGGAAATCACATTGCGAACAGGTCGCCCACCTCATCAGTATACTCTCCCAGCACGCTGACACAAGGACCTGCAGTGCGACCTGGGGACATCCCAAGTCGACCACATAACATCAAGCGACCTGGACATATACCAGGCCGAACTTGACTACATCAACATCGAGCGACCTGGGTACATACCAGGCCGACCTCGTGGTAACCCCTCTCAGCTCGGTAAAACAGAGTCATTTACGGAATCATCTGGGAAGAGTCCTACTACAACTCTATATACATCAGTCCTAAGCATACAAAGAAACGTAATCCGGAAGACATGGGAATTGATCATATCTCCCATTCCGAATCCCACTAAGATTATGACTTATCTCCTTATAAATAAGCACCCTCACAGGCCTCATAAGGTACATGCAAATACTTGCTTACATACTCTCTTAGCTTTACCTCTCCTACAAAGTATTGCTAATTCTCACGCCTGAGGGTTATTGCTGGGACAACCTAACACCCCTTACGTTGTTCTTTGTTGATTACAGGTTCAAAGCTACCTACACTTCAAGGACAATCCCTGTAACATAAGCCGGAATCCTACTAGACTACACACGTGGAACAGACGCGATCACATACAACCTTTTTTGCGTGATCAGATATTATTAAAAAAGAAAACCCGAGCCTGACTCATATAGAGTGTCAGCTCAAAGTTCTAGAATCTATGAAGGAAAAATTTGTTGCTTCTCAACCAGAGAATATTTCTCCACCAGCAACAGGTTCTACCTTCGCCATTTTACCAGACGAATCTCAAGCACCAGAAGAAGATGATTCTCCTTCTTTAGTAGACTACATGGATGCCGTGGTTGACATCACACAAGAAAAAGTCCAACAAAGCAAGGGAAAAGACAAAATGGAAGAGTAATATTTCATTCCAGGAAGGTCCCAGCATTTGCTACTCTTTGCGGAAAAGAAGAAGAGCATTGTCGGCCATCGGGTCACTTTACAAAAAGCAGGATAGCTGTCAGCTGCCCTACTTCAAAAGCTGCCATCAGCCACCCCATTAATGGTTGTTGACTGATAACTTTATGGACGAAAAGTCATCAGCCGCCCCACTATCTATTGTCAGCTAGTGATTTGCACGACTCCACTCATTCATGATGGACACCTGGCCTCCGGACTTCAACCAAAAAATTTCAAGTCCGCAAAATTTTAGCATAAATAGAAGGACATGTTGTCCATTGAGGGCATCGCCTTATTTTCTCACATCTTTCTCTATGAAGTTAGATAATACTTTTGGTTCATGTGCTGAACAAACATCTCCATTATAATTACCTTCCATCAATAAATACATAATTATCCAGTACTCCAATTGGTACATCTTAATAGTAAGTTGGTTTTATTTTTCCTGTTCATATATATATATGCAACTACACTAAACACAAAAGAATCACATTTTGAGATATTTCAAAAGACCACAACAAGACAATTAAACATCTACATTTTAGAAAATAATATGAACACAAAATATAAAGATTTATCAAAAGTTGCTACATATTTAGCATGCAAATATATCACATTTTACTATGAATTTTATACCTCTACAAGATGAAATCCAAGTAGGTTGATGATGAAGTCCTTGTTTGGGCCATTGAGCTTGTGCTTCCCTTGTCTAGCTTGCTTCCAAGAAGGAAGGCTTGTTGTTGTTGTTGAGTTTGTTGAGTTGTTCTTCGAAATGGCTCGGAGCGGAGAGGAAACAGATGAGATTTGTGATAGCTAAATAACGTTGTTATTGTAATTATATTAGGCTAGGACTTTTATTACCTTGTTTATAATTGTTTCCTTATGTTTATAAGTCTTGTATTCCAAGGAATTATTGGTATATATATCACGGCTCTTGCCAACCCGAAACTATGTCGGGATTTCTCTTACATGGTATCAGAGCAAACGATAGGGACCTCCTAGAACCCTAGCCGCCTCCTGCATCTTCTTCTTCCTTAAGCTTCTGCCATGGATACAATAACAAACGAACCTCCAGCCACACCCAAATCTGTCTTCTCTTCAGCAACTGCTGCTACTGCCTACTCCAAATACCCACCTTTACCTCTAAACTTCATCCCTCAATCTCTCATGTCAAATACAATTCTTAACAAAACCAATTATCTTCTATGGCGATCTCAATTCTTGTCTATTCTTAAGACTTACAAACTTGTTCGAGTCATCTCCGAACCCCTTCTCTTTCCTCCTGAACTTCCTGATGGCACCCCAAACCCAGACCATGTATATTGGTCCAGTGCTACACATCTTGTTCTCTCGTGAATTCGTGCCACGTCCACCGAATCTGTCCAAACCCGTTTGAATTCTACCGAGACATCGCTAGATGCATGAGAACTTCTTCAAGCTCTCTTTTCATCATCTTCTCGTACCCATGTACGCACCCTTAAAACTCAACTAAATAACCTTCACCGCAAACCTGATCAATCCATATCTGATTACATGCTCCTTGCTAAGTCACTTTCTGCCTCTCTCACAGCAGCCCAATCCCCTATTTCCGATACCGACCTTGTTGATCATATATTGGATGGGCTTGGGGAAGAATACAATGATATTATCACCTCCCTTAATACCCGTACCACCCCCACTTTACAGGAGTTGTCTGATCTCCTTCAACAAGAAGAAAAACTTCTTAAGAAATTTTCTTCTCTACCCTCTATTGCCCTCGCTGCTAGCAAAGTCTCTCCTGTTGAGCTGTCCACTCCTAGCCCATCCCCTACTTCTGCCACCCCCACCCCTTATACACCTCCCTTTAATCCAAATCGTGGTCAGCAATCTCATCGGGGACGTGGCAAGGGTCGCGGTAACGATCGTAGCCGGGGCCAAGGCTTTACCCCCAACTATAATCCACCACTTTTACCCACGCCATATCCTCGCCTGTGGCAGTCTTCTTCTCCCACACAATAGTATGGTTTCGACCAATCTTGCCAATTATGTAAAGGCCGCGATCACATCGTTAATGTATGCCCGCAACGATTCAATACTGCTTACTCGGCCAAATACTCTTTTTACCCACCGTTTAATCCTAATTGGTGTCTTGACTCAGGCGCTACAAATTATATTGCCTCTACTCCTTCGACTTTTCCTCAAACACAGGTAAGGATAAAATTCTAGTTGGTAATGGTGCTGCCCTTCCTATTTCTCATATTGCTCAGTCACATATTGCCTTTTTAAATCGTCCTCTTTATTTACGCAATATTACTGTGTTCCCTCCATGCGCAAAAATTTACTTTTCATTCGTCAGTTTTCTAATGATAACAATGTCTATTTTGAACTTGGCTCTCATGGTTATCGTGTTAAGGACAACAAGACGAAGGCCACCATCCTTTCTGGCAGTAACTCAGGCAATCTTTATTCTCTTCAATCGTCTGCTTCGTCTTCAACTCCTCTCGCTCTTCTTGGTGAAAAGACAAACTCGGACACTTGGCATGCTCGCTCGGTCATCCGGCACATCTCATTCTCAAGACTATTTTTAAGAATTTTTCTCTCCATATTCTTGGTCACTTAGATAGCAATAAACTCTGTCATATATGTCCACTAGGTAAATCATGTAATTTGCCTTTTGTGGCGCGTAATTTTCAGTCTAAATTCCCCCTTGATTTATTACATTTGGATGTATGGGGCCCTTCCCCATTTTCTACTTCTACTGGCCATCGTTTTTATTTATCTATTTTGGATGATTACTCTCGTTATACCTGGATGTTTCCTATGATTCGAAAATCTGAAGTTTTCACTATATTTTCTTACTTTAAGCGCATGATTGAAAACTCTCTTTCTCGAAAAATTTAACAAGTTCATACGGTTAAATCTATTCAAACTGATGGTGGGGGGAATTTACTAGTCGTATGCTCACAGATTTTTTACTCACTCATGGCATTCGACATCAATTATCTTGTCCGTACACTCCACAACAAAACGGTGTTGTTGAACGTAAACACCGACACATTGAATCTGTTGGGTTATGTCTACTACATCACGCCAATCTTTCTCTTCACTTTTGGCTTGATGCTTTCTCTACTGCCGTTTTCTTGATCAACAGACTTCCGATGAAACAATTAAAATTTGTTTCCCCTTGTGCAAAACTACTGGGAAGACAGCCCGATTACAGGTTACTTAAAGTTTTCGGTTGCACTTGCTTTCCTAATCTTGTGCCATACAACCGCCACAAATTGCTCCCCAAAACAATTAAATGTGTCTTTTTGGGCTACGATCCGTCACACAAAGGCTACAAGTGTCTTGACCCATCTTCTGGGCGTATTTATGTAACTCGTCATGTTATATTTGATGAAACTCACTTTCATTTCAAGTCTTCACAGATCACTAACTCTCCTGTGTGCTCGAGCTCTTCAACGCAAACTGCAGTAGCTACTTTTCTCCTTTCAGTTACTGCTTCGCCCACAGTAACTCCCCCTCCAACAAGCACACCTGTAGCACCAGCGAGCACACCTCCAGCTCCTCGCAAAACTGCCCGTCTTTCCCGTGAGCAACTCTCTCCTGTAGCACCTCCAGTGCTCTCTTCTCCACTGCCAGCTCACTCGTTTCTTGATCCAGCAAAATGCCCAAGTCCTGCTTCGGTTCCAAGTAGCTCTGCTTCTCCACCCGTCAACCCAGCAGCCTCTCCAGATCACTTGTCCTCCTCCAGCAGCAGCCCTCAACCAGAATCATTTAGCAGCAGCCCTCCAGCTCTTCGCTACAAAAGTATCAATGCCATTGTTTACGGATCGTCACCACATAAGTTGCCTTTGGCCTTTACTGATGTTACTGATGACTCTCTCTCTTACGAGCCTTCAACCTTCAAGCAGGCAGCTGGTCATCCTCATTGGCAGCGTGCAAGAAGAAATGGCAGCTTTACACAAAAATCAGACATGGTCGCTGGTTCCTTCTTCTACCTCGTACAATATTATTGGCTCCTGATGGGTTTTTCGTGTTAAATGTCGTGCAGATGGTTCTATTGATCGTCACAAAGCCCGGTTAGTCGCAAAAGGTTTTGGCCAACAGGAAGGGGTGGACTATGATGAAACGTTTAGTCCAGTTGTCAAACCCGCTACCATTCAGACAGTTCTCACTTTAGTTCTTTCTCGCGGATGGTCACTTCAACAACTAGATGTACGTAACGCATTCTTGAATGGCATCCTGTCCGAAGATGTTTACATGACTCAACCTACTGGCTTTGTTGATCCTATTCACCCAGACTATGTTTGTAAACTCCACCGTGCGCTCTATGGTCTTAAGCAATCTCCTCGGGCTTGGTTTCACCGACTTCAAGAATTTTTTCTCCACCAAGGCTTCTTCAATAACCAGTCTGATTCGTCCTTGTTCATTTGTCGAGACTCGCACCATTCTCTTTATCTTCTTGTCTACATGGACGATATAATTGTCACTGGCAGTAACACTATATTAATTGCTCAGTTCATCAAGACTCTATGTGCCACGTTTGATACTCACCAAATGGGTTAGCATGGGTATTTTCTTGGTCTCGAAATTCTGCGCACACCCAAGTCTCTTCGCCTGTCTCAGACTCGCTATGCCACTGATATTCTCCAGAAATTTAATTTGCTCGACTGCAAGCTTGCTCCAACGCCTCTGTCTCCAGCAACTAGGCTTTCGGCATTAGATGGTGACATTCTTTCCAATCCTATTGAGTACCGAAGTTTAGTTGGAGCTCTTCAGTACCTCACCTTGTCTCGCCCAGATATATCTTTTGCTGTAAATCAAGTTTGTCAGTACATGCATAGTCCTCGCTCATCCCATCTTAAAGCTGCCAAGAGAATTTGCCGTTACATCAAAGGGACTCTAACTGCTGGTCTGAATTTTTCGCGCTCTTCCGACTTGTCTCTTACTGCCTATTGTGATGTCGATTGGGCAGGCGACCCTGATGACCGTCGTTCTACCACAGGGGCGTGTATTTTCTTTGGTCCTAATTTAGTTAGTTGGGCTGCAAAGAAGCAATCGACGGTCTCTCGTTCAAGTAGTGAAGCCGAGTATCGCTCCCTTGCTACCACTGCTGCGGAAATTCGTTGGTTTGGCTATCTTCTTCGTGAACTGGGCATTCCGCTGCCATCTCCACCTCTTATCTTGTGTGATAATCAGTCCGCTATCTACTTAGCTCGTAACCCGGTCTTTCACGCCCGAACTCATCATATCGAAATAGATTATAATCACTTTGTTAGACAGTTGCTTGTTCGTGGTGCTCTACGTGTACAATTTGTTCCTTCCGATCGTCAGTTGGCTGATATTTTCACGAAGGGCCTATCTTGTGAACGATTTCTGTCCTTATGTTCCAATCTCAAGCTTTTCTCCAGGCCGTTTCGATTGCGGGGGGTGATAGCTAAATAACGTTGTTATTGTAATTATATTAGGCTAGGACTTTTATTACCTTGTTTATAATTGTTTCCTTATGTTTGTAAGTCTTGTATTCCAAGGAATTATTGGTATATATATCACGGCTCTTGCCAACCCGAAACTATGTCGGGATTTTTCTTACAATTTGTGGTGGAAGAGTGTTCCGTTGAGAGGAAGAGTTATTTTGTTTTGTTCTTTTTGGAGATTGAACCGAGAATGAGAGGGAGAATTTGTGTTGAGGGAGAATTTACTGATGAAAGGATTTGGTTGAGAGAGAGGATTTTGTTGAGAGAGATTGTTTTTGGGTCTTAAAAAGTGAGAGAGAGAGAGAGAGAGAGAGAGAGAGAGAGAGAGAGAGAGAGAAAATGAATGAGGGAGCCCGATGGGAGAGAGAGAAATAAGTGAGTTTTGTATTTCTTTAAGTGATAGAATGAAGGGAGAGAGGAGATATCGGATGAGAGAGAGGATTGGTGGAGAGAATGGGTTTTTGTTTTTTGTTTTTGGAATGTTGCTGGAGAGGGAGATTGGTTTTTTTTTTGATAAAAAGGGGGAGAGAGAGAATTAATTGTAATGGGTTGAATATAATAATGAGTGAGTGGTGTGATGTAAGGTGAGGGACTAGGCTAGGCTTTGAAAAAATGGGAGAAATGGGGATGGGAGCCGACTGCCATGTGATGTCTTCCTTTCTTTTTTTTTTTTTAATTTTTAACAATTATTATTAAGGTGTCTACAGTTATTGGCATCAAAATACAACAAGACAGATTTTTAAGGATTCTTTGTCTGTCTCAAAAGACCAATATAAATAAAGTTTTAGAGAAATTTTGGACGAAGGATTGTTCACCGAACGTAGCTCCTACAGTGAAGGGTTATGTTAGATATTCAAGCTCCATTAATGGACGAAAGGAAAAATGTTGAATGTTGAATTCTCATTACGAAAAGAGTGAAAAAAGAGTTGCATACAAAGGCTTAAACTAATTACATTTATACAAAAGAAAACTAACTATGACTATTACAGCTAACTGCACTTAACAATCTTCTTAAGTTAATTACATAAACACCCTTAACTAACACAACCCTTTATAACTGGCGTTGGTGCTGTTGCTTCTTCAGTTTCTCTTCATCCTGAGTTGTGTCTTCAATTCTTGCCTTGATATGGTTGTCACCCCCCCTCAAGCGATCGACAAGGTGAAAAATTATTGAACACATGTAGCTTGGAAAGTAAGTACAACAACTGAGCAGAGGGTAATGATTTTGTGAAAAGATCAGCAGGCTGCTCAGTGGTGGGGATGTGATGAGTGTTGATCATTCCTTGAAGTAATTTTTCACAAATTAGATGATAGTCGATCTCAATATGCTTAGTTCTTTCGTGAAAAACAGGATTCACAACTATAAACAAGGCAGACTGATTGTCACAAAACAAGGGAACTGGAGTTAAAGAATGAACACCAAGGTCTGATAATAGAGCCAAATGCCAAGTGATTTCTGTGCAGGTAGATGCAAGAGCTCTATACTCTACTTCAGCAGAGGACTTGGAGATAGTAAGCTGCGTCTTGCACTTCCATGAAACCAATGATGAACCAAAGAGAATACAAAAACCAGTTAAAGACCTTCTAGTAGTGGCGCAAGAGCCCCAATTAGCATCACTGAATACTTTGAGTTGAAGAGATGAAGAAGCATATAATAGCTTTTGACCCAAAGTACCCTTGATGTAGCTGACCAACTTGAGAGCAGCAGCCATGTGGGGAGCCCTTGGTTGAGATAAAAACTGGCTTAAGATGTGAACAGGATAAGAGAGGTCAGGCCTAGTGATAGTGAGATAGACCAACCTGCCCACAAGCCTTCTGTAGAACTGGGATCATGAAGAACATCACCTTTATCAACAGCCCAAGTATGATAACAATCCATAGGGATTTTAACAGGATGAGCATCTGCAAGGCCAGTGGCTTTAAGAATATCAAGACTGTACTTGTGTTGATGTAAGTAAATCCCTTTGGAAGATCTAGCAATTTCAAGACCCAAGAAATACTTGAGGGGACAAGATCCTTGAGTTTGAACTGAGAATGAAGAAAGGTCTTAACAGAGGCAATAAGAGTCAAATCACTTCCTGTGATAATCAAATCATCAACATAAACAAGAACAATGACAATAGAGGAGGCCTTGGACAGAACAAAGAGAGAGTGATCACTGATAGATTGGGTAAAACCAAAGGATAGTAAAGCTGAGAAAAACTTGGCAAACCACTGCCTTGGAGCCTGCTTAAGGCCATACAAGGACTTCACTAGTTTGCAAACCACTGGCCTAGAAGAACTAGTAGAGAACTCAGAAGGAACTGAATAACCTTGGGGCAAGTCCATGTACACCTCTTCATGTAAATCTCCATGCAAAAAGGCATTGGAGACATCGAATTGAAACAAGGGCCAAACCTTGGTGGCAGCAAGTGCAAGAAGAACCCTGACTGTGGTCATCTTGGCCACAGGGGCAAATGTTTCAAAGTAGTCTAGGCCCTCTACTTGAGTAAAGCCCTTTGCTACTAGCCTAGCTTTACACTTATCCAAGGTACCATCGAAATGACATTTCACCCTATAAACCCACTTACACCCCACTATATTTTTGTGAGCAGGTAAGTACTGCAGAATCCAAGTTTTGTTAGACTCCAAAGCTTGCAGTTCATCATTCATAGTTGCACACCACTTAGGATCTTTGCTAGCTTGAGCAAAGGTAGTAGGAGCTATAGGGAGATTAGAGATATTGCAGCAAAAGGAAGAATAGGGTGAAGAAATATTAGAATAAGAAACAAAATTACAAAGAGGATAGGGAGTGGAATACCTTGTAGCTGCAGACACCTTTGGTGATTGAAAATTAAATGGTAATCCTACATAATCTTGATATATACTTGATAGGAACATTTCTATTCCTAGTAGGTCTAGTAGATATAAAAGACTTAGAAGAATGAGAGGACACGAGGGAAGGGGCAGGATTGGAGGAAGAAGGGACTGTGATAGATTGTAAAGGAGAAGAAGAAGAAGAAGGATTGCAGAAAGGATCAATTGAAGGAGTAGACTTAATATGAGGAGAAGGCAACAAATCATCTGAACTGAGAGGGAAAGAACAATCAAGAGATGCTGAAAGAATTGGAGAAGAGGGAAAAGTGTCAAGTGTAGATTTAGCAAAAGGAAAATGATGTTCATAAAAACTAACATCTCTGCTGTAGAAGATTTGATGAGAGGTGAGATCATAAAGTTTGTAAGCTTTTTTACCAAAAGGGTAACCAAGAAATAAGCACTTAGATGCCCTGGGAGAGAACTTATCCCTGCCATGAGCAAGGGTAGAAGTAAAGCACAAGCAACCAAAGACCTTAAGATGATTGTATTGAGGTAGATGACCAAGAAGGACTTCATAGGGTGTTTTATTAGAAAAAACTGAGCTGGGCAATCTATTAATGAGGTATGCAGCTGTAAGAAGACAATCCCCCCAGAACTTGAGAGGTAAATGAGCCTGAAATCTCAGGGCTCTGGCTATTTCAAGCAAGTATCTATGCTTTCTCTCAGCCCTGCCATTTCGCTGAGGAGTGGCAATACAAGTACTGTGTTGCTGGATGTCTAAAGGATTAAGAATTTTGGTGACAGCATGGCTAAAAAACTCAGTGCCATTGTCAGATCTTATGGTCTGTACTTTGGTTTTGAATTGAGTATTAATCATTGTTAAGAAAGTAAGCAGCAAAGAAGGTACTTCAGTTTTAACTTTCATAAGAAAAATCCATATGGATCTAGAGAAGTCATCCACAATTGTAAGAAATGAATTATAACCATCATGAATAAGATGTCTATAGGGACCCCACACATCACAATGAATCAAAGAAAACTTTTCATTGCTCCTAGAATTACTAGAAAGAAAGGAAAGTCTTGTTTGCCTAGAAAAATGACAAACTTCACATAGAAAATTGGCACAAATAGATTTGTGATTACAAGATATAGAAAGAATGAAAGAAAGCTTAGCTACGGGGATATGACCGAGTCTTAAGTGCCAAAGTGATACATCATTGAGGGTTTTATGTGTAACAGAAACAAAAGAAGTAAAGGATGGTAAACAAAGATTCTTATTACTATTTTGACTACTAACATCAGATGGAGTTCTTGTCAAG
Source organism: Platycodon grandiflorus (assembly GCA_016624345.1). Lineage (NCBI taxonomy): Eukaryota > Viridiplantae > Streptophyta > Magnoliopsida > Asterales > Campanulaceae > Platycodon > Platycodon grandiflorus. The sequence goes on along the minus strand of CM028367.1, from coordinate 11,613,444 downwards.
TTCAATTTGTAGAGACCACAATCCAATTTCCCAATCACCTTTGGTATCTTCAACTGAAGGTCCTGAATGAAACAAGTAAATGAAAGAAATAACAAGGAGCAATTGTTGTCAGTAGTGAGCTTACTACCAGACAGTAAATTGAAAGAAAAATCAGGCACATACAGAACATTGTACAAAGTAATGTTGTCTGTCAAGAAAATTGTGCCTTTGTGAGTGATCTGTGACTTATGACCATTGGGAAGATGAATAAATGACATAACAGGAACAAGGTTCCTCAATAAGTGAAAACAAGATGTAATGTGATCTGTGGCTCCTGTATCAATTATCCAATTAGTGGTGGCTGCAAAATGATTCATGCAAGCATGGTGAACAAAACTTGTTTTTGACAGTGTTATACCTGATAAGTGACTTTCAGGGCAATCAATGGAAGCTGCGGAGTTTAACATTTGTAGAAGTGTCTGAATTTGAGGAACTGAGAAGGAGGATTCATTGCTAAATGTTGAAGAGGATGCATCAGCTGATTTACTCTGATTCCTAGAATTTGCACACACATTATGAGCCTGAGCATGTTGATTGTTGACATTTGCAACTTTGAAATTTTTTTGTGAATTAGACTTTCCTTTGAAGTTCTTAGGCATTCTGGCTGGATCAAGTTTGGTTGCAAACAAAGGGTGCCAGTCAGGATATCCATGAATGTAGAAACATTTTTCCCTAGTCTGACTATCTCCATGACAATAGTTATTTGTCCTCTTGGCTTGAATCTGTAGTTGTTATTCCCATTCTTAAAATTGTTCACATTCTTGTAGTTTCCAACTCCTTTACTCAACAATACAGTAGTAACATTAGAGGTATTGATGGTACATTGGAAGTAGAAGAAGAATTGCTTCTTTGTTTCTCTTCTTGCAGTAGTAGATTAAGAGCCTCATTAATGTCAGGCAATGGTTTCATTATCAAAATTTGACCCCTAGTTACTGTGAAACTATCGTTTAAGCCCATGAGGAATTGTGTAAGCTTTTGAATCAAATCATGTTCATCTTGCAATTTTGATACACCACAAGTACAGTTATTACACAAGCACTTAGGTTGATGATACAACTCAGAATATTCATCCCACATGCTTCAAAATCTCGTGTAATATGCAGAGACAGATAAGTGACCTTGGTTGAAAGATGAGATTTCTTTTCGAATTTGATAAATTTTGGGAACATTTGTTTGAGAGTATCTTGATCTCAAATCATACCATATTTGCTTTGCACTTTGTAAATAGACAACACTAGAAATAATATCAGAAGACACAATGTTGAGAAGCCAAGAGATTACCATGCTATTGCAGCATTTCCAAAGAGAAAAATACTTTGATCCTTCCTTTGGCTTGGTGCAATAACCATTGATCATGCCTATCTTCATTTTTTATTCCAGTGATATTGTAACAGCTCTACTCCATTGGCTGTAATTTGATTCAGTCAGGACTTGATTGATAATATTCATCCCTGGATAATCATTTGGATGGAGGTATAGTGGATGATTCACATTGACTTGGATTGTAGTTTCTTCAAGATCATAAAGATCTGGAACTTCATTTGTAATTTTTTCATTTGCAGTATCTTCGAAATTCGTATTTCCTTGATCTCCAGCCATGGATTTTGATTAAGGAGATCGAATCAAATGAGAATTTTTTGAGAATTGAGAATTTAATTGGAAGGTTCAATCAGTAGTGTTTCCATGTTAGATATTCAAGCTCCATTAATGGAAGAAAGGAAGAATGTTGAATGTTGAATGTTGAATGTTGAATTCTCATTATGAAAAGAGTGAAAAAGAGTTGCGTACAAAGGCTTAAGCTAATTACATTTATACAAAAGAAAACTAACTATGACTATGACAGCTAACTGCACTTAACAATCTTCCTAAGTTAATTACATAATCGCCCTTAACTAACACAACCCTTTACCTGTCATTGCTGCTGTTGCTTCTTCAGTTTCTCTTCATCCTAAGTTGTGTCTTCAATTCTTGCCTTGATATGGTTGTCAGGTTACAAGTTCAATTTGAACCAACGCCTGAAAAACAATCTTGAGCAGGAACAAATGAAGAATATCCCTTATACTTCAATTGTTGTCAGCCTAATGTATTTCTCAGGTCTGTACAAGACCTGACATTACATTTGCTACTAGGATTTTGGGAAGATATCAGAGTAATCCTGGTATGGACCACTGAAAAGCTGCAAAGAAGGTGATGAGGTACCTGAAAGGGACAAAAACATGCTTATATATGTATAGACGGACTGATAATTTGGAAGTGACTAGCTACTTTGATTCAAACTTTGTTGGCTGCATTGATTCACGAAAGTCGACTTCAGGATATATCTTTAAGCTAGTCGGTGGAGCTGTATCTTGGAGAAGTGCAAAGCAAACTTTGACTGCTACTTCCACTATAGAGGCTGAGTTCGTATCTAGTTTTGAGGCCACCTCACATGGGTATGGATGAAGAGTTTTAATTTTGGGCTTAGAATTTTGGATTCGATAGCTAGGCTATTGAAGATTTACTGTAACAATTTAGATGTTGTTTTTATGGCTAAAAATAACAAAAGTGGTAGTCGAAGCAAACACATCACCAAAATAATAAACCACTAAGCTTGATTGAATCCAGATTTTTTTGAGTGAAAAGGAAAGACCCATAAGATTGCAGATTTAAACTATCTAAATAGTAGTCTTACTTATGAAATAATTTATAAAAATA